>JAJQKT010000005.1:0-2400000 GCA_030512225.1 Rauvolfia tetraphylla
CCTAAACCCTAAACCCTAAAACCCTAAACCCTAAACCTAAACCCTAAACCCTAAACCTAAACCCTAAACCTAAACCCTAAACCTAAACCCTAAAACCCTAAACCTAAACCCTAAACCTAAACCTAAACCCTAAACCCTAAACCTAAACCTAAACCTAAACCCTAAACCTAGGCCTAAAGCCTAAAGCCTAGGCCTAAAGCCTAGGCCTAGGCCCTAGGCCTAGGCCTAGGGCCTGAGCCTAAAGCCTAGGCCCTAGAGCCCTAGGCCTAGGCCCTGAGGCCCTAGGGCCTAGGGCCTGAGCCTGGGCCTAGAGCCCTGAGCCTAGGGCCTAGGGCCTAGGGCCTAGGGCCTAGGCCTAAAGCCTGAGCCTAGGCCTGAGGCCTAGGGCCTGAAGCCTGAAGCCTAGGCCTGAAGCCTAGGCCTAAAGCCTAGGCCCTAAAGCCCTAGGCCTAAAGCCTAAAGCCCTAAAGCCTAGGCCTAAAGCCTAAAGCCCTAAACCCTAAAGCCTAAGCCTAAAGCCCTAAAGCCTAAAGCCTAAAGCCTAAAGCCTAAAGCCTAAAGCCCTAAACCTAAAGCCTAAAGCCCTGAAGCCTAAAGCCTAAAGCCTAGAGCCCTAAAGCCTAAAGCCTAAGCCCTAAAGCCTAAAGCCTAAAGCCTAGGCCTAGGCCTAAAGCCTAGGCCTAGGCCTAAAGCCTAGAGCCTGAGCCTAAAGCCCTAGGCCTGAGGCCTAGGCCTAAAGCCTAGAGCCTAAAGCCTAGGGCCTGGGCCTAAAGCCTAGGGCCTGAGCCCTAGGGCCTAGGGCCTAAAGCCTGAGCCCTAGGGCCTAGGCCTGAGCCTAGGCCTAGGGCCTGAAGCCTAGGGCCCTGGGCCTAGGCCCTAGGCCTGAGCCTGAGGCCTAGGGCCTGAGGCCTGGGCCTAGGGCCTGAGCCTGGGCCTAGGGCCTGAGGCCTAAGCCTAGGGCCTAGGCCTGGGCCTAGGCCTGAGGCCTAGGCCTAGGGCCTGAGGCCCTAGGGCCTAGGCCTAGGCCTGGGCCTAGGGCCCTGGGCCTAGGGCCTGGGCCTGAGGCCTGAGGCCTAGGCCCTGAGGCCTGAGGCCTGAGGCCTGGGCCTAGGGCCTAGGCCCTGAGGCCTGGGCCTGAGGCCTAGGGCCCTAGGCCTGAGGCCTGGGCCTGAGGCCTGAGGCCCTGGGCCTAGGGCCTGAGGCCTGAGGCCTAGGCCTGAGGCCTGAGGCCCTGAGGCCCTAGGGCCTAGGCCTGAGGCCTGAGGCCTAGGGCCTGAGGCCTAGGGCCTGGGCCTGAGGCCTGGGCCCTGGGCCTAGGCCTGGGCCTGAGGCCTGGGCCTGAGGCCTGGGCCTGGGCCTAGGGCCTGAGGCCTGGGCCTAGGCCTGAGGCCCTGGGCCTAGGGCCTGAGGCCTAGGGCCCTGAGGCCTAGAGCCTGAGCCTAGGGCCTAGGCCCTAGGGCCTAGGGCCCTAGAGCCTGAAGCCTAGGGCCTGAGGCCTAGGCCTAGGGCCTGAGCCTAGGCCTGAGGCCTGGGCCTGAGGCCCTGAGCCTGAGGCCTAGGGCCCTGAGGCCTGGGCCTGAGGCCTGGGCCTAGGCCTGGGCCCTGAGGCCTGGGCCTGAGGCCTGGGCCTGAGGCCCTAGGCCTGAGGCCTGGGCCTGAGGCCTGGGCCTGAGGCCTGGGCCCTGAGGCCTGGGCCTGGGCCTAGGCCTGAGGCCTGGGCCTAGGGCCTGAGGCCTAGGGCCTGGGCCCTGAGGCCCTGAGGCCTGGGCCTAGGGCCTAGGCCTGAGGCCTGGGCCTAGGGCCTAGGGCCTGAGGCCTGGGCCTGAGGCCTGAGGCCTGGGCCTAGGGCCTGAGGCCCTGAGGCCTGGGCCTAGGCCCTGAGGCCTGAGGCCTAGGGCCTGAGGCCCTGAGGCCTAGGCCTGAGCCTAGGGCCCTGAGGCCTGGGCCTAGGCCCTAGGGCCTGAGGCCTGGGCCTGAGGCCTAGGGCCTAGGGCCTGGGCCTAGGGCCTAGGGCCCTGAGGCCTGGGCCTGAGGCCTAGGGCCTGGGCCTGAGGCCTGGGCCTGGGCCCTGAGGCCTGAGGCCTGAGGCCTGGGCCTGAGGCCTGAGGCCTGGGGCCCTGGGCCTAGGCCTGGGCCTGAGGCCTGGGCCTGGGCCTAGGGCCTAGGGCCTGGGCCCTAGGGCCTGGGCCCTAGGCCTGAGCCTAGGCCTGGGCCCTAGGGCCCTAGGCCTAAAGCCCTAAAGCCCTAAAGCCCTAAACCTAAACCCTAAACCTAAAACCCTAAACCCTAAACCCTAAACCCTAAACCCTAAAACCCTAAACCCTAAAACCCTAAACCTAAACCTAAACCTAAACCTAAAACCCTAAACCCTAAACCTAAAACCCTAAACCTAAACCTAAACCCTAAAACCCTAAACCCTAAACCCTAAACCTAGGCCCTAAAGCCCTAGGCCCTAAAGCCTAGGCCCTGAAGCCTAAAGCCCTAAAGCCTGAGCCTAAAGCCCTAGAGCCTAAGCCTAAAGCCCTAGAGCCTAAAGCCTAAAGCCTAGGCCTAAACCCTAGGCCTAAAGCCTAAGCCTAGACCCTAAAGCCTAAAGCCCTAAGACCCTAAACCTAAACCCTAAAACCCTAAAACCTAAAACCTAAACCTAAACCTAAACCTAAACCTAAACCTAAACCTAAACCTAAACCCTAAACCCTAAACCCTAAACCCTAAAACCCTAAACCCTAAAACCCTAAACCCTAAACCCTAAACCCTAAACCCTAAACCCTAAACCCTAAACCCTAAACCCTAAACCCTAAACCCTAAACCCTAAACCCTAAACCCTAAACCCTAAACCCTAAACCCTAAACCCTAAACCCTAAACCCTAAAACCCTAAACCCTAAACCCTAAACCCTAAACCCTAAACCCTAAAACCCTAAACCCTAAACCCCTAAACCCTAAACCCTAAACCCTAAACCCTAAACCCTAAACCCTAAACCCTAAACCCTAAACCCTAAACCCTAAAACCCTAAACCCTAAACCCTAAACCCTAAACCCTAAACCCTAAACCCTAAACCCTAAACCCTAAACCCTAAACCCTAAACCCTAAACCCTAAACCCTAAACCCTAAACCCTAAACCCTAAACCCTAAACCCTAAACCCTAAACCCTAAACCCTAAACCCTAAACCCTAAACCCTAAACCCTAAACCCTAAACCCTAAACCCTAAACCCTAAACCCTAAACCCTAAACCCTAAACCCTAAACCCTAAACCCTAAACCCTAAACCCTAAACCCTAAACCCTAAACCCTAAACCCTAAACCCTAAACCCTAAACCCTAAACCCTAAACCCTAAAACCCTAAACCCTAAACCCTAAACCCTAAACCCTAAACCCTAAACCCTAAACCCTAAACCCTAAACCCTAAACCCTAAACCCTAAACCCTAAAACCCTAAACCCTAAACCCTAAACCCTAAACCCTAAACCCTAAACCCTAAACCCTAAACCCTAAACCCTAAACCCTAAACCCTAAACCCTAAACCCTAAACCCTAAACCCTAAACCCTAAACCCTAAACCCTAAACCCTAAACCCTAAACCCTAAAACCCTAAACCCTAAACCCTAAACCCTAAACCCTAAACCCTAAACCCTAAACCCTAAACCCTAAACCCTAAACCCTAAACCCTAAACCCTAAACCCTAAACCCTAAACCCTAAACCCTAAACCCTAAACCCTAAACCCTAAACCCTAAACCCTAAACCCTAAACCCTAAACCCTAAAACCCTAAACCCTAAACCCTAAACCCTAAAACCCTAAACCCTAAACCCTAAACCCTAAACCCTAAACCCTAAACCCTAAACCCTAAACCCTAAACCCTAAACCCTAAACCCTAAACCCTAAACCCTAAAACCCTAAACCCTAAAACCCTAAACCCTAAACCCTAAACCCTAAACCCTAAACCCTAAAACCCTAAACCCTAAAACCCTAAACCCTAAACCCTAAAACCCTAAACCCTAAACCCTAAACCCTAAACCCTAAACCCTAAAACCCTAAACCCTAAACCCTAAACCCTAAACCCTAAACCCTAAAACCCTAAACCCTAAACCCTAAACCCTAAACCCTAAAACCCTAAACCCTAAACCCTAAACCCTAAACCCTAAACCCTAAACCCTAAACCCTAAACCCTAAACCCTAAAACCCTAAACCCTAAACCCTAAACCCTAAACCCCTAAACCCTAAACCCTAAACCCTAAACCCTAAACCCTAAACCCTAAACCCTAAACCCTAAACCCTAAACCCTAAACCCTAAACCCTAAACCCTAAACCCTAAACCCTAAACCCTAAACCCTAAACCCTAAACCCTAAACCCTAAACCCTAAACCCCTAAACCCTAAACCCTAAACCCTAAACCCTAAACCCTAAACCCTAAACCCTAAACCCCTAAACCCTAAACCCTAAACCCTAAACCCTAAACCCTAAACCCTAAACCCTAAACCCTAAACCCTAAACCCTAAACCCTAAACCCTAAACCCTAAACCCTAAACCCTAAACCCTAAACCCTAAACCCTAAACCCTAAACCCTAAACCCTAAACCCTAAACCCTAAACCCTAAACCCTAAACCCTAAAACCCTAAACCCTAAACCCTAAACCCTAAACCCTAAACCCTAAACCCTAAACCCTAAACCCTAAACCCTAAACCCTAAACCCTAAAACCCTAAACCCTAAACCCTAAACCCTAAACCCTAAACCCTAAACCCTAAAACCCTAAAACCCTAAACCCTAAACCCCTAAAACCCTAAAACCCCTAAACCCTAAACCCTAAACCCTAAACCCCTAAACCCTAAACCCTAAACCCTAAACCCTAAACCCCTAAACCCTAAACCCTAAACCCTAAACCCTAAACCCTAAACCCTAAACCCTAAACCCTAAACCCTAAACCCTAAACCCTAAACCCTAAACCCTAAACCCTAAACCCTAAACCCTAAACCCTAAACCCTAAACCCTAAACCCTAAACCCTAAACCCTAAAACCCTAAACCCTAAACCCTAAACCCTAAACCCCTAAACCCTAAACCCTAAACCCTAAACCCTAAACCCTAAACCCTAAACCCTAAAACCCTAAACCCTAAACCCTAAACCCTAAACCCTAAACCCTAAACCCTAAACCCTAAACCCTAAACCCTAAACCCTAAACCCTAAACCCTAAACCCTAAACCCTAAACCCTAAACCCTAAACCCTAAACCCTAAACCCTAAACCCTAAACCCCTAAATTCTTTGTCTTCATCACGTCCTTCCTCTTTTCTTTTCTTTTTTTTTCCCTGTTTGAATCATACATCCCGTAAATCAAGATAAAGACAACAGCAATGAAAATTCTTCTCCTAAATTATCCATTCACTTGAAGAAATAATTGGCAAGCTCAAAGTAAAAATAAATCCTGCCAACTGGCTTTCGTACAAGAAGTTTCATGTGTAAATGGAATTGTAATTCTTAAAACTTATGCCAATATTATTACAGTACATCTAACAAGGAGGAGGAGCTCTATGATGTAGATGTGGATAACAATGCTGCAATCATTTTACAGGCTTACAGTATCTATGAAGATGATAGGAGTAGTATATTGATCAGCTTCATGTGAACATTAAAATAATCGGGAGGATAAAGCATAGAAACTATGATGCATCAAGAGGAAAAAAATAAAAAGCATAGAAACTATGGTAAACGGAACAATGAGAATTTGCAAGAGACCAAAATGAATCCTTTAGGGCTGTCAAGCTGAAAGAGGAATTCTCAGATTAAACAGGGAGAAATTTGGAATTGCACTGGTCCTCGATATTCTCTTCTCAACAAGTATTTGATAAAACCTGGTTCCCCAAACCATGTTCTTAATTCAAAATTCATTTGGATAGGAAAACGAAACTCAGTTATTCAGGCACACGAGCCATTCCCACCTTAACCGTCATACAATCTCATCTTTTGATCACGGATGAAACACATCAGGCCAACATAAAGATAAAAGCATAAAAAAATCAATAAACCCATTGCATCTGTTCTCCTTCCGAAAAAGATGTGTTCAAAAACTGAATTTTAATAATTGCAAACCTCTAACTTTGTATAGCCTTAATTGCCATCTGGAGGGGAAGGCATGGAGCTGGGGAGAGTGAAAAGAAAAGAAAACCTAAAGGGGGTCAGAAGGGTGAACAGAGAGGGGGCAGAAGATAGAGGAAGGCGGAATCTATAATGCTGCTGGGTTCGGGAAAGAGAGATGGGATGGTAAGAGAGGGAGATGGAAGGAAAAGCCAGGAGGGGTTCAATTCAGAAACTGTGACGGATAGAACAAGAGAGAAGAGACGACGCGAGGATAGTGCCTGTAGGTTGGGAGGTTAGGAGAAGAGAGAGAAGTAAAAAAGGTGCATTGATTTCTTTTAAATATTGTTGGGAAGTCTTGGTAAAAAAGAAAAGAAGTATTCTTTTTAAGAAAACTGCCATAATTATTCATAAATTATTTTTACTTTTTTATTTTGTCTAATTATTTTGTTTTTATCTTTTTATATGCACAACTTATTTTTGCGACATTCAATCAGTCAAATTTTATCTTTCACGGATGAATTTGGTCAAAAGTAGGCAGGTTCCTTTCACGTGTAATGATAATGATGGGCAATTTTGTCCATTCAAATTATCTTGTTCTCCCAAAAGTCCAATCCACGCTACTTTGGATCAATAACTGAGCCGACCCACCACCCGGATCCTTATCCTTCTTCTCCTTTTCATAATCATAGTCTCATTGCAATGCATCCTACTATAGAAATCGTTATTTGCAAACTCCATTTCATTCACGCCATCTTTCGACTCCATCCCGTAATTCCCCAAAGCAATTCTTTAATCAAAAGAATTTTATCAAAACCGTAAAAATTCTTTGTTTTTCAATTTGAGTTGTTGCCAATAATCACAATAAATACAAACCTAACTCACCAAATTTTAACACAGATTAAACCGATCAACGAGCTCTACATAAATATATATACATTTATGTGCATGTCTGAGTTTGCTTTTCTTGGGTTAAGTTGCAATTTTCTATGTAAGCCTGTTAATAGGGTTGGGATGACCTGAGCCCAGCCCTATTCTACCCGAAATATAAGGGCCAAGTTTTTTTCCGAGTTAGGGTCGAGATAGGCCCGCGTTTTAATATTGAGTCCGAACATATTTTTAGGCCTAACTTAGGCTTGTATAGGCTCAATCCGTTAAAAGTTAGGCTCCATAATCTATATATAATTATTATTATTATTATTATTATTATATATTAATAATTTATTGATATATAATAATAATAGTTTATGTATAATATTATATACTTAACTTTATAGATTAAAAATTTTTATTTATTTGTATATGTAATTTTGTTTATGTATCATTTTTTAAGAATTTGATACATCAAATTTTCATTTCAAACTTTATAGTTATAATTTATAAAATCGATATGTATATATGTTAAAAAAGGTTTTCTTCATATTTTTCAAAAATAGTGAGTGAGAACTTCAAAGATTTATGATTCTACGTTTGTATGTTTCTCTTTTTTTTAAGAAAATGATCTTAATCCTGTATATTTGTGTATATCGATAATATTATAATCTCAATAAACTAACTTCTTATCATTATAAGTATTTATCGGCACTTGAGCTTACACTTATTAACGTAAATAATTCTTTTTGTACTAGATATAAATCAATCTTATTATTTATAGTGACTATGAAAGTATATATTACTAGTGCATTTGCTATAGTATATGTCTATTTTGATATGTTATTATAGTGGTTCATACAATTAACTTCTTTTCTTTAATTATTTTAATTAATATATAAAAATAATATTAATGAGCTTTATTTTTTGACCACATAAAAATACTTGTAATTTGTTTATAATTATAATTTTGTTGATAAAATTTCTTTGTAGGAAAGATAATATGACAACAATGATTTAATTATTTATAAAAACATATACTTATATGCACACACGCATATATATTTTTCTTTTATTGCTCAACTTAAATTTAAAAAGATAAAAAAACTTAATACTTATATTGCTTTTACTTTATTATTTAATAGTTGATACATGTATCTAATTATTTAATATTTATATCACCTGAAATATATAATTCTTTAAAACTTATATTTAATATTCACATTATTTTTATTACTTAATAGTAATTAGTATATTATTATTATTTTAAAAAGATAAAGTAAAAAATTCATTTTGGACCGGCCCGAGCTCTAGCTCAACATTATTGAGCCAATTCAGACTGAGCCCAAGCTCGGGCTCAATATGTCTTAGCTCGGGCTGAGCCTAAACTTGGCCAAGCCTAACTCACAGAACCCGATTGACAGTCCTATTTCTATGGTAATAGCTTCTACCATGCGAAAGGTTGGAGAAAGGTAATGGTTGTGTGTAGCTTGTGTGTGGTTATGGCGTTTCTGAACTCGAGGAGGGTAGCGGCGAACAGTTTGAGATATGGGTGAGGATGAGGATTTCAAATGGATTGGAAGAGGGGGATTTTAGATTGTAGTGAGGATATGGATTTCAGATGGCGATAGAAAGAGATTGTGGGATGAAGACTTTGAATGAGAATGAGAGGAGGGGGATTTCAGATGGCAATGAGAAGGAGATTGTAGGGATGCAATATGCTACAGGAAAAGAAGCAAGAGAAAGAGTGGGGTCAGCAGATTGGGAGTTAGGATTGGCAACGACAATGGCGGCAAGTGGCTGCCGAACGACTGAAGAAGGATAATGATACAGGTGGTAGATCTGGTCAGTTATTGATCCAAAGGAGCGTGGGTTGGACCATTGTGAGAACAAGATAGTTTGAATGGGAAATTGCCTTCCATTGCCATTGCACATGAAAGGGATGTGCCTACTTTTTGTCGAATTTTACCGCGAAAGACAATATTTGATAGATTGAGCGTCGCAAAAATAGTTTGTATGTATATAAAGATAAAAAAAAATTTCGGATAAAATAAGAAAAATAAAAATAGTTTTTAGGCAATTATAGCAGTTTTCTTTATTCTTTTTCTATATGCATTTATTATATATCATTTTTAATTAATATATAGTAAAAAATTGATTATTTTATAAAAATTTCTCTCTCTTCTCTTAAATTGCAAATTCAACTAATAATGCATTAAATAGGTCTAAGCAAAACAATGAGTAATGATTTTATAAAGAACTCTCTTAATTTTAAAATAAAAGCATCCATACTCATCAACGTTAGATTTTTTTTTAAAATCTAGGTTGATTTCGAGAGTGAGTAGTGGAACTCATTTACTGTTGAGTTCTATCGTTGACGATAGAACTCCTTAGTGACTTTCGCAACTGATAGTAGCATGAAAATCTATGAAGTTTAGATGTAAAAATATATAAAAATTTATATAATTTGATGAACTAATTTTATTTCTTGTAAATATAAAGTCATTTTTCCTAGATCTGAGTTTGATGTTTGAAATTTTTAAGAAAATCTAAAGAAATCTAAGAATAAATAATGAAAAATAAAATTTTTTTATTATATATAATCAAAAATAAAATTATATATAGTAATGTCCTTCTTATTTGAGGGTTTGAGGAGGAGTGGAAAAAATGATAAATTAAAAAAGTTGTTTCACAAAAATATCTTTCTTGGTTAAAAGTTTTTTTTTTTTTTTTTTTGAAAGAATAAAGCTTCTATGGGTATTTTGGTAATCTCACCCTTCTAACTTAACAATCTGACCCTTTCTTCCTAACTTTGGGAAGAAAGATTCTTGGAGGAAATTGAGACATTTTATCCTTCCATTTCTTCTATTTTCTTTTCCCGTCTTCCCTCTAAAAACTAGCAAACAAGAGAAGAGACCTCCCTTTGTCCCCCAAAATCCTTTCTTTTCTCTCTAAATCATCCCATCCAAACTAGGCCTAAGTAAGTGACTGTAGGGGCAGCCCATGGCAGGGATAGCAATTAGGCCTATTTGGATTGTGGGAAAGAAAGGGGAGAAAATGAGAGGATTTTTTTTTTTTTGTTAAGTGAGGAAATAGGAGGATTAAATTATTATAGTGTTTGAATAGTTAATAAAAGTAAAAGATAAAATAATTATTAATTTAATTTTTTATTTTTATATGAATATAATTATTTTAAAATAAAATTAATTTAGTTCGTTTTAAAAAAATTATTACATTTTATTTCCATCCAAAAGAAAAAACAGACTAACCTTTTAATACTAAATTTAATCCCTTCATTCTCCTCCCATTCATTTTTTTTATAAAAAAATTAACTCAATCCTCCTGTCAACTTTCTTTTCTTTTCTTTATGTTTTCATCAATATAAGCAGAACCTTAGAAATTCGACCTTCGGGAAAGAGATTTAGATTAGAAGAGCATAAGATGAGAGTCACGGAAGTGAGATTGGAATTGCTCGCTTCCATGTTACATGAGTCACTATTTTCTACTCTTTTCAGTACATTTTGATGGCCCTATGTCAAATGAGGATTCCTAGAGGCGAAATGACAAAATGCCATTAGTTAAGCACAAAATAGGGAAAAATAGGTTTAGCCCTGAATTGATGGTTGCATATTTGATAGCTCACATTGCAATCTTTGTGGGACTAAGACAGACCTAAGTTGAAATAGTGGAATACTAGTTGTATGTTATTCAAATTTTCTATGTTACGACTAGAAAATTTTAACAATATAGTTAAGTTTCAAAAGTGTGCCAAGAGAAAAATATGAATCTAGGATTTATGCTACAATTCCAACCTGGTTTAGGGTTTAGGGTTTTAGAAAATAGTGACTCATGTAACATAGAAGCCAGCAAAATAAAAGAAACCATTAACTCATATTTTTCTAGCATCTTTTCTTTCTGGCCCCAAGGCTCGTAGGAATAGAAATATAGAGAAAAAAAAGAAAAGAATGTGAACAGATAAATTTCGAATCTTATAAGAGAGTTTATGAAGGAAAAAGAAAAGAACTACTCTTTTGAATTTAGAAGTTTGAAAATAAGTGGAAAGAAATAATAATATAAAGAGTGATTTTACAAAAAAATAACTTTATCCTCACAGTAGTTGAATAGATGATGAAGATGACTGAAAGAGTTGCCATTTTGAAACATTTAAGTTCATGCTTCTTCTCCATTCGTTGCTTTCTTTCCAACTTTTAGACCGAATTTTTTTTAACTTCTGATAGGATTTCATCTCTATTCTTCCCTGCTCTTCTTCCATTTCTTTACCTTAAAAAAAACTGGCAAATGAGAAGAGAATTTAGCTTTCGATCCAAATCCCTTCTCTTGTATTTGAATCATTCCATCTAAACTAGCACTTAGCCTTAAAAAGTAAAGTTAAGAATTTATTTAAAGTAAAAATTAAGTTTATTAAAAGTAAGGAAATAATGGCAAAAAAAATATTGAAGGGCAAATTTGTCCAACAACTTTATATTTTGGACACAAAAAAAAAAAACCAGAAAAGAGGGCGGAGGAGAAAACAGGGGCAAAAAGACCTTGCCATGCTGGGTGCCAAAATTATGTGACGAGATAGATAGAATTGCTCAAAAATTTGCGATTCCCGTTGTCATGATTTTATCAATGTCCTTGCGTTCATTGCCTTTCCCACCTGCCTATCATTACCGTTGGCGTCAATGCTGGAGAGGCTGCTCTTTGCCATACTCCACTTCACTACCCTTACTGTGCTCTAAAACTGCACGTTCGCTTATATCGCCCTGGAGATTTGGAACAAAAGCTTTCGTGCGGTCGGCTGAAACACAACCGGCTGACGGGAATGATGATTCGGAAGAAGAGATCCGGGTCCTCGCAGCTATTAGAAGCAATTACAACGATATAGTAATCTTGGACACCCCAAAATCCAGGATGCTGCTTCTTGACTCCAGTAGTACGCTTCCTTCTTTTCCGCCTTCGGATTCTTCTTTCGCCTTTCCACTTTTTCCCTTTAAAAGCTGATTGAAATTTGGAAAGGCTTGATATGCGACTTGAATTTTCTTTGTTGTTCCACCTGTGTTGTCAATTTAATCTGATGTTAAATGTTTATAATGTCATTATTCAAACACGATTAATTGGGAAAATATTTAGTTTTCCTCAGGAAAAAAAAGGGGGAAAATATTTACTGCACTCCTCTTCGTAGACCACCGAATTGGAAACTTGCACGATCGAAATGGTACATGCTTTAACTACGCGTGGTCCATGAAGACAGAGTTGTATCTCTATCTTTTATTGGCCTTCATATATAAGTTCTAGTTTCAGTTCTGTAATTTCAATAATACCAACTGAGATTTGATTGGGATTCCGGATTTATAGCCTTCTATACAT
The DNA here is from genome assembly GCA_030512225.1 of Rauvolfia tetraphylla. Lineage (NCBI taxonomy): Eukaryota > Viridiplantae > Streptophyta > Magnoliopsida > Gentianales > Apocynaceae > Rauvolfia > Rauvolfia tetraphylla. Next base: position 12,307 of record JAJQKT010000005.1, read on the forward strand.
CTATGAGGCTAGTTAGTATCAAGCAGTTGTGAGTTTTGAGGAATATTTTGTGCAGTATATTTTACGTTGTCACTGTTTTTATGCTTTGGTGTAGATAATGTCCACAGTATTTTCAACAAGGGAAAGAAGTGGACTGGTTCATATTGGGTATGCTTATGTTCTTTTTTAATTTATTTATTGAAATTTATTATGGCAAAATAAACTCTGACTGCGTCATTCGAACTAAAATGGAGGTAATGTTTCAAGAGCACTTATGCAAGAGAACCAGAAAGCGATTATTTTATAACTATTTGTACTCAAATACCCAGAAATATTACTTGCCTTTGATATCCATACTTCCAGTAGTCTTGCTATTATTTTACTTCTTGTATCAACGGATAATATTTTTGAAGAACTGGAATCATTATCTTTCCCCTATTTGTCAATATGAAGGTCAACTCTTTGTTCTGAATTTTATTGGTTTTGTAATTTCTATAATGAACAGGATGAATTTGCAAGTTTGCCAGCAATAGTTCCAGATGGTCCGATTGCAATATTTGGCCTTGTATGTTAAGCTTTTATTTCCTCTTTGGTGATGAATTATCATTCAGTTTCATTTTGAGTAAACAATTGTGACAGGAGTTTCTTAGACTACAATATGCTTACTTTCAGGGGGGTGGAACAGCTGCTCACTTAATGCTTGAACTGTGGCCTTCATTACAGCTCGAGGGCTGGGAAATAGATGAAATTGTAATTGCCTCAACTTCCATTTCTTATGCTCATGCACATAAACTTTTGTTATTTCTTCAAATAAAAGTGTTGCCCAATACAATACCTATGCTTTTGTGAAATGACTTCCGGTAAAGCTTAGAATACTCTGGTTACCAAGTTACCTGATTCAATTTACTTACTGGAGTCTAGGGTCACAAAGCATCACCACCAATAAAGAAAATATTTATAAGTAATGCCAGAGGGAGACAACATTTATCTTTTCACCATATGCTTAAGAAACCATGTGAAAAATTGTTTTTACCTCAGGCCCTGGAACCCGCTACATTGATTCCTCTTCAGCTCCTGAAGTCCAAGGGAACCAAATGTATCATGGTAAGGCTAAAACAGTCATATGTTTCATGATTAGCTTGTTCATGAGGGCCTTCTTTTCGCACTAGTACAGATATGAAAATAATGGTCAAAATCAGATTTAACTTATAAGGGTTTCAAAATAGGTATTTATTGAGGTTCTTGATTGTGAAGGTTGGTGATCCAAAGCAGCTTCCTGCTACAGTTCTCTCCAATATTGCCAGTAAATATTTATTTCAGTGCAGCATGTTTGAACGTTTGCAACGTGCCGGGTATCCTGTCTTTATGCTTACCCAACAGGTAGGCAAAATTTGAGATTTTTAGTGTTATTATTAAGAATTTTTGTCCTTCCAGATTGAGATTACATTTCTCATTGTTTGCTAAATATGTTTAATTTAAATCCAGCTGGCCTTCTTGCCATAAGATAAAAAATAAAGAAAGAAGTCTTGTATAAATTTGGGTGGCAGATGCTGCAATATTCAGTGATGGCGGGCTGGCATCATCCTTATTATTCCTTTTATGGAGCATATCATATCAAATCAAATAACGATGGAGCTTAGAACATTGAATGAGTAAAGAGTCAAAAACTTCATCAACCACTTCCATATTGGCTTTTATTGTTTATATCTATGGCCCTTTCAGTTTCCATCGATTATCCTTAATGAGCCAAGCTAGAAACATCTAGGGTGTAAATGGATAGTGGCTGGAACTGAGACTTCCTTGGTTTGGGTCAGAGACAGTTTGGGCATGTCTGATCTGAGATTCAGACAGATCAAAGCCCGGCAACAAAGACGGGTGTTAGGATTGGCATTGATCCACCTGACCTGGTGAAGAAAATTGCATTGAATTATCAAAATTTCGTCTTTGGGGGAGAAAATGATTGGTGCAACATCTGCATCACAAAGAACTAAGAGCTCAAATACCTTCTCAAGAAGTCCACTTCTGCACTTTGAAAACGTCGCTTGCTTGTCTTCCCTTTCACAATTTGGCAGACCCCAAGAACCAAGACAAAGGATCAATTCTTGATCAGGAAAGAGCTGATTCAAGGCTCAAAAGGAAAGGAGCAGACAAAATCCACCTGATCAAGAAATTTGGCAAATTGTACTTAAAAAAAAGAGAAAATTGCAGAAACTCATGAAGATGACGTTGCTGACGCAAATGTATGGAGAAAATTTCTGTTGCTTTCAGAGAAAATTGCGATGAACCTTGACTAAATCAAGCTTGAGATTCCTTGCACGTAGGCCTCCTGCTTTGGCAAAACATAGTGCCCTTCCTCAGTGACTAGTCTAACAACATCAGCTGTTATCCGCTCATTCAATTTCAAACAGGTGTTTTCTTCTCTCTTTGACTTAACTGCACAGGTGCAGCAAAGTATAACACCGAATTGGAAATGGGTGAAATTCGAAAATCGATGTCCATGCATTGACACTCACCCCAAACAGGGCAACCATTTGTGGAATGTCAGGAAACCCGATAGCCTTCACCGGGTCCACCCCAAATGGGGCACCGTCTGATTTTCAAAAAGATCCAACTTGTTCTCGGTCCCAGCTGCTATCCACTTAAACGCCTAATAATTAGAGCTTTCTATGGCTTGCTATGATTTTGCGGTCTTCAGTATTACGTGAACGAAATAATTGTCATCTGAGGGTTTTGCTTCCCTGATGTGGGAGAAAATCTTAGGTTATTTAGGTTTATGATGTCTTGTAATTCTGAATGCTAGTATGATTTAGTTACCATATTAGCTACTATTTTATAGGGCAAGAATCCTTATTAGGCTAGGATACTAGGAAAGCTCTATATATATAACTCTATTATTCAGCATTGTAAAGTAAGTTTTATATCTTTCCCATTAATAAGAGATTGCCTTTGGCTTTGTGTTCTAGCCTCTGGGTTTGCTGAATTAGCCCCTAAACTAGGGTTTCCTATTGGTTTCCCTCTAAAAACCATAGCTTCAATATGAATCAAAGGGCCTACCCTTCTTCCTATGCTTCTGCCGCCATCAAACTCGAAAAGGAAACTTGTACATTTTTGTCCTCCTTTCAAATTGATTCCATGGGTAACATGTTATATTTCCTTTTGCTTTGCACAATTTGGTAAATGAAGAGTTGATTTATCAATTTTTTTAAGTGGCCAGGCGCAAAGTGGCAAATTTTACCTCTTATTTTCTAGTCTTTTTAATTTTATTTTTACTTGATCACCAGATAACATGTTTTTCCTACGCTCCTTTGAACATTGTCCAGTGTGACATTGGAGATTCAGTAAGAAGCCGTGCACCTATTGCTGTCAAATGACATTGATAACTAACTAAATCCATCAATTTCATCCCACCACATAGAATGCGGATGCTCTCATAGTGAAGGGTACTAGTATCAAGACCTTTCCACCTTTGAACAGATTGGTTTTAGCCTAGACTTTAGTACTTGATCAACATCATCTTTTGTGTTCAGCTTAGCCAATATGAATTTGTTGCTTTTAAGTTGCTGCTGACGGTATTCATTCACTTGTCCATAAAGCATTAACAACTCTGGACAACCAAGTATACATATGGTTGCATTACTTTTAAATGTGCGTTAATGTGTGTATCTTGTGTGGAAAACCCTGCTTGCCAGAAAATTTACCAGGGAAGGATATTGCCTCCTGTACTTGTTATGAGTTCTAGGATAAATAATCAAGCCACTGGTTGACTTTCTCAATATCTAATCCCGGATGGTTGTGGAAGTGCTGAGACAAAATATTGGTGTACTTTGTTGCTGCTTTCTATTCCTAATTATGTTCTTGCTGAGTATTCAAAAGTCTTTGTTGTTGAATATTATATGCAATTGGCAGTATAGGATGCATCCAGAGATCTGCCGTTTTCCTGCTTTGCACTTTTATGATGGCAAATTGAAAAATGGTAATGACACATCCAGCAAAGCTGCAGCCTTTCATGAGACCCATGGCCTTGGACCCTATTTGTTCTTTGATATCATTGATGGACAGGAAAGTCGTGGTAAGAAATCCAGTTTGCTGTCCCTCTATAACCAATGTGAGGCTGAAGCTGCGGTGGAAGTGCTTAAATTTTTCAAGAAAAGGTATGTTTTCTCTTTCTTTAATGTTGATGTTCTGAATTTTTTTTTTTTTTATAAATTTGTTTTTAATTTTTTTTTAATTTTTTTTATAAATAATGACGGCTGACTGGTATCTTGCTTAGGTACCCACTGGAATTTGTTGGGGGAAGAATTGGTGTTGTGACTCCATATAAGAGCCAACTCTCTCTATTGCGTTCACGGTTTGCTCAAGCTTTTGGATCTTCAGTAATCGCTGAGATGGAATTCAATACAGTTGATGGATTTCAAGGTCGAGAGGTTGATATACTGGTGCTTTCCACAGTTAGAGCGGCAGAGCCATCTACTAGCAGCCATAGGTTAAATTCTAATAGTATTGGATTTGTTGCTGATGTCAGGCGTATGAATGTTGCTTTGACTAGGGCTAGGTTATCTATGTGGATAATTGGTAATGCAAGAACATTGCAGACAAATGAGAACTGGGCTGCTCTCCTGAAAGATGCTAAAGATAGAGACTTGGTTATTTCAGTCAGAAGGCCATACAGTTCTCTTTTCAAGTCAACTTCCGGCAACGTTCCAGCTGTTGAGGGTCCTGAGAATCATTTCGGACAGCTGCAGCATGTTGAAAAGGTTAAAGAAATCAATGACCAAGCTGATGTGCAAAAGAAAAACAGCAAAGAGACATATGGGAGGAGAGGAATGGTCAATCAACCATGTACAGATGCTGTAATAGGTGAAAATGAGCATGTCCGTTGGGCAATAAAATACACTATTGGGGAAAACGAAAGAAGACATACAAATATGAGTGATTCATTACCAACAAATGGTGTTGTATCTGCTATTGCTGAAAATAATGAGAACCAAAACAAGTGTTTGAACTCTTTGGTCAGGGGGGCCAGCAAGGATGTAAGTTCTAGCAAAAGGACAAGGGATAAGCTAACTAAAATTCAAAAAGTTACCCCAGGGGAGGGTATTCCTGATGAGAATTCCAGGAATAACTTGGAGAAATTCGAGAAAGTGAAAGGTGAAACCCGGACTGAGCTGAAGTCTACACTGGAAGAGTGTCTAGAATCTTCCGAGTGCAAGGAAAGGCAACGGACTATGGATGCTAGCCTCAGATCTTCTAAGGGAAACCTTAAAGTGAAAGATGTAAGAGATGTTGATAAAGCTTCTAGTCCGGTAGAAATGCCCAAACATGCAATTGTGAATAGGAAACAACAACGTGATGCTGTTGATGCTCTTCTTTCTTCTGCTCTTATATCTTCAAGGAAGCCTGAATCCTCACTGAAAAATTTTCCTGTTAAAAGATATCTTTCCTCACCAAGCACTGATGGGCGAGAAATCAGACCACCCAAAGCAAGAAAAGGTACATAAATCTTCATTCTCTCTTTCTTGGGCTTATGAAATTTCACTTAAAAATTATACTTCGCCAAATTTATTGGCTGGAACATGAGGCAAATCCACAAATGAGTTATAGTTTGAAATTGGACTTTTTTTCTTGTTCTCTATGGTGAGTGTTCTATGAAGTATGTCTCTTCTTCACGAAGTGAGTTATAAATTCCCTTTTCTCAAATGTTGGTTGATTGTATTTCATCGTTCATCCTTTTCTGAACTTAAGGTGCCTTTTCAAGTCATAAATAAATAATGTGCTAACGTTACACATCCGAAAGGGATATCTAAGTATGTTAGAAGTGAATCAGAATGCTGCTGAAATAAGATCTGATGGGGTTCTTATCCGGCACAGTTAAGGATCTTTTGTTCGACTAATGTGACAGACTACAACCACAAAAATGTTGTGGATTTGTTATAATTGTCTCAATTTCTTGTTTTGTTGGGCTTAAAGATTTGCGATGTGTGGGGAGGTTTACAGTCATGACAAGGAGAATCCTTTGAACTCCAAGATGCATATATATCGTTTTTAGAGGACATTGGTGCTAAAAGGGCTTTGCCCCACTGCCATGAAACTATACAACGATGTAGAATTGGATATTGCTCTCACGTTTCCCCAATCTCATTTCTCTATAATACTTTTATTACTTTTCTTTCTTTTTGACCCTTCATTATTATATAATTTTAAAGTCTATTGTGTCAATTTTAAAATGATCATATGTTATTTATTAAAAAAGTGATGGTAATTTATAGATATATTGAATATACTCTATCCATAATAAAATTATATGGGTCGTTGAATTGCTGCTTTTATTTTTTTTTAAAAATTAAAAATTAAAAAAGAGAATAGAGCTGCCCTGACAGTGCTGTTGGGGGCCATCAGGAGCAGTAACCGACGGCACCGGTGGGGTGTTCCGATTATAGTCTTCTTTTTTTGTAAGATATTTAGATTAAATCAAAGTCTTTGGATTAGATAGGCGATATGATTTAATATTTATAATTTTTTTAATTTTTATTTTTGAAATGCCTTTAGGAGGACAATTGTTGGATCAGTTCATCTATCCGATTCAACTGTTATGATTTGGTATTACACATCTTGCAAAAAAGACATGTAGCACTGTAGACAAGATGGCACCTTACGACTAGGGCTGTCAACGGGTCCAAATGGGTCCGGGACACCCTGTCTCGGACCCGGACCCGATTGACATTAATGGTTCCGGACCCGGACCCGATTACCCGACGGGTCCAAATAAGATGGATCCGGACCTTACCCTATAGGGTCTCGGGCCGGGTCCGGGTAGACCTGATAAAATTTTTAATATAAATTTATAAATAATTGACCGTTGATCAAACACATCTAACGGTTATAAAAAATTTAAATATATAAAATATTTATTATTTAAAATTTAAATCGGGTAATCGGGTCCGGGATACCTTCTCCCGGACCCGGACCCTATTAGAAGATATATTATCGGGTCCGGGTCCGGGTAAATAGGTATGACTATTGTTCCGGACCCGGAGTTATCGGGTCGGGTCCCGGGCCGGGTCCGGGTAAACGGGCAAAATTGACAGCCCTACTTACGGCACTGTAAGGCTTGTTCCCAGCGGCCCTGTTGTGCACTTTTCTTGTTTTTTTTTCCCCTCTTCTTCTAGGGGAAGAAGAAAAGAAGAAAAGGGAAAATTAATTTTTTTTATTTTTCCTTTTCTTGGAGCCCTCGCATATTTTCTTTTCTTGGAAACTATTTTGATTCCATTAGTATACAAAATTCTATTCAAAGTATGATCACTTGGAATTTTTTAAAATAAAATTGGGTGAAATCGAAGAAGAGCGACGAGAGAATATGGTCAATTGCTTTTATCAATTAGTAGATATTTTTTATCATTTAATGTAATAGATGTATTAAAGAATTTTAAGTAGAGAATCTCAAAATTTTAAAATAGGTATAAGTTTTAGAGAGAATTTTGAGAGGTTTTTAATTTTTTTAAAAAAGTTCAAAATTTCAAATGAAGGGGATGAGAATTGGTTGGAATCATTACAATACTTTAATACAATCTTCAATTTTAAAAAAATTAAATAAGGGTGTATTGGACATTTTATTATTCCTTCCTTTTCAAAATGTACATTATTTGAAAGGAAGTCTCGTCAAATTAAAAATATTTTTATTTACTCTTTCAATAATGTTGTGATATTATTTTGAATAATGCAAAAAATTAATAAGTCGGAAAGGATAATACTTTAATAAAAAAATTCTATCAACATTTTAAATTTCACTGAATGCTTGTATGTTACCCTTTCAAGGAAGGGTAAAAAGTGATATTATATATAACATATTTAAATTGAAAAAAAAAAACAAATCCTATATGGAATCTTGGGTTACTAATTGGTGGAATGCTGGGCAATCTGATTTTTTTTTGAATGATATTCAAGAAAGGAGTATTCTAGAAAAATTGAATTAGCGGAACTGCTCATCTTGGACGAAATGATCAAAGAATACTCGGAGACACGTCTACACAAGGCATAGGAGTCCTTCATTTTTATTGCTTTTGTTACTTAACATTAACAACCAATAGTTTTAATCTTACTTAATGATTTAAAAAGAAGTCACAAGAGATTTTTCAAGTAAGAAGAGTTTCCTATCAATACAATAAGAAATAATAAAAGCCATATTATACGCAAAAATTATAAGCAAAAACAAATAAATAGGAAAAGAGAGGATTCAAGAGGCCCGGAAGGATCAATATAAAGATGATTGAGCCAACTTGAGATTTTGGTATTATCGCCACAGACAAAAATAAATTTTTGAATTTTTCTTCTGTCGTATCTTCAGAGAAAATTGAATCTTTGATTCAAAATCAAAAAGTTTCAAACTTTTCATTACATATCCGTTGCAATAAGTATTTAAGTGTTTTTGCTTGAGTTGTACGAGATGAAAGTCTCATATTCGATTCTCGCTAAACTTTTACTATGAAATTTGACAAATTCTTAATTTTCAATAGCAATTGTACAAACATTTTTGACAGACACAACAAATTTTTTATAGGTAAACTAAATATATTCTTATTTTGCTTTTTATACAAATATAACTTGTTCTCTATCATTTCTATTCTCTCTATAAAAATCTAAGATTAAAATACAATAATACCTAACTACATGGGTCTAAAATACAATAAATATAAACAACTGAAAAAACGCAATTATAGGTCATTAATTATGAGTCCACTCTTAAATTTGCACAATTATCGAGAACATATTAGTTGTTTTGACTAAAATGCCAATCAAGTAAATAAATAAGCTTAATATTTAGTAAATAGGAAAACAATGACTAAAATGCCAATCAAGTAAATAAATAAGCTTAATATTTAGTAAATAGGAAAACAAATTATCTTCGTTGATTTTATTTCTAATAATTTATATAAGAAAAATGCATGAAATTTTACTGGAAAGAATTCAAACAAGATGTAGGTTGTGAAAAATATTTGATTTTAGTTTTAAATTTGAAAATTGGAGTCCTTAATTTTTCATATATTTAAAAGGTATTATTTATCAAAAAGTCTCAAATGAGGTGGTCGTAGCCGGTATTCGTAAGGTTAGTTTCAAAAGACATGTAGAAAATGAAACAATTTTTTTAATTTTTTTTACTTTTAACGGTTTTCTTTTTTCAAATAAAAGTCTTTACAAATAATTTTAAATCTCAAATAATGGATAATGTAGTAATTTTAAATTTTTTTGACAATAACTGGTTCTTTTAAACAATACCTTAACTTGATATGTGTAAAAATGCAATAAACGTTTTTTTTAATTTTTTTACCTTTTAATTTGTTAATTTGGTAATCCCTTATTTGGTTTCATATTAATTTTTTTCATTTGTTCAAAATTTAATTTGCTTACATATCGCTCCATTATGTGAGTTTCTTTTTAAGTTTTTTATTTGTTGACAAAATAATATCTCTTAGATAATGTATCTATTACATGAACCCAAGTTTTTGTTTTTTTCTGTTTAATTTTTTAATAAGTTAATTTATAGCTTTAAAAGTGAAATTTATAAAAAAAATAAATTAGATATAGTTTGTCAGGGCTTGACCAAGTTCCAATTGGAGCTTTACCACAGCTAGGCGAAGGCAATGGAAGCTTTGCCAAGCCTTAGCAAAGCTCAAATACATTAAACTTAATATATTTTATTACGTAAAAATTAGTTCATAACTTATCCAATTTAGATTAAATAAAGAATTCATCTAGAATTTTTTAATTTACAATAAAAATTAATTTAAAGTAAAATGAAGATGGTAAAAATAATTTTTTATAAAGAAAGAAACATGTATATTTATGACAAGAACAAAAATAAAATATATTCATTATGAATATATTAAAAAAAAAGTCATACTTATTGAGCCCTTCATAAAAATGGTACAAAAAATGCGTAAGTCATTCATATTAGTGGATGCTTACTTCAAAGTTCAAAGTCTGTGTTATTGAGCATTTGATTTCACCTGCAATCTGCCACGATCTTCTAAGCACCTCAAATCCAGTAAACAAAAAGTCCGAAATGCGATAAGGGAAGGTCCTTCTTTAAAAACAAGGAAAACGAAAAAGGAGAAGAATTTATGGCAGCAATAAATAGAGATGAGAGTTGCATATGCCGAGACAAAGCCCGGATTCATAATTAATTATTTCATCGTTTTACTTTCTTTTTAGCGTTTTTTACCATGTGTCTCACTCTGCTCTCCAAATCTTTTATTTTTTAATTCTCATAACAAGATTTCTTGAAAAGAAAACAATTCAAATACAACAATTACTCATCATGAAAATTGAAAGCTAAATAATGTAGTGTTTAGTGGAGTGATAAAGTGGAGTTTTTTTTGGCATACGGCTATTAGAAGTGAAGAAGATTGTGATTGAAGTAGTAGTAGGTGCTCAGTTATTGTTATGGTACATACTCCATCTCTATTACTATTGGGATTGGGTATAAAAAATATACAAGATCATACTTTTTTTCTTATAAAAAATTAATCTTCACAGAATTCAAAACAAAAGATTTCTTAACCAAACACAAACTAAATACACTCAAAACTTATCGTAGGCACTTACAATTATTACATTTTCATGTAGTAATAAATGCACCAGTACCACTGAGTAGTTAATTACATTTTCGAACTATATGCTCTATGTAATTTTTTAATTTGTTTCAAAATGTATGATCTTTTTTTATATTAAGATTTTATTTATTATTTTTTAAAATTATTAATATTTTAATCAATTATTAAAAATACTAATTTTTAATATTAAATTTGAATATAACGTACGAATTAATTATTTTTAAATAAGATCATTTTAGACAATTGCACAACTTTTTCATGATATTTATCAAAATTTTAATTACTCTAAAAAAATTAGATCATATTTTTTTAAACGACTAAGTATTTGGAACAACCAAGCAAAAGCAGTATGGAGTTTCACCATAATATATATTAAATGTTATTGACTATCATTACTTAACTTATTCGTTCCATTCTAGGATAACTTTGAATTAATTCTCATTTTATTAATTATTTTTGTTATTAAAACACATCTTAACATCTAACCTTGCTTCTTGGGATATAGAAAATTTTGTTTGTAATTATTTCTACTGTTCGTGATGCTCTTAACAAAGTAAAAGGTTTTTTTCCCCCATTTCGCTCTTCCTATTTGGCTCCCCCAACAGGGGGTCAATCCTGTGTCCATCCCTGAGTTTCACCTTCTTCTTTCTTGCATGGTTATATTTTTTTTATTTCAAAATAGAAGATTTTTTATTTTTTTTACAAAGATTAAGAAAAAATAAAAATTATTTTTTATTATACTTTTAATTAATTATATTAATATAATAAAACATATAAGAATTATATTTATGAGAAGGATAATTTTATAAAAATAATTTTTAAAATTTATAAAAATTAAATATTTTAAAAGAAAATATAATTAAAAAATTTTATATTAAACAGTACATGCGTAGAGCCATATATACTACTAACGAATTATGACAGCCCTGCTGCGTGCTCGCCAGTCTCCTCCTCTCCTTTCCTTTCCCTTCCCTTCCTTTGGCTCCCCCTCGGTTAAATACTGAAGTTGCCTATCGGATTGAATCCCAGAGCAATTTCCAAATACCTCATCAACCTAGCTACTTGTTTAGCAACGGCCAGTTAACTATAGTTGAGTCTTGCCCCGTCTTAATTAGCTACCTAGCATACGGCTTATGGATTCCTCCAGCCATAATAATACAAAGAAGTCCAACTCCAACAAGATCAGAGAAATAGTTAGGCTTCAGCAGATTCTCAAGAAGTGGAAGAAGCTTGCAAATGCTCCAAAGAGTAGCGGCACGATAACAGCTCATCCCCCGGCCGCCAACAGCAGTGCCACTGCCAAAAAGAGCATCAAGTTCCTCAAGAAAACGCTTTCCTTTTCAGAAAGCAGCAGCAGCTCCTCCTCTGCTTCCGGCTTCGACGTCATCCCAAAAGGCTATCTCGCGGTGTGCGTTGGTCAAGAGCTCAAGAGATTTGTAATCCCGACGGAGTACCTCGGTCACCAGGCTTTCGGGGTTTTGCTGAGAGAAGCTGAAGAGGAGTTTGGGTTCCAGCAAGAAGGGGTGTTAAAGATTCCTTGCGAAGTGACCGTATTCGAGAAAATCTTGAAGATGATGGAACGAAAGAGGGAGGTGTTTTTCTTGCACGATCTGGGTTTCGGTTTAGGTGGAGATCAACAGAAGGATATTCTTGGATGCTATTCACCGGATAATTCCGACGATCTAACCGCGTCTCACCAGCCACCTCAGCTTTGTAGATAGATCATCGGCCGCTTCCGAGGTTTATACCATGTAGCACAATACATTAATGCTTTCTTTCTACTATGGGACGGAGGATGGCAATGGCCTATTTTGGAGAGAGTGCAACAAAGTAGCAGTTTTTTCGATCGATTCAATAAGTTTTTCATTTTCCTTTCTAATTTATTACCGTTAGATTAGAAGAAATCCGTAAAGGATTCAACTGATAGCATCAATCTGAGGTATCATTGCGAACTAATTACAATCTCTGTTTCAGCGGGCATCCACTTCTCGATCTACAATTTTTTTCCTTTTATTTATTTATTTATTGGATGATACTTAATTTTCCTCTTACCATCCTCCCCAACCAGCACCTTCTACCAAAATTATGTAACGAAAGTGCTTATGGACTAGCCAAATGGGCCAGACACCATCAAATCTTTGGATATATTGGCCCCTTACCTTACCACCTGCTGTTTTTGTGATGTACGCCTTCTGATATGGACACCTCTCTTTTTGTAATTGATACTTCTGATCTTAATGCATAAATACTACTTATAAAAAAAAGCACCTTCTAACAAATGATGGAAAGAAGAGGGTATGAACAGTTGGATTTGAAATGAGAATTGAGGCATTTTATCATTAGCAGAGGTGTGCTAATGTCGCTGAAGGCAGGCTTGTAGTACAGAAACGGGTTCCGTTGCGGAAAAAGTGGGGGCCGGCCTTGATCCCACCTTGTTTTTGCGCCTGATGTGGGCTTTATATCATGGAACAGGTGAAAGAAGTCTTAAGATTGCGCTTGTTAGGATTATAGTTATCAGAGCTGATCTTATTTTTTCTACTCTAATAATTGAATTTTTGGATTATATGCTTATATTGCACTTGTTAGACTATTATCTCCGCGAACTAGAACAATGGAACACCCTATTTTCTTCTCTTTTTTCTCTCCGTTTTAAGTTTCAGCAATAGCTACTAAAATGATTTTTACCAAAAAAGAAACTATTAAAAAGATGACAGCCGGAAATTTAAGAGTGTATTTGAATTGAGTTACGTCAAAATTTAATGTAATTTTTTTACTTTTAATCTATTCTTTCTTTCATTTCAAATTCATTCAAAATTCCTTTTCTCTATGACTAACTGGACATCAATATTGTACGGTTTGACAAATTGATGATTATAACTAGAGAAAGGTCAACTGTATTATGCGGAAGAACATCGATTGGAGCATATAAATCTTGGGTGATGGAGTGGGTCTTTTGTGATTGGTTCGGGGAAATAATATGGGGATCTTTGGAGCAGTTTAGCGGAATAGTAGTATTAAACTACTGCTATTTATATGATAGATTTGTATATTATTAGGCAACGACGGTGTTGATGTACAAAGAAAGAGAACGGGGCGGACAAAATGCCACTTTCGTCGTTCCAAAGCACATTCTGTACTTGGGGAATTTGGGAATTTAGATGTTCACGTGACCTACTTCCACGACTTACGACCACTTGACATGTGCTGAAGCAAGATCCAAATGATCCCTTTCAGGTGAATTGACTTGAACCCTGGCTGACTTTTTTTCCCTTTTCTTGTGAGGAGGTAAATATTCACCCTTTTATTTCATCACCAAAAGTAGGAGATAATACATCATTAGTGTCACCCCTACCACGGCCTACGGCAGGGGAAAACAAGCAAGGGACGGTAACCCAAAAAGAAGATAAATTTTGCCCCAATAATCTACTATGGGCTTCAAAGTTACAGTCCCTGGGTACAAATGGCCTTTCCAGTGCGGCAAATTGACTTGAATGTCTTGGCTCTTAGGCGACTGGCTTGCCGGTCCAAGATTCTACTGTGTTGAAACCACTCATAACCCGGATAACATCGTGACAATGGCCAACAGCAGCTACCTGTCCAGTCCCAACCTCAACTCGATGAATAATTATGTAACTCTTATATAGCACACGTATTGGGACATTATTAGATTGGAGAAATATTTAGATAGGGAAAGCCAATATTCATCTAGTTGACACGGAAATACAAATTGAATTCAAAGCTTTCCCCGATCAAACTACCAAATCTTAGACTCTATTTAACCATTTTTACAAATGATTCCACACCTAAAGGTCTAAACCATAATAATCAGAATCCAAAACGAGGAGAGACTGGAGATTTGTCTTTTTTTGGTAAAATACTGGAGATTTGACAACTAAGCCCATCTTTTACTTAATACAAATGGACAAATAATTTAGTTAGCGAGAGAGAGGCGATCATGCCATGCTAGCCAACATAATTACTTCACTGACTTGATTATGTGAACAAGCCATTCACAACGTGTTACATGAATAATACTTGTACTGCTACCTGCTAATCCTACGACATTGTAAACGCTCCATTACTGACATGCAGATGCGACCTAGGATCAATTCGGGCAACTAGCATAAAAATAGATAATTCCTCCATGTTACCCAATCAATTCGGCAGAATCAAGTCACTTGTCCGTTAAAAGTTGCTCGTGTAAGTTTTTTGGTACAGGATAAAACTTCAGATATTATATCCCATCAAATCGTGCAGTGTTACAAAGTTCTCATACTTGAACCAGCCACTTTTAACAGACCGCATATCTGATGAAAAAGGATGGACTTCAGGACTTGATATGCTTGTCTATCCATGACTTCTGGAAGTTTTCAAGAGTCCCACTTCCAAACATCAGATGTCAATCTATAAAAACTAGTTGCTATTTCATCATCTTCAAACTCACTCAGCAGTAAAAGTCTATAAATGACCCCCTTCCCCCTCTCTGCACTGCTAAATCAATAAGTTTGCCCAGTAGAAAAAATTAGACCAGCACAGCAGCTGTCAATCATCTTGAGTATTTATCCACAAGTGCTTTGGCTTTATCTGGGGCAAAGAACCGTGCCTGTGTGGTTAACCATAACAAATCATTTAACATTGACACTACCACGAAGACATAATTGAACACACTGACTGACAATAGAAATAAGGAAGGCAGGTACTACCTTCAGCTAAGAATATGAACCATGGCATAAAGAAACCATGTGCTACAGTAGAGGTAGAGCAGGTATGGCTGGTCTGAGCTAATTATATTCAAGTATGAAACCTTGCTAGGCATGCATCAAGTTTATCTACAGAAGATAACAAGTGCATGCAGGTCCCATTACTTTTGGCTCCATAGGGTGGGGGGAAGGTTATGGACATGTTATTACAACATCTCTATTGGCAGGAAAGGAATGCAATAGAATTGTGAAAACTCATCCACGTACTTGTATAAACATCCTTTCTGCATCACCAACATTTCCATTTTCTTTCAAGATGATTCCCTGAAAATAAAGTATATTACCAACTTTAAGTCCCCAGCTATATTTAGTGTTGCATAACTATAGCATGACCTCATTTATAACACAAATGCAGCCAAATATAACTCAGAGAAGAATGTGAGAACCAACAAATATAACTCGGAGAAGAATGTCAGAACCAAAATTTAGTAAACACATCCTTTTTCAAATTTCATCCAACATGTAGCCACGATCACAAAATCTTCTAGTGTTTCTATCAACTAAGAACTTCCAAATCCCTAGGGACCAAAGACATGCTTCTATGACCCAATCAAAAGCAATTCAAAAAATGTTCTGGCTACAACAAATGTCCTCCTAAAGAAGCCATGTCTTTGTCGGTTCATCTATAAAATACTTGGGCAAACCTCTGCAGATCAATTTCCAATTAGATGAAGATATGGCTAAATCAATCTCTCTGCAAATTAGTGTAGGAATGAACATTCCATCGCTTCATTACTAATAGCAGTAAACAACTATTTCTCCATTTATAATGATGTTTTGCCTTTTTCTGCCTTTTATCCCTGATTCTTACTGTTCGGAACAAGGACCAATGTCCTTTTATTGCAATATATGTATTCTTTCTGCCAATGAAGTAAAGCAAAGAAACTTCAAAAGTTACTATGATGACCAATGATGGTGCCTACTCTTCAGGTGAGAAGTTGACTACGATGACCAATGATGATGCCTACTCTTCAGGTGAGAAGTTGCTTTTTGACATGGCCGATGCTTAATCCAAGCAAATTATTAGGTAATATTTACTGCTAGTTCTTTCACTAACACCAAAATAAAGTATTTTTATCAAAAATTGAAACAAGGCAAATGTTACTTGCAAAAAGATCAGGTATCTTTCTGTCGTAAACCTGAAACCCCACCACCACCCCCCCAAAAAAAAAAACATTAGAAAAGAAGCAGAGCAAAGCCTAAGAGATGAATTTGCCCATGCTAAAAACATCTACCGATAAAGTCACTCAATATCGGTCGGTCTTACTATTGAGATGGCAGTGAAACAAAATGATAAGAAATTATATGAAACCAGTTTGGCTAACATCAAGAAATCATAATTTCACCTTTGCTAAGTAACCTCTAAAATCATCAGGATAGCTAGAGATAAGTTGATCATAAACAGATACAGCATCGCTAACATGGCCCCAATCTGAGTAGGCTTTTCCAAGAAGCAGGTCAACCTGATAAAAAAATAGCAGAGTAATTTATGATCCCTTGAGAAACTAAAGTACATAACAGGAAAAGTGACAACAGAAGTACTCAGGAAAAAAAAATGAAAACAAAAATACAAGATATCTCTGAGAGAGAGAGAAAGAGAGAGATTAATGAGCAGTGTCCTAGAGTTTGTTCTGCATTTGCTAGACATTTAATAGGCTAATAGCTATATCACTAGCAATAGGCTGAAAGGTATCAATCCAATTGATGTCATCAGGTTTTGAACAAGAATGAAGAAATGCCTTGCATAGTAAATTCCCAATGATGTAAGGAAACATGCATCAGTATAATAACTCCCAAGTAATTCTAAGATTGTAGTTTCCTAAATGAGGACGAAACTTACTTGAATGGGATCAATTTGGAAGCGTTTCTCCATTGGGCTGCTCTGAGGTTCATTTGAATTAATAGGTTTTCCTTTATTAATTTGTTCACGAGATGCTAGAAGCACTTGAACAGCCTGCACAAAGTTATTATAATAATAATAATTATAATTATTATTATTAATAAAAGAAGAAGAAGAAAGTGTAGCCATTTGCTAATGTTTGAGAATGAAGGATTTCAAAATGGGAAGGCATAATACTACATACAGATGAATAATAAATCTGCATGTTGCCGTCATTTGTGTAGGCATAACATACAGACATTGTTAGGAGGAATCAGAATTTCAACATACAGAAACAAGGTAAAATAAATATATGAATCTCCTTCCAACATACACTTGCCCCAGGTAATCAATTTGTCAGGCTAGCACCAGATGCACTAAGACTGAGTTTCAAAAATGTATGAAATGATCTCGTTTGAGGAGTTACCATGTAAACTTTTATGTATTATCTTAGCATTTTAAAATATTATCTGAAAATAACCATGCTTCAGTAAATCAAAGCACTAGACAGCAGTCAACTAACCTCACCGGGTTTCTTCACAGCAAGCAAGGCGTTGGTCAGACCTCTCAGGACTTCAAAATTCAAAGTTTTCATCATCTGAAATAAATCGATTAATCAACAAATAATAGATTTCAATGTGAATAATATCATTCAATAGCCACTTTAAAACAAATATATCATTCAATAGCAGTTTTAAGTTTCACATGATATTTATCCTTAAGGACAAGGACTTATTCCATGAGAAAGCTATGCCTGGCATATATTGAGCAACTGTTCTGCCGCGCGCCGGGGGGTTGGTGTGGCAGAGAGAGAGAGAGAGAGAGAGCAATATTAACAGTAAAGAACAACTGTGATGCAAAATACATTAAATGAGAAGACAATAAAGGAGCAAAGAAGCTTCAAAAATTATAATAATGAAAAACCTTCTAGTGATTCCATAATTGGAAATGTGCTGTAGTTTCTACCTTATTTTCGGATCAATTAAAATCTGGAAATATAGTGCCCAGGACCTAGTCTGAATAATATGGCATTGCACCTTTTAAAGCAGTAAATCAGCTCAAAAGTAATAAGTGTCCTATGATTTTATGGTGTACTGACCATTGCAGAAGCACTATAGGCCCTAGCACTTCCTTCAAAATCTTTGAGTTGATATTTAACTTCTCCAAGTAAACGGAAAACATCGGGATCACTTGGTTTCTTCTGCAGATGATAAGAGATAAATTCATATGAAGTATAATAAAGAGCAATAAGGTACTTCAGAATTCCAAAATAAATCTCATATCAAGCTAATCAAGAACAAACCTTAGACAAATCTTCAAGCAGTGTAGCTGCTCGAGTGTACTCCCCCAACTCAGTCAAAGTTACTGCTGCTCCCTAGAAAGCACTTAATATGATTTTGACACCATTGGCACATGTGGGAAAAAAACTTCCAAGCATTTGTAAACACAAAAAGCGAAGAAGAAAAGGTCAATAAAGGAAAGTGGAAACATCCATTTGCTAGCTTAAGCTGGGTCTAAGGGTAGAAAATCCCTCAATGCCTGATACACACATAAAGAAATTAGTAAGAAATGGGGAAAATGTAGTAGGACATGGCAGTAGTCTCTTCAAGCAGAGGTTACAATAATGCACATTCTCCAGCATGGATGGTAGATAAGAGGCGCGCAAAAAACAGAAGCATGCAATGGTTGGGACCCAAGTGGAGTATTTCCTTCTACATTTTGTTCAGATTGACAGAATAACTTTGTCCAGGCATTGCACATTAGGCAGTGCGTTCTCACCCTAGAAAGAGTCCTCTTCATTAGCAACACTGTCTTCACTTTTTAAAGCACTGATGAAAAATCATCCATAACTTAACAAATAAATTCAGGAAAGGGAAATAATCCATGGAGGGCAACGAACAGAGCAAAACATATCCAACGCAAATATATACAAACTCACTTCAAGTGTGGAAGAATCTTCCGGAAAGATGCTTAGGGTCCCCTCATATAGCTGCAGCCTCTTCTGCAAAAGAATGGAACAGCATAATGTCAAAATACATTGAATAATAACAAATTGAGTTTCAAATGAAATTTAAAGGATAAAACAGCACTAAGATGCAAAAATAGGTTTTGCAAAATAAAGCATGCATTAACATAATACCATTCCAAGAATGACCCAGTACAACCTTGGCATTCACCCTGGTCTTGAAGTATTTATCTGACATCCACATTTTAACACTATAGAAAAGCCGTTTTAAGTTCAAAGAATCCTAAATTCATTTACATAAACCCATAAAAGTATGAGAAACTTTATATGGACAACCACGTAGATTGAACTACTTGAAGATGTCTTCTTCCTTGTGTGCATTTTTTGGAATCACTTGCCATAAGTAACCTAAAAATGCATTTTCCAGTCTTGTGAACTAGAAAAGTGACAAAATTCATGAGCCATTTCTATCATTTTACCTTAAGATTTTCTCTATCTTCAGAAGAAAGTCTAGTATCAAACAATTGAGCCTCTTCAGTTGGAGTATCACTGGAATGAATAAATAAATCAGAAAAACTGTCAGATAGAATACTACAGCTGTTAGATTGATTCGCGTCATAAGTAATGAAAATAAAAGAAAAAAGTTGGTTACATGATAAGTAAACATCTAATGAAGGTAGTTACTTAGTCTCTAGAACTAAAACGATTGATTTCTTTTTTTTTTCTTTTCCTTTTCGAAGAATCTGAAAAGGTAGATTTCAGTATTGATACCAATTACAACAGAGAAAAATTCCAGAAAAAGCAATCTCTTTCCTTTTTGCAATATAATGGCTTCAATCACTTTGCCTTGCACCACAGTTTACATTCTTCAGAGGAGCATGGATTAGCTAATAGTTTAAGTACACCTAAACTCATATTTAAAGGGCAATAGTGAAAACAAAACTTCTAGTGTTTAATCACAGCAGATGAAGCAAATCTTCAAGATCATGCAAGTAATGACTGATTCAAGCTGAAAGTCCTCAATCCATCAAGCAAATTTTGGTGGTTGAGTTGAATGACAGGCCAAGAATTTGATGGACATCCAAAAGAGTACGTGCCTATTGAGGTATCTATTCATCATTAATATTGCATCTCGAAGCAGGACAAGCCAGCAAGAGAATTAAAATATTTTGAGAATGAAAAATGAGACATTATGATCCTGAAAATATTTGATGAGCTAGTGATAAGAGTTGGCAATTTGGATATAGAAGGATCATTAGCACCCAACTGGATATAGAAAATAGAGAAAATTTTGTTTACACTTGATGGTCTACTCTTTTAAATGGAATCATTTCTTAAAAGGACAGAAAGTGGCAACCTTCAGTAACTAGTTTCATCAAAGACTGTTCTGGTAGTTGACTAACACAGACTTCTCTTACCCATCAGATTGTTAAAGAAGTAAGGAAACAATAGAAAGATAGATGACAGAAGTAACCTGTTCAAAAAAGAGAAATGACAAAAGAAACAGGAAAAGAGAGCAAACCAAGAAAGTCAAACGCATTTAATCCAGAAAAAAAATCCTGAAAAGCAGTACTCTCCTGAACCAATCTTGCATATAAATTCGTTGTACCTTCCAGAGGGAAGAAAATCCCCAAAAGCAAAAACAAGCCCAAATATCACAACAGCAATTCCTGCCCCAATCTATTAGGAAAAAGTCTAAAACTTATCAGAGATAACCTTGGAGGTGAGAAGCACTCAGAATCAGAATCCTTGTACAGGAATACATCAGCTAATATAGTGATGTTACCTTAGTAGCTATTCCAACAGAGCCGCTTTTGGTCTCAATTGGAGCATCATAATCAATAGCTCCATATTGTTTTTCTTGTTCTGCTCTCTTCTGCTGGAGTGTAGACCTATAACATTTTGTAGAAGTATGATTAATAACAAAAAAGAAAAAAGAGAACCCTTCAACAGTGATGGGGAGAGAGAAGAAGAAACTTAAAAAGGAAAAGAAAAAGAATGAGAAAATAAATTCTTCCACCAGCTATTCATTTGATATTTGTTGAAGTTGTGGACTAATATGCAGTAGTATTATGAAATCAAAGATAGTCTTAGTTGGGAGGAGTACGGATATCATACAAAGAACTGCTGAATACCAGCAGCTAATCAATTTCCAAGCTAAGGATTGGAACAAATGGTTGCCTAATAGCACAAAATAAGAGGCAAATATGATTGACTAATGGCTTAAAATAAGAGGACCAAGTGATTGACTAATGGCTCAAAATAAGAGGTCTTTGCACATTGTACCAGGAAAATATCCTAAAATTGGATTACGTATAGAACAAATAGTGGTCTTTAACTTTTGTTTCGACCAGAATACGCAAGCCATTCCAACTAAACTACAAGTCAAGGAACTAGTAAAAACTTTGACAACTGGAAAAGAAAAAAAGATTAGTAAACGGAAAAAAGCTACATCTTGGTCAGAAGCAATAGCTTGATCAGTGAACCTGGTGCAACTCTTCCAATGCTTCTAACTTGTCTAGATTTAGCACGAAAATAGGAGTGCTACAAAAGGAATAGATTCTTTTGGTTCATCTTCTAACTAAGATTGATAAAGCATGTGTATCTCCAATTGCAAACACATTGAACTATACTAATGTAACAAATGAAAAGATGAGTTAACGTATCAGAGTTTTCACTATCACTAATAATGATAACTCTTGGTCACATTTGAAAAACAAGAAATATGTTAGATGAATAACCTTTTTACCGTTTGCAGTCGTTCCTCAAATTGATTATCTTCGCTCCTGCTGTTGGACCTTGCATCTATTTGAGAACTCAAAACTGGTGCTTCTGAAAGCAAAGAAAGGAAGGAATCTGTCCAATCCCAAAACTTACAAAAAGAAAAAAGTTTAAACTGTTGGCTGGGCCTAAGATGAGAAGAGCGGGTGGAAGAGGGGCAATGTCTACTCACCATTCGGCACAGTGACAGATCTTTGAGTTGACGATTTCCTGCATCGAATGGTAATGTGGATGTTAAGGGAGCAATGTTTAATCCAATTCTCCTATTGACAGCTAAGGGTTAAATTCGTTGAAATTTCGGCAACTGGCCGGGCACGGATAAAGTTAGTCAAGAAGCACCTCGGTAGCAACACTGGAGTCTTCTCATCCTTTATTCGCCTTGCTGGTTGCTGAGTAAATGAGCATACGGCGTAAGTAATAGCAGATTTTCGTAGCCCGACTAGCATTATCAGTTTTTATTGAACACGAAGCTTACTTTATCAGCGGAGGGCTGTTGAGGAGGACGACCGAACCCACGTGGTTTCGGAGTTGAAGTTGAATCCGAGCAGCAGCGTATCGTTCGAATTGGAAGCCCATACCGTTGGGGCATCCTACTGGAAATAGGAAGCGAAAGAGAGAGAGGAGGAGGTGACGTGTTTTGTATCCAGGCTGTGATGGTGGTGGGCAAATAGTGGTGGTAGTTTTTCCTGTTTCCCGCAGTACCTGTGCAGCCAGTCGTCCGACTCCGGCTCCGGGATAAGGCGAACATGGTAGAGAATCGACACAAGAGAGCATCTGGAATTTTGAGTTTTTGACTTTTTGGGCCGCGCTTTGTACTCGGCCCCGCAATGACGTGAACATCGGTTGGAGGAATCCAACACGTTAACGCAAGAGAAGTGTGTTATCTTAATGCGATAATCACTGCTGTGGTAAAAAACAAACCCAAACAGGTAAAAAACCAGGATTTTTCCAAGAAAAGAAAAAAATAATAAAAACTGACTTCACAATTTAATTTTTAACTTACATCTAAATTTTTTACAAATAATTTTATTATTTTTAAATTAAAAAATTCAATTTAAATATAAATGATATCAACACTACTATTGCAATTAAAATTCATTGTCGTTATCATTAATTAGAGAAAAATATTAAGGACATTGGAGATATTTTTATATTTTGGTAAAGAAGATCTCTTTATATGTCATAAAATATAAATTTAATCTTAAATTTTAAAAAATATTTTAATCTTTGATAGTTAATTTTAAAAAATATATAATATATTATTAATAAATTAAGTGTTAAGTAATTTATTAATATATTTTATTTAAAGTAATATAAATCATATTTTAACAAAACTCACATTTTTACAAATATAAATTTTAAAAAATATTAAATAGATTTTAACATCAACGATGTGAACTTACATTTTTACCATATATTATTTTTTAATATTATGTTGTATTTTAAAGAATTAATCAATTACATTTTCAAACACATATTTCAAAGTAAATTTAAATTTTCTTTGAAAAAATAATTTTGAAAATATTTATATTTTTTTAATTTATGTTACTAAAAATCGTAATACACAAATTTTATTTACTCCCCCATACTTTTTTAGGCTAAATTTTACTGAGCAGAGTCATAGCAGAAATATTTTGATAAAACTAATACATTTCCACGGACTTAAAAGAAGATTTTTGCTAAAAAAAGTCTAAGCAGGGGAATTTTTTCCCGGCGTACAGAAGCGCCTACACGCATCTTCAAACCCTAGCTAAGCCCTGCCCGCTTCTCGGTATTGTCCCGTTGGAGGAGGAGAGTGCCGCTGCTTCGTCTCTGTGTTCTCGTCGGACAATGGCGGCGGTACGGCTGGGTGGAAAAGGCGCAGTTCCATCATCGTCCTCGATATTCCACTTCGCCAATGGCACTGCTCAATTAACCATTGACCCCTCTGCCCTCTCTAGACTGTCATTCGTTAACCATTCCGATTCTTCCACTGGCTCCAAGATTACCTTCACTATTCCAGACTATCTGACTGCTGAGGAAGCCAGAGCTTCTCTGCTTCTCCTGTTGAACAAGCTATTGCTATCCTCCTCTGCCGCCGCTTCTGAGCTTTCTAATATCATTCTAAACCAAAAAATTTCCCTTAATTGCCAATATGAAATCGCTGCAGGCGATCTTCCACCATTTTTTGAGTACTCAGTGGCTGCCCTTGACAGTATTTTGGCCCTCTTGGACCACAGCTCGTCGACTCTGGCCACCGTTATTGATGCCGTTACTGCCCTCTCCTGCGAAGCTTTAAGGGCTGACATTACTGCGTTTAATATCATCGATTCTGGTGACGGTTCTTCTGCCAAAGACGAGGTTGCTGTTGCCTCGGACTTCAAGGTCCTCCTCAACGGCTCTAAATTGACGAGCTGCAGCGGCAGCAGCAAGCTCATCGACCTTTTGATCTCTAAAGTACCCGCAGTTCATGGCAATTTTCGGGAAATTTGTCGACTTCTGCACTCTAGGACTCGTGTCCAACTGAGTTCGGGTTTCAGAGCTGGATCTGCCGAAGCCATGGGCACTATTCTGTTGGCTCTGGCTGACTCTCTACACAGTTTGGCTGAAATTAGTTCTGGTCGGACCAAGCTTCTCGTTGATTCAATGCCCGAATTGTGTACGGTTGTCAACTCTCAGTGTTCCAGCCGTTATGCTGACTGCTTAAAAGAACTATCCCTCACGTTACTTAAGGAAAAAGAGTACCTCAGGTTTTCGCATCAAGTTTATGGTTTTTTGGATGAAGTATGGAAGATTGTTTCTTGGGAAGCCACATTGGCATTTATCTCACTGGAAAACATTCAGAGCGGTGGGCCTCCCAATGCAGATGATAGAAAGAGGAGGAAAGTAGTTCTGGGTAAAGGTTCTACAGCACTAATGCATTTCATTAAGGAAAGCTTTCTCAGCGGGGAACCTGAAAGAACTGAGGCCATCCATACTTCTGCATGTAAATTATTCCTCCCACTGGATCCTAGGGAATCTGGGTTTGATAGTTTAGTAAACAAAATGAGAGAGATTGTGGAAAGCAACGAGAGTCGAAGGCTTCCCAAGCTCCCAAAGGTGATATCTAAGTACTGGATTAATGCTTTCTTTTATGATAACAATATATGACTGGTGATGTCTAATATAGTTTTAGTATATGCTAATAGATTTACAAACCCCATTGAAAGGCATTTTTTGTTTTCCATTTCTCTTTTCCTTTTTAAAAGGTTGGATTATATAGATGCTTGTGGATGCCTAATTCTTGTGGACAATCTTACTATTTTGGTTGTTTGGTGTGGTGTCTGTATTATGATTTGAGAACTTCCGTAGAATTCTGTCTTAGTTCTTGCTTTTGTTACATTATTAACATGCAATTATCTACTTTCTCACTATATTTCTTCTACTTTTTCTGTACCTGGGCAATTCCTTTGATTTAGTTTGTGTGTATAATAGGGTACCCGAGATTTTGCGAAGGAGCAGATGGCTATTAGAGAGAAAGCATTTGCAATCATAGGTGAGGTTTTTAAGAGGCATGGTGCAACAGCGCTTGATACTCCTGTCTTTGAATTGAGGGAGACTCTTATGGGGAAATATGGAGAAGACTCGAAGTTAATTTATGACCTTGCTGATCAGGTGACTTGAAGATGATTTTCCAACATTTCTTTCTGAAACAGTTTTTGGTTGTTATTGATGACTTGCTCATTTGCTTCTGCTATCTTACTCTTATTCCATGAGCTTGGCCTTCATAAAAGATTGTTTGCATTAATATTATAAGAGTGCCAGATTTGCTTGCTCGTTATCTCTTGGGGTTGGCCTGAGCGGGTTTCAGCCAGCCAGAATAGCATGTATGTTATGGCTTTGAAGAATTTGTTGTATCACTGCCATAATGGTTATGCATCAACTCTGACTTTGTTTACTGATGCTATAATAAGTAATTGGTACTTTTCAAGGCTTGGATGTTGCCCTTCACATTGTTATACCTGTGTTGAATCCTTGCAGGATCTACTGGATAGAAGAAAAATATTCTAAATTGTATCTATGTCTTTCAGAGTAATCTAGGTGAAAAAGAGTTAGGGTCCTCTGATTAAATGGCCACAGGATCAAATTGATTATTAGGAATGATTGGGATCAAAAGATATACTGGTTGCCATCCTAACCTGTTAATTTGGCCCCTTTTCTTCTTCTTTTACTAATGATTTTAGTTTTGGGATTGTGTACAGGGTGGAGAGCTTTGCTCACTTCGCTATGATTTGACAGTTCCATTTGCTAGATATATGGCTATGAATGGTCTTACATCATTCAAGAGGTATCAGATTGCAAAAGTGTACCGCAGAGATAACCCATCTAAGGGAAGATACCGTGAATTCTATCAATGTGATTTTGATATAGCTGGGCAGTTTGAAAAAATGGGGCCAGACTTTGAGGTCATAAAGATTTTGACTGAATTGTTAGATGAACTAGATATTGGTGACTATGAGGTAAGTTGTTGCATCTTTCTTTTGATTAGTTTCTGTTTACTCTTGATTTGGCAAATATTGAGATTACTTAGTGAAACTTTGTTTCCGGTATTATTTTCAGCTTTTTTGTTATTTTTCCTAAATCAGAATTCTGACCTTAATTTTGATACTCCCGACTTCAAGAAGGGGACAGGAAAACTTGTTGGGGGCGGGGGCGTAGAATTTTGTCCTAGAGGTATAGCTGATGCTGTATCACATAGCAAGCTACTTTATGAGCTCCTAAATTTGTGAGGTGGTTTATCCTAGAGTTGTTTACAGCTTAATTTTGTTCTCTGTCTCAAAATATTGTTTCTGTTAACCTAGATGTGCTTTTTTGCTTGGGATTTTAACTTCAGAGAACAAATAGTGTAACCATTCCTATATCTTTTTGTAGCCCTCTTTATTTATTTTTGTATTCCAGAATTTTGCTTATTTTAATTTTCCCAAATTTAACTTTTCTAGGTGAAAGTGAACCACCGAAAGCTACTGGATGGAATGCTAGCTATATGTGGTGTGCCACAGGAAAAATTTAGAACTATTTGTTCAAGCATTGACAAGCTGGACAAGCTATCCTTTGAGCAAATAAAAAGAGAAATGGTACAGCCCTCTGTTAACAGTTCCTACCTGTTTTCTGATGTTCAATCAAGACCATTATGAACTATGATAAACTTGATCTCCAATGCAGACCAATTCATGTTGATGGACAATCTTTTTCCTATACTACTTGTACATACTTTGATAACCTTGTATTTGATTGTATTAATATGATTAAGGTCAATGAGAAGGGTTTGACTGATGAGACTGCAGATGCAATTGGAACTTTTGTGAAAGAAAGGGGATCACCGATGGAATTGTTAAGGAAGCTCAACAAAGAGGGGAATAAGTTCTTAGAGAACAGTGAATCCAGACTTGCACTGGATGAGTTGGAGATCTTATTTAAAGCTCTGGAGATGTCAAAGTGCATTGACAAAGTTGTTTTTGACTTGAGTCTTGCTAGAGGTCTTGATTACTATACTGGTGTCATATTTGAAGCTGTTTCTAGAGGTACCAGCCAGGTTAGTTTCTTCACCTTAACTTTCTTCCGGAAAATGCCTGTTATTGGCACTTAATGATAGAAGATTTGGATGTTGAACGTTTCAAAATTTAAGAATGTCTGTCTCCAGTTTTCTACTCTCTTTTCAAAATTTAAGAATGCCTTTATTTAGATCGATATGACTTCACCTCTGAGATTGATCATGTCCTAAGAGTAATTGCTTAACATCTCCTCTGTGTATTCAGAGGACTCTTTTGAATGATACTGATGCTTAGAGCTCCCATCAAAGAGAATTTCTGATGTTATCCTTCCTTTAAATTTCTCTCTTCCTTCAACTGTTCTTTTTGTGTGACTGTTGATCAGAGCGGTTATGGTAAGTCCTCACCAGTTGTTGGGATCCTCTAAGTGTGCCACTTGTGTGCATGTTTAATTGTTCATGGTGCATGATCTTATCCTTTTTGTACATGTAGGTTGGTTCAGTTGCTGCTGGTGGACGTTATGACAACCTAATAGGCATGTTTGGCACGAAGCAGGTTCCTGCAGTTGGCATTAGTCTGGGAATAGAACGAGTCTTTGCAATAATGGAACAGCTTCAGAAAGACCAGCAGCAGGTAGCTTGATTTCTTGAAAAATGTATTAGTTTAGTCTATATATACCAAAAGATAGCATGAAAGAAACTTCATCTCAATATCACGGAGTTTATCTGCATGTGAAGTTGCTATGCTGTTTGAATTTCTCAAACATCATGGTTATAGTTTAAGATGATCACCTTGTACTTAGCTATTTACTTATATGCAGTAGATTGTAATTGAAGTTTCTTAGGATAAGTAAATTCTTAAACACATCAAGGGCTTTTTGGAAGGCTTTAATGGCGACATAGGAGATTGATTTATTTGTCTGAATTAGTTTCTCCTGTGTTTGTCATAAGAAATGTTGAATACTACTAGAAGCTGAAACCAGTTTGAGCCCCCCCCCCCCTCCCCCTCCCCCTCTCTCTCTCTTTATCTATTAGGGAAAAAGTACAAGCAAAATATTGACCTAAATGTATGGGAACTTTCCAGATGTCTAGATCTGTGACTGTGGAACTAACTTGTCTACATGTTATTGGTTTTTGCTGTCTTTTCTACTCTGCATTTTGCTTAGAAAGAGTACTTCTTTCTTTGACATATTGCTATGGTAACCTGCCAATATGATCTTCTGAGGTTGGGATCGATGCTTTGGTGTGGATTTTCTGGATGATATAAATAGCTGCAAATACCACTTATGATCTTTCTGGAGCAGTTTGAAAGTGGGTGAAACTTTTTCTCATTTCTTTTATATTCTTTCAGATCATCCGGGCAACTGAAACACAAGTCTTAGTCAGCATTTTGGGCGATGACCTATCTTTAGCGACGGAAATAGTAAGCGAATTGTGGGGGGCCAAACTGAAAGCTGAATTCATGGTCGATAAAAGAATAAAGAAACAGATTGCACGTGCCAATGACTCGGGGATTCCGTTAATGGTAATTGTTGGGGAACATGAACTTAATGAAGGCAAAGTTAAATTAAAAGACTTGCCAGCCGCAAAGGAGTATGATATACCTAGAACTAGCTTTGTGGAGGAGGTCTGCAGACGGTTAAGTGTGCCCGCATAGAACTTAATTTGTGAAGGGAACAATTCTAATTACCTCTTCTTCTGTATTTTTTCCCTTCTTTTTCTTGTTGGAGCTTTTATTATGCACGTGGGTAAGATCTTCATGTATTGGGCGGAGTTCGGCAGGTGGATCATTGGGAGGTTGGCAGTTAAATCTGCTTTCTGGTTACTAGGTTAATTCCAAATACTACAAGGGGGTTTATTGCCTGCCATGTATTTAATCTTGTTCAAACTGTGGAAAGTGTGTTTTTCTTCAGCTTTAGCGAGTTTTTCTGCATTCAGCTTGTTCCTGTGATTTATAATTCTGTGTTTGTTCCATAGGGTTGTAAATTGCCGGACAGAATTTCTTTTTGACCTTTCTCATATCACTCGTATTCCCTTTGATAATCAATGCATGGGAAACCAAAGTAAATTTGTAGTGGAAAAACGGAATATAAAGACAACCGTGTCTATCTGGATGTATAACAAGTAGTACAATCTAGGAGCGAATGGTGCACGTGCCTGCCATCATTTTGACTTGTATTTGCTTTGAACGCCCCAATTCTCTTTTTCTTGTTTTTTCCCGTATAGAGAGAGTGACAGACTATCTCTGTTAAAGAAGATTATGGAAAATCAAAGGCTTACCCGAAATGTCTCCCGTTCTAATTTATGTAGTCTTCTTCTCCTCCTAAGGACTATTATTGAAGAAGACCATCAATGCCATCCATCCTTTTAACATTCTGTTTTATTCAGGCAAATGTTCTAAATTCACCCGTCCCAACCAATTTGCTTTTTCTCTTCCCTAACTTTCTCCCCTTCATAACAAAAATCAGGGGAAAACATCCAAAGAGGAAGGGAGGGAGAAACTTCTTTTCATTTTCGTTTTTTCCGAAGAAGAAGGAATAAGGAGGAAGAAGAAGAAACGAAAGAGAGAGGTTAGAAAAGAGAATACCGCAGGAGGAGCCAAAAAGAAACAAGAAAAAAATAAAAGGAAAGAGGAACAGGGCCTGATGTCCTCGGAAGCCATCCGAAAGCTGCACGGCTATTGCACGGGCTTCCGTCGTGGGTTGTCAAAGTCTGCGCCATGCTGATGGGCGCCGCTTCCGTCGCCCCACCAGCACCCATACTCAAAGCTCTTGTCACCCTTGTGATGCTATGCTCGTTACATGCATGGGTGTCATATGGCGTGTCAGACAACTCCTCACAAGCCTTGCTGAAATTCAAAAGTTCATTGTCATATGCCAAAGCCTTTGATACATGGACTGAACCGTCAAAGAATCCATGTTCTGACAATTACGGGACGTGGCGGGGGGTCCTCTGCTATAACGGTGTCGTTTGGGGATTGCAACTCGAAAACATGGGCCTCAGCGGACAGATTGACGTAGATTCTCTTGTTCCCTTGCGATCCTTGCGGTCCATCAGTTTGATGAGAAACAGCTTTGAGGGTCCAATGCCCGATTGGAGAAAGCTTGGCGCGCTCAAGTCCTTATTCCTATCCGATAACCATTTCTCTGGCCGGATACCCCAAGATGCCTTCGAGAATATGACTTCTTTGAAGAAAGTTTATTTGGCAAATAACAAGTTTATAGGTAGCATACCTTCGTCACTCTCCAGGCCTCGACTCCTAGAGTTGAGGCTTGAGAATAACGGATTCACAGGGCCGATTCCAGTTCTCAGGCAAGGTCTCAGAATGGTAAATCTGTCCAACAACCAATTGGAGGGTCCAATTCCTCAAACACTGCTCAAATTCGCTACATCCTCATTCGCAGGTATGCGATCAAGCTCTTAAACATATAGAATTTTCATATTGTAAGTGTTAATTTTCTGTCGCTTTTTGAAATCTGATTATGCCTCTACAGGTAACAAGGACCTTTGTGGGAAGCCTTTGGAATCTCCGTGCCCTGATCTGCCTGACGAGATTACGCCATCCGTCAAACCTCCATTTCCGTCTACTCCAGGCCCTCGCCCTAAGAAGGGCGCTTCTGTTCTAGGGATCATTATAATTGTCATAGCCGGAATGGTGGCCGTCGCGGGTATTTTAGTCCTCCTTGCTATATGTGGCCGGAGCAGGAAGGAAACGCCACAACTAGGGCGGCCGGCGTCATCTTCTGCATCTTCAAACAAACAAAACTTGCATGGTACTAAAGCCGTCCGCCAAGTAGGATTAACGGATCCTGCAGCTAAGTTATCGTCGCCTGAGATGAACAACGGTTTAAAAAAGAGTGAAGCAACTAAGTTGTTATTTGTGAGAGAAGATAGGCAACAATTTGAATTGCAAGACTTGCTAAGAGCATCTGCTGAAGTTCTGGGGAGCGGCAACTTTGGATCTTCATACAAGGCAGCACTAATGGATGGCCAGGCCGTTGTAGTGAAGAGATTTAAGCAAATGAACCACGTCGGAAGAGAAGACTTTCATGAGCACATGAGAAGACTAGGCAGACTCGTGCACCCGAACTTGTTGCCCATCGTAGCCTATTACTATAGAAAAGAAGAGAAGTTGTTGGTATTTGACTACGTACAAAATGGCAGCTTGGCGAGTCACCTACATGGTATATAATTATTGCTACTATATGCCTTATTCAATTTCCTTGATAACATGCAAGCATGCGGGCAAAATTTTTAGTATAGTATATATGAAGTTTTAATAAAATGTATTTTCTATATATTACTCATATATAGGTTAATTAATATAATTTTTGATTGTGTATGATGTATATTATTTAGGCAACCATTCAGCAGAGAAGCGGGCGCTTGATTGGCCAACTCGCTTAAATATTATCAAAGGAGTAGCAAAGGGTTTGGCTTACCTTCACAGTGAGCTTCCTGCTAGCTTAAGTATACCTCACGGTCACCTAAAGTCCTCGAATGTGGTTTTAAATAAAAGATTTCGACCGCTTCTGATGGACTACGGTTTAGTGCCAGTGGTTAATCCCGAACAAGTTCAACAGCTTTTAGTGGCCTACAAATCTCCAGAATACTTGCAACATGGCCGTGCAACAAGGAAATCAGATGTGTGGAATCTTGGAATACTAATACTAGAAATTCTAACCAGCAAATTTCCTACCAACTACCTCACGCGAGATGGCGGGGGATATTATGGATCTCAAGAATCAGTTGCCTGGGCAAACTTCGTTCCTGGAGAAGATGAAATAAGTAGCGGAAGTTCAGTTTTTGATGCAGAGATGAGAAAAACGGAGAATAGTGAAGGAGAGATGCGAAAGCTTTTAAAAATTGGAATGGCTTGTTGTGAAGAGGACGTGGACAAGAGGTGGGATTTGAAAGAGGCTATTGAGAATATTGAAGCCATAAAAGAGAGGGAATTCTAAATTCATCTCAACTTGAGCTGCGGTTAGTAGTCATGGTAGCCGCAGTAGTTTCTTTTCATCCCGTATGTGTTTGCAAACCATTAAACTTGCTGGAGACGAAAGAAAAGCCCCAAACTCTTCCAGAGAAAAATGCAAATATACTGTACTTAATTTTTCTTCTTTGTCCTTTTTCTAGTAAAATCTTCTCTATCTTTTGCCAAAATTATTGCGGTTAGGTTTTTAAAAATTTTTGCTTTTCTTTTAGTGAGTATTTCTGTTAATTATTAGTGTAACAGTTCAAGCAGAAAATAGTATAATCTTCATTTTTTTCATATTAATAGCATGAAATTATTACCAGGCTAGTTAATTTTTAACAGTGGAGAGGGGAAGAAGATGGTTGAAACCGAATGATAAAAATTTGCAGAATATGTAGTCGCTCTTTATATCAATTATTGAATCTAGATAATTTTAAATTGTTTAAACCTAAAATTAAATAAAAAAATTTACTTTTTGTCCAATGTTTTCTTTAACAAACAAGTTTACAAATCAAGGCAAAAATGTCAAGCATAATGCAAACCTTCTTTCAAAATGAGTATAATCCAAAACCAAATGCCCCTAGTAATAGGGACTTTTTCAGGGCTCATAAAAAAATTTAAAAAATTTGAGCATTATTTAAAAATTTGAAGGATAGATTCAAATTTTGAATAGTTTTTGGATTCAAAATATATATTTTCTTCAAATAAGAAGTTATTTAGGTAAAATATGGATCAAATAAGAGTAAATTTTTATGAAGCACAAAGTGCTGAGTTTAATAGAAGTGTACGGGATTGTAATTTAGATTGAATTTATTTTTAATCAATTTTTGTGATGGAGTCAATATTTGTCCTTGGAGATGATGTAAGATTGTGTTTTGGGCTATGGAATTGGAATTAGAATTCTAAGAATTATAATTTTAAATATTTGAATTCCTTTCTTTGGTGAAATTGTGGAATTTGTATGAAATTAATTTTCAATTCCAATTCATTTGTTTTGAATTTCAAAATAATCATAAAATCGGAAATTAAAATGTGTGTGTATTTTTGTGTAGTTTTTTTTTTTGGCACTTGGCACGAAGGGTGTTTTGGTAGTTTTATATTAAGGCACTTTTGTCATTTTGCAACAACGATATTTTTGTCATTTTACATAAACTAAATTTTTGTTATTTTGTACCAAAAGCATTTTAGTTATTTTGCACTAAGAGTATTTTAGTCATTTTACACTAAGAGTATTTTGATTATTTAGCATTAAGAGTACTTTTGGTTATTTGAGACTAAGGGTATTTTCGTTATTTTATACCAAGGATATTTTTATAATTTGACATAAGGGTATTTTGGTCATTTCGCACCCAATAACATTTTTATCATTTAGCACCCATAGCATTAAGGTCATCTGACACCAAGGGTATTTCATCAATTTATACCAAGGGCATTTTGGTAATGTTTTTATCATTTTGCACCGAAAGCATTTTGACCATTTGGCACTAAGGATATTTTTGTCATTTTACATCAAGGTCATTTTGGTAATTTAGCACCAAAGACACTTTTATTATTTTGCGCCAAGGGCATTTTTAATCAGTTTACACAAAGAGCATTTTGGTAATTTGGCACAAAGGATAGTTCATCACTTTGTACCAAGGGCATTTTGATGACACCAATGGTATTCTTGTCATTATTTGGCACCAATATTATTTTTGTAATTTTATATGAAGGGTATTTTCATCCTTTTGCATTAAGAGTATTTTTGTCATTTTATTTCACGGTCATTTTTCACCAAGAGCATTTTTGTCATTTTGTTACGAGGATATTTATCTTTTTATTTTGTACTAAGATTATTTTTACCATTTTACACGGAATATATTTGTCAAAATCAAAATTTTAAACAAATTATTGAATTCAATTGCAATCTGCAGGCCCTAACCTTTCTCTTGAAAAAGCATCCAACAACCTACAGAGTCAGAAGTCAGAACGATCAATATTTGTACATGTACTTGCGTCTACCAATTCGATATCAATTCGGCAGTAACTATACTTCACCATTACCATATACATTTTTTGTACTATATATAATTTTAAACATAAAATATTTTTAATTTATTTTTCTCTCTATTCTACCTCTTTTCTTTCATTCTCTCTCTTCAATTGTACTTAAATTAATGAATATCGTATTAGATAGAATTATTCAGTATCATGAATAGTAAATTTACATTAAATTCTCTCTTTTAAAGTAAAAAACTTCTAAAAGACTTAAAATTTAACTTTTTTTTATAATTTTAAACAAGTTCTACCATGGTTGCTGGAACGTTCACAGTAGTTTTACCCCTCAAGGGTAGAACTCTAGCATGGGTTCTCCTTACCGAAACTCACTCAAAATTAAAAAAAAATTAATTAAATCGAGGAAGCATGGTATGACATTTTATCTAACTGTATTATGTTATTTGATTTAATGCAATGCTTATTAATTTTAGTAAAATTATAAAGAGAGATTGAGATACAAGAGGTTGGGAAAGAGAGAAGTTAAAAATTATTTATTTTTTGACAGTATATAATCAAACTCAAAATTGTATATAACAATCCTTATATTTTTTTAAGAAGATTAAATTTCTCTCCGTTTCAGCTTTTTAGTCATTTTTCTCTTCTTAAAATATTTAAAGATTGTTTTAAAGATTATTTTTTAAAGATTACCATTACTATAAATATAATTTTATCATTCCTTATTATACTACTGAATTTAATTAAAGATATAATGAGAAATTAATAATTTTTATTTTATTTTACTTTAATTTATATAAAAAAAGTCTTACATTTTAAAAATGAATTAGCTATACTTACCCTTCAACTATTATAACTTTTCTCTTCTTAACTAAAAATTTTTATTTTAGATTTTATGTACATGAACATTTTTTAAACAATTATATCTATCAAATTTTGAATGTTGTGACGAATTTCTACAAAAAGAGTCATACTACAAATATGAATAATTATTTTCAATGATAATTTTGTCAATTCGTGACTTTTCTTTCATTCTTTCACATTATCTAAACTATACAAGTAAAAGATTAATTAATAATAAAATAGTATTCTTTAGCTTTCAAGTTATTTTTCTCTATTCTTCTTCCTTCTAAGTTATGAATATATAAAATTATCTTTAAAAATTATAACATGTATTTGTAGTATGACTCTTTCTAGTAAATTTTATCATAATATCTATAATTTGATAAATATAATTATTTTAAACATCATGTATATAAAAAGTTAAAATAATTTTAAAAAATTTAAAAATAGTCATAACTAATTTATCTAATTTAAAACAGAAAGACTAGTAAGAAGTTAAGAAGTACTATTTTTGTCCTTCCCACCCCACCAAAAAAAAAAAAGTAACTCATAACGGTGACTTTTTATTTTTTAAAAAAGAACTAGTAATGATAACTAATATATTATTATTTTTTGACAGGAAATAATGATAACTTGTATAAATGTTAAAAAACTTCTCTATGCAAAATTTGAAGTCTTTATATTTTCAATGGAAAAAAAAACTTATATAAATGTTAAAATAAGTACTATTTTTTGGTAACGGTAATTACTGGTTACTACAACTTTTTCGACTACGACTCTACTAACTCCCGCCGTATGTTACTTTGGGAAGGAAAGCCGCCCTCCGCAGCAAAAGAAACTGGGAGGTTTTTGTACATATTTTTTGGTCTACCGGCAGTGGCAGTCGCGGTTGATGTTATCGCAGCGATTTCTTCCCGAAATAGAAATGTCATGCAAATGGCTTCCCGCCACCGTTCCCCCATATGCTACTTTCACCCCCGTCTCCAACTTCACTCACAAAACTAATAGCCCGCACCCCTCTACTGGTTCGCATATCTTCCTCTTACCATCTGCTTCCTATCCTACTCCTAAACTCTCGTCTTTCACTGTCACCCTTGTGAAGATTCCGGCGAAGAAGGAAATTCATCTCCGGGCCTCATACTCTCTCTCCTTCTCTCACGGAGACCACGCAGAAGGTGAAGATGATGAAGCCGCCGCCGCCGCCGCTAGAGAGGCGGTCCGCCACTATCTTCACGAAGAAATTGGGGTTTCCGCCACGGAATCCTTACAAATTGCTGCCAATTGTCCTAATTATATAGCCATGTTAATTGACGGTGTTCGTGAACTCGATCAACTATCCTCCTCTGCACTAGCACCCTCTTGGTCACAGACTGGACGCGGCGATAATAGTCGATTATCCTTCACGGACAAGGTTTACCAAATGGTTGAGCGAAAAGGGGATAAGGGTAAGCTCGCTTACCTTGAGAGTCTTGGCCTCTCGCTGTCCTCCGCTTCCCTCCTAGCTCGCTATCTCTCCTCCCACACACTTCCTACCTTAATTCGGCAGGTATTCTTTTACATAAATAAAAAAGATGGTGTTATTTTGTTTCTAATTACATACTACTATTTATTAGCTATTACTAATTCTATCACCTCAGCCGTGCTGCGCTTTTCTGCTTTGTTGCTTTATTTGTTCCTTCTCCGCTTAAGAGATCAACTTTTGGATGCTTGCCATCCGATTGGTGACGTGCATATTCTGAAACCGTCCTGTTTCTGGACAAGGTGAACAACTGAAGT
Source organism: Rauvolfia tetraphylla (assembly GCA_030512225.1). Taxonomy (NCBI): domain Eukaryota; kingdom Viridiplantae; phylum Streptophyta; class Magnoliopsida; order Gentianales; family Apocynaceae; genus Rauvolfia; species Rauvolfia tetraphylla. Next base: position 49,371 of record JAJQKT010000005.1, read on the forward strand.
GAGTGGAGCCAAGTGGCTTAGACTTTCAGCTGAATGTGCTTCAATTTATTTAATATGTAAGGCTAGTCGTGCTAATACATCTAGAGCTCAAAGTTTCAATGAAGATTGAGCTCAACTCACTTTAGGTCAAAGGGAACAAAAATCTGTTCTTTTCAAAATGGGATCTGAAATGAGACTGCCTGGTTACTTCAAAATTTTCTTTCTGCTGTTAATGTTTCCTGTGAAGAAACATACCACTGGAAAGAATGGAAGAGTAGTTTCATGTTTCTGGAGCCCAAAATTAATCTACTTCTCACTTCTATTTTATCTCCTGGTTATATTTTGTCTTCTGTTTTCTTTTAGGTTATGTATGTGAAGGAAATATTCTTTTCTGACAGTAAAGATGAAGGGCTTATTGGAAAGAATGCCAGGCGAATGATGACATACCTTTCTATTTCCGTAGATGAAGATTTACAGCTAACTTTATCATTTTTTGAAAAGGTTAATAAAATTCCCAAAATTGTATTTTTATCATTAGTGCTTTAAAATTTTTTAACTAGTTGAATTTTGATCCTTTTGCTACAGATTCAAGCAAGGCGTGGGGGTTTAAATATGTTAGGCACTAGTGATGCATCTTTCCGACATCTAATTGAATCATTTCCACACCTTCTGTCGTTGCCTATAGAAACCCACTTGAAGCCAATGGTTGAATTCCTGAAGAATATCGGTGTCCCAAGTGGCTGTGTGAGAGAAGTATTTCTGTTGTTCCCCCCAATCATATTCTATGAAATTGAGAAGGATGTTAAACCAAGACTGCAGGCTTTTGAGAAGGTATGCTTGATATGCAGATATGGGTAGATTTTTCTATCTGGATTTAGATAGATGGATTATGGTGTGATTTGATTTTTATTGTTTTTATTGCACAATGTTATTGTACTAGATTTTCTCTCATAAACTGGAATTGGTTCCATTTCTGAAATTCCAGATTGATTTTGTCTTTTTACCCAACAAATGGGATAAAGTTATTTCAATGATTGAATCCCGGTAATCTTATAAAAGCACACCCCTGTTCCCCCTTTGTCTTGGTGAAATATTAATTATTACTCGTATTAATTATTCCCAAGAATTATACAAAAGAAAAGTGAGCAATTGCATTTATTTTCTTATAATTTGGAACCCCTTTGACATATCTATTTTCTAGGGTTTGGAATGTAAAAGTTCTTTCTTCTGTTAACTGGAAGAAGTAACATCTAACCTCCTATAGGTTTGAATTAAGAGCAAAGAATTAGTGGAGTTCATTTTCTGTCACAAATTCACACCATGTGGAGATTGCAATTGTTCTTTTTTTCCTCCTAAGAAAGTCATCTCTAATGAATATGAGTCTTATATTAGGATGATCTTGAACCCTTGATTTGCACAGCATTTGGGTTCTTCTGGTATCTTCCCTCTGGAATGCCAGGAATCCTACTAGAAAGTTTGGCTGCTTATGTTGAATGTTAATTGTGCATCTTGGAGATCATGCAGATTCCTGGAAAGCTCAGTAAGCGTCATGATTCTTGGAAGTGCATATCATTCTCAGTTTTACTGGGATCTTTTAGATTATTTTCAAATTAGCATTCCTACCATCTTTTAACTTTTGTAATGTACTGCCTGTATTTTTTCACATTCAAAATACTCAAGCATGGGATTTTAGGGGCAAATGTAGGCTGCTAGCTTGCTAAGCTCTACTCGAGTTTATGGTTTAAGATGAACTTTTCTTTCCATATGTTCCATGCTTATTAATTGAATAGGGCTAACTGAGTTGAACATGTTTCTCCTCCAATATATGCAGTCTGATTCTGCACGTATCAACTTTCATATTGTTAGTTGTGGTGAATGTTCACCCCTGTAGTTTTACTTTTTACTTGCTCTTTAGATCTGAATTTGTGATTGAAGGATTATAAAGGATGGCAGTAGGCTTGCATCCTTATTTATTGTTTTCAATTGCAACTGTGTGTCAGGTTGGTGCTGATCTTAATTACACTGGCATGATATTACTGAAGTACCCCTGGATCCTTTCCACAAGCATTCTTGTAAATTCTCAGAAAATTCTTCAATTCTTTGAAGAGGAGAAGGTGCTGTATTCTTATTGATTTCTTTAGTTATTTGTTGTTTTCCACTTGTGATTAAGCCTCAAATGATTTTCCCTGCAACTAGGTCGGATAAAACTCAACTGTAGGATTGTATTTGCTGAAAAAACTCCTTGTTTTATTCGTTTATGTTTCTTAATGGGATGGAGTACCTGCAATCTGAAAAGAACTTTCTCTGCTTTCAGCATTTTATAGGTATGTTCCAATAACCTTGTAATCAATTTTCTTTTATTGGCAGGTGCCAAAAGACTCTGTTCTTCGTGCTATAAAAAGCTGGCCACATCTTTTGGGTTGTTCAGTGAACAAACTGAAATTTATGATAGAAGAGTTTCGAGAATTGGGCATCATAAATAAGAATTTGGGAAAAATAATTGCTAAGAGTCCTCAACTGATGCTAAAGAGGCCTCAGGAATTTCATCAGGTTTCACATATTCTTCTTGAGGATACATGTATAATCTTATTAAGAAATAGACTTGTATGAGATGTCTTAACACAGTACATGACACTCTGACCTAGCCAAGTTGTTTGGTTTTTAAGCCTATCAATTTGGAGGCCAGCCCAAATTTATTATTTAGTTCTTTCAAGTTCTTTATAAATTGATCCCCATCAAGTATATTTTCAGGTGGCATTCTTCTTTAAAGGTCTGGGCCTTGATGAGGAAAGTATTGGGAGGATACTTGTTCGCTGTCCAGAGATTTTTGCTGCAAGCATTGATAAAACTCTCAAGAAAAAGCTGGCTTTCCTTCTCAGTATAGGAGTTTCTCATAATTATTTCCCCCGAGTTATCAGAAAATATCCAGAATTCTTTGTGTGTGATGTTGACCAAACTTTGCTTCCTAGGTAATATTCTCTATTTTCTGGTCAAAGGACATGGTGTTTTACTCACAGTAAAAGCTGGAATTTTGCCACACAAATTGCAGATATTCCAGAAGTGAAAGCAGAGTGTGATAATTGATGCATGTCATGTTTCATTACTTAAATGATGAGACTCTATGTTTGCAGAATGAATTACTTAATGAAGATTGGTCTGTCAAAGAAGGATGTGGGTTTCATGGTACGTAGATTCTCTCCGCTACTCGGTTATGGCATTGAAGAAGTCTTGAGGCCGAAGTTAGAATTCCTAATGCACATCATGAAAAAGCCAGCGAGTGAACTGGTCGAGTATCCAAGGTACTTCAGTTACTCACTGGAGAAGAAGATAAAACCAAGATATTGGGTTCTCAAGGGCAGAAATGTTGAGTGTAGCCTTAAAGACATGTTGGGTAAGAATGATGAGGAGTTTGCAGGAGAGTTTATGAGTGTTGGAGGGGTGCTTGTTCCACCAGTTGACTACTAATTCCAGGTTTCTTCTGCGCGGGCTGTTGTACAGTAGGTGATCTATATGTAAAATAGGAAAATTACATACGTTATACGACAAGGTCCGTCATGCATGGCTCTGAAGTTCTCTTATGTATTATGACATGGGTAGATCTCAGCTTTTGAAGTTATTTTGCTTGTTAATGCCTAGGAACGAAAATATGTATTCTGCCGAGAGTTGTGCTGCCGCTGATGCCAGTTGAACTGCTTTCTATTGGCACCAAATCCCTTAGCTTCATATTTAATGCGGTTGATTCCTTTCTTTTTTTGATTTTGTTGTTTTTTTGGGGGTGTGGGTTTAGTTATCCTGTCATGATGTGTGGAAATTTTGCAAGAAATCGGAGGTTATGTAGATTTTGGAGGCTGATGGTATTGATTTACCTAGGGATAGTGCAATTTCATGGTCTATGATTTGTCTCAGTTGGTGATGGTTGCAGTCAACGTTCGGAACTGTTGTCTATGAGTGATAGTATCTTAATTAAGAGAATTAGAAAATATTCCTTTTTTTAAAAAAAATAATAATAAAGAGGGAGATTGAATTACTAGCGAAGCAGTTGAGATTCACGATAATATTTTTTATAATTTTTTAAAATGTAAAAATTTTTGTTTATATATTTTAAATTAAATAAAATAAATTTTTAAATTTTTAAAGAAAAATTTTAAATATTAATTAATAGTGTATTAAAAGATGCACAAGAAGATTTTGAATTTCAGCAGAGAATTAAAGTGATCAAAATTAATGAGTTCTGTAATATTTTTTTTAATATTCTTAATTATATTGCAGAGGATTCTAGGTGAAAACCAACCTCTTTACTACCAAAAAAGAAAAAACAAAAAAAAAGAAGCAAAATCAACCGAGAAATGGTATGCCCCAGCCTCGGGGGACCTCGTCCAGCCCAATCACCGAGGCCTTTTTCTTGTTTTGGGGTTTCAAATTGTACAAGGAGGACTACAATTGGAAGAACTACGTGACGTGGCATGGTAGGATTGGAGGTGCTGACAGTGCATCTGTTCTCTGACTCTGGAGGAGATTGCTCGGTTGAAAGGGTAGTGCCTACCGGGCGCAGTCAAGTTCCGGTACTGGACTTAATTTATGCAGTACGTGCAGGATTCTATCCTGGTCATTGGATTTCACTGCCTCTGATCCAACGGCTAGAGAAGATCAGGGGTAAATAAGGCAAATAAAATTAAAAAAAAATTTAAAAATTTTCAAATTTCAAAATGTCTGTCCCAACCGGTCTTGTCATACTGTAAAGTTGTAAAGATGTCAACAATCAAACTCAACTTTGGAAAGAAGAAGAAATTACTATCTCTCCTTTGTTTATTTTTCTACCGTTCTCCTTCCTCTTTCTTTGCTTCTGTCTTCCTTGTTCTCTCTTCTGTTGTTCTTCTTCTTCTGCATTTCTCGCGACAAGCTTCTCCAATGGCCAGTACAAAAGCACCCACAGCTGAGGTAATATTGTTGCTATAATATTCCTTATTTTTCTTGCACTATTGTATTTTTCGTCTATTTTTTTTCTTTTTTTGCACTGCCTCCTTCGTTGTAGGTCTTCATTCCTCCTCTATTGCAGGCATGTGGCAACAGATAGGTAAAAAGAAAGGTAAAGAAAACGATCCTCCAAAGAAAGAAATATGCGCTGGAGAATGATTCGTGATATATTGGTGAACTACCAAAATATTTTTAATCAGTGGCTTAAGATTTTTATGATGGTGTAAAAAACATGGAAAAAATAAAGAAGATGGAGTTTACAACTTGGGAGGACGCCCATGAATTCTACAATAGATATGCTCATCGCAAAGGGGTGCTGTGTTTCGCCTAAAAGGCTAGAAGAACACTGGAAGATGGCCAGGAAACATGTACCTTTTGTTGTGGCTTGAACAATTATTTTCTGGAATTTGAACAATTGTTTGATTTATTTTTTTCTTATTTTGAGCTTGAAGAATTGTCCAATTGGATATGAAGAATAAAGGCTCAACTGATTTTTGTCTGTTGGTCGCGAGCAATTGTTCTGTTATTAGTCTAGTGTATTTATCAAGTATTTATTTCTCGTGAACAATTATTCCGTTGTTAGTCTAGTGTATTTGTCAAGTATTTATTTCTCGTGAACAATTGTTCCGTTGTTAGTCTAGTGTATTTGTCAAGTATTTATTTCTAGTGAACAATAATTTCGGTCAATGTTTCAGATGTGAGTAATTTTGTGGTTTAGTGTGAGCAGCTTGTGTTGTTATGTCTTCGAAGTCATTCAGTTGAATGCTTAAGTTGTAACAACTGTTACTCCTGAACAATTGTTTTTATAGGTTGTGTTGGTAGTGAACAATTGTTCTTCTAGGTTGTGTCAAGTATGTGTTGGGTGTGAACAATTGTTCGGTTGGATGGCATTAATTGTTACGGTAAATTCTATGTTTTGAACAATTGTTCTGTTTTTCTTAAAAAATTATTGTACTGAACAATTATTACTTGTAAAGAGAATTTATTTTTTCTTGTAAATTTTTTGATCAATAAAACATTCAGATGCTTCATTCAGAAAAAAATGATGATCCATGTCTTTTACAAATTTTTCTCGAACAATTGTTCGTGACTGAATTTTTAATGTTTGTACAATTATTAGGCGGATATTGTTAACCACTATTTTTTCCTTCTAGTGATCATACACTTAACAATTTCACAGTGCACAAGTATAAATCGACAACAATTACTTACCGGTTGCATTTAAAATACTTACCAAGTACAAACTAATAAAAGGGACGTGAGTGAACAATTGTTCGTTCACAATTGTTCATTGAGAATAATTGTTCGTGCACAAGTGTTCTCCAAAAAATAGTAATATTCTTGTCTATCAAATTCTTATATTCTACCACAGCACAATTCTTTATCACAATGTTAGACACAAGTCTGAAGTGTTCATGTTTGACAAATTATTGAGGGCTATAGTGTCATGTTGCCTCCGCAACTGCCCTTTCTTTCATTGTCTGACCTATACCATAAGGTTTTTCAATCGCTTCCGCGATCGAATGTGGTTCTCTCTCAATTTAACAGTCTTTATCGAAAATAATTGTGCTTTCGCACCAACTGGTGGACTAAGAGTTGCGTAAATATTTCAGAACAATTGTTACTGGTTGTTCATGTTCACCAATTAAGTAACTATCTAATATACAATTGTACCCTTAATGCAATGGGTAAAATAATTCATTAATAGCTAAAGAATAAACAATTTAATTTGTCCTTAAATAATTTAATATCTTGAAAATTTGAGTTTTGGTTTTGAAATGAAATAGTTTTTAAGTAAAGTTTGATATTTTAAATTTACATTGTAAGTGGTCACATGTTAGTCACATAATAGTTATTCTATAGTGAATTAACATTAGAAACAGATGAAAGACATAACATCACAACTGTTCACACTAAACTACAAAATTACTCACACTGAAACATTGACCAGAATTATTGTTCACTAGAAATAAATACTTGACAAATACACTAGACTAACAACGGAACAATTGTTCACGAGAAATAAATACTTGACAAATACATTAGACTAACAACGGAACAATTGTTCACGAGAAATAAATACTTGAGAAATACACTAGACTAATAACAGAACAATTGCTCGCGACCAACAGACAAAAATCAGTTTAGCATTTATTCTTCATATCCAATTGGACAATTCTTCAAGCTCAAAATAAGAAAAAAATAAACCAAACAATTGTTCAAACTCTAGAAAACAATTGTTCAAGCCACAACAAAAGGTGCATGTTTCCTGGCCATCTTCCAGTGTTCTTCTTGCCTTTTAGGCGAAATACAGCACCCCTTTGCGATGGGCATATCTATTATAGAATTCATGGGCGTCCTCCCATGTTGTAAACTACATCTTCTTTATTTTTTCTAAGTTTCTACACCATCATAAAAATCTTAAGCCACTGATTTTCCAAGTTCAGTACAATAATTTTTTAGGAAAAACAGAACAATTGTTCAAAACATAGAATTTACCGTAACAATTAATGTCATCCAACCGAACAATTGTTCACAGCCAACACATACTTGACACAACCTAGAAAAACAATTGTTCACTACCAACACAACCTATAAAAACAATTGTTCGAGAGTAACGATTATTCATAACTTAAGCATTTAACTGAATGACTTCGAAGACATAACAACACAACTGTTCACACTAAACTATAAAATTACTCACACTGAAGCATTGACCAGAATAATTTTTCACTAGAAATAAATATTTGACAAATACACTAGACTAGCAACAGAACAATTGTTCAAACTCCAGAAAATAATTGTTCGAGCCACAACAAAAGGTGCATGTTTCCTGGCCATCTTCCAGTGTTCTTCTTGCCTTTTAGGCGAAATACAGCACCCCTTTGCGATGAGCATATCTATTGTAGAATTCATGGGCGTCCTCCCAAGTTGTAAACTCCATCTTCTTTATTTTTTCCATGTTTTTTACACCATCATAAAAATCTTAAGCCACTGATTAAAAATATTTTGGTAGTTCACCAATATATCACGAATCATTCTCCAGCGCATATTTCTTTCTTTGGAGGGTCATTTTCTTTACCTTTCTTTTTACCTATCTGTTGCCACATGCCTGCAATAGAGGAGGAATGAAGACCTACAACGAAGGAGGCAGTGCAAAAAAAGAAAAAAAATAGACGAAAAATACAATAGTGCAAGAAAAATAAGGAATATTATAGCAACAATATTACCTCAGCTGTGGGTGCTTTTGTACTGGCCATTGGAGAAGCTTGTCGCGAGAAACGCAGAAGAAGAAGAACAACAGAAGAGAGAACAAGGAAGACGAAGCAAAGAAAGAGGAAGGAGAAACTGGTAGAAAAATGAACGAAAGGAGAGATAGCAATTTCTTCTTCTTTCCAAAGTTGAGTTTGATTGTTGACATCTTTACAACTTTACAGAGTATGACAAGACTAGGTTGGGACAGACATTTTGAAATTTGAAAATTTTTAAATTTTTTTTTAATTTTATTTGCCTTATTTGCCCCTGATCTTCTCTAGCCGTTGGATCAGAGGCAGTGAGATCCAACGGCCAGGATGAAATCATGCACGTACTGCATAAATTGAGTCCAGTACCGGAACTTGACTGGACCGGGCGAGATGCATCCCTTTTAACAGAGGGGAGGAGAGAGATATTTGTACGGTTTCTCCACGGCAGAAGTAAAAAGGAGTAATTAGGACTGCAAAGCTGCATTCCCCGGGTGAAATTAACATCCCCTTAATTCCGGTTAGTGCCTTGTTTTCTGATTAAACAAAAACTTTCAGAGGCACCGCATCGGATCCGCACCCGCCCGGCATCTTCTCTGTCCCATTTGCCTGCTCTGCTGCCATTTTCCCTGTTCTCATTCTTATTTCTTTTTCTTTTCCTTTCAGCTGCCAGACACCGAGAAGATCTCTTCGGTTCATTTGGCGCTCTTTCCTCAGTCCCTCTCTAACACTCGGGTAGGTAACGTAACAACATTGCCGCTCATCCTTTTCCCTTTTCTCTCCGTCTTTATGATTATCAATGCAGCGTTCGTCTTCCTTGCATTTTATCCGGCGATCCTCCTTCCGTCCCTCCCTCATATCATCAACGTGACTGTTACGGACGATACCTTTTTCTTTTCTCCGCTTTATGTGTCCTGATTTCGACTTTACTTGCCTTCTTAATAGTGCGTTTTGCCAGATCCTTTGTTCCTCCCCTTCAATTCTAATGCCTCAGTTGGATTTCTTAGACGCCCAGTTCCAAGTAGTTCTAAAATTCTTCAACCTTCAATGATAAAGCATGCTACTTTCTATCAACTCAAGTTCAATCCTTTCCCCTTCCTTTTGTCCCGATGAAATACTGGTAACACTCTCTGATCTGATGCAAATAGGAGCGCGTTGGAGGACGTAGGGTTTTCAGATTGCTCCCTTATGAAATATCACCTCTTATGTGCCTGCCATGAACTAAATTCTCGTGTTGTATTCTTTGCAGACTTGAGTTTGAAGTTTTCAGCTGGTATAAATCAGAAGAGTACTAGGGAAAGCTTGGTGCTTGCTTCGACCATCTCCTCCTAAGATTTTTATTTTCACTTCCAAGTAATACACACTCACCATATAGCAACAGGATTCTGGGGGTCACTTGACCCCTGGTGGCTAGTTCAAACTTTTCCCAGGGACCCCGAGGGTGAATTCCTTTCAATCTGTTGCAATGGATGATGTTATGGAAAGTGGTAATTTGGGCACTTACCAAGAAAGACTGAGAACCTTCCCGAACATGCGCAGCAAACCTTACACACCCTTGGTGAGGATTATGTTTAGAGCTTCACATTTTATGCTACTCTACTGCACATTGGTTCAGTTACCCTCTTATAAATGCTTACTTTACAATACTATTAGAAATGGTCTTTTGCATTCCTTTTGCTATTCCATGCCTTTTCACCTCATATTATATGCCTTTATGCCTTTTCCCAGGGGTTGTTGTTGCCATGCTCATTCCTACCATTTTATGTTGAACTTTGAAATAGATGGTATTGTAAGTAGAGACTCCTAAACTGTAATGTCCCAGATTTAAACGGGCTCTTTTAGTGGTTGCGCCAGAGACCTAAAGCTTCCAAATATTTAAAAACTTTATGCAGCTTCATCGTAGTGTACATTGCCCTTCTAACTGAATCTTTTTGGCTTAAGATGCAAACAATAGACAACACCAACAGAGATCCAAATATTTTAATTATTCCTTTAGTTCGTAAGTGAGGAGCACCATCTATAAAAGTTAGACAACACCCATATAATCGAGTCAGGAATCAAACATACATATATTATTTTTGTTGAAGAACTTTATAGGATTCAGGATGATGGTATAATAACTTTTCATAACTAATGCTGAACTTAAGTTGGAACCTTGCGTATCTTTCAAGCAGAGGTGTTGAGATATCCATTCAGTACATCAATATAAATTCTTATATATCAGTCATTGGTTTGGGCATTAAAGTTATTGAATTTAGGGGGTTTATAATATATCTATATATCTATATAGGTAAGGATTTATATAGCTATATAAATTCTTTGTATATAAACTCAGTACCAATATTCCTTAAACATTATTTTACCTAGTACAATAAACATCTGTATAAGGTTTTTCTTCTTGGATACCAGCAAGTTTTCTCTGTTTATTTTCTTCTCCTTAGCACCTGGTGGTCTTTAAGTTGTTTCTAACATTAACAGGCTGGTCCATCATGCAGATCTTTCGTGTTCTCATGAGAGTTAATATTCGTGTTCTTGTTGTGATTCTACTTCTGGGACTTGGAGCAATTTTTTACATTGGTGCTAGTACTTCACCAATTATTGTGTTTGTATTCTCTGTTTGCATCATCAGTTTTGTCTTGTCAATCTACCTCACAAAGTGGGTTCTGGCAAAAGATGAGGGACCCCCGGAGATGGTCCAGGTATTTTTTTGTTGAACTTTGAACATTTCAGAACCCTTGCTGATATCAATGTACAGATAATAGGTAATCTTGTTGAATGCAGCGTAGAATCATCTTGTTACTTTTGACCAACTCATTATAAGCTACCACATGATTATCTTCGGTGGACTGGAGCTGTTGCACTTTTGCTTTCATGAATGTTCTCAAATCTAATACTTTTTTGATATGTGATCTAAGGATCTAGCTTATCCATGTTTGATACATGCACTGTTTTTCTCTTATTCTTTTGATGTTGCGTACCTGAAGGAGTATTGATTACATGATATTGTGTCTTTGTTTCTGTTTTTGAAAAGAACGAGAAGTTTACACAATATTTATGACCAGTTTTATACGTAGACATTTGGTGGATTGGGATAGGATCTAACTCAAAATGTCATATATCTGGTTTTTTCACCAATTGATATGAGTACTTGGAGGCTGAAATTTCGGAATTGTGGGTGTCGTCATTAATCCCTCTTGCTTTAGAAAATTGCTGCAATTTTCCATTTGCCTAGCTCTATAATTTCTGTTTAGCCACAGTCAAACTTAAAAAAAAAAAAATCAAAATGAGAACTCGAGAGTTTTAGTTGAAAGTTTGTATTTAGTTCGTTCAGTTCTCTCAGAAGTTCACTTCAAAGAATTAAGAGTTAAAATCAGGAAGTGCTTAATGGTTGATGATTGTCAAGCAAACATCTTTTGCTTGTTGAATTTTGTCAGTCAGTTTGAATCAGGCTCTTGCTTATTAAAGTAAACCCCTTTCTCCAGTCCCTGACAAGTTTCTGCCCTGCATTTCAAACTTCTTATGCTACCCAACTGCTGAAAACATCTGCAATTCTCATTCTTATACCATAGACAATGTTTCTATTTAATTCAATTCTTCTATACCATTGGCTCTTACGCTCTGTACTTTCTAACTGTCTCAAGATTGTTCATTGGTCAGATATCAGAAGCTATACGTGATGGCGCTGAAGGCTTCTTTAGGACTCAGTATGGTACTATCTCCAATATGGCAATGTTATTAGGATTAGTTATCCTTTGTATTTATCTGTTCCGTAATACAACACCTCAGCAAGAATCTTCTGGCTTAGGGAGGTATGGACAGATGTTGAAATTGGGACATACCACTTTAACTTATTATGTCATTTTGGAGTTCAATGTTAATTTCTATGCTAATGCAGGTCGACATCTGCATATATTACTGTTATTTCCTTTCTTCTTGGTGCTCTGTGCTCCGGAATTGCTGGGTATGTTGGTATGTGGGTGTCTGTACGTGCAAATGTCCGAGTTTCAAGTGCAGCACGACGGTCTGCAAGGGAGGCTTTGCAGGTTTTCAGCTTTCACAGTTACATTAAGCTAAAGAATGCAATAGAAACTCTATCCTAATTGGAATTTCAATATGCAGGTTGCTGTTCGTGCAGGTGGCTTTTCTGCCATGGTGGTTGTTGGCATGGCTGTATTAGGTGTAGCTGTTCTTTATGCGACGTTTTATGTTTGGTTGGGGGTGGATTCACCTGGAGCAATGAAGGTTACAGACTGTAAGTTTCCGCCTGTTAGCTTAGTTACTTCTATTCTGGTGGTTTTTTGGGTTTCTAGTATTGTAGATTTGAAGACTATTATTTTTGTGTAACGACCATGAACTTCTGCAGTACCTCTTCTTCTTGTTGGATATGGTTTTGGAGCTTCATTTGTTGCCCTTTTTGCTCAATTGGGTGGCGGAATATATACTAAGGCAGCTGATGTTGGTGCGGACCTTGTTGGAAAAGTGGAGCAAGGAATACCTGAAGATGATCCTCGTAATCCTGCTGTTATTGCTGATTTGGTATTACTAATGCTAGCTGTTTTAATGAGTTTATTGCTGACTTGGTACTACTACTGCTAGCCTTTTTAATGAGTGTATTGCTGATTTGGTACTACTTATGCTAGCTGTTTTAGTGAGTGCCCATGTACCGAAGCATGTTTCTTTTACCTGTGCATATATGTGCCTCACACGTTCATGACTTCTATAGTTTATCCAACTCCAATGTGTTTGTAAAAATTGGTTTCTATTTGATTATTCTGATTATCATCATGGCATGCCTGAAGAAACTACTGGGCTGTGGGGGTTTTATCTACTAGCTTTCCTACAATTTTAGGAGCAGAAGTTTTCTTGTTTGGTCAGGCTTATCTACCTACAGAATATGCTGATTCTTGTAGATCCCTGAAGTTTTACGTAATAATTACTAATTTTATTGATACTCCTGCACTGAAGGTTGGAGATAATGTAGGCGACTGTGCTGCTCGTGGAGCTGATTTATTTGAAAGCATTGCTGCAGAAATAATTAGTGCTATGATACTTGGAGGAACAATGGCTCAGCGGTGCAAGATTGAAGGCATGTCTTTGGGATTTATATTCATTTTAGTATATATTATATCCATGATTATCCAATAACAGCATAGTTTTTAATACCTTCTCTTCCTGATCTTTGGATTTGTGGCTGTACCAATTGCACGATCCTAGTATTGTTGTTTCACAGGAATTTCTTACGTTGTTTCCTGTTCTTCGAAAATCATAATTAATCTTTGGAAAAATGGAAGTAAAATACTAGTTTATGGTGATAAGCCATGGATTTCCACATATCAGGATTTATTTTTCTTTTAAATGGACAATAGTTGAGGAACCCAGCAAGATCCGGCTGTGATCTGTAAATTTGTTACTAGTGCAATACAAGTTCGTTTGTTAGGTAATTCTTTTCTTTTTAGCTACAGATTTTTAATGCATCCAAACTTATCGGAGTATTGAAAACAAATCATTACAGCTATCTTGCTAAAATGCTCTGCTGGACCAATTAGCTAATAGAAGAATTATATTTTGTGGATGTCGAATAATTTGATACAACGTGACTTGTGATCACGGATTTTTCTTCAGGGGACAAATAAGGAAAGAAAGTAGCTCAATAAAAATGTTTTGGTGGTCTAGATAGTACTTAAAGCTTCTCTCACTTTTGATTTTTGATGGATTGGGAATGATTCATATAATGATTATGATACTTTCGATTCCTACTTTCTAACCCCATTATACATTTGAGAGTAAGATGGGACAGTTAAGGGTGCATTTTGATTGGTTTTCATAGCGAAAACCAATATACTGTTTTCAGCTTTTTTCACTCTGGGTTCCACCTCTCCTCTCACAAACCAGTTTTTTCATTTTCAAACTTTCTCTCCGCTTGTTTTTGTTGCATCAGTGTTTCATGATGTTTGTTTCAGTAGGGATATAGCTTTCACATAAATGAGATATACCAGATCCTAATTTTGTAGGAACTTCAACATCTATTATTTCTATGCAGACCCGTCTGGATTTATTCTATTTCCTCTCGTTGTTCACTCATTTGACCTGGTGGTATCATCTGTTGGAATACTATCTATCCAGAGTAAACGTGATTCTGGAGTAATTGGTGTCATCGAGGATCCAATGACAATTCTTCAGAAAGGATATTCTGTTACAATAATTTTAGCTGTTCTAACTTTTGGTTTGGTAATATTTCTCTCTTTCTGAAATATGTCCTTTGTCTGTTCTGCTTTCCTGAGGAACCTTGGTTTCCTTTCTTTGTTTTGCAACAACATATCCTTTTGGAGCTTGACTAGGAGCGGAAGTTGCATTTGTGCTAGCCCGTGATGGTTTCTTTTTTTTGGCAGTCCACTCACTGGATGCTGTATACTGAACAAGCTCCTTTAGCATGGCTGAACTATGCCCTATGTGGTTTGGTCGGAATTATGACTGCCTATGTTTTTGTCTGGATAACAAAGTACTATACTGATTACAAGCACGAGCCTGTTAGGACATTAGCTCTTTCCAGCTCCACAGGACATGGAACTAACATAATTGCAGGCGTTAGTTTGGGTTTGGAATCCACAGCTCTTCCTGTCGTTGTCATAAGTGTGTCTATTATTTCAGCTTTCTGGCTGGGTCAGACTTCAGGACTGGTGGATGAGGCTGGGAATCCAACTGGTGGTTTGTTTGGAACAGCTGTAGCAACTATGGGAATGCTTAGCACTGCAGCCTATGTCCTAACCATGGATATGTTTGGCCCAATAGCTGATAATGCTGGTGGAATTGTAGAGATGAGTCAGCAGGTTGGTCCAACTGTGCTATTGAGCCATCTCTATTTCTTCTTCTCTCTCCAGATGGATTTATAATGCAAGATCTTTTCTTTACAGCCTGGAAGTGTTAGAGAGATCACTGATGTTCTGGATGCAGTTGGGAACACCACAAAAGCTACCACCAAGGGGTTTGCAATTGGATCTGCAGCGCTTGCATCTTTTCTTCTATTTAGCGCTTATATGGATGAGGTAGCTGCATTTGCACATGCCCCCTTTAATCAGGTAGCTTTTCTGTAGTCTCATTGTCATTGTTCTCTTCCTTCTTACATTTTCCCTTTTGTTTGATGCTTTGTAATTTGACTTTCTCTGTAAGCTGTTTTCACATTATTTATATTGCCCAGCTTTCTTGGCGTCAATTCACAACTTGACTTCAATTCCTCGTAAATGCACAGGTTGATATTGCCATCCCAGAAGTGTTTATTGGCGGCTTGTTAGGTTCTATGCTTATTTTTCTATTCAGTGCTTGGGCCTGCTCTGCTGTTGGCCGAACTGCCCAAGAGGTTGTTAATGAAGTAAGAAGACAGTTCATTGAGCGGCCGGGTATCATGGTAGGTATTGTGCATGGAGTTTATTCAACGGCCAGGTATCAGGATAAGTATCATACAGTGTTAATGCTTGTTTTATGTGGGGCAGGAATACAAGGAGAAGCCAGATTATGGAAGATGTGTTTCCATTGTCGCCTCGGCATCTCTCAGGGAGATGATAAAACCTGGAGCTTTGGCTATTATATCTCCTATAGTCGTGGGTAGGTTTGCCTTGGTTCCAGAACCTGGGTCTCTTGCAGTGTAGAATAAATAATAATGTTGTGCTCTGATTGGGTAATGGCAATGTGTTATATGGGAGGAATATTATTAGGCATTATCTGCAAATACTACAGACTGAGATAGTTGTTACAGTTTTTTGGTCCTTGTTGTTCCCCTATGTTGGGTTTTAAGATCTGCCTTTTCCTGCGGACCTCAGTAACTCGGAAATTCTGACTTCAACCACCGTACAGGTTTTGTTTTCCGGGTATTGGGATACTATACTGGGCATCCTCTTCTTGGGGCAAAAGTTGTGGCCGCTATGCTGATGTTTGCTACGGTTTCGGGAATTCTTATGGCTCTTTTTCTTAATACCTCCGGTGGCGCCTGGGATAATGCAAAGAAGTATATAGAGACGGGGGCTCTTGGAGGCAAAGGTAGCGACTGCCACAAAGCTGCAGTTACTGGCGACACGTAAGTTTTTGTGGTTCCCTTTTTTGGGCAACAAAAGGAAAAGTTTTTGTCAATATCTGAAGCATTAGATTAAGAACTCGTAGCGCTGCGACTGGGTATTTTGAGATTGTGTGTACTCTGTTGACTATTTTGTTCATGATTTGTTTTTTTTCAGCGTGGGAGACCCATTCAAAGATACGGCCGGACCTTCACTTCACGTGCTCATCAAAATGCTAGCGACGATAACTCTTGTAATGGCTCCTGTTTTTCTGTGAGAGTTATATCTCAAGCAGTATGAAGTATAAGGACCCATTTCCTAAGTACGCTTGTTGCCAATTTTTTCAGTAAAAATTGAATAAAGTCTGTTAGTTAACCAACTTAATTTAGTTGTAGTTGAGAGCTTATACGCATACTTGGGCAGCCGCGCTCTTTTACTTAGCGATGGAAGAGGAAGTTATTTTGTATTTCCAGTAACTCATTTACTTGAAGTACTATTTTCTTGCTTAAGTCTTAAATGCCCCTAAGCTCCAAATGATAAGATGAAAATGATGATTGTTTTTGAAGCAAATAGGTGCTCGCATAAAGGGCGTCATTTTTTCAAAAGCTAGAGCAAAACTAGTTGCCAAGTTGATTGTCTATTTTTAGATTTTGATTAGAGATTTTTTGCTTATAAAGTAGATTGTTTATAAGCGAAAGAGAAAATGAGAATTAAAACAGAAATTTTTTGTTTAGAAGTGAATCTAAATAATTTGCTGTTTGCATTGATTCTGTGCTTTTTTGTTTTGTGTTAAAGTAGAAAGAATATTTTTATTCAAACATTTTGCTAATCTCTTTGACGATTCAGAATATGAAATATCGTAATTTGCATATCTCTTGATTTTGTTAGCATTTGCGCTTAAAGTTCATCGGAACTAATCCAGATATGCACATTTCCCGCTTGTAGAGTTTTGTTTTGAAGAAACGTGTGGTTGTGGTGGACTTTATTTGCTTAGTACTCCTTCAAGTTCAATATTTTAAATATTATTATAATTTAAAAATTTTAAAACATAACACCATGAGATTATAAAAATATGGACTGAATGATTTTTAGGAAAACATTTTCTATAATTAATAAAAATATATTTATCTTATTAAAATAAATTAATTAGCTAAAAGTAAAAAAAGAACGAGTATTAATTTTTTAAAAAATAAAAAAATTATGAGAAATAATTATAAAATTTAAAATATTAATATGCTTTATAAAAAAATTAAAATAATAGCATGAAGTATAAAAAAATTATTTAATTTTTTATAAAAAAATAAAATATGTATCATTTCTACATCATGAAAACAAATAAAAAAATATATAATAAAATATACTTCAATATTTTTCATTCTAAATTATCATTAAAAATAATAATATTAATTAAAAATCTCAAACAAAAATGTCATTTAATAAAAAATATAATAACGTAACATGTAAAAATAAATAACATAATCTCCATAGAATAGTTTACATAATTAGTGAAATATATATTTTATTATAATAAAAATAATTAATAGTAAGTAAAAGGAACCACTAGAAAAAGAATAAATAAAAATGATTATTTGATAAAAAATAAAATAAAATATTTAATATGAGCAATTACGTGTAAATGAAGCTAAAATATATAAATATGAATAAAACGATTTATATTTTTAAAATACGTTTTTCCTGTAAAAAAAAAATTAATAAACTTTTCAAAGCAGTAGAAGATTGGCAGAACTGGCGTCATTCTCCGGGCTCTATCCTGAATCCTGATGTGGCATCTCAAGTTTTGTCGACATTCATACTTTGGCAATTAAGATATACCAAAGGAAGACCAAGTGAGCAAAACTCCCATGTTACTATCTTGAATACGCATACATTTAGCCATGTTAAGGACTAGCAGTCACAGTCCTTCAACCGTTGAGATGCACAATCTTGTTCTTGGTCATATTGGATCCTCAACTAAACGGACTAATGCATCCACCACTTCAGACATCGGCGGCCTGAATTCGGGCTCCGACTGAAAGCAAAAATGCAATCCAGTTTCACGTGTCAAACTCTTATTCAAATGTTTCATTTTTAAACTTTGTAACATGGTCTAAAGCATATACCTGCAAATTCTCCCTCTGAAAGGCATATGATTATTTATTTACCGTTTCGGATTAGCAAGTATTGAGTTCTTTTGTGGGAGAGAAAGGAAGAGCAGGTTTCTCACCTGTATACACAGGGCAATTATGTCTGCAAATCGAGAAAGAGACTTTGGAGGGTACAACCCACACAATGCAGGATCAACCATCCTTGCCAAAGCTTCAATATCATGGAGCTGAGGGGAGGCCCACCGGATGAGGGATTGTTCTAACCTAGGCTTTGAACTTAAAACAATAGAAGCAATAAGGAAGTTAGGGAATTAAAATTTCCATTCGTTGTACCAAAAAGAATTAACGAAGCATGAAAATTAATTGCGACATACCGGTCAAAAGGCATTCGACCTGTTAGAAGTTCCAACATCACCACCCCAAAACTATAGACATCACTTTTCAACGTGTAAGTTGAAGGTTTTGTGCACTCAGGGGCACTATATCCGGTCCCTTGATTTGGTCCTGAGCCCTGAAATATAATTTGGAAAGAAAAGAAGATTGAGATTTCGTCAATGACGATTACAGAGAAACATGAAAGACAAATAAGCAGATCACAAACAAGGGAGGAGGTCTACATTGATGTCACTAAAAAATTTGGCATAATATAAATCATAGATGTTGCAAAAACAAGAGGAGATCCACGGCAAATTAGCAGCACAAAAGAGAGGTTTACCGGACAAGTCTCTTCACTTCTTTAGCTACACTTTGACAAGCCAGAAGTCCAACAAAAAGCCTTGAGGATTTTTATCCATAGCTTAACTATTAGGTGTTAATAAGCTTCTACTTTGTGCATTATTCATTTGAACATAATATCCCTAGCATTTAGTAACTTCATTAGCTCAGTTACTCCATTATTAGACATTTATACCAAATACCCAAAAAAAGATTCCATATTCATTAGGAATAAAAAAAAAGGAAACACGGAGAGAAAAATGAAAAAGAGTACGAATTCAAGCCAGCTTAAAGAATGATAGTAAGTTCGGGAGACAAAATAACATCTAGAAAGATTAGATAATTGTATCATATTGACAAGTACCTCATAGAATACTGCCAAACCACAGTCAGTGAGGTGGGGGTTTAATTCACTGTCAAGCAAAATATTTGAAGACTTAATGTTCTTGTGAACCGAAGATGGAGAACAAACCTCATGCAGGTACCTAATAATACAATTTGTACAAGAGACAGATTATTAGATATTTGAAGGGTTAAAGAAATATAAATAAATAAATATATATATATATATATATATATATATATATATATATATATAATCTCAGAATTTTCATTTGGTCCATCCCGTAAGTTCCCCCAGCCCCTCTGGAACTGTGGCCCAAATTCTGCAGCCGTTTCATATCCGAGTATGGATATATAAAAATAGAATTCCCTTTCTCTTTGTGCTAGAGGAGTTGGCAAAGGAATGAGCGGCGATTTTTGTTTCGAACTCATTCCGGATACAGTCTGTACTGGATGACAAAAAGATAGGGAATATTGATCTTTTGTTGGAGGTTTCCCGTTCTATCCACATCTACACTTCCAGGAAGAATATTGAAAACTAGAGAATCCAGCATACAAGCTTTCCCCAGTGACAATTTCAACCCTTTCACATAAAAGGCTACCCTCTTTCAAAATTCTATATAAATCGGTGAAGTCATCGGTCTCCAATCCATCTCTCTCCCTCTGGGGGAGACACACAAAACAATTTAAAATATGCTGCCAAATCAGGTAAAGAAGCATGGTGTAATAGGCAAGCAATCCGTCCTTCAAACATCAACGAAAAAACTCAAGTTACACGAGATTCAATTAGAAAACTGTTGCCTCTTTCAAGAACTAATTCGCCGAAAAAGGAAAAAAAGTGCCTTAGATCAGAACGTAGTGATCATTGGCTATAAATTTCAAACATGATGGACATGAAAAGTTGTGGAATAAAAAATGCAACATCCAAGGAAGTCTTTACTATGGTTTAACAAACCTTTTAAAAAGCAAGTAATTTCCAAAAAAAAATATATCTGAGAAATTAGTTAGAGAAAAAAAACCTAACTGCAATTATAAGGTGATCTAACTTTATACACACTATAGATGATCTGAGAACAGGCTAACTCTGAAATTTGGATGCATCTAAAACCTTGATGACATTCATTAACTCTAGCTGACATGAATGCATATATCATCCCAAAGAAGAAGCTTATGTGCTCCAGAGGAAAAAGCAACGAAACTTACTCAAGAGCACGAGCAGTGCCAAGAGCAATTTTCACCCTCGTATTCCAGGTAAGTGGTTTGCTGAAATCATCTGACAGATGTAAGAACTCATGAAGTGAACCATTCCTCAAATACTCATAAACTAGCATGTTCTGTCCTTGTTCTGAACAATAGCCAGCCAGTTCTGCAATATTAGTATGGTGGAGCTTGGAGACATTTGAAACTATTTGTGCAAATTCTCCCCCTCGCCCTCCTTGAAAAACTAAGGAGTCTATCTTTTTTACCACTAAAACCTGACAGAATAAAAGCATAGATACAACATTTAACTTTTGGTTCATGTGCCTATGTTCGGAAAACTTATATTTACAAACTACTATCTGGTCGACCCAAGCATAATACTTGAGGGGTTGTTAAGAAAAACCCTGTTGTTAGAGCTCAATTCATGTTATTAATACAATACATGTTACCAGAAAAGAAAACTCGAGCAAGATACAAAAATATTTAGCTACAAGGAAAAAACATGATGAATGTATTTCAAGTCCAAAAAAAATCATCGAACAATAGAGCTGAATATTACCTATAACAACGAATATAACTGCATAAAGCACATAACAAGTGTCAAATAATCAAGTTATCCAGAAAAGAAACAAACCAAGAAAATCAAGTTCAAACAAGTGACAAGTGGATTGGTGCATACCCTCCCATCAGCGTACTTCGCCCTATAGACTCTACCAATTGATCCCTCACCAAGAAGGCGACCAGTTGCAAAGTTACTGGTGGCAGTCTGTAGATCCATCAGAGAATAACAAGTAACATGAATTGAACTGCTCCTACTGGTATTTTGATGATTTGCCACTTCATTTTCGTTGAAAGCTCTGAGACTATCTGATGGTGGGGGCCTAAGACCCATAGAAGGAGATGCTTGCAATGTCTTTCCTGACTTAAAACCCATAGAAGGATATGCTTCCAAAGATTTTCCTGACTTGAGACCCATTGAAGGGGATGCCTGCAAGGTGTTAGCTTTCATTGAAGAAGAGGAATTGAATGATTTCATTTCTGCCACCAGCAAAGAAAAATGGAATAAGAATTATGAAGCATAATATAGCTATACCGTTAGCATGGTGATAAAATATAGAAATGGCAGAAAACATGGAAAATACAGCAGACCATCTTTTTTCCCTCTTTCTTTTTTCTGGATCCTTTCCTTTTCTGTACTAACCAAAATGAAATGTCACAGAGACCAACCCCAGCACTTCTTTTTAGTCTACAAGAAAATTCACCATAGGAATTTAGTATGGATGAACAACGGTGAATAGGAGTTTTCTATTACTGATGTGGAAACATAAATTTAGAAGAAAGATTTTTTTTTTGTTTTGATAAGTTAGAAGAAAGAGTTACCAGATGGAATATTGGCAAATCAGGAACTAACATATGGATAACATAAGGATAGCCAAAAAAAGAGGACTTTTAGAGATACATGGTAAGACTACAACTCAGGATAACCAAAAAAAAAAAGAAGGAAAAAGGCCATTATGTGTAGGAAAACTTGAGCTCAAATTACGCTGACTATATCATGGCACCAAAAAAAAAGAGAGAAAGAAAAGAAGAGAGAGAGAGAGAGAGAGAGAGAGAAGAAAGAATGTGAGTACTCTTAGCTTGATAATGAAAAGCAAAATAGAAGGAAAAGGATAGTAAAGCTTTTTTACTAATTGAGCTCAATAAAAGTGTGAACAAGGCTTTAGTTACATTGGCTTAAGTTAGGAAGAGAATGGTAGCTTATTGAAGTGGAAAATGGTGAAGAAGAAGGTGCATCTCTCTGAATTCTGATATGATTTTGGCATCCTATTAGGCCTCTATATAAAATTTTCCAAGAGAGAACACGATTGATCACATGCACTTTCTCTAAAGGTTGTGTTGCAAGTGATGAGAAGTTGGCCAGAACGGGTAGAATTGGAAGCAGATTTAAGCTGTGGTTTTGATTAAAATGTATTTTTGGCATACAAATGATGAATCGATTTCATTTTGTCACTTTATTTTTGTTAGTGCTGTCTATAATGATAGATGAATAACAAACTTTAAATTGAACTTCTTCTTTCAATTGATATTTTTGTGTATCCTCTTATTTTGAAAAAATGGTATTCTTTTTTAGATATGAAGTGCTACCAACATCCTAGTACTGTCCTTGATTGTTTACTTGTCTTTAGTTGAGATTTGTACTGATTTTTATTTTTGACTGGTTGTTGGTTTGACTGGTTATGTGTATCATTATCTCCATTATAGAAATCACGTACTAGAGCTGAAAACTAAAATACAATCTAACTTGAAACAGACTAGCTTATCAGGTAATCAATATTGATGGGGTATTTTAATATTCAACGAAGCAAAAAAGAAAAAGGCAAAACTCCACCCACATGTGAGCGGAGCGGAGAAAGAGAATGTGAATCAAGAAAGGGAGAATCAGATAGCGGAATGAAGAAAGAGAGCAAGGGAGGTAGACTCACCTCTGAAGTTCTTTTGTCGATCAGTATACAAGTCATTAGATAACTCCTGAGATGCAAGTGCAGTAAATGGTCTATGCTGGCTAAGCCTATCTTCTTCTATAAAATGCGACGAAGGACTTGAAGATCTCCGTGAGAATAGAGTAGTTATGATGCCAAGCATCACTAGAACACCCAAAATTATTCCAGCAATAGCTGCTCCACTCAAACCCCCATATTCCTTCATCTCTTTATTAGCACGAGGATTACCTTTTTGACCAGGAGGTGGGGGAGGAGCCAGACCAGACGACCAAGAATTTCCTCCAGTCCTTGAAATTAATTCAAAAACTATGAAGAAAGAAAGAGAGAAGCATTTTGACTATGCAATGCAATAAGTAGCATCAGATAAATACTCACTCTAGATCATTAATGTTTTCCAACTCATCAGGAATCCAGCCTGTGAATTTATTATTAGCCACATTCCTGCCAGCCATTTCAATCAATATATTATTGCTTGAGAAAAACATAGATTATGTCAAACTGCAATGTGTTTCCTACGCTGCTTGGGCAAATCTTTAGTCATTGCTTCAGTTCTACAAGTCCAACTTTCTTTATCAAATAGCATAAACACTTGTGCTTTTTGTTCTCATACTATTTCTCTAGAAAAGATATGTGGACTTGTTTTGCAGAATGTGCAGCACCAACTAGGATGATAAATGATGGTTTGACTAGTTAGGCCAAAAGTTGAAGGATTGATGTCAAAAGCTGCCCGAGAATATGTGGCACTGAATCTAAGATTCAAAAGATCAATTGGTTGCTACAAACCCAATTGGTCCTGAGAGATATCTTATTCTGATTCTGGAAAATAAATAGATAGAAAACAAATGAAGAAATGAATTAAAAAAGGAAACGAGAGAAAGAGAAGTAGGAATTAAATCATCATCATAAGTAGTGCAACCAACTAGTACTCTCACTAACATGAAGGGAAATATACCAAGGAAAATGCAGTTAAATAACCAACACAAGAAATATGAAAATGAGAACATCATATATTTCAAGTTACCAATATGGCCACACCTCCAAGTAAATTTAGCTTGAAAAGTTAGTCAACTTACAAATCATCAAGGGGTAGATCGGCAAGGACATTTATATTACCAGTAAACTGATTGTTCTGCAAATGCCTATGTGGAGACATAAATGCACCTTCAGCTAGCTTCAAAAGATTTGTAAGTTCTAAAAAGCAGTTTAATTGACTACTTACAATTTTCTCAGGCTGGAGAGGTTTTTAAAGCTCTGGGGCAGATTACCAGTCATTGAATTGAACGAGAGATCCCTAGACAAACCATTATGAAGTTGTTAACACACTACACTCTGCTAATGATATCCATTCACACATATGCGCAATCTTACTTATGGTGTCCTCCATCATTTAACATCATTAGTAATATTAATGGTGTCCTTCATGATCACCATTTCATTTCAATTTGTAATATAAAAGTTTTCACCCTTTTTGGCCGCCAAATAGTTTCAAAGTCTGAAGGAAGACAACAAATTGGATGAAGGGAATTCAACATGACCCGCATAAGATAAAATTGAAGACACTCTGACGATGATCATCCAAAACTGCACCAGATATTTTCTTGTTCACTAACTCCTGATGTGTTTCCTTTTGGGTATAAAATTCAATATATAAAACAACAGATGCACGCACAAAAGCAAGGTTCTTGATGGTAAAAGTTAAAACTTACATCTCTGTAAGTTTAGGAAGTTGTCCAAACATATCATTCAACATTCCTTTGAGCTTATTACGGTTGAGATTTCTGCATAAACCATAAAATCAAGGCAAAAATGACCCTGTCAATGAGAAGCCTAAAAGGCAAGGTCATCTTTCTTGAATTCAATGTTGTCTTTTTCTTTTTCTGGATCAGTTGGATCGAAGGCCTAATGAGAGAGGAAAGGGAACAAAAAGACAACATACTTACAGATATTTAAGATCAGTCATCTGGGAAATTGAATATGGCACAGTCCCAGTGAGTCCATTCCCAGAAAGATCTCTACATAGCAAACATAGACTATTATAGTTCATACTCCCTTCTTTGAACCCGTCTGACTTTGGTTATCTCAGGAACCAATTACATAGGATATCGGAGTAAATTATAAATTAGCTAGTTTTCAAAAACCAACCTCCAGTTAGATAGTTTGGATAAACAATTTCAGTTCAAGAATTATTAACAAAAAGTATGTTTAGAAAGTGTAATAGAAACAATTTTTCCAATACCATAATATCCTAATCATTGCATCATAAGTCTTGTTACTTCTAATTTATTAAGAACTTCAGGAAGAACAATTGTCTCATCAATTTTTTGTCTTCTATAAAAAATCATATTTTGTAAAATGTTTACTATTTTCATACTGGAAGTTTATTAGCCCATATAAAAATAGCTTTAGAATATTGATCCGTACTATTAATTAATAAAACAAAGAACTAGAATGAAAGAGTAGACAGCTGTTAACAACTAATAATTCCGTAGGAAGTCAATGTGAATGTGAAAGTAAAAGGAGAAAGTTATGTGAGTGCTATATAAAAGGCTCTTCTTACTTGGTTAAAATAAGCAGGTCTTCAGTTTTTAGGTCAAAAGCTATTGGCGTGTTTCTCTTATAAGTTTTCTTTTTTGATTTTAACTTAAAAGAACTAGACAGAAATGTTATTTTTTTAAAGAAACAATGCCCTAAGACCATCAAGAAAATACTAGGAGCAATTAACATGTAATTAAGAAAATAACCTTAATTGGTCGTAAGATGACCCAGAAAAAGAGAAAACATCTGAACTTGTAAATATCTTTTGGCAACTTACATGTGTTGTGCTTTAGGAGGTAGTTGATATGGGATATCACCCTTGAGGTTGTTTTTACTCAAGTCACTGTACTATGACAAACGAATCCATCATTGTGAGTTCAAACTTATCATATTAGCAAGAAAGATAGTAAAAAGATTTCCTTTTTTTTTTTTCCTTTTTTTGGTCCCAGTATCCAGGAGCCAGGGGAGCCTTACAAGTAAGTGACAGATGTCAAGCTCGAAAGCTGGTAGCCCGGTGATCCAGTAAGTCCCAAGCCAGAGAGGTCTCTGCTAAAAAGATCAGAAAATTAGTCTCCTGGTAGATCATTTTGTTTTAGTATTCGAGATACACAATGCGCCCAAAGCACATTGTGGTAATGGTGGGGGAGGGATGGGGGAATATTTACATTTCAGTGACTTTCGAGCCAGAGCATGTGATTCCCATCCATGACTCACCACAAGGGTCACCTCCGCTTGATTTCCAGCCATCAAGTTGGGAAGGAGAACTCATGCTGCTATACATGACGTTGAGAGCAGAAACTGCCAAGACCATCAGAGATTTCAAAATCAAGGAAAAGAAGATAGCACAGCGACAGTAATCTTTAGAAGATATATGATGATGCACAAACAGATGACTACCCTCTGAGGAAGGTAGTTAGGGCTCAAATCCGAGTTCCCCCATTGTCCTGAAAGGCACATGTATAACGATGATCCTACCCCACATCTTGTAGGTATGTGGATGCTTCATTATTTTTGTTATACAAGAAAAATCGGTCGCCGAAAACGAGCTACACAAGATAGCTGCAACTGAGGAACATACCGTCAGGAGAGTTTGTTTTGGAGAAGACCAACGTAATACTGAAGGAGCTGAGGAGAACACCCACCGAATAGAGAAAAGGGAGGATGCATCGTTGCAGCAGCGGCTCTCTTGTCATTGTAGCACAAATGTTACGATAATGTGATGATGATTGTATTCATAAATAACATGACATTCCTCGGGGAAGGAGGTTTTCAAGAAACTAGAGAGGAGGTAAGCCTCTGTACATTGATTCCTTCTGTAGCATTTAATTTTAAATCAACTGGGAAAGAGGCACCCATATCTTGGAGAAGAGATGCTGGATGAGGATGGAAACCACAAGAAGATTAAGCCTGTCTTGATTTGATTGAGATAAACGGAGAAACAAGTGTTGGAAATGAGGTTTTCTGATAATTGGGGAAGAACCATTAAAAGTGAGATGGGGCTCTTTGGGAGCAATTGATGGCGCCATATTCTGCGACTGGGCATCACTCATATGATCACGTTTTGCCGTTGCCGACTGCTCAGCAACAAATGCAGGACGACCTTTGATTCTCTGAAGCCGCACATAGAGAAGGGGCTGCATGCCAATTTAATGTTACTAGTATATCACATCAAGCAAGTAAGGTTCCGGTTGGCAGCCTTTTTTTATCTCTTTCAAAAACTTAATTATAGATAAAACAGACTGACCTTCTTAATATGATAATTTTATCCGTTTGTAGTGTTCTTATTAGTATATAAATAATTACTAATTTATTAATACATAACTCATCTACTAAAATAAAATTAATTAGTCATATGATGGTGAATAATACTAGATGATAGTAATATATATATATATATAATATAAATCTAATTTCATAATTTTCAAAGTAAAAGTGATATAAATCGAATTTCTCGGAACGCGTCGTTCTTTCTATGAGGCAGAGCAAACTTTTAAGCACCATTACAACTTCGTATAAAGCCTTCTTATAAAGCACTAATCACCTGCTTACTCCCTCCCTTCCGTAAAAAGCTTTTTAAACTTTTTTTTTCAAAATGTTAAGCTCTTATAAATTTTAAAAATTATTTTTATAGAATTATCTTTACTTATAAATATAATTTCTACACTTTTTATTATATTAATAAAGAATAAATTAAATTAATCACAAATATAATAAAATAAATATTCTCAATTTATAAAACAAGTACGGAAAAAAGGTTATATTTTAAAACAAAAAGTGTATTTCAAATACATGAGACATCAAAATACCTAAAAATATTCACCATCCTGTGCCAAGACCAAGAACCAAGATTGCTGGAAGGATTTCTTGGCCCAGAAGCCTACGCCTGCCAACAAGAGGCCATTCATTCCCAGCAGATTCTGTTGTATTCCCAAAGAATAACTTGTTCCGCCAGAAGATCGTCCTTCACAAATTCCTGCTTAGGGACAACATTCACAGTGCATCTCTTGCTTTGTATTTCACCTTCCATTTGAATCCTTTTCTGCTATTATTCTCCCTTTTTTTGGGATAAGTTTCTGCTATTGAATTATTGGACTCTAATAAACCATCAGCCGGATCAAGCTTGCCTTTTTTGTCTTGTCGAACTATCATGCTTTGTCAGCTTGGTCAAGATGTATGCCATTGCAACCTTTGCACCCAAGCTGGAACCCCCTCGGCACAAGCAGATTGCACCGCCGAGGAGAATCAAACCATTTTTTATCAACCCTTTTGAGGACGTCTTTGAGACCTTCCTCACACTGCAACCAGAAGATGCTTGATGGGAAATGGTAGTTTCAAAGTGATCCAGGCCAGATGGAAACTATGAAAACAAAAATTAGAGATCGGATGAGAATATTCCCAATGCTCACAACAGTTGCTCCAACTTCTAAGAATCAGAGTTCATAAAGCCAGAGTCCACAAAGTTCATTTGAAGTCCAGAGGCTACATTAAATGCAAGGCCAAAATTTGATCCTAAAGTTAAAAACAACCTCATAAAATCCAACCACCCAAAAAATATACAGATATTATCTACTTGAAGGCAGATTTTTCAAAAAATCAACCCATTAACAATTTGGTAAGACGGGCAATATCTCATTTGCATACTTTGAAGTGACAAAATGTTCTGGCCCCACCTGTAACCTCACTAGGTTTTTAGCCTATGGAATTGTAACTAAAATGACATTCTAAGACATACACATACTTGGGCCATTGGATTGAAACAAGGAGCTCTTCAAACCAAAAAGGATAGGAAAAGGTGATATTGTAGTCTTTTCTTCAAGTTCAAAGAACCCAAGTTGTGTTGTATCATCTGTATCCAATAACTCTACTGTCCATGACAAGAAGCTTGCAAACACCAAGAAAATACAGCTTTTGACAAAAACAATATATTCTGACCTTCTGAATAGTGGCACCAGACACTGAACCAGGTTGAGAAGAGTATTTGCGAAGTGCATTATTCATCCTACATATGTAATTCCATATGCCCTTTGCAAACGCCAGCTTTGCTAGCTCCTCATTCAGGCCAGCATCTTCTTGGTGCACCATTTTGATTTCAGATGCATTTCTACCAGGTACTGTAAGCAAGAAGCAAAGATTCGAACATTGCACTAGCTTCAGAAAATATTTTAGACTTCATAATTATTATAAGCTTGTAAAGTAGTATAAAATGTTACCCGTCAACCAGAAAAATACAGAAAGAAAATATCAATACCTGCCTTTTCTGATTCTCCAGCCAGACCTAAAGAAAGTTACCCGCACATACTTCTTCTGATTTGGAGCAAAGGGATGGTCACATCCCTAACAGCGCAATATGCAAAGTGAACAGGCAATAATGATCAGCTAATAATCAGGTATATATATGAATCTATCCCAGAAACTGAGAGAGATGAGTATGTAGGAAGGATCAGATATGCTATAAAATTTTCAGATACCTTAGTAAGACAATAAAAGGCCCCTTGACTGTCTTGCCACAGTCTCCAAGCTAACACATACTCTCTTAAAGTCAAGAAAGGAAACTTTTTGACCAATCGACCAATCTCAGTTCCAGTGCTTTCCTCCAGCAGCAGCTGCTCATGCTCCAGGAGGGTCTTGTCCCAAAGTTTCCGATAATGGTTGTCCATGTAAAAATCTCTAAGCAGCTCAGAGGAGCAATTTTCAAAAATTGTAACACTCATGTATTTCAGAGGCTCATCCTGCCATATAAAGTAAAGTTCGCACATCAGAGTACCACCAACTAGACCATTGCATTAGCGTTCACTTTTTTCTCACAAGAACAAGTTTGGGAACTGTGGAGTTGAAAAGGATAATAATTGAGAATTCGACAATTAGTAATAACAACTGAATCGCACAGAAGGGCTACTAACTTCAAAGTCAAAGTTAAGACAACAAATTTATCAAAAAAAGCATGCCAGCAGGAGAAACCTACCTTAGGCTTGTAACACTTGGCCGAGTAAGAAAAAAGGGTGCTCCTTCTGTTACTAACATCTTGCCATTCCTCATTCTCATTGAGCTTCTCCTCCTTCAAGTCCTCAAGCAGATGCTTAAGGTCCGAATCAGATATGACGGTAGATGTTCTACTGAAATAAAGAATTCGCACAGCATCAAGAAGACAATTACGCACAAATTCCAAATTGTTTGCAGTCTTAATTCTAAAGGTCTCAACTGCACTCTACAAAATCTGAAGAATAAATCAAACTTGCTCCCTCCAAATGGTTAAATAGTACTGCTGCGACAGGGAAATTTACTCAACGGCCATAACTAGTACAATATTTGTCGCGTGCGAAGTAGAAAATGAAATGTTAGGAGGAGGAGGACAACATGAGGAAGAAGAAAATACCGTACCGGGGGGAGGGAGGGGGAAGGGCTGGGGGGGAAGACGAATGGTTGCAAGCACGATTCATGGTGAAGGGAAAAATCCGGAACCACCGGGGAGAGGAGAAGATGCGGATGCGCGTCAGGAACCACCTCACCAATTGGCATGTAAATATGAGCAGCATCACTCCGATGGTACATGTATTCCAGGTCCTCCAAACACCGCCGCCGCCGCCCATTCTCCTCCGCTGGTTGTTAGTGTAGTTGATTATGATGAAATTTTGACTATGGGCCTCGAATTCCAGATGTGTTTTCCTGCGTTTTTAAAATTTTCGGCAACTCTGTCCTTGAGAGTCGCTCTGAACCGCTAACAAATACCCCTTTTTTTTTTTTGACAATATGGCCCTTAGGATTCATCCGTCGATCTTATCTAACTTTTCTTTTTTTTTTTTTTAATTCAGATTTCTAAGTTAAACCTAACCATTCTTGGACCCCATAATATTGTCCATAAACTATAGAGTATGTAAATCGAAGATATGCACGAACTGAATCCCAAGTTTTCAAAGTTCCTGTACACTACTGTGCACAAGAGACTCACTCCAAACTGATTGTTCCACTGACCTCAAACAAGCAGTGATAAATCAGCATCATCTGTTCTGAAAAACTCTAAAACGGTATTGTCACTTATTTTTTATAATACAGTATTGAATTTTAATTATAATCGAACGATCAGAATAATTATTTTTTAAATAATTATTCAAAATCTGAATAATTATTTAAAAATTTTTAATAATTATTCAGAATTTTATTATCACTGTTTCAGAATTAAATTCTATATATATTGCAAAATATAAATATAATAATTTTATACTGTACCAACTTCACCTCTTTTCTTAAAAAAATTAATTTTTCTATTTTTTTCGGATGTTTTAATTCATGAATATGACTATCAATATTGCATGAAATCCTTCGCTGTGACAGTCTCTCGCCGAGGATCGTATCCGGTCCTCGGTTGATTATATAGTACTCTTCTCTTTTCTTTTCTTTTTTTTTAATGAAAAATATACAACACCTTTCTAATAATACTTACTAGAAAAAGAGAAGAGGAACAATTTCTTGGTGAAAACAAAAGTGTACATTGAGAATTTGAAAACTGAAGCAAGATCTTGAACAGTTTACAGGCATGAAATGATCAAATGCGCAGAAAGCCACATCCGCACAGAAGGCACGGTGTAAATCAGGGTCCATCATCGCCGTCTCCAATTAAGTTGCAAATATCAGAACACTCTGCCAAACTGCCAACACAACTAAAAGTTACATCGCGAGGAACCAAGAATACCAAATACAGAACAGATGCATCTTTTATCACTCTTTTATAATTTCTCAATATGACATCCCAACCTCGTATATTTTTCGCGGGATTCTGATGCACAATCACTGTTTGGTTTCTCAGAAGGGTGAAGGGAGGGGAAGAGGGACAAATACTTCACCAGGAAATATTTCTTTTTTTGTATGAATGAAACAAGGATGCGAGGGGGAGAGGTGAGGAGAAAGAATTATTGTGTTACTTCACTTTTTTATCTCTAATTCTCTCTTTTATTGAATTTTTAAAGCTGAAAAGCAGGATCAATTTTGTCATAAATATCTTCAAATTATTTTCTCTTTCTCAATCCTCCATTTAAAGGGAAGAAAATGCTGAAGTAGGGAGACATTTACATATAATATTTACTTCCCCTCTCCTTTTATTTTATGCTAGTAATTTATTAATACCTCAATAATCAAAGTACAAATAGGGTTGTAAACAAAATGACCTATTCTTGAATAAAGTTCACTCGAACTCGTTTGTATTTGAGTTTTGCTCCTTTGTATGGTAATTGAGTCAAGCTATTCAGAGCTTGTTTAATATTTCACAAACACTATTAAAAATGATAAAATTATTATACATTGTATAAAATAATAAACAGAATAAAATAAAATAAAACATTTTTATTCTTCGTAAATGTTTCAAACACTCGAATGAACGGTGTCGAACATAAAATTAAGGTCGAACTATAAACAAACGAATAAACAACATTCGAATTCTAAAATAAATAAGTCGAACTCGGAACTTAAAAGCTCAAATCATTCGAACTTGTTCACTGCCCTACTCTCAGATTTCCATCCCTCTATCTTAGTCCTCATCCCTCTGTCTATTAGAACATTCTAGTATTTCTGAATTAGATTTCAATCTTTTGCTGTTTGATGGAATCCAGTTTCAAGGTCAAGGAAACACCTACCAATATTGACGACTCCGGAATCCTTGCTTGAAAACCACAAGAGGCCTGCCGAATAGGAAGAAGAAAGAATGAAGATAACAAATTTGAACGGAATGAGGACGCTATGACGAATTTGTGCAACTGCCAAAATAGCCGCACTGAATTGTGCATATACCAATATAATATTAGCCCAAATACACAAGTTTTATCATCCGCGATTATCCTCAGTAACAGAAAATAATGGATGTGTAATTTGGGTCGGTCAATTGCGAGGTGCTGGGTAATATGTATTTCCTAGTACCTTCTTACGTTAAGAGGACCCTCACCGGGCGAACCGAGGCCTCCTCGTATGCAGGTCGTAACACACTTGACGGTGCAGACCTCAGCCTTCCTCGATTTGGGTCGCTGTATGCGGGCCTTCTCGCAATCACCAGAAATGCAGTCGCTAGACAACGTCTGGGGCACGTTCGACAGAGTTCCGGTCTCCTCTGATTCTCGTTGAGGCCTTCCAATTTCCACTGAACTGGCCTCTGCATCGACGACCGCCGATATCACAGCTAGCGACACTGCAGAGACGGCAGCTACCGTCATCATTTGCATTGGCAGGGGCAGACGGGACCTTCTCCCATTCATGTCGCCGCTGCCGATAATGCAGTTGTAGTGGCGCTGCTGCTGCTGGGATTTCATTAAACCGCCACTATACGAACAACGCGAGGCTTTAATAGTAGCTGCGCCAAATACTACTGACATATCCTTTCCTGTTGTCAAATTTTCCAACAAAGGCAGAGAGTCGTATCCCGGCATATGTTTAGGCTCTCTCCCGGAGGACGAAATCGCATACTCCAGGGATCCCAACACTTCGTCGGTCCACACCAGCTCAGCTCTTCCTCCCCTTTCTTTTTCCTTTTTCCTTTCTTTTTGGATAAAACTCTTCCTCCAGTTTCAACCCTACATTTTCTGGATGATTTTTTGATATTTTCCCCTTTTTCTCCCATGAAACAGTGGTACTTTATAATTGAGAAAACCCCGTTTAATGCATAACGTCTACTACCATAGCCTGCTGTACAAGAGATATTAGGGATTCATATGTATAATTTATTTATTTTACATGTCAAAATAGGACTTTGTAATATTTTTAATATTCAAATGACAACATTGCAATATATTTATGATAAGTTCTAATTTAAAATTTTTTATTTCGAGTTTTATAAAAATAAATTTTTTTTTTATGAAAAATAACTATTAAGTTTCGAATTAAAATTTAATTTAAATATACACAGAATATTTTTTTATTTTAAAATATAAGACATTTTAAATAAATAAAAAATTATTTTAATATTAATCATTTTACACCTTTCAATAAGTAGTTATTATGTTTTTGTCTCTCTCTCCTTCTCTCTACATTTCTCAACCTATTTATTAAAGATGTAGAACGTATTTTATTTTATTATAAATGCTTCATTGTTCTTATAACTCTTAATTCCAATATAAAAAGACAAAATTACTTATATTTTGAATTTATAGCATTTTCATGTCCAATCAAACGCATAAGCATTAAAGGAATGCATTATCTCCTATTTACAACAACTTCGACAGATGTGCTTCATAAATAAGTTTAAGATTTCCAATTGAGTGCTTTCGTGCCGAATTAGAACATGAATTTGAGAAACCCACTATCGGTCGTGTAGAAAGTATTTGAACAAATGTGTTATTTAGCTTTTCAATGGTCTTGAAATCAATGTAAAACTAGCCATTGTCTCGTGCTTGAGCACGGATGAATATTTATAAATTATTAAAATAAATATAACAATATTTTTTATATAATAAATGTAATAACCAACTATAATTACATAAAACTATTGCAATTAGAATAGAATAGTTATAAAAATGATCATTAAAATCAAAATAAAAAATGATCGCTAAAACTAACAGTTGGGCGGTAGAAGTGAGGGACCTCATTCATCTTACACTTCTCATCAACGAGTCTCAAATATCAAAAGTTGTCAAAGAAAGCTGAAAAATAAAAAAAATAATTTAATTTAATTTTTATTAAAATATACAATGTACAATTATTAATAATCATAAATAGAAAACCTTATGCCAAAAGTAGGACAACAAAATTACAAAATTAAGAACTAGAGTTTGCATGGTGCATTTTGTTGTGCTATATACATAGTTAAGAAAATATTTAAACTATTAACTTTACATTAGTATGTAACCGCAAATATCCTCTCAGTTTTCCAAAATTTTCCTTTGTCTCCCCAAACAAAAAAGTAAACCATATAAATTCTTTTGGGGAATAACAAACCATATAAATATTGATGGTTTATATTGAAAATCTCAAATAAAAAAATTAGATAAAAAAGGAATTAGATTTATGATATGTGATATGACGCTAGTATATAAAAAATAAAAATACCGATCTTCTGAGACATTAAATTATATGAAAATTTCCTCACTTTATTCGGATTTTTTTATAGGAATTTTTTACAAAATGAATCATTTTGTTGAATTTCACATGAGCCATACAAAAGTTAAAAACTAACACTTGTAAACATTACCAACTCATTTATTTATACACTGTACGTGCCATGGATGCGTATTAAATTTTTTACTTTAGATAATAATTACTAAAATATATTTTTAAAAAGTTACAACCATGAAGTAAATTTATGTATTTAATAAAAAAATTACTCACTCAAAAGTAAAAAAAAGTTCTAAAAACAACTATAAATATCCATTATTATGTATATTTAAAAATAACAATGAACTCTCAAGCCTATTTCTTTGTCATTATAAATAAATAAAAATTGAGTAAGAAACGCTACAACTTACTTGTACTAAAGGATGAAATAATTAAAACTTTAAATATTAATTTATTAAATTATTTATAAAAAATAAGAAAGAAAAGAAATCAAACACTTAAACAACTATGAACTATTTGAAGAAAAAAGAAAAAAATTTAAATTTGTTTGATAAGGATACCCGCATAAAAGGTAAAAATATTAAAACTGTAAATACTTATTTATGAAGTTGCTTATAAAAAATAGAAATAAAAATAATCAAATATTTAAATAACTATGAGCTATTTGAAAAAGAAAAAAAAATTGAATCCGCGTTTGGTGTTGGTACCTGCACGAAAAGTGAAATGGTTAAAACTTTAAATACTAATTTATAAAATTACTTATAAAATTTAAAAAGAAAAGAAATCAAATATTTAAACAACTATTGCAATACTGAAATGTTTTTAAAATAAAATAATTATACTTTAACCACAAATGTTCTAAAAATATTATCATGATTAAAATTTTAAGAGAAAAAATTATAGCAATATCTAGTTTATTTTTTTCCTATACTACTCCCTCCATCTAAAGTTAAACGATAATAACATAAACTATTTATTTTAATAAGTAAAGAAAAAAATATCAAATACGATAGCATAAACTATTTATTTTGTATAAAATTATTGGTACTTATTCATTAAAAACTCTAAAAAAGATATTAATAAATTTTAAAATATTAATTTTATCTTACTATGTCATTTTTTACTAAATTTTATCAAACTCTTTTGTGTTTTTCACGCCCATCTCCTTAAAGAAAAAAATTTAAAATTAAAAATTTATTATTAAAATATTAAAATAAGCTTATTTTAATTGTGATGTTCTCACACTAATTCTTAAAGAAAGTCGTTATAAAAAATAATATAATATACTTACAATAAAACCATGGAGAATATTGAAATTCATTTTCCCTTCATTATCTCTCTCAATTTTTAAAAAATAAATAATTTACAAAATAAAAGATATTAATATTTTTATTAAAAACCTCAAAGAAAGGTTTTTATAAAATTAAAAAAATTCTCAGATCATTGCTCAAATTTTTTTCCAAATAAACTATGTTCTTAATCTATCTGGAAGAAATCATAACGTTATTATACTTATTATATTTTACAAAAATTATTTCTTTATTTTAATCTACTTGATAAAAAGACAAAAAAACTTAAAAAATATAAACCATGCATTAAAAAATATTAATCAAATATTTTATATCTAATATACTACAAAGCCATGCATGTTCTGATGAGAATGTTTTAATAAGCAATTAGATACTTTTGTCCTTAAATAAATAAATATTTTTAAAATCATCATCTCAAAGAAGAAAAAAAGTTTTGCGATCAAAATAAAGTTGTTGGAATATATGAATCTTCAAAATTTGTCAAAAAATAAAAAATTACTAATTTTTTATTAAAAGAACTAAAAATATATATTATTTTAATTCAATTAAAACAAAAAAATATATGAAAGATGTATAAAGAAAAATTATGAATAACATAAATTAGGGGATTTAATAAGGAAAGTGAAGGCTAAGAATTAAAAATTTTAAATTTAAAAATTTAAATTTTAATAATAATAGCTTTTCTAGTAAAAAAATTTAAACTTTTTAAAAATAAGAATAGAGACTTTAAGACTTTTATGAGGAGAGAGTGAAAAAATATTTTATTTATATATAAGTGTAGATAAGGAGGCAATGAATCAAGTGATAGAGTTGAAACGACTAAAGCTACTCTTCATCCCACTTAAAAAGATATGGGCCAAAGCGAAGCCCAGTTTGTAAATGGCTGACCCAATTTAAACTATTTTGGGAATATGGAGATTTGCATTAGAGCAATAGAGATGAGATGTTCGGCCCGTCCTACAACTAGCGATGAGAGGTTAACCCCTACGCGGGAAAGATGGCCGGATGGTCCACCCGCCAACCCCGCCAATTTGCTTTTGTATCTACCCTTAGTTTTGGTCAAATGCAATTCTTTTAAGAAAAAATTAGAAAAGAAAAAAGAATAGATGAGGAAGTGCAAATGAGACAATTTAGGCTGGTAATCCAAAGAATGCACGTTGATTTGGGAACCAATCCCCCGGGGCAAGTCCGAGTTTAAAATCCTATGGCTCAGTGGAGAGTGGCGTAGCGAGGCGGGGCCCAAAACTGAGAAAGGCCATCTTCTTGGCAGTTCGAGGAAAGGAAGAAAACCCTAGACGCAGACGCAGTTGGGATTTTGAAAATTTTCTTTAATTTATTATTAGAAAAACCAAGCAGAGTCTATAACGCAGGAAAATATCTTCTCTGACTCTGACTCTGACTCTGACTCTCCTAGGAGGGATTCATACTTCAAAAAAAAGAAAAGAAAAGAAAATACTGCTAGTGTGAACTGTAGAGCCTAATTAAGGGGTTCGCCGAGGTTTTGCCTTCCTTTCTCTGAACGGTACATTTCTTTTTGTAGCGGCGCGCCAAAGGGACATCGAGAGCTTCCCTCCTACTACAGTACAGTAATAAGAGAGGAGGAGAGCAGATGATCCAAAAGGCCCCGTCTCAGTCTCCGTCCCGCCCTCACCCTCAGGCATGTCGGTTCTTTTCCTCCCCCCCCACATCATACTCTATTAAAAATGCAAAGACAGGAGTATAACCCCCCCAAAATTTATCACATGCCCACAACTACCGAACCGCGCGGACCTCCCCCAAGTCTTAATCAATTGGTCTAATTTCTCTTTTCATTGATTGACCCTTATGTCTCTCCAATCCCAATCGCAGAGGAAGGCTTACTGCATCATAGGAGGACTAGGAGGAGGAGGAGAAGATGTCTTCGGTGTTATGGTGGTTCCCAAGGAGCTCCTCCTCCCCCATCTCGATACTGATTCCGCCTCCGCCGCCCCTGCCGCTATCGTCAAACACAATCATCATCTCCGCTCCCTCCCACTCTTTCCAGATATCGGAAGAGCTTGCCGTGTAAGACCTCCTCCTAACAGCGTTCCGCTGGATTCTTCATTTCTTCTCTGTTTCGCGTTTTGCTGTCGAATAATTTCTGACGAATAGAGAAATCTGCCTTTGTTTGTTTATTTTTTTTAAAAAAAACTAGTTCATCACATTTCCTTCCTTCTTAATTACTGTCAGTACCGTTTGTGTTTGTGAGATGCAATATACTCTGAATCTCCTTCCCAAATCACCTTCCCATCCTCAGTCCCCGGTGGCATTTCACTTTTTTTCACTTTCCTTTTTCTTTGTGCTAGTATTTATTTCCGGTGTTTTGAGTTCATCTTTGGAAAATCTTTAGTACCTTCTAAAGTTTTACTTTCAGAAACAATAGCTTCTTCCCTTTCTTTAGCATTTATTATGCTCCCCTTACATTTTAGAAGATTTATTAACACTAGTATCAGGGATCTCAAAAGAATGAGCACTTTTTGTTCGTTCAGGATTTTGTGCAGACTAGAGAAGTTGGTGAGTTTCTTAGTGGTGCTCTGGCAGGAGCTATGACCAAAGCAGTTCTCGCGCCTTTGGAAACAATCAGGTTCGATCTATTTGCTTACTGTTTGTTCTACCTTATCTTCAAGGAAAAATCAAACGGTTTTACCATCATCCATACTGTGCTTTCTGTTATTTTCCTCAATAAAGCATTCACAAGTTCGTAAATGAAAGGTTTTTTCGCCCTCAATTCCAAGGAATCGAACAATTTCACCATCAATGGTGCCATAGTTTCTAATATCTTCCTCAACCAATGGATATGGGAGCTCAAAAATGGAAGGGCATCTTGTCCCCCACTATTCACCAAGTGGGCATGTTTGAACTTAGTTTTCCAAGGATTTGTAGAAAGTACGACCATGGTTTGCCACAAGTATATATTTTGAGATTTGAGCAAGTAAACTTGGAGACTAACTTCTGCTAGGACAGATTAGAAGCACACACACTTAAACTCTTCTTGCAATAGCATTAGTTACTTTCCGGTGTTTCCTCTCTATTTGTGCTCAATATGTGCTGTCCAATCTTGGTTTTTCAAGGTCTAATTTCTGGATTGGGTAACTTTGATATGCTTCTCGACATGTTTCAAAATATAAATTCATTTAGTAGCAAATTTTCTTGACTTTCCATATTTTGGGGCACATTTTAAATAACTTAAAGGTAAATCGTGGGATTCTTTTCGAGAAATGTATCTTCCCTGGGTTTTATATGGCTTACTCTGGAGAATAAACAATTAGCTTAAGATGTGAGGAAGTACTATAAGATTTATTGATCTAATGCATGTAGCCATATACTAGGTACACATTAGTTTTCACTTACAGCAGTGCAGGAACGTTAGCTGCATCCTAGATCTTTTTTCTTATTTGCTATTCTAAAACTTGCAGGACCAGAATGGTGGTTGGTGTTGGGTCAAAAAATATCTATGGTAGTTTCGTTCAGGTAATCGAACAGCAGGGCTGGCAAGGACTATGGGCTGGAAACGCGATAAACATGCTCCGCATAGTTCCTACCCAGGCAATTGAGCTGGGAACCTTTGAGTGTGTCAAGCGAGCAATGATCTCAGCTCAAGAGAAATGGAATCAGACTGGCTGCCTGAAGGTGCAGATTGGTAATGTTAACTTGAGCTTTTCGCTCTCCTGGATCTCTCCAGTTGCTGTGGCTGGTGCTGCTGCTGGAGTTGTTAGCACACTTGTCTGTCATCCACTTGAAGTACTTAAGGTATTTGAACTTGGAATTATGCACTGCTCCTTGGAAGCAATCACATTGTCCGTGTCAGGAATAATCTATTTACAGTTGATGTCACATCTCTTCAATGTCTTTGTTCTGCTTGTTTGGGATATTTTGCTGGTTTTCTTTGGTTCTGAAGAGTTGTTAAAAGCAATTAACATTTCCAAATTTATTGCATACTGAAGCTCTTTGGATTTCCATTTTAATCTTCAGGATCGGTTGACCATAAGTCCTGAAATTTATCCCAGTTTAAGTGTTGCAGTGCGGAAGATTTACAAGGACAGTGGCATTGGTGGCTTATATGCTGGGATATCACCCACAGTGATTGGCATGCTTCCTTATAGCACGTGCTACTATTTTATGTATGAGAAAATGAAGAAATCATACTGCTTGGCAAATAAAAAAGAATCTTTAAGTCGTGCAGAGATGCTTTTAGTTGGAGCTCTTTCAGGTGAGAATCTTGGTGTTGATTATACTGGTTCAACATTCAATCTCGTTTCCAACAATTTTCAGAGAGAGCCAAAGATGTTTTATCTCACCCTGTTCCTGCTATTTTGGTGTCCTATTGGATCTTTAAGTCGTTAAATTTGTCAAAATACATTGATTTTCTGTCCGGAAAGAGCTAAATGTTGCCTTATAATTCTCCCCATCAGGTTTAACAGCCAGCACAATCAGTTATCCCCTAGAAGTGGCAAGAAAACGGCTAATGGTAGGTGCTTTGCAAGGTAAATGTCCACCTCATATGGCGGCTGCACTATCAGAGGTCATTAGGGTCGAGGGATTGACAGGACTGTACAGAGGCTGGGGTGCGAGTTGCTTAAAGGTTATGCCATCCTCGGGTATCACTTGGATGTTTTACGAGGCTTGGAAGGATATATTGCTAGGCAAAAGACGCAAGACATAATTTTTCGTTTCCTGAGGGTTGACGGATTTCTGGCCTACCACACGTTGGAGACCAGAGCAGTTCGACTTAGCTGCCGAGTATTTTTCACCGGCCGGATAACTGACTCATACTTTTTGACGAGCATGGTTGTGGGTACCATATATTGATGTGTATCCGCGGAAGTTTTCCTGAAGATAAAAGATGTAGTAATCGAATATATACTAATCATTCCCATCAACGGTAAGTTTGCGATTCCTAAAATTTTTCATGCTTCTGTGAACTTTTGTTCAATATTATCTGCAGGAGATAAAAGTGAAATATTTAATTTTGAGTGAATCTGATTTTAAAATTAAATATAAAAAATTAATAAATTTTTTATAAATAATTTAATTTTTATAAAATTTTAAAATTTTAAAGTTAAATTCTAATGACACTTTTTATACCAAAAGCTATATAGAAATTTACAAAAGGTTGATAACCTCCAAAAGCCTATGCGGAGCCTCTAGGGTGTTTATCAGTAGAGAAATTTTAATTTTACTAATTAGAGAAAAATTAATTTTTTAAAAAAAATCAAATTAAATTTAATTTATTTTTAAATTAAATTTTCTCTAAATCAAAATATTTTGATTTAAAATTTTTTTATTAAAATATATAAAATTAAGAATTTTAATTTTAAAATAATATTAATTATATTTTAATATTAATTATAATTTTAATTAAGATTTAATTTAAATTATTAATTTTTAAATAATATTTTTAAAAATATATAAAAATTAATTATTTTAAATTTTAAAATAATTTTAATTATACTTAATTATTAATTTAAAGAAATTTTTAAAAAATTTTGATTTTTTCGATTTAATTTAGTGTAAACTGAAACTAAATTAAAATTTAATTTAAAAATAAAAAATTAAAATTTTTTCAATTGAAATTTTAAAAAATTAAACTAAAAATTAAATTAAATTTCGATTTGATTCAGTTTTTAAATTTTTTTCAAATAATGCATATCACCTAATTTATGCATTATCATCCGCGGGAAATTGGTTGGGATTAATATTGGGTGAGTGCCAATCTCATGTTTCCGACAATGGGTTTTGTGGAGCATTGGAGCAACCGACGGGGCCACAAGGAGAGATGCAGGGAGCAAGCAACTGGTAAGTTCTGCTGGCGTTCTTGTCCGAAAAGACGACTAGTACAGAATTTCTAGTGTATGCCTAATTACAGGGTAGCAGGGACGTCTTCTTGTAAGTTCCCCAAAAAACTAGGCTTCGAAAGAAATGCAAGTTTTTTTTTTCTAAATGAAAAATTAGGTTCAGAGATAGTGTATCAATAATTCATCACTATCTAATATTTAAATTTACGTGTTTATTTCGTAAATATATAAAACAAGTTAAACAACCCGTACAAGTATTAATTCTGTCAGAATAGTATCACCAAAGTTTAAATGAGAAAAAATTTACCTTAATAAATCAATAGACCGACAATCTAAATGCAATCATATAACACTCCAATGGAAAGAATTTTACGTCCACAGAAAAATTCAAAACCTTAGATATTCAAGGCTGAAGGCAGAAGTAATGCAGGTTGGTCAGTAAGTTATCGTGCCGTGAAATAGTGCAGAAAGCGAATTCTAGAGCCTAAAAGAATCCAAAAAACGTGTTGTCAGCAACCAATGTAGATGCATTCCAAATTCCATGTAGTAGATAGTGTCCTTGTACGACAGGGGTTTTATTTAGGGGTGGGAGATTTAAAAGTGTATATTTTAATTTTAATTTTTAAATTTTAAAAATATAAAAATAAATTATTAATAAAAAAATAACACATAAATTTAAAAAAATGAAGTATTTTTTATTTTGAGTTGCAATGTAAGTATACCTTCTACAACAGAATTAGCAAATGGAACCCTTGTGTAGTAGTAGTAATAGAATACTGCTAATAAGAGTGGTAATAGAATATGCAATCCTATGTGTATTCTTGGACGGAGCAATCTATTCTCCTGGAAAATCGTGCGCTTATGAACCCCGAATTCTGAGTGAGCAAATACAGGCAGAAAAGGCATAGTCCTGCATAACGATAATGGGCTAGGAGATTCAGTACCAAAAGGAAGTTATATGAATAGAATGATTTTCCGACCTAGATTTTTACTTATCAAGTAAAAGGATTTCTACACGATATATTCCCAGATTCCACTTGACTTGTCCGGCGATTATACTTATTTTGCTTTTGAGAAAAGGAGAAGGGAAAACAAATTCTAGTTTCATCACCGTGTCACAGAGGCAGAAGATGATGCACAAGCAGACTACAAGAATTCTACATTAAACATCAGAGAGGAAGCACCAAAACATACCCGCAAAAGCAACAGTAGCGCCGGAAACCACTCTCCCTAAAGCCGATAGCAAATATAGGCTGGTGACCACCTGGGAGGGCAGTAAGCATAGACGAACGAAGCGTGAGAATTGTAGCCGCACCAACGGGCAGCTAAAATGGATACCAACAATAGTATTAACACTATTATGGACGGCATCTCCTTCCCTTTCCTTCGT
This sequence comes from Rauvolfia tetraphylla, assembly GCA_030512225.1. Lineage (NCBI taxonomy): Eukaryota > Viridiplantae > Streptophyta > Magnoliopsida > Gentianales > Apocynaceae > Rauvolfia > Rauvolfia tetraphylla. The sequence goes on from JAJQKT010000005.1 coordinate 93,049, forward strand.
GCTTGGAGGATTACCCCTACTGCTAGTAGAAGAAATTAATAACAATAAGAAAGGGAGACACGAGAGAGAGAGAATTTGTGACCTTGACGAAGAAGCGCTTGTCGTGGCCGGTGGCGGCGACCCGGAGGACTGATTCAGCGGCGCCGATGGTATTGGCGAGGCAGGCAAACATAGCGTTGGCAGTGTCCTGCGAAATCTGCCACTCGAGGGGATCGACGGGAACCTGGATGTTCATCTGGCGGAAGAGAAGTCCGAGGATGGCGAGGGAGCAGAGGAGGACGATGAAGACGTCGGAGACGAGAGAAACGAGGCTCGAATTGCGAAAGGCGCAGTGGTAGTAGACGAGGCCCCCGCATATGATGAGCACGAGGGGCTTGCCGCCGAGAGCACCAGTGTCTCCGCTGGCTTTAGATTTCCTTCGAAGTCCGGAAACAATAGCATTATTGGAGTTGGTGGCGTTGCCTGCTCGCTGGTCGGCGGCCATGACACATGGGTGATCTGATGAGTGCTTCTCCTTTCCCGATGAGTCGACTGCTGCGGTTACCGTCCCTTCCCCTTGCCTCCCTTGGTCAATCAATCCAGTCACCAACTTTGGGCTACATTTTAGTTTATTAATTTGATAGCATTTCATTTTTTTCCTTTGGCCTACAAGTTTTTATGTTATTTAATTCTACTACCATATTTTTTCCGAGCCTTTCATTAAGGGAACTTTTGTATATAAATTTTTTAAATTATATATAATAAAAAATAATTATTTTTTTAAAAATTCTTTCCTCCTCCCTTTTTCTTTCTCTTTCTCTAATGTGCATTTTAGCCACTTGTTAGGGAAGTGCACGTGCAGGTCCATTAACAACAAATGGCGGAAGTGCACGCTTTTAGTAAGAAATAGTGGAAATCACTCATTTTAAAAATTTTAATTATATATTTTTAATAATTATAAAATTAAATTTATTTAATTATATAAATTAGTTTATTAATAATATTTAAAAAATAAAAATTTTTGAATGAGTTTCGCCATCACTTAGTAGAACACAACATGGGAGTTCTGCGAGGTGGTGTCGACTACCGTCATTTATTGGCCGGAAGTTCATGGAGAGAGATAAAAGAGAAAGAGAATTTTTAAAATTTGATAAAATTTTAAAAAATTGTATATAAAAAACTTGTTCAGTGAAGAGAAACGAAAATGTGCTTTAATATCCTATAAATAAGGGTGATAGTTTGAATCCTTAAAAAGGGAAAAAAGAAAGAATATCTGCCAAGAAAATGATGATGGCGAATTAGTGCAAACTTTTTATTTTAAAGTTAAATTTCTTCTTTTATAAATAAATAATTTTTATTTAAAAATTCTCATCCAAAAATAATTTTTATTCATTCTCTTAATTTATTCATCCTAAAACTAAACTCAAAATTTCAAATATAAACTTATATATTTCCTCATAAATGATTTAATTTTTATAAAATTTAAAATAAAAATTTTAAAACTAAACTCTATCTAATCACACTATTAAGACCAAAATAATACTCGCTCTATCATAATAAGTATCATTTTAAAAACTTTTATATATATTAAGACAATGATAAAATTAAATAACTTATCATTTATTAAATATTCCCTTTTCATAAAAAATTAAAACACAAAAAATTACTACATTAAATATCTTTATTTTATTATGAAAATAAATTTTAAAAATTAAAATTTTATCCAATGATATTATTTTTACAGTAATATGAAAGAAACGAGTGAAGAGTAATCATAAGATAAGAACACACTATCCAAACTCACATACAACAGTAGAGCCTCTTTTTAACTGTTGAACAGAGAAGTACATTTCATCTGGCGAAGTCGCAATTCGGACAGCTCTGGTACTGACAACAGTAGCAGAAACCATTGCATACCACACCAAGTCTTTGGTCTGAAATATATAAAAATAGAATGATGCTATCCCAATAACGTATAGGAAATACTAGTAGACGTAATTCTTGCCTGATAACACACAACAATCGCGTCAATTTACTATACATGCAAAGATAAAGCTTGTGGACACTAAAAGAGTACATATATTTACTGGTTTTTCAAATATTTAATCTGACACTAATCTATCATTACCAATGGTGACATAATTTTTCTATGACGCTGCGCTATCTCTTCCAGCCTCGTTAATTTATTCCAACCAACAATGGACCTTCTGCAGCAACTACCCTTCCACCAGTGTCGGTGCTCCTATGCCTCAGAGCTTCCGCTCTCTGCAATGCAAAATTCAAACTAAACTCAACCTCAACCACATGAATATAACATACCTCAAAATATTGAATCAGATTGTGATGGGACAAATGCTACTCAACAGTCCCTGCTCAAAAGGAAAATGGCTTCTCCACGCACCTTCACCAGATAATTGTTCAAATCGAGCAACTATGTGTTTCCCGTAAGTGTATTTCTTCAAAGCATGAAGATGTGTCCTGATTCGGTTAAGCAATATCTCCCGCTGTTTATCATTGCTTATTTCCAGAATCTTCTGCACTACGTAGTTTGCAAACTGGTCCTTCATCATTGTCTAGAATGAGAAATCAAACAAGAGAGAAGAGTTTCAGAATGCAGCTTCGTCTCGCATAATCCACAGCCATATGGATAGCCAAACAACTTTGTTTCGACCACTCGTGAGCAATGACCAGAGAATGAATAAACATGTTAAAAGGTTTCAAATAATTTCAGGATTCAAATTAATAGTTTTCCCAAATTCATCAGATAATGAATATTAACATTAGTTAGTGTATTTCAAAAACCATACTTTTGCAGTGTTAAACAGTATGAACTTATAAAAAGATTTAATTTAAGAATTTAGACACACTTACAAGCAAATTGTCACTTTCCTCCGGCTGAGCAAGAATCTCCTCAATCAAGCTCTCTCTTTCAGCAGCATCAGCATACTCCAAACACTTCTCAACAACATTTGATGCATATTTATGTTGGCTCATTTGTACAATTTTTCCGGTCAGCTTGCTGATAATTTGACTTCTTTCATACGGTTTTCCCCTCTCCAGAACATGCTGAAACAGCAGAACCACTCTCAGTTCAACTAGTTTCCTTCTTTCCTTTCTATTCTTCCTACCCCCCCCCCCCCCCCTTTTTTCACCTTTTTTTCTTCTGACATGGAGTGCAATATATAAGGTTTCCAACACAATAAAATTAAATCAGAATCCAATTCTCTGCCTCAAGTAATAAAGAACCTAAAATGTTCCATAACATAAAATAATAAACAACAAAAAACCAAGAAACATATGTGAAAGATATTTTGCAGATAGCCCAGAAATACAAGACATTAATATAGGAAAATAGAAACTTAAAAGGAGAAATATGCAATAGAACGGCATTCAGAAAGACACTTTCCAACTTAAATATCTTGCAAACTAAATTTAGAATTTGAAGAAGACACAATATTGGAAAGGAGGTTAAAATGCAACGCCAATATGAGCAATTCAGAGTGTAATGGTGAAGACCTGAATCTTCATACAAATGAAGAAAAAAATGAAAAACAGAGGCTACAATGCACCGCCATCTGAGCAATTCAGAGAGTAATGATGAAGACCAGAATATTCATACAAATGAAGAAAAAAATGAAGACCAGAGAGACTGGGGGGTTACTACCTTATTATCCAAGAAAATACAGATAAATCTTGGACTGGATGCTAACGAGTTGCAACAAGACAAACCTGAGTAACATAATTCCCATATTGATCTTGAGCAAGCACAAAAGCTGATTCCAAGATCTCATCCACAATACATTGAGTTTGTGAGTCGTCTGAGCAATGCTCCAGGACTCTCTAAAAAAACCAAGAGAAAGGTTGAATAGTCAAAAGCAAACTACTGGAAGATAACAAAAACAATAGAATCAGAAGCTGGAATGCCCGTAGCATTACATTACACTACCTGAATTACGCGGCAACCATAGGGATGGGTGGACAGTGTAGCCACCTGGGCCTGGAAAGCAGAGATAATAAAACCAATCTTTTCGGTGGGAACACATTCGATGCATTTCTGTATCACGTGATTTCCATTTTGATCTCTTACACATCTCATTACATGCCCATCCAGTTCATGCACAAGTTCGGTTTTTTGGTCTAGCTCAATAACCTCAAGAGCCTGGAATTAAAATCACCATAGGGCTGGTAAAGACAGTCCAACCATATTTTTATATGGTATGCCAACAGCATACACTTGAAACAATAAGATTCTTAATGTTTGTGAATAATAATAGGAAGGAGTGGAAAGTCTGGATCTAGGACTTACTTCAGCAGAAAGTCCTTGTCTGTCCATTTAAGTGCTCTCTTTTAACTCGAAGACAATCAAAGAGTACAAAATTGCAAAAGACAAATAGATACTGCACATTCTGAACACTTGGAATAAACAATAGAAATGGATACAATAAGAGACAAATATGGAGTACTTATTAAGAACTTTTGGCGGAAGAACCTATATGCATGCATTAAAAGGCCCAAGTGCAAAAGGTACTCTGCAGTCAGATTTCAATAATATTCTGCCCATATTTATTTTTTTTCCCCAAAGAAAAGGGGAACAAGAATAATGCGAGCAACATTTTTAAGCAAATCAGAAATGAAGGATGCAACCCATGTTAACTGTGTTCAACATACCTTCTGAATAACACGACAACCATACATTTGCAGACTTAATGGCAGCATCTGCCCAGACAGTTGATTTGCCAATTCTTTCCTCTGCTCAGGATCTCCATATTCAAAGAACTGCCCCAGAAAGTTAACTATATGTTAAACTAAAGAAAATAACATATTAAAAGATATAAATGACTAGATAAAATATTCAACAGCCTACCTTCTGAATGACATAGTTCCCAAAAACATCTGTCATTAATTTTGAAGCATGTGGAAGAACCTCTCTGAACACAGACACCTTCTCTTCAACAATACAGTTTTCCAATTTCTGCTGGATGAATCGACTCCCATGTTGATCAACACTGAGGTTAAAAAATGTGCAAGAAATAATACGTCCACATTGGAGATTATGTGAAGTCGTCTAACATGGAAAGCAAAGTAATTTGTAAAGAGTACTACCTGAATTCTACAATGCGGCCAGTAATATCTGAGAGGTCAATTTTTCGAGCATTGCTTGCTCTAAGTTCTTCAAGAAAAGAATGTTTCTTAGGGTCATTAAAACTGTCAGATCCTCTTTGCCCTTGCCAACTAGAATATACACCAGCACTTCTTGCAGAAGCTTGAGAAAATCTGTAGTCATTTCTCCTTCCTGAGGGAGTTGCCCCACCTACTGGTGATCCTGGTAGAACTGGACTACCAAGAGGGGACCCTGGAAATTGTGGCATGAAACCTATACCAGTTGGGCTTCCATAGTAATTATTACTAGCTATTCCAACCTTTCTTGGACTGAATACACTCAAGCTACCACTTGGTGAGGACTGGAACTTCTTGTCAGCAATATAAGATGGCAGGTTAGGATCCTTATGTGAAGCATAAGAATCAAATTGGCCCCTAACTATATTCATCGGCTGCAGACGTCCATAGTGAGCTGGGTGAGTATACGCATCCTCAAGAGGTTGCTGAAAGTAATGTATCTGAAAAGGATCTTGAAAAGAAGGATGCATGACCAATCCCTGCTGACCGTAGAACTTATTAAAAGCTTGCATGTCACCCACTAGTCGATTGCTTTCCCCTGTTGAAACACCAGCAGTTTGACCACTAAAACTTTGTCCAGAACTGCCATCAAAATGCATGGGCAGCCCTGCATGTGAGGGACATCCAGCAACATAGGGGGGGAAAAATGTAGAACCCACCGCATATCCTCCCACACTATAGTGTGGAGCATATAAAGCAGTTGGATTTGTATTTGAATAGAATTGATTTCCTGGAGCCATATAAGCTGCTGCTGTAGCATATAGAGGTGGTGTCGGTACAGGACCTTGCAGAACTGGCTGAACTTCAGCTGATGAGAAATCGACATGGCCATGCAGAACTTTTCCAGTGCCGTTATGTACGTTACTCAGAGCTTGACCAGGAGCTTGATCTTGAGATCCTTGCAGTTGGTAATGTGCATGTTGCTGAGGGTAAGGGAGCTGTTGCTGTAGTATGTTCTTCTCATAAACTCTCTCTTCTTGTTTGCTTCTCTCATTGGACATGGAAGGATGACTCCTTAACATCTCCTCTCCAACACCTTTGTCTTTATCGGCTGCTTCATTCTGTTGTGGAGAAGGTGACCTACCCAGTTTATCAAGAAAAGATGGTTTCGGCAGAGAACCAGCAGAAGGATCATCAACGGCTTTCAACTTGTGAGCATTTTCCACCCTTGCACCAGAATCTAGGCCTGATTTTGATTCAGGTGACTTGGATATATTGAGAGAAAGATTATCTAATGCAAGAGTTTGAATCTCAGAATCAATTGGTTCTTCTGTTGTAACATGGCTTGAAGAGCGAGACTGATTGTACACAGGAGATGGAGTGCGAGGGAAGTCTTCCTATAATCAAATTTATCAAGATTCAGGGCATCATTAAATCCTTATCACTAACTAAAACAGGAGGAATTTGGTTAAGAATTCAACCCACAAGCAAGATTTACTAGAATTAAGCCTTCATCCAATATTTTCTTTTAACGGTAAAATGACTATCAAACTTCTTCAGAAGCATTAACACTGTACTACCTATGGTAAAAAATATAAGTCGTCCTAGACTTAAATGGTGAGATCAAAATATGTCTATTTATACATGTCAAGGAGTATTTATAATGAATTTTCCAATTTTACCCATCTCTCTCTCTCCTCACCCCCCCCCCCCCACAACAAAAAAAAGATTTACCTTAATCCAATATTTTCTTTTAACAGTAAAATGACTGTCAAACTTCTTTAGAAGCATTAACACTGTACTACCTACGGTCAAAAATATAAGTCCTTTTAGACTTAAATGGTGAGATCAAAAATGTCTTTTTATACATGTCAAGGAACATTTATTATGAATTTTCCAACTTTATCCCTCTCCTTCCCTCCCTCCCCTGTTTATTAAGGGCATAGAAGGCACTTTACTTCAAAAGTTTTTCTTGATTTCAAAAATCTTAATTCTTGTGCACCATTCCAAAAGGACTTACATTTTTTTACCGGAGGGAGTAATACAGAATAGCATCTTGTACCCCAGAAAAGATCTGGATTATTAATGTTGTTAAAAATTATTACATGAAACAATTTCATCAACAAAACAGTATAGATGTACATGCCCCTCAAGTTCTAACAGAATCCATTACACAATAAGGCTTGCCAAGATTTGTGCACCAGTGCATTCCCAAGTTCTCATGCACAAACCAGCATCCTGAATCACTAGAAGTCAAATGTTACTTCAAAGTGATGGACACATTTGTCTTGAGTACTAGACTGCCACAAGCATATCTATTTACAGAGCATCACTTTTATCAAGAATGCAAGGCATTCTTTTACTAGAAGCAAAATTTGAGGTTTATAGTTATTGACAAATAGATTTCCCACAGAGCTTAACATGTTTGTAGCATTCAGATAAAAAGTTTCATGATGCAATATTACTCGAGTCTCCTGGACAAAGAATATGCTGAATAGTTCTAGAAGATTACTCCCAAACAAAGAGTATAAACCTTTTAGTTGAAAACTTCACCATCAGAAGTAGAAAGATTTAAGTTTGGAATACCTGTATCAAGTCAACTAAACTTTTGTGACGACCAGCCAATAATGACATATTTTGTTCAGGAAAGATCAAATTATTACTTTCAACCCAATCATCTGAAGCTTGACAGGCTGAACTCTCAACCTCAGGCTCCTCCTGATGAGTGGAAAGAGAACTCCTGGCCAAGAGTAAAGCTCCATCAACATTTCCACCAGAGGACGTCAAAGTCCAATTACTGCTCAAAGCCCCAATTTGGCGTGCTTGGTGCTGTCCTTCTCTTGACACAATGGATTGAGGAAACAGTGGATTTAAGTTCAAGTTGGAGGAAGAATGTCCAAGACTAGATGGATCAGCAGCGCCTTTCTCCCCAGTCAGATAATATGGAATACCAGAGCCTGAACTTGTAAGAGTTGAATCCCAACTAGATCTTTGTGCATACATAACGTTGCCAAAGGCTGCATATGATCCATCCATGCTTGGAGGTGCACTACCACTACGATTCGGAACCATGCTTCTCTGCTCCCCATGAATTTTGTGCCCTTTAAGAAGCAAACCCAACTCATCTTCAACCAAATTATTCAAAGGTGGTCCAAATGATGCAGAATCCTTAGCAGACCCCCATTTTCCAGTTCCAGTGCTTTCCACGATTCTCACAGGGCTTTCAGTCGCCATACCCTTTCAAGAATATCAGACCACCCTCCTTTAGAAACAATACTTCGTCATGTTCCTCAATAGCAAAAATGAATCTTTCTGTTGATGCCCTCAGTCAACCATTTTCTGTACAAATCAAAGTAAATGAGAATTCAAACAACCAGAAAAAAGTTAGAGAAATAATGAAAAAGCAAGAAGCACCTTGGCCTGAGAGAAAGAATTAAGAAAGAGCACATAGAAGCTAATAAACATCCTTGAAATATCAGGAAACAAGCAAGTTTCAAGCACGGCCACGAACAGTTAGCATGTATAACTTCTCGTTCCCCGAATCCCCAAAAAACACGTACTTCGGCATTAGGGTAAAGGTAAAACGAACAATCTTGATCTGTATCAATCCTCTGTTAAGTCAGCATAGAGACGGACAAGAATCCGTGCAAACATAGAACAGAGATTTATTAAAGAAATATTCATGGCAGCAAAGAAATCTTCAGATTTTGTATACGAAAACTAGAGAAAAGGTACAAAGATTATTCGACAAAAATGGGGTCAAGTAATTAGCATGGATTACTGAGCAATAGCGGGGGGAAAATCATTTCTTGAAACAACATATGCCCCAGTAGCAGGCATAACAGAAAGGTTCGGTTACATATTACTATTTCCACAGATGAACACAATGAAACAATGAACAAATGACAGTTTACCGGAAAGGAGACATGTATTATAAAAAAGAAAGGGAAAAGAAAAGAGGCAAAAAAGAAAATTCAAAAAAATAAAAGAAGAAATTAAGTCAACACTCGAAAGGCCAGAACTTGACGATAGAAGGTGCTGGAAAAAGTTCGGCTCGAATATAAACAGAGCACAGACTTGGCAGAAGAGAAAAAAGGAGTGATCATAAAACCCAAGAGGAGAATTAAAAAGAAAAAATCAAGGCAAAGGCGGAGGTAGGTGATACTCGCGAAAGGGCTCAACTCACCGTAAACACTAAAAAGGATTCCAATAGCCTGCAGCTGGAAGAAGTTCAGAAGGGCTATGGAAAAACCACAGAAGAGAGAGAGGGAGAGAGAGAGAGGGCAGAGTTTTCTTGAGTGTTTAAAAATACAAATGTCGCTTGTAAAACTCACCACAGTGTAAACTGATTTTATTTTATTTCGTTTATTCGTTTAGCAGTAGTATAGTGTTTTTATTTTCTAAACAAAAAAGGCTGCAACTGCCCGACGGAAGGACCTGAACCTGATGCAGTCGAAATGTCAAGAATGCCCTCCCACCTTAATTGCAATTATTAAAGGGATAAGTGAAACAATTAATTAAACGATGGCGACGTTGGCCGGGTCCAATGCTCTGGTTTTTACAGTGTGCCGGCATTTCCGAGGGAGAAGAAGAGAAAAGGAGTATTCCCAAATATAAGAATTTTTTGGTTTTTAAATATTATTTTTAAAAAATCATTCTTGCTCATAAATAAAATTCTTTCATCTTCCCTTATATTATTAGTAAAATAAATAAATTAAATTAATAAAAAATAGTTCTTATTTTTTTCTAATCATATATTTAAATTAAATTTCAGTATAAAATTTAATACAAAATTTTTATTTTAAATTTTACATCTTTTTAAATACAAAAATATAACTTTAAAATTTTAAAATAAAAAATTTTTAACTCAAACTCTATCTAATTTTATTTTAATTTATTAAAAAAATAATAAATTCCTATATTTTGACCGAAAGAGCAGTAATTGTTTTAGCTTCAAAAGTTGCTTTCTGCGTTGAAGGCTGCATTGCATATTTGCATGGCTCCTACTACACAGTAGATAGTACACTATATGGGACATCAGAAAGTACATCAACAAAGCCGCGCGCACCATTTCTTTGTCACCCTCTACAACGTGACCAGATAAATCTTATTTTTCTTCTATTCTTCTATCTAAAATTAGATATTTACTTTTTATACTAAAAAAATGTCAGGCAAAGAGAAAACTACTGTATTTGTTAAGATAGTTTAGACATCATGTTGTTCACCAACTCACACTCTGCCGCAGTATCCTAATCAGTGCAAATCTAATAATAACACTCTCATGTTAGCTAGGACGAAAGACTTGTTTAATGCAAAAGATGCACTCCTGGGTGAGTTCCTCTGAAGCTGTAAAGTTGTTGTGATTCTTTTTTCCTTTTTTTTTTCTTTCTGGGTGAAATGTGGCGCTGTTGTTTGAAATGAATATAGTTCACCCCCCGCCTGCGTAATTACGCCCTCACCGACCGAGACAGTCCGATGAGAAGTGGAAAAGTGACCAGGACAGGAGGCTTCCTTTCTTCAGCCTCAGTCCCACCCCGAATGGAATCAGGGATTAACAAGAAAAACATACCGCCTACATGTACTTAATAACAAACTCGGGCCAAAACACTTTCCCATTCTGGTATTGAAACCATGATGGACATATACGTACCAACAATGTCGGCTACGCTAATGCCCAGTTTAATCTTCCGAAAGTTCGTCAACAAAATTTACTAGATCCTATTGAAAACGTAAGCAAAGCAACACTGCATGCTAAGTCTTTCCTCCAGAAATTCAACAAGGTTATCTTCCCTCAACTGCAGTCTCTTGCAATCAAATAGCCCTTATTCCTCCATTCGCAACCTACCTTCAACAGTTAACAAGGAAATAGCACAGGAGATGGGTCTCTCCGCAGCTTTCCCTCGGACAAATCAATCTTCTTCATCTTTTCTTCGCACCAAAATAACTGTTCCTTGCTAATTGACACCATCCGTAAGACCCTAGATAAGACTTTGACGTCAATAATGCTAAGCAATAGATCCACATCCTCAAGCACGCTAGGCCAACTATTCTTCCTCCAGCTCTTCGACTTCTTGCGCTGTTCTTTTAGTTTTATAGATTTCTGCAGTTTAGGAGTAAAAGGAAAATATCAGCCATTGCAGTTTCTGGTGAGGCCAATAGACTAATTGTTCGCGTGCATTTGCATTTCAAGGGATAAGAAGCAGAACTACACAGAAAACATACAGATTGATAGATGGATGGTGAATGAGCTAAAACAGCCCAGAGAATCAGGGAAACGGCGGTATCTATTTTATTATCATCATAAGTTTTGGAAAAAGAAGCTAAAGACTTCCACTAGTAACATTTCATGGTGGTCACTGTAAATATCAGGAAAACAGTTGGTAAATGTTGGAAAAATATGGCAGGCAGAAAAAGGACCCGTGTCTCACCTTCTCAAGAGACGATTGAACCTGTTGAAGGGGTGTAGCCAGATGGTTCTGACTTCCAAAAATATATCGGACACTGCCTGATTTTTTTTTGTCCATCTTCAGAAATTTCTGAAATGTAAGGATCGAGCACTCAATAACCTTCATTAGACTAGGAGCAAGTACTAGCCAATTTGATTCTTCTTCTAGAGTTTGCGGATCAGAGCCTACAGTTAATATATAAGCTGCTCAGAGAAGAAACAATAAATGTTGCACGGCAGAATTTAAACGAAAACATACATTAGATATTCATCCCAACTTTATAAATAAAAAGTTTGTACCTTGGATCTTTGGAACCTGTAGAAGTTTAGGCAATGAATTCCTCACTCGAGCATAAACCTCGGGCCTTTCTCCCTGCTCAAAAGGTTCGTTTTCAATACACCTTTGCAATAAAACCTGAAACTGCTGAAATTGCTGGGCACTGTGACTGTAAGATGTGGGATTTTCAGGCTGGCAAGAGATTTGCTGGCTCAGTTGAGTATATTGGCAGTGAAGAGTCTCCCATGTTAAGCACAGCTGAGCGACATATGCTGTTTCAAGATCTTGATACGGGTCGTTGCCTGGTTGCTGCAAGTGCTCCATTTCATCTTCAGGTTCCTTAGTTTTTTTCATTGATAGGCATCTAAAGGGAGACGCAAACTTTTTTGATGGAGATCTTGGTGAAGGAATTGAAAAACCATGAGAAGCTGCAAGAGATTTAAACACACATATTTTGTAATAAACATCTGGAGAGTTGGAAATTCAAATAGACTAATAATTTTAGCATAATAAACAAGAACTACTATACAAATTTCCAGGCATATCCTTTTGAAGAAAAAAAAATTCCAAGTGCAGGAAAGGGGAGACGAAGAGGGTTGATCCTCAAAAATATGACAACTGGGAGAATCACAAATGAAAAGAAACAATGAAATCTCTTACGTTTCAAAGATCAAACCTCTGCAAAAACTACAAAGAAAGGTTAAAAAAGAATAGACAGTTGATCAGTCTATACATTTAAAGTTCAGGAATATGCAGCATTGTTCAAAATACAAATCTAAGTTACATTTAATGATGCAAAACATTGGAGGAAATGCAATAGCAGAAATAGGACAACACTTATACTATCAAATGAAAATTTGCATCAACTTTACCTGTAAAAAGGGAGAAAATGTTGATAGCACGTCTCCGCAACAATTTTGCGACTAATTTGAATTCGAATTTGATGTTAACATCAGAGATGTCAATCATTTTTCTGGCTCTTTCAAGAATTACAAGTTTAAAAAAAAATGTTTTCCCTTTTTTTAATATGTGCCAGTATCCACAATTCCAGTAGAATGTCGAAGTTGGGAAAAAATAATGTGGTACAGAGAACTCCAAAAGTGATTCTTTAATTTTCAGTTTCTTCACTTCAAAAAAAAAAAATCATCTCTTCAACATCAAGAAAATGGGACTTTGAGCTGACAAAAAAGGAGAAGAATATTCTATAAGTTATTGATCTTCTGGTGCCCCAGAGGGGCAGTGTTGAAAGGAATGTATTTCTAGCAGTAGTTCAGGTAAACCTCTTAATTCACAGTCTCTAGCATTTCATATGTTTTCTACTTACCTCAGGTCTGAGGTTTCAATAACCGTAAAACATCTGGGAAGTAGCCAGTGCCAAATAAATAACCACATGTGATCATTTTATTTCTGAAAATGCAAAGGAAAGATAGCTAATTTGCCCTAATAGACCCACACGTATAATTCTTATGCTCCAAAAAAGAAGTTTCTTTTTGTCATTGCACTTCCCAATTTGTACAAGAATTTAATGAACTTTGAGGTTCGAAATCCACTTAAAAAACTTTAAGCAATAACTTTTAATGAAACACATCAAGATCTTCTAATTATTATGTAATCCCACAACCCAAGGAATACAAACGACCACAGCAGCAACCTTGAACGTTAATTTATATTTTCCCATCTAGAACAATGCTCAGGTAGAGAACCACTAAAAGGGGGGAAAAATGAATACTGTGCTGAAAAATCCCCAAGGTGGATATGTTACAGGATATATATGATTCAGAAGAAAAAGACGAATACATTGGCAAACATAAGCATTATGTACCAAGCAATTATTTCTTAACATAGATCAGTATAGAAGTAGGGTGATTAGATTGTAACCATGATTACCAGCTTCATGAAGCTGCTGAGCACTCACACGGTCAAAGAACAGCATACGCTCACAGTACCGATCATACAATGCATCAAATGCGGACCAGAAACGGTTCACTTCAGTCTCTACATCCTTCCACTCACTAGAGCTCGTCTCTCCTTCCTCCCCATCTTCATCATCCTCCGGAGAGGAATCTTCTTCGGGTATTAAGGCCATGAAACTGTTTCTTCTTAGTTCTTTCAACCTCCTTTTGACCTCATTAGTGATGAAATCTTCATCATCGTCCTCTGCTTCTGCATTAGTTGTATCAACATCCACAGACTTGCCCAATCCCTCAACATTGTTATCCTTCACTGGTTCTGGCTGTGGTGCAGCTTTGTCCTCTGTATCTTCTCCTAGAATCGGTTTTCTGCCTCTAGTGAATTTTTTCAGTTTAAAGAAGTCCATGGCTAGCCAAGAGTCGTAGAAGCAAGCTAAATTCGACTATCCACCCTTCTATTCACCTGATCATTTCAAAAATAAATAATTAGGAGAGATTTTCAGCCTAGTTACCATCTAAAAGCAATATTTGTAAAGCATTCTAGAGGTGTTCATTTTCTACAGACCAAGTAGATTTGTTGTTAAAGAGCAACATCAGCTTCTGATTCAAATCAAATAAAGAAAATAAATGCAGATAACCAGGGATCACAATGACCAAACATACTCCCAGTAGATCCGCCATCTAAAAAAGACAAATAAGAAAAAATCACGAGGTGTTCAGCCGAAGCAAGGTCTTGAAAATGGCAGCAGTACTCGCGGGTAGACGGAAAAGTTGGGCTCCTCGAGAAGAACATGAAACTGGAAAACCCAACTTTTGGAGAAATTCTCCAGAAAACCACGGCTCCCCACAAAAGAAAGACGAACGAGAGACATATACAGAGAAGTTGATGAAAGCACATTGCTGCCGCAGAGTTATAAAACAAGAGCATCTAATAGCTGCAGAAATGATTAGTTGAAATTTACCCAAAAAGAAAAGAAGAAGGGCAAAGGTGAAATACAAATGGGGCTGCAGATAGGCAGGGAGTCCGTCGGAGTAAGCACGGAAACCCGAAAAATCTGAGAAAATGAGGACATCTGAGAAAGGGAAGAGGGAATCAAGGAATTAGGGTTAGGCAGGCCGCGAAATTAGCAGTAGAGTGGAGAGTAAGGGAGATAGACAAAAACACAAGAAGGTAACTGCGAGTGGAGAAAACATCAAGAAACGGGAAGAGCGGAGGGAAATGATAATGAAATTTTGGTACGTGAAAACGCCATTAATGGGTACTTACTGCTGGTAGTGTAGTAGAAAGAAGACAGCAACTCAGTGCGAGCTGAGTTACGTACATATAGGGAAGTCCATTTATATAAAGTTTTTCCATATAGTATGGAAAATGAAGGCAAAGCATTCAGCAAAAAAAGAAAAAGGAAAATGCAGGCAAAGACTTCTTTCCTTCCTTTGTGCTAGTACTCAGGAGTATTAAGTAATCCTCTCTCCCATTTTCTTATGTTACTACTACTACATAGGATACGTACTTAGTTTGTCGGAACTTTGCGGGGGAGAGAGAGAGATCGGTACTAATGAGATGAGATTTGAAGCACGAAGCCCCAGACAAATGACTCTGCATATGCATTGGTGGAAAATGGAATATTGTCAGATAGACAGCCGGGAAAAGAGAGAGAGAGGAAGAAGACCACCGTCTTCTCTTCTCGGATTCTCCTCTTCTCCGCTCGTTCGTGTCCTAACCCCCCGGCTTACCACCGTTACCAAGACCGGCGAGTCTGTGAACAGTAGTACTGCGAAGCCGCGAAACCAGCAAGACAACTACGATTTGTTTCGTTTGGGGCGAATGACGGGATTGCCCTGCCCCGCTTTTATCTGCAGTCTGGAATGCTGCAACTGCACTGATACGGTTTTTTTATTATTATTATTATTACCGATAAGTAATTTATTAATATTAAAATTTAATATTTATATTTATTATTTTTTATTATAAAATAAATATTTTTAAATTTTAAAATTTATATTATTATAACATTTTATATGAATATTTTTAATAAATTAATTTAATTATCACAAATGATAAAAATAATTTTTAAATTAGTCTAATCATAAATTATCATAAATTTCTTTATATGTCTTTGATAGTGTTATCATGTTGTACTTCATATATATTTAAAATAATAATTATAATTTTATGTATTAATTTTATAATAGATTCATGTATCTATCTTATAGTTAAAGACATATATATATATATATATATATATATATATATATATATATAAGTAAATTTATAATAAATTTAAGATCTTATATTTAAAAGTTTAAAAATTTATTATTTAATATTATTTATAGATTAACTGGTTGTAAAATTAATTATATATCACTAAAATTAAGATAGTTAGTAGATTTATATACTTTAATATAAATTCAAATTTCATATAATTATTGTTTCTTGAATTTATCTAAATATGTTTAAAATTAAAAAAAACTTTTTAAATTCTAATGATTAAATTAAGATCATTTTCAAATTCTATTTTTCTCAAGGTCTTTTAAACTATGTTTGTTTTTACTCTCAATGTTTTAATCTTACTTAAACTTCCTTTTATGCTCCGCTATTAGTTCTTTTCTAAAACTTTTGTAATAGTATATATATATATATATATTATTACTAATAGATATGATAATCAATTACTTTATTAAACTTATGTATTTAAAACAATAGTTATAAATTTATGTATTAATTTTATAGTAAATTCATTTATCTATCTTATAGTTATAGACATATATATATATATATATATATATATATATATATATATATATAATAAGTAGAGTTAAGATAAGTTCAAGATCATTAATTGTATTCAAAAGTCTATTATTTAATATTATTTATATATTTATTAGTTGTACAATTAATTATATCATCAATATCAAGGTAATTAGTATATTCATGTATTTTAACATAAATTAAATTTCACCAAAATTAAGATAATTAGTTCCTTATATGAGTTTATGTAGGCACATTAATCAATACATTCATAAATACACACAATGCAACTTTGCATAATAAGAATTAAATTAAGTTTAAAATTGTTCACATGTCACCACCTAATGATTCTACCTCAACTTTAATATATATATATATATAGATTTTCCCAAAAACTGCGCTAATATACATTGATGAATTGGTAATCCATCCATCACAAGTAAAAAGTTGCACTACCTTTTCCATTTTAGGATTGAAAGAAATTACTACAACTATACTGTTTTTTTTTTTTTGATTTTTTTAAATGTTACTGTTGCCTGTTGGGGGAGCATTTTTAAGTTGAGAATGTCGTTTCTTAAACCATTTAGAAATCATCCCAGTTTTAACATTTGGATAGCCCAACTATTTAACGATCAATACTTAGCAAAACAAAAAAAAACCTATTTAACAATTAAAAAAACTTTAATTTTACTGGTTTCAATTCTGCATTTTTCACGATGGGAAAAGTTAAGAATAGCTATATTTGTTAATCGTTAATTTCAATGTGATATTTGATTATTTATTTGTAATATTTTAATTAAATTATCTTTCATTTCTTCTAAAAGTACACATATAGTTAAATACAATTTTATTTATTATCAATATCAATATTCTAAACTTATGTTTAGCATAAAAGCATCTTATTTGAATTGAAAATTAAATACTAATTTATTTTTTACTAAAAAATAATTAATATTTACTCCTTATATAAATTATTTGTTAGACAATATTCAAAATAAAATATGAACAATACATAAAATACAATAAATTATGCCTAAAAGTATGTCATTAATATAATAATTGAAGTTCATTTGTCAAAAAACATACTTATAAGATTAAAATAAAGAATTGTATGTTGGGAATATATTTTTGTAATTAAAATCATGTTTTAAATAAAATTTATCAAACACACATATAATCACGTTTTTTTTCCAATGTTAAATTACAATTACTAAATATGTTAGTAAAATTACGATTATAATAATCAGAATTGTTAAAATTAAGTTAAACAAAACACTACGCAAAGATTGATGCTACTAATAGTACATGTGCCTCTTTTTTTTTCAAAAAAAAAAAAGCACGACCATTCTGTGAATTAAAGTGAAAGTAGGATTATATATATATATATATTATAAATGTAATCATTTATTTCTTATAACTCCAAACCTCTTATCATAATTTTTTAGAGTTTTTACATTTTTAATAATCTTAAAAATTTTAATTAGTTAGGATCACTTTTAATCTATTAAAATAATTGTAAATTACTAATCTTTATCATTCTTGTTCAACTCAATATCTAAATTTAGACTAAATTCATTAAAACTAAACTTCTAACTTATACATTAATTTTAATTTTGAATTCCATATATTAAGTTATTTTGTAAAAGTAAGAGACTTTAATTATTCATTTAAAAATTTTGTAAAACTATTAAATATTAGTTTGAATTTTGAATACTTATGATATTCTTCTATTTTTTTCTAGTATTCTTCTAGTATCAAGTGGAATAAAATAGTTAAAAATTATATGCCAAAAGGTTAAGATGGAAAAAAAATTAATATTTTTGAACTAATAAAATTTTAATATTTTGTGTGATTTAATTTTTTCACCTAAACACATACATTTTTTGCGGTAAAAAAGGTTTCTCTTTGGATTCTAATTTTGAAAATATAATTTTAATATTTTTAAAATTATATATATATATATATATATATATATATGTATTATAAAAATGTAACTATTTATTTCTTATAGCTCCAAACCTCTCATTATAATTTTTTAAACTTTTAATTTTTTTTAATTAGCCTTCAAAATTTTGATAGACTAAGATCATCTTCTATTTATTAAAATAAATTTAAATTACTTATCTTTATTATTTTTATTTAAACTAAATTTATTAAAATTAAACTAATAATATCTATCCACTTATTTTCTTCTTCTCTTCAATTTTTTAAAATATAACCACCTCTTCCACATTTTTTTTATTAGTTTAATCATCATTCAAATCTTACAATATCTAAAAACTCCAACTCTTATACTTTTTTTTTATCATCACTTCTTAAAATAATTTTTTTATTTTCTTCATTTTTTTATATCATTTAGCTTTTTCCATAACCATCTTAAAGTAATTCTTTCACTTCTTTTTTTTTCTCTCATTTCATTTAAGTTTTTTCATAAGCATTTAGTTGATGTATTTTATAAATTGTTCTACAATATTTTTATTGTTTTATTAAATAATATATCTTCTTTAGCCTGATTAAACTCCCATAAATATCATTTGATATTTTTTTTTCAAATTGAACTCCTTCACTTGATATTTAATGTATTTTATTTTATAATATAAAAATCGATGATTTCCTTAGTGTATTTTATTATTGCATCATTAAACAATGCAATTGAATCTTATTTATTTATTTATTTAATTACGCTAGATGTGTTAAAGTTTTGATGTCTATATAATATTTTTTCAAATTTGAAATTTAAACATGCTTCATAAATAAATGTAAGTGTTCCAATTTTTTTCCTTCCTTCTTTTAAACACTAAAGTAACTAATAATTATAATTTCTTTTCATTATTAATAAAGAGAAAATATTTCCAAAGAAAATTTTCTCTTAAAAATGGAAAATAAAACCTTTATTAATGAAGAAAATAAGAGATTTTTTCTAAATTAAATAAGAGTTTAAATAAATTCAACTCTCTTGAACTAATAGATGGTACATATTAATTATATCTTATAAAAAAACATCAGTTATATTTGTATGTAAATCAAAGATATTTAAAAAATTAAAAAATAAATTTAACATAACTAATATTATTTTTAATTTTATATTGAGAAGAACAAAAAAAATAAAAATTAGATAATAAAAACTTAATATAAAAAAGAAGATATTAAATATATTTAAAGTAATAAAATTTTAATATTTTATATATTATTTAACTTTTCCCTAAATATACATACATTGAAAGTAAAATAAATTTTTTTTTAAATATTTTTAAAAATTTTAAAATATATTCGTACAACTAGAATTTTTTGAGTTGTATGCTGGTGAAATAAAGTAAAGAGTGCGTTAGTACCACATTTTTTTGGTGGGGGGGAGGCCCGGGGAGAGTGTGGACCGAAGGACGGGAGAGAATTCAAAAAGCGACCTCTCTGCTGGCGAACAAAAATTTTCTTGAACGTATCCAAATTGCAGGATAAGTTTCCGAAATTGGGTCTGTTTCGATAGTATTTTACAATAGATTACACCATTAAGCATAAATGCGCATAAAGGATTCCGATTCTCTAAATTTAGATCGAGGGCCAGTGCCTGGGACGACTTCTAGCAAGCTACAACTAGTATCCCAGCCACGCTGCTGGAATTGGTAGGAATATGTGTTTTGCACAAGAAAGCAAATCATAATAATCAACACAATTAAAACAATCCCGAAAATCTGTAAATAGCCTTTCAAAGACTCTCCACTGAACTTTGTAGGATCTCGAGTATGGAAACGGTAAGAAAACCTGCAGACAGAAGGCATCACAACAACATGTGGGAACAAGACTAGAGGAGAGTGGTATGACCAAATCAAACAGCAGACCACAAACCTTCTTCACTTGCTCGTTACGTGAGATAGCTATTCTTCCTGCCTGTTTTGAGCTAAAACTTCCGCTAAATTAGGCAAATAAACGACTTTATAGCTCATTTTCACTTCATTAACTTCCAAATATCACTATCAATCAAATACTTATAAGCAATCCCCATATCTGTTTTGTTCCTTTTGGTACGAAGCAGGTTATAACCTTTATAATTTCATTTTGACAACCTAATAAGGCTATTCCAACTAAGTTACAAATCAATGAGGCAATCTTCAACAAGTAATATCAGATATCTCACCCCTCTCCCGCTATTCTGGATCTAATCTCTCTCAACATCCTAATCAACACAGGATAATAAGTCAAATACAAGGACAACATGTACAATTCTACTTACATCTCCATCCAAAGCTAGGCGTTTAAGCAGACCAAATGTCTGCTCGGTTTCCTCCAAGTTATCAATCGCAGCCAACCATATTACGGAAGCGAGCTCGTAAGCTTTCTCCTGTGATTTACCACAAGCAATAAACTGATCTGCTATCAAGAAAAGCAGGTCCAAAATCAGTTTTGAGTTGCAAAACAGAGAAGATACTAACTTAATTCAAACATTCCACCTATAATCGTTCCATGAAGTACCCCAGATGGAAGAGGCATTGCTGAAATGTCAAGCTGCTCTTTCAGAAACAAGTAAGTATGCCCTATGATTTCATCAATTTCTTCATCCAGAGCAAAAATATTTTTACTGATGTGCAGTGCAGCATACCTCCTGAAATACAGTCAAGGAACGTAAAAGAATATTCAACAGTCCAGGAGAAAATCCTTGATCCAGCTCTCACAACAAATGTGGTATCCTCTACAAAACAATATAAAGGGGGAGAGGGGGGAGTCACATACAATTAAGCTCCTAGATGAAAACAATGTAACAAAAGCCTCTAAGATCAGATTGCCTATAGATTTCCAAGAGAACATAAACCCTTTCTCTCGCTGCCTAGTTGCTGACAATGGATCGGGCTAATTATCATTATAAAAGAGCAAACGGTGCCCGGAAATGCAGATGGATGCAATCTTATTACCACATGCACGAGAAGGTAGCTTTAAAGGGCTAATCAATTCATGAACCCCAATCACCTTGACAGACATTACCACTCCGTCAATCTTATAAAAGTAGAATGATTATATGGCCACTCAGGTAACAATCAGTGTCTAAAATCTTTCTTCTTTGTAGAGAGTGCCCACAAAAGCAGAGAGAGACAGAGACTTTTACAGGACCTTTTGCTCAACCCTCGAGGGATAGGGCCCGGCCAACTTTTTGCTTGGCCAGCCAAAGGAAAACTCCTTATAAGAGCAGCATGCCAGAAGCATTCTTCGCGGAACAGATTTGCCCAATGTCTTCTGACACACGATATTTGCCCCCAGTTTGACATGGGAACGCGGATGAAGATTTCTATTAAAAGATGCTCTGGAAGCTCTGCAAACAGACACTCAGCAGATGCTAAAGGTATACTTTTATCCTTATCTGTCATTACGCTGCAGAGACAAACATTTAAGGCATGTGAATAAAAATGATGGAGAATGCATATTGTAAAAAAAATGGCCGCAAAGAAAAAGACAGAATCAACCAACTCGAAACAGATTGACTAAATACGAAAATTACAGGCTCGGCATAGAAAGCCATATTGTTTGATTTCCTCGATCAAAGCATTTGACACTAGAATTCTAACAAAGAGCTTCTAAATATAAGGCACTTTCAATTATAAAAATAAGCGTAACTAATTTGACCTACTAAGAAGCAGGCAACACCATGTCCATCAGCGCATCTTCAGAAAACAATCACTGAGTAAGAGTACACACGTAAGTGTACCACGGACGAAAAACTGAAGAACGGCTAATTTTATACTGACATACTGAAATGGTCATTAGTTGGCGGCTATTAGATTGCAAGGAGGAGTGATTCGAAAATGATGGAAGGTTGGAGAATCGTTTTGATTCATCTTTACTCGATACATACAACAGTCTCTTCATCCATTTCCTGTTGCCACACGGCCCCCAGTATTCAAGTGCAAAGTCCAATGCTAATGCGAACAGAGTAAATTATTCCCAAAACCGGCCCCGCAAAGAAACGTATTACAAACAAACTGAGGGAGTAAATTAATGACAACTAGCTGATGAACTAAACTTCTAAAGCACTGCATAGCTGAGACTAGAGAATCAAGGTTGCTAAGTACTATAAATCCCCACTCAGCCAAAAGCAAAGGACCACCAAGCATAGGAAAAGTTGTAAGTAGATGAAGTTGCGCCATAGAAACATATGCTACTGAAGAGGATTGACTATATGGAAACAAAAAAGAGACCGTCGGCGTCGAGCAAAACCAGATAACATCTGAAAATTCGAATTTGACTGTCGGGTGGAAATGTCCAACCAAATATATAACCAAAACGGAGTCAGTTTGCGAAGAAAGAAGAAAGAGACCTCTTTTTTCGGCTTTCAATTGTGGAATAATATGAGAGCAGCGACTCCTCCTCTCCTCCTCCTGCAGCAGGCAGTAATCTCAGTAATTGTGGAGGTCAGTCGCTAAGCTCGGTTTCCTTTTGGTGCACAAGAATTGCTGACAGCTGACATCCCGAACGATGACTTGTACTTCTTTGCTCTTCTGTCCCTATCTCTTTTCTTACGACGGTTACACGGCCTTTGGCTTTAGGGTGAATCCTCTTCCTTGTTCGTCCGTTCCCGAATCTCCGGCTTGGACAGAGAATAGGATTCTAGTTCGCCACGTTGACGCGAGACCCAGATCCCAGCCCGGCCTTTCTCTCTCCTGTTCTCTTCCTTTGCCCCCTTCTTTCTTTTGGCCGATTTCCGTTTGCCTATTTGGTTTTCCTTTTTATTTTTAATCAAATTTGTCTTTTTCTTTTTCTTAAATACATCAAGTTGTCTATTTTGATTACTACTTACATTTCCTAATCAAAAGCAATATATTCAGCAAGAAAGAAAAAAGATTATTATTATTATTAGCTTGTCATAAATATCCAAAATAAAAGAACACGTGTAGCTTGTTAGCCATAGGACAATAAAAATGAGAATACGATGCCGGGTTCCATTTTACCCTTTCCCATCTTGTTCAGAATTTTGTTATGTGAACTCGTAGTCTTTTTTTTTTTTTCCTTTTTGAAGGACAGTTCACAATTTTAAAATATGCCTTTTTTACTCCCGCCATATATATTTTTTATATATTTTACTTCATAATATATTGCTATAATTTACAAACGGACAATTTATAAAAAAAGAGTCTCATAAATTTTTTTTGGTCAAATAAATATTTTTTAACTTTAATTTTTGTAATTTCAGTCTCAATTTTATTTTTTAAAATATAATCTTTACTATCAATTCTATGACAAAATTAAATTAAAATTTATATGTGTAGAATACATGAGTTCGATTTAAAATACAAATTCATTATATCTTACCCAACATCATCTAAATTTATTGAAAATGAAGACTACATATATTTCTTTCAAATATACCATTACAAAATCAGATAAGTCACGATTTAATTTAGAACTAAATTATGATTATAAATCACAAGTGAAACTTATACAAATGTATTTTTTTATGAAAGTATATAAAATTTATTGAATTTATCTTTCATATTAAACTCACATGTATAACACATTTGAATTTGAGCTTAATTATGTCGTGAGATTAGCGACAATAACTATGTTCTTTTTAAGAAAAATATTTTTTGAACTAAAATTACAAAACTTAAAATTAATAACTATTTTCAAGACAAATAAAATAGTTACAAGATCCTTTTTGTAAATTACTCTTTACAACAATTACATTTGTGTTTGATGCGATGTATTATTCGAATCCATTGGAAGTTTTTATTTATTTAGCCTTAATTATTAATTTTTTATTTTCAAACATATATTTCGCTGTTTAAATTTTTTGTAGTTTGATAATAAACCTTAAAAGACAAAATAAATTTCTAGAGTTAATTACAAATTTTCTAAATTGACATTTTCTTTTAAGTTTTAATTCTCTTATTTTTAGTTGTGCTAGTGTGTATTTTTAATCCCTTTTTATGGATTTTATTTTGGACCTTCTTGACTTGACATTTGTTTGAGCATAGTCTCTTGATAGTTGACTCTATTTTATTTTCCTTGTTTAAACTAAGTTGAGTTATTAACTGCTTATTTTGATTTTTAATTTTTGTTTTAGACCACCTTAGCCTTAATTATTGGCCCTCACAACACCAAAGTCCTAGATCCACCCTTTGCCTAATCCCCAAAACTTCAAATATTTAGCAATTATTTGCAAATGATAATTATTTAGGGTATGATTGAATAATGTTGGATTTATAATTTTTTATTTTAAATTTTATAAAAATAAATTATACATAAAAATGAATATAGGACTAGACTAAAAAATTTATATTATGATTGGAACGTAAAATCTTAAATAAGTATTTTCAATGGCTAGACCCACTGCGGCTTTTTATACTCATTATGATTGTGTTTTTCAGCTATTTCTAAAATATTACAAAACATAAAATATTTTCGTCTCTAGATTTTTTTATCAATTTCAACACTAAAACAATTCGGAGAAGTAGCTCAAAAATAAGTTGTTAATTATTTTTTATTGAGTTGAGTTATATTATAAATTAAAAAAATTAAATTATTTGTGAGAAGAAAATTATAGTTTAAAGTAAAAAATAAAAAAATTAATTTAAAATTCAAATTAAGCAGGCTCTAAAAAGCTTATGATGAAATAAATAAAGATCTTTCAGAACAAGAGAAAGAAAAGGGACAAAAAAGTAGGATTACACGTCTGATGTACTGAGCTCTATATATGTGAATAGCGTTAGAAACTGAAAAGAAAACCATATTACGCAATTTTGTAGATATGCGTTCTTTGAAAACAAAAGCGAAAGGTTGATCGTGGAAAAAAACTCCGGATGATGATAAAAATTGGTCGCTGTCAAGTGTCAATATTTACCTCTTCGAATTTTCTTTAGATATTGTCTCCCCATTTAATTAGGATGAGTTTAGTCAAACAACGGCAGATAGGATCACACATAGACGATGGCGACAATTGGTGTGTAGAGATGCATTCCACGTCTCGTTTTCTTTAACCATTTTCTTTTCCTTTTACCCGACGGCTTATAAAATTATGTTTTTTTTCTTATTATCTTATCAATAAATAAATAAGAATGCATTTTATGAGAAAACAAATAAAAATATTGGGTGATTATCTCTCGTGGAATGTTGTATTCACTAGATTCATTGACGTTAAACTCAACAAAGTTACCATAACTCTGCAAGCATACAAATGAATCATATATTTTTTCTTAGATAATTAGACTGATTAACCATCGCTATTTTATATAAATAGTTAAAAACTAAAATTCTTAAATCTAACACTAGGCTAGTTCGGGGATCTTTTATTTAGTTTCGCTAAAATAACTTTAAATATGTTACTGATAATTTTATCCTTTGTCTGGATTAAGAGAATTGTGAAGAGAAAAGAGGAGAAGTCAAATGGAAAGGAAAGAATAAGAGGGGAGAGGAGAAGATTGATCAATTTCGATATTTGGATAATTGATAGGAGAGAAAGGAGAAATAAGTTATTAATTTACATATTTATATGCATTTTAGATAAGTATAAATCAAATACACATTTTTTTGACTAAATGAAAAAATTATCTATTGATATTAAAATAGCCAAAGTTATTACAATCAAAGCAATTCTCAAACCGCTTCTCTAATGAGAATAATTGAAGAATTGTGATAACTTGATACAAAAAAGTTATATAATAATTGAACAACTACAATAACAAGTAATAACCTATACTCCAGTAAATCTAGATATGTAAAATATACAATTATTATAACCATTACTAATAAAATAAACAAATATATAATAGACTTATATATAGTGCATTTGTCATAGATTTTCAATCATAGCATTGAGAAAAACTCAACTCAAATATATTCATTAAAAGGCAATATCTGAAAATACTATAGACATATTAACGATCTTAGAAATTACCCCCGAAAAGAGTAGAAAACTAAGTAAAATCCTATATTAAGTTCAAGTTGAAAGATTTCTCTAGAAAAAAATAGAAAAAATGCCTTGATCTAAAAAAGTCAGAGAGAACACTTGCCTCTACGTTTTAAATCTCGAAAAAATACGTCTTGAAATAAACCTATAATTATTTGTGGCAAAAAGAGAATTGGGAAAACTCAAAATAAGTAAAGGCCAGCCAAGATCTGGCCAAAAGCGCTAGCGAATCAATTTGAAAAAGAGAGTAAGCGTTGGGGTTTTAGAGAAAAGAAAGAGAGAACCTGGCTAAGAGGTAGGAAAAAATACTTTAGAATACTAAATAAAAGATAAACTTAGTCAATACAAAATGATTCATTTAAATCAGTATTAATTGTCTCCAGGTTTATTCACTTTTGAATTTAAACAATTGATATTTTAATATTATAATTATACCCTCTATTTCCCTCAAAATCTATTGCTTTCATTCAAAATAGATCAATCCAACCACAAAAAATTAAATTATTCTATATCCTCCCTTTACCCTCCCGTTGTTCCTCTCAATCCAAATAGAGGGAATAGGAGTGTCAATCGGGCTAAGTGAGTGAAGTTTTGTTAAGTTCTAACTCAGTTTAATTATTTTAAAATTAAGAAATATAAGTTTGAGCTCAGCTCTATCAAACTCGGGCCGATCATAACTATATTTTTTTACTCTGCAACCCGTGATGATCCGTGCCTGGATACCAAGTCTTGCAACGTACAGGCACCATGGCAAAGCATCCTCACGCAGTAAACAGTATTATCAATAAAAAAAAAAGGAAAACAAGAAAACAATCACGTTCTCTGAGTCATCTTCTCTATCTTCCTCCTCACCTCTCCCTCTAGTAATTGCAACATAAAGCGCCAAACCCCAACCTCCACCTCGCAGACAGACGCGCGCACACACACACTCTCTCTCTCCCCCACGACAGTTGGGTTTGGATCGTAGGGTTTTCATATCCAATCGGATCTTCGATTCGAAGATTCATCCAGTCAATTCCTTACACTCATTATTCATTCATACAGCATAATCAATCTCTTCCTTGGATCTGCTTCTCGGGCAAAAGATGCCGGCGTTGCACGGAGGCCCTTTGACAACCTTCGAGGATGCTGAGAAGGAGAGCGAGTACGGCTACGTTCGAAAGGTCATTTATTCCTTACTATCCATCCTTACTTTGCTTTGATCCATTTTATTTTCATCTTCTTAGCATTAACTGTTTCCGATTTTGTCACTGTGCTCGTGCATTCCTGCTTCTCAGTTTCGTACTTGCAGATGATTCGCTAATTTCGACTTTGATCGAATTTCCTAGTTTTGATTAGGTCAGCAATCGTGATAAATCCAATGTATGCAATGTGCTATGGTCTTATAAAATATCTCGATTCTAGGTTCTAAAAATATTTGCTGTAATATTCTCTGAGTAGATGTCTGTGTTGCCTCGAGTAAGGCTTTGAACTGCATCCGATCTAGGCTTCAGCTGCTACTTGATAAACCCCTGTAAAATTTTGATTGCTCTGTAGAATTCTGCTTCCGCTCTCTTTTTACGCAGATCAGTAAAGTTGATGCATCTCACCTTACAGGCTTACCAGCCTTACCTTCACCTCCTGAGCAGCTTAAACCTTTTTAGATGTCTAAAATTCTACCATATCACCTCTCCCTCAGCTCCCACCGCCAAAGAAAGGGAATAAGAAGCTTCGAGCATTTCTCTCTTGTAGTAGTTTTATTCTATTGTTGCTTTTCTTTATTTGAGTTAAATTCACTGTTTTCCCAAAATTAGACCAGTCTCCCAAGTATATGAAATTGATTGTTTTAAGATTTCCTATTTCTCAATCTTTTCAATTCACTTAGCATACGTTGCTTGCAAACAGGTATCTGGACCTGTGGTTGTTGCAGATGGCATGGCAGGGGCTGCTATGTATGAGTTGGTCCGTGTTGGACATGACAACCTTATTGGGGAGATTATTCGTTTAGAAGGAGATTCTGCTACAATTCAAGGTTCGTTTTTTCTTTTTTGCAGAATATTCTTCCTCATATAGGGTGGATTTTTCCCATCTACTATAAATTATTTTTTACTTTTGCTGCAGTTTATGAGGAGACAGCTGGGCTAATGGTTAATGATCCCGTTCTTCGGACTCACAAGGTGATAACTTTGAATATTCTGCTCTTCTTTGTACGACTTAGGTTTTGCTAAGGTTACCTTTTAACTGAAAAGTAATAGCTAGCAAATCTAATTTCATTTTTCACTCTTTGTTACAGCCACTGTCTGTTGAATTAGGTCCTGGAATATTGGGAAATATCTTCGATGGCATTCAGGTTTGTAATTATATTTTGTGGCTAATGTCATGCTCTGCTATATTAGCATTTCAGAGCCCATTTTCTGATTGTGGAATTTTTTGGTTCTCCTGTGAAATTATCCCATTCAGAGGCCTTTGAAGACTATAGCAAAAAGATCTGGTGATGTCTATATTCCCCGTGGTGTGTCTGTTCCAGCTCTTGATAAAGACACCCTCTGGGAATTTCAGCCTAAGAAAATAGGTGCTTGTTAAAATCTAAAATTACGGGTTTATTTGAATTAATTTACTTCTGATACATGTTTGTTGGAATTATTGTCAAATATATTATCACGTATTCTTAGCAATTTTTATCATTTCCTTGTGGCAGGCGAGGGTGATCTTTTAACTGGTGGAGACTTGTATGCTGTAAGTTTGATAATACTACTATTTGTTTGTATCAATTTTTAGAATACCCAGTATCTCATTGAAAAATGCATCAAGCATTTTCATTTTTCATGGGTTAACATATAGTTTTGCATGTTGAATTGTCTGTGCAGTCTGTCTTTGAGAATACTTTGATGCAGCACCATGTTGCACTTCCTCCTGATGCCATGGGAAAGATAACATATATTGCTCCCGCTGGTCAATACTCATTAAAGGTTTGTCCATGGATCTCCATTCCCTTTATGATGTCACACTTCCATTCCTATCATTGGGTGTATGAGTACTTTGCAGAGAAACTGCTTGCAACAGTGTTAGGTCTTGAGCTTGCAATCTGTATGTGAATGGTTATACTCTCTCTGTTCAGAAGGAGATATATGGAATTTTAAGATCAGCACTTTCTTAATTGAAGATCAGCATATTGCTGGCAGTATTAGGATGAATTCCCTTAGGCCTAGCTTGGTTGGAAGGAAACGAGAGGAAAAGGGGGGGGGGGGGAGTAAATGGGTGTTTTACTTCGTTTGGTTGGAAGGAGAGAAGGGAGGAGAGTAAATGTGGAGGGGGGAGAGCTCCCTCTCCGCATCAGCAATTTCAATCCTTCCACTTTTGGCAGGATTGGGAGGTATTTGATACTTAAAAGACTGTCATGCCCTCAACTTTCACTTTTATCATAATTCCTCAATTTAAGGAGAGGGTAATTTTGTAAACACAATAAAATATCCTCACCTCCCTTTTTACTGTTCCTACAACCAAATAAGGGGAAGCATTTCTAATTTATTTCCTTTCTCCTCGTACCAAACAAAACTAAAGTAAATACAAATACCTTCCTTAAGGGAAGTAAAAGGTGTCTCTTCCCCTCCCCTTCCCTTTTGCGAACCTAACTAAACCTTAATTGGATGCATTGATGAATATATTCTGCTATGCAGCATACAGATTAGTACATTGCTTTAATGTTATTACACTCTACATATAAGAAATTTTCACTGTGATTAGCAAATTCAAGTCATTACTTCATACCTGGTACTGTTTGTCAAATAAGGCTACTTGTATTTTCTTCGGTTAAGCAGTTTGCTAAATAGTACTGTTGTTTCCTCTGCTTCTGGATGCTCTTTTTGCAAATAGCTTTTCTATAACTTTTCCCCAAAAAATCATCAAGAAGCTGCATCTAACCTAATTTTTCTATGTTGCATGTATCAAGATACCTTTAAACTTAACCGATATTTCTGTAAGTATTGCTGTATGGCGCAAGACTAGTACCTAGCTATTCTTTTTTAATCAAAACTTGTTGGGATTCCAATCTCTGTACAGGATACTGTTCTTGAGCTTGAGTTTCAAGGCGTCAAAAAGCAGTTCACTATGCTTCAGGTAATTAGCTCTTATTTTAGTTAATTGTTGGGGTTCTGCTATGCCACTTATACACTGCTCTTTTTATACGTGTGTACTCAAATTTCTGCAGACTTGGCCGGTACGAAAACCAAGACCTGTTGCTGCAAAGCTTGCTGCTGATACTCCTCTTCTTACTGGACAGGTAGATAATATGCAGGCCTCAATTATACCACCTTTCCTATGACCTATCCTCCATATTTTATCTTTTTATTTGCATAATAGTACTCAGGTGAAATCTTTTTCTAATGGCTTCTACATATCAGCGCGTTCTCGATGCTCTTTTCCCCTCGGTTCTTGGTGGTACTTGTGCTATTCCTGGTGCATTTGGCTGTGGGAAAACAGTCATTAGTCAGGCTCTTTCCAAGGTGAACATGAATTGTATATGGATTTTGCATTTCCAGTCCAGTAATGGTTTACTGGGTAGGTTTATCTAATTTGTGATGATGCATTTATGCAGTATTCTAACTCTGATACTGTCGTTTATGTTGGTTGCGGAGAAAGAGGGAATGAAATGGCAGAGGTATGTGTTTTCACATTTTCTTATTTTGTTAGGTTTTGTCATTTACTTGGTGGGATTTTTATGGGAAATAATCTGAATTCAGGTGCTTATGGATTTCCCTCAACTGACAATGACATTACCCGATGGTCGTGAGGAATCAGTGATGAAACGGACTACACTTGTTGCCAACACTTCAAACATGCCTGTGGCTGCTCGTGAAGCTTCAATTTATACAGGTAATTGTATGTCTTTCTTGTTTCCATTTAAATCCTGACATGGCAGTCTTTGAAAGTCTCTTCTGACTCCCTGCAGTACTAGTGTACTCAAAATATGAAAGTATCATTCTTTATAACAGCCAGTCACTTGAAACGGAAGCTGTACCTTCAAGCATTTGAAATTGAAACTCTTATTTTACATGTTGCCCTGCATATCATCCAATGCAGTTACCATTTGCTTCAATCCTTTTGTGTTTCTTCCAGTTCCTCAGTATGTGTAAGTTTGATTTCAGGGATCACTCTTGCTGAATACTTCAGAGATATGGGGTACAATGTCAGCATGATGGCAGATTCAACTTCACGCTGGGCAGAAGCATTGCGTGAAATTTCGGGTCGTCTGGTAAAGTTTCCAACTTGTCTATTGCAAAGTCCATATAATTTTTTCCCTTTTGCGTTTCTGTCTTTTGAAGTTTTCTTTCTTTTTTTTTTCTTTTTTCATGGATACTACACAAGTCTAGTTTCTAACCATTATCTGAGCAGTTCCGTGGATATATAGGCTTTGTTTTGTGCTTGAATTTTTATCTAGTTTCTAAGGTAGCTTTATTGTTCAATTTGCTTTTTTCCAAGTGAGAAAATGAATTAACTTCTTTGCTATCGATTTGTGAGGGGTTTCGCTGAAGCTTCTCTCTCCTTCTCCTCTTTCGTGATACTATGAAATGAGAGAAGACGAATCTGTTTGTGTAATTGTTTGGTATTGGTTGCCAGAGGAATTCATTTCTTAAAACTAGATTTATGGAGCCAAGTATGTTGATGTTAGCCTTTTTGCTTGTTCAGGCAGAAATGCCTGCAGATAGTGGATACCCTGCTTATCTGGCTGCTCGTTTGGCATCTTTCTATGAGCGTGCTGGTAAAGTTAAATGCCTTGGTGGTCCAGAAAGAACTGGAAGTGTGACAATTGTGGGAGCTGTTTCACCTCCTGGAGGTGATTTCTCTGATCCTGTTACTTCAGCAACACTCAGTATTGTTCAGGTAAAACTAGAGTCAGAACAGCATGATGTTCATGAAGAATAAATCATCTGTTGGGACCAAGATGTTCTTTCCCTGTGTGCTTATTCTTTCTATTTTTCAGGTTTTCTGGGGTTTGGACAAGAAATTGGCTCAGAGGAAGCATTTCCCTTCTGTAAACTGGCTTATATCCTACTCAAAGTACTCAGGGGTGTGTTCTTGATAGCTTATTTAATCGATTTTTTTAATTAATGTTTTGTTCTATAACTTTTTCTTCTACTTGGTTGACAATGTTGCTGTGCTCTTGTTGGATTCTTCTTTTTCAGGCTCTAGAGTCCTTCTATGAGAAGTTTGATCCAGATTTTATTGATATCAGGACAAAAGCTCGTGAAGTGCTGCAAAGAGAAGATGATTTGAATGAAATTGTGCAGGCATGTGATTTTTATTGGTTTCTTTTTTTTTTTTGGGCACGAGACTAAGGTTTTCTAGTTTTTTGTTGTCCTGGAAGGAAGTTTGACCTAAAATCCATTACTTCACTCTCTCATTATATAAGCTTGCTATATAAGTGTGGATTTTAGTTATTATGTTTATCTTGTTTTCTTTTTTGGGTTTTATGACATGCACATGAAATAGCAGACTATTATATTATTTAAAACTGTAAGCTGATCTCAATCATTCAATTGTTGGCTGAATAACTTCATTGGTTGTCTCATTTGTCTTTCACTGGCCTTTCTTGGCATATGGATTTGTACATTTAGTCCTACCCTCTTTTATATGTAGAATATACTACATTTAGTCCTACCCTCTTTTATATGTAGAATATGCTTATTTAGATCCTCCAATAAGAGGTGCAAAGCAGAAAATCTTCTAACAATATAGTCTTGTTATTCTTGATTTTCAAGTTGCTGTTAATGAGGTTTGACTATTTTGCTTTCTTCAGCTAGTTGGAAAAGATGCTTTAGCTGAAACAGATAAAATCACCCTGGAGACTGCAAAGCTGTTGAGGGAAGACTATCTTGCACAGAACGCTTTTACTCCGTAAGCAGCTACCATATAATATATATATTTTAGTTTTGATTTAGTTTGTCTGACAATATTTTGGTCTGACATCTATGGTGATCTCGGTGGCAGATATGATAAATTCTGTCCCTTCTACAAGTCTGTTTGGATGATGCGCAACATTATACATTTCTATAATTTGGCTAATCAGGTAAAATTTCAGATCTTCTTCACCTCCGTCTCCTTTTTTCTGGTGTTTTGATACTTTTTTAGTTTAAGGTTGAATGAATATCTTTAGTATACAAGACTAACTGAAGGGTCTTAAAAGTGCCTCTTGATGGTCCCAGGAGGAATTCCCCGCCTCCCCCCTTCTCTTTTCTCTTCCCCTTCTGCTTCTTTCTTTCTTTTACCAATTCGATTCTAAAGGGTGAGCAAGTATCAGGCCTACCATGTTGTTGAGAACTGTTGAAATTTAATGTCGTCTGCTTAAATCTGAATGGAACTTTTTGATGAATTTAAATTTTTATTAAGATCTTTCTGAAGTTATATTAACTAGTATACTACTAAAATCTTTAATGGAAAGGATGTCTTCCAAAATGGGAAAGTAATAGGAAGAGTATATTGTTAACTCTTAAATCATGTTGTTATCGCTAAGAGTACTGTTAACATTGAATCTTGTGGTTACAGGCCGTGGAGCGAGCAGCTGGTATGGATGGGCAGAAGATCACGTATACTCTCATTAAGCATCGACTAGGAGATCTATTTTACCGTCTTGTGTAAGTAAAATGTCACCCAGGGTTATCAATACTCCATTCGTTTCAAAATGTCTTAATGGGACTTTACACCGGATAAATTTTTGTAGAAAAATTTGACAAATGTCAAAAATGCCCTTATTTAAAAAAATTTGGTTAGTGTTTCAAAATCAAATTTGACATTGGAGATTGGTGGTTTAAATGGTTGATTGGAAAACTAAGTTTGTTAGGAAAACAAAAGTGTTTAAATAGTTAGTTAGAGACAAACGTAAATTTGAAAAAAGATAATAAATAAATTCTTTATATAAAAAAATAACAGATATTTTGAGATAGACCAAAAAGGAAATTATGACATATATTTTGAAACCGAAGAAGTATTATAATAGTGTGATTCTAGTGTG
Organism: Rauvolfia tetraphylla; assembly: GCA_030512225.1. Lineage (NCBI taxonomy): Eukaryota > Viridiplantae > Streptophyta > Magnoliopsida > Gentianales > Apocynaceae > Rauvolfia > Rauvolfia tetraphylla. Next base: position 127,403 of record JAJQKT010000005.1, read on the forward strand.
TTTTGGGGCTTGAATGCTGCTTAATGTGATTCTTTTTCTTTTTCTTTTTCTTCGAGATCAGGTCCCAGAAATTTGAGGATCCAGCTGAAGGAGAGGAGGCTCTGGTAGCAAAGTTCAAGAAGCTTTATGATGATTTAACTGCTGGTTTCCGCAACCTTGAGGATGAAACTCGATGATGAGCTAAATGGCTGTGTTTTCTTCGCCAACCCAATTGCTCTCATCTCATTTTGGAGCAAGACCTTGGAATTGTGTTGTGGCAGAGAAATTCTTTCCCCCATGCCAGGCTCACATGTGATGTTTGTTTGGCGCATATATTATATTGGTTTCCGTAGAACCTTAAAGCTTAGATCCATATTGTATTTGAAGCCTCAGTGGTTTTTTTCCCCATTTTGTTACAAGAGATCGTCTCGGGTCTGTCTGTGTCTAGCTGTTGACTCTTAGTTACATGTCATAATAATCTGTAACGGTATACTTAAAATGAGTATGTTTTGCAATAAGTTATGTGAGATTCAGATGATTCTGGAAGCTGGAAGAGTTCATTTCTCCAAGGGACAAAGCTTTGGTGACTCTATATTTGGATTCGCATAAGTAATGTGATTATGCAACGCTAGATATTGATATTTGTGTAAACGCTTCAAAGCCAACAGTTAATAAGAAAATCCATTTCTCACCAAGACGAGTATTGAATTGGCAACGAAGTGCAAGCCCGTGAACCTGATACATGGGTGGCCATCTACATCTCCTCACTCCGCCCCGCGCTACCGCCTAAGGAAAAGCTGAAGGTAAAGGGTTTAGCAACAAAAAATCTGTTGTTGAAAGCCAAGAAATCTCGAACCAAACGACGAAAGAGAAACTTGTACTTTATTGAAACAAGGCAAAGGCTTATTAGCCGTCTTGTTTGCTCTTGCAAGTTGCTTTGCATACCACCTGCTAATTTCAAGCACCCGCCGAATAATTGATGCTTTTGGGCTTTTGGGGAAAGGAAAAAAACCTTCCGAACAACAACTAGAGGAATATATGGGATACTATTGTCAACACTATAAAATGGCAAACTACTACTGCAGCAACAACTGCTGATGCATTAAAAGCACGCAATAGCAACAGTTACAAGAGATTTAAACCACTAGAGATGCATCCTTCGCAAAACAACAGTTACAAGAACTAATGGTGTACACAGCTTGGGAAGAAGAAACATTCTTTTCATCAAACAAGATGTAATCGCATTATGAACTGAATATTTTTTTTTACTATGCTCAACCAGGTCCCACTTTGGGAATGTCATAGTGCTCACTAAGGTTTGCTAGATACTGGTTGAAATCCTGAATTCGGTCGCGGTGTGATTTGTTAGCTGTCTTGGCCAATCTTTGCATGTCAATTTTTTCTCTCTGATCGATGTAGCGTCTCTCTGCCGGGGTAAGATGAGCATCCCAATGAACAGCATTGTCTCCTGTGGCTTTGCCGGCATCAACAACTTCATCTTGCTCTTGGATGGGATCAGTTGACAGGTCTGTGCTTCCACCTAAAAAGGGGGACCAACAACGCCCCATTCAAAAAGAGCTAGCCATGCACGGGTTTTTTTTAACTTCAGACAAATGCAATGCGAGACAACTTGGAAGCATATTAACATTGAATGATATGTTATTTTCATGCTTCACGAAGGAAAGGCAACTAACCTGCTGAAAGATGACTGTCTGTCACCTTAGAAGTTTGATCAAAGTTTTTAGTTTGTTTCTTTTTCTTCTTCTTGATCCCAGCCGCCTTAACATCCAAAGCCTTTCCTTTCAGTTTCAGCTTCCCACCAACGACATTCTCATAGGCTGACATTCCTGTAAGACTATTGAGACACCCAACTGTCAAACTTCAGGACGATAGGTTTATGAACCAAACTAGACAGAAATATGGACATAGAAAATAAATGTTGCACTGAGCCAGTGTATCCAAGAATATTAGTTGTGACAATTACGTCAATATTCTGCTACCATTCACCTTTTTCATTTTTCAGTTCTATAACAATATAAACAAGTGCAGAAAAAAATCGTCCTACCGTCAAGAGCCGTGATAGAAATCGACAGGCCACAGCAGAATTGCAGAATCAACTAAGCTTCCAGAATTGAAAGTTGTTTAAGATTCATAAACAGGCATAAGTGCGGGATCTAAGTTTATATGATTCTGTTCTTCCCAAAGATTGATGGTAACAAAAAGAGTAAATGATTACCGATAATCGAACGGGAAATCGCAAATTCTTCGAGCGCGAAGGAGGCTATCGACTAGAATCTTCTTCTTCCTCTTCTTGTCCGTGCCCTTATTTCAGAACGGGTACTGATTATATATAGGTAGGTCGGGTTCCAACCCGCCCCGGGGTATATCTTTCCTATTGTCGACCCCACACAAGTTTTCCGCCCTTTTTTGAGGAGAGTTGGGGGAATTTTTTTTTTCGTTTTTTAATTGATAAAAATTATTATTAAAAATATGATGAAATCTTCTTAATTTTTTTTATTATCAAATTTTTTATTTGTAATGTGTTAAGTCAGAACATATATAATGATTAGATAATTATTGATCAGCATATTCAAATTTTATAATTAAGTTATACTTTTACTTAAAAATTTAGAATTACAACTTAATACGTCGTAATTAATCAAGTGATAAATTCTGAGGAAGGGAAAAAAAAAAAGAAAAAGGAGAGAGACTAGTAAGCATTTCAAATTTCGGGATTTCGTCCACCATTTTTTTCTATATTTAGTGAGAGAAATATGTAGACGGCAGCAAATCTGGGAATATTGTTGAGAAAGTAAACCCTTATATTATAAGTTAGTAAGGAGTAGTTGTTTTGTGCAAACAAAAACAAAAAGTTGCTTTTTTTCAGATTTGTTCCCATCACGAAGCTCACGTTTCAGATTTAATATGAAAACCAATGCACTTTTTTCCTGCCCTAAGAAGGCCGCACTTCCCATTCCCAAATTCCAGTAATACTCGTGCATGTCTAAATACAAAACGCCAAAACTACATCGCTCCATCTAAGGTTCAGTCAAGATGTACAATGCCAGGCATAACTTAGAACTCCAAATAGAAACAGATCCATACGGCAGAGATTCAACCCCTGCAAACTCTCAGTATATTCCGGGAATAATCCGGTAGGGAACCTTCTCACAATATAATTTCCAGTATTTTCCATACCTGCAACGTACAAGAGAATGCATCAGACTCTCGGTTGGGAAGCAATTTCAAGCATTATGAGTAATGTATTACATCCACGCTTTATATTAGTTTAAACAAAATTTTCTCTCGCAACTTCTTGCTTTCAACAGAACCAGGACTCTATAGAGTTTGTCTTTGCTTACTTTGATTTGCATCTGTCATCATCTCTTTTCGCTCGATCAAAAAGAAGGATGGTAAGAAACACGACATAGAAGTAGGGAAGAAACTGCATGGGAACATGATAAATAAAGGAAACGCTTTGTCAAAAGATGCAAAATGCAAGATAGAAAATAACAAGAAATGGAATTTTAAGCACTGAAGCTGTTCTGTTTATGTCAATCTTACATGCTTAAAAAGAGCAGGCAAACTCCAGAAAAAAGCTGCTAATATTTCTGGAACATAATGGAAGTGACGAGACAGACCCCACCTGCAGAATCAGCAACAAAAATAGTGAGCTGTATTTACTTCATAATACACCCCCAAGGCCAACTCAGACAGAAAGGAAACATTTCCCTGCTGTACAAAATATTGCATGCTGATACAAAAGCACAAAGCCCAAATAACAAAAATACAGATGACATTTTTTCAGGCAACCGAAGGGTAAATAAACCAGATTGCTTTTACTATTGCTCAATGTTAAGCCAAAATAAATCCCTTGATAAATCAATGGGAAGTTTTCATTTTTAACAAAAAGTAATCAGTAAGGTCATTACTTGGAATAACTTACCATCCTGATGTCAATAAAAGGCTGGTTTTTGTCTCGCCAGAACTAGTAGTGTACGAGGCAACAATCTGAAGGAGCATTATACTGACTTAGTTTTAACCCAAATAAGAAAACTACTTTTGCATGAATCACAAGCTAAATACAAAAGTATTCTTTCCGCAAATCAGACCTAGTTATAACATATGCATACCTTAGAAGGAGCTTTCCCCCAAACCAAGCACTTGCCATTTGTTTTGCGAAATTCTTGCCTTTGTCTATCACAGTCATAGTTGATGTATATGCAGACCAAGCCTGCCACAAGGATATAGAGAGCAAGCTGGAAAGCAAAAAAAGAAGTTTCACTCGTAAGAAGCATTATGATCATACTTCTTTTTTGCCATTTGTAAATTTCACGAATTCAGACAGAAACTAGACACTCATTCTAGTTATTTCAATGTTATGTGCAAAAACAACATTTTCGATAGTCAATATGGATTCAATCTTTATCAGTATATCATAGTCAATAACGTATTAAAAAATATTTAGGAGGAGATAAGTAACCTACTGGGTGAAATGTTAAAGACTCTCTCACCCTCTTCTGTGGGTAGGGTTTACCTCATTCCAAAAACACCCCAACCACTAGTCTGTTGTTACTTAATTGAAAAAAGAAAAAGCAAAAAAGAGCTTTCTGAGCCGTACATATCACAATTTCAGCCGAGCAGAGGGCCAATTATTACCTAAACAAATAAGATAACAGCATAATTCATTTCCATTTCATATATTTCTGTAGTTGTGAAGTACCTGAACTCCGAGATTCACGGGATGATTAACAAGGTACATGCCTGGAGAAGTATACACAGATGGAACCCACACCAAGCATCCCCAACATATATAAAAGCCAGCTGCCGAAATGAAGATGCAAATTTCATAACAGTGGAAGGAAAAATCAACAGAAAAAAGCAACTCTGGAATAATAAGGGCAGGAAAAGAAGAAGAGAGGTGAAACATGAGCAAACCTCTATCATGTGCAATATCCATTGTGTTCCAGTATCCAGCTTCCCACCAAAAAAATTTGGTTACATACACCAACATCAATGCAGTATTTACAAGCATTGAATCAGCAACCCTCCCATAAGTTTCATACTGAAAGAGAAAGAAAAGTATGTGATACATATTTATAATGAAACCAAACAACTCATAAGTTCTCCCCATACACTTCAAATTAGGAGCTTTATTTAGTAAGATAAAAAATTCATGGATGGTGATCACAGAAGAAAATTCACACACTAATCAAGACACCTGCCTGTGACATCACACTCTTTAAGTTGTATATAGCAAGCAAATGGATTAAACAAGGAGCTAGCTGTCTTTAAGATGTCCTGGTTTACGAGGAAGACTGATTGTAAGAGTCCAACAAGATGATATACCTGAACTCACTTATATAGAGAGCCACAAGATGAGGGAAGAATTATGAGCCTATAACTTTCAGTATTTATGAATTTCGGGGAAAGGCTGAAGCACGTACCTGTTTTATGCAGTAGGTCAGAGACAGAACTGCCCAGGACATCATTCCAAATCTGCAGTTTGTGAAGACTTTTATATCAAAATGCATTCCAATTCGAGGATACAGTTCCATACCCTGCAAGAATACAAGTATCAGATCTCTAGCCGAATGATGTTAATCGAGTAATGCAAGGTCACATTTAACCTCCTTTCCTTCTGCCTAGCTCCCCAAAAACAACGTTTGACTTGCATGCGTTAAGGTACCATAGGCTGTTCTAAAGCCAGGCTTACTATCAGAAGTAATGAGCAATTGCAGATTTGTGATTCATTTCTACTTTGAAAATGCTCTGTAACCGTTAGGAAGAACTTTTGCTTTATAGAGCATTAATGCTTGACATCTAAAAGACCGAGGACAATACTAAGAATAGCCAGGTAACATCTTGGACACTCCCAAAGCAAAAAGAGGTGGAAAGGGAAAGGACAATTAGATTACCAACGTATGAATATCATAAAGATCAAAGCTCCTTACCCAGTAGAAGTCAATTATGACGTTGCCTGAGGAACCTGAATCACTGGAAGATGGCGCAACATGACCCTTTATACATAACTTACGTGTTAGAGAGGTTAAGACATCAAGCAGAAAGGAAAAGATAGAAGTATTGGTTCATTGGAATACCAACTTTTATATATAAAAGTATACAAAAGATGAAGCTCCCAAAAATAAGTGCTGAAAATATTTCCCCGAGATGATCATAGACAATGACGGGGTTGAATATGCCAAACCTGAGTGTCAACAGAAAAAGGCAAACGTAAATGAAACTAAATTACTTTTTGAGTTATTTGGTTGGGACAAAGATGCACATGAGTGAATGTTTGATGGCCTCACAGCATGCAATTGTTACGAATTAAAACACTATCAGTATTGCAAGCTTTCCAAAATTACACAAGGAGAAAGCATATAAATGTTAAACATCACTTTAAAATAACGGAAATTATGACATAACAAGAACAATAAATAGACAGTAAAGGAAACGGTATCAACAAATAACATAATAAATGTAACCAACAATGACCAACAATAAAGACAGGGTTTCAGATTATCCTCAAAGTTCAATGTACATAAATCCTCTGCAGTAACCTTTCGTGATTTAGAACTCTGTTAAGCATGATCTAATCTACCAGTGGTAGGTGAATATGTTTCGTGACTTCGAATATTCTGGAACCAACAAAGTCAATAACATCCCATAAAGCATGAATTAAGGGAGCAAGATATATACAGAAGATGAATGTGTCCCTGTAAATAGGCATCTTGAATAAAAATCTTACCACCAAAGACCAACATATGTAATCAACGTCACGGCATAGGCTTGCAAACCGTTTGCCTGCAAGAAGCAAATAAACTCAGATTCCAGAACTTAGCAATGGACAAGGTAAATAAAACCAAAATTGAGTAGGAAATGTAAAACTGAAATTGAGATGCCATATAAACACCCCGAAACTCAGATGGGAGCAATGCAGATCACGTGAATGCAGTAATATCCGAGTACCTTGTAGACGGGCTTATTTCCAGCCGGAGATATTGGCCCCTCCACCCTTTTCCCGGGTAACAAGAGTTGAAGTGCAGCCTCAAACGCCGCATAAGAAGCAATTATCTTCCATGCTGTTGCAGTTGGTTTGGGCCATATATTGATGAAACCCTGCAGTCCGTGGTCTCTTAAATAACTAAAGGTTTGCAATACAGATCCATCGGCGTGAACCATGGTATACCATCTGCAATGAGCATATTTAGGGCCAAAGTGAGGTTCATGTTTTAAGGTAGGTTGCTTGCTCGGGTGAATTGAAGGAGCACCGGAAGTGATTCCAGATGAAGGTCTGAGTGCTTAAATAAGTGTACTAGTCGAATCAGTTCCTTGACTCTGATGGAATTAGCAAGCATGAAAATTGTTGAATCTTGAATAAGTTTCGTTGATTATTGGAACAAGAGAGAGTTAATCAATTAGTAAAGGAGAAGCAAGAACAAGATTGTACAATTAGATTTCAGAATCGGTTCCCTCTAATACTCCATCCATCTGAGTTGTGTGGAAGGCGTAGAAAATTGATGCATCAAATCAATTCCAGTCGAACTTAGTTATTTATCGCCAAAGTATAAAAAAAAAAAAAAAGATCTTGAAGTAGGAGGGAGATGAGAAAAGCAGAGACTTACAGTAGGATGACAAAAGGAGGACAGAGAGTAAGAAGTGAAAGCATGGACGCATAGGTAACGAGGGGTGAGTGCACCGTCTTGGAGTCCGCCATTGCCACTCTCAATCTTGCTTTTCGGTTCTTCTTCTTCTTCCTCTTGTGGGGATGCTTCGTTTATTGATTGACTCTGTTGACGGAGAAGTCTTTCCAGTTCCACCAGCGACAATCTTACCAACTCCCTCGCCTCATTTCTTGTGACAGGACTAAATACAAAATTTTATGTGAAAAGTAAGGAATATCATAACTAGAATTATATTAAATTTAAATATATAAAGATAGTATATTAATTAATAATATATAATATATTAAAATATTTTTATTAAAAGTACTAAATATTTTAAAATATTTTAATATAATGTAATATTAAGTAATACATACATACACAATAGTGAATATTTATTATTTCGTAAGTTAATTGTACTTTTAAAATATATTATTAAATAAATTTTTAATCGTTAAATTTTAATATGATATATAAGAATTTATATATTGTGAATAATTATTTTAATAAAATAATTATTTTTTATAATATATTATTATTTAATTATAAAGTGATGTGTAAATTTTTAATCTTTAAATTAAAATCTAAAAATTAAAATGAATTTAGCGTGTACTTTTCAGTATCATAATAGTTTGGTCATTCTTTTTCTTCCTTTTTCCCATCTTTGCTCTTGAATTGGATTTCCTTTCAAATATAAAAATAAAATAATTTATTATTATAATTTTTAATATAAAAATTATCAAGTCAAAATCCAATAGGGTAGAATTGTTCCTAGGGGTGTTCATTCATTTTTCGGTTTGGTTTCGGTGTGGAAATTCAGTTTTCGATTCGTTTTTTTTTTTGAGAAAATCGAGCCGAACTGAATTATTGACAGAAATCGAACTGAACCGAACCGAATAATGAATTTTGGTTCGGTTCGATTTGAGCTAAAACCGAAATGCAAAGAGAAAAAAAAACAGTTTCTAAAAAACAGGAATTGGAAAAACTAACTATATATGAAAGAAACAATCATTAACAATCTCACAAGAAACAATCATTAACAATTCCTTAGAAATAAAGCTTATAAAATGTTCATTATTACATTACAATGAATTGCTAATTGATAATATCCGCACAGTTGGTACCAATTTCATTAAAAAATCGTAAATCGACTTGACCCCTGGAGGCATGACACCAAAATGCACCCAAAATTTCTTTCTTGTACCATGGCCAAAACTTATTCGGTCAAAACATACTCTAAAGATTAACACTTCTCCTTTACCGTTCCATATCCATGTGAAGTTAGGTTTTTTAACATTGCAAAATTAAATTTAATTTCAATTAACAGATCTGAAACGAAGAAGACATTCTAATTAAATCATCAGCAATGAAAAACTGAAATGCTCTGATGAACAAAAAGAATGCCTACTCTAAATTTGCGGACAACCAGATTAGGGAAAGGAAGAAACTAGAAGAAAAATTCGCAAATTGTACATACAAAGCATAAAAGTGTTCCTACCTCTTTGAGTCCGGTGGTGCGTCGGGCGTCGGGGTGTGTGGCTGCAGCGGAAGAGGAGAGTATGGAGAATGGAGGCAGCGACGGTGAGGAGAATGGAGGCGGAGAAGGTAATTGTCTAACAGAATAACACTCCTAACCCTAAGTCATCGATCGTGAATAACACATTCTACTAATGCGTCATTTTTTTTAAAAATAATGAACACATTACAAGTACGCGCTCTTGTTTATATTTTCGATTTTCGATTCGATTTTCGGCTTGATTTTTCGAACCGAAAACTAAACCGAAATTTTTCAAAAATTGGCAATCCGAATCGAATCTAACCGAATTAATAAAAAATCGAACCCAATTTTTAAATTCGGTTCGGATCGGTTAGAATTTTCGGATCAACCCATATAGTGAACACCCCTAATTGTTCCCCTTCTTTCAAAATAAAAGGAAAAAAAGTAGTAGTATTAAAATAAACCAACAGAAAAAGCTTTCTTTATTGTGAATAAATAGTTTCTGTTTTAAATAAAAGAATCTCGTGCAGAATGCTAAACAAAATTTCAATGACGATTCTTTAATACTTTTGAGAAAATCTAAAAACACGATTGAAAATTTGATTCCTCACAATTGCAGTGATGAAAAAAATGATTAAAGAATATGAAAATAGAGGTGTGACGGTAAGGAAAGGGAAAGCATAATTTCTGGTGCCCACTACTTCAACCAAAATGGCTGAAAAAATTGCCCACTAAAACTTTTATAGGGTAATAAAAAACTAAAAAAGGGACTATATTACTCTTTGAAGAAAGCAAGAGACGCGAGGCGAAAAGTCATCGCAAGGCCCACTGGGATTCATTTATCACTGCTCAGTAGGCAGCCAACCGAGCCCGTAGGCTCTCTTGTAGAATCTCCTAAGTAATTCAGTGGCCTCTCCCGCCTGCCGTCTGGTTTGGTTAGAGCCTCTTTACACAGCACCAAATGGAACGGTCTTCTCGAGTTTCCTGTTTTTGAGAATCGGCTAAAAACAATTCTTTCCCTCATCCACTTTTGTAAACTACAAATTCAACTAATTACAATGAATTCTTTTGATTTTGAACTAAGCAAAACTTCTCGGTTACATGACATAACTTATAAATTCAAAATAATTCATATGTTGATGACATTTTTGTATGGGAGAAACTCACTGAGCCATTCACCGCCGAGTTCTGCCCATACATAGTAAAACTCCATAGTTTAGTGTGACTCTTTTTAATAATACATGACGAAACCTCATGGTAAGTTTTGTCATCGCCAGCGGTGGACGTCACTTGCTACTTCTGCTGCCAAATATCATTGTGGCCGTAGACTTCAAGGAGACCTCTGCCTTGGACGGTAGAAGTTTCGCCAAAACTCAGTCTGATCTCAAAAGTTTTTGAAAAGATTAATTTTTATAATATTTATATGTACAAAGATTAAAAAAATTAAGCTTATTTCTTACAATTTCAAAGTAATTTTTTTCTCAATTTGAATTTTAGTGTTTAAAATATTTTAAAAATGTAAAAAAATTAAAAAATTAAAAGTGAAAAATAAAAAAATTTAATTATATATAACTAAAAACAATTATATATAATAGTGCACAAACCAATTTCCTTACTTAGGACAAGTCCGGAAAGGAGTTCCCCAGCTTTCTTTTTTTTTTCCCCTTAAAGATTCAACTCCCGAAGTTATATTCCCCATTTTCTTTTCTTTATATTTGCTGAAATTATTTCAGAACATTCACCTTTAATAAGACTCCCACAAAGTAGAACTTATAATTTAACAATTTTTGGTTGGCAACTTCAGAATCCAACTCTGCTCTACTGTCAGTTATGTATATGGCTTCAAGACGGGCATTAAAAGTCATTAAGGAAAAGGGGCCAAAAAAAAAAAGAGGAATAGGACCCAAGTCCGCGCACGACGGAGGACTGCATTCAGAAAATTCTTGAAGCTGAACGGTAGGCCTATGGATGACCGTTTGGTTTGGTCATAGCTTACCTGCAGTTCAAAGTTCAAACCCCAGGGAAGAGGGGTAGCATGCAAATGCAATTGCCCCTTCATCTGTCCTTCCTTCCATTTCAGCACACATGCATCAATGAAAGAAGAGCAGAGCAGTGAGCAGCCAAAATGAAGCAATCTGGTTGTGCATCGCCATGCTCGTCTCCCCCTACTCCGCCATCCCCTCTTCCCATCAGCGTCGGACCTGGCTGCCGCAAGTACTGCTTCTCCTCCTCTCCCTCTTCCACGCCTCCCTTTTCGCCGCTTTCTTCCCCTCGCACCTCCGCCGAGACCCTTCCTCTGTTAACCCGAAAGCCCTCCGACATTGACCGAGGTCTAGCTCCTTCTGCATTTTCCTTGGATCTTCAGTTGCAAGACCAACCCGTTAGACCGCACAACGGCAGCACTAGCCGATCTTCGTGCCTCAAGGACCTGTAAGCTCTCTCTCCCCCTCTGTCTAATTCCAACCAACGTTATTAATTTTGTCTCCCTCATTTTGTTTATAAGCAGCACTAGAAATTCAGGAAAGCCAGATGCACGGAAATAAATCAACTCTTAGCTTGTCGCTACTGCCCATATATGTAAACAAGGACCAAACTTATACGTTTACATCTCCCAGCCAGTCTCTTGTTTCATTGTACTCATCATCCCCGTGGTAAACTCAGCTGATGCAGAAACAATTTGCACGAGTCCTTAGTTTTTAGATTTCTTTCATCTCAAGTGATCTAACTTAACGGTACAACAGATGTGCTGGAATTTCTCCATTTTCTTAGTCTATTTGCTGTTTTGATGCGAAATGCAGGCTGGAATGGTTGATGCTGAGATGCTGTAGGCATTGCTCGTTGCCTATCTGACCTGCCCATTCAGTCCTTTATCCACCGTATGACTCCCAAGTATACAGTTAGCACTAACTGGAATATGACCCACAGATTTGTAATATATGGATAGCAGATTGCTGTACCATTGACGTTCACAATCACATTTTCAATTCCTTATTCTGTCAAAAATAATTTGAAGTACCATATGCACAGCAGCATATTCACCATTCCGCCAATGAACAAATTCCATGAGTTGAAGAAAATGAAGACCATTCCCAACTCCTTTCTGTTCCCTGCACTTTTATCTTTTCAATGCACGCCTACCTAGCGGTCATCACTGGCAACAAATGGCATATAACAGTGATGACATTTTGGAAAATCACACGCATCTATAAAGTGCTGTAACACAAAACTCATAACAACTTATAACTCCTATCGTTGGAATGACCTGTCACCAGCTTTATGTCTATGTAAGTGAAGCTATTGAGTCCAAGCCATGACTTCGGGATGCAACATTGGAGTTGCTTCATACTTGCATCAAGGTTTTTGACCCTTTACCATAACTAGACATCTAAATGAATATATAGGTCTCCTAAATGTTAAAAGATCATCTGGGAAGGACAATAAAGATGCAGTCAAACCAATGTCCCTCAGTTCTACATTTAGATCGCACATAGAAGACTCTTCAATACCAGCAGAGAGAGAGAAGACAAGCTCATTGTTTGTGTGAGAATCGTCAAACTGCATGATTGTGATGCTGCCACTCCATGGAAATAACTTGCTTCCTTTAATCTATGAAGTGACTCAACAAAATTGAATACAGTTCAGTGTCGTAAAATATCACTGTTGGTTTTGCGGTCTCTGCTGTTGAAAGTTGGAATGATTCTGCGGGGCATTCTGGAGCGGCACCATGTTTGGTTGTAAATTCTGCATGTTCTGTTGCATATTTCCAAATGCACTTTGTGAACCATGCTGTTGCTGGAGAGGCATCATAGTACCAGGGTTGGCAGCCCCCATGTTAAACACTGCATGCAGATCACAGCTTTCATTAAGGACAAAAATATGGCACAAATGACACTTGTAAGATCAGAAAATTAAATGGGCTTCGTGAGAACCACAGTTCTGCATCCTTTGGTATTACTACAAGAAAACCAACCTATAAATTAATCAGAAAGATAAGTTGATTCGAGAGACAGAACTAAGTTTCATACTTTGATCACTCAAATTTTGGAAAGCTAGTGTCCTATTGCCGCCAGATATTCCAAACTGAAAGCAGCAAAATATGGTATCAGAGTATTTCTTGTAATCATTGCTGATAAAAGACAATTTCAATGAGAAAGTATTTGGGAAGGTAACAGCGTTTAATAAGTCGGGCCAGCTAAAGACTCCCAAATTGATCACAGTAAATACGGGTCATAATAACTTTTTCAAAAGAAAAGAAAATGCATGAGGAAAACCAGAAGAGAGAGAGAGAGAGAGAGAGAGAGAGAGAGAGAGAGAGAGAGAACTGCCTGAAATCAGGCTATTATGGAACTAGGCTACCAATATCCTTTGATGTCAGAGGCCCCTAGTCTAACTGAAACTCCTTAGCTCCTAGGAAACCTTCTCGCAGAGGACAAGTAATTGGAAAACAAAGGAAACTACTTGGAGGATGCTAATCAACCACAGTAAAGTAGGTGGATAGCGTCAAAAACAACATATGACTTTGACTTCCTTAGATCAATTTGAGGACTACTTGGTGAAAGTTTTTATTGATTTAGATACAACCAAACTTTACAAAAGTAGGTTACCTTACTTTGGAGGTAGTCTAAAACCAATGCAAATTGATGCTTTTAAAAGAGACAATCCAAGGAATTCAATAAGTACATTCTCTAAAACATATAGTAATTCGATATTAAGTACATTCTTGGACCCAGTTGGTCTTCAATAAACCCTTCAGCCAATTTTACTTCAAAACTCAACCGAAGATATGCCTATGGACTATAAACATCTAAAATATAACATAAATTGTATTCTGGTCAATACTTCAAGTTTCTAAAGGAAGTATAAGTAATACTTCAGAATACTTCGTCCTCATGGAAGTCATTGCAAACAAGAATTTTCTCATCTTAGTTCCGCTTTTTTCCAAACGGCCGCTCTCAGCTTTCAATTCACATGTGCTACCAGTTTATTTTGTCTTATTAGCATGTAAACCACAAGCCTACATCTTCACATTAGGACCATGGTTTTGTTTGGCCAATAAGCAACACAAAATGAGCTTCACATTTGTTATACAAATTATTAAAAAAACAGGGAACATGCAATTTCAAACTTTTCAGTAAATTACGAGTCTTGTGAGATGCTTCTGAGAATAACAAGTCAATTCCCAACTATCATAATTATGCAAAGCACCGACTAGTGTCAGGGCAGGTACCATTACGAAATGTTACAACCTTCTTCAAGGTTATAATCCCAATTGGCATACAAGAGAGGGCTTAGACAAGAATAACTTAAGCAAGGTCAAGGCTAACCTGCATTCTCGGCAGATGGGTTTGGGATGGCATCATGGCTGACATGTTTGAAATCTGAAAATGAAAAGAAAAAGCTAAAATAAGACCAGCACGTATCTATACTTTCCCATATCGGAAGTAAAACATCAAATCGCAAATTTCATTCTTTTTACCTGATTTCTGAAAACAAACATGATATTTGGTAGTCTGTTAAACTAAATACTCTTCTACTGACAATAAATAAACACTGATTTAAGGAACTAGAGTTAATGAGATTTTAAAGCAACTGGAATTTAAGGAATGAACGTTGGAATGTAAGATGAGACATTGCAAGTTGCAGCTCACAAAATTTGGTCAGCACCACACCCACACAAGACGCGTACACTCTTTTTCCAAATATCTGTCAAACTCTTAATCAATCCAGTGATAAAATGGATTTGTGAATGTAATAGAAGCATGAGCTACTATTCATGTGATCTGGGTTACTCTGTGCTCTTGTTACACCGAAACTCGGTAATTCTGTTCATTCAAATTGTTGGTACAGGAAAAATGGGTGTGTCAGTGAAAAGTGGCAAATGCAAACAAACTAATAGTGAATCCAGCATCCTATAGGCATGAGAAGCGACCTTTGCTGCTCAGAAATATGGAATTGCAGATGGAAGAATCAAAACTATAATGACTGTAGTTAATATCTTACTATCTGAGAGTTTGGTGTTGTCTGGGCAGCACTAAACAATGCATTATTCCCAGGATTTGAGAACTGATTTAGATGACGATTTAATTGATTTCCTTGGTTGAGCTGCGTTTGACCCAATCCATGTTGTACGGCTCCAGATGCAAGCTGCCTACCCTGAAATGGCTGAGCTCCCAGTGGCTGAGAGAATTGCATTTGATGTTGACCATGTAACTGGTTAAGCCCAGAATTTATTAGTAAAGAATAAATGGACAGCATTTAAAGAACACAGGATAAAAGATTAATTCCTCACATGTAAGAGAATGAGAGGAACATACACTGAAAAACAGAGAAAGTAGTGCCAGTTTACCAGGCTCTTCCAAAATCTTTTGATTTTAGAAGGATCTTACAACTAATTTCCCATTTCAAAAAAGAGTCATAATCCAAATAATAGTGCATGAAATAGAGAGCAGACTTTTCAATAAATGGAAAAAAGCACGGAAGGGGTCCAACCATTTAGATATCATTGAAGTTAAATAAAATCCTTTAGAAAGAAAAATTTTCACTAATCTAAACAACCATTATTTAAATTATTGTTTTTTCAGTAATCAAGGTGGCCTAGTTAGCAATGAAGTCAACTCTAGGAAAAAGGTAGTTCATCAGGTTAACCAGAATACTATCACCATCTCAGCTACTGCAAAATGCAGCTATGAGTTGCTCATCAATGTCATAAAATTACCGGATCACCATATCGCCAACATTTTCAGATTCCTCACCATACTTGGAAACAGAATGCCATGACAACAACCACTCAATCAAGTCATATAAACCATGAGCCATCTTGTCTGTCCCTTTCACCTTGACATGTGAAGTAAATAAGACAAGGGTAATGAATGACTTAAGACTTCAAATATTTCCAATTTCATGTACATTATCAAATTGACAGCAGAATACAGAAGAAACAGAATGCAGCATAGTACGATGAAGCTAATCTGCTTGAGTAAGGCAGGTGAACTAGTAAAAGTACAATTTCCATAATCAGCAGATTTAGTACATGAAAGAGTTTATTCAAAATGAGAATCAAAAGTTAAAAAAGAACAAGGAATGCCTAGAATTAAATAATTATACAAGGCAGAGGGGAGAGCAGAATGTTCATAGCTGTATTACCGCTTGGAATTTTTGCTGAGACTGACCCTGCAGATCATGCAACTGTCCCTGTTGGTTCTGCACAAAAATATGGTCTGAAAGTGAGATGAGGCAGATGAAAAGAAAATTCAAAACAGTTAAAAGTACCAACTAATCCAGCATACCCACTATCTATAGAATTGAAACAGCAGGAAATCGAACGATGCCCATAAGAAGGGGAAAACACATTTACTGTTGAATCCTCTTGTAATTTGAAGAAATTAATGACAATACCACTAGTATACGTGCATATTTCTGGTAATCCATACATTTGCTCCGAAAGAAAAACTTGGGTTCTAGCTTTACCATGCATGACATGCTTCCATTCAGAAACCTTTAAAAAGATCTGAATGAAAGAAAAATGCTAACAGGAAGAAACGTCCTGCTATCAAACTAGGAAGATTGTTAACACCACTCGAGAAGATTCTGAAGCTGTACCTGCCCTAGTCCAGGCATCGAAGACTGCCTAAACTGCTGTTGAGCTAGGAGTTGCTGCCGATGTGGCGGTAATTGTATCATTTTCTGCCGATGTTGGTGTTGGTGTTGGTGTTGGTGCAATTGCTGCTGCTGCTGCTGCTGCTGCTGCTGTTGATGTGACTGTTGCTGAGGAGATGGAGTATTCATCATATTTGCACTAGATCTGGGGGAATTGGCATACGGAAGGGGAGAAGCTGTTGAATTGTCAAAAGAGGTACTTCCAGCAGCACCAGAAGGAGATGCTGCTGCCCTTCCCATATGCTGTGTTCCAGAAGCCTGTTCCACAATCATCAGAATGCACAGAGACAGAGAAAGAACTACGCAAAAGAAGGTCAAGTATCGGTAAGAACTTAGGAGATACTATGTAGCATAATTTCAACTTGGCAAATCATTAATTTACTGACTTGCATGGAGGATGAAAGCATTGAACTGACTACAACAATAAATCCACTAACAATAAAGTTCTTCTATTATCAACTGGAAACCAGCAAAATTTCAAGCCTGAGATCACAACCAAGTTCTGATGCTATCAGGTTAGCCGATTATTCCTGGAACTTGTTTGACAAGAATGAGAATAGAAGAATAAATGCAAATTTATACATAAAGCATCACCAGAACTAGGAGTCTATCGTTGAGTATGAAGAGACAATGTAGGCAAAATGCCAAAGCTGATAGCTCTAACAATGTTTCTAATTAATTAACTCCACGTTGAAGGGAAAGGAAGGGGGGGTGGATAAAAGATTCATTGCCAGGTTTTAAAAAAGATAGTCAAGAAAAGATGCACACATCTGCACCAGCTTAAACTGCATATAAAGCCACGGGCAGAAATATCCAGTTATTATAAAGTTGAAATGTTGGAAAGCCAAGAATCTGATATTCATTCATGAAAGATTTACTCTCTTCTTTAATTTGTATTCAATTGGACCAAACAAGAATTATGCATTCAGCAGGAAAAAGTTACGAACTCTTCCCCGAATTACAAAAGAAATTCCACATAAGCAAAACATGTACTTTGCAAGCAGTGACATATCAATATGCAAAAACTAATAACATGCCAAGACAAAAGCATTTCCAGAATGTGATAACAGAAACCGAAGAACTGGTATTGACACTAGACCAGAGCCTATTTCATCTATCCAAGTAAAGGTGCACAGTGGTTGATTTCAAAAGAAGCCCTAGAAAGACAATCAAAACTAGGCAATTTATATATCAAGATGGCGTCAGAAAAATGCAATCTAACCTGTAACAAGTTTCCCTGACTGCTACTGCTGTTTGATGCCAGAGGAGGAGTGCTTTTCATGTACAAGCCTAAGTTAAAGATTACTCAACAGACTTAGTTGATGAAAGGAATATGTGAATGCCTAAAAGACAACAGAAAAATTGGCTATACCTGATGAATCTGTGAAAGTCTGGGCACTTTCACCAATTATGTCTACCAAATGCACAGGAAGTGAAGTCGTAACCTGTCTTTGATCTCCAGGTATACGTAACCCTGCATACAGATCAATTTGTCAATTCCTCAAAGAACCTAGACCTAACAGAAAGCTGTCAGGTGAACAATCCTTGAAACTTACAGTTAGACCTGCAAAAAGCAGAGTAGATGTAGAACTAAACTTAATTCAGGATCCAGAAAAGCAAACAGCTGAGCCGATTGCTAATGTTGGTAAACACTGATAGTACCTTGAGATTTAATTTATACTATATCGGATGCTACAGTTATAATCTCAATAAATGAATTTTTTGGTTATCTAAGTTCATGAATTCCAGCATGTGATCTTTACAGTAAACAAAAGAAAGAAAGCAAACAGCAGCAAAACCCAATATGCTAGGACCTTGATAATTTCCTTGCAGTGATCATAAATGTCAGTACTCCCATAAAAAAGGAGAGGAATTTGAAATGAGTAATTCTCCCGTTACTGATAGTAGCAGGTTGTCTCTTTATATAAGTGCTTGTGCACATGCATGACTCTGTTTCTCGCTCAACACAATAAGCATTATTTCTCTTTGTTTCATCTCCACCAACTTTTACCACCAAGATGTGGAATACCTGTCCTCTAGTAGTCAAAACACAAAATTCAACGGCAATCATATTTCCTCCAGTTTCCATTTTATATTTCCCTTTATATTCTTATCCTTCTAAAACATTTTTGAACTAAGAAATTTTCTGGTCATTCATCAAGTAAAAGAAGAAAATTTGTAATAGGCAAGTAGGCTAAACTAAAAGCAATATCCTACACAGACCTTAAGTTTTAACTGTAAATGAGGTAAAAGAAACTAATAAATGTATGAATAATTTACAATAGAATAAAAAAGTTGAGTTTCCATTGAGCTTATCAGGTGACGTGAAATCTGATATTTCAGAATAACACCTTCGCCGTGATTTACAGCATGCTGAAGTAAATTTTCTTGCTCCTGAATTTTTGCAGCTTGAGCCTTGTCTATTGTTGGAAGAAGTGTAGGCCCCTGCCGGGTACCAAAGTAGGCTTTACGAGTATCAGCTATGACCTTCTCAGCACTTTCACAGGCCGCCTCTATCATATCAATTCTAGCCTATGAACGATAAAGCACAGAACCTTTTGAGTGCAAGGTACCAAGAATTAAAAGACACTCATCATGAAACTATGGCACCTTTAATTTCTCAATTTGCATTGACACAGGGAGATTTTGCATTCCAAGTAATAACTGTTCCCTCTTTGCGTTGTCATCCATTTCCATTTCTGGCAGAAGTTTTGATGACAACATGACAGGTATAACTGCAGGGAAAGAACTAGATCAGTTCATGAACCACCAACAAAGAAAAAATCTTGAACGTCCGATCTTTTGATAGGCTTACTTTACAGCACCTACATCATGCATAAGTATAGGTACGTCTAATTCCACAGAGCTATAAAATACTAAATAAGTGATTAGCTTAGTTTATGCCCAGCCAAACGAAAAAAAAAAAAAAGGATTAGCTTAGTTTCGATCAAATAAGGCCATCAACTAGCTGTTCAGAAAAGAGAAAACTTTGTACTTGCAGCATTCTCGGCATTGACATTCTTTGGATGCACAACAAAGGCCTTAGAAACCTTCTTAATGTCTTCGACAATATTGAACAGCTCCAGATTAACCATAGAAAATTGCCCCAAAATATCTTGCCTGTCAGAAACGGGAAACGACACCCAGCAATTTAGATATCATCACAGGTAAGGATAGAAGTGCAGCAAATTGTTTTTTTTTTTTTGGGGGGCGGGGTGCTAACCATTTGGGAACAGCATTGGTGCGAGAAATGGCGTCAAAGTCTTCGAGGATCCGAGAAATGGCTTTGAAGAGGCTGATGGCTCGAGTCTTAACGGACTCTAGGTTTAGTTGTTGTTGAACGGCGGGGTTCAGCCTCTCTACGACCCTCGGAGGTTGTTGTTGTTGCTGCTGAACCTGAGACTGGTCAGGCACTCCTGTTACGCCAGCTACTCCGTCCACGGCGGCCATCGCATCACCAGGACATAGCTAAGGCCGAAGTCTCCCGCGGCTGGATATGGACGCTTTCTGATAACCTCAATTTTACTAGTGGAAGGGAACCAGAAATCAATGAACTCGTGGAAGCAAAATCTTTCTGGGAAGCAAGATCAGGGTATTCATTTGTTTGGCATGCCGAACGCATTTTAACCTAATGCGTTATAAGAGAGAGAACTCGATTGCGCTCGTGAATAGAAGCAGGGTTTCCGCATTCTTAAAAAAAAAAAAAATGAAGCGATTTTTTTGGGTGGAAAAAGGCAAAAAGAAAAGATTGGGTATAATAATAATAAAGTGAAGGCGGAAGTCAATTATGTGTTTACGCCATCTAAACGAAACACATCGCCATTCCTTTCCCTGAATCCGAACATTGCCGGTAATGGTATTAGTTTAGGAGCGCAGGTGAATGGGTATGCCTTAATTTTATCATCGCAGATGCATTTATATTTTGAATCTCATCAGAACCTTCAAGCATAGGTATGCCTTAATTTTGCAAGTTTTCTGCGCTTCTTCTCTCCTTTCCTTGAGTTAAATCTTCCATTTATTGAGTTTTGTTTCCCCAATCTTTCCTGAGGTGCGTGCGCTTCAATGTGCTCAGCACTTTATAAGACAAGTTGTTTCTGGATTTTCATTCTCTCAAATAAGACATAATTGTCAGTCGGTGCGATTTGGTGCCTTTCCTGGCTTCTAGCCACTCAAATACTATCTAGCGAGTGAATTATAGAATCTTCATCCTGGATGTTCCCAAGCATCAGGAATAGTTTATTTCATCATTTGACAAGTTCTCGAAGCTTAAGTGCAAATAAATGGAGATTTCTCCTTAAACAGGACATGTCTTTTCTTGTTTTTACCAAGTCAGGGATAATAGCATGATTACAGGCATTCTTAGATTCTGCTTTGAACATTTGAAACAGAACTAACAAGTCTAGAGCTTTGCCATCTTACTTTGAACTATTATTGATCTTTATTTTCTCACTTCCAAGGATGTTTGTATAAAGATAATTCGCATTTGGTTTTGCGGGATTGGCCGGGGCCCTCATCAGTCTCGTTAAAATATACAATGTCCCCCCATCACTTATTTCTGGTGCAGCACCAGTTGCCGTGCAAACTGCATGGTCCCATGTTTCTTTTGGCATATAAGTTTATTACCAGCTAGTATGTGTTGAAATAATTCAGTTCAATAACGAAAATACATATCATGGTCAAAACATCAACCAAAAGAAGCTACATAACTGGTGAGCCATTTTGTTTTGTCTCTACCATACTCGTGAAGAAAAGTCACAGACTAATTAATCAATTAGATCCTTTTCCATTGCAGTTTGTTTGCTTTTAGTTTTACTTCTATGAATCATACTAGAATGTATCTACCTTCACTTTTATGTTTGGGAAATTTTCTAATGTGACATTCACGCAGGGTAATTTGAAGATATGACCTTTCTAATTGGGTGGCTAAGAAGAAGATATGGCATTGAGGAGGATATGTTGCTAGGTGCATTTTCTCCAACCTTGTGTTTGAGGCAACTGACGAGATGATTATGTCATCCAGAAGATGAAAAGTACAAGAAATTTTAAATTTTTTCCAGTATCTACATTGGAACTATGTGTTGTAGATTGCTTGTGGTTTCCCTTACTGTACTAATCTTATTCTGGGTTGCAGGATTTGAGTTCTAGTGAGATGGTCCCTATGAATCATAGCTTTGGATATCACTCTTGTGGTTTAATCTTGAGTGCAGGATTTCAGCAATGCAATTAGTATCAAATGATAGTCGAATAGAGGATAGTTCAGAAACAGAACCCATCTTATCTCATTCCTCTGCTGCCAAGAGATCTGAGGAATCTTCTTCTTCCATTGCAATTACTGTGGGTGGTGATTTCTCTGTTACTGTTGAAGATTCACCAAATCTAGATGCTGATGAAAACTCTTCGTTAGTACATGCAGACCAACCAGTTTGCCGCATATGTCTTGATACAGGAGGTCTTTCCTATTTGTCTACCTAATTAATTATTTGTTGACTTAAAAGTTTACTTGTTGCCACTCACCCAGGCAGTGAATGGTGATGCCTTTATCATTCTAAGGATTAGAGCATGTGTACTGCAAAATGTTTAATGGTTATTTTCTTTAGGTAATAGAAATAACTAGTTGTTCAATGTAAGTTTACTAACTAATTATCAACTCTCAGGAGAAGATTTGATTGCACCATGCCACTGTAAAGGAACTCAGAAGTATGTTCACCGATCGTGTCTCGACAATTGGAGATCAACTAAGGTAAACTATTTCATCACTATCCTATATTCTTAATAATTAACTTATGAACTCTCAGTATTATATTTTGATGTTGATAATGCTGCACGCTCTCTCTCAAACAAGGTTGTCAAAAGATTATCATTCTCCTTTTGATTGTGTAAAATGGTGATGACTACATTTCTCATTTAAAATGTATATATTCATTCAATATACACAACAAGGGAAAAATAAATCCTCATCCAAAATATGCCAATGGAAATATTTTATTGCTGTGCAATTGTCTGTAGTTGGCTTACCTTTTCCAAGCAATCATGGAGCTCCCTCCTTTGAAAGATTGAGCAAGTCATACTTGCTACCGCCCTCCTAGCTGGGAAAGAGATGTTCCGCTGGTTTCTTGATTGATCTAATTAGATTTTCCGTTGAATTTTGGAAAGCTTTAAGGGGGAAAGGGAATCTCTGGTTGTATCAATCCAAATGCTAATTCTCCTTATAAAAAGAATGAGAGTATGTTGATGAACCTTGCCTTCATTTCCTATCTTGAGTAGAGCAGCAATGCTAGCAACAGTTGAGACAAACCTTTTTTACTATTTGTAATCGAATTCTGAGGTTCTTTTTTTTTTTTTTTGGTCCTTTGTGTTTGTAATGCTAGCAACGTGAAACGATGGTATACACAAGGCAAACTTTCTGATGTTTGCTATCTATATCTTTATCAGTAGAATTTTTATAACCTTTTTATTTTCGTTGTTCTCTGATATCCAGGAGGGATTCGCTTTTGCTCACTGTACAGAATGCAGGGCAGTGTTCATATTACGTGCAAATGTGCCCCCTGACCGCTGGTGGTTAAGGTTAAAGTTCCAGTTCCTCGTTGCAAGGGACCACGCATTTATCTTCATAATTGTTCAGTTGGTAAGGAAGTTTGGTTGAATTTTTGTTTCCCATGATTCATGAGAAAATGTGGATTCAACTTTTGTTGGATGAAATATTTAGTTTATGAAATATTAATATTTCTTTTGTTGGATCAACTTTTTTCTTGGATCCTTGAATAACTTCAACATATTGACTGGAATTTGGTTGCTGGTTGGACACGATGCTGCAAAAGATTTTTTAAGCTATTTGTGCGGTTCCTTTTCAGCTATCCTTCCGAAAGTACTAAATTTTTTGAAATTCATATACTATATTAAAGATTTTCTTTGGCACATATGGACACACACCTATAAATTGGAGATTGTTATTGACATTTTTTGATTACTTGAAAGTGGTTTTGAAACTAAAAGTTGGTATAGGAACAGCTCAGCATGAAAGGTGCCTCTTTGTGCATATTTTAATTGTTATTTTTGAAACATTATACAGATTGTAGCATTTTTAGGTGTGCTGGTCTATAAGTTCTATGGGGAGGAACTAAGAGCAATGTTCGGTTATGAAGAACATCCATATGGGTTTTATACAATGGCAGGTATAACAACTTGCTCCTGATCCCAGGTCCATACAACTGGTTTAATCTTGTTATGATAGAAGATGATGACTTCCCTTGTGTGAGTTTGGCATGCACTTCTTTGGACTCTTTAAGATATTTCAACTGTTTACAACATTGGAGCAACTATTCAGGAAGATCATACTTCCAACTTGTTGAAAACAAAGGATCTATTTTCTCATAACTATACGTTGGTTCGGAACTCAAAATCTAAGAAGCAAGTTCTTGGACACCACAAGGGCCAACTTGACATGGAGACACAGAAACAACATCTTCTAAAAATAGGACATGATATATTCTAATCACATGGAATAGTGGATGATATCTATAATCACAGAAGTCATTATTGATGTATTTCAAGACTTGTGCAAGTTTGCTGCAAATTTGCATATTTTCCATCATATCTCTATATTAAGGATTGGATGTAATTGTTATCATACAAATATCTTTTCATGAGTGAAAAGTGACATTTATGCAATAAATGATATTGAGCAGTCCCTAGATTCTTGGTTATATCCTTCTCAATTTGTATTATTCTTTTTGTAAATGAGTTAACCTTACATCACTATGTTCCATTTACTTCTTTGTATGGTGCAATTATGTCCGTCTTTTTCTTGAATACGCATCGTGAATATATCATGGTATCAGAAATGCGCCTGAATAGTGTCATTGTCTACCCTGTGACCTTTTTGCAATTGTCTGTGTTTCATAGGTCAAACTTGTAAAAATATTCAATTGCCAAGTTTCCTGATAATGGTCAGCAATTGTGGCTAAGAAGCTTCCTTAGTTTGCTGTTATTTATTTTAGATTTAGACACTAGGAAATTGAGGGGAGATTTAATAGAGGTGAGAGATAAGTTACTCTTACTGATGACTTCTTGTAACATTTCTGATTTCGGGTCTTGTCTTCTACTCTTGCAACCACATGACATCATGTAATAAATAGAACTTGATGAGATAAACATGATTTCTTGAGCGTGTGATGGCATGTTTGAATATTAATAGAAAGGTCGCCAGAGGGACGGAAACTGTAGGAGAGGAAGAGAAAAAATAAACAGTCAAATGGTGAGAGGATGAGAACTGTAACCAATCAGAAAATACAAACAGTGAGATGGGTTCTAGATGAATTCTTGTCCCCATTTGTCCTATTTTATGCGGTGCACTTCTAGTTTGGGATGTCAATCCTACTTTTCCGAAGGAAACCTTTTTATAATAAAAGGCTGCTCCTTTTCATCTCTTTGGTAGCTTATACTCCTGGCTTGTGTTACGCAATCATTTTACAAACATCCTTCCAAAGCTAGTTTTATGATCTTAGTAAAAAAAGAGAAATAAATATATGCATCATATTGAATTATGATTTTGTTTGTCTTGATTAAGTTAGATATGCTCTGTCTTACTTGAACATGCCTCCATCTTACCACCTTGTTTCATTGCACAGTTTTGGCAGTTGTATTGGTGGGTCTGCTCTATGGTTTCTTCATTGCTATAATTTGTGGACAGAGGATCAATGAACGCCACTACCATGTACTTGCCAAGCAAGAACTGACAAAGGTTGTATGTCATACTAAGCTAGGAATAAGCATTGTTGAAGAAAAGAGTTGTTTCGTCAAGGAACGGGCTAAAGAATTTCTTTTCTTGCGTAAAAGTATGCACTTCTTTGTAAACGAATCTGCACTTTGACCAAATGGTAGCACTGGATCTTTCTTGCAGCAAATTTCTTGTTCCCTCTTTCTCGTTTTGTTTGTATTTGGGTGTTAACCATTGACATTACTGTTATAAAACTTCAACTTTATGTTTGTTGACATTTCATCTATTTTTTTATAGGAGTACATAGTGGAAGACCGAGAATCCAATAAAGGTGTCCCGGACCTGGACCCCAGCCATATCACCGAGCTAAGAATGTTGGGCCTCTATTAAGATGTGGATTTCTCCCTAAGAAATGGAATTTGTATGCAATTTCCAAGTTAAGGTTTTATATTTGTTGTTGGAATATTTTCATTTCTCATACTTCGCTATATATTGTGCTGAATTAGAGAATGCAATGTTAAGTTCCACTGTCCTTTAGCATATTTCCCTATTGTTTGCATCTGTTCTATGTTTGTTCTTGAATCTTATAGCTACATAAGATTTTCAGTTCCTTATCCCTCATTTAACTTATCCGACCTGTATCCTTTATGAGATTAATGATAGTGGGATACCCTATTTTACTTTATGAGAATAATGGCGTAACAAAGAGGGATGAAATATTTAAGGAAACCAGGAAATGTACTAATTGAGTCAGAATTATGAATGTTATGGTGATGCTACTACAGAGGCTGCAGAAAATCAACTCTGGGGACAAGGAAAAAAAAGGAGAATTTTATTAACGAAAGAAGTAACATAAGATAGATGATGAAGAATCCTCAGGACAAAAAATTGAGAACTACATCAAAGCAGTTCTCTGGTTTCTTTCTAGTATCATGCCCTGCACAAACCAAGCTATGGTAGAAATAGCGCAATTCTGAAAATAATTTGTTTGATGAAAACTCAAAAAAAATTGATCCAAGATTTATAAGTTGAAGTAGACAATTGTGGATTGCAACTTGCAGTAATTGTTGGTTGTCGGTCCTCTTGAATTTGATTATTATGCGGTGCTCACATTACTTATGTGAAATGGCTTCTCGTTTGTGTATCAGGGCTCACCTTTGGGGAAATACGATTTTTCTACGAACTGCAACTGCAAGGCGAGGGAGCTACAGCTTGTTTCTGAAGATGTATAAATTAGTCATATTAGTGAAACACAATATGTTGGAAATTCTCATGTATTCTTTTTTCTCTTTGTAAACGCGAGGGGGGCGGTGTTGAACTCTGTCGATTACCAAATGGATATTTATGCTTGATGTCAACTCTTTTCTTCCACGTCTACTGCTTAAGTGATTCTTGAAGCAAATTTCCTATGCTCTTTATGTACAAAGTTCCTTGGTTTTTGGCACCACAGTGCTCATGACGTAACATATCCAGTTTCTTCCAACTATGGAGTAGATCGGGAGGGTGCTGCAAAGCAGGGAGCAATCGAGTCAAGTCTAGTTCTCAAAAAATTGAATTGATTCTAAAAAGATTGAATTCAGTCTTATGAGTTTTGATAAGGTTTTAATAAGATTTCAACTAGAAAAAAAAAACCTCCCTAGACGTCTGATCTTGATTTAAAAGTTTGAATCCAGCTAGAAAGTTGAAAGGTTCTAATCACCTAAAATATTAATAAATAAAAAAATTATTTTAATATAATATAGCATTTTATTTATTTAAATATATAAATTTATAATCAAAACATTCACAAACATTCCAACAGACAACTCAAATATTTACACTCAACTTGTTATTAAACTTATTATGCTTAAATTCAAATTCAAGATTCAAAATAATAAATTTATAAAAATATATATATTTATTAATATTTATATATTATTCATTCATGTATAATTATCAAACCAGCTCATACACCAAATAAATTAAAATCTAGTTAGCCAAAGTTCAAGCTGAGCTAAATATCAAAACAAATCCTAAACTACTCGTGAATGGAGTCTTTCGACCCCCTAGTTTTGTTCCTTGCAATCTTCATTCATTTTGTGCGTAAATTAGAGCGTTTTAACAGCTCTGTTTAGATATACACTATTCAGTACAGTAACCCTACTGCATATGTACACATTTTATCCGCTCCAGGAAACAAGACGCCATGTACGCACGCATGTACAAAAGTGAGCTGCACCTGCATGTCCAAAAGAACTGCAATATCTGAGAGTAAGATCTAAACTTTATTATCTAACCAAAGAGAGGGGGAAACAAAACTCCAATATCTATTCGGTAAAGATAGACAACAAACAAAACCAGCAGCTTACTTCACAATTGCCACCACTTTAGAAGCCAACTCCAGCTGATGTTTGATTTAGGTTTCATCATGTTTGGAGAGAGGGGCATTGCTAAATGTTTCTACTACAGTTTGGTGAGAAGACCCATCTGCAACAAAGTGAGCGCTTAAAGTGTCAGGTGGAAAAACTCATTCTCAAAGAGGTAGTAGTGAAACCCAAGAACTACCTCTGCAGGAAAGCAAACAGATACATCTCAAAATCTAGAAGAGGATTTGATGGGCATTTAATAAGTTAACTAGAGATGATTAATATGTAAACCAGGCCTACCAAATAGCATCATGTTTTCCTATTGCCCAAAAGATGAAGCAAAAAAGTAAAAGAAGATAAAAACAGTTGGATATCTAAAGGGAGAAGAACACTTTAGCAAACAGCATATTTGAATATCAAAACCTTCTTTACCATTTATCCAACTCATAGCGCCACTTTAAATGCAGCAAAATGATGAATTAGAAGCTAACAAGCAAATGGGTATGCCTGGTGTAGACCACAAACCAGTGGCATGTTGAATGTTTCATACACAAATCAGAAATAACGCCAGTATTGCCCACAAATATTTGTGTCAGATCAGAAATTTGCTTCATAAGAATTTCAGACAGGGATAACTGTGATCTTTTCTCCTCATCATCCACAAATACTGTAGAATTCACATGGAAACTTAATTGAATGGCTGTAAAAAATTTCAAATTCATAAAAACTTGCACTTTTTTCACAATTCATGATATTAACACATAAAATCTACAATAAATTAAGTAAAGATCAAAAGTAGCCAAAGAAGTGTTTGTGTCAGATCACAAGTTATCAGCAATATGGATCAGACAGGGATAACTGTGGATTGTATGCTATCATCATTCACAAACACTGCAGCAGAAGTAGGAAAGACTTCGCCATTTAATACCTAAACAAAAAGGGTTCTAGATTCGGCAGCTAGAAGAACACACATGCTATTTGTAACAAACTAAGACAATAAAATATAAAATAAACTCCAAATTAAAGGTCACTGTCTACTTTGCCTCATCAATAGGAAGAGAGGGGGAGGATAAGTTAAATATAGCGCCTCAGACCGTCCTAGTATAATGAAATATCGACATTACAGGAAATGTGTTTCGGCCCAACTTTTGAAGTGTCATCATAGGCGGCATCAGACAGACACCACATTAACATGTATATTACCAACCAAAAAATACCACACGTAATATTTTGCTCCGTTTACATTACAAGTCAAATTGTATGACCTTAATGATTGGAGATGAGGAGATAAAGAGGGGCATCAGATCTTCCTATTCAGATGAGAATCATCATACCCAGAAGTTTTGGGGTACTCAACTCCGAAAAGTGCATCATTTTGACCCCTACCACAATAACTACAAAAGCGTCTCTCTTTTGAGCATACAAAATAGATATGCAAGCACCGAATGACACATTTCAGAGCTCTCCAAATCAAACAAATAATGATACAAGTTTAAAAAGAACGGAACAAAATAGAAAACTAGAGCATACCCTCAATATAGAAATCTA
The DNA here is from genome assembly GCA_030512225.1 of Rauvolfia tetraphylla. Classification (NCBI taxonomy): domain Eukaryota; kingdom Viridiplantae; phylum Streptophyta; class Magnoliopsida; order Gentianales; family Apocynaceae; genus Rauvolfia; species Rauvolfia tetraphylla. The sequence goes on from JAJQKT010000005.1 coordinate 156,812, forward strand.
AGGAAGGCCAGCCAAAGGCGGTAGTAAGGGACATGACCTCCTCGTCCGAGAGGGCATGGGAAACGGCAAGCTTATGAACGATCTCGGCGATACCATAGTTGCGACGCTTGGGGGGGACCCAATAGGAGGCTCCGGGGACGAAGGGCAACCAATCAGGAGTAGATCGCTTGACGATGATATGGTGGATAGCGTCCTCAATCTTCCTGACGGTCAAGGCCTCCAGCTCGGACAAAGAGGAGGAATCCACCAGAGAGCTCGATTCCGGCAGGGTGGAATGCTTCCGCGAGGAAATCAGGCCAACGCCATTGCTAGCTTTAGAGGACAGAAGAACAGAAGAGCAGCGTCGAATTAGGGTTTGAGAGAGTGAACGGGCCATGTGCCCTGCTGAAGCTGTCCGGGATTATATTTATAGTGTATTTGTTAGGGAAACTAAAGAGAGGGTCCGCGAATATATTCATATTGCGTACAGTATATCTCCAGACGCCAGACTCCAGAAAGATCAACAACCTGGCGGAAAGAAGGTGGCGGTGGGTAAAATTTAAGTTAGGGCTGAGCTGGACCTGATCGGGTCTTCCCATACAGCTCTAGTTGGGCCAATGCGGTGGCCAGCCCATGATACTCCCATAGCAAATTTGGATGGGTTGTGCGGTTAGAATTTAGGGCGCATTTGAATTGAGGAATTTTTTTAATTAAAATATATTAAAAAGTATAAAATAAAAAATAAGTATTTTTTATTGACTTTCAAGATCCCACCCAAAACTTCCTCCTCTTCCCGAAATTCTCCCCGGAGCAAAAGTAAAAAAAGAAAACGAGGGCTAGGGTTGGATCTGAAATCTAATCTAAGCACAAAGAAAGACGGCAATGGCAATGAGGAATTTTTTCAACGAGATTAGGGGATTGAAGGTGAAGGAGGTGCCTGACAAGATCAAGCCTATGCTGTCGGTGGACTACATCAAGAACTCCGTTAAGAGGGGATTGGACAACTATCACGCCAAGTACATCCAGACTAACTCTGTTGACCCCCTCTATCACGTCTGCTTCGGTGGCATGATCTTCTCCTATCTTGTGGCTCTTCCGGAGGAGCGTCGCCATCTTGAGCACAAGCAGCACGGAGGTCATCACTGATCGCGAACGCCTTCCGTCATTTCCCGTCTAAAAGGTAGTCAATTTACTCTGCCCTCTTTGTTGGAACCGATGCTTTTGAGGAAATTTGATTGCCTCTGCAACATGTTTTTCCTGGATTCTGCAACGGCATCCTGTAATTTCATTTCTGAAGTTGATGAAGATCAAATTTTCTTTTGCTCTTTAGGCGCCTCAAAGGAATTTTTGCTATTGGAATGAATTGCATCTGGCTCGTACACCCAGTATTGATTTTAGGGATTGAAAAGATTTGAGTCTTGCCGCAGCCTTTGATCTTCATTTTGTCAATAGACCTGAGCAAGAGTCTACTTATGTGGCTTCTTGCTTTAGGTCGTTCCCTTTCATCCTCAAGCATCTCCTATCCTATATTGCTCTTAGGCTGTTCAGTCTTCCTACGCCCTTGGGCACTGGGTTGGGTTTATTTCCTTTTTCTCTGCTCAGTGGTTTTAGGTTACGTAACGCCTAATTACTGCTTGGCAACAGCTTTTTACCTCTGACCAAGTATCAGAATGAAGTTGAAACCAATCATATACTCTTGTTCAGTATCATCTGATGCAGCTATACTTCTTTCTCTGCTGGAATTTCAGATTTAATGTTTCTCTGAAAGAAAAAGAAAAGAAAAAATCCCTTTCCACTAGTTAAGTAATGTATGTTCCATTCACTGTGTAGAAGAGCTACCTGTAGACATCTCTTTTGATCTGTATCAAGCTATAGTCAATCTGCATTTTAGGATTATGAAGCTTGTTCTACATATCCTGAACTGCCTACTTTACTGAACTTGGGGAAGATATCAACAATTCTTAGATGTTGAGTTTGTCAATGAACTTGGGGTCTTTTGAGTTCTATCTACATTGCCATTGAAGTCTCTGTGGTTGAGTTATCGCTTGGAAATGGCATAAATGTTATTGCTGCTTCTTGATTATTTTAGTCTTGTGTGACCTTCACTTAAAGTGCAATGGTGTAAAATGTCAAATACTTTAGAAAAAAAAATTGAAAAAACAAATAAAACTGTTAAAGTTTTCTCCCAATCTTTGCAGTTGCCAACGTCGGTGAAAGAAATAAACTGTAGCTTAGAGGTTGGAATTTAGGACCGCTGTTGTTCTCTCCTTTAAATTCTCTTGCTGGTGAAGAATATCGTCTATTTTATCCCCTGTTCTCTGATGCTTGTAAAATTCATTGAGTTGGTCAAGTTCTATTAAGAGTAAATTTCTGAGATCCTGACATTTAGTTTGATAAACTTTCTGTCTTTGAGTATTCCAGAAAAATATTGTTAATGAAACTGAAAGCAACAAACTTAGTTCTTTTTGGTTTGAGCTGCATTTTTGAGATGAATGATCTCCTGTTTTTCTGATATAAGCGGGATTTTTTTCAATTCTTTTCTTTGCGCCATTGACGCTACTGAACTCTTTTCTATTTTGTGCTGTAGTGCAAGCAATGTCGATGATCTGCTGATTGCTTGAAGCATAGAATTGGAAGTCTTTTTATTTGTTCGTTTCAGTTTCAAACGTACCCTGCTGGATACTTGCTGTGAGGAGGCCAAATATTGATCAGAAATAAATTTGAGACGCATTTGCAACATTAGAACCTGTATAAGGTTTTCTTCCAGCTTTTCTTGTGGTGTCTTTTAACTCTGAGATAAAGTCAATGTCTCTGGGTTTTGATAGTTCTGTTTCTTGAAGATCCTATTTTATTTTTTTGCGGCTTTCAACCCTTTTGCTGGAAATGTAGGTTCTCATAATCTGCTTCTTGGGTTGGATTTTTAATGTAGAATTTTCACTTTTAGTTGTACGTCCACTTCCATATTTTGTAGCCTTGTAGGACAGACAAAAATTTCCAAATTAAAACCCTACCAAAAAGGCAAAAATGCGTAGAGAGAGCGAAATTTTTTCAGAGTGTAAGGGCGATATTACAATAAGCCCCTTCTTTGTAAATTAAAGGATCATCCATTTCGTAAAACTTGCTCGAAAAGTTGCACACAAACACAAGAACTAGCAAGAGTGTTCTGCCGATGAACCCCTTCTTTACTGGGGACGAGAGGAAGAAGACGGCACGCCTCAGAGCTCGTCTTCTGATTGAGGACCTGCGTCGGACAAGGTCCTTGTGACCTTCTGAGCCGCGTTCTCCATTGTATCCCCGGCCAATTTTGCAGCTGATCCGTTGCTTTTGTCGAGGCTCTTCACAAAAGCCTCTTTTACTTTTTCTGGGGCTCCATCTGCCCTGGCGTCTTCCCGGTGCCTGAAACTATTGAAAACAAGAAGATAGAATGAATACTGTATATGCCTATCTATGAGAAATTGAGGATGAGGAGGAGTTGAAACGTATACTCTAAACTCGGAGCAGGGGAGAGATCGTGGTGGCCGTGCTTTAGCAATAGTTTGCGGAGCTTGATCCAACAGTTTGAACCAGCTGTGCGGAGGAGTGCGAGTCTACTATTGGGAGGGAGAATAATGTCTGGGCAGTGTCTATAATGGTGGGAGACGGTCCAGCTGGTTGCTGTTGTGGATAATCGTCGTGGTCCTCCACCTCCCGCCCCTCCAGGAGGTGGTCTTTGCGGTCGTTGGTTCCGTCAAGAAGCAACGTGCAAATCAGAAGCAGAGCTATGGCGGCTTTGGCGGTGGTGTAGTAGTAATCCATGACATGCTGGTCAACGTCTGCGACTCTTCGCTTCAACTTGTAACTATAATGCGTACTGGAGGGGAAGCTCTGAAGGGGAAAAGAGTCGCCTGAGCCGTTGGTGTTTGGCAGAAGACGACAAATGATTGTAGAGCAGCAACGTGGAGTCGTTAAGCCTCCTTCTGGGCCTACACGTGTTGCGTAACACTTGCTCTTGCATTCCCTCGACTCTCATTCGGTTCAACTTCTCTTCTTCCTGAAGTTACATTAAAGATTCTAGTTACTTACCACTTATACGGTGGTTTAATTTCACGCAAAAAAAAAAAAAAAGAAGAAGGGGGGTACGGGGGAATTTTTTTCCGACTAATAGTTTAAAGGTTTTTAATTTCCATGTGTTTTTATAAAAAAATTTGTGCATTAAAGATTATGAATATGAATGTGGTTGATAGTGTAAAAGTTATTAGTTTATGAATATATTTTTTCAATGAAATATATGAAATAACGATATTATCAGATTAAGAGATTGATTTAGTAGCGTGTACTTTTATTTATGGATTAAACGTTATGCATTGGTTGGATTCATTAGTAGGATAGTCAGAATACAATGTGATTTATCTTCATCCTAACCTTTCTACTTTGTCAAAAGAAATTACAATTCTAATTGCCATATCTTCTAACTTGAAATTGGGGGAGAAAAAAAAAGGTACTACGTTTAAGATGGAATGATTTGTCTAACCACTCTAATCTAGGGGGTGGGTAGGGGAATTGGTACCATTAAAATACATAAGATAATATTGTTCGCCTGTGGATGAATTAATATTTTTTATTATTATAGCGAAAATAAAGTGTGAATGTAATCAACTGAACTGCTATTTATTCTACGGCTACGAGCGGAGCATCTCATGTAATCTAAGGGAAGAAACAAGCACTAATTGCGTGCAATGCAATGAACCTCCACATTGTGTTTGTTCAAGTAGAGTTGCCCACATTAGTTTCACAAATCAAACACTAAAATGAAATGAAAAGAGAAATCAGAACCGTCCTTTTTATTTTAAATATATCAAATGTGTATTGTAATATAAATAGGTAGCAGAATAACATGACAATCTTTTAAGATTTTATTTTATAATTCAATATAAAAAGTTAACTTTAGTCTCATTCTAGTTTTATAAACAATTCACATTTGTAAAACATTATTAAAAAAAATTCTCAATCCACCCAACTATAAACTATTTCTCCCAACCCCCCTGTCCCTCGCCCACAAAAAAAAAAAAAAAAAGAAAAAGAGAAAGGTGGAAGCGTGTCATGCCAACTTAGATATCTTTTTTTTTTTTTTTTTTTGTGGGGGGATTGGGGGGAGAGGCATGCCAGCGATGACCTATGTGGCAATATACAAACAATTACCATCTGTATTTTAATATGTGATAACCCTGCAATTCTGATTCGGTTTGATTAAAAATATACCTTATTTTTGTTTATTACTAACACACTTCATACATCATTTTATTTCCTGAAAAAGAATTATAGTATCGTTTTCATATCTCAAAAAAATTGCATTTTCATTTATGTCCAAAATATTAATGTATAGGAAATGAAAACTTTCTTATAGCTATATATATATATAATAAATAGCGAGGAATTGTTTGGGGTATATGAAATTTTGCTTTGTTTTCGGTACCAGGCTGGCGTTGGTTCGGAGGGGCATTGCCGGAAGAGACAACGCAGCAGTAGTTGCGGCTCTCCCAAGAGTCCCAACATTAAAAAAGAGTGAGTAGAATAGCAGAGCAGCATTCGGAGAAGAAGAAGCAGACGTTGATGGCGATGCTGATGGGATCGCACCAAACACCACAATCTCAATCTTAACCATCACTAACTAAATAACAACACCACCAACCCAAACTGAGACCCCCACCCTCTCTCTCTCTCTCTCCCCACTCTACTAAACATTACATTTACGCTTACTTTCACTCGCATCTGCTCCCACTCCTTCCGCCTTTCAACTTCTCCCGGTTTCTACTTGAGGTAATTATTCTTCTGCAAACTAACCTTCCTTTCCCTACTCTTTTTCTGTCTTTTCATTTACTGCACTCCATCTTCTGGGTCTTTTTATGTTTAACCTTTCGATGGGGAATGACTCCTTTAAATGGTGAAGTGGTCGCGCTGATTTAGGATGCGGGAGTTCAACAGTGGTACTGCTGAATACTTTCGCTGACTTATGTATATAGAGAGGCAAATCTATGCCCGCAATTTCCCATATTTTTTGTAGGGTAGGCATAATTATATCTGGGCAGAGTTTTTGTCTTTCTGATTTGGATTTCTGGATTGTCAAACTCTGGAAATAACGGGATAAAGTTGATCTTTTGGCCCCTCTCTTGAAAACCCTAATGTTTGCCTTTTGTCCGTTTGGTTCAAAGATTTACTGTTCATATATTTCAATGTTGCTGAATGTGTTTGATCTACACTTCAGCAGGCACGTCTACATTTTAATTTTTCCTTCTCAACTGTGATGAGGGGGAACGGATGACTGTTTCCCGCGTATCATGGTCGTTTTGCCCTAAGATTCGATGATTTTTTCTATATTTACTTAGATCCATAAATGTAAAATTGTTGGGTTATCAGCTTGTAGAAGTTCATATGATCCGCGTCTTAAGTGCTTTGCAAAGGAAGTTGAGTTGGTTTTCAGAAATCTGTTCTTTCCAGATGCTTTCCATTAACATTTCTGGCAGACCCAATCCTTTTGACTTTATGGGAAGATTCTTGTGTAGATGTTGCTTCTTGTACATATCGCATCTTTACTGCCACTTTGTCGTCATCCTCCTCCTCCGCTATACGTCATTACCTTACCTTTCTATTTATTGTGCTCTGGCTCACTTCTTTTACGGTTTCTTATGTTTGGGTCTCATTGGAACATGCATGCTTTCTGAGTGTGTTTCACCAGATGAATAACAAAATGGTTTCGGAGCTTCCTGATTATAATTGTAGCTTTGGGCATCGGCGAGTTAATCATTGGTGGGTTGAACCAGATCGTTGCTTCAATTATAGTTTCTCCTAACACCATCCTTGCGAACTTCAGCCTATATATAGGTGGAAGTGCAGTTGTGTGTGCTAGTTTTGCCTATGGATCCCATCTAAGCACTTCCTATTGATTAGAAGTTATAAAACCAGTAAGTGCAGGAAGGAAAACAGTGCGGCACTTACTATATTAGTTATTAAAATTCTTTAAGTTTGTGGAGATGCATTTGTACTGGTGATCTTCTTTTTTTTTTTTTTAAATATCTTTCTGTGTATATGACATCCATGATTTCCATGATTCTCTTCTCAGCCTTTTCTTAGAGTAATGAGGGAAAACGCCTCCTTTTGCCACGTGGTACTTTATATATTGCTTGTCTTATCTCTTTCCACGTCAGAATTTATTATTAACTAGAATGTGTCATATTTAACGTGTTGCTCTTATTTTCATGTTTTTGTCCTTGAGCACGGCATCGTGAAAAATGTTTTTACTGACAGTATTTTATTTGCTTATGAATGTTAATTACACTGAAGTGCAGAAGAGCTGGTACATAACTGGTGCTCCACTGTGCATGCCCCTTAAAGGACACCCAATGGGTTCTAGATTTCCTTCTCATCAGCTCAGCAATGGACTTTATGTATCAGGAAGGCCTGAGCAGCCAAAAGAAAGGGCACCGACAATGAGCTCGGTGGCCATGCCATACACTGGTGGTGATATTAAGAAATCTGGGGAGCTTGGAAAAATGTTTGATATTCCTGTGGATGGCTCCAAGTCAAGAAAATCTGGGCCTATAACCAATGCTCCTTCAAGGACTGGGTCTTTTGCAGGAGCTGCATCTAATTCGGGACCTATCAATCCTAATGCTGCTGCTAGAGCCAGCTATTCAACCTCTGGTCCAGTATCATCCTCAGGGTTACCTGGTTCAACTGCAATGAAGAAATCAAATTCTGGACCCTTAAGTAAGCATGGGGAACCAATAAAGAAATCATCTGGCCCTCAATCTGGTGGGGTGACACCACTCGCTAGGCAAAACTCAGGTCCTCAACCCCCAGTTCTCCCTGCAACAGGTCTAATCACATCAGGTCCTATCTCTTCTGGTCCATTGAATTCATCTGGAGCTCCAAGAAAGGTCTCTGGACCTTTGGACTCGATGGGATCCATCAAAGCACATGGTTCTTCTGTTGCTAACAACCCAGCTGTGACTACTTTAAGTCAGGATGATGATTATTCCTTCAAAAGGAACTTGCCAAAGCCTATCCTGTGGGCAATGATTTTGTTATTTGTGATGGGCTTCATTTCTGGTGGCTTTATCCTTGGAGCCGTACACAATGCTATTCTACTGATTGTTGTTGTTGTGCTGTTTTTCATCGTTGCATCACTGTTCATATGGAATTCATGTTGGGGAAGAAGAGCTATTGTTAGTTTTATTGCGCGCTATCCAGATGCTGAACTACGAACTGCAAAAAATGGACAATATGTCAAGGTTTCAGGAGTAAGTAGTTCTTAGTAATGCTAATACAGTTTATGCTCATTCTTTTACCGTTGCTATGGTGAAACTGGTTGCTCTTAATGTGTGAACTCTCCGGATGTCAAGATGTCATTTTGAGATTTCTTGGTCCCTTTTCTGGCAATATTGACCCTGTACTGCCATGGAGATCATCAAGTCATTAAACACCTTTTTCTTAATGAGGAAATGTAACAAAAGAGGCTTTTCGTTTTCTCTTCCCTCTTCTTCTCTCTTTTTACTTTTTCATTCTTGCCTTGTGGGTGAGTTTGGGGGAGTGCAGAAATGAACAAATTATAACCAATAGTTATTGATATTAAAAGTTGGGATATGTGCTATGCGTTGGGATTGAGTGGCTTTATATGGATATTGGTTTATTTTATATATGGTATGTTAAGGTTACAGAAACGAGATTTAGGATAATTGTCTGGATTGCAGCCAATTGGTTGCAGGTAGGTATGGTTATCAACCATGCTTGTCATTAGGTTGGTAGTGCTTATTTCTCTATTTCTTCTGCTCGTGCTGGTCTTGGATTGTATTGTAAGGTATTTTATATGCTTGGAATGATAATTTGTTATAGTAAAACAATTCGAGTTGTTGTTGATTCTACTTATGAAGGTGGTGACATGTGGAAATGTACCCCTCGAATCATCCTTCCAAAAGGTGCCAAGATGTGTATATACGTCGACAAGTTTATATGAGTATCGAGGTTGGGATTCAAAAACTGCAAATCCTACCCATCGCCGTTTTACATGGGGGCTTAGGTCGTCAGAAGTGAGTTATCTACTTGGTTTTTCATTTCCAATATCTAACATACAATGCATGCCTGTGATTTTCGGATGTACGAATTTCTGGATGCATCTCTTACCTTCTCTTTTGGAGGGGAGCTCAACCCTCCATCCCAACTACAGGCTTTATTACTTTGCTACTTTCTGAATTTGAAAAATAACCGCTACACCGTCGGACTCTGTTTAAAGTATTGATTGAATATTCTTAAACTTGAGAAGCAAACTATTGGACACACTCCATTCAATGTGAAATGCTATTCACAGGACAGAGATTTACTATTAGTCCTCTTACAGAATCTTGTCATGTTTATTTCTTGATCTGGTTTTGAAGTCAGTTAGATCTGTCTATTGGTATAAAACTGCATGGGTTGCTCAGATCAAATTAAGTTAACTTCTTCATATTTTCATTCTCTTGCAGAGACACGTGGTTGACTTCTACATCTCTGATTTCCAGTCTGGCTTGAGAGCATTAGTTAAAACTGGTTATGGTGCAAGGGTTACTCCTTATGTGGAAGAATCTTCTGTAGTCGAAGTTGATCCACTGAATAAACAGTTATCTCCTGAATTTATCAGATGGCTGGGGGAGCGGAATCTTTCAAGTGATGATCGCAAGATGCGGTTGGAGGAAGGGTAAACATCCAACTTATTGTAGACCACGAATACAATGAACCCACTTGAATGCTGCTCTTAACTGTCTTCCCCACTCTTTTTCCATTTTAGAATTTTAAGTTGGACTCCGTCTAGCTTTTATATTCAAAAAGATTTTACAATTGTGTTTGGGTTTTGAATCTTGCAGCTATATATCTGGCGTAGAAAGATTGGTGTCTTAGATGCTCTTTGTTCTTTGGTGTTAGGTATATTAAAGAGGGCAGTACGGTAAGCGTGATGGGAGTGGTTCAAAGAAATGAGAATGTGTTGATGATAGTTCCCCCACCGGAGCCATTTACAACAGGATGCCAGTGGACGAAATGCATTTTTCCGGCGAGCTTGGAGGGAATTGTTTTGAGCTGTGAAGATGCATCAAAGATAGATGTGATCCCAGTATGATAGGATGCTGATGAGGGAGAGTGGTTTTGGGTAAATTGTTTTAATTTGAAGTCTCTGTACTCTTGCAATATAGATAGTGGGTGTAGGGTGCATGGTTGGTAATTGAAAGTAAAATATATTGGTGTTTGAGATTTAGGTTTGTGTATGGTTAGCGGCAGTTTGATTTTATTATTTGATTTTTGTTGTTATAGCATGATGAAGAAAGTTTTTGTTACCGGAATGGTTTCAGCTTTATATATATATATATTAGTGGTGCCAAATCGGGAACTTTGTTATTGTTATCCGAGCAGTTTGTGTTAAGTATGCTTCTGCTTATTGTTCTTCTACATCAAGCATGTCGTGTGTTGAGCTTTTGATCTTCTTCGAACGCAACATGGACCGGGGACTCCCTGAGTTGTGCAGTGCCGAGCATCTTTTATGGTATCAATGCCGTCCGCATAAAAGTTTAGTTTCTGCTTGCTTTGCCAGGAAAATTGCATTATCCATTCCGTAATCCAAATCATAGACGCGAGTAGAAGCCTAGAAGGGCTAAACAACAGCAATAAACTGTCTTTGAAATTGTGCAGAAATATTTTTTTTGAGATTCTAATATTTGAGGTGAGAATAGATAAAATTTGTAATGTAGAATTTTATTTTGAGTTTAGAAAAGTAATTATTTGTGATAGCGTCTAATCCGTCTTAAGATAGGCATCCATTTTGATCCTCCGAGCAAGGTGAGCTGTGATATGAAAATAACATGGATTCAGCCCATAACAAGCTCTCCAAAAAATAATAATAATAATAATTATTATTATTTAATTGGCTGAGCCATTATTCAGCTCCCTACATGGCCCCGTGGAATCAACTGGCAAATATAAACCCCACCGTCTTCGGTGGTGGGAGTGAAACCGGTACCGCAGCGGGTGTGGGTCGGTGCTCTTTCTCTTCTTGTTTCTTGTATTTCTTTTCTTGGTTAGCGCCAAGTCCAATGCGAATTGGTTACTGAAGATTGTCATTGCAGTTCATACGCATTGTCCGGTCCCGTTCCGGTCCATTCCATTTATTAGAGGATCTTGGGACTTGCTGTTGACGTCTCAGTCTGTGTACTGGAGATCAGGAGGAGGCGGCGGCGGCGGCGGCGCTGATGAGGAGGACGATAGTTACGGGCAAGCATAAAACCACCAAGTTGGTGTTCCTATGCGTAGCCCTGCTGGGGGCTGCTCTAATTGCGGATCTGCTATGGGCGTCTTCATCATCTTCGTCTTCCTCTGCCTACCAATCCATAATCGAATCCACCTCCCCCACCTTTGTCCTTCCTTCTCCCCGAAACACCACCGCCGCCCCTGTTCTCGTTAAGGTCCGTCCAACACTTTCTCTTTGTCCTTTTTCTTCTTTATCGAGTACATTATTATAGGTTATATAGAAAACGCACAACCTGATGCTAGTCCTGCTCTGGCAGGGTGGGACCGTAAAAGACTCGAACAAGGATGGCGCCCGCGAGAGGCTACTCTCTGCAACTTTTGCTGATTTGCCCTCCCCGGAGCTCAAATGGGAGAAGATGGCAGCTGCTCCCGTGCCTCGTCTCGATGGTGCTGTAATGCAGATCAAGAATCTCCTTTTCGTCTTTGCTGGCTATGGAACCATCGATTATGTCAGGACCTACCTGCTTTTTCTATATATTAATTTTAAGTAAATACTTTCAGCATTTGAGTTTGACTGCGAGCTGTTTCAGGGACTTCTATCTAGTGCATTGGTTGCTGCTCCAATGCCTTAATACTTTACTCTAGTATCTTCAATGCTTCCCGCTGTTCTTTGATAGGCTGGAAGTCTTAAGTCCAACTTTCATTTCATTTTCTTGTAAATTTTCGTCCCCGCATTATTGCAGTGTTTACGCGACCTATCTGCCCATTTTCATTCTGCTTCCTTATAGATTTCTGTTTGTGATAGGTGCATTCTCATGTTGATGTTTACAACTTTACCGATAATACATGGGGTGGAAGATTTGATATGCCAAAAGAAATGGCCCATTCTCATTTGGGAATGGTGACAGATGGGAGGTATATTTATGTGGTTACAGGGCAATACGGTCCTCAGTGTAGAGGCCCTACTGCTCTGACATTTGTGCTCGATACAGAGACAGAGCAATGGAGTGACCTGCCTCCTTTACCAGTTCCTAGGTGAGTACGTATGGACTTTTCAAATGATTAGATGTAGACATGTAGAAGTCTTGCCTTAGTGTTTATCTTGATAATTTTTTATCTGAATCATTATAAAGATATCTTTCCTGCCTCTATATGGGCCTTATTTTGCAACATTGCAGAGAATATAAGAAATCCAATTGAAGTTAATAAAATGATTTTCTTGGAAAGTGATAATAACTATTCTGTCTAAGTTTGTCCTCTTTCCATTTCTGAATCCCCCTTTTTCAACGTTGAAGCTGAAGTTTGGAAGCCAAAGACTTGGCATATCAATTCATATTATGGGCCCATGAATAGAGAATGATTTGGTTATAAGTAATAGGTTAAATTCCTGCTCTTGCTGGATAGTATTATTCATTGAGTTCTTTATGCTCTCACGTAGGGTTGACCCACGGGGGACAAGCACCTGAGAAATTATAGCAATTGCCAATTTGTTATTGTGTTTTCTCTTGTGTGTAAAATTACTTGTAATTTAATTCTAGCATATTTTGTAGTTTTTCTAATAATTTCTATAGATTCTTTTAAGCTATATTTGCTAACCAGATCATTTCAGGTATGCACCTGCAACTCAACTCTGGAGAGGAAGACTCCATGTGATGGGTGGCAGCAAAGAGAATCGGCATACACCTGGACTTGAGCACTGGAGTATTGCAGTAAAAGATGGTAAAGCCTTGGAGAAAGACTGGCGAACTGAGATACCCATTCCCCGCGGTGGACCTCACAGGTTTTGCTGTTTCTGTCTGGAAAAGATTTTAATTTGCTGATACTAGTGATCTGTTTGTCGGGCTGTGCATGGAACTTGGGGAGAAAGTGGTGAAAGGTTCTGGAACCTTTTGAAATTTAATACTTCTATTTCTTTGATAAGTGCTGTCATTACATCAAAAAATACTGGAGAGTAGTAAAGAACTCTGGAATTATTCATGGACCTGTTAGATTTTCTTGCAAACATATCATTAAGTGGATAATTTTGATATTTAATTTGGTTGAAATATGTGGCTTGGGCACATGACATAGCAATGGTTAGCTTAAAAAAGTTGCCTTCTCTGCAGGGCTTGTGTTGTGTTTGATGATCGATTGTATGTTATTGGTGGTCAAGAGGGTGACTTCATGGCAAAACCTGGATCACCTATTTTCAAATGTTCTCGTAGAAATGAGGTATTCCAATTCCTGTACCTTCTAGTTAGGGCTGATTTTGTGGCTTGTGCTTCATCAGTGTAAATGCTATGGATTCTTTCATATATTTCAGTGATTAGAAAGAAATTGCATGCCAATCTCAATCCATTATGTGAAGGAACCAGAACTTCCTAAAGAATGCAGAGCCAATACTCTGTTATTTATGGAGCTGCTTACACAAGCATTCTCTTATTCTTTTCTAGTAGTCTTTTGAATTTTTCTTAAAAGTAACACGAATGTTTATATCTGATTGTTCATGTGATCATGCCTCCACGGAATGACAGTAACATTTGCCTGACAAAACCAGGTGGTATATTCTGATGTTTACATGCTGGATGATGATATGGAATGGAAGGTCTTACCTCCTATGCCAAAGCCAGATTCACACATAGAGTTTGCTTGGGTGATTGTCAATAATTCTATTGTAATTGTCGGAGGCACAACAGAGAAGCATCCAGAAACAAAGAAAATGATACTTGTTGGAGAAATTTTCCAGTTTCAATTGGACACAATGGTATTCCTGTTATTTCTTATGCAACTTTTTATGTTTTATATTATGCTTTGCTGCATCTGTTGATGTATATATTAGCAGTCAGAATGGTTGCAGAACATAATAATAATGCAGAAATGACCTATTATGTGCTTTAAGGGAATTTGTTTTTCTGTCTTTGCAACATTTTACTTTTATATGAAGCATTTACTGAATAATCACGTGTCCTTTTTTGCTTTTAGCTGTTGTAATATCTTATATTCGAGCTGGTAATATAGTGTCTTCCTTTGAATAATTCTCTTTATTATGAAACCTTGTGCCTATAAACCAATTCTTGTCTGATGAAATATCTTTGCCTTTTGTCTTTTCTCTACTTCTCTCCTGGTTCTGATTCCCAAAAGAAATGGTCTGTTGTCGGAAAACTACCTTATCGCATCAAAACCACACTTGCTGGTTTTTGGGATGGATGGCTATACTTCACTTCAGGGCAACGCGACAGAGGTCCAGATGATCCAGCACCAAGAAAAGTCATTGGGGAAATGTGGAGAACTATGTTGCACCTATGATTTATTCTTTGCCATTCTTTTGTTACATTTATTAGCTTCTGCCCAAGTTTAAATTTGTTTCTTCCAGATTTCTGCACTAGGTTATTTTGATAATCTCTACAGCTGAGGGTGCCGGGAAAATGTTTAGGGAGAGTATAGGATTAGAAAAAAAACGATTACTCGTTTGTACTGTATAATTTGCATCTGTAATATAACGATGTTGATGTATGAGTTTCATTGTTTGACGGACATCTTTTTCTCACATATATAATATAGAGGCTAATTACTGATATCAAAGATATATTGGTGGATCTTAAATTTCATCTTAGCGTGGTTGTGCTTCTGATTATTAGAATCTATTTCAGGGCCTCTTGCGCTAATTTTGACGCCAAAGATTACAGTTGTGTGGAGTAGATTCCACTTTGAATAATTGGCAAATACTTGTATCGTAAATTATTTTCTTCATCGGAACTTCTTCAGCTTTTGTCAGAGATGAGAAGAAATTTATATTTGTAGATCGACACTGAAGTGGGATTGTGGCATAGTGGCAACCCACACTGGCTGTTTCACTTTCGCATTTGTTCTCTCCTCTTTAGCATCTGCAATACCAATTCTGATGACACTGTTGGCAGATGCAGAACCATGAACCATTAAGGGTATACTTGGATTAAGTTACACACGGAACCCAATGCAAATTTCTCATCTCACTTCTCCTCTCACAAAAATTTCTCTCTCTCGAAACTCAAGACAGAAAATCTTAAAATCAAATTCTATCCAATCACACCTAATAAATTTCACGAAAGGAATTCGAGAGTAGCCATAGCCTGGCGCACTCTCAGAGAAGGTAAAAGCCATTCATGTGGCATAAACTGTTTCTTACCGACAACTAGGAGGTTCATCTTCCTATAAAATCTTAGCGATGTTCATCTAAGATGAGGTTCCAAAATTGGGCATATCCCTGGTCGACGATTCAGAACAACTGACACGCCAGAAGCAGCACAAGAACAACATTCTAACTCCCAAAATAGTCGCCAAAAAGTTGTGCATGTGGTTTTGCACCTCAAGCGATCGATTCCTGACGCAAAATCGCGCTACCATTTTCCCTTCCGTGGCTGTTCCGTCATGTATAATTCAGAAGTTGCAAGCACTCCCTTAATCAGTACCAGATCAGTAAGACCTTTGAACCTTCTAAAACTGTGCCACCAAGGAAACACAGGCCTTGTGGTATCTGCAATACCTCGTTAAATTCCTCATCCCTTAACACTGGCAAATATTATACACTGTATTTTTCAACCGTGTACTTGTGCACCCAGAACACTGGACAAAACAAACTATACCAATCTCTTTTATTTGAAGATGAACAGCAGCGCCGGGGCATGTGTTACCGTCCATCTGTAAACATCATCTGAGTAGAGCCTTTTCACTTTTACCTCTAGATGCTCCCCTCACTCTCTCTAAACGAAGAACCAATACTAGTAAAGGACCCAACGCTGCAGTGATAGTAATTTACAAGGATAACCCTAACAAGTGGTATCTAGAATTGCAGCCTCTAGGACTGAAGAACAAGCTCCGCAAGGAAAAGGCCAGCGTCAAATCTCAATCCTGATGATCCACCAGGCTGAAGCAAGCCATCCACCATCCCACCAAAGACATACAAGAAACGTCCTGAATTATCCACACAAGCTCGATGAAAAGATCTGCAATTAGGTTTATCCCCCATGGCTTTCAGCCTTTTCCACATTCTTGTGAACAGTCCAATTGGCCTCTGAGTACTGATGGGTTGCATTTTATGAGATTGTATGGAACTGACATCCAATAACCAGAAATCATCTTTCCTATGTCTGTATGAATCTTCACCCCCATATATAAGTACTCGGCCGCCTAGAATAAGGGTTGCCGAGTGACCAACTCGTGGGAGCAAAAACCCTTGTGGTATACTTTGCGAATCAAATAGCAATTGCACCCATCTCCAGTACCCTTCAGATGCTTCAAAGAGCCACACATCATTAAGCACTTCATAACCCAATCCCCTCCCACCAAACAGAATGGTTTTGCTTTCCCCAATATGAGTCAATGTGTGTCCTGAACGAGACGGAGGAGATGTATGAGTTACAATTTCTTGCCATGTTCCGAAGTAAAGATCTTCCGAGAGATCCAAAACCCAGGTATCACCCAATCTGACACCAGACAGTCCAATACCCCCATAAATAAGGATCTTCCTCTTGCTAATGCAACATCCAGCATGAGCTCCACGCGGTGGAGGAGCTACAGGACCCACCTCAAGCATTCTCCAAGACAATGTAACGTCTAATGTTTCATGTACTACTATTCGTCCAATCCAAGTATCATTTTGCCGGCCCCCATGGTCATTGATCCCTCCAAAGAGGACAAGGAAGTCACCAATTACAACACACGAATGACCGAACCGTCCACTTGGAATGCCCGAACTGATCTTCTGCCAGTTCAATATCCTCCTGAAGTCACTACTCATGCATGCTACCCATGTGTCATCAAGATGCCGACCTAAAAGGGGCAGGAGAAACATTAGATCACAAAGCCACAAAAGAATCTCCGAGATCAAGAAGCAGGTTACTTCAAAGAAGAATTTGCGTCCACAACACAGTTGAAATCTGACAAGGAAAGAAAGTAGTCTCAGTTGTATGAGCCGAACTGTCGGCTTCTTCCTGGCATCTGAACTGAGAGTGCAGGAAGAAGCCCGTGTTTCCTCGCTCTATTTCATAGAAAAAAAATGCTTTCTGTCTCTATAAAAGGGCCTAGGAATGATGGGTGCATACAGCTTGCTGAAGACATATAGGGTTTACGACAAACTCGTATCTACATTTCTTTGCCCATTAGATAGTTTTGTTAGACTCCGCAATGCCCACAACGGCGGAATGGGCCGACTGGCGACGTGATGTCAATTTGAACCTAAGCGAGGAACAAGACTACAATCCCCTTGGCGGGCATATATATGTGGGAGACCATCCAATGCAACAACTGAATAAAATTATTTGCAAGTTGACTGCTAACCTTCAGTATCATGGAAGTTGTGAAAAAAGAATGCCATTTCAGCACATGGACAACACAAAGGGTAATTATCAATTTTGAGGGAAGAATTTTCTGTTCCCTTGAACTTCCTAGTTTCGAGCCAAGGAAAAATCTAAGTATGAATCGGGCAGAAAGGTATCTCGCAATACAACTTGGCACACAGCACAGAAATTACCACAGCCAAGGCAATGAAACTCAAAAAAGCTATTGAATAAGAGCACTTCACAACCTAATGCTCGAAAATACCTCCATGAATTTCAAGAGACGCATACTGAAATCAAAGCAGCATATACTACAATCCTTAGATAGAAAATCTTCCAGAGGGAACCAATTGAGAAAAAGCCCGATCAGACAGATTTCAGTTCACGACACTGAATCAAACATGTATGCAGACTGAGTATTGTGCAGTCCGAGTCAAACCATTTTCAATTACACTTCAGTATATAAAAACTAAATTCAAGTACATGATAGACTACATTAGCACATATACGATATATGGAAAAAGGAACATCCCTTTGTTACTCGTTTTATTTCCATTTGCAGAATAGAAATAAGAAGTCTTCTTTAGTAGAAAAACAATTTTATTTATGAAAAAATAAACAAAGATTTCAAGGTAAAAAAGGAGAAACCAAGAAAATAGTAGTGACGACCCACCTCCCTCGCAGCCCCCACCAAAGAGAACCAGAAATCCAGAGACAAAGTTAAGTGAATGGGAAGCTCGGGATTTGGGGAGCACATCATGAGTATCGGCAGAACTCAAGAGCCTTTGACAAAAGACAGAGTCCAACTGTTGGACGTGGCGATACAGCTTCATCCACTTGGTATATGAATTTGGCGCCGCGGGAGAGGACTTAAGGGCATCGACGCACGAGGGACCCCAGTCTCTCCGGCAGATGGATTCCCACAGAGTGTCTGAGTAAGCAAGAGACCTAAATCTTCTGCAAGTCATGGCAAAGCAGAGGACGGAATCTATGGGCAAAAGCAGAAGGACGGAGAAGAGCTGGTCCTTGGCAAGTCTGGTGATTGGGGAAGACGATGAAGATCCATGAAAGGAAGTAACGGTACTGGTGCCAGTGATTTCGGCCATGGGAGCTTCTCTGTCCTCAGCACTGATTGGTGTGGGGGGCCAGAGAACAGAGGGCTCTAGTTTTCAATTTTGTATATTTCTTCTCCTTCACCCTGCGCTTGAGAAAGCATTATATGCAGTAGTACTTCAGGCAAAACCTGCCTCGGTCTTCGTTTGTTTTGGATTACGAAACGAGCTTTAGGATTGGCCTATAAGGTTGGAATTGGATTATGGTTACTGTCGCTTTGTTTTGACCTTTTCTTTCACTGCTGAATTGAAGACGTTCAACCTGTTGATTCTTCCCATCCACTTTTACAACTACTGCCGTAACTACAACTCCTACGAGTTGTACTACAAGTACTATGCACTCCATCTGAAGACTCAAAACAAAAGAATTCATGACAACGAGAGAGCACTTCAGGTGTTTTTCTAAGCATTACAAGGCCAGATCGGAAAATACCGAATCCCTTCAGAATTCAGAGCAATGGTCAGTAACATATTCCATGAGAAAAAGGCAATCTAACAAAGCTCCTTCAAACCATTGCTTTACAACATATGAAGATAAGAAATTTATTATATATGAAGATGCCTATTTTTTTGAAAGGTTTACAACATTCGCGTATTATTATTGTAAGCAAACCCTTCTCAAAAGGCACCATCGCGTTACACATGCATTGGTCATGTCTACTACTGCACTTCTACAATTGCAATACAGAGCCATGCCACTAATTTATTTCCGCAAATTGTCCACGCGACCTTTGTTTATCAACTTCCAAAGGGCTTCCTTGGCTTCCTCCACGGTCTCCACCGAATGTCCGTCTTCAAAAGATATCCTTTGTATGTTGAACTGCCAAACCAAACACAAAAAGATAACGCAATAGCTCAAAACAAGAAACAGAAGTATGGTTAATCTTTGGAAAGAATGACTAAGATTCAAAACCTGTGCGCCTTGACGAACTCGTACATCTGTCCCTTTACTATCGATTGATATAAGGGCAGCATCATCAACCTCAATTTCTTCCGACAACAGCTCTTTCAGAGGTTTTGAAAAGATTGCATTGAGTTCCTATTTGTGCCAGTGGGAAAGCAAAAGTTAAAATCATACTTGAAACAGTTGCGCCAATGGGAAAGCAAAAATTAAAACCATACTTGAAACATTTTTAACTGCGTTAGTATCGTCTAAGTTGTGTCCACTTCCCCATTTAAACCCTTCACTTTTCTTCATCAAGTATATGAACTCAAAAACTTGAGACCAAACTTCTTGTGATATAAGTTGCATAAATAAAAATACAAGTAGGAATTTTTCTGATACTTCATCTATGTCTACATGTATATTATGTAAGTCAGAGATGATTCACTAAATAAAAATAACTAATTGTACAGTGAAA
Source organism: Rauvolfia tetraphylla (assembly GCA_030512225.1). NCBI lineage: Eukaryota > Viridiplantae > Streptophyta > Magnoliopsida > Gentianales > Apocynaceae > Rauvolfia > Rauvolfia tetraphylla. The sequence continues at coordinate 176,801 of JAJQKT010000005.1, forward strand.
TAATGAAGGCATCATAAGGTATTCTTTTGATTTAATTGAACACCCAATATAAAATCAACTTATACAAGAAGTCCAGACTCCTTTTTTTCTTTTTGTGTGTACAACTAGATATACAAATAGCACAGATCTTCAACAAATTATACTGCGAGGCAACAGTGATGCGAGGGACGGAAAGAGAGAGCATTTGAAGCACCGGAAGCAGAACAGAATTATTAATAAAATACCAAGATCGCTAGCCTGAAGAATTTCTGAGAGCAGAAAGAAGTACCTTCAAGTTTTGTTCACCTCCATCAACAGCAATTTTATCAGGCTGAAGGGCCTCATATTCCTTGACATCAACCCAAGCAACAGTGCCAAAGCCCCCAATGAAATATATATCACTGTTGCCAAAAAGCAAGTTTTTTGTACAGATAATTGCACTTTCTTGAGCATTAAAAAAAACAAAAAACTTCCAAACAAATCCAGTCCAACATTTGATTTTCAGTACTTGGTTGGACAAGACAACTCAACCAAAAAAGAGAGCTCATTTAGACATACGGACATTGAATAGTCAAAGAACCATTTAATTATAGTTACTTCTCACAAAGCAAATTCCATTTCAATACATCAAAATAATAAGAGAGACATAATATATGCTAATAGCAGAAACTGAAACATGCTGGTGCAGTGGCAACAATGTAAAACTCATCAAAAGTAAACAGGAGCCAATGCAATAGACTTACTTTAAATACACTATACTCTATTATGTGGCTAACCTTATAGTTTGCATCCTAAAGTAGTAAAAGTTTCCCCACTGCTGTGAAGGTCCTTGTTGATGCTTTGCTATGTATTGTTTATGAGCCCATTCCTGATGATCCAAACACAGAAGACAATCAAAATTTAATATTCAGTCATGAAAATAAAGTATAGAAGTAAACATGTGGTTTAATTTAGGTACTAATTCAATACTTATTAGAGGTCTGAATTGGATATCTATACCAAAACTTTTTAACTCCAGCTATCCAAGTTATAGTAAAGCGCCTGATGTGCTAGAAAAACCAATGAACTAAGGTAGAGAGGTGAAAAAGAATATGATTATGGAGGAAGAAAGATAGCAATCCAATAATTCATGTAAGAAACACATAAATAGCTTAAACGGCAGCATGAGCGACAGTAAACTAACCCACCTCTTAAGAGAGAGGGAGGGGATGGGGGGAGGGAAGTCATTTGCTATGGTAAAAAGTGCAAGGTATGACTCAGAAAAGATCCATATTTACTTATACAAATATTTGTTAGTCAATAATTGAATATGTCACTTAACACTGCCTCACTGCAGATCAGCATCTCCAAAAGAAAAGGAGGACTTTTCAGTGACCCTGCAATCGCATAAGACTATAGCTGTATGGGAGTTCATCCCTCTTTCCCCAAAAGAATATGAACACCCACAGAAGGGAAAATACATATATTTTACTAAACAAGGTTAAGGAGTTAGTCACCTGCTGATCTTCTGGAAGGGGGAAGACATCACCAAAAATGGTTACCCTTGCATTTGACAAGCCACTCCATCCAGGGATCTACAAAGATCAATAGTCAACAAAAACAAATTGACAACATAAGCGGAAACTTGTGACTGTTGCGAAGTAGTTACTTACCTGCACAACTAGAGTGCATTTTGGGTCAGCCAACAAATTTCGGGTATGAATAGCCAATGGCGAAAACGAAAATATAGGATCTAAAGAAAACAAATGAACAAATTACCATAAGGATTAACAGAAAAATTCTCATTGCTCAGAGAATATGACAACCCATTCTGGTTAAGAACCAATTATCCTAAATATACCACAGTAAGATTGTTTATGGTTAGTCAGTGCCACAAATCAGCTTGAAAGGCAAAATTCTTATTTGTGTAATCATCATGGTTCAAAGAAATCATCATAGACAAGGTTAAAACGACAGAGGGTAAGGATAAACAAAGAATATACTAGTATTTCAGCGACTTACGTCCCATTGAATCTGGTGCAAAGTCTACAAGAGAACCAAATGGATAACCTTCTCGTCGATGGTGCATTTGTGACATCACAGTGCATAAATGAGCAAACCTAGCCTGTATAGTTAATTCAAGAGGAAGACAATAAGGAGAAGTATTCCCAAAGAAGAGCAAAAGAAACTCGACTACAGAAACTATTTTCAACCTATCTAACCATGAACATAGTTCCCAAACAAGAAATTTTACCTGTTCCATGAGATTACGGACAGCTAAGGCCGGTCTTGGCAATCCATGAGCTGAGGTGGCACTTTGTACTCCCCCAGATATCGGAGTTCGAAATAGTCCAGCCCTTGTACCTCCCCCTGTCGTGCTTCCATGAGAGAGCACCGGAGATGTCGCAACAGTTAATGTTCTATCTGCATCTTTTTCATTAGTTTGCTTCGGAATTGAACTACCCTACAGAAAATGTGAGAGGCCATCATAGTAAAGCCCAATTTGCCAGTTGACATGCCATTTCATGTACTATATCACGCAAGGAGAGAAATAATTGCTCATGCCACAGAAATCAAAGAAAATATAAGGCTTACATCACGGTGTGTGATGACTTATTTCTGCATTTCAAAAGCATTCAGAAAATGCCAGATTCTCTCAGGAAGCATAGGCTTATTGTGCATGTAACTTTGCAGGAAAATGAAAAAATAAACAAGAGCATATTCAGAAATGGGAGATGATTTTGAGTTATTAAGAGCATCGCTTAGCCATTAACAGGCTTGTGATACGAAGGACTTTCCTGATATATAAATCACTAAAGAATTGAAGATTTCCAAGCTGTTCCAAGAAATACCATGCCACGAATGAGCCTCGGACATTGCACAAATATACAGTATCACACTAGGAGAAGTTCAACCATCACAAACTGCAGGATCCAATTAATCCAATTATGACTTAGCCCAAATAAGCAGTAAGAGAGTCTTGATTGTTCTTCGTTTCTGTTCGAATTAAGCAAGCTAACAGCTAGGAACATAAGCAAACAGAAATACATTCTTTTACCCAGATAATCAACTCAAGTAAACAGCAGGTTTGTAGCCCGCTTAGTTAAATCGCTCCAAAAGAGTCTGAAGGGGAACCAACCGATAGGTCAATCTTCAAAATAAAAACTTTTCTCTTTAAATAGGGCCAAGCCTTTATAAATATATAAGCAACAACAAAGGCTAAAGACTGCCAGCGACAGGAAAGAGGGGGAGGGATTTACCCTATGCTAGTACCTGAACAATAGATAAAGACTCCGGTTGAACTATGCCAAACTCGTTATCATTCCTCATCTCATGGTCGTCTTCACTGCCCTGGTCTGACAGCTGACGAGCCAGCGCCAAAAGCCGAGGCACGCGAAGGGACGAAGCGGTAGCCGTGAAATTGAAGTTAATCTGGTGGGATCCAAGACGCCAGTTGTTAGGTCCAATTGAATGAAGCGACGGGGTATTGTCTGGAACCTTGGGAGTGAAGGAAGAGCTCGAAAGAGCTTCCATGGAGGAAGACAGAGAAAGCGTAGCCATGTCCATGTAGGAAAGGAGAGATGATTACGAGTAGCAGGAAGTAGCAAATTGATTTTGACGAAGGAACATTAGCATTTTATGTAGAGGTAGAGGAGAGAGAGAGAGAGAAAGAAGGGAAGAAATGTGCATATAGAATTGGTTCTCGCGCAGCTGTAGCGGCTTGGGAGGGAGGGGTTTTCGGCCCTGCCTGCTTATTGTTATTCTGCAGAAAAAGAAAAGAAAGGTTTTGAGGGAGAGAGGGTACGTTACGTCATACGTGCACTGGGACCAAAAAGAAGGGAAATATATAGTAAGGCTACTCCGGGTTGACCCAAAGGGTTTGGAGCATTTGGGTCTTTTGCAGGTTGAAATTAATTAAAAAATCTTGAAACGGAGAGAAAGAAATGTGATATGGACCGTTAGGATTTTGGGCCCAAGTCGTGGGGAGGCTTTATGCGTATCTCAACAAACCTGCTGAATATAGTGGTTTAGGGCTATACATGGTGAGAAAATTTTCTTCTCAACAGTGTTGCAGTAAGTGTGTCCACAACTTGCGAGCAAAGCAACGAGGAAATATTGGTGGGAAAAAACATATTCAGCGGATTCCGGCAGAAGAGCGCACATTCTAGGTCGGCCTGCAAAGCTTGACAAGCTTTGAGCAGCCTCCATGTTCAATCTTTCAATGTCCAAACTGTCCTTTTTTATGCGTTGAGCTCTAAGGTGTCTTGTTCCCATCTCCACACCCTGCTCCACCTGTAGCTGTCCTTTTCGTCTTCTCTCCTCATCAAAAACCACTGCCGGTCTTCTTCTTCTGCCCCAGGTTTAACTGTCAACTGCAATATCTTTCTTGCGTATGACCCGCAACGCAAGCCCCCACGCCTTTAACCTTGATTCTTGCCCAGTCATCCAGTTTTACAATTCGGGAATCAATGAACCCCATCAATAGTCAATGATCAGCTCAAACTCCACGACGCATCACCATCAGGCATGTTGCGAATAGGTTGATGAACACCGACAGATGCGCTTTCGATTCTTATCCTGCAAGTATTTATTATTCTCGGGATTCTTCGATCAGCCTTTATTCATACTCAAATTCGTAGATTTGTCTCCTCACTATTTTTCCCGAAAGCTATGCAACTGAAGGTTTCGCAGGCCTTGTCCTGTGCTTCTGGATATCCCCTTTGGTTTCTGGGATTCGCATTGGTTCTGCTGCTTCTCGGAGCAGGGTCTCGTCTGTCTGTGCTAGACGGCTATTCAGGTCCGATAGATGAGCACTTAATTCCCACCAAGGTACCCTCAAAGGGGCCCGGCTACCCTCCAGTACTTGCCTATGCCATATTAAGAGGATCTTGAGGCTGCTCAAATCAATATATCACCCGCGGAATCAGTATCTTTTGCATCTCGATGCTTCCTCGACAAACGATGAGAGAATGGAATTAGTATTTTCAGTGCAATCCCAAAAGGAGTTCCGGGCATTTGGAAATGTACACGTAGCGGGCAAAAGTAACGCGGTCAATCAGACGGGAGCCTCTAGTCTTGCTGCGGTGCTCCATGCCGGCGCATTGCTTCTCAGAATGAATGCGGATTGGGACTGGTTTACGGCTCTGAGCACGTCGGACTATCCACTCGTGTCACAGGATGGTAAACAAGTTTTTAGACAATCTAACTACCAGCTACTCGTGCTCAATATCATCATTAGTCAGGAGGATTCCGATAGTTTTGTTCTGCTTACCCTGTTTGATTCTTGCGCTGCTAGATATCACCCGTGCATGTTGATCAAAAAACGCGACCAATCTAGTTTGAAATCTTTGTTGTGCATCTTGTTTATGCCATTTGTCTAAATTGATGGAAGCGCTTTGGAACAGTGGTTGATTTTATCTACTCTGTGCAGATATCCTCTACGCATTCTCTTCCTTGCCCAGGCATCTCAATTTTATACGCTATACCAACGGATCTGATGGCAAAAAGTAAGGACTAATTGATCTGATTAGGTTATTTGAAATTTATTCCTTTTTGTAGGAAAAGATTTACTAATTTACTACCATTAGTTTATTCCAACCGCCAAGAGAGGTTTGTGTTAGGAATTTCTGATGTCTCACAAACTCCACATTAGTATGATATTGTCTGCTCTAGCCTAGCTCTCACGGATTTGTTTTTGGGTATCTCCCAAAAGCGCTCATACTAACTGGAGTTATCTCGAATCTTATATTTGAGACAACTCTTCTATCAAATTTTCCATGTGGGACTTAGCTTTGCATCCCAACAATCCTCCTCAAACTAACGACCATCACAGTGTCATGACCTCTCCTTCGAGGTAATCCATTTGATCTCGCCAACCATCTTGCACCGCCATACCAACCAGCGGGGACACGCCGCTCGACCACCACATTATCACCGCCGCTACCAACCAATGGGACACGCCGCTCGACCCACCACATTATCGAGAAGACTTTCGACACAGAGCATCAACCGCAGATCTCCAACGAGGGGAGCTTCCCACGTGCACACGTCACCCGGCATCTAACCATCGACCTCGATACCACTTGTTGGAATTGTCTAACATCTCCTAAACTCCACATTAAGATGATATTGTCCCGCTTCTGAGCAAAGCCCTCACGGATTTGTTTTTGGGTATCTCCCAAAAGGCCTCATACTAATTGAGTTATCTTGAATCTTATATTTAGACAACTCTTCTATCAAATTTTCCATGTGAGACTTAGTTTGCATCCCAACAGTTTGTTTATTCTCCTATGTTGTACTTGGCAAACAAATGCATTTTGGCAGGCAGCGGGTCGGTGCTAATGAAATCGTTGTTGATCCCAACCTTTATATTAAAAAGAACAGTCCCATATTTTCCGCTGCAGAGAACAGAGCAGAGCCCGATGCTTTCAAGACGTACAGAGGTTGGATTCGGTAGACGCTGTTTATCCCTAATTAGTTTGGTAGGTGTTGTTTACAGTCCCGTCTTGGCTAACTCTGAGTGCTCTGCGGACGAATCCAGGTTCGCCGTGGATGATTCTGAGCAGATCTTTGACGGAGCATTGTGTGGAGGGAATGGACAACGTCCCGCGGAAGCTACTCATGTACTTGAGCAATGTTGCTTTTCCTCTCGAGTCCTACTTCCACACTGTTGTATGCAACACGCCGGAGTTTCAAAATACCACCGTCAACACTGAGCTTAGACACATTCTTCCCCACCCCAGAGATCTGACAGTAAATTTGTCACGAGACTATGATCAAATTGTATCGAGGCCGGCTGCTTTTGCACGGCCGTTTGGAGAAGGTGATCCTTTGCTGGAAGAAATTGACAGGAACATTCTGAAGCGTCGGCCGGCGGGAGTGGTTCCCGGAAAATGGTGCATCGTAGGAGGCACGAACAAGAGCAGAGGTGAAGATTCAAATTATTGTTCAATCTGGGATGATATTGATTCAATCAAGCCTGGAAATTATGGCAGGGTTTTGTCAGAAGTAATAGCTGGTGCAGCAAAAAGATTGGTTACCGATGAATGCCGAGGCTTTATTGTTCCGGATGTTGGAAAGATATAGATGTAGTAAATCGTACGGAGGCTATAGCATCAGGTTTGATTTTGAAGATTCGCTTGTATGTTAGGCAGTAGTTCCGAATAATTCCTTCATTATCGTTGCTAATAGCATGAGGTGTATGCCTGCCTCTCCGTACATTAAAACTAAAAGCAACCCTTTTTCTTTTCTTTGGGATACTGTAAGTTGATTGCTCAGCAAAGGCTAAACATTTTTCAACTCTTCTACTTAGTTTTGCAGATATAATGATGAACATTTACTTCATCTCCCTCTTACACCCCTAATCACACGAATATATTCCCATCCCCATTTACTCTCTCATCTCACGCCAACCAAATATAGCCTTAGTGTAATGTTTAAAAGTTACAAATGAATTACTCTATCCGTTCCAATTTTTTTATTTTTATCTATTTTAAACTATATGACATATTTTTATATTAAAAATTTATTTATTAATTTTTTTTATTTTATCCTTATCTCCTCTCACGCACTTTATATATTTTTATTTTAAAAATATTCAAATACATCAATTTCAATATTAAATTTTTAATTTTTAATAAAAAGAATGTTTATTTTTTAAAATAAAAAATTTAATAGAATTGATCACAATTAATTAAAAAAATAAAAAATTATTATAGATATTTTGTTTATTTTTTATAAAATCTCAATAATTGTGTAAAAAAATATAAACAGATGAAGTATTTAAAATGCTTAAGAATAAAATTGGAGAAGAGTACTAATTACACTAATTAAAATGTCCGACATTCTTTTGCTTTGTGGCTCCAATAATACTTTTCAGAGCCGCTAAACACTCAAAAAAAAAAAAAACATTGACATGGGAGTATTTTTAACGGAAGGGGGCTAGGGGTAGGGGTGGAACAAGGAAGAACTCTCTAAAAGTTTGATACAGTCCCTTCCAGAGTATAAGAGCAACCTTTTCGGCCCGTGACAAATATGTCACGATAGGAAACGGATTCCTTCTGGACCAATCTCGTACAAATATTTCCAGATGCCCAAACGCTAACACCACCAAAAAAAAAAAAAACACTAATTCATTTCAACTAAACAGAGAAAAAGGGCTGAATTAGTGGAGAGTACCCTTCACCTCAGTACACCAGCGGCAGCATATGGACTCTCAAGCCGAGCACTCCGACTCCGCCCAGCCTTCGTCCAGTTGAAGACTCCTTCGGCGTCTCCGCTTTGTGCTCGCAATAACTCTGATCACCCGTTCCAGCTTCGACTCTGCGGCTGATATGAGCTTAGCCTGCACGCCAGAGATATCCTCCACCCTCTTGAGTACTTGCCGAGTACGCAGCGATCCGTCTCCGCAAAATCTCAAACCAAACCAAAGACACGCCGCCAGCCCCACTCGAAAAGGGTAAAGCGACATTCGCTCCCAACAAAGGTTCAGGGCACTTCTCGCCAACCGTACAGCTCGGTCACCGGGGAGTCCCAGCTTCCCGCACCAATATACCAAAACGCCCTCCGATTTCAAGTCCAAGATGGACGGATCCCGACTCGATATTCTTTGATTCGACTTCACTTCGACGCCGCCGGCTAGATCGTTCGGACAATTTAAGATTCTGCGGCGATCAGAATCAGTTTTCTTCTGGCTGATTGCGCACGACGTCGTGCTGGAAACACAATCCGAGTTGGACGAAGACGACAGGGAATCGAGACGGCCTTCGTCGGTAGAAGCTGGCGAGCAGGAATCACAAAAGAAGGTCGACGGCGGGAAACAAAGGGCGGAAACGGGATTTACAGCGAAGCCTTTGCATTCAGAGCAAATAACCCTGCGAAGGTGTCGTGCAACGAGAAAGTTGGCCCGGTGAACCTGGGCATCGCAGCTCCAGCAAAGAAACGCCGAATCAGACGGACAATATAGAGCAGCTCGAGCATTGCATAGCTCGCAAAACCTATCTACGGCTTTCATGGTAAAAGATATGGGCCTCAGTTCCGGCAATGTACGTGGTTGGACGGGATGATTTTGGGCGTGTGTTGGCGGAGGAGATGTAAGCAGGAAAAAAATGGAAGGGGGTGCCTAGCTGGTGAATGAAGAAATAGTACAGAAGTGGACTAAATGTAGGTACACGGAGACGGAGGGAAGGACCATAGTAGTGGATAGTAAGAGGAGGCAGCGAGCGTATACGTAATACGTGTGGGTGGAGAAGGGGGACATAAATTATGAGTGGAGGAAGGGGAGGAGGGGGTGTACGGAGCAAGAGCGAATGTTGGGATTGGATAGAGGACGATGGATCTCATAAGAAATGGAGAATCAGCAGGGTTGAATGTGAGTTGTGGATATAAGGATCTAAAGGAGGCGAGGTTACAGGGAAGCCAAGCGTTATTGTGTGTGGTTTGTTTCTGTTTTAAGTGCAAAAGGCAGTGCAAAATTACCTTGTTGGTCCCGCGGGGGGGGGGAGGGTGTGAGAGAGAGAGAGAGAGAGAGAGAGAGAGAGTGTGTGTGTGTGTGTGTGTGTGTGTGTCGGGGGATTTGGAGTTTGAAGGTTGGATTTAGAGGGAGGAAAATCTGAAAAAACCGGAAAGTGGAGCGAGGACACGGTAGACTGGTGGATGCGAGAGCGGCGGTGGTACTAAGACCAGGTACTAATGTTGTGGCCTCCAAATCATAGGCGGAGAGAGAGTAGTGTATCTTTGTTCGTTGGCATTGAGTCCGTGTTTTGTTCAGTGGATCTCTGAGAATTGTTGCGAGTCTCGTGAGTCGTGACAGCTCATACATCAATGCTTCGCAAAAATCTCTCAAATAGTATTGATGACTTTTTTTCAGAAAAGTTGAACTTTTAAAATACATGCAAGATGTGATTGAGAAATTAGTTTGTATATATATTTTTAGAGAGTAATTAAATTAGATTGGAAAACAGAAGTTTATCTAATTTAAATTTTTCCTTGGTAAAGCTTTAAAATAAAATTCAATCCTATCACAACACCAATTTCCATATTTATGTTAATAGAAATTATGAAATATAAAATGTGTGTGTACAATTCTTATTATGCATGCTACGCATAAGTTATGTGCAAAGTATTTATCTTTTTAAAAAATAATGTATAAAATTTTTTATTTTTATTCTTAAAAAAAATTTTAGGGTATATTTAATTTTTTAATTAAATTATATTGAAATTTATAAAAATAAATTATATTTAGATTTTTTAATTAAGTTATATTAAAATTTGTGAAAGTAAATTATTTATGATATGATAAATAAGATAAAATGTAAAAAAATAAGATTTTTTGATTAAAAAATCAATTCAAGTATGCCTTTTTAACTTTTCCTCCTTCTGTCCATGCAAATTGCAATGTGTGAGATTGGATCAAGAGCGAGGTGTATTCTCGACCATGATTTTGGAGTGCCAGTCGCTGGATCCTACGCGTGGCACGGTTTGACCGGGTATTCTTTTTTTTTTTTTTGTGAAGGGGATTTGACCGACTATTCATCATCGGGTATTCAGATATGCGGCGTTGTTAGGTTGTATTTGGATTGAATGCTTTTAAAATAATTTTTTATATATTTTTTTATTTTTAATATATTTTTAATTTATAAATAATTAAATTTTATAATTTTAAATATAATTTAATTTAAATATATTTTAAAATATTATTCCAAAGTTTTTGTTAAAGTGGATTGGGACGGTAGGGGGAAGAATGATGATTGATGTTTACTATGTTTGGCGTGGCAGGGTTACTTGGAGGGAGGGTAGGGAAGAAGAGATCAAAGAAGGGCCACGGGTTTAACGGGAGTACGTGGATGGCGATCCAGCCTTCCGGGGGGACCACCGCGAGATTTTAAGATCATTGTTCCTCCTCCGTTTGAGCTGCTTTGAACTTTTTAATATAATAATTAAATTATGTAACATGTTATTTTAATATTAAAAAATAATAAATTCAGATTAAATTATATAATTTAATATAATAAAATTTAATTAGTATATTAAAAATTTTAGTGGAGAGTATATTAAGAGATTTAAAATTTAATGGTTCAAGTATTATTTTTATTTATAAGGTTTCCTTCCTTTCAAGGGGTTCAGAACCCCCTGGCTGAAGCCACGTGGCACGAACTAGGGGGTTTTCCCAGGCGGCTCAAGGGACGCCACGAAGGTCCCTTGCGTACTCCTGGCTTGTGTACCATTGGCATTTGGCAACACGAAGTTGGCGTCGAAGTTTGCCGTGCAGATGCGGTGGTCGTAGGAATTTGATCTTTAGAGAGCGGAAGATGGGTGGGCCCAGCACAGCAGAATTAATCTTATTTTGGGACTTGCCCTCCTTCAATCATCCGGACCCTTAATTTAACGTGGCTTATATCCGGCGAACTGGAAAGAAGTTTATGGTGTGATGGGTGGATGAAAAAGAAGATGGTAAAGAATTGAATCTTGGGCTCACTTTACGTTAAGTTTTTCTATGGAATTCAAATCTATATATATATATATATATATATATATATATATATATATATATATAATTTTTTATTTCTTATTACTCTAAATTTTTCATCTTATATTTTTTAAATTTTTACTTTTTAAATTAGTCTTTAAAATTTTAATTAGTTAAAATTATTTTAATCTATTAAGATAATTATAAATAACTTATCTTTATCAATTTTGTTTAACCCATATCTTAATTTAAACTAAAATTATTAAAGCTAAACTCCTAACTTATATATTAATTTTAATTTTAAATTTTGTATATTAAGTTATTTTGTAAAAGTAATAGATTTTAATTATTACTTTAAACAAATTATAAAACTTCTTATATATTAACTTGAGTTTTAAAATTTTTATTTTTTAAATAAAATTAAATTATATATATTCAATTACTTTATAAAAGTAAATTTTAATTATTCAATAGTTATCAACTAATATAGATTTAATAATTCTTGGATACTTTAATCACATACTTCAAGGCTTAAAATTTTATATTAGGTTTCTCACTTTATTATTTTGTATATTCCGACTTTATCTTTTGAATTAGTCTTTAAAAATTTAATTAGTTATGATTATTTTTAATCTATTCAAATAATTTTAAACTACTTATCTTTATTATTCTTGTTTAGCCCAATCTCTTAATCTAAACTAAATTCATTAAAGCTAAACTCATAACTTATACATTAATATGAATCTTAAATTTTGTATATTAAGTTACTCTGTAAAAGTATCAGACTTTAATTGCTACTTTAAAAACTACTTATATATTAACTTGAATTTTGAATTCTATATATTCATTTACTTTATAAAATTAAATTTTAATTATTTAATAGTTATCAACAAATATTATTTTATTTATTATTTGGTACTTAAATCACATGCTTCAAGGTCTAAAATTTTATATTGAGTTTCCTACTACATTATTTTGTCTGTTTTATATTTTTTTCTTAATATTTTGCCTTATTTTGTTTGGTAATACCATAATGGCATGGCTCATAGTATTCATTTTTTTTATTCTTCTAATTTCTTCTGTATTAGAAGAAACAAAAGAGATAAAAAATTATATGCTAAAAGTCTATGATGAAAAAAAATATTAAATATTTTTGAACCAATAAAATTTTAATATTCTATATAATTCGATTTCCCTCCTAAATAGCATGAGCTTGGTCCGGACATCATTATGGCCGACGAAATGAGCCCGAGCCCTAATTAAGCGAGCTAATTTCGAACCCATTGAACATGATAGACAAAAATAGCATTATCAATAAAGGACAAGTTACGCAAGGGAAACATTTTGGAAAGTGGAATGTGTGTATTTGTGCGTGTGATTTTTGAAGCAGCCAAAGCCGAAGACGATGCCATGCGTTTCATCCAATTCCACATGGATCAACCAAGGCAATCTGTGCGCCCCATCTTTCTTCCCCGATTCCGGTGCGAAGAAGGCGGTAGGTTCGGACACTAAGTCTTAATTTGGTTCGCAAAAGTAAAGGGAAGGGAATGGGAAGAGAAAGTGGTATATTTTATTTTTTTAATAAAAGTATTTTTATTTACTTTAGTTTTATTTGGTATGAGGAGAAGATAAGTAAATTAAAAAAAAATTATTTGGTTGTACAAAAAGTGAAAGAGGAGATATGAATACTTTGTTGAGCTTATAAATTTATCCTATTTTTAAATTGAAAAATTATAATAAAAATAAAAATTAACGATATAATAGTCTTTTAAATATCAAATTCCCCCAATCCTTTCAAAAGTCGGAAGAATTGAAATTGCTATATGGAGAGAGAGAGAGCTCACCCTCATCATTTATTCTCTTACTCCAATCAAACAAATAAAACACTCATTTATTTCTTCTTTTACCTTCCATCCCCTTTTTCTATTTATTTTCCTTCCAACTAAACTAAACCCTAAAAAGTATCCATTAATTAAATTTGGTTCTTCCTCCCTTTATATTGTAAACGAAGAAAACAAAATGTAGAAATGCACTTGCTTATTTATAATTTTATCTCTACTCATACTAATTTTTGTAAGAAATATACTTTTTAAAATTTATTCATTGTTATATTTGGTATTGGATGTCTACTTTAATTTTCTTTTATTTGATTTTTGAGGACAATAAGAAAGAAGACCGTTCAAGTGTAAAAGAAAATAAATGGAGAAGTACTTTTATTTTATTAATTGTTTTGAAAACTTAATTGAGGAATTTTCCCTCTCTCCCTAGGCCCTCCCTCCTCCCTCCTCCCTCCTCCAACACTCTTCATACCCGCGGTTTCTGATTTGTTTGGCTTTGTTTAGGATGATGCGTTCATCCCGAACGAACGCATCAAGCTGATGCGTTATACTTTGAACTTGTTCACTTAATAGTACTGCCATAATGCGTCGGAGTTCGAATCAGATAATCAGAGCAAGGCTAAACGGGTCCAAAACTTCCTCTCTAGCATTATCTCTCTCGTTCTGGAGATTGGAATCGCTCTCTAGGGCTAACGTCACTCACTTTCACTCTTATGATCTTACCATAATCCATGGTAATTTTGTACTATGTTCTTTCCTGTTTTCTTCAACTCCTGGGTACCTACCGCAGGGCCAGGCTGCAGCATCCTGTAATCGAGTCTCGGAGGTGAACTATCATGCGTATCGTCAATTTGAATTCGAGATGGAAGGCGTACGCGGCAGGGAAGCTCCGTTGATCCATCAGCAACTGCATTACTTGCAAGAGTACGATCCTCCTCATCAGCATCGAGATGGGCTGCAACCTCCCAGTAATGGGCATATAATGGACCATAACGAGCGCGATGATGATGACGGTATCTCTGAAGCGGCTGATCCCGGAAATTCCGTTGTGCCTCAGGCGGGCAACGACAATTTTCATCAGAACAATAACCAGCTCACACTCTCATTTCAGGGTCAGGTTTATGTTTTTGACTCGGTCTCCCCTGAAAAGGTAGATCTTTTCTATCTAAATCATTAGGATTCCGTGCTCACTAAGCTAGTATTATTCAGTTTCGACTGAATTGTTGGTTTATCTGCGTGCTCGTAGGTGTTTGAAAAACATGGAAAAAACTGTTTTGTTAGTAAAAGAATGTTCACTCTCTTCGGGTACTAGAAAATATTTTTCGGACCTTCCTCTGGGGATTCTATGTACATTGATGTTAGACAACTGAAAGCAGGGCTGTATTGGCCTTCCTGCCATTAAGAATGGAGCCTGATGTTGAGTCCTATAAGCTAAGTACCAGCTTAAACATATTACTAATTTTATAATTAATGTAAAGCTAGTGCTTTTTACATGGCAATGACATATATAACTTACAGCTTCAGGCAGTCGAAGTGCAGTTGTATCTGTAATCATCGACTGTGTCTTTGTTCTAATGGGTAATCAATGGTTTCCAGAAATCAAAGGAATGTTACCACTTTTTTTTCACGGGTCAATGGTGGTTGATGCCCCTTGATTTCTACCATGACTATATATATTCATGTCCTATTAACAATTCATTCCAGGTTCAAGCTGTACTCCTACTTTTGGGTGGTCGTGAGGTTCCTTCTAACATTCCTGCTGCCCCTGTAAGCACTCATGGTTATAGGGTATGGAGGAAGTCATTTTAAGTGTTATATTTGTATAATTGATTTTTTTTTTTGTTTACTCAACTGACTAACTACTGCTGTGATTAGGGTTTATCGTGTACCCCACAAAAGTTTAACGTCCCTCAGAGATTGGCCTCCTTGATTAGATTCCGTGAGAAAAGGAAAGAGCGAAATTTTGAGAAGAAAATTCGTTATACTGTTCACAAGGAGGTTGCTCTCAGGTACAAGTTTCTATTCATATTACTTGTTCATGTTGGTTAGTTTAATCAAATACTGCAATAGAGTGGCTCTTTATGGGCAATTCCGTTTGTTGTTGTTTAACATGGACAACTGTCAAATCCATCAGCTTCTTAAATGAGTGGTCTTTGCCATTAACTTCTTGTTGATTCGGGTAAATCTTATAGAAAATGCAGACCTAGTAGCTTGGCTTTACATGGTAGTTTTATTATTGATGTTCCTCACTCAACTTCAGATAATGAAGATATGCATAGACTTAAAATTTCCTACCATTTAAGTTGTGGAGTAAAAGGTGGCATTTTGGATTCCAGATTCAGACATCTGGGAAGAGCAGTATGATACTTCTGTACCTTGAAGGGAGTCCAAAGAAGATAAGCAAGATTTTGTCAAAGGCGGTCCAATATCAATAGCTTTCTCCATTGGCATTCACAGTACTTTTAAGATAGGCCATATATGGTGGAGTGTGTATGCTTACTGATGCATTAAATTCCGTAACTGAGCTGTACACTTCCTTAATTGATCAGTTTCACACCTTAGCATACGTTCAGTTTTCCGTCTAATCATTTTCTGTTGTCATTTACAGGATGAAAAGGAATAAAGGTCAGTTTACATCTTCAAAATCCAACCATGATGATGCTACATCGGCATCTTCGAGTTGGGACTCAAATGCAACTTGGGGTTTGGACGGTAATGCATTGCAAAATAAACAGATCTTGTAAGTTTACCTTTTTCTCTTAAATTCTTTTACTGTTATAATTAACTCATTTGCTTTTTCTTCTTTGCTTTCTTTATCTTTTTGAATATGTCAAATATTAGCTTTTTGCATGCTAATGATTGGCATAGATTTCGTGATGGTTGGAATGTATACTTTTGGCATTCCTTCCCTTCCCTTGGTAAAAGCTCATCTGTGCCTGCTTCTCGTTTCTCCTCCTTTCTATTCTCTTGCCTTTTTTACTTGATGAACTTCTCTCCCTTTGCCTTTTCTGCCTTGTGAGTCATGTCTCAGTTTATGGGGTTAGTTCCCCTTTTATTTATCTCTACTGGGGGAGCCAACTAAGATGTTAATATCGTGTTTTCACATACATGGTGATATTTTAATTTTAGTAATTGATTCCACTTCATGTTTATCATGCTAGAAACCCAAAAATAAATTAAAAAAGAAACATTGTTGACAAAAGTGTCTTAGCATTTAGATCTCATTGTTCATCTTCAAAATGCCATGATTTTAGTTATTTCACGCTTGAAAATATTATACCTTGCATATTTACCTGATTTGATTCATGGCGTAACTCAAGATCTTATTGGAGACTATTTTTTCTTAATGTCTATGCCAGCTGTCATCACTGCAGCATCAGTGAGAAATCTACTCCAATGATGCGCCGAGGACCTGAAGGTCCCAGGACACTTTGTAATGCTTGTGGACTTATGTGGGCAAATAAGGTGAATATGAGGCTTCCTCTGGCTCGTAACATAGTGGTTGTATATTGTTATTCGTCTGCTTTCCCCTTTAGGATTCTACTTCATGGTACATAGCATTCCATAACCTGTTCACTTGGTGGAATTGAATGGGATTTCATGCCTAGTTATCCACACTTGTTATAGGATTTTATTTGTGTGGTCTCTTTTTTTTTTTTTTTTGGGGTGGCCGGGGGGTGGGCAGTTGTGGGGTTCATCAATGTATCAGCTCTGTTTGACACTTCATCTTCTTGGTTGTGGTGGTGACCTGTTGCTTCACATCAGAATGATTGGTTGCTTGTATGAGGCCTTTTCACTTGAAATCTGATGATTCTGATTGATTGCTTGTGATGCCTTAGCGATTGCCCCTTGTTCTTGGTATTGAATTCTGTTGTAGATAATGAAGACACATTTGAAATGAATGCAGTCTTGATTTTGGTTTTTGTCATACATAATGAAATGACATTGGAAATGAATACTGAAGAATTGTGAGTTTCTTGCACTAATTTTAATGAAAGGAAGCAAAACTCAAAATATGGATTGCTCTTTTCATGTCTTTCACTGTTTACCTTCTGAACACTTTTTGCCCCCTTTCTTTTGGGATGAATATAGGGAACGTTGAGGGATCTACCAAATGCAGCACAAATCCTGGGACCGAATACTTCTCTTACCAGGAATGAAGAGGTGGATTATATTTGTAATTATGATTTTTTTCCTACACTGATGGAACTTCTAGAAGCTGTTACTAAAATGACCTCTCAATGCATGCTTCTACAGAATGGAAATTTCAAGAGTGATCTCATGGTCCACAGAACTGCTGGAGATGGAAGTTGATTCATCATGAGCCATAGTTATCTCATGTTTTTTACCAGCAGATGTGTACTAGAGTGGCTTGTGCCAATACCTGTTGCAGAGGAAACAGAATTGTGGCAGAAGGAAGGAAAGCGTTGATTCTCGGTGCAGCTTTGTTCCATAATGTGTTTGTACTTCTAATAGTCACGTGTATTTGGACTGATTTTCTTTTGAGAATTTTTGTTTTGAAAATGAAAAATTGAACTGGTTTGTTTTTGGGACTTTATCTTCGTTGCTTTCCTTTTCCTTTTGAATATGTCAAATGCTGGCCATTTTCTTGGTAATGATTGGCATAGAATTGGTGATGATTGGAGTGCATACTTTCGGCATTCCCCTCCTTCCCCCGGTATAAGTTCATCTTTACTTGCTTGTAGCTATTTTCTGCTCCTTTCTCTTCCATTGCCCTTTTAACACTAATAATAATGAGAGGAATAACTTGATAAAATTGTCTAATGTCACCTTTTCTGGCTTATGAGTGATGTCTCAGTAACACTAATAATGAGAGGAATAACTTGATGAACTTGTCTAATGTCACCTTTTCTGGCTTGTGAGTGATGTCTCAGTTTATGCGCGGATTCAGTTCCCCTTCGATTTCTTCTCTACCGAAGGAGCAAACTGAGTCTTGAATTCCCACACGCCCGTTGATATTTTGATTTTAGTAAATATGAATTGATTTCACTTCCTTTGTCTCGTTGTTTTTATTTGTTTATTTATTTTGTTTATTCCGGGTACAATCATCAGAGAGATATGGAAAGGGATGATGAGGCGGAAAGGTAGAAGCTTGAGGTTAGCAGAGGCGAAATGAGGAAATGTTGTTTGATGAAAAGCAGTGGAGTAGAGTAGTAGAATGCAAGCATTGATTTAGTTTTGTCGGTGGTTGAACTTGAAGGAAACGACCAATATGCTCTTCAATTTAAGTTAACGGTGAGATTGGACAGAGATTAAATTCGAGAGAATAGAAGTATGATAAAAGTAAAAAATTTATAATGAAATATAATTTAAATAATTAAAAATTTGTAACGAAATATAGTTTAAATAATTAATTACTTATTTAGACTTAAAAAATTTTATTTTATCCTACAAGGAATGATGAAAAGAAAAGAGAAGGAAATCCATATAGGTTTGGAGGAAAACGAGCCAAGATTTGTCTTTTGGTTTTCATTCTCTGCCACTCTTGAGAAAAATGGTATATTTATGTACATCATGCTACAAAAAAAAATTAATTAAGTTTGACCCACAAAAAAATTATTAATATGATTAACAGAAGGGAAAAAAAGCGGCACTGCCATAAGGAAAAAATAAAGAAAATGAGAAAGAAAACAAAACTCGGATGGATTCTTCTGAAATAATACTTCCTCCATTTAATATGTAATTCTTTATATAATACTTAGAACAAAATGAGATACCGGTGGTAGGTATGCAACTAGTCAATATCTCATAAGTTATATAATTCGTCTAATCATATTAAATCAAGTGTATTGTGGGTCATACCATTATCGCTTACTTATTTATTAATACAAACATTTACATTCGAGTCCGTTATGGTGCGGATGCCTTTTTTTTTCGCAAATTGATCCAACGGTCTGGAGCATTCAAGGGCAATTTGAGAATAAAAAATTAAAATTGTTCTGCCAAGATCAGTCATGTCAGCCATATCACGTCACTTTTCTTTCAAACACTGATTAGAACTGATTTCTTTCCTTCCCATTTCCTTTTCTCTATTTTCTTTCTTCGGTTCTTCTCTCATTCTACCCTCTCAGCGAGAAATCTAGTCATGATAGAAGCATTTGAAACCACATCTCAGGTAAACTCAATATTTTTCTTCTTCTATCCATTGTGTCTTTGTTTTGCAGCTTCTGCACCTGTCATGTTTTGTATCTCGAAGATGTTGTTTAGCTTGTTATGATTCTTTACATACCCTCTATCATTTTTTTATGATAAAGGTTGAATCCAAAGATGCAGAAGCACAATCATGCATGAAGAAACAATGGGTTGCATATATTCTAAAAGTTTCAACAAAGAGAAGGGTAACTGCTCAAGGTATTTGGATGATAAAGAAACAATCCACACGTATAATTGGGCAAGACACATCGCTGAGTTCCTGAATATAGGGGCATAATTTTTTGTAAAAAAAATCAGGAAAAGGCCTTTCTCCTGGCCAGAAGGAAGCACTGGTTTAGGATCTGAGTAGTGATCATAGAAGGTTGAATAATTATTCTTATATTTGCATAATAATTATTCACTAATATAGTACTTGTAGACTAAATGTTGCTTCTTGAAGACTAAATAATTTTATTCTTGTGTTTGAATAATAATTATTCATTGATATGATGATTGTGGTTTGAGTGTTGGTTCTCGGAGACTGAATAATCATTCTTGTATTTAAATAATAATTATTCATTGATATGATGATTGTGGTTTGAGTGACAAATATGAATGTTGTGCATACTTATTCTTGTATGATGAATAATAATTATTCACTGATGTAGGTGCGATGTGCTGAGATTTTGCAAGGCAAACTTGATGGTGAGTTACCCTGCTCTTGGTGGAATGGGAGTAGAGTTGTTGAGGCTTGTGCCTTGCTGCCACAAGTTAGGGCGGGGGACTGAGAAATTAGTGAAGAAGAAATAGTTGATTCACAAAAAGCCTCGGAGAGGGCGTTTTTGGTCGCCAAACGGCGTACATATATGAAGTCAAATTTGCTTCCCTGTCAAAATTCCTCCTTGTTATACACGTATTTCATGTATTACACTTTGTCTATCTTCGAACATCTCTTCTCATACATAATCTTTGTTCCGAATCCAATATGGTGGGCATATCTATTGTAGAATGCATGAGCATCGTTGATAGTTGAGAATATTTTATCCCTGTATCTGTTTCTACTGGCAATGACCATAATAATTATTCAATCATTCGAAAATAATTATTCTGTGTATTGTGAATAATTATTCTCATGCAAGCCCTAGTCTGACCTTACTCCTCTTTATATTTCTTAGGTATCAAATAAGATCAATCTTTGAATAATTATTCACAATATAGTTTTCTCTATTTAATAATTAAACTTCAAAATAATAAAACTCATTACTCAAAATAGTAAGAATCATCATTGCGGAATTCAAAGTTTACATGAATATTTGTAAAATAACAAAAAATATCTAGGATTAAAATCTTTCATCATCAAAACGTTTCTTCAAGTCACAGGAACCAACATAAACCAATTTACCGCAATGCCTTCAGTTTAGTTTATCTTGAACAATCATTCACTCAAATCTAAAATCATCTCAAGAACTTAATTCATGCACACCGAAATCCAGACAATAGAAGAGTTGCTCTTCTTTAAAATTCATCTATTTTTCAATATCAAAAATCGTTTTCATACTTGTAAACACAACCACAAAGTCTTCACTCATTCAAAAGGGTGAAAAACTAAATTTATTAATAAAAAATAAGAACAATCAAGACCAAATCAATAAAAAGAATAAGAATAGTCAAAGCAACAAAATTATAATATTTATATCAATTCTATGTTGTCACAGTAACGAATAATTATTCATAAGTGTCTAAATAATTATTCACAACATAGTTTTATCTTTTAAATAATTAGTCATTAAACCAGTAAAAATCATGCTCAAAACAAGAGAATCATTACAGGAGAAGTCAAAGTAGATACGAGTATTTCTAAAATAACAAAAAAAAGATCCACCACTGAAAGTTTCCATCATCAAAATCGTTCTTCAAGTCGTGAGAATCAACACAAAGTAATTCACAATCGATTCTTTCGATTCACATTGTCTTAAATAATTATTCACTGCTAAATGAATAATTATTCACTGTTCGAATCTAAATATTATTTCATTCAATTTTGAAATCAACCCAAACAACTACTCCGTACACCACCGAAATACAATTAAGAGAAAGAGTTGTGTTCAGTTTTAAAAATCTTTAAATTTTTAAGATCAATAATTTGTTTTCAAACCCGTAAATACCATTCACAAAAGGATTTTTATTCATCAACATGGTAAAAAGTTAAATTTACTAAAAAAAATAAGAAAAAGATCAAGACTAAACAAAAATCATAAACATATCTTACTTGACTCCAAATCTTCTGCAAGTTTTGAAACTATTCTTAAATTGCACTTTTGAACTTGTTGTTGTCCATCGATATTTACTATTTTTCAGTATTTTTGTAACAATGATTTAGAGAAATGACAGATAAAAGAGCAAAAAAATAGAGAAAGAAAAGAGAAAGAAGAGAGAAAGAAAAGAGAAAGAAGAGAGGAGTGAGAGAGAGAGAATCAGATATGATAAAGAGAGAGAGTAAGTAAGTTGAATTTGATAGAAGAATCTAAATTTAAAATTAGATTTTAAAATTTATTTTTAGTTTGAGCGAAACTGAAATATTTTTTGAGGTTAAAATTATCATTGATCAGTCTCAACTGTTGGATCAGTTTTTAACCGATCGAAGAGTTGTGAAGGCTTTCTGCAAGTGCAAAAAAAAATGCCATCTGTATCGTAACGGACTCGCATTTACAATACACTTGACATAATATGATTGAACGAAATATAACTTATAAGATGTTAACTAATTATATATTTATTATCATAAAGTATCTCGAATAAAATGAATTAAAAAAGCGTATCCATTTATGCGCAATGGCCAGAAGGTTTTAAATTAAAGTTATATTAAAAAAAAAATCAGAGATATGTAATACTCCTATGAAAACACAAGGGGTATGGGATAGGGAATAGTATATAATTACCGGAGTTGTTCAACGTATCTCCTCCGTGGAGTTCAACACCCCCTTGAATTGAATTGCTGTGTGTGACTCCGACCGTCGTTGTCTCGGTCTTCTCCTGCCCTTTCTCCCGTTTCTCACTGCACCTAATCTCTACGGAGACGGGAGAGATCGCATTCTTTCTTTCGGATCTTTCCACTTTCCTTTCGATCCGCTTTCCTTCTCCGCCGGATCATTTCCCGTTTCTCCTTTCTTCTACCCCCTTTTTTCTTTCTTTCAACGAAAAAGATTGAATATCAGCCGAGTTTTCCATCAATGTTTGCACAGTTATAAAACGTATTCCTCTCACCGAATCAATCAAGAGGACCGGGAGCAATGGCGAGGAGCAGATCGTCATCCTCCTCGAGCTCGTTGAGATACGTAAATCCGGCCTATTACCTGAAGCGGCCCAAACGTCTTGCCTTGCTATTTTTCTTTTTCGTCGGGGGCACTTTGTTAGTCTGGGATCGTCAAACTCTAGTGCGGGAACACGAGGTAATTTCTTTTTCCTTCAATTCCTTTCCCCGTGTGATTTTTGTCTTGAGCTTTAGAATAATCAAGTGCATTAGGCACGCCAATGGCATTCTGTCTTGTTGCTTCCCCAGCTCCTTTTCGATTCTTTTGAATTACTTGATTCGACAGAGAGGAAGGAAGTCCATCAATGCTGTATCTAGCCCCTCCATCAAAAAATCATTCGTCGTCACCTAAACCTCCTATAGGAACTTATACGCTTAAAGTTGACGTTTTTCTTTTTCTGTTGTGCGATCTTCATGCGTGACAACAGTAGTTATGTACCTGGACTTCTTTGTGGGATCTTACCCTCTGCAGTAGTTAATGCCTCTCTGGTCCTTCACATCTTGTTTGCTTTAGTTAGATATCCATTTCTCCAGTTTAAATTATAAAGCCTAATGAATACTCTATGCATAATGCTGATGAACTTGCGGTATTCATATCTTAAGAAATGATGTATGAACTATTTGGCATCAAATAATGCTTAAGCAAATCCAACCGAGAGCTATATTTATTCCATCTGATGAATATTTGGATCTTGTATAAATATTCTTCTCTCTTTTGTTCATTTAATTTGCTTGTCTGAGAAGCGCATGCACATTTACTTGTTCTCATGCTGCTTGTGATTTACAGCTGTAGAAAAAAATTGAGATTCTAAACTTGTTCCAGTTCATATGTTGACTACTGAGGCCTTTAACAGAGCGTATTTTACTTCAGTGGAGTGATTTAGGCTCTTGTAAACATTCAAGCGAACTTTGTTTTATGTTTGCAGGAGGAGATCTCGAAGTTGAATGGCGAAGTTGTTCGGTTGCAAAATTTGGTATGCCATTCAAGTTCTTCTTGCTCTTAGCTTCTAGTTTCAGGAACATAAAGATGTATTCTTGATTTTTTGCGTTGACTAGCTTTCATTGAAGTCCTTCATTAAAGCATTATCTGGCTCTCCTGGCCTAATGGGACTTAAGAGGTCACTGGAGATACCAATTATTTTTCAGTGTTGGTTGATTATCTGAAGTTATGTGCAATCAAGCAATCTTAACAGACAAGATTTCTCAGTTGTTGAACTAGTCAGATTAACCATATTTAACATCAAGGAAGAATTGCTTCTCCATCAGGGTTTTGTTTTGATTGTAATTAAGTTGCATAATCTTCATTTACTCCAATAAGTAAAATTCATGGTATAATTTTCCCATTTCCAATATTCAATTGCCGAAAGTTTATTTGTACAATAACAATGCTGATCTACAGCTTGAAGAATTAAAAAATGGTCGAAGCATTCCCAGTGAGAAAATGAAGAATGATGACAAAACTGCAAGAAGGAATACCAATGTCTCAGATGACCCTGTTTCCATCCAGCGAAGAGAGAAAGTGAAAAATGCAATGATTCATGCATGGACTTCATATGTAAAGTATGCATGGGGTCATGATGAACTGCAAGTATGTTTTCTATCCTATAACTTTGCAGCATAAAATTTTATAAGCCATTGCCCATTTGATGTCATGGAAAGGTCTTTAGTTTCTTTGATCAACGTAGACGTTATTTCTTTGTTTTCATACTTCCTTGTACCATGGTTGCTTGATTGAATGTTTTTACTCATGCCCATGGTTTTAATCCTTGATGATCTTTTGGATTAGAGTACTTAAAATAATTTTGTATACAAGTTTTTTAATCTTGACATACTGATACTTTATATGCTTACCAGCCACAATCGAAGTCCGGTGTTGATAGCTTCGGTGGCCTTGGAGCAACTCTAATAGATTCTCTTGATACATTATATATAATGGGACTGGATGAAGAATTCCAAAGAGCTAGAGAGTAAGTCTCCTCCCCCAACAAACAATGTTTGGTTTGAATCTTCTTATTCACACAGACATTCCTTTTTCCCGCTTGTGGGACTTTCAGAACTTTTTGCCACTTAAGAGGACTTTCGGAACTTTCTGATTTGATCTCCCTTTATTTATACTTTATTTGCTTGAGTTTGCCTGTCAGTAGTTACTCGCTGTGGTCTTGATGGCCTGTAAGATGTTCAAGCTTCATTTTTGCTTGCTTGTACTCTTTTGAGATCCGTTATATATCTACAATCATGTATCAACAAAGTTTGAATATGCTTTCTTGAAGCTTTTCCATTTCTTAGATTTTTATGTTTCTAAATGTGCGACTTAAATGGTCTTCTGTTGCTTGCTTACTTTCTATTTCATTTTTTCCATGGTTTTATGAACTCTTAACAACTAGATACAGATTAAGCACCCCCTCGGTCTGGTATTCCACTTTTTCCCTTCTCCCTATTTCTTGTTTTTGATTTCTTTCTTCTCTATTTGCTTTTGGTGGTAAAACCAGTTCATAGATTATTATTTATTCTACCATTATTAAGATAGAAATGCGATAGTAGTAATAGCTTTGTCCTTTTCCTTGAATGGCTTTTACACTCTAGGACTTGTTTGTGCTGGTTTATATAATATTAAGCTAAGGAAAAGTTTAACTACACATTAGTTTGTCTCTTCAGCTCTAACACGATGTCTTGACTTTTGCAGGTGGGTTGCAAATTCCTTGAATTTTGACAAAAACTATGACGCTAGTGTGTTTGAGACAACCATAAGGTTGCTTTATAAGGTTTAATGCATTGTGTGTTTGTCAGTTTGTTCTATGTAATTATATATTCTAAAGCAGTTGTCTACTGTTAATTTAATGTAGCAAAGACATAGTCCATATTATTGATGAATTTTTATTTGTGTTTTAACCATCCAGAGTTGTGGGTGGACTTCTTAGCGCTTATGATCTCTCTGGCGACAATGTCTTCTTAGAGAAGGCTAAAGATATTGCTGATAGGCTGCTGCCTGCATGGAATACAGCTACTGGCATCCCTTATAACATTGTTAACTTGGCTCATGGAAATCCACATAATCCTGGATGGACTGGCGTAAGTTTCTGAACTAGAGATCTGAGGTTCCATCTTGTATATTTGAATTGCATCTTCACATGGTTGTTAACTCCATAGATTTGTTTTTGCAATTGGAGTTTCTGGGAAATTTGGTGAGAGATGTGGTCTGTTGTTTACATTAAACGTGTTCTCTATTTGTAGAGATTTTCCAATGAATAGTAGTGTACTTATTCTTTGCTATTCAGTTGACCTAGAAATTATAGTTTTATGTTTGCTTTGTGTATAATAACCTTATCACTAGTTTTAAGTACTGTTTTCCTTTTACTTAACCTAGGTTCTTGACAGTTTTGTATCTACTTTTTTGTATAATCCATGGTGATCATCTACTTTCAGGGCGATAGTGTCCTGGCAGATTCTGGCACAGAGCAACTGGAATTTATTGCTCTTTCTCAGAGGACAGGAGATCCAAAATATCAGCAGAAGGTATTTCTGGAAAATTTTCCTTGCATCTTTGGGGTTGTCATATCTGCAGTTTGGCATTATAGAAAACAAAAGTTGGCTTTACATAGAATATCTCTTTGATTTAAATTGGGAGGCATAATTTTGGAAACATCTCATACTTTTAAATTTGTGGTTTCAGGTGGAGAATGTCATTTTGGAGCTTAATAAAACCTTTCCTGAAGATGGTTTGCTGCCCATTTATATTAATCCCCACACAGGAACAAAGTCACATGCTACCATAACCTTTGGGGCTATGGGAGACAGGTATTAGATGATCTTGTGTATTGTTTTTTAATACTTAGACATGTATCTTTTAGTATATGGGATCTAGTCCTCATGGAAATTTTCATGCTATATGACTTTTGTATTCAACAATATGATTGATGCATTGACTTCTTTGCTATACTACTAATTGTCTGTAGAAATTCTTCTATTTCAGCTTTTATGAATACTTGCTTAAGGTCTGGATACATGGAAACAAAACGGCTGCTGTGAAGCATTACAGGTAGGCAATATCACTATCCCCGGATGTGTTCATTTATTTCTGCATAGATAAATACTTGCAAACCACTCACAGTTTTTAATTTCATCAAGAGAAAAACCACGATAATATGCACATCAGTAATATAAACTTTCTTAGGAATTTCAGGGAAGAAACAAATAGATTACACACACACACACACACACACACAAGAAAACTAGTTTAACTAGCTTTGCTGGTTGGATAGAAAAAACAGTACCATTAGCAGAAAAGCACTGAAATGGGTCTGATTTATGTTGCTTTTTGTTTTTTCCTTCGTTTCATACCTTATTTTGATTCAGTCCATTCTTATTATCCAAATTTTTGAATAAAAACCTGAATTTCTTCGTAAAACACTTTGATTGAATTCTGAAACAGGGAAATGTGGGAGACATCAATGAAAGGTCTTTTAAGCTTGGTTCGAAGATCTACACCATCGTCTTTTGCATATATCTGCGAGAAGATTGGAAGTTCTGTAATTGACAAGGTCATTGATAGACTCTGAAATGTCAAATGTCTACAGTGTGTCAAAATATGTAATTCTATTTATGTCTCTTGTTTGATATATGTGCAGATGGATGAGTTAGCTTGCTTCGCACCAGGAATGATAGCTTTAGGGTCTAGCGGTTATTCTCCTGATGAGTCTCAGAAATTCCTCTCACTGGCAGAAGAGGTGAACTTGAAGCTTGTCTTGTAGATTTTATAATTTCTAAGCTGTTGGTGGACTTAGAAAAGCACGCTGTAATAGTAACCTTTTATATTTTTCTCTTGCTTGCTTTTCCAAGTTGTGGCCTTCTACGTGAAACAAAGCACAGTCTGTTTAAACCCATTTTTTGCATAAATTGGTGTTGGAATGCCATATTATTGTTTTCTTCTTGAATATTTTGCAGTTGATGCTTCTAGTGATTGCACATACATTTGCAGGTGAATCGCTATGCAGTATGATCATTACCAATTTGCCTCAGGATTTTGTTTTCCTAATAGATCTGTGTCCTCCTCCTCTTTGAACAATTATTTTAAAGTTTCTTGAGATCTGAAAAATCTTCAGCTGTTGCTTACTACTGATTTGAGCTTTGATTGGCTTCCTTTACAATTATGCATTTCACTTTCAGCTGCCTTAGCATACAAACAGGATGCTTTATCTCCTGGATCTTCCTTCGCTGGCAGATTTTATGCTTTATCTTCATTTCTTCATTTGGCAATATGATAGAATAAAAACATCCTATTATCAGTCAGAAGAAACTTGAATCTGTCATAATTTCTCTTCTTGATGCGTGCCTCAAGTGGTATTGTTGCTTTAGCCAACTACTTTTCCTCTTTGCAGCTTGCTTGGACATGTTATAATTTCTACCAGTCAACACCCACAAAATTGGCAGGAGAGAATTATTTCTTCAATTCGGGACAGGTTTTCTTTTTCAAATTCTAATATCTTTCATAATTTCTCCTTTTCCATTGCTTCAAGAAAAGAAAGCATTCTGATGTTTTCTCACTTTGTCATAAAAAGGACATGAGTGTAGGAACATCCTGGAACATACTGAGACCTGAGACTGTTGAATCACTCTTTTATCTCTGGCGTTTAACCGGCAATAAGACATATCAAGAGTGGGGTTGGAACATATTTGAAGCATTTGAAAAGAACTCCCGTATAGATTCAGGATATGTAGGACTAAAAGATGTAAGTTCTCCTTAATCCTGACCAGATATTATTTTGGAGGTTCCAAGAGTTTTTTAAGGGTCTTTTCTTGTTCACAGTATTTTTGTTGGGGATTGCCCACAGGCTCCATGAGTAGTGCAACATTTTCTTTTAAAGCTGATATCTTTCTGTGCATGCACATCGAATAAGTGCGACTTCTGTTACACTAATTCTTTTGGTGATGGAGGACTTTTTGGTTCAACCCTTGCATCTTCCCGCTGGAAATTGTTTGCTTAAAAATCCCATTTTGGCACCGCCACTTGAGTACCTTGTGCAATATTCAAAATACCAATTTCAGATGCCTATTGTCTCATCTTTCTTTTGTCATGTTTCTCTGTATAACTCGTCACATACGCTGCTGCTGTTCACATCAATTCGAGTGAGACTGAATTTCAACAGCCCTGACATGGATCTGTTAGGATAGGATGCACATTGGAGTCGAGCACTCTTGATGAACCTGTGGTCTGCCCAGCCTTCATTGTCTTCTCACCCGTGCATTGTCAAATTTGGAGCATTTTATGTGCCTTTGTTTTCTTTATTTGATACTAACACTATATGCTTAACTTTTGATTACGTATGATCTTCTGGCATTTGACTTGTGGATTGCCGGTATCATCAGGTGAACACCGGAGTCAAAGACAACATGATGCAAAGCTTCTTTTTGGCGGAGACACTCAAATATCTTTATCTTCTTTTCTCTCCTTCTTCGGTCATCTCGCTAGATGAGTGGGTTTTCAACACAGAAGCCCACCCTATAAGGATTGCAGCCCGCCAAGGCCAAATAGAGAAATTTGGAAGGTTGGAGGGACAATCGAAAGGAGATTCCAGAACACGTGCGAGGAAAGAGGGCCGCTTCGGCGATGACTAAATACGGTGCATGATTCTTGATGGAGCCTCTGATGGAAATTCTGAATCTAAATTCGATTTGTTATTGGGGCTGTTATTAAAAGCTGGAGGGGTTTCGTTGACTTTTGATGTTGCAAGTAGACGGGAGATGAATAAAACTGTGCATCCATTTATTCCTAATTAGTGTGAACTATAGACTTAGTTACTCTAGCGGTTGTGGAACATTCTGGTTGAACGAATGGTATGTAATATAGAAGAAGGTAGGCGATTCCTCAGAATTACAGGTAATGAGTAGATACAGGAGATTACGGTCTCCATCGGCCATTTGTAATTTAGATGATCCTCACGAGCATAAAGTTTTGGACAGAATCGAGTTCTCTTGTGTAGTCTGTCAACGAGTTTTTGGGAAAGCTGAATATGAAGCATCACGAGTTTTTATTTCCTCTTCTGTTGTATCCTCAATTTTTTTTCTTATGTTGATATATTTAAGTTTTATTTAGATTGTGTTTTTATAGATTTTATTTTTCTTTTTTAAAAAATTTATTTTTATAAAATTAAATATAATTTTTTAAAATTAAATATAATTTAAATACATTTTAAGCCTACGTGTTGAAAGAGGAGGAAACTAAGAGACAATATATGAGGTTGGAAGTATTGAATCGCTGTCTGAAATCTTATAATAGGCTTTATGTAATAAGAGAGTTTTTTATTTATAATATATTTAAGTTGTGTTTGATTGAAAGAAATTTTATTTTAAATTTTATTAAGTAAATTTTTGTGAAAAAATAAAATTTAATTATATATTTAGTTAAGAAAGATACAAAATAAATTTTAATAATTAAAGATTAATTTAATTAATTTATATTTTAATTTAATTTATATTTTTTAATATAGTATAATTTTAAAAAATTCAATTCACATTAATCTTAAATTTTAATTTAATAATAAAAACTTATTATATAATTATATAATAATTAAAAATTATATATATAAATAATAATTATTAATTATATAATAAATAATTATTCTCTTCAAACTCTCCCCCTCCCAACAGAACAGCAAAAGAAAAAGACCAAAAAAAAAAAAAAAAACCCCTTGAATCAGATGCACGGATGATGGCAGAGAAAGGCGTATTACCAGCTGCGACTTCTTCCTGCCACGGTAGTACTGGGATTGGTCACCGGACCGACAGGAGAGGGTATAACAATAACAGCGCAGGCTAGCCGCTAGAGCATGTTTTTCTCTTTTTCCATTCTCCCTTTCTGATTCTTATCTCTGAATTGCTGAAGCTCTGCTTGGAATTAGAAGTTCAGGAACGGCGGCGGCGGATTGATCATCCATGCAAACCTTCAAGGAAGCTACTTGGCTTATGGCATTAGCTTCATCAGCACGCTGAGGAAGAAGGATACTCTACGCAGTACTGTATCCCTTTTACAACCTCGAACCGTTTTCTCCCTCTGTTGAGATGCGAACCTCGCATCGTCTCTCTCTCCTCTGCCGCCACAGCCGCCACCACTACAATTTCTCCGCCTTCACCTCTCAATCTTCCATCCCGCCTGTACTCGAAATTTATGCTGCTCTTCACCACTCGCGAACGGAAAATCAACCTCCCAGAAACAGTTTTTTAATTGATTCCGGGGCTCACTTGCTCTGCTCCGCTCGAGTACGTTTGAGACCTTCATTTGCATTGCGAGCTCTTTTTGGGGCAAATTCTGGGCCAAGAGTGTCTAGGTTGCCTCCATTTTCTCTGCCTTTTGATCCTCAGTTCTCCTTCGCTCGTGGTTAGTCATCCTTTTCTCCCTCATCCCGAAAGAAGCAAATTTTATAAAAGCAAGGGTTTTTCCTTTTTATTCTAGTACGTTTTCATTTTTGGAGGTTGTGTGGTGTTTGGTAAACATACGTGTCGTGTCAAGTCTTCTTTAAATATAATGTTGCTGTGCTCGCAGGATTCATTACCAGACCTAAGAGAATAAAGAAGGTAGAAGTCGATGATCATGGGTAATGTGTCTACTACTGTGGTTAACTTATAATGTTGGTCTGATGTTCTGTGTTAATGGCGCTTGGCTGACTTGGTTGCATAATTTCCTTTTTCTCTTTGGAACATCTTCAAGGTGTTTCCATTTTTTTAAACATTTTCCTTTCTCCTGCTGCTTTGAATTACTTAATTTATAGTTCTATCCGGGTTCATTTTTGACACTTGTACTATCAAGTGACTTTAGTCCTTTCTTCAGAAAGTAGTGTAGAATTATTTGTACTCTGCACATCATACTATCACAAAGGATCATAAGTGTTAGCCATTCTTGGTAATTAGGAAATAAATAAGCTAGCTAAGTCTTTTCATTTGCTAAACATGTTTCTTTTGGTTATTCTGGACGAGAAATTAAACAGTCCAATCTTTGCTTTTGACAAGAACTATATCATCAGTTAATTTTATGCTGTACTTTTCTTTGGGACCTAAAAATTTTGTTTTAGCCAGCGAGCAGTCACAACAGCATTATGGTGCAATTTTCTTGTGTTTTCTCTGAAGTTTGGAGTCTGGTTAACCACCTCAAGCCATGTCTTACTGGCAGAAGTTGTACATTCTGTTGCTGATTTTGCAAATCAGGTAGCACGCTCTCATCCAATGTTCATCTCCCGTTGGTAGAATGAATGTTTTCAATTCATGCTGTTTAATTTTGTCTATCGGTCATCCAATGCAGAGAATCTAATCCATGTTGACCTTGTAGGCGCTTCTTGCATATGGTTTAATTAGTTCCAAGCGCGCCCCTGATGCTCTCCACCCGTGAGTGTCTCATGAGTTCGCAAACACATTATATATCCATGTTTTTGTTTAACACTTCAGAAAAGAACCCATACATTTCCATTGATGAAACTTTTCTTAAACTAATCGCAGATATGGTTATTCCAAGGAGAGATTTGTTTGGTCTTTGATATCTGCTGTTGGTATCTTTTGCCTCGGTTCTGGTGCTACTATTGTAAATGGAATTCAAAACTTGTGGACTTCTCAGGTAGTCAACTGGTAGAATTTGAATTGAGAAATGTTCAATTTTCTTGCTAATATGATGTTCACTCAGTTACATGCAACGGGATTTTATCGATCTTGATTGTTTTTATCCTCAAGCCCCCTGAACATATTGAGTATGCAGCTTTGGTGATTGGCGGTTCATTCATTATTGAAGGTAAGATATTCCTTATATATGTCCTTAAAAACCATTTCTTTGATTTTTAATTGATATCTCTCGTAAGTAAATCCTGATTTCTGTAGGTGCTTCCCTTGTTGTGGCTGTACATGCTGTCAGGAAGGGCGCAGCTGCAGAAGGAATGAAAGTGAGAGACTATATTTGGCGTGGTCATGATCCAACCGCTGTTGCAGTCATGACAGAGGTGATTGGATGTTTGATTTTGGCATACAAACTGTTATTTATGTGAATTTGCTCCAAGTTTATATGTAATAGGATTTTTTGGAGTTACTATATTATCCTTCTTGAAAGGCTATGCCTTGGCTCTGTTTAGTGTATATTGGATATTCAATTGAATTAATGATCAACTTAACAGCACTAGTTAAATACTATTTAACAGACTTACAAAATCAGTAAAAGAAAAAAAAGAAAGAAACTATGTTAATCAAAGCAGGTCAATAAGTTAGTATTTTGAATCCAGTACTTTTAACAGATTGACATATGACTGAAAGTTGACCATCATAATTGCTGTTTTACTGAACTAAAGAAATACGTTTGGCAGCATTGATAATAACACATGACACAATCTCTTTGCTTCACAGGATGGTGCTGCAGTTACGGGCCTTCTGATTGCTGCTGCATCTTTGGTGGCTGTGAACAGGACTGGAAATCCAATTTATGATCCCATTGGATCTATTATAGTGGGGAACCTTCTGGGAATGGTATGTCATGTGCACTCTTGAATGGGTGCCATCTCACACTTACAGCTTTACAGTCGAAGAAAATGGTTCAAAAGTGTATACGAGCCAGGCATTTCTAAACGGTGACTGGACTAGGAGGTCTAGCTGCCTATGCCTTCTAAATAACACAACCTTCAACTTCCAAGTTCCAAAATGTTTGTAGTTTTTAATGGTGGATGTTATCCTGTTAATACTTGGAATTTGTTTGCAATATTATCGATTATATCTGTTGCCTGGTCAATCATGTCATTTCTGGTCTACTGCATTTATGTGTCCTATTCAACCCCGGATCTTGTGTGGGGAAAGTAAAGAACATGTATGTTCGAATTGGGTCTTTTCCATCCATGAATTTACTGTGTGAATAGCTTCTCTGCACAATAGCCTGATATTAAGTAGATTTTGGGGGGCCAATTATGATGCATATATTGTAGTGTTGACTTGAAAACCATGAGCAGGACAGTTGGGCTCATTATATCATGCATATTATGCAGGTGGCTATATTTTTAATTCAGAGGAATCGTCATGCATTGATTGGTAGAGCAATAGATGGCCATGACATGGAGAGAGTCCTCCAGTTCTTAAAAAATGATCCGGTATGCTTTAGATGATCACTTTTCCCTGAAAATAGGAGGGCCAAACTTAAATCATAGGGTTATGCTTGCAGGTTGTAGATGCTGTTTATGATTGCAAAAGTGAGGTTATTGGACCTGGTTTTTTTAGGTTTAAGGCTGAAATAGGTAACATTTTATATCATATCACATTGTTTGGTTTATTATAACTAAAGCTATAACCTGCAGATCTTTTTTCTGCCCCTCTTTATCTTCCTTCTTGGGATCTTAACATGAAATTATTTGGCGTTTTACAGATTTTAATGGCATGGTGCTGGTTCAAAATTATCTAGACAGAGCAGGACGTGAAGAATGGGCTAAACAGGTATTGATCTTTACATCTCTATCTTTATTCTTAGATCTTCTGTTGAAGGGATATAGTTGATAGGATTACGAGCTCCACTTTTCCAAGTTAATTGCTAATTCCCATTACTGTCTCTGGGGATGTATGTTGGTGCAGTTTCAGATTTCGTTTCTTTTGCCCCTCCATGGAATGGCTGGCTTTCTACACCCTAACTATCCCATCTGCTAGGACTAATAGTGCAAATAAATTGCTCGTCCTACTTGCCTCTAGCTTAATAAAAATGTCTAGCAACGTATCAGTCTCCATCTAGTCTAAATTGAATTCAGAGTCATACCCTTGCATTTGAGATGCTAATTGTCCAACTGGGACGTGTGATTGCTCTAGCATAAGGTAATCTACTGATCTGAAGTGACAAGTTTAGTTCGCGTCCTTTGTTGATGCTGTTAGCGTGTGCAAAGACTTTGAAAATTTATGAGTTCATATTCTTCATGTTGCACAGTTTCGGGAGGCTGCAAAGCAAAAAGATGATGCAGCATTACTGAAGATAATGTCCATCTATGGTATGTGGGCGGTTACATGCATTAATTTAATTTATTACTAGAAACTCGTATTATTATCTCTTGATGGAAGCAGAATAGGAGGGGAAAGCGAAAAGGTTTCCATCTAACATAGTATCTCTTGTCAGGTGAAGAAGTTGTTACAGCTCTAGGGAGCGAGGTTGATCGGTTGGAAAAGGAAATCCAGGAGATAGTTCCCGGCATTAAGCATGTGGACATAGAGGCCCACAATCCAATTCTTCCATCTCCATGATGACGCATTTCAACGAGGAAGTGGAAAATTTTTGTATTTTTTGCCTTAATTTTTATATTTGGAGTAGCAGTATTTTGAACAACACTTCTCTGGTGTCCGGTAAAGCCATCGGTTGTATTCATGGTTTGCAAAATATCAATAATAACAACAATGCGATATACATATGCATAAAGTAGCTGAACTATGTAATAATTTGAACGGGACTTGGGCAGCATAACCTTTTCTCTAGCTCCGTGGCAAAAAAAAAAAAAAAAAAAAAGTTTTGGCGCTTCGTTGTTAGCACTTGAACCACCTTGCTTCTCCCATATCCGAGTTGAATTGTGCAACTTTTATTAGGTAATGTTGTAACCTGGTGTTTCATAGAAGTGAACCAGGAGATATCAGTGATCTTTTCCTCAAAGCCCAGTGATTGGAGCATAAAGGTGCTGCCGGTATGTGCATGGTGTTGTACCTTGGTTTATCACAGCGTCTTTGAGAGCAGGCTAGGGTCGTCTGTATTACTAGATATATAGCATTACTTCGCATATAGTACGTTTATACATGGACTCGGGGAACCCAATCCTATGGTGACAACCTATAATGATAGTCCTCAACTGCAGTCGCCCATAAACCTACGAGAGATAAAGGAATTATGCAGCGGCAGGGGTGGAGCGGATGTGAGTGGGAACCATTCCCACGTTATTGAGTTCACCGGCAAAAGGTGTGCACTTGGCGCTGCCACACTTGCCGAGTTTGTGTTGGAACAGAGAACTGATCATCTTCTCCAAGCTTTCCAGTGAAATGAATTTGGGGCTTTCGTGGTTGTCTGATTCATTTTCATCATCTTCCACCGCTGACGCGTACTTTTGAACGTAGCTCTTGTAAGGAGGAACGATGACCTGCACTACCAGTTGGAACATCCTCAGCCTCAGGCCTTTATGAGTGAAAACCCAGTCGGATTGTTTTCTGTACGTGTCCTGGAAAGCCTCGTGGAATTCCTGGAGTCTCTTTCGGACTAATTCTCGGTCGATGGCTCTCCCACCGGGAAAAAATGTCAAATCCTCCTCACTCAGAAAAGCAAGGAGTCTTCCCCAACTCTCTCTTAGATAGACTGCGGCGTAGTACTCCGCGGACTCCTCGTAACCTCTTAACCAATCATGTCCCATCAGATCACCAAGTTTTGTCCCTCTGATGTTGTTGCACAAGTACCAAGAATTGTTCAGCAGGAAAAGGCTGGAAAGGGTGGTGTCGTCGTAGGTTTTTGCGCAACCTTGCAAGTTGAGCTCAAGGGCCTCTATGATGATGTGTATCTGGTCCGGTACAAGTCCTCCTTGAAATTCACGATTGTTCCAGCCCTGATGTATCTCCAGAACTTGGACTAGTATTGACCGGTACTCGTCCTCGAGCAGCAGATTGCAGAACTCGGTGACAAACAGTAGGAGCCTTGAAAGACAGCCGTCACCCGGAGGACCGGATGACCTTTGCGACTCCACTTGAATAGGCAGTTCCCAGAATATTTCACAAGCCCCATCAATGACTTTCTTTATTAGATCCCTGGTCTGCCCTTGGATTGCAGCACAGGCTTTTCCGCTGAACAGCCTGTTAAAATCTGGCCGCAGCCTATTTAGAGCTGCGAAGACGTCCAGGAGCTTCAAGAGCTTGATTGCTTCCTTCTTACCTCGAGTAACTGTGTTTCCAAACTTGATGAAGTTGTAAAATCCTGACTGGAGAACAATGTCAGCAAAGCAACCCATCCAGACATCGCATCCGGCTTTCTGGAAAATTGCACCGCAAAGCCTGTACTCCATCTCAAACAGATGTCTTACGGCGAATTGCAGGTGCTCGTCCCATTGATCGATGTAACCTTCAACGTTTTGCACGCTGTCAAATTGTGATAGTGATATCTCAAGATAATTTAGATCTTGCGCTTCTAATGCTGTTCTCACAATTGAACTGCGAACCTCCGCATAGATGGATAGACACTCTTGAAGACGATTGCTAACGCTTAACCTCTCAATGATCATATGCATATTCTCGGCTCCAAACTGGGGAAAAGATGTCGGAGAAATGATGCTTAGCTCTTCAGTGGAGAGAAACGAAGAAGCCTGTGGAGGAGGAAAACTGATTATGGACAAGAGACGTCGGAATTCATCTTCCAGTCTGTCGAATGCTTCGGTTAGCAGCCCTCCTTGGAGACTCAAATGTTGCTCCGTTGCCTGCAATTGCCCGAGTATCTTCAAACATTTGGTCACGCTCGTAATGTACCAATCATGATCGCCAACTGCGTGGTCTTCAAGAAACTGCAGGGCATCTTCTAGCCAAAGAATCACTAATTTGCAATTTTCAGTAAGAAGGCGAGCGGCTTCTTGAATCCTTTGAATAGCAGCAAGATAACCTTGTAGATCCGAGGCCGGGTCAGCCGGGAATGATTTCTGAAGATCACGGACCACGTCAAAGATTTTTAGAACTGCGGCAGCAGGGCCAAGTGCGCGATCAATGCGGCGTCTAACATCATAAAGAGCACATCTACATGCTGCATTCTTCATGGTTTCTTCCAGTGACGACAACCGCTGGCTGCTTTTCTCTAATCTGGGGCCAGTTTCACGAAGGGCAGAGGCAATATCCCTTGATTTCTCTAAGCTGCCCTTCAGAAGTTGTCGAGCAGCAGCAAGATTATAAGGTGGCGCCATTACCAATTTCTTTCTAACTTTGGAGTAGAATCCCTTGGATACATACATCAGTGTATAGCAGATAGAAGAAAAGGAGAAAGGGAACGAATATTATTTGACGTTGTGTTCACTTGCTGTTTTCTTAACCAAACTCAACGAATCAAGTAAAAACAAGGCTACCAGAATCAAACCAAACTTGACTGCTAAAGCAAGAAGCAGCCAAATGGCAAAGGTAACAACAGTTTCCTTCTTGACGAGAATTCCACATAACCGCTGCCCTTTTGTGGGTTTTGCTTGCTGCAGCCCGTCAGCTTACCTTCCACGCTTTTCCCACCAACTGAAATCACCAGAAAATCACATTGTCGCACGTCAAGGATCCTTCCCTCAGTGCTATTGCTTGCCGTGTTTTGTGTGCGTCCGATCCCCCTGAAGCGAGTGATTCAATGTAAAAACATATCAACATAAGAAGTATTCCTATGAGGCACTCGTCCAATTTTAGTCCTTTTGTCATCTTCAAGGTAGTTGCGCAAACATCAGCCAGAAGCTCCCAACTACTTGGCAATATTTCTTCTTTGAGGAATTATATGTTGTGCTTTATTTTTAAGAAGTTCCTAATTTAATAACAATTCATCTCGTCAATAACTTCATTACTAAATAAGAGAAAGAATTGGAGTAATTACTATTTATTTATTAGAAAATAATTTTATGAAATAATATAGTTTTTATTTTTTCAAAAAAATTTGACACTAAGGAAAAATATATTATGCGTTTATAAGGAAAAATTTTCTTTTTGCTTTTTTTTATTTGTAGCATTCGGTATCTTAATCCGAATTCAACAGCAAGTTTGGATTAAATTTTAAATTAAAAATTTTTTATTTTGAATTATATTTTTTTAATAAATAATTTATTTTTTTTATTCTCAATATAATTTAACTCAAATAAAAACTCAAACTAAATACGAGTTAAATTTTACAGAAAAATTCTTTCATCATAATATTAACTGTCCATTTAATAACTGTCTCAAGTTATTGGGTTATTTAGGAGGAAACTTCAAACTCCGAGTCTAATTAGGGTACCATCCTGACATCTGTCTGGTACAAGGCTCATTCTCTTTTGGTGGGTAGAGAGGAGGGAGACGCAGTTGTTTACAGAAAACTAGTACGTAATAACTTGATCAAAAGCTGGTTGGTGCAGACACAGTCCAGTCCGGTTTAGTCATGCATATAATTTTTTACATCAAGTGATCACGATTCAATTATCAAAAAAACTTTAAATAATTATTTAAATTTTTTTGTCATCTAATCATGATCCAACGATCAAGATTCGATCAGACCGAATACGAAAAAAAAAATTAAATAATTATTTAGAATTTTTTACCATCTGATCACACGATCGAGTAAGATTTAATTGTATAGGTGCTAAAAAAAATTATGTAAACCAAATAGGACACCAGTCACGGCATCAATCATTCTAAAGAAAATGGCATTGTCATTGACAACTTGTCTTTTCCCATTGGTCTTCATCGACAAAGTTTCCGAGAAGTTTCATCACCAAAGTAACAATGAACTAATCCTGTGAGCGACCAATGGGGTAAGTCCACTCCAGTGAGTCCGAGTCCCCGGCGACATCGAGTGTAGACATAGCACTGTCTGGAAGTTAATGATCGCAACTACGTTACAACTACAAAGCTTATCCGCCATCTAACGGTAAACACCACCATGCAGTTATCATTCATTGATCTTACCTCACGCTCCAAAGATAGGATTTTTTCTATTCTGGGTTTAATGGAAATAGGCTTCCTGTATCTGTCCGTATTCGTCGCCTCTTCCTTCGTTTCAACCATTGGTAACACAAGTGATGGAACAAAAGACCAGAGCTTTTCTGTTCCCATCACCACTCTAATTTCCATTTTTATTTTCATTTTAAACAAAGTTTCGTTCGCATTGGATGTCTTGAATTTCTTCAAGGCATTACCTTGCGGAGGAGAGGAATTTGTTCATTCCTTTCTTCTTTCATGGGCTTTTCATTCTTTCATCTCTTCTTTTCGTTCTACTTCTTGCACTGCGCACCATAATTGAATATAATTTGTAAAGAAAATTTTAACGGGTGGTGGCGGCTTCCGTTTCCTTGTAGCGGCGGCGCCATCTCTCTTGCGTTATCTCCTGTCTTCCTTGCTATGACGAGTCCGGGCCACGAGTATGCTCCGGCATCACTACCGCTGAAGATGGAAGCAATGAAACATGACGGGGAGGCCAGCGTCGTCGTCAATCTGGGAGGCTGGGTCCCCTTGGATGGCGACTTCTCTGACCCATTCGACATTGACTGCACCAAGAGAGCGTCCCACGAGTCGCTCAGGCGTTGGAGGGTAATACCTTTTCTCTTCTCTCCATTACT
Organism: Rauvolfia tetraphylla; assembly: GCA_030512225.1. NCBI lineage: Eukaryota > Viridiplantae > Streptophyta > Magnoliopsida > Gentianales > Apocynaceae > Rauvolfia > Rauvolfia tetraphylla. Next base: position 216,800 of record JAJQKT010000005.1, read on the forward strand.
AACTGCATGCGATGCCATTGCTTTTGCTCTCTGCTTTTATGTTTTGCTCTGTGATGGGTTACTCCAATGCTAATGAATCATATGTGTTTCTTTATCAAATTACTTCTTCCGCTGATGTGAATCTCCGTCTATTTGACACTTCTACAGCAAGCCGCACTCGTGCTTAATGCTTCCCGCCGATTCAGATATACCTTGGACTTAAAGAAAGATGAAGATAAAGAACAAAGAAGGAGGATGATAAGAGCACATGCTCAAGTCATAAGGGTAACCTCGTAAACCACATTCCCTATTTCGCTGGATTACTATAACAATCTCTGATTTCACAATGTTGTGCGTAGGCGGCATTGCTCTTCAAACTTGCCGGGCAACGAGCAATTGGTACTTACTTTATCAATACTTTTTCTGAAGTTGTTCTTTTTATCGCATTTCTCTCCAGTTATTAGTCGTGAAGTTCTTTTACAAACTACTATTGTGACTAACCACATTAGATATACTGGTCAGGTTCTGGAAAGAATTTCCAGCTTTCTCTTTTATAGCTTCTCCTAGGAAACTACAGTTTTGATATTTTCATAAGAGATGGTTGTGTCAAGAGGAATGGTATACATAAACTTAATGCTGTAAATGAGATTCCACAACCTCAGAAATGCTGGCTCTTGTGGTACAAGCATTGAAAATCCTGTTTATTCTTATAAACTTCTTTTTTCTTTTTTCTTTTTTTTTGGGTAAAACTTTTACATTTCTATAAGTAGACCTCACGGTAGGCATAAACAGCAAAAAATAATCAATGGCTAAAGGAAGAAATCAATGAACAATTACAACTTCCTTTCTGACTTCCCATGATCATGGAATGACTTCCTGTCTGAAATGATCAAGGAATCAATTAAGTTGATAAGTCTGGATACATCTGACTATCATACTTTCCTAAAAATGAAGTTGTCTCTACTCATAATTTTATTGGACACATTTTCTGAACTACTACTCTAGTAATTCTATGTTTGGTTTATTTAGTGTTAGGTGCCACGGTTGCTCCTCCGAGTGTAAATGGTGATTATGGTATTGGACCTGAACAACTTGCATCAATTACCAGGGACCAAAATATCTCTGCTCTGCAACAATATGGAGGGGTTAAGTCAAATCAATTCATCTTTCTTCCATTTTGAAAATCCTCTCTTGATAACATATGTTAATAATTAGAATATTATGATTTTTATTAGGTCAAAGGGATATCAAAGATATTGAATACAAATCTGGATAGAGGAATTGTTGGGGATGATGATGAATTATCAAATCGAAGGAATGCTTTTGGATCAAATACATACCCTGTGAAAAAAGGCCAAAGCTTCTTGGTACTAATTCTTGAATTTTTTTAAATTTTATTTAAACAATAACCAACATGTTCCTTATATTCACTTATGGAATCTTTATTCTTTTAGAGGTTCCTCTGGGAGGCTTGGCAGGATTTAACCCTCATTATCTTAATTGTAGCTGCTATTGCATCATTGGCACTTGGTATCAGAACAGAGGTGGCTGAGACATTTTTTTTCTAGTTTTTTTGGTCTTTTCTTCTTAATCATCCAATGTGACTCCTTATACTTTCGATTTTGTTTTTCATTCTCGTAGGGCCTAAAAGAAGGATGGTATGATGGGGGAAGCATTACTTTTGCTGTTCTTCTTGTTATTTTTGTTACTGGTAATCAATTCTAGTTCTTTTTCTTAGTTGTTTCATTTGTTTTCAATTATTTTCTTCAAACATAGATTGTAGAACCTATTGCTTTTCAATTAATTTCTGCTGGAGTGGTCTAATGCAAACTTCTCTCTTTGTATCTTATTACATCTTTTTCTTGATTCAATGAACATGAGCATGAAATGCTCAAAGATTTTAAGAAAAATGAAAAGAAAGTGCAGATTGATTGTTAAACCCCCAGAAAAAGGTTACTTTTGTTTTCACTGTGGCATACTTATATCGGTGGTCTAATAGCTTCCTAATTGCTTTCTTTGATTTAGCAACTAGCGATTACCGACAATCCCTTCAGTTTCAAAGTCTAAATGAGGAAAAGAGGAATATACAATTGGAGGTACTAGCACTTGTCTCCTGAATGTGATTAATGTTCTTCACAGATCTAGTTGAAGTTTGAACTTTTCTCTAGATGGAGGTGAAAAGCTAGATAATTATGCAACCTCACCTTAGATGATTTTTTTTTTAAACAGGTTATCAGGGATGGTAGAAGAGATAAAGTATCAATATATGAAATTGTTGTAGGTGATGTTGTCCCTCTCAAGATAGGGGACCAGGTATGTGCCTCAATACCAATATTACTTTGTGCATATTAAGGATATCTAGATCACTCATGCATCTTTCTGTATTGTCCAGGTCCCTGCAGATGGAGTTTTAATAACTGGTCATTCTCTAGCCATTGATGAATCCAGCATGACTGGGGAAAGCAAGACTGTAAGCTGTTAGACCTACTCGTGTGGTAAATATTTGATTCCTTACATTAATTTCTCAAGTATGACATCACTTTGTAGGTGCACAAGGATACCAAAGCACCATTTCTCATAGCTGGTTGCAAAGTTTCAGATGGAGCCGGAACAATGCTGGTAAAATCAACTTCTTTTAGTAATTGAACCTAAAGAAGCTAAATTGATTTCATCTTCTTGAAGCTGGAGATGGTGTGATTATTATGTTTGTGCTACTGGTGACAATTTTGAAGTCAACTATGCTGTAGAGTTTAGAAATACGCCCAGATGGTGTTTGCAATATGTTTGAATTTAATAATTTGCTCCTTACCAAACATGATTCCTGCCGGATGAAGTTATTTGGTTCATTGCCGTTCATACTGTTGTAATAGTTGCAAACTTTGATCTTCATACTACGTACATAACTTTTAATTTTTTAAATGTTAATCCATCTCTTTCTCTACCCATGCAGAAATATTGCTCAATGTGCCTTTCTTTTTTTTTTTTCCCCTTTTTTTCTGAAATTCAAAATTTGTATGTCTTCATAGTGCCAGAAGGTTTCTTCTGCAAGATATCTAAACTCAAAGATTGTGTCCATTTACAATAATAGAATGGCCAACTAGTTTGGCCCTGTTGTATTCTTATTAGATATTTCTGTGTTTAGGTAACTGGTGTAGGAATTAATACTGAATGGGGATTGTTGATGGCAAGCATATCAGAGGATACTGGAGAAGAAACTCCCTTGCAGGTTTTTTTTTTTTTTTTTTTTTTTTTGGTGAAATGCTACGTGTTGTCTGCAATTATGATTACAAAGCATCCTGAAAATTTTTTGTTCCATCAATGATTCATGGCAGGTACGGTTGAATGGAGTAGCAACATTTATAGGCATAGTTGGACTCACTGTGGCTCTCAGTGTACTTATTGTTCTTTTGGCCAGGTAAGTTCAGTAATGTTGGTATTATTAGTCCCCGATAGGAGATAAGTTTTTCTTAGTATACTTCGCAATTTTTTTACACTCCTAGGTGTCCCCATGCATCTTCTTCTAGATTTCAACATTATCTTTGATGTGCATTAAGTAATACATTGCGAAATTATTGAGTTTTGTTCTGTAATGCTCCATGGGTTTAAGAATCAAACAAGCTTTTGTCTATTTCTAGAGTCAGAATTTACCAAGGTCTCTTTTGTGTAACCTTCTGAATGAGACAAGGTTTCTTGAGAAAAAGATGGAAGCTTTTGTGAATCAAACATGTGATATTGAATATGTCTGATCTACATTTTCATAAATGTCTTGACGTTGAATATGTCTGATCCACATTTTACTAATCTTCACTGATTTAAACTGTTGCCAGATTTTTCACTGAGCATTCAAAAAATGCTGATGGAACCACTCAATTTATCCGTGGCAAGACCAGCATAAGTGAAACAGTTGATGGTGTGATAAAAATTATTACTGCTGCAGTAAGCATGCTTTTTTCTATTTGTTGAAATTTATCTGTATTTCTTTGTTTAACTCTTCAAGTTCTTTTTAGGTCACTATTGTAGTTGTTGCTGTTCCTGAAGGGCTACCTTTAGCTGTTACATTGACGTAAGTGTCATATAAGACAACAAGGTGTTTTCATACAACTCATGTTATAACTTCCTTGTTTTTCTTTTCTTTCCTTCAAGGCTTTAGCTGATCTTTTATTTTTCTGGATCGGTCACAGCTTAGCATACTCAATGAAGAAAATGATGGCTGATAAGGCACTGGTATATTTGCTTTTATCGTTTAAATCTTTTTGTCACTAAACCTCATATACTTCTTCAACCTTAGATGTTTATTTGAGTATAAATGCTGACTATTGATGCAAAAAATATGCAGGTTCGTAGGCTTTCTGCCTGTGAAACTATGGGTTCTGCTACGACTATTTGCAGTGATAAGACTGGAACATTGACTCTGAATCAGGTTTGTATTGTTCTCAAATTCTCAAATTCCTTTCCTTTTTATTTACATAATCTTCTAACATATGATTTACTGACTTGCTTACTTTAATGAATTTTGTGCAGATGACAGTAGTTGAAGCTTATGTTGGGAAAAGGAAGATTGATCCTCCTGAAGATGGGTCACAGCTTCCTGAATTTGTTTCCTCCCTGCTAGATGAGGGCATATCACAGAATACTTCGGGCAGCGTTTTTCTGTCTAAGGTGATCTTTCTCTCAATAATCCGGTTTGAAACCATCCATGCCAAAAGAAGGGGCTTGATTGTTTATATGAAAGAATCTGCAGATCCTTTCTGTAATATTAGGCATTTGACAAGGGATATTCAATAGAATATTGAGCATGGCATAGGGCTTGAAGAGGGTTGAAGGGTGAAGAAATAACAAGAATCGTGGATGTTATCTTGCGATTATTTGACCGTTATACCTTCTAATGCTATACCTGTTCTGTATCTCTCATTTTGTGTATGTGTATAGGATGGTGGAACGGAGGTTTCAGGATCGCCAACAGAAAAGGCTATTCTTTTATGGGGTGTCAAGGTACTTTTTATTTTTGTATCTTCATCTGTTATAATCAATGGGTCATTAGTCTTCAAGTTAATTGTTTATCTCATCAAAATTGTTGTTATAGCTTGGGATGAAGTTTGATGTCGTCAGATCTGAGTCAATCATTCTCCATGTCTCACCCTTCAATTCCACAAAAAAGCGAGGAGGTGTTGCAGTAAGAGGAAAGGTAACATTATTTGCTTTGTTATTCCTCACAACAACTATTTGTTGAAATTTATTTTCTTGGAAAAGTTTATTGGTCTTCAAACATTTGGTGAGAACTTGAAGGCTGCCATGCTAGATATGCTTTTGAGCTTTTCTTCTAAGTTGGTTCCACTTTTTAACTTGTGACCATCCTTGGAATCCCTTCAAGCATGGTTACTAACTTATAGAGAAACTAAACTGTCTAATGTCCTATATTTTTATGAATCCATCAACTACTCTACTGCTATAGCTTACTGGCGACCCTTGTAAGAGAAGTTAACTTCTTTATCAAGTTTAATCACCATAATGGGTGCTTGGATCTACTATTGAAATGTTACAGTCATAGGGAAAACAAGGACTATGGACATTTTTGTCGACTTTTTCAATCCGATTGATGCTTCATCTGGTATTTATTATACTTTTGTCTTCAACTGTGTTAAATGTGATTCTATCCAATGTGTTCATTGAATTGGATAGAAGTGACATGCGATATGCTCTCTTAAGTACTCTGGTTGTCATTTCTATGGTTCCCCTGTCCATTTGAATTTCGTATTTGATATACCACTATTCTCTTTGTTGATTCTTTGGCAGAGTAATTCTCAAGTTCACATACACTGGAAGGGAGCAGCTGAAATAATTTTGGAATCATGTACAGGATACCTCGATTCAAATGGTTGTGTGCAGTCTGTTGCCGGGGATAAGGTCAGAAGGAGAAAGAGGGAGGGGAAGGGTGGGGCTGGGAAGACACAGAGCTCTCTGGAAAATGTTGTCACTATTACTGGAATCTAATTCCTGATTATTGACTGGAGAATATAAACAGATGAATTTTGTTAAAGCTTAAACCCATTTTTCAGCTCTTAAATTTAAATTTTGAAGAATATTGATTTTAAGTCCATCTCTTCAACAGGACTACTTTAAGAAAGAAATAGAAAATATGGCTGCAAAAAGCTTGCGATGTGTTGCCCTTGCATATAGAACATGTGAAACAGACAAGATTCCTACTGGAGAAGAACAGCTAGCACAGTGGGTTTTGCCTGAAGATGAGCTTATTCTTCTTGGCATTGTTGGCATAAAGGTACATTCTTTAGCAGATTTATTACCGTCTTTTATTACATAGCTCTTCATTTGTTGTGCCTCTATTGCTGGTGTAGTCTTGTTTACCGGCCTTATGTTAGGGAACTTTGCATGGTCGTGACCCTTACGTTTTCCATCCATCCTCCATGAAACCAGTGCCACTTGCTTTTGACAAGAAGCAAAATAACTGGGGGTGCAAAATTCTTCATTTTTGCATGAAAAATTCTGTGCTTATTCTTAAACTGTTGGTTAATTTATGAACATTTGTGTGTAGGATCCTTGTCGCCCTGGGGTTAGAGATGCGGTGAAACTTTGTACAAATGCCGGTGTTAAGGTAATAATGGCTCTGTTTTACTACACCTATTAAATACTCTTATCATCAATTATTTAAGAGTAAAAAAAGTTTCCAAAAGAAAAAGGTAGTAGGTTGTAGGTGTTGTTCTGTGAGAAGATATTTTAGTTGCCCAGTGTTGATATTGATTGTTTTAACTAGTTTATGCTCCTCTTGACAAATTGGGAAAGGCTTAATATCTGTTAGGGCTTATTCTATCTCGTTCAACAATTAGCCATTCAGGTGTAACTCATTAGCTGGTTCATTTGACAAGTTAGAGATGAAGGAGGCTTAATTTGGATTTAGAGTAAAAAATGCTTCAAATTCAATATGATATTGAAAAGGAAAAACAAAGTTTGATGAAATTATTCATTTAGTACCATGAGTAAATTGTAACAGAAGAGAAACTTAGATATGCTTTATAAGTGGCTGAAAATTATGGTGGTAGTGCATAATGCATAAATTTAGAGAATGACCATGATTTCTCAAAATAATCATTCTCTTTTGCTTTCTAACTGAGGTGTAAGCTAAAAAGTATTCTGCTCATTGAACCAGTGAAGTACATTATCAAGGAAAGAGGTGAGAAATAATGCTGATGATCTGATGATTTTTTATGCGCCAAACTTCAGGTGCGCATGGTTACTGGAGATAATATTCAGACAGCTAAAGCAATTGCTATGGAGTGTGGAATACTTTCTTTGGATACAGATGCAACTGAGGCTAACATTATTGAAGGGAGAACATTCCGGGAGTTGTCTGACAAGGAGAGAGAACAAGTAGCACCAAAGATATTAGTATGCTATAATTTTTATTATCTAGTATTCTTAAATCTAATTTTGTATTCACAATGGCTTGCTGGTAATACAAATTAATGAATATCAAGTTTCTGTTTAGGTTATGGGAAGGTCTTCTCCCAGTGATAAGCTTTTACTTGTGCAAACACTACGTAAACAAGGGGAAGTCGTTGCAGTTACAGGAGATGGAACTAATGATGCTCCTGCACTTCATGAGGTTTGATATATCTTTTGTACTTTCATGAACTGTTCACCTTTAAGTTTTTTTTTTTTTTTTGGAGGAAATGGGTTGAAATTTTTTTAATTTTTATTGACTGCATATGGGCATAAATACATTATTGGTTTCTCAAATATGCAATTATCTTTGATATTGTAGAACATCATATAATTGATTAGAAAAACCTGTCATTTCTCAATTTTCAGTGGCTTATATCTTTAGTCCGGTATCTATTTTTCTTATCATGTCATATTGCAGGCCATCTTCATAACATCTCTCTATGGTTTCATTTAATGTTACTTCTCAGTGAATGGTTGTAACATTTATCATCATCTTTCCTTGTCTGTCCTCAACATTTAATTCTCTCCTGTATTTCAGGCTGATATAGGCTTGGCTATGGGCATCCAAGGAACTGAAGTTGCAAAAGAAAGCTCAGACATCATTATTTTGGATGACAATTTTGCTTCGGTTGTCAAAGTATGATTTTAGAAGTTCGTTTTTGTTTCGGGGAAGCTATATTTTCTTTGTTAAGGAATGTGGGTGCATGTGAATCGAGCTCCATTTATTTATTCATATTAAAGATGTTGTAACTCTTACTTGCCTCTAAGACTTTTGATTAAAGCATGTCAAAAGTATGCTCAAAATGAAAGAAGAATATTTCAAGTTTTCAGCAGACTTACATGACCTCTTATTGATGGGCCAAGTGTTCATCTCTTTCTTAAGAAAATGTACAGATATCCTCTTTTGCTTAACATGTGACGCCAAAAGTATTAAAAGTTTTTTGAATTTCCTTGTCTCATATTTGGTTCCGATTAAGAAATGTTGCTTGAGAGCATTCTTTCTGTTTTTGCTTCCTTCCATTTGTTCAAACTGTACTGGGATCATTTTGATGTGATTGCTTCCTTTCTTAACTAAGTTTTTCTCCTTTAGATGATGCATGCTTTAAAACTTTATAGAATGGTTTGGGTTCTTTTCATCAAAAAAATTGTTTTCTAGTAAATCATTATAGCAATTCTTGAAAGATGTAAGAACTTGTATTCTGAATCTGTTCTGCAAATTACTCTTTACGATTGATAGCACTTCTGGAATTTTCAAGGTCAGATCTGACGTAAGGTTAGCTGTGAGGTGCCTAGATCTCGTTTGGTGCTTGTACTGTTTGCTCAATAATAGCTGGCTAACCAGGAGAAGGTGTGAGGGGGAGGGGGTAAGAAATGGCAAAGTTCCCATTTTTGGGTGACAAGTAGTTCTTGAAAGTTGAGAAACTCTTGTAGGAGAGAGTATCTGGAAAATGAACATGGAACTCCTTAAGAGGCTCAAACTTCTGCTCCTTTAATTAACCTTGCCTCTCCTTTCTGATCTTTTACCTGTTCATCTCATGCCTGTAACATTTTCTAATGGGAAGACATATATGAGACTTTTCGGGATCATGTTTTAGGTTTTTTCTTCGTGTAGGTTGTCCGCTGGGGTCGTTCAGTATATGCAAATATTCAGAAATTTATCCAATTTCAACTTACTGTTAACGTTGCAGCTCTTGTGATCAACGTTGTAGCAGCAGTGTCTTCTGGAGATGTACCTCTAAATACAGTGCAGGTCTCTTCTCATCACTCTTTCCTGATATGTGCTGGTTTTTAGATAGTATTCATCATGGATTAATGTTATTATGTCCCCAACAAAAAATTAAGCACCTAAAAGGACCCCCACAGAATCTCAACAAATGTATTATTATCATACTGTGCATACGTGCCACTGCTGGTTTCTCCCTACTCCAAGAGCATCCTGCTTGGCAGAGACCAGAAGAAAAGAGAGAAATAAATATAAAGGAGCTACATGGACAGGAGACTGCAAAATCATGAGAAACACACTTCAGTCTGAGTGGAGAGTAGAAACTATCTCTTCAGTGATTATTCTTTGCAGTTTTCTGAGAACTCTTTTCTTGATGCAGCTTCTATGGGTCAATCTTATCATGGATACTTTGGGAGCATTGGCATTGGCTACTGAACCACCAACCGATCATCTTATGCACAGAACACCTGTTGGTCGAAGGTTGGAGCTTCTTTCAATGTACTTATTGCCATTAGGTTGTCCTTCCACAATCTGTACATCAGCATAAACATGCTCCAAAGATCTGCTATGTGGTATATGATTTCCATAAGCATTTTAGACATGAGATTCTGAATATTTATATCTTCTAGGTGACCTTCCTGAGTCTTGTTTATAGATTATTGTCTGAGGCGCACTTTAGGAATTCCAAGTTCCAGTGTTGTTGATAACATTATCCATCCAGCTCTTGTGGAACAATTTGATGCCCCAACTTGTGGATTTCATACTAAGGCCTTAGAGAGGTTTTTTTGGTGCTAAATGCTGTAAATGAAGTTGAACCATGCTATTTACTAAAATTTCCCCTTGACCTTGTTAAATGGATTGAGAATATTGTTTGAACACAGTGAATAAAGATAAAGTCTCACAGCTATATCAATTTGATTAATCATAGTTGTCTAAGTAAAGCAAATTTGAAAGTTTGGGCTATGAAACATGGAGGTGTATGGGGTCATTGCATGATATTTTTTGCTATTATTTTTAAAAATTTTCAGGGAACCTCTTGTGACAAACATTATGTGGAGGAACTTGATCATTCAGGTTTGCAAACTTACTGTTCTGTTTACGTTGGTACATGTTTTATTCCCTGTTCGTGTGACATTTTCTTGATTTCGATTATCAGGCTGTATATCAAGTTTTTGTACTCCTTAGCCTCAATTTTGCTGGCAAGAATATTCTGAATTTGAAGAATGATGGACTTGAACATGCTAACATGGTCAAGAATAGCTTTATATTCAATACATTTGTCCTTTGCCAAGTAAGTCTCTTTGTCAATCTCCAGTAAGAAATGGTTTTCAGATATGAGTAACAGAAAAGCTGAACCTTGGAAACCTATTGGATTGAATTCCAGATATGCAATGAGTTCAATTCTAGAAAACCAGATGAGTTCAATGTGTTCACGGGCGTGGCTAAGAACCCCCTCTTCATTGGAATAGTTGGGGGAACTTTTATACTTCAGGTACAAAAAAGGATTTATGGATATCAATATGTGCACGTCTTAATCCATTTGCCTGATAGTAAATCTGTAAGATATTTTAACAGATAATAATCATTGAGTTCCTTGGGAAGTTCACTTCAACCGTTAGACTCAGTTGGAAACTATGGCTTATTTCACTTGCCATCGGCATCTTGAGGTCGGTATATCTTGCTTTTTCTTGTATGGTGCTTGTGTGCGTAGATCCTGAGGAATGATAAATGTATTGGAAAACTAAAATAGCTCTTGTGTGGAACGCATGTTCATTCTGCTATAGACGGAGGGGGCAGGGGAGTGCTGCCGCCCCCCCAACATTTTCAAAACCTTTTTATATTGTATGTTTTTGAATTTTAGGGTTTTAGTCACGTTTTCTTCAAATTCACCCCCACAAAATCGAAGTTCTAGTTACATCTATGCATGCTGCTTGTGTTACCACAGAAAGTAGGGCACTAAGTTCCATTCAATAGAAAGAACTGAGGAAGAGACCAACTGTAAATCGTAGCAGCACTTTATTCATAATTATCAGGCCATAGGCCAAAGCCGGAAGTCTGAAGTACATACATCTTTCAGAATTCGCATTTTTTGTCTATATCAAATAGTATTTGCTTGTGATGGTAATGCTGTCTTCCTGCAGTTGGCCCCTTGCTGTTGTTGGAAAATTGATCCCAGTGCCGAAGACTCCCTTAGCCAAAATCTTGTCTAAGCCATATCAGAAATGTATTGCCGCTCGTAGCACTTGACTCAAGAAGGATGCCACTGCATGTAGATGAAGACTTTGCATTCAGGATGGGCATACATGTGCACAAATCTTTTGGATCGGTAGAAAGAAACATAGCGTATAATGTGGCATTAGGCGATTGCTGGTAATTGTGGTATTATGTCACAGAACACGTAATCTAATACTGTTAAAATTTTGTGCTAAATGTGATTCGGAGTTAGTGTTGCTCCTGATTTTTCCACTGATACTGAATTAAAATGTTCTTGATGTTTTCCTCTTTGATGATTGTGGGATTGTGCATTTTTTCCAATTTGGGCAGGATTAGCAATAAAAAGGAATGGAAAACGCTGACGAGTTGAACTACAATTCTGGGCAGGCGTTGAACTCCTGTGAAAACTCATATAGAATGTAAATTTTTTATTTTAATTTTATTTTTTTATAAAAAAATTTTTCCAAAAAATTTTAAATAAAAATAATATTTAATTTTATCTTTTAATTAAATTATATAAAAATATATTCTTAAAATAATCATCACCTTTTCATTTCGCTACAAATGAAACGGTCTACCTTGACTAATAATTAAGGTTATATTTTGATTGATTTTGTTATAAAATTTAATGTAGATTTTTATTTTTTATAAATAATTTATTTTTATAAAAAATTTTTTATTAAATTTTATTTTTTATAAATAATTTATTTTTATAAAAATTAACATAAAAATTTTTAAATTTAAAATAATATTCAATCTCACTGTAACTATTTTTGGTCCAAAGAGAGCAAGCCTGAGCTAAATATCCACAATGGTCATCAACATTGACATGAGGTGATTATTAACATTGAAAAAAATAGGACAAGGTAAGGGCCAAAATGGTCATCCTTTTTTATGGAACTCACGAAAGATGTCATCAAATGATCAATCTAAACATGCACACTGAACTTCCACAGGTTTCTCCATCTGTTTTCCCCTTTTAGGATGTAAGCACTTCTCACGCGAAAAACAAAACATTTTTTATACTTTTTGTCTCTCATGAGTATACATTCTAAAACCCAATTGCTGGTCTTTACAACTACAACCAAAAAAAAAAAAAAAAAAAAAATCCTCAGTTTCTACAATTGAAACTAAGACATTTAAAAAGAAACCTTGGTCCCTCTATAAAGCTCTGGTTGATTGACTTGAGAAGGAGCTAGCAAAAACATGAATAAGCAAAGTGGTTCCTCTTTGAGATGTAATGAGATATAAACTCTGCAGAAGAAGCTGAAGAACCGGGAATATTTGCTGGAACCAGTATCCGGCTCTTGCCAGAAGCAATTCTCTTACCAGCCACGTTAGCGTAGAATAGTCCAGAGATGGCAGGTACGAACACATCGCTTTGAGAACAAACATAGAAGTCAATAACCTTCTCGAATTCTGAAGCCTCAGGGCCAAGGAACTTCCCCTTTTTGTCTGCAGGTATTATCCCCTCCTGCAATAAGTTTAGGGCAAACAATGCTACATTAAAATCCAGCACAGATACAAATGAAAGATAAGGCATTTGTTGAGCGGCCAAACAAATAAAATAGAAACTTTGCAGAGGAAATATCCCTTAACCAATAAAGTAGATCATCTACAAGAGGAGTAAGATGCAGAACTCATGACATTAGAAGTAAAAGAAATCCTTATTATTTAACCATTTTCCCTTTTTCTGTTAGGGGAAGTCAGGAAGATGCAGTTTAAAGTTATCTTAAGTCAGCCACAAGAGAGCATTAGGTGACGCAACCAAAATTTCGTCATGACCAGTCAAAAAAATTGCAAGCAAATGACACTTTTTAATGAGATTAGCGAGGAAGGAAAACCAGACCTTCGTATAAGTTTTTGGGAAGAAATCCTTCAGAGCTTCAAGGCTGCTATCCATTCTTGACTGAGTGAGGTATAGCGTCGTATCCTTGTCAAACCCGATCTTCCTCAAGAATAAGGCTATCTCTTGGGGACTGTAACAGCTCTTTGATCTAGGAGCTCCATTTCCTCGACAACCCTTCTTCTCCAACATATCAACCCTCAGGTCTATGGCTATGAATTGTCCATTTGCTTTCCGACTTAACGTTTTAAGACGTTCGACCATCGAGTCAACCACTTCACGCACTTCAGGTTGTAGATCCAAAGTTCCAAACATTCCCAAACATGCCAATGAATCAGTGTCAGCCTTTTCTTCAGTCTTTCTCATATTTACCGAGGGAAAGTACGTAGCCAGCCTAACGTTGCCCTTTGTTCTAAAAATTGGTTTAACCTTTTCGGCAATAAACTCTTCAGTAACTCGATTAGGGACCTTAACAACAGCGATATTTCGTGCTGAAATTTCAGCAGGTTGATTTTTTACTACTTTCACTACGCCATCCAGGCCTTTAACAAACGTTTCAACATCATAAACATCTTCAAAGTTCCTGAAAGCAGCAGAGTTTGTCAATCCATAAGCTTCAGATTTTAGCTTACACAAGTGCTCACTGATGCAGAAGCTTAAGTATTCCAAAGTTGAAACCAGCTGAGGAGCTATGATGATGATGGGCTGTTAATGTGGAAGGCCTCTATATTGTTTTGGGTAGGTTTTGAAGTATCTAGTGTTGTAAGATGAGTTGTACCCTTAGTTCAAGTCACCGACTTCCTAAGAGGTCTAATCCTGCTGAGCGACTCTACGTATGAAATGCAAATTTTTATGATTTAGGTAAATTACCACTTTTTAAATAAACAATGGGTAATTGATTTTTCTGTTCTGTTCATACATAATTGGGTACACGGGCAACCTGTGTCTTTACCTGCTCCAACGTTTAAGCCTTCCTATTTCTAACTAGGTAATCAAGATATTTGTGGTTTTAGCTGTGTGAAGTGAATCTAACAATGCACAAAATATTTTCATGGCTAACCATTTATCACCAGGTTTGCTTCCCCTGATGTCTGGGAGTACAAGAGTTGCGCGTAGGTATCTAGCAACGACCACTGCATCAGCAATCTGATGAAGACAGGTCGCAGAAACGTAGTTAGAGAAAACTTTGAAAGAATATAATATCATAAAACTAAAATGAAGAAAATGCCAATTTTGATAATGCGATATCACGCTGAACAACACATAACTTCCTAATATACGGTGGTAGTAGATCACAATTAAAATTCTCTTAGAATGATGGTAATTTGAACAGTACAAAAGCACCCAAGTCAACAGAACAGGGCCATTAACTAAATCATCAACGTGTATTGTGAAATCCACCTACATATCCCCTTAAAATACTTCAGCAGACTGAAAGTTAGGTGCAAAAATCAACCTACCTGTGAAACGTGATACTCTGGGCCATTAGTCAAGGAGAATATTACAAACCCTTGTGGTTGCTCTATCTTCTCTGCCATCCAGTAAAGAAAAATAATAATTATGAGCAATAAATGACGCGAAAAGCAGAATGAAAGCCACAGGAATATTGGCCGCCGGAAGAAGAGCTACTTACCCAATAGTGGCTTACTCCAACACTGCTTCAGACTTGAGCCATCATTCTCCCATTGTGCATCTCCACCTTTTGGTAGTTTAACGAGGCTATGCTCCAAAGGCTTGGTCGTATCGGGCAACGAGGAAACTGACGAACGGTTCACCACCTTTAGAAAGAGAGAGAGAGAGAGAAAGCGGCAATGAGATATCACAGAAAGCGCTTTTAGAATGAAGAGTATGTTGCGAAGTAAATTAATGTTCAGAGGAAAAGTAACACGAAATCCTGTTGCCGGGGATTGCAGGAGCATTTTGGAATTGGTGAAGCACAGGAAAAAGGTCCGGAGAAACTGCCAAGATTTGAAAACTTGATAGTTACACAAGGAATCAAACACTGTAACAATAGAATGAAAAAGGAAAGCGCTACTGGTGGTCTGCAGACTGAAAGGCGATGTACAGAGTAGCGTCGTGTAAGGAATGAAGGGTAAGAACGGGTTTAGGCAGTTACGGATCGGAGAGAGAGAATTCAAGTACAGGCAGAGCTTGGGGGCATTGAGTAGCAGTAGGAAGGAATGAGATTGAGAAAGAAGGAAATGCAGCAGCGAGGAGAAGAAGAAGATACTTGAGGGGAGTCGAAGTGGTCTCTCTTGATCATGTTGCCGAGCATGACGAACATGGTGACGGTCAAGACTCCGGCGATCACCTGTCGCGGATCGACGGCCATTTCCTTCAGATCCGGTCAGTCTCTGCTCTCGCAGCTAAAGGAGGGTAGAGAGTGGAGAGAGAGAGAGAGAGAGAGGGAGATTTGGCGCATAGGTAGCTTGCACTTGACTTGGTTTTATTAAATCAACAAAGTAAATTGAGAAGGAAGATTTAAACCATATTTGATTATCCTCAAATAAGATTTTTAATAATTTTCAAATTATTTTTAAATTTTTTTCCTATATAGATTATAGTAGTAGTGGCAGTAGCACCGACACTTTCCCGATAACGATTGAGCGCCTAATAAGGCACAAACTCAGCGACTCACGAGTGAGTCATGCCTCGTGCCTTGTCTTTTTTGTCCTTTTTCTTTTTATCCAAATGCTTTATCCCTTTTCCTTTCCTCCTCACTATTCACCAACACCAAGTACGCTTAATATGCCTGTTTATTTTAACATTTGGCTAATCATTAATTTATGAAGAACGCATTCTTTTTATTTTACAGCATAAAAATAAGAGTTTGGACAGATATTCTAACTTCTATTTTGTATAAAATAAATTATTTATAAATATTTGCAACGATCCAATTCAAAATTAAAAATATAAAAAAGTCATAAATAAATATATATATATATATATATAATTTTTTTTATAAGAAAAGGGATAAAGTATAAACGGGCCCTTCCCCGGCACCCGTAGCGGAGACAGCGGTGGTTGTGGACTGGTCGCCCTCAAACTGCATCTGCCTTCTCCCCCACTTGCTTTCTCCTCTTCCACATTGCTGCCAATTGACTCTTAGGAAGTCAGATGTGGCCGGCACACAAGACCGTCATTAGTGGGCTTCCTTTTCATCAAGCCTCTGATAAAAAAGTTGAAGTTTGCTTTCATACACGCATATAAAAGGGGCATTGCAGCTGAAATTGTATCACTAAACTTGAATGACGCTAATACCGCAACTACTGGAAGACCTAAAAGAATGGCATATTTAATCTTTAAAATTTAAAGTAAATTTATATTAATATTTTTAAAATTTTTTTAAATTATTATAATTACTTTGCCAAAATACTTCAATTATCAATCTCCACTTAGACCTCAAAGTAAAAACATGATAGAAAATAAAAGAGAATATAATCTAGCATAGAGCAAGTAGGGTTGTTTTAGAAGAAAATAAAATAAATTTCTTAATTTACTTTTAAAAAATTAATACACAAAAACAACATTTTTTTTTACTGAAAGTCTGGGTAGAAATTGATAGTTGAGATATTTTCGCAAAACAAAAATTCATTAAGGCTTTACTTGAATTAAGTTCCACACGTAACCCAATGCAAATTTCTCATCTCACACTTCACTTTTTTCTCTCACACAAAAATTTCTCTCTCCCGAAACTCAAGACAAAATATCTCAAAACCAAACTTTATCCAATCACACCCTAAGAATCATACCGATTAAAAAAAATTTAAAAGATGTTAATATATTTTATTCTAAATTTTAAGAATTAAATATATATCATTCTCCAAATTTTATTGATCTACCTTGTTTGTACAAAACAAATGAGAAGACGAATATATAATTGTTTTCGATTTTCAATCAGCCGGACAAGTTTATTCAAAAGCAAATTGGCAATGAAACAATCGATGGTCCTTCTGTGAACAATTTTGTCATAAAGATAGAAAGTCAAGTGGTCAAGACAAATGACAATTAGTGGTAACCTAACCTGCTTTGGTCTCGGGGCTTCGGGCGTAAACTAAGGAAGGTAGGAACCGACGTTCCTTGAGTCCCCTTCGCCCGCGGGTGAACGACTGATTTTTTTAATTAAAACTTATAATTTTATATTATAAATAATTATAGACTATATAATCCTTAATAATCGTATTCACTTCAAAAATATATATATAGATTCCCTTTTCTTTCTTTTTTTATTTTACTATAATTTGGTCAAACTTTTGCCAAACCCAAGCCAGGAGTCCCCGATCGAGTTTGATAAAAAAAAAATAGAAATCACCGAGAGTCTCGGTAGTGACGAGCCCAAAAGAAAAAGGAAATAGCCCAGTCCGAGTTCATCTTCATCTCTGAGTATCATTTTCGTTTATTCACGCAAGCATGCGTCGTTGGAAGGTGAAAAATAGACTTCACAACTAACCCCGCCCCACGATCTATAGATTTTGCAAGCTGTGCCACCCACAATTCAGAATATTCCTTTATCATTCAAGAGTTTTTATAATTAATATTAAAAAAAACAAACTGTCATGATTATTCACAAACTATTTTCATTTTTTTTTAAAAAAAAATTCCTCTCACACAAACTATTTTCAACCTATTAAATATATCAAAACTTCATACCCTCTACCCGTGCTCAATCTGAAGGGCATTTTTGATCAGTCATGCCCTTCCCCTCAATTCCAAACAGGGAAATCCATCTTTAGATGGTTTACTAATCGATCCGGGGGGTTTTCAGTACAAGAACTCCTACACCATCTTCCGCCTCTGCTGCTATTCGTCGCTCCTAACGGCGACGGCATGCGTCGCTTGTACAAATCATAAGTCATTTTCTTCAGGAAAAAGCAATAAAAAGAGTTCTACTACTAAGACTTGACCACTTGAAATTCAAACTCAATTTTGAATGGGAATGGACCGTGAGAATCCCGCGAAACATAATGTTAGCATCATCTTGCGTCTATTAAAGATGATTTTATTTCTGCACAAGCTCACAACTACCCGCATCAGAGACATTAGACTTTCTAGTCGGAACCGAAGCAGCACTGCCTTTGTGCTTACACCAAAACCCCTCGAAACAGCAATAACAGAATTCAGTGAGATCCAACTTTCACTATACCGTTTAAGGGACAAATATCAAGTCAATTTTCAGCCATGACTCCAAAAGAAATGAAAAGTCAGCAGAGTCAATGAACATGAAAATGAATAATCAAAACTAACAAGAAAATCGCTATTAAACTACACTCATCTGCTAGGTTCAGCCTTCACCACAGTACACCATAATGAAAATCACCAAGTCAAGCTTCGTGTTAGCACGGCAAAGCCAAAATTTTCGTATGCTATTTGTGACATTTGCCCCGAGAAATCGGCACTAACCTATATTCCTGGAAAGTTCACATCACGGGACAGAAACCATTCTTCTAGCAAAACAATAGGGCCCTCCACTAACTTGACATGACTACCAAACCATTGGTGGCAGTTTCAACTTAAGCAGAATCACAATCAATCTTCAATTTCTTCTTGAGAACCTGAACCTTTAGTGACAAGGTTCAGTTACCTCCTAGAAGATCTGCTAGGGACAGCTATTTCTATATACTTAAAGAGGAGTATTGGGACCAAGAACAGTAAGAAAATACTGAAGAACTGGGTCAAACCAATTCTCCTCTTTTAACTTGCAGCTTTCTTTTCTGACTTGGACTTCTTCATAGCTTCCCTCAAAGTTTGTCTCTTCTCTTCCCTGTCGAAAGTTTATACGTAACTAGAATCAGAGAGCCCGCCAGTTCGCATAAGCAAGTAGTAAAAATCATGTAAATTGTGTCAAGCAGGGTGAAGCACATTCTACAGCAATTTTCTCATAACTAATGAAGAGTTTCCAATGGAACAGCTCAACCAGCATTTCAAGATGCTAAAGCAGTTTAGTTTACTATTAAGCGAGTTGGTTCCTGTACCTTGCTTTTGCAATTTCCTCTCTCGAAGGGGGCTTCTTCTTCTCCGTCTTCTTAGTAAAAGGTGGATTTCCTTCTTTTTTCTCCCTCTTCTTATTAGCAGATGGGTTTGTTTTTCCATCTTGAGGAAAATCTCTCTGCAAGGTCCCATTGTCTTTTTTGACTGAAGTTTTCTTGTTAATCCTGTTATGATCTTCATCTTTATTCTGGCTGTGGCTCTCAATCTGCTCAGTTCCTTCGCTTACCTCATCCTTTGGCCCATCAGCTGATGGACTTGGTTTAGAATTGCTAATCTTTTTCAACTGCAAATATAAACAGAAAAATGTAGATGCAGGATAAATCTGTCTAAAGTCGCTATGAAGAATGTAAGGTCACTAAAAAAGATACCTTTGCCACAAAAAATCCATCCATGTTATGAACATGAGGATAAAAGCGCCGAGTCTTCTCTAAGGAGGGGTGGAATCGCTGTCCCCTAAAGCTAACAAACCTGGAACAAGGTAAAGAACCTTCAGTCAATAGGGTACAGATATAGAATACTAATTTCAGTGGTTTTGCATGAGTAAGAACATCAGCCATACCCTGGACGCCCAAAGTCCAGACCGCACGGAACAAGTTTTACATTCCTTTTCTTGAGCGCATAGTCTATAACTGCCTCATTCTGCCAAAGTCCACTTTTACAAAATAGAAGTAGAACGTAGCATCGGGGAAATTCAGTAGATTAAACTAATAACAAACCTCTGCAACCATTATCGAGCATGTGGAATATACAACATATCCTCCTGATTTGGAATTGGCATCCACCATGTCTATCGCTGCAAGCATCAATTGCTGAAATGAAAAAAAGAGACTTGAATAAAACAAATTCCTAGAGGAAAGTCAAGTTGAATGTATCTTCATACCACCCAGCAAAAGACACATTTCAATTTTTATTTCTTATAGAATAAATACAACACACGAGAAATGCACCCAGTGTCAAGCTCATGGAGGCAATTATACATGTTACTTCCCCATTTTGCAAGTAAACAAACTGTTAAATGTGATTTTGCCAATTTTGTGCCAATATTCTCCTTACAAAAGGGCAAATTTACCCTTCCCTCCTTTTTCCTCTCATGAACCATATCAAATCAACCTCTAAAAGCAACCTTCATCCTAAATACTTTCCCAAAATTTGTATCAACATGGTGATGGTAGCTCAACACATTGTTTCCCTCTAACGAGCAACTAAAAAGAACAGATTGTATCCAAACATGCAACCCAGATGAACATCATCCTATAAAGAGGAATATACCTTCTGTAAATGAGAACAGTTCTGTATATCAAGAGCAGTTTTAGAGGTTTTAACTTTCTCATCCTTAGATATTACCTGCAATGTAAATTAACACATTCACCATAAGTAGGAGAAAATAAGAAGTCAATTACTGACAATATCCATCAAGCATGGTCACTTACCCCAGTACCGCTACAGGGAGCATCCAGCAAAACCCTATCAACTGTGTTCTGACCAAGAACTTTGGGCAGCTGAAATTATTTGAAAGAAAAAGCATTACATCTAATCCAATAAATTCCAACTGTAGAAAATTATTATGATACTTTACATCTAATCCAATAAATTCCAACTGTAGAAAATTATTATGATACTGTCAGAAGAAAAGGAAGGGAAATGCAAATAAACTGAATGTACTTGCAAAGGGACATAAAAGTAAGTTTGTGAACATCTTGAGAAGTTCAGAGAAGATGTAAAGAGCATAGCTGTATAGGTCAAAAAGATGTTTCCTTTCTCAAAGAAGTCAGGTCAATAGCGCAAATATTATCAGTGGACAATGGAAGCATCTAGCCCAAAAAAAGTGGTTCCTGTGATTCTGTGCAGCAGAAAGAATACCACAGAGAAAAATAGAAACTTTGTTATCGATACAGAAAGCTTCAGTAAGAAATGCAGCAGATTCTAACCTCCCTTCCATCATAACTACAAACAATGGTATTTGTTACTCCCATGCGGTGCACATTCGCAGTGAGCGATTTTAGCCTTGATGACTTCATCTCGTTAGCATAAATAATCCCTGTTTCTCAGTGGAAATACAAAAGGTTATAGGAAAATCACCTGAAGTTTAACCACTTAAAAGACAACCAAAAATCACAAAATCAGGGGGGAAAGGGGTATTCTAGACAAAAGGAATGAGGAAAATGAGAGAAGGAGGGGGTAGAGAGATAGCATAATGCATTAAATGGGTAGCAACTTAGCAATGATCACCGAACACTCAAAAGCATAAGAGGGTAAGAAGTATGTTGGCCATTAATAGATTAGAAAACTCTTAAGAAGTGGCAGAATGCCTGAAATCGCAAACAGAAAATGTGATACCGGCAAGTTAAGGCAGCGAGCATGTATTTCGCTCATGATCCTGTACGAGAAATTTTTAGAGGCAAATCCAAATGTAGGTCTCACAAAAAAGGGTAAGGGGCAGGAAAGAGGCGGAAAATGGGGAAGGGAAAAGAGGAATGATAGCCACCCACCCCCAAAAGAAAAAAAAAATTTACTCGTCATTGTTGCATAAGCATATGAGAACCAAAGTAACCATCTTGTCACAGTAGCAAGTCTTCAAATTTCTAGTTGTAAAAAGGATTCCTGGTGGAAGATGACAAGGTCATATGAAAATGGAAGTATATTATATCAATTTGCGAAGGTCAACTGATCTGTCATGTAAATTATTGGGTGCTTTAACATGGAATCAAGTAGTAGCACATTCTCTGGTTTGAAACAAATTAACAGCAGAGAATGTGAATACTAAGATGGGCAGAATATAACTGCATACCACTATTTTTCATAAGAGCAGCCACATAAGTTGTTTTACCGCCCGGTGCAGCCCTACAAGGATAGGAAATAGGTTAGCAAAACAAAGGAACACCCTCATATAGAATTGCAGTATGAGTAATGACTGCATAGGCAATTAATTTCATATATGCAACAGTCCACCCCCCGAGTGTATATTTGGTTCCTATAAAAATCTAGCAAAATATAGGTGGCAGCATATATTGCTGTTTAACAGCAGTCTTCCCATTGAAACATACTAGAAAATAAGGAAAACCAACAATAGGGGCCACTTGATTGACATGTCAGTAACTGTGAGAACAAAAACTTATAAGCAGCCTAGAGAGAGATTTATACAACAAAGCTAGACAACTTGGGTGGAATAGCAGGCAAGATGAAGGAAACTAGTGATGTATATCTTCCATAACTAGTTACCATGAATTTAAATGCAGCAGGTATAGGGAGATGAGAAGTAACTCGTGAAATTATTAAGTGTCTTACGCCATATCAATAATTTTTTCCTTCTCTTGAGGAGCTAGCGCCATAACAGGCAAAAAGGAACTTGCACCTTGCAGCTGTGAAGTACTAATAAATGTCATCAACCAAGCATGAAAATGGAAACAAAAGCTTGAATAGAATTAGCATATTGTAATACCATATAGTAACCAGCCATATATTCAGGAGTGGCGCCAATTGGAACTTGTGAGTCATAGACAACCAAGCCAACCTACAAAAATATAGAATTCTCAGACAACATTCTGAAAAGATGGAAAGGATGACCAATGAAAATCTAGAGAAGGTATTGGATCAAAGTAAGAAAACCTTACTTTTGACCACTTGCTCAATGGATCCAAGTTGACACCTCTGTTCAACAGAACACCAGCCAAATCCCTCCTCCGAGTCTGTGCATTAATAAGACAATTTTAAGTCAACGGAAAATGCAGCAAAAAACTTTTTCAATAGACAAGAAGAGAGAAGAACATTCATCTTACTTTCAAAGTGTTTGTTCGGATACATATTGGCCGAGGCTTTTCAAAAGCTTCAATAAGTTCCATGAGCTCAACAACTGGAAAAATCTGCATAGAGGTGGAATGGATTCCAGAAAAGTTAACACCAAAGCATATGGAAAGTAAAGCTTGAAAGAACTAAGCAAAAAAATACCTCCACTAAAGCTTCAATCAGAAATTCATTGTAACCATAGTATGAACTCAAATCTATCTTAAGCTGATCAACATATTCTTTCCGCGAAACACCTTCTTGCCTCAAAGACTTAAAACTTGAGAGCACTCGAACAACTGAAATCAATTTAATCAGGACACTGCATTAGCCTACCAACTAAAGTAAGGGGAGTAAAGATGTGGTGACATGATACTAACTTTCTTTTATCCGCCTCTGGAGATTTGCAAGATCCGGGGGTCTATGAGATTCTTCCTCTAGCTCCTGCATCAATTTGAAAAAGAAATTCATAATTGGCATTACCAAGCTGTGATAATGGAGCAACAAGGGAATAAAAGAAATGAACCTCTTTTGTTGGCAATCTGAACTCATCAGATTCTTCTTTAATGTTAAGCTGCAATTCTGCTTCTGCTTCTTCCTCTTCCCTAGCTTTTTCTTGATCAATGGCCCTTGACCTCTTCTCCATATCAGATTCATCTGAATCAGATTCTACATCTGAGCCCTCCTCTGTACCAAAAGGACAGTTAGTCAAAGACTCATACAACATTCGCAGAAATACAAGTCTAGAAGCCTGCCTACACAGAGAAATTCAGCACCTCCATCAGAACTGCCTTGCAAAATATCATCAGCAAAGGGATCGTCCCCAGCAGAAGACAATTCAGAATCAGATCCAGCATCCAGTTCGTCATGTTCAGATTCTTCTTCAAATTCTTCATCACCTCCATCGGAATCCCTAAAAAGATTTTCTTTAATTGGCTTTTTCTCCTGTTTTCCCAAAGAAAGCTCTTTCTTTTGCTTCTTTTTAGGCGTAGGTTTCTGAGATTTTGTTCTCTTTTTATTACTGAGCTTTGAAGCAGCCATCCAAGCTTCACAGCAGAATAATTTCTTTGGGTCAGTTAACAGATGAGAAAAATGTATACAGATGACTAGGCACTAGCATACTAGAAACAGTAGCATGACAAAATTGTCACGATGGTCTCGTAAATTGGTCAAACTCAGGACATGCTAGTGCCTAGTCAAAACAGAAAGTTCAAGCCAAAACTGAAGGTTAATTAGTCCTCTAAAACAGAGCCAGAGACTAAAAAAATAACGAAAAGTCTGATGAAGCCCAGAGAGATAACACAAATGCTTAATTTGACTACCAGAGAAAAGTTCGCCAAAAAAAAAAAAAACAAAGAGGGATTTTCCTAATTGCATTACAGCCAAACTTTCAGCTTTATTCTCCTATCACATTATGAAACCCTAAAATCATTTGAAGTGAAACAAGAACATCAACAACTGAAAACAGCAGAAAGAATAACAAAGACAAAAATCAAAGGAAAAAGAATTCACCTTAACGCCAGCAACCAACAGCCCCTCTCAAGCAACTCGCTAACCAAGCTTTTCTGGTTAAAAGGGGAAGTTGGTTTGCTAACAGGGGCAGGGAAGAGGAAACAGGTATTGCGGAGGAAGACGAAGAAGGGTTTAAGGGTTTAGGGCTTTTTTTTTCTCTCGACTTTGATTTTTCGATTTTTGTCCATTTGTGGTTTTCTTGGTCTTTCTTCCCCAAAAGAATACTCGGGTGAGTTTTGTTCAGTTTTTGGGCTTCTAGAACTGGGCCGTAAGCCCGTTGAATTAAACAAAAATAAACACCCAATTCTAAAAAATTATTTTTCTTCAGGAAAAAAACTCTAAAAAATCTATTTAAAAAGTATTGTTGGCTTCCTTTTCGTTAAAATATTTTATCCCGCTGTTTTCTCCTTTTTTCATTTTTAAGAATATCAATAGGAGAATGCTGAATTGAATGACGCTGTCTAAACATCTTAATAGGCAGTGTTTGGCTAAATTATTCATTGTCATCTTGATTTTCCATATAATTACTATATGCAAAGCTTGAACACTGTCTCAAACTATATATCCCAGATTTCCTTCCATTTCAATGCCCGCAAGGGGCAAGACCTCCCTCCCCATCTACTGTTTCCTCTCTCTCTCTCTCTCTCTCTCTCTCTCTACGAGCAAACTCTAAAAATTATGATTTTCATGAGTTCTATCATCAAGCAAAACTAACGATTAAAAAACTTACTCATAATTTAAATTTAAATTTAATAATAAAAGAAAAGAGTTGAAATAGTTAGTTTTTTAAATATATATAATCAAATTTAAAATTATATATATCAATATTATGTTATTAACGTAACATAAAAAAGGAAAAAAAAAAGCAAGGGAATATGATATTGATTAGGAAAGAATCAATTATGTGAATACTATACTTTGTCAGTCACTTTGTCTACTTCACAATATCACCAGAAATTAGTATTGAATATTTTTTACATTTCAAAATACATGACCTATCATACTTTTTTGTAGAGATTAAAGAAAAAATTAACATGAAAAAGAATATATGAATTATATTTATAAATAAAATAATTTTAAAAATTTATTAAAAATAAATATATGAATTATATTTATAAATAATTAATAAAAAATTAAATATCTTGGGAAGAAAAAAAATATTCCAAAACATGAGCATTCTATCAATACTTCCGACAAAATTATCTCTTCTTGCCTCCTTGGCCATTGCCAGAAGTACTTAGCAATCTTTGCATTCTCGACGAATATTATATGACGCCAAGAAGTCGTTAATTACCACTGGGGACCATCAATCCAACAAGTTTCACCCTCAGCAGTCAGTAAAGCCCACGGGACGACAAATTCCCCGATCCACTGTATGAGAAAAGCCATAATTAGTCTCTCACGATTCGTGATGAACATCTTATGCCGCCGCTGAATACTGTGTCTTTACTTTTCTCTAACACCGTTCTGATTCATTCTCTAGTAGATCGGCTGCTACTTGAAGACGTGGAGGATATAGCTTTGAGAGATCCTCAAATTGGACCAGAAAGATAATTGTGAATGCGGGACTGCGCCAGGCACTTCTAGCCAGTAGTCGTTTCTCTTGTCCTGCTATTGATTTCAGTTTGTTTCACAGCGCCGGTTGCCAGAAATGGAGCTGCACTTGCATTTACTAATCAGAGTGGTGCAGATGCAGTGCAGGCTGCCGTGGTATATTAATATTTGGCTTCGGTTTGCACTGCGCCTTGGTCTTGTAACCCGTAAGTGCGGTTCAGTAGGATGGTTGGTGGTAACGGCCTCTGGCATTCAAATTGGCCCGAGGGCTCATCAAGGAAGGATAGAAAGCTTCGAGCTCGTGTTAGCCCTTGTAAGCATCCCCATGCTGTTCTTCGCAAAATTTTCACCTTGTATTGGTCATATTTACTAGTATCCTCTACTTGGAACGCAAGCTGCAGGGCCGTGGAAAAAGGAGAGATGGATGCATCACGGGCCCAGGTTACACTATTGCGTGGTTCCTATCCATCAGCTACTTTAGCGTGAACCATATTCTTCTGGTTGCTTTTCTGAAAATAAGGGTTTCCATAAGCATCTTGATTCCTTGTTTTTTTCGGATATGAATATGATGCAGCCGACTTGTTCCGATAATGTGGTAAGAAAAGATCAACTTAAAATTTTATTTTTATTGTTTCTTTCGTCTACCAATTAATATAAAGTTTCTTGCGACAATTAACATAAACCATTGAATATATTAAAAATTCTAAAACTTACATAAATCTCTTTTTACTTAAGGTAAATAAAAGCATAACTGAATATGCATAAGAATCGATCGTCTGGAGCGGTGTTCATTTGATCCCAAATTTGCCTCGCTTTGCTGAGCCATTCAGAAATGGAAGGGGTGAAACCTACATATCATGACAAGAAGTATGAGTTAATTGAGGATTGTATAGTACTATTAGATAACTTAATGTGGACTGCCTCATGAATGAGAGCCAAAAAGATGCCATATACGGACAGTATACCAGAGCGGAATCTACAGCACATACCGAGTAGACGGCACAGTATCGGAGAAGTAAGGTGTGCCGTGGAATGTATAATCATGTGCCGAACTCCATCCGGGCAATGCCCGCTTCCTTCTATAGCTCCGGCCACGGTAGGGATCTTCTAACGCACCGTAGCCGTAATTGTGGAAAGCATGAGGGCCGCCGTGATAGCTTCTGTGCACTATTGGATGGTTGAGCTTGGCCCATGCCAGCTTCGCGTGCCTCCCGGTTCTTGCTATTGCCTTCAAAAGCACATTGGGATCAACCTCCCCAGAAACCCTTACTTGTCCTGCATTTGCATCGATGTCCACGGAGTAGACACCTACGGGATAACATTAACATTCAATTCGGGATCCTTAGGTTGCCTTGATTGACATATCCCCAAAACCAAGAAAGTCCCCAGAAGAAACCATTGAGGACAAAGAGAAGTATATACCAATTATGGAGCTTAGCACCTCCAGCACCTGCATCTTGCAGGCTTGGCAGTCGACATTCATGCTCAATATGCAAGTCTGGACGATCATATTGCACGAAGGCCAAACCAGTTAAGAAATAATCCCTTATACAACACAGTAGACCGGAAAAACAAAATGCAAAAACTTCTCAGGGGCAGAGATTTAGACCATATGTGTTGAGATCAGAAACGATTGATAGAAGGCTAAGTAGAGTGACTAAACAAGTCTTGCTAGTATTAAACTAAACTAAAGGAGCTATCACAGTATTCTGATTGTGGACTAGAAATGGCGATGCGAAAGAATATCTTTTGATAGTCCAAAAAGACAATAAATCGAAGCAGCACGTATTCAACAAACAACAAAAGTTACTGCACTTGTAACGGAAATATTATCTACGGATACATCCAGATAAAAAGAAAAACATAATTAAGTCCTAGAAAATATACATACACCGTCAATTACATGCAATGGTTAGAAAGCGAAACACTAACTCAACGAAAAGCCTACCACATCTGCATAGGGCTCCATGGAAGGGGCTGGTGGAGGATGTTCTTCTTGGGGAGAGCCTCTGCAGCAAGGGTTTAAAGGCTGAATTTATAGATGATATTTATTTTCCTAATCTGTCTGTTAATTTTGGTAATGAAATCAATCTATCATATGCAGTGGATATCTCGAGCTCCCTTTCCTGTCATTCCAAGACATTCCATGTAAACTCCACCAATGAAATCCGGGAAATCGCGTGAAACTAATTTTCTTTCCGATTTTAGAGCAATTTGCCTTTCCCGCTGGACACTTTGTATTATCTTGTCTTGCGATTCTCCCTTGCATTTTTGTGCTCTTAAATGGTTGGATTCAAATAATTTCTGCAAAAACAACCGATCTTTTAATTCTATTAACTTTCTAAGACTCATTGTAATGTGATTTGACCAACTGCCTCTGCATCAACCTCATCAATTCGACCTGAGGATCCTTCCAAGACCCATATACAAGAGGTGGCTCAAGCAGCAAACAAAGACATTGAGAGAACTCGCAGTGTCCAAATCCGAATTTGCCAACCCGACAACAAAATTACGCATCAACAGTACAAATTAAAGCCTCAGAATTCTACTTCAATGCAAAGACAGTAACCTCCTATTCAATTTATGAAGCAAAACATCAATCACGTGCACCAAAATCGCACAAGCTAGATAGTCTCGGAAGATCTCGATGCTGTTTCCACTTGCCATTATCTGATCACGATCTTCTTCAGTTGCTTTACCTTCTTGAAGTCTGGTACCTGGAAATTCTTTTCCACCTCCCAAGCAAGTTGAGACATACCATTGAAAGATGATTTTGCACCCTTCTCATCAGTCACTTCCCTAGGAAATGGAATTCGAACCTCAAATACATCATTTTGAGTAGACTTCACCCTTATGTCAAAACCAAACCGATCAACCCAAACCATCTTGGCATCTAGTACCTATAAAAGCAAGTTGCAACCTGCAGTCAGTAGCTGCACGACTGAGTACTACTATCCAATAAGTGTAAAAGGATGCCATGACCAAGAACAAAATCACCAATCCTAAGTCTCATGCAAAGATGCTTTCATATATAGTCATCATATATGCAACACTCTCTTTCATTAATTATCACCACCATGGTTCTAAGGAACCAAGAAAAACATACAATAGCAGTTGCTATGATTACCAGATCCTCACACAGGAAATATAAGGTCAAACAATGAGGACATAACACACACAAAAGCAAACATGTTCTAAAAAATTAATCAAATTTCATAGATTTCTGCAGGAATAATTTTCTTATATCAATAATCAACTATTACAAGTAACTGCAACAAAATTTCCATACAAAAAGATATAATGCTACGATAAAAATAAAAAAAAAGAACAGAAGACATTCTAGGGATTGTGCTATGACTTTTAGAACTTAAAAAGGAATGGTACTTAAAAGAACATTATCAACTACAAGAAATCAAGAGCTACAATAATGTGCTATCCAAACCTGGAAGTCCAAGTCTGCATAGATGTTACAAAAGCGATATAAATCTTCAGCATTGTGAGCATTTATCTCACCAACAAGCTTCTCAGCAAAGTCACGGAGTGGATCAGGGTTCGCTATTTTATAATCAGTTGCTGCAACCCACATGCCATCCTGTAACAGCAAATACGATACTTATTCGTGCTCCTTTCACCAAAAACATTACCGTGTATGATAAGAAAGGATATCCCTCCAGCAGAACTAGACATGAGGGGATCAGCAAAGAGAAAATATGCATATTAGTAACAATCATGCCTATAAAATCAGTTGAAATGAAGAAATCAAGGCATACCACCTATAAATGCCCCACACACCTCTCCAAGATCCTCCATGTGAAGTACCCGTTCCACACGAACAATGTATATGAGGTCTTCATCCACTTCCTCTCCAAACTTCTTTCTCCATATGGATTGAAACCTCTACCAGAGATAATTGAAAATCTGAGCGAGACTTGCAAGTCATGGCATAGCAAATTAAAAGATGAATGCAATTATTTATTTCGAGGAGATCTCCACTTCCAAAATATACGCACAAGGATCATACCCCACATTCACCAATGCTACATGCACAGTGAATTTGTCTTCGTTTGGCTATGAATATGCTATGCACTGTTACACCAATTAAGAAAAGTTCTTTGAACTTCGTTTATTTCATGGAAGGAACTTATTCACCTATTACATTCACTTGTAAAAAAAATGGCGGTTTGCAGCAATGGAGAAGATCAGCTAAACATGACTTCATTAACAACCAAATAATGAAAATATATATGTGCTTCCTCCCCTCATCTCATGCTATCTTTTCTCCAATGGAAGACATACTCAAGGTTTTAGCTCCTCGTAGCCTGGTATGGTAACGTGTGACTACTAATGCAAAATGCACACCCTGCAGCTAAGGCTTCACCCATGAACCATTAATCAATAATAGAATTCTCATATTTGCAATCTAGATCCGCTTGACCAAGGATAACACATTTCACTGCCGCTATAACGCAAAGAATCATATCACTATCAAGGTTCAACTTTTGCCAAACTCAACAAGTAACTCGGTAACGCCTAGATATTCAGTCAAAATTCAGTTATGGAAGGAAAATGAAACTTGTGTTGTTTCTGAAAATTTTACCTTAGAAGCCATTTTATCACCTGTTTTATCAAGGTTGCCTAGTACTGTACACTGTGGAGTACGCGAACCGCACTGCTCCAACTGGTTTGAGGGAAAGCATAATCAAAACAGGAAAAAATATATATATTTTCAGTGAGCAAGAAAGATAGAACATTTATCAAATCAAAATAAAAACTGAAATTTTATCAAAAGAAAATGTAATAAAGAACTCACCTGAACATGAAGGCTAGACCGCTTATCAACAAATAAATTTCTGTTGTAGTCGTTCAAGAACAGGATTGGAGTGCCTTGTGAGTCAACGGCAAAGTGAACACCGATTCCCAGAGGCCAACCCTGCTCCGTGAGAGTAGAAAGAGTTCCGGTGGGAGACAACTCCATAATTGTTCTTGAAACTTCAGCTGGCAATGGCTTTACTTCATTTTGGGTCAACTCCAAATGGGTAGGCTCGGGAGCTACAGAAACCGAGCATTTCGGAGACCGTACCGAAAATCTGAGTCTTGGATTTGTTTTCAATTGGATAGGAAGAGTTCTGTGAATGGGTTCGGACAGAAAAGCAGAAAGTCTGAAAAGGTAGGTACAAGGGAGAATTGACGGTGGGAGGTGGATGCCCAGAGAATGGACCTGTGGAAGCATCTGATAAGCAAACTTGACCGGAGGTTTCTAGTGTTGTCAAGAATGAAGAGCGAAAAAGAGAGGCTTCTGAGGGACTTGAGCAGAAAGAGCAGAATAGCCCGGAGACGAACCTGGAAAGTGCAAACCTGGGAATTGCAAGGCAGGCTTTGAATTTGATGATATGATGAGGTGTGCGGGGGAGAGGAGTTTTGATTGCTTGTCATCCATCCATCCCTCGCTACCATTTTCCACTGTGATTCGATATGTACGGCTGCATAAATTATTTTACAATTAAAGAATTTAATTTTAATATTTTTATTTTAAATTTTATAAAAATTAAATTATTTAAAAAAATAAAATATATATCTCGTATTTAAATTTTATAATTTTATTTTAAAATTAAACCTTGTTCAAAATTTAAACTTTAAATCTTGACTTTATATTTTATTGAATTAAAATTATTTTTTATATGAGAATCTTGGTAACTCTTTTACCAAAAATAATAAATAATCAATAAATCTTGATAATTCAGCTACCTATTCATTCTTTCTTGATATCAAATTTTTTTCTTAAAATATTTTGGAAAGGGATAAAGGGAAATCTCGGCAAGAGGGTGAAATTAGATTATGCACGGAAACCAATCCACCCTTAATCTTGGACAAAAAAAGTATCTCCAAAAGACCTATTATAATTTTGCCAGGAGAGATGATGAATGAGTCCAGTAAGAAAAAATTTTCTGTTTCCCCCTTTTTTTTTTTTGGGAAGAAAATTCCTTTTTTTCGCTAATAAGAAAATGCTTTCGTTATTTTTAGGAAACTGCATAAAAATAAAATAAAAAAAGAAACAAAGTCTGTTTCCTTTTGCATCTTCCGCTGTGGTCCATGCTAAAATACTTCCACCCTTTCCTATTAGGGACAAGTAGGGATCCCGCATCATGTAACGGAAATACCCATAAGGTGTATCTGGCTTGCCTTCATAATATATTTAGGTTATATTTAGCTTGTTTTTAAATTTAAAATTTTATTTCTTGTATTTGAAATAATACTCAATTGTATCAAATTTTGTGCGCAATTGAATCTAAATAAAATTAAAATACTTAAAATTTTTTTATTTTTAATTTTATAAATTAAAAATAATAATTACCCGTCCCGCGACTATATAATGCTCTAGAATCTCTCGTATAACATTCATTGCCAGCGCTTAAAAAAATCAATATATAGATAACCATACTTCCTTATATATCCAGGAAGAGCGAAAATCTGTGGGCTACACATGATCAGAACATTCCAGCCGACTAAGAAACAATTGCATAACGAACTTGATTGTGAGTTGCAATGTTGTGCTACCCCTTAAAAGTCCACCAAATGATCTTCTGACTACACAAGGAGAACTGCATTAATACAACCGTCATTTTCTGGATTATTTGTCACTTGCGCATACTTTCCTGCATTTAGAATGCAGATACCCATCAGAATATGTAATTAACACTGACTGAATGGCCAAAACACACTAAAAATGGAAATACAATCTTACCCCATACAACTTTTCCAGCAGGTGTAACAAGGCCAAGTTCACTTACATTCACCTGGAAATCAGAGTACATTAGCAATCAAAGATAGAAACTAAAAGTTAATATACAATATTGCTTAAAATAAAAGAATACCTCAATTATTGTTCCTTTCGTCATGACACCAAGAGAAGTATACATTGGACCATTAGGATTCTTCTTCACGCCAATAATCTCCAGATTGAAGGTACACTTCAGTTCAGGATGAGTCACATGGGCTTTGGTGAACCTCAAGCCAGTGGGACGAATGAAACGTTCATATTTAGGAGGTTTCCTGGTAAAACTTGGACCCACAAAAGTTGCCTTAGTAAGCATCCTCTTCCATTGCTTGGCTGCAACAGGAACATAGAATAGCAGTGAGTCTTATAACATACTTCAATAAGCAAGTGCAGAGCCACATAGAATCAAGTTTTCTAGAGAGGTACAAATAAATCAAACAACAAAATAAAAGAATGAACAATTTCTACTCGAAGGTTTCATGCGAAGCAATTTATATTAGATAGCTAGAGAGAAAGGACATTTACTTACTCTTCCTTTTACCAGACCTGATTACTCTAAACATCTCATCTTCAGCCACAGGGCGGACCTGAAATGTTCAAAGATAACAATCAGCAAGATGCTTAACACATAAGCTCATGCTCTATGAACAAATATTGTCCCAGAAAATAGTGTGGTTGAGACAATTTTATTCTTGCACAGGGACACAAAAGAATAAGTCAAAAGCTGAAGTGGGGAAGAGAACAAAATCACAAGATGTCATTCACTCTGAAAGATCAGTTGATATACCTTAGGAAGAGGAACCTCCCATTTTCCTGCTTTCTCTTTCCTCTTCTGCTTAATAGTGTTGCTAAGAACCTACAAAGCCAAGAATATTAGTAAACATGAAAGATCAGACTCAAGAAATAGCCAACTTCACTGTTTAATAGCAAAAATGCCAAAGAAGCTAAAACAAGGACGCCAGGAGAAAAAAGAGCATGCCTTGGCTCTTGCTGTTGTTTCACGATCTAAAAGATAAGCAGGAAGAGCTCCTTCATGGACATCATCATCAATTTTGCGCCTAGTCGATGACTCTTCATGCATAGCCAATCTGTTGTGATGACATAAAAGTCAGTAAAGCATACAAAACAAATAGTACAATATGTGTTAAAAGGAACAGACAGTCTTAACCATTTTAAAAGGCAAAAATGATACAGCTTGTGATTCATAGCTTTTCAAGTGACATAGAGCAACAAACCATGTCTTGAGCTTATAGAAATGCACTCTCTTATCCATGGTATGCATATATGCATCCAGGTATATCTACAAAGAAAATCATCTGATTGTATTGTTCCTATCCGCATTAAGCACAAAACAAACGCAAGGAGTAAAATATGAGAGAGTTTTAACCCAAGATCTTCTGTATCTTAGATATTGAGAGAATTAGAAACTCATATCTAAATGCTACTGGTGGAAAAGTATCATTTGAGGAGGATAATGACAGAGAGCTTGACAGCTTTTCACGTTGCATGAATTATAGTCCAGAGAAACATTCGACATTAATGGCAAAAACTCTGAATTAAAACTGGTGCCAAACAAACAAGCAATTGCCTAGGTATCATACCAATTTAATGATGACTAGAACAATTGATCACATAAACATATTCTAAAGGAAAAGCTTTATAATATCCAATGCCTCTCCAAGAGAGGATTCACAAATATGATTGCCAATTTCTGATTTCCGTAGTCCAAAAGAAAATACGCAGCAACAACAGCTGGATTTAGAAAAAAGATAAATTTATTTGAAAACATGAAAAGAGAAATGAATTAGACCAAAAGAGGCTTACGTTTTCTTCATTTGGACCTTCTCTGCGTATCGCTTCTTGGCAAACATCTTACCCTTAATACCCAATGCCTGCCGATTCAAATGAAGAAGAAATGAGATTCTAAAAGGAAAGGAAAATAATAAGAATCTGAAGCAGCAGATAAAAGGTTCAACTCTTTAAATTTTGCAGTAGGGTGGCTAAAATGAATCACCCTTTCCAACCAAACACAAAACTTCAGATGCATAAATTTATATGCTCGTAGACCAAACTTATGCACCATAAGTGCCACACCAATACGAATCACTATTAACCGTTGCGAGCTACATGTGTACATATGAGCGTAAAAAGGATTAGGAAGTACATTTCTGGCTATTTGAGAGCGTTTATGAACTTCTCGTGCCTCCTTCTTCCGCTTCCGCTCAAAATGATCATGGCGGTAGCCATGTCTTTTCCTGTGGAGCTCAATATAATCTCCCTGCGGCTGCAATTTTCCAATTTTCACACAATTTTAGTATCACATCAATGATTATTAGCAGGAAAAAAGGACGAGATTGAGACATTCGACCGCAACCAAGGAAAAAAGAAAATTGACAAAAGAAGTCACAGAATGCAAAGATTTATTAGCAGGAAAAAATACCATGATTTACTATAAGAGAAAAAGTCCGAAGCTTCTAGCTCCTCTGCTTTATCTAAAGCGGGATGACTACGGAGTAAAATAAACCCTAACTTCTCCTATGGGAAGAGGGTTTTGTCCAAAAGCAGGCAGACGCACTGATGTTAGGTTGCGGAGCAGGTTGGGTCGATGCTGAAGAAAACTTGGTGACCGCCGAAGGAAAAAGCGCAAAGTTTTGGGCTTTGTAATAGCCGAAACGTCAAAGACAAAAAATTGCTGTCGGGCCCATCTCTGCCTGTGTAAATAGTTGGCCCAGAATCTGTTTAAAAGAGAAGTCTGCTTCATATAATTTGTTTACAGAATATATGAATAATTATTTATGAAAAAGATATTAATAAAATAAAATATTAAATTGGAATAATTTAAAAGTAATTTTTGTTTTTTATCTTTCAAAAATAATAAGCTTCTTTTCTTTTGGCCGAATAAAAAGGCTTTTTTCCTTAAAAAGAAAGCTTACATTATTGCTAAAAATAACACTTAAAAAAAGGGTAATTCTGACAAAATAAAAATATATTGATATATTTTAAAAAATATAGAATTTTTAGAAAAATATTGAATCAATATTAAAATTGATGATGTCATAATAATGATAAGTTCACTAACCATTGAGTTAATAAGATAAACTAGTGACTTGATTATTTATTTACTTTAATAGTAGAAGTTAGATTGTGATTACATTAATAAAATATTATTTATCCTTAATATAAAAAATATTTTAATATATTTTATAATATCTATTAATTATTAATTATATTATATATTTATATTTATATAAAATAATTAATTCATATATTTTTTATTTTTATTATATTATATTATTTTTATAATATAATTTAAATTTTTATATAAAATTTTACTTCTTATTAAAAAATAAGACTGCAAAAATATTATGCGTATCACCTTTTTAAATATTTTTTTCTGAAAAAAATTAACGCATTATAATTTCATAATAATGAAAGAGAAAATATGACACAACTCGAAACAGAGAACGCAAATTCCCTCAGATGCACCTTTTCCCCCCGGTGGTTAAAGACTACGGTAGGCATAGTTTGGAAGTTTTCTAATAGTACAATATACGAAATTGGCTGTGAATAAACCAAAAAACCCTCAGTCAAAGCTACCGGGCCGCGGGAGCTTCTAATCCTCACTTGATGAGGGCCTCAACGCTGAACTGCCACAGGGCGTTTGATCGGCCTCACTCTTGTTGTCCGTCAACACCACCGGTTCGTTTCAGTTGCCAGCAACTCAACCTCCCGGTTCAAATAAAACTCCACTTCAACGGGCGGAGGCGCTTCCACAGCTTGGAACGTGCGGCTGCCGTGCACAGAGGCTCTACGGCGTCCCTTTCATCATGGGATGATGAGCCCTACGAGGTGCTGCCCAACGGGAAGATCTCATACTTGGACGAGCAGGACGTGGTCACATTCCTTGATCCTCCCAAAGAGCTCATTCCTCTCGACCCCTCTTCTTACAATCCCGCCACTTATCTCTGGTCAATCTTTTGCCTTTTCC
This sequence comes from Rauvolfia tetraphylla, assembly GCA_030512225.1. Classification (NCBI taxonomy): domain Eukaryota; kingdom Viridiplantae; phylum Streptophyta; class Magnoliopsida; order Gentianales; family Apocynaceae; genus Rauvolfia; species Rauvolfia tetraphylla. The sequence goes on from JAJQKT010000005.1 coordinate 253,617, forward strand.
ATCTCTATCTGTTTCCTTTATTTCCTCTACGTGCTGTGCTGTTGCTTTGCTGTATCACTGACCTGTTGGGGTCTAATGTAAGCTACCTTAAGTGAAGACGAGGTTTATACTCGGATCCTGTTTCTGTTTGAGCTTGAGCTCATGCCTCAAGCAAGTTAGATCAGAGTTTGTCGGCCAAAAGAATATGTATTGTTATTTTACAACTTTATAGTAGTTAGAAATTTTTTAAAGAAAAGGAAAGTTAAAACTCGATTAAAGACATACTTACTATATTAGTTATACACTGTACCAGAATAGAACAGCTTCTGGTTGGATGATGCTGGATGCTAATAAAAGGATTGAGAGGAACCTGGTTGTTGCACTTTTGGGGTTTTCTGATCAAAGAAATAAAATTCTGGAGTTTCTTCGGTTTTTGCAATATATTTTGATCTAAAATGTGATTTTATGTTCAAACTCTCAATTTTCTGACCAGGGTGAGATGGTTATTGGTGTTGGATTTCCAAGCATGAAATTAAAACCGACTAGGTTTTGGAAAGTTTACTCAAATCCACTCTTTCCATGATAGATATTATCATGGGCTGTTGAGTTGAGGAGCCACTAGTGACATATTGAAGTTCATCGCAATTCAAGAAATGTAGAACCTTCATAGGTTTATATTTATGCTTTGTTCATTGCATAAATTCTTTTAATAATTTGTAGACCGATTTTATTTCTTTTTCTCTGAACTTATTTTTTGGTCAGGAAGAAAATAGAAAGCATTCCAGAGAAAAGGCGGAATAAGTTGCTTTCCTTGTTGAAGCCAAGGTCTGTGTTTTTGTGTACCAGATCACAATTAAAATCTGTGTCTTCTTGGAAAATATTTCCTAGTTTACAATTCGTTGTTTCTCAAAATCCTTAAATAAAATTTCTGTAAATGACATGATTGTCTTTCTATCTTTGCTTGAACCCTTCTTGGAGATTTGTGGCTTCTTCGCTATACGTCCTATGATGCTGGGATTAGGAGCCACTGTCCATTGAGTTGCTTTGTCCTTTCTATGTATCTTTATCTATTATTCTAACTTTCATACTGTACTCTGCTTGCATAGTCATTTTAATGTTTTTAACTTACTCTGATCTGATTATGCATGGTCTTGAATAGCTTTATAGATATTAAAATCGCTGCGTGATACAAATTTACCGTAATTCAGGCTAATATCAAGGGCTTGGGAAATAGCAGGAATGCGATATGATGATCCTAAGTTAGCTACAAAAAGTGCATCCAGCTTGCTCGCTGATGGAAAGGAGGCAATGTCACTGGAATTCTGGAACTGCAGAACACGTGGAGGTGACTTGTTTAGCCAAAACCTGTATATCTGGGGATAAACCATTTTATCTATCTTTTTGTAGACCTGTATGTGCAATAAGTAGAGAGAGAGGGTAGGATTTAAGATGAAGAGCTAAAGAATATATATTAAAGAGATTAAGAAGAAAGGTATGAGAAGATCCAGTGAGTCTAGACGAAGAAAGCTGGCAACATTTGTCTGTCTCAACTTATGCATCGATGTATTTAACTTAATTACTAAGTTTTTTAGATGTGAGAGTTGAAATATTTTGATTTAGGTCTATAGGCTTGTTTAGTAAACCTTGCTTATATGCTGTCACCACATCTGGCTTTTGGGGTTCTTTTCTGTTTAGGTTTATAGTCATGTATTTCCAGATAATCTTCTTCTCTATTTAATCCTTTCTTCTCCCTCTACAAATATTAGTCTTGTCTTGTTTTTTTATTATTGTGTACTCATTCTTTTAGTTTGAGAACGATTATTTACAATCTTTTTGATATTTTATTTCTGAAGATAATCTTGACATTTGAATATTGTGGGTTAGGTCCACTGCCAATTGCCTGGATAAATTTCTTCAGGAAGGTTGACCTTTTATCTCTGCCTCCCTCCACTTCCCCCTTCCCCCTTCCCCAGCCCATCCTTTGACCTTTTCTCCTTTAAATATGTCTATTTGGCTTTATTCCAGGCATTGTTTTACAGCAAGGAAAGGAAAGTGTATGGAAGACTCATTGGTATGCCAAGAAATGCCAGTATTACTTTTTTTTTCATCAATTTCCTAGTCCTGTCCTCTCTCCCCTCCCTCTTTCCTCTTTCTGATTGGCTTGATATGTAAATAATAGAATTGGCTTATTTTATTTATGTTATGCTGATTATTTGGAGTAAGGTAATACTTCTGAGTTAATTAGCAAGGACTCTCTGTTTCTCCTGAGTTACTTTTTTTATTAATGTATTTTTTCTTCTTTTGGGTTGGGGTGTAGGGGAGTACTGGGGTTTAGACTTCTCTTGTTTTGATGTTTCTACCTGCTTGCAGATTACTTATGCTAATCATAACCAAATTTAATTTGCTACTTTAACATTTGTAGGGGAATCAATTCTGGGAGGAGTTTCAAATTCCCTTTTCCCATTGTATTTTACGGTTAAACAAATTCATGAAGTAATGTCAACAGAGCAGCCCTGTGATTTGGCCTATGAATTTGGAGATGGGCTGTTAGATCTCTCAAATTATCCTCAAGGTTTCCCTAATCCAGGTCTGGAATACACGTATTATCATTTAAGATTTCTATTGTTATAAATGCAAACTTATGATACTTCTGCCTGAATGATTTTCTTGTACCACTGATCCATTTACTTAATCTTTATTGTTTGTCCTATCTTCTTGCCTGACGGTTCTTGTCTACAGAATTTTGTTTTGGAACTTAGAAAAAAAAAGGTGTTGCCGTTCATCTTTGAGGTCCTCCAATACATTTATGAAAATATACTAAATTCATTGGCAGAATTTGCTTTTCACTAATTATTTTATACAAGATAAGAGCGACAAAAATCTGGGTCTGGACTGCATTGCAATTGGTAGGCTTTTCTATTAGTTCGGGATGATCTAGTGCTAGAAATACTCTAGCATATTGTTTGGAGAACCAGCACTGAGCTGTTACATTCTTGTAAAACTGAAGCTGACAGTCTTGGATCTGCATGCCTTTTCTTTATCATGTTCTGTATCCAAATATGCCAACTTGAAAATTAGAGAGAAAAAAATTCTCAGGTAAGTTCATTTATCAAAGTAATGCAACGTGACGACATTTTCTCTTTACATTTCAGCTAAACATCCATGGCCTTTCAATGATCAAGTTGTTATATATGTTCGTCATGTGGGACCTGGAGTATTGGTTGGCCAGGCATGGCAAGAAGGAGAGGCATTGGAAGAAGTTCCTAAAAAGCTCTGCGGCGAGATCTTGATGGTGAAAGATTCTTCTCTCTAGCTTGTACATACCCTGCAGAGAGTAATGGCGTGTATCTTTTTCTGGTCAAGTTCCGAGAATCAAGGGAAAGGCACAATATGTTTATATGGCTTTGTCAATTATTAATGGAATGATCAAATGATCTTGCTTTGTTGAAACAGATCATGCATATATGCCATTTGCAATTTCTTTTGCCGCTAGGATTAAGATCATCAAGTGTTCCGCCCACGAAGTTATTAATTTTTCCATTTCTCTTGTTCTCCGAAAGGAAGGCAAGACAAGGGTGAAGGTTTTGGCAGTGTGGTTTGGCTGGGGTTTCCTATTCTGCTTTGTGGTGTGAGTACTTGATCCGATCCCAATGCCTTAATTGGAAGATTTCCAATATTTATACAAGAAAATAGACTCTTTTTTTTTTCTTTTCCTTTCAGAATCCCAAATTTCATTATACTCTTGGACGGCCAATTAAGTAGAAATCATATGCACAATTCCAATATATGTATACACATGTACAATTTCGACCAAAAAATACACTTTTCCTTCGCAATTTAAAAAATAATAATAATGTACAGAAAGAAAAAAGATTTGTAACCCCAAAACAAGTAGGAGACCATCTTGGATGGATCAATTGTACTGTAGGAGAAACAAGTCCTCTTCTTATGGAACTTGTTTCTTGAGTGCAGCCAATTCCACAACCTTCACTTTTTTTCACCTTTTTCTTTAGAATGATGAAGAAACAAAAAACAGGTCTCAAGTCTTCTTTTTACCGGGGTAAGTGGAGGTGATTCTTCATTACGGTATAGCAAAAAGGACACAACAAAACAAGCACAATAATCTTTAATTACCATGTAAGAAAAACTCTACATATAAGTAAGAAACAGTATAGAGAAGGAACAATGACCATTTACCCATGTCACCATCCTTATTATCAGATCAAGGATGATAAATGTCAACTACTATTTGAAACATATCATAATCCATTGAAGCCCTATAAACTTCAGTAAAATTTTATCATTAGTCGTTTGCCCGTTCTGCATCCTCATCAATGAAGACCATCACCAGCACCTACAAAAAGATCCCCTGTATATATTTGCACCATCCTCCGCAATGCACAGACCACAAATTTTCTGAACTATGTCCTAATGGCGCATATCTCTTCAGGAGGTTTATAAAAGGCTGACCATATGTAAAAGTGCTTCTATCATTACTAAAACAAGAACAATCCAATTGGATCATAAAATGTTTACAAGCTGGAAGGTGGCTTAAGGGAGTAGCTGCAGCTTCGGGTGGAATTTATGCCTGTCACACACAATTATAAAGAAGCAAAACGGGGAGGATGCAGGTATAAGCTGCTTCCCAAAATCAAGTATACAAGCGAAGGGGAAACATTGCTGATGGTATCTGGCCATTCAGGTCTGAAGTTCCATAGATGTGTGGCTGAAATGATAATTCATGGGATGCATATTGTAGGCAATTGAAACACAAGAAGACACTGACTACAAATGGAAAAAGTGTAGAGAAAGAACTATAAATCTAAGCCAGAGAACATCAGAATAAACAGCAGATGAAGAATCAGACCTTAAGACCTTAAGAGGTTTTCCTGCAAGGAGTGGCCCAACCACAGTGCCACCAAAAGTAAAACAATGTTCATCAGCACAGGCCACTTTTGAGTCTGCAATTTAGCTGCACAGGGCCATTCTTAGGAATGGAATATAAACCTGAGAGCTGAGACATAATATATTGCCCCTGATAAGGGAATAACAATGGTACGAATCAGAGATACAGGGTAAACAAAGAATTCATGCCAGAAATTAATGCCCATTCTTGCATCATATATGTGCTAGTACCCAATACGAGCTACATTATTTCCGCACATCAAGCGGCTTGGTGTTTTCGCTGCTCCTAAAGTAAATTGACAAATATATCAGAATTTTTTATACAGGTCATGGGTCACTGCTTTCTCTTCTTGTATGACTAAAATCTGGATATTAAAGTAGAGGACTTCTTTAAGAGGTGATAATAGATGTCCTGTAGACCTAAAATCTAGATATTAAAGTAGAAACTTCCTTAAGAGGTGATAATAGACATCCGGTGGGCCTTGTCTGGCTCAAGCTAATGTCACAAACCCCACCTAATTGTGACAATGTTTCTGAAAAATAAATTGTAGCATTTTTCTTATCTACAAGCTTATCATAGAAACATGTCACTAACATCATCATTTTGTGTATAGTTTCGGGAGAAACATGATGTAGGTGGAGTCTATCCAATATGAGTTCCTTGTGTGAGTATTCTTAGTATAAAAGAGATGAGTAACTAGGTATTCAAGAGAATACATAGATCCAATCAGCAAAGGGAATTAATTGCATTCCACTATAAAAATTCTAGAAACATGGAATCTAAAGAGGATCCTCCACATAGTGAGATAAAAGAATATTCCGGGTGAAAGTTATGAAGACAATAAAATATCAAGGAAAGAGGTTGACAGGAAACCTAAAGATATAAGTGCAAAGTTGTCAGACTGACAACGTTATGCAAATAGATGAAAAGAAGACAGAAATACTCTTCGGATTAAATTCTGAGAATTTGCACACGCGAGATGTCTATAATTCCTGTTTCATAGCAATACCGCGTGGATAGTGTTTACTCTTTTGAGGAGCTTGTCCAATAAAGAATGTCACCCTAATAGAAACAACCATTATCCTTTTGCTATCGAGATAATACTTTTAAAAGATTTGTTTACTTCATACCATATTTCTCATGGGTTATAGACAGCTGGTCCAAGTTTCCTCAGCATGCACATATCAATTTGAGAAAAAAGAAAGAGTTACATACCACATGTGAAAATACTGATCCTGGTGACTCCAGAGTTGGGATGATAATAGTACCATAACATGACAAAATGCCCTTTAATCCTGATGGGAAATTTTCACGGTTTGCAAAGAAAGACCAAATCTTTTCTGCAATGTCCTGTAATTGGAAAATGTAAAATAATAACCAACAAATTAATAAATAGATAATACACTTTTTGGCCTACAAGTTCTCTCATAAATGGTATATATTTAGCCTGTAATGGGAGCGCTGGGAACTCTTCGGTTTCAAATATAATGTCCTCATTCTTCTTCTGGATTCAGGTTAAGATTTGCCATCAGTTATCAGCCAGCGACAAAGATTAGCTCTCATGACAAGATAACAATTTGAAGGATAATATGCAATAAGCTAAAAGAAAGAAAGACCTAGGAGATGTTATATTCCATAACAAATTATATATCATAGATCACTTTCTACAATCAAACTGTTAGTTTTACAGATTTCCGGCAAATTTGAAAATTTGCAAACAGTTTACCTATACAAGTGCTTGTCCTCAACTTAATGGAGCTTAGCCCTAGCCTAAGAGTACATTAACCAGGTCATGTCACCAGAATCTTTCGAAATCAGAATACATAAAGGAAATCATAGAAAATAAGAACCAAGGACATTATAGAGTAAGAAACTTTGCATTTAAATTTCACAAGAAAACTCGAACAATTGTTCTCAAGATTCTGAGTTGACTTCAAAAGAAATTGGTAATAACTGAAAAATTGGGAATAGCAAAGAATTTGGTAACATGTCGTATTCAGAAGCACACAATTTGATTTATCAAAGTTTATCTTTTAGCATAGACACAAAGACTACCAGAGTCCAAAACAATAAAGCATGAGAAATAAGTTCAAAGCGTAACTGCTATGATAGAAATGCATGAACTGCAGTTATAAGACAACACATCATGATCAAAATTCAATGCAAACATTACATGAGAAAAGACAAATAAAAAAAGTACACATAGCTAGTTTGAAAGGGCAATAACACACAACTCTGCAACCATAATAGAAGCTACGAAAGTATTGGCCCCACTTGGATCTGCAAAAGAAGAAAAGGGGCAAAAGGACCATTAGACTGTGTTGTATACTCAATGGAAACATACAAGAATTCAGTAAATCTAGAAACTGAATCTGAACAATAAAATCAACAAATAGTTCAGTTACTGAACAAATAAATTAAATATTGGAGGTGCACCATCATGAAAATTATTCAGTGACATGCAGATAAGAGAATTCATTTCAAACCACAAAACTTGAGCAAGCAGGTCAAAATTAGCACAGATCAACAAAAGACAAACCTTTGGTACGGTATCTCAAAAACAAATATGTAATAAGGAATGATAGTTTTGACACTGTAATCTGATGAAGTTAATTGATTCTTCAAGAAAATCATAAACAGGAAATTCTAAATCCAACAGCATAGACATAACCATGATCTCGGAGAATAAAAATTCGTCCCATCTTCCTTTTCTTGATACAGACATTTGAAGTCTCAGACACTGTACAAACAAGAAAACTTCACAAACAACTGGATCTAATATTCTAAAAGTAACTATACAGACATCATATGAATAATCGGGACCAGTATTCCTTGTGGACGATGATCACCTTCTGGTAACACTGGAGGTGCCGCACCAGAGGAACCTGTGCACTTGTAACCGTCCATTTTTTATCTTTCAGATTTCCCTTTTTTCTTCTTGTTTCTGTACATCGAGCAGGGGAGAAGAGCACGGAAATGCAGGTAGAATTTTTGGAGGCTAAACAAAGAGAAGAGGGTGACACAGGCTGCTGATATGAACAATTTAGGATGAATCTAGAAAAAGATCTCCATCAGATTCCATTTCAACAAAAACAAAGAACAACAAATGTGGTTCTTTCACTCTCGCCAGATTTTACCAATACTGGATTTGACAATAAAGAAAAGACGGCACTCCAATATATAGCTGAAAGCCAGTAACTAAATGTTTCGTATCTGTCACATTCAGAAATACAGATAATACCATCCTCTATTTTGTCATAATGTCTGTACTTATCCAATAACACCAAGATCACCTTTTTCAAAATGTATTTGTAGCCCAATTATCTCCTAAATTATGCAGCTGTGTCTTTGAAAGTTGCATCTCATCTTACATTACATCTTTTGTACTATTTGATGTTAGCATTCATTTATTTTCTTTTGAGTCCTAGATTTATACTAATTTTGAACTGTACTCCAGTAGAACAAGACAAAGCACACATCTCAAAAAGAGAAAGGAAAAGAAAGAAGAGTTTAAGACAATGATTATCCAAGATGATAACACGTATCCATAACGATGCAAAAGGAAGCAAGACAAGGCATTAATACAGAATACAGGAGTCTAACGACATAGTAAGGAATTAACAGCCAGAAAAAGAAACAAGTTCGGCGTGGGTGCTGAACTGTTTCACGCTCATTAAGCATGAAAACAAGGAGAAACGAATTTTGAACACAAGAGCAGTATTCTAGAAAAATTACAACTAATTATACCGTAGTGATTTCAAAAGATGAATAAATTCAACACAAGAGCAACTGGTATGTTTTGAGTTCTCCTTACGTACTCCATTAATATAAGATTCAATGAATCAACATTCAGATTCTTTCGGTTCCATACTTTTGAACTGTTAGGGACATGGTTGTCCTGATCAAGCAGCCTGCCATACGCGCACTTGAAAAGTTAAGTAAGAGTATCAAATTAATAGCAAAAAAAAAAAATACCGTCTCTTTTAAACCGCAATTAAAGCCTTGCACATTTGACTGAATCATTAACATGTGACAATGAAATAATGCATCCAAACAGCCCAAAGCATCATGAACGGAATAGCACAATCTAAAACTCCCTCCGCCCCATGAAAGTGTCGTGGGCCTTTATCCTTTCCCCTTTTTCCCAATGGACTTCTTCTTCGAAGTTGTAAATTTTTGGTTGTTTCAGGAAAGAATGTGGAGGAAAGTAAATTTTTAAGACAAACACTATGACATGAAAATTTGCACTCCCTGAAAGTTAACAAATCCAATGCGGAGAATCAGTGCGACGAACCGCAAATGACCGGGAAAAGTAAAGCTTGTTCGGAAAGAGAGCGCTTAATGCCTGACCTCTTACTGTTCCAGCTAATATCGAGATCAATTTCACGGTCCACTAACATCTCCGGTCCTTCTCAAAACCCAGAGATATTAGGGGGCAGGGCCTGTCTGGCCGTACTTATTCCGTACAGGGCACGGAGCGAATTAGATTCTGTCTTGACGTGTCTGGCGATGCAAATAAGGATTGCCATTAATATGGATCACGTACAAATTAAATAACTATATTTAGTAATTTAAGCTTTTAGTCTTCCATATTGAATATTATAGAGTGATTGATTTTTTAAGATTTAGGATAAATTTAAACAGTCATATATAATATTATGTATTTTGATATATTTTTAAAAATTCTTATTTAATTTAAAATATACAATATATTTTTATCTATATCATCTATTTAATTTATAATATGTTATATATTTCACTTTTTTATATTATTTTAATAGTAATTATTTTGAGGCTAAGATAAAATAATAAATAAAATAATTAAAATATGTGTACGTATAAATGAATTAAAATGAAAAGTATAAATATATATTTTGAAATGAATATTATTATAACAACTAATTTAATTATTTTTTAACATATGTTAAATATATAACGCATTGCAAGAATTATTTTGTGATAATTGTTTTGACTTTTCGTTCTCTTGATTTCAAGATATGTGATAGATTTTTTTACCTGCGTATCAATATTTTAGTATATATTTTAAAAGATTTTTAATTTATATGTAACTATACAATAGCCATTGAAAACTTTATACATATGTCAATATTTTATTAGATATTTTATAAATAATTTAATTTATATGTAATTATGTAATTGTTCTATTTATAAAATTAATTACTATACGCTATCCATATTATGATTTTAATAAATTTTATTAAATTTTTTATTTATGAGTGTTGTGTAAAAATAATAAGTTATTGTAGTAAATTTAAATTTAACATTAAATATTTGTATTACAAATAGTTTATTAAAAATTTGATAAATTTTTAAAAATAAAATCGTTTCAATAATAAATGCCTTAAACTAAGATAAAATTAAAAATAAAATAAAAAATACAAGTTTTATTTTGAAAAATATGTATATGTACAAATAAAATTAAAATAAAAAATATAACACATATTTTTAAATGAGTATTATTATAACAACTCATTTAATTATTTTTAGCCTATGTTAAGTATACAACGTATTGTAAAAATTCTTTTGTGATAATTATTTTGACTTTTTATGTCTTTGATTTTCAAATATGCGATATATTTTTTTACCGGAGTGTCAATATTGAAGATTTTTATATGTGTGCCAATACTTTACTCTATATTTTAAAAATAATTCAACATATTGTAATAATTGCATTATTGTAACTGTTTTGACTTTTTGTGTTTCACTTCAAAATATATCATTTATCTTTCTATACATGTGACAATATTTTACTATATATTTTAAAAAATCAATTTTAATGTAATTGTGCAATTATTCTATGTATAAATTAATTATTATGCGCTATGTGTATTATAATTTTGATAAATTTTATGAAAAATTTTATTTAGAGAAATTAGCTAAAAATACCCTCAAACAATTTTCTACTAGTCAATAATAGTAAAAAATATTTTTTGTTACACAATTTATCCCTAATCTATTTTTGGGGTGCCAAATGTACCCTCACATTGCAGAATCTGGCAGAGTGGGGCAGCGTATTTTCATGTGAGAACCCCATGACTCAAACTGTGGGGGCAAAAGTGTCATTCCTTTTCATCTCTCTGCAAACCCGTCTTCCCCTTTCCTTTCACAGACATTACTTGTGTTCATTAGCAGCATTGTAGCCAAAGTGCATAAAAAACCAAGGCAAAAATGAAATGAAAGAGGTTCTTCCATAAATTCAAAGCAATATACAAGGAAGAGAATCATACAGCTTTGACCCCTGCTTGGTTTGATCCATTGGGCCCCAAAATAGATCATCATCCCCTTTGCGTTTTGAAAAGGAAGCTTGCGAATTAATTTGGATAGGAGAGACAACCATGGCTGGAGAAGACGGAAGAACTGACGACAAAGAACCACCTCCCCTTTGAGACTGACTTGGTGCAGATTTCTACGGGGCTAGCACTTGGATCTGTGCAGAGGAGCCCTTTTTCTCCTACTCTTTTGAGATGTCCCTCAATGATGTGTGCAGTTACATGCACTTTTTTTTTTTCTCTGGGTAATGCAGTTACATGCACTGAAACCTTGGTACTGGTATTCTTAGATTTATATTTTTTATGGCTCTTCTTGGTGTCCTTAGCCTAAATGCAGTTGTCATCAACAGAATCCACCTAATTCAAACTATCTAGAATCTCCGTCTCTCTCACGCTTGACTTGGCAGCAGCATTACCCTCTAACAAATAATGCAATTGGCTCTTCTTATTCTTCTGATTAAGAGAGTTGTCCAACTTGCCAACACTTAAATCTCTGCTTGATGCATCATGCTTTGTTTCTCTTAATAACTTCACATCCGAGTTAGCAACAAGGCCTATCCAGGGCATCGAGACTGGTTGCAGAAAGATGGAAAAGAGTGACATTTTTGCCCTCAAAGTTTGAGTCACGAGATTCTCACGTGAAAATATGCCGCCTCACTCTGTTGGATTCCGCCGTGTGAGAGTACATTTAGACCCCGAAAATAAATTAGGAATAAATTGTGTAACAAAAAAGATTTTTGCTATTATTGGCTAGTTAAAAATTGTTTGAGGGCATTTTTAGCTAATTTCTCTTTTATTTATATATGTCGTATAAAAATAATAGTTTATTATATCAAATTTAAATTTAACATCAAATATGTGTGTTACAAATAATTTGTTAAAAATTAATAAATTTTAAAAATTAAAATTGTCTCAATAATAATTACTTTGAGACAATGATAAAATTAAAAAATAAAATAAGAAATAAATATTTTATTTTGAAAAATATGTATATGTAGGAATAAATTATAATAAAAAGTATAACACGTATTTTAAAATGAGTATTATTAGAACAATACATTTGACTATTTTATCTTATGTTAAGTATACAACGTAATGTAAAAATTTTTCTGTGATAATTATTTTGACTTTTTGTACCTCTGGTTTCAAAATATGTGATTTATTTTTTACATGTGTGTCAATATTTTAGTATATATTTTAAAGGTTATTTAATTTATGTGTAATTTTATACTAGTTGTTGAAGATTTTTTTCCAGTATAACGCATTGCAATAATTGCATTGTTGTAATTGTTTTAACTTTTTGTGTGCTTGACTTTAAAATATATTATATTTTTTTTATATGTGAGTCAATATTTCACTATATATTTTTAAAAATTTAATTTATATGCAATCTTGGAATAATTCTAGGTATAAGATTTAATGCTATGTTCTATGCGTATTATGATTTTGATAGATTTTATGAAAAAATTTTATTTATTTGCATTGTGTAAACGTAATAGGTTAATGTATCAAATTTAAATTTAACATTAAATATTTGTATTATAAATAGTTTGTTAAAAATTTCATGAGTTTTTTATAAAAAAATCATTTCAATAATAATTACTTCGAAATTATGATAAAATATGTATATGTACAAATAAAAGAATTTATTTTGAAAAATACATATATGTACAAATAAATTAGAATGAAAAGTATAACATATAATTTGAAATAAGTATTATTAGAACAACATATTTGACTCTTTTGTGGCTTATGTTAAGTGTACAATGCATTGTAAGGATTATTTTGTGATAATTATTTTGACTTTTTGTGCCCTTCATTTCAAATTATGTGATCTATTTTTTTTACTTGCTTGCAAAAGTTTTAGAATATATTTTAAAATCTATTGAACTTATATGTAATTCTACAATAGTTGTTGAATATTAAAATGACTAATTCATTACAAATAAATAGAAAATCTCAAATCGACATATCCAACATAGAGAAGAAATCATTACAGATTACATTAACCTTGAAAATAAAAATTAGCAAAGTTGGAACATTCACATTAAAAAAATGTAACAAAGACTCATTCATTTATGACTCAAAATGAAGTAAATATAGGAGACCACTTATTTTTTAAGTACAAAGATTACAACACATACAAAGTAATAATATTTGGAGTAATTTTTTTGTGATAAGGCACCACTTACAAATCTTAGAAAAGAACTAGAAATGAAAGAATCAACAAACAATAAAAGTATTAATAAAATAAGTTATATTTACATATTATTAGTTATGTTTCTTTTATATTTCGCTATTTCCATATTTTTTTATTTATATTTAGTTAAACATAATTAATCATAAATATTACTCTATCTTTAAATATTTATTTTATTATAAAATATAATACAAATATAACATAAATTATTCAAAATATAGAATTAAACAACAAAATTTTCAATGGGCGGGCAATCTAGCTAGTTATATGTTAATTGAGTTATAGTGACAAGCCTCTTGCTCTTTCGGGGAGATCAAAAAATTGAATTCACTTTGCCAGGTAGGCACAGTGGAATTGTCCGATCAAACCTTTATGTTCAGCACTCTTTTTTTTTTTTTTTCCTCAAATGACCGGATCCATTGCTCGAGACCGTTTACCCATATACCATTGCTCGAGACCGTTTACCCATCTACATATAGGATAAGGAGTCCCTCTAGAACACCGATGTTAAGAGACACGGAGAGAGGCAGATTACGAGTTTAGCAGTGACAGAGAGAGAATGGCTTCGAACGCAGCGGTGCCGTTTTGGAGGGCGGCGGGAATGACTTACATCACCTACTCAAACTTGTGTGCTAATATGGTGAGGAACTGCCTGAAGGAGCCCCACAGGTCGGAAGCGTTGAACCGGGAGAAGGTTCATTTCTCCGTCTCCAAATGGGTCGACGGCAAGCCTCAGAAACCCAGTAATCTTTCATACCCATATACTTAAAACTTGTTCAATTCAATATTGATTAAAAGTCGAGCAATAACTACTTTGCCACATTGGATTTAGGGTTTCAATCGGACTCCCGTACTGCATTTGTTTGTTTAGTTCTGTCCTTGTTTGGTTCAATCTTGCAACTTCTGTTAGACTTCGATAATTTCTTTAATGATGATATTAGAGACATGTCTGTCTCATTTTCTTGTCGGCTTTGTTGGAGGGGATTTCTTAGTTGGTTATCTCTATATAAATCTGTCGATCATTTTGATTTAAGTTAATTGTCATTTTATAAAGGATATATATGGTACTCTTGCACGACCTCAATATAATTGCTCTTGAAATTGCTGATGAACTCCATGTTGTTAAAGCTTCTCAGTTAGTTTTAGCGTCTATTGCCCATCTATGATGGTTATCAGCTCTTGCAAAGCTGCCAAATTTGAATGGTTTTTGCTCGCTTCTCTGTCTTGCATTGGTTGCTGCATATTTTGAACTGCATCTTGAGTAAAAGGAAGTAGATATAACGAAAGCAATAGTAGATTCAAAATTGTGTTTTTTTTTGGCTGTATAGGATGAAAGAAAATGTGCTTAACGATGGTTCTCAAATTTTCTGTCTTCTTAGATTTGAGTTTCAGATGATCTCTGTTGTTAAGATGAATAAGACTAGGCTAGAGGAGTTAAGAGAAGAATGTCAGATTCATCAATCAAGTGATTATGAATAAACCATCCTCCCTTCCTGCTTGACCTAATGTTTTCACTCTTTTTTGTGCTTTATTTTAAGGGCTAGTTTGGGAGGAGAGAAGTGGAAAAAAGAAGGGGTTTGGATTGTGTCTGTTTCAAGAGGAGAGAAAAGGAAAGAAATGGGATAAGGTCATCTTCCCAGGAGCCCAAATTGTTTCTCTCTAGAATCGTAGAGAAACAGATGGATCTGAAGACATCCTCTTAGTAAATCTTTTAAAGTGTCTATTTTACCCTGACGATGATACTAACTTACATTCTTGTTAAATATTATGTTCCTTCATCTAAAAATCTATTTTCCATCCAAAACTTCCAAATAACATTTGAAGTAAATTACCTCACCTTCTTTTCCCTTCTCTTCTCTTATAACTTAAAAAGTTTATCTTCTTTTCTTCTCTCTCCTGAACTCCCCAAGTGCTAAAACTGTGAAAATCTGCTCAGTAACATCAGTAAGTGTTGCATATGTTACCTTGAGTAATTATCAGCAAAGCGTTTTGTTTGTCCCAGTGCCTTGCAAGTGAGAAATTTTATTAACTTGTTTTCTTTTGTCCTCATTTTGCCTTATTGTCTGCCCATGTTGCTTGTCAAGCCACGCCTCTGTCTGATTTGCTCAATGTGCTTTTGTGGGATTATTACTTTTAACTTATTTAAGTCTGCCTAAGTAGGGAAAGAGATTCTGTTATTTGTGATTTTTTGCATATAAGATGATCAACTGTAGCCTTTTCCCCAACAAATTGGTAGTATGTTTTCCAAATTCTTCTCTCTCTTGTCAAGTTCTGTTATCTTATGTAATGTTTTTCACTGGCTTTTCCATTACAGCCATCCGCACGGATACTCCTGAAGAATGATTTTGAGGTTGGAGACACCGTGTCTTTGATATTTTTGTTCTTGCAGTCTTTCAGGATTTTGTGTCTGTAATCCCAGGCACATTAAATGCTTGACTACTGAATTTAATATTGTCCTGTAATAAGTTTGTTTTACATCACCTGTACTATACTGTGCCATTAACGGTTACCGATGGAATGTTTACTTTTCATGTTGATGATCTCTATGGCTTTTAGTTTATCGCTGATTTTGTTACCTTTGTATTATGGTGTAAAAGTTAGCAACTGTGGTAGCTGCAAATAATGCAAACTGATGAGGCCCCAATAGTTGGATGCTGAGATATGAACATTTTTAACATCATACAATCTTGTAAAAGGGTTTCTCCCTGCAGAAGCCTTGAAGAAGTCAACTTCATTTGGCAGAGAGGATATGATGTTGTCCTGCCTTGAACATACTCTGACAGCTTATGGGATATGATGCCTATTGCCTTTTTTTTTTTCTTTTATCGGGTTAGATATGACTAATTTCGATAAAATCCTATACTGTGAGGTCCTGAAAAGGGGAAAATGCAATATCTCCCTCTCAGAGTGGGTGGTAGATGGCGGGGTGGTGATGGTGGTTGGCAAAAAGCCAACAGAAGCACATGATCATATAATGAACTTGTTGCTGTATTATCTATGATTAATACTCTGGTCAAGGGAGAAAGAGAATTTGATCGCCTTAATGACATAATTTACAGAATAAAAGTTTAGGCTTTATGTGAAATGAAGTGGGAAATAAAAGAAGCATGCGGTAGGTTCTTAAAATGAAAATTATTTTCCATTTTTAGTCAATATCTTAACCTATTCTTGTGTTACAATGACTTACTCCACAGATTTCCAAACAAAATTTCGATCCAAATGCACACAATTGCAGACAAGCTTAAGGATCCTCCAAGCTGGAATGGTAGCTCATATACGGAAAGAGATAAAAAGAAATGCTAACCAAAATTTGCTTTTGATTGATGCTACGAGCTTTTTCGTTTTCCTTTTGGCCCGGAGATAGTTTTTGTACTGTAGAATTAATTAGGAGCGTTAGTACTGTAGAATTAATTAGGAGCGTTAGTACTTGTGGCACAAAAATTAGACCGTAGAAATCAAGTTAACCGGGAGGCCACTGCCCAGCGGTAGGGAACAAAGGGAAGGTGGCGGGGCTTTGCTTTTGCTGGGCTGGCGACCCACCGCACCCAATTTTTTTTGTATCTCTCTCTCTCTCTCTCTCCCTCTCTCTCCCCATTCCGCCAACTAAACTACGCGCTCTCGTCGGGTTCCTCCGTTATTCTCTCTCTCTCTCTCTCCCCCAATCTCGTCATCCGTCTTTCTTCCATGGCAATTTACTCCTTAGTCCTTACTGTTACTCCTCCTCCTCAACGATCTTCCATCCTTGGCCTTGAGATCTAAGCATTTCATACTTCTAAGACGGCTAGAAGACTCACTGAACCAACTCCTTTGTCGCTGCTAATCCCTATATCCCCGGCCTCGCCGAAACTGCTGCCATCGGATCTGAGCTGAGGTAATTAGTCAATTTTCAACTGCCTGTTATTTTTCGTTATGGCTTCCGCCAAGCCCTCGTCTCGGTCAAGAGCTGCACACTCGGCTGCTCCGGCCAAGTCTGCGGCCAACAAGCTCGAGGAAAATCTCAACATCTTTAAGTCCGACAATTTCGACGCCGATGGTTATGTTCACACCAAGTGTAACTCCTTAAACGAGAAGGTCCGCGTTTCTCTTACCTAATTTTGCGTCACTTATGACTGCGTCTGATTTTCGGTATTGTTTTTCCTTTTTCTTTGGGTCGATTGAAGACTCTGGTTTTGAGGTTTGTAAAAAATTTAACCGTAAATGTAGCTCATTGAGGAAGAAACCTTGTCCATCTAATATGGACAAGCGAAACTAGAAGGAAGGACGACAACCGTGCAAATGTTTTTTTATCACGTCATAGCGTATGATTAGTTAGCCTGCCACTTGCCTTGAGGTTGAGATTAAACTGCTAATCAAATATTGTAAAATGGACGGGTTAACTGAACAGATTAGTGGACTTGTCAATTGCTATATTGGGATTCTCAGCCCAAGCATTTTGTATGGTTTGATGTCACATACGGTCTGAATACTTTGTTTCCTCTTTATTTTTCTTTCGTATGGTTGAATGGTACTACATTGCCAGGGCTGGTTAATCACACTTGAAAAATGGATATGAAGTAAATAAGATAGAAGGTTCTTTAGCAGAAAAGAGTTGGCTGGCCAAGTTTTGAACCATGCAACACATTGCTCTGAGCAAGCTCTATAGCTATGCTTTAGTGCCTAGGAACCATGCAGGCTCTGAAGAATAGGCGTTTTTCTTAACGCGTGAGTTTTGGGGATCGACGTGCATTTATTTGCGAAGTTAGTTTAAGAATATTGTCTTGGATTATACCTTTGGGTTTTTTTTTGGGTAGATGAAATATATCTTTGTCTCTCATTACAACATCCGACTGTGCATTACCAAATTTATGCCAGTCGAATTGTGTTTCCTATTGAAGGAAAGCAACTACCCATGCACGTAATAGAATAGAAATTTCTGGCTTTTTTTCTTTATTAATTCAATCTTCAATAACTTCTCAACTTTTCAAGGGTCACCACTTTTATCGGTGAATGGAGTAAATTTCATTTGGAGTTACTCCTATTTCTGGCACAGTTGTTGACTCAAACTAGATATCTTCTATTCCTGTTTGACTCTTGCTTCTTTTCGCATCCATAACCTGCCAACCAGTTGTTTTTTTTGGGGGGGGGGGTGTGTGGGAGGGGAGGCTGTGGATAGAGGAGAGGATTGTTATTGAGTTTTTTTAGATTGATACTAATCTTATTTATCTTGAAGAATATGGTATTGCTTTCATCACGTTGAAGATATACATAGGATAAACCAAAGCACCGTTCTTGGACTAGTGGAGAAAAATTGAAATTTCAATTCAGCTGATGTTCCTGATACTGATGATTATATTATGTAATGGTTTTTAGAAACCCTGGCCATAAGTGTGAAGCAAGGGCAATACCAAAATCAACATTATGCAATCCTAAATTTACTATTGTTCAGATTTATTGGTTCTGCCTTTTTAAGCTCTACACTGACACAATACTAATATCTATGTCCTTCAATTCCGGCTTGTTCTGTAATCAGGAAATAAGGCAATTATGTTCATATCTTCTTGATCTCAAGAAAGCTTCTGCTGAGGAAATGCGCAGAAGTGTCTATGCCAATTATACAGCTTTCATACGGTGAGCCTTCTTCCACAATCGCCGGGCCAGGGAAACAAATTTGTTTTCCTTTTCACTGTGTGTTAAATTTTCAAGGGGACAGATGTCATGTGGACCTTAAACATAGGTTAGACCATCAGATGGAAGGGAAAATATTTAGGAGAGATTATGCTACTGACAATCCAGATGAACTAATCATGCAAAGGAAACTTCTAAAGTGTAAAGGACTCTGCAACTCTCTCTCATCTCTCTTTCTGTCTCTCTCTCACACGCATAACTGCACGTGCACAACCTCCCCCCAACAACTCCAAGTACATGGGTTTGTCTATCTTAGCAGATTCTCCTTCCCTGTTCATGAAATTTCTTTTGCTATTTTACATTGGGATTCAAACTTTCAGGTTGTAAGGAGGAGCTAGTGTATGCTTACTTTTTGCATATGGTTTCTCTTCAAAGAAATTCTGTTACTACAAATTTAAAGCACAGTTGTCTAAATTGAATTATCTTTTTCCAAATTAAATATTTCAGCACATCAAAAGAAATATCAGATCTGGAGGGTGAACTTTCATCAATGCGGAACTTGCTGTCTACACAGGCAACTTTAGTTCATAGTCTAGCCGAAGGAGTTCATATCGATTCCTTGTCTGACTATGTTCCTGATGATTCTGCTGCAAATGGCTCATTGAACAACGAAGTCAGGGAACCTTCAGAAGTTGAGAGAAGGCTGATGGAATTCCCTGACCTTCTTGATGTCTTGTTAGCTGAAAGGAGAATAGATGAAGCTTTGGCAAAGCTTGATGAAGGAGACATGATAGCAGCTGAAGCAAAAGAAACTAAAACTCTAAATCCTGATGTTCTTTCATCATTGCAGAGTGCTATTACTGAACGGAGACAGAAATTAGCTGATCAGCTGGCAGAAGCTGCCTGCCAACCTACAACACGAGGCAGGGAGCTTCGTGCTGCGATTTCAGCTCTTAAAAAGCTAGGGGATGGTTCTCGTGCCCATAGTTTATTACTCAATGCACATTGCCAGAGATACCAGTACAACATGCAAAGCCTCCGTCCATCAAGCACTTCTTATGGAGGAGCATACACAGCAGCACTTTCACAGCTGGTATTTTCTGCTATTGGTCAAGCTGCTAGTGACTCACTTGCAATTTTCGGTCAGGAGGCAGCTTATAGATCTGAGCTTGTGATGTGGGCTACCAAACAAACGGAGGCTTTTGCACTTCTAGTCAAAAGACATGCATTAGCCTCATCTGCTGCTGCTGGGGGGTTGAGGGCTGCTGCAGAATGTGTCCAAATTGCTTTGGGACATTGTTCATTATTGGAAGGCTGTGGGCTTGCACTCTGTCCTGTGCTGCTAAAGCTCTTTAGACCCAGTGTTGAGCAAGCACTGGACGCTAATTTAAAGAGAATTGAAGAGAGTACTGCCGCTTTGGCTGCAGCTGATGATTGGGAGCTTGTTAGCCCTCCATCATTGACACGTCAATCTGGCAGGTCATCCAGTTCAGCTCTAGCCAGTACAACATCTTATCAATATAAGCTGTCAAGTAGTGCTCACCGGTTCAATTTAATGGTTCAGGTAAAGCTTTTATTTATTTTGGTTTTTACAATCTTGCGGTCTACCAGTTGATGAAATTTTAGCATCTTAGCAAACTTTTCTTATGATGGTGAGTTGGGGCCCTTTTGATAGTCCTGTGGCCAGCATGTCTATTTCCTGCCTTCTGTTGTTACCAACATCTCAATTGCCTTTCTTAGGACATGAAAAAGCTGACTTATGATTACTTATCACTTCTGTTATGGATTAGTACACTTATGAAGTGTATGACTAGTCTCTTCCCCATCACATGTGCCCGAAAAAGGAAAGGGGGGGGGGGGGGATGAACTGTCATTCATTTTAACATGGATTGTTGACAAGCCGTAGTTGTTCATCTTATCTACTTAGATATTTTCGTTTAGCTTTAGTGTGTTTAGACTTTATATGTACTGTGCCTGTGTACTGTTATTGAACTCTTTTTGTGTCATTTCTTGTTTATTTGCAGGATTTTTTTGAGGATGTGGGGCCCTTGCTGAGTATGCAACTGGGTGGAAAAACATTGGATGGTCTGTTCCAGGTGTTTAATTCATACGTAAACATGCTCATAAAAGCATTACCTGGCTTCATGGAAGATGAAGCCACCTTTGATGGTTCAGGGAATAAAATTGTTCGAATGGCTGAAACTGAAGCACAGCAAATGGCTTTGCTAGCAAACGTCTCCTTACTAGCAGATGAATTATTGCCACGGGCTGCAGTGAAGCTTTCCCCTCTGAATCAGGGAAGTTACAAGGATGATCCTCGTAGAAGAATTTCAGATAGGCAAAACCGGAATCCTGAACAAAGGGAATGGAAGAGGCGCCTCGTGAGCTCTGTAGATAGATTGAAAGATAGCTTCTGTCGTCAACATGCCCTAGACCTGATTTTTACTGAGGATGGTGATAGCCATCTTACTTCAGATATGTACATAAACATGGATGGAGACATGGATGAAATAGAATGGTTTCCTTCTGCAGTATTCCAGGTTTGCTTTATTGTTTATTTTGTCTTTTTTGGGTTTCTCTTTTGAGGTTGCCCATTCCCTTTCTCGAGATGCCTTTGCATCTTTCTTTGCACATTAATAATTTTAATATATTTTTGTTTTCCTGGTCTCACATGCTAAAATTATCAAAATCATTGAAAAATTTTGAAGTTTCAGCAACCTTTTTGATGATCAAAGAAGGGAACTGTTTCTATAACTACTAAAGTAAAACTGTACAAGTACTTTACAAATCACATGTGTTTCGTTCTTAATGTAGTTGTGATAACATATTTCTTCTTTTGTTTTCCGATAACAGCTTTAGAGCTTTATGGTCTGCAAATTTACAAGTAGATGAACCCAACTTTTAATATGTAGTTAATATACACTGCTCTAACTTTCTCTAGATATCCAATTAGAAGGTTGGCCTAGCCCATATGCTTATTTAAACTACAAACTCCATACAATGAAATGAAGGCTCCGACTAGGTCTCCTGCTTTTATCCTGGTAGGCATGATATTCTTCATCGGTTAAATGTCCTAAATTTGGGCTTTTTGCATGCATGTTTTTATAAGTTCCACTATTGATCTTATATTGCATCAAAGTCCAGATTGATTCTGAATTTTGTCATTTCAAATGAGATAAAGAAGCCCCATTTGTTTTCTTTTTGGGAGATTCTTTAACTATTTATAGGAAAATGTAGTTGCACTATGGAATCCTGACTTTATCTTCCTTTTTCTAATAATTCCAGGAACTTTATGCAAAATTAAACAGAATAGCCACCATAGCAGCAGATATGTTTGTCGGTCGGGAAAGATTTGCAACATTGTTGTTGATGAGGCTCACTGAAACTGTTATCTTGTGGCTTTCAGAAGACCAAAGTTTTTGGGATGATATTCAGGAAGGACCGAGACCTTTGGGCCCACTTGGCCTTCAACAGGTTTGCAAAATTGATGCTAGATATCTGGGTTCTTTCTGTTATGTGTACCTTGTAACGAGTTAACTCTCAGCACTTGGCATTTTTTTGCAGTTCTATCTAGATATGAAATTTGTGATATGTTTTGCTTCGCAAGGGCGCTACTTGTCTAGGAATTTGCTTCGAGTTGTCAATGAGATCATAAATAAAGCAATGATTGCATTTTCTTCAACTGGAATGGATCCAAATAGGTATGAGTGCAGTCTGGATTATTTTTTTCTTTTTGTTCCAAAATTTGATTGGACTTGTTTGCTCTTTTTGGTTCTTTGGAAAATGTAATTGAATGTTATAGCTTGACCAGGAGCTTGAGACTGCTGACTGTCAATAGAACAAATGGACTGCAGACTTGATTAGAGCAATTAGGAACATCTTTCCTGGAGGGAACTTCCCTTATATGCTGAAGTTTTTGCTTCAAATGTCTAACGTGATATAAATGGATGTATTGATAATGCAAGGAATATGGACTACTTGCTTTTACTTGCTGGAATGGACCTCAATAAAATGCCACTAAAGCAACTTTAGAAAATATAAGCTTTTCTTTTACAATTTGTGTTGGGAATGAAATTTTAAGCTCTGGGATATGTAATGTTCATATTGCTGTACATTCCTGTCCTGCAGAGCAATATCTGTATATGAAATATGTATAGGTAAGCACTTAAATATATGGGCCGTATGTGTATGTGTGCACACATTTGGGAGTTTTTAAATATTTCTCTCTCATTGTAATGTATTTGATTGCATTGTTGACTGAGCTGTGCTATTTTGGAAATCCATCTCCTGAGCTTTGGTTGAAATGGACCAGTAAACTTGTTTGCAGTGTTCTTCCTGAGGATGAATGGTTTATTGATATTTGCCAAGAAGCAATGGAGAGACTAAGCGGGAAGCCAAAAGTTGCTAATGGGGAAAAGGATCTTAACAGCCCCACGGCTTCTGTCTCAGCTCAGTCAATTTCATCTGTCAGATCTCATGGGAGTACATAGAAAGTGCGACTTTTTGCACATCTGTAAATTTAAGAATAACAAGAGCAGTGATGACTGGGCTGCAGTTATTGTATACACAGTCTCTTTTCACCTCTCCGATCTGTATTTTCCCCCTCCCTTTTTGGCCCATATTTTCTTTGTTTTTCCTTATTTTGCTTTTTAAGTAGGTTATAGCAGCAGAATTCTTTACCTCTACGTTTGGATCAGTTTAGGAATTCTTTGTCTTCCTCTTAGGGGATTATCAGCTTGTATATGTCGAGTTGATTATTTGTCTGAAATTCATTTTTTATTCTTTTGTGTACTTTTCAGAAAATTCTTCGTATGATTATCCCATTGGGCATTAGTGCTTTCATGTCTGAGCTAAAGAGATATGCTGATTGCTTGCCAACTGTATATACACAATTTGGAGCTAAAGTTCTCTCATAGTCATGGATCAAGATATCATCTCTATAACACAACATGGCCAGTCGCAATCCTCTTCTAGAACTATCCTCTGATAGTGGGGAGTTCTACTTTCTGCTGTAAGTAAAGTTCAGCTGGAAGAGGGATTTGCTTTCAGATCTCAATGATCCTAGAAAATGTATGTAGTGGTTGGACGGAATGCATCCTCGAGAACAAACTGGACAGGAATTGACTAACGTTCGTTAATAACTTCGGCGGGACGTTATCAACATTGCTTTTCCTTCAGGGACTTCTACTCAAGGATGCCCGAGTCAGACACAAATTAACCTTATCTTTATGCAGTTTGGCTCAAAACTCAGGCTTTTCCCTTCATTTTAGCAGATATATTAGCTTCTTCTCTTCCGTGAGTAATACTTGCAACTAGAAATATGTTGCATGCTACATATTTAGAGAATTCAAGCATATCAAGACGTCCTATAAATCAACGAGGCCCTGAACGAGAATTTGCAAGATAATCTGCTCTGTATGGTATATAGCACATGCTATTTCTTACGCCACAGGGAACTTTACAAAGTTGGTCATGGGACATGACAACGCGAAGTTCTAAATAGAATTTAGTTCAAGGCAAATAAACTCAATACAAAGGACTCTCCAGCACTTTAATGCAAGTTGGGTCTCTTTTCCTGAAAACGATTCTGCAAGAATCTTCTCCGTGATCCAACGCCAATACAGCAAAACTACCAATCTGTGAATTGAAAATCTTTATCACCTCACCAGTAATCACCGCAGGAGCATTTCCCATCTTTAAAATGATGAAATCGTTTGTTATCTCTAACAATTAATTCCCTCCCAACAATCCTAGACATGATCTTGATGGCATTGTGACAATCGACACACACACGTAGGTTCTTGATGATACGGAGAGGTGTCCTCGCAGGAGTACTGATTAGACCATATGCAATTGCTAGACGTTCACTATGATAAAGCAAAGATTGCTCCTTTGCCTCCTGATCAATGTCATGAAGCACCGATCTAGTATCAGGTACATAAGCCTGCTCCTTCATAGCAGCTCTCAACTTCTCATCATCTTTGTAGAGAGTTGGACTACGGAACTCAGGCAACCTGTTTCTGCCCTCAAGCATATTAACTGCAGATTGCTTTTTCGGCGGTGGAGTAGGAATCTTGTTTGCAACTGCCTTTGAAGGGTCAAGACCAACCATTAGTTCCTCAGCACGGTCTTCCAGATCAAGATCTCCATGAATGCGAGCATAATTCATCAATGCCTCCCAAACAACTGCTGTGGGCTCAAATGGAAGTTTTCCAATATATTCTTCTGCCTCAGCAAGATGTCCACATTTCCCCAGAACGCCTAGAAGCCCCAAGTAGTGCTCAATCTCGGGATCAATTCCATACTCTGTCTTCATGGACTCAAAATGTAAGAACCCTTCATCCACAGCATCAGCACTAGCACAGGCATCTAGAATAGCAAGGAAAGTTTGCTCACTGGGCTGCAAACCAAGCTTCCTCATCTGCTCGTAGATTGCCAGTCCATCATCACCCAATCCATTAACTGAATATCCACTGATCATCGAGTTCCACGAATCCATATTCCTATCAGGCATGTGATCAAAAACTCTCCGTGCATCAGTCATACTACCACAGTTTACGTACATAGCAATAACTTTATTGTTTAACAGAAGATCTCCCCTACATGTTGACCTTAAAAAGTAATCATGAACTCTCTTTGCCTCCTCATACTTCTTCGACTTCATACACCATTCAAAGAGCAGATTGAAACAGTGAGCATCAGCTAGGATTCCATCCTCCATCAATGTAAGAGCTTCAGTAATATTTTCTGTGCTTCATACATCAATGTTGCGCTTGATTCTGTGCTTGAGAATAATTAGAGACTGCCTGCTGTCCTTGATTCTGTGCTTGAGGATAATTAGAGACTGACTGCTGTCCTTGATTCTGTGCTTGAGGATGACAGGGGTATGGAGTCCCCTCCTGAGTAAAATGAACTTGATTCTGGTTTACCGCTCGGGAATAGCCCTGATTATTCTTTAGATCGTAAGGAATTCCATTTCCGTGTCCTCCGTTTTGATTTAGATAATCTTGACTCCGGTAATTCTGGCCCTGGTAAGGAATAGGGTTTTGCGCGTAACCTAGATTTTGATTCGGATGGTTCTGACCCTGATAAGGTAGGGGGCTTTGAGGGTAAGCGGCGCTTTGGTTCGGACAATTTTGGTTTTGTGAGTAACCAGCATTTTGCTTATTATAATTCTGAGGATGATAAAGCATGGGATTCTGCGAGTGACCTCTCTGGCTCTGCTGAAAATTCCCTCCAAACCCTAAATTTGGCTCAGTAGTATTGGCAGTATTAACATTTCCCGGAGCAGGATACGGATTCGAGTATCCCTGACCCGGATAAGGATTATGGTTGGGGTTTGGAATCGAGATGGAGGTCCCATAATTGGGATACCCCTGCTGATTCTGATTACTAGGAGTTTGATAGCATGGTGGTGCCTGTGATGCAGCTTCAGATGTGGTACTCAAATTTCTAAGGAAAACAAAACCATTCGGCGATGAGAGTGTGGGGCTACGTATTAGGGTTCCGCTTGATGGCAGATTGAGGATAGAGGAAGTGGATGAACGTACCGGCGATAGGACGTTTTTCAGGAGTAATAGGCAACCAGGAGAAGGGGCTCTTCTGCCACAGCCACTGCGGAGAACCACGTTTAACCTTAACCACGCTGCCATTGTTAAACCCTAGTGGTTAGTGCGCGTTGGCCTAAAACCCTTCGACGGGAGAGGGAAGCGGAAGCAGGAAGCATTAGAAGAGAATATAGAGTTGCGGCTCCAAAGCCTGCTGTTAAATTACAGCTTTATCCTTAGAACTACAATGTGCGTACAATTAACGATGGGCCGTGGGCTGTTTGGACCTTTCACTTTTTCCCTTTTTTTTTTTTGCCGAGTACTTTGGCGTTTTTCCTTTCTTGGTACCCAAAAGGCGAAGACCCTCGCCCACAGGCCCCTACACTCAGGCCCGATCAGTTGTGAGGGAGTTAATCACGGTGACTCAACCATCCAGGCAGTGGAAGGGCCAGTGTCTGGTGCCCACAAGGATCCCCACCCCACATTGAAGGTAGGAAATCACACACTGTAGCTGTCAGGTCTCGATCCTGAGTCCCTGGTACCCAATTTGTCACTGCTGACCAACTGAGCTACGCCCGGCGACGTTTTCCCTTTCTTTATCCAGAGACGAGTTGTTCCAAGGGGATTTAGAGTAAGTTGATTCATCATATTTTTTATAAATAATTTATTTTTATTTTAATATATAATTTAAAAATTTTATAATCATAATATAAAATATTTTAAGATAAAATTAGATAATATTTTAATTTAAAATTTTATAAGAATGAATTTTTTATAAATAAATAAATAAAATTAAAAAATTTGCAGGAATACACCCCAAGTTAACTTTGGCTTTGAGAAAGAAATGGAGTAAAGTAACACCCAGGAAAAAAAAAAGTTATCAATTTTCATTTTGACATCCTTATAAGTTAATGGCAACAGAAGCAGAAAACCTCCCATTACATGCTGGAGGCTAGAGCTCACAAGCCTACCCTAAAAGAGTCAGTTTGCTTCTAGTAGTTGAGCACGTATCCATCATTAATCGCTTCACTACATCCCTCGCGGAGGGTCTTTTAGTCGGATCCTTCTCTGTGCATTTCAGTGCCACTGAAAGAACACCAATAACCTGTTCCTTCACACTTGAATCAATTAATTCCTCTGAAAGGCTTGGATCAACAACGTGCTCGATTTCTTCTGTGCCAGTCCATACGGATCGAGTCTAGCTCACGATGTCTTGTTCCCCCTTGAACTAGGGGTCCAATGCCTTCTTTCTGGTTATCAGCTCCAACAAAACGACTCCATAACTGTACACATCAGACTCCTTGCTCTTCGCTGTTGTAAAAGCATTTTCTGCCAAATTCACAGTTTATCAGCTATTAAAGATAAGAATTCTGCCTCACAAATTAAACAAGCACAACAAGAAAGTTACCAGGAGCAATATAACCAATGGTTCCAACAGCTCTAGTGGATGATAATAAAGCTGCAGAGCTGTCTAGAAGCTTGGCAATGCCAAAATCTGATATATGAGGCTCCAACTCTGCATCTAACAGTATGTTCATCGGTTTGACGTCTCTGTGAACAATAGCAGGATCACAGTCAAAATGAAGATATGACAGCCCCTGGGCAGTGCCGACTGCTATCTTGTAACGGATGTTCCACTCAAAGGACCGAGGTGGTTTACTCTCATGAAGAACATCGTGAAGGCTTCCATTCTTCATGTAAGTGTACAAAATTAAGCCATAGTTCTTTCTAAACCAGAATGCCTCCATCTTGATAAGATTGCGGTGACGCACCTTTCCGATTGTCTGAGTTTCTCTCATCATACTTCGGCTGCTGTCAGTAATCCCAACAAAAGGAAGCTTCTTCACCGCGTACACACTATCTGGACTCAATGTAGCCTTATATACTGTTCCGTGGGCTCCCCTCCCAATAATAAACCTATCATTCAGGTTTTCTGTTGCTTCCATTATTTTACTGAGCAGGGAGGAGGCACCTTCTTCAGCATCAATAACGTTTTGTAGCTTCGATACTTTGCTCCGCTTATGCATGTAAGTGAAGCCAAGTAATAGAAAAACAAGAAGCAACGATGATCCAAGCACTAGCATTGCTATTAGTACCTTGCGATGGCCTTTATTGTTCTTGGATTTGAAATTGCAAGATGGTATTAAATTGTTGTTTCCGGTGCAATTCAAGTTACCGAGAGGAAGACAATTGACACAAAGCCCTGAATTTCCTGCAAATGAAGAGGGAGTTGAGTTCAAAAATTTCAGCAAACTTGGTGGTATTGGACCCGAGAAACTATTGTGTGAGACACTTATGAAGACCAAGGAATGCATGTCATCGAGGACTGCTAAGCTTCCTGATAGATTGTTGCAAGATATATCCAGCTGCTCTAGCATAGATAATCTTCCCAGCTCATTGGGTACTTGTCCTGTCAACCTGTTACTGCTTAAATTCAACACCCTCAGATTCTGTACTGCTGCGGGGGATCCAACTGATGATGGAATACTTCCTCCTAACATATTTGACCCAAGCTGAAGATCGGAAAGCTTATCGAATTCAAATAAAAAGTTAGGGATATCACCAGTAAAGCGGTTCCTGCTTAGGCCCAAGGAGGACAACATTGTCAGGCTGCTTAAATGGGAAGGGACCGAGCCATTCAACAAATTGTCACTAAAGTCAAGTTTCAAGATTTTGCTGCAGTTTGACAATTGAGATGGCAGTTCACCAGTCAAGCTATTGTGAGATAGATTTAGAGCCTCAAGATGGACCAATCTTCCTAGCTCAGGAGGTATAGACCCTGAGAGCTTATTCGTTGACAAGTCAATTGAGGTAATATTGATGAGGTTCCCCAAGCTTGGAGGTATTCTTCCACTGAAGCTATTGCCGCTGAGATCCATGTATAGCAGGTCGGGATTCTCAGTGAAGCCTGGGATGGTGCCAGTGAGGTTGTTCTGCTTAAGTATCAGCCTAGTCAAACTAGAGCAACTTCCCACCTCAGAAGGAATGGAACCTTGAAAATTATTCTGACCCAAGTTCAGCTTCCTCAAATGATTTCCAAAGCAAAGATACGGTGGAATTTGCCCAGTGAAATGGTTATCTGTCAGATCTACTTGTACTAAACTACTGTTAATACCCAAGCCGTGAGGTATAACTCCAGTAAATTTGTTTTCGTACAAGGAGAGATTTCTCAAATGCCTTAGTTCAGTGACTTCAAAAGGTATTTCTCCAGAAAGATTATTTTGATAAATTAATAGATGGTTCAGGCTTTGAATTTTCCAGATGCTAACTGGAATTTCGCCAGTCAAATGGTTGCTGAAGAGAAACAAGCTCTGCAGCCGAGTAAGCTTCCCCAGCTCGGGCGGAATCCGACCCTCGAGTTGGTTTTGCTCTATTCTCAGATCAACCAAGGATCTGCAGTTCCCCAACTCTGGTGGTATATCTCCAGTGAAATGGTTGTCAGATAGGTATACATTTATCAGCTCAGTGAGAAGGCCAAGGGCGGAAGGAATTAGGCCGCTGAAGGCACAACTCACGGAGGCAAGCTGTGTAAGGCTGGTGCAGTTTGCCAGAGCCGGTGGAATTCTTCCAGTGAAGCGGTTGTAAGACAAAACCAGGGTATCCATTTCTCTGCAGTTACCCAAACTGAAAGGAAAGCTGCCCGTTAACTGGTTACTGCTAACATCAAAGTAAACAAGGTGCTCAAGATTATCCAGACTCTGAGGCAGATGTCCAACCAAATGATTCTCGTTCAAATAGAGTTCTTGTAAGCGACTGCAATTACCAACGGAGGAGGGAAGGTTCCCTGATAGTTGATTCCCGTACAACCAAAGGTACAAGAGTTCAGTCGCATTACCAAGATTTGAAGGGACCACTCCAGTAAGTTGGTTATCATTCAGGTAAAGGGTGTCGAGATGTGGAATGGCAAACAAAGATTCTGGTATTGTCCCGGTCAGAGAATTCCCATACAAGTTAACGTATACGAAATTCTGAAAATTTCCTAGGCTTTCAGGTATTCCTCCGGTGAAGCTATTGAGGGACAGATCCAAATGTTCGAGAAGACTACAGTTACCAAGCTCCGGAGGAATTGGACTGGAAAAACTGTTGATGCTGAAGTCAAGTGATGTCAAGCGTTTCAAATGAGCAATTTCCGGTCCCAGTTGGCCTGAAATTTCGTAGCTAGACAGATTCAAAGCAACCACAAATTGATTAGTGCGGTCGCATTTTACTCCGACCCACGAACAAGGAGTGGGAAGAGAAGCATTCCAAGTGAATTTGACGGGAGACGAAACGACGGTCCAGTGGCTGAGCAGAGACATAAGAGTTTTGCCGTCGGAATTGAGAGCAGAAACAGCAGTGGCGGCTGCAAAGAAGCAGAACAATGGAAAGGAAAAATAGAAGGCAATCGCCATATTCCGAAGGCTAAGGAGAGTGAGAAACGGCTTGAAAAACGGAAACTGAACTTGAGAGAGGGAAAGCTTGGATGCTCCAACATTCTACGGGAAGCAGAGGGGGCATGGGATGAAGCAGTAAGGTAGTGATGCGTACTCCTTATAAAACAGGGACGGATGAGGGCGCGAGTGGCGAGTGATACTCGCCATGGCCAAACATGTGTCCCGTACAGCTTCGGAGTAAGCAGTAACAACAAGGATCATCTCAACTCAACGCGGTCTCGTGGTCGCGGTCGTGGTCGGAGGGAGTCCCTTTTGACTTGCCGTTGACCATCCTCCGGCTCCGCCATCTGTCAGTTAGCAGCACAACACAACCAATCCTAGTTATCTTTGCACATGAAATAATGTTGTTCGGACGCCTACGGATAACTGTTAAATTAGTTACTATTTATTATTTTTGATATGACGATTATAAAGTATGAGAGGTATTTTAAGTAAGTAAAATTATAAGAGAAAAAAAGTTTGAAATAATTTAAAATTTATTTTTTTATTTATTTTTTGACACATACTTTTTTCACCTATTTTTTTAACTAATTCTATTATATTTTTTCTTTTTTTTCTCTCTCTCTTCTTTCTATCTTATGTATTCTTTCCACTACTACTCTGAAAGTCTTTAAATATTAAAGAATAAAATGATTCATTCTCTTTAAGATCGTTATTTTGTGTTAAATGATTTCGACCAACCTTTAAATTTTTTTTTGAGCTTAAAATTCATTTTTTTAGATTTTTTAATAGTCAAAATGAATTTAGATATTATGAATTTTTGTTAAATTGTTGATGCCTTCTAGGCTATAGAAATCTTCACTAAAAATAGATTTATGGTCTACTTGCAAAGGTAAGAAAGTGATGTGTTGATTTTTTTTATTTGAAGAATAATTTCGGCATTGGAACACTCTTATGACTTCAAAGAATGATTTTAATGGTAGAGAATTATAATATTGGATCATTTTTTTTTTTAATTTTACGACGATATGCTTTGATTTTTTTTATAACAAGTGAATAATTATTCACTTATTCACTTAAAAGTGAATAAGTATACTCCATTGAGTGAATAATTATTCATATCAAGTTAA
This sequence comes from Rauvolfia tetraphylla, assembly GCA_030512225.1. Classification (NCBI taxonomy): domain Eukaryota; kingdom Viridiplantae; phylum Streptophyta; class Magnoliopsida; order Gentianales; family Apocynaceae; genus Rauvolfia; species Rauvolfia tetraphylla. The sequence continues at coordinate 285,646 of JAJQKT010000005.1, forward strand.
TAGATCTACTATATCAAATAATTATTCATAACAATCTGAATAGATAATTACGTGAAACTAAATATATCTGATTTGGTCATATGGTATGTTAAGAGTAAATAATTATTTTTTACTAAATGAATAATTATTCACTTAAGAGTGAATAATTATTCACTTAATATATCAAGTGAATAGATCTACTATATCAAATAATTATTTATAACAATTTGAATATATATTTACATGAAACTAAATATATCTGATTTGGTCAGATGGTATTGTAAGAGTGAATAATTATTTTTCGCTAAGTGAATAATTATTCACTTAACATATCAAATGAATAGATTTACTATATCAAATAATTATTCATAACAATCTGAATAGATATTTAGGTGAACCTAAGTATATCTGATTTGTTCAAATTATATCTTAAGAGTGAATAATTATTCTCTTTTAAGTGAATAATTATTCACTTAACATATCAAGTGAATAGATATACTATATCAAATAATTATTCATAACAATTTAAATGGATATTTACGTGAAACTAAATATATCTGATTTGGTCAGATGGTATTGTAAGAGTGAATAATTATTTTTCGCTAAGTGAATAATTATTCACTTAAGAGTGAATAATTATTCTCCTCTGAGTGAATAATAAATTTGAATAGACATTTACATGAAACTAAATATATCTGATTTGGTCAGATGATATATTAAGAGTGAATAATCATTTTTCGCTAAGTGAATAATTATTATCCGCTGAGTGAATAGCATAGAATAATTATTCACTTAACATATCAATTGAATAATCTATCATATCAAATAATTATTCATAAAAATCTGAATGAATATTTACATGAAACTAAATATATTTACACAACCCTTACATTTAACACAAACTCCTATTACTATAATTATTTTTTACTATTAAGAATATATCTTTAGAGATTAAATAGAAGATATTAAGAAAAAATAATATTTAATATAACAATATTCATCTAACAATAATAATAGATTTTTTGTCTTCACTCTTCAGATGTAACAAACTTCCACTCTTCTCGATAACCCACTTTTCATATCAAAAACTCCATCCGGAATGTCTGCAACTGTAATGGATGAATCTGTAAAGATTGATTAATGGATCTTTCACACAACGTCCTTTATCTTCATTGATACTAACTTTGATTACAAAAAAACAATAGCAAACAAAATAGAGAAGAGAGAGTGGAGAGAGAAAAATAGTCAATCTGCTAAAGATTGAAGAGAGAAGAAATCTGATAAAAATTCAAGAGAGAAGATAGATGAGAAAGTGAGAGAGTCAATCTTCAAGGGAAGGGATAGATGAGAGAGAGAATAGTGATCGGAATGAAGAAGGGAGAGAGAAAAAGATGGAGAAAAAAGTATATTATTCAGTTCATGAATAGAAAGTTTTAAGTGGGAGTCTAAAAATAAATTTTACTTCAAAATATTCCTGATTTTTCACAATTATTAGATCAAAAGATATTGATTTAGTGGCTATGAAAGACTTTTTGCACATGTTTGAAAAAAAAGATACTCAATATATTAAGTTAAGCGGAAATAACGATACCATAATATTAATACCATACCATAGCGTAGCTTTCCTTTGATGTGATTCCAACAGCAAAGGAATTGAATATTTAGCCACGAAGGACCAGATCTCTGATACTCATTGAAAAATGTTCATTTTTCAGTAAGAATAATAGACACATGGGATGTTGGATAGATAACTACTCTTTCTCTTTCCTCTTTAATATTTTTAATTATATATTTATTCAATAATTGCTATTTTAATTTTTTAAAAAGATATTTTAATGTATATTATAAGTAAAAAATTAAATCTTTTTATTTTTAATTATATATATTTTAATAGTTTCTAAATTTATATGAAAATGTTAAACGGAGATCATATTTTAAAATTGAGAGACTAACAAAACGAAGAAATTCTCAATCAAAGAATTGAAACTCGCCGTGCTGTTTGAATTTTGGAACAGAGACAGAAAGTGACCCATGGGATGGGAGTCAGAGACATTATGCCTCGGGTCAAAAAGAAAGGAAGGATTCCCATTTCCCACCCACTTCATAGTTCACACCCGGCCATATAGCGCCACACGGGCTGGAGCTTTCTTTTCTCTCATTTTATTATATTAAAATATTTTAATATAATTAATATTTTTTTATAATTTTAAATATATTTTATATTATTAATTTATATATTTTTATTTTTATTATATTATATTATTTTTATAATATAATTTAATTTTAAATAAAATTTTCAATCGGGTGTGATTGAATATAGTTTAATTTTTAGATTTTTTATCTTGAATCTCAAAAAAAAGAAATTTTTATATAAAAAAAAAATATAAAATGAGAAATTTATATTAATTTTTATGTAACCAATTCAAATTAACCCTAAATAAAATAATGAATGTTCTGCACCTTTTAACTGCCACCACTTTGACCATTGCCTGGGCGCCTGCACAGCTGTACCTACCTTTCCCACCGTAAAAATTGACCATAATAGACGTACAGCGTTTGGATCCGAAAGAAGGGCACATTTCACTTGGAACAAATGCCAACCCCCTCCATTTGCCCCAACAACATAGATCGATCCAATGGGATGATACCCAACAAAGACATCATAAATGGAACAAGGATCGCAAGGCCCTTCATAATAAGAGAATGAGAAATACTCCTAATTTGTCAGGAAGAAAAATGTAGAGGAAGAATGGACTTGTAGTCGCCGGTGCTGGCTACCTTGCAGGGTGCAGCAGTAAATGCTCGAGGCCACCGTCCGAGTATTTGCAGTGAAGTTTTTGCGCAGAGAACCAATTTATTTACCTGCCTGGTTTCGTTTCACATTATTCAAACGCAAGGATAGATTTTTCATTTCGTGCGAAGCAAACAGTAGAATGAATTCTTTTTGGAGAGATTCGATGTGTTACTGTTACTAGAGAGCAACATTTCTACCAGATTATATGAAGCGTCTCTCTTCTTTCTTCGTTTTGGAAAATAAGCGTGGTGAACGGTACATATGTACCCATTTCCTACGTATTTACAATGAGGGGTGCCGAATTGCCAAAGACATCTATATATCAGCTCAGTATTATTGGCAGACATCTGTCAGCTGCTTCACTACATCTCTCATGCAGGGTCTTCTGCTTGCTTCCTTCTCCGTACATCTCAAAGCCACTCGGAGCAGTCTAGTAACTTGATCAGTGACCCTTGAATTAACAAATTGTTCCAGAAGCTCAGGATCAACGACATGCACAATCTTCCCTGTCTCACACCAGACAGAATGAACATACCCAACAATGTCCTGTTCCCCGTCGAAGCAAGGATCTAATGCCCTCTTCCTAGTTATCAGCTCTAACACAACAACACCGTAGCTGTACACATCAGACTCCTTGCTCCGTGTCACTGTATATGCATTTTCTGCCAAATTCAACAAGACAAGTATTCAACCTTACGTCAATTACGTCAATGGGATCAACATGTAAACACAGCGAATGAGAGAAGGGGAGTGATTTACTACCTGGAGCTATATATCCAATAGTTCCAAGAACTGCGGTAGGTGCTGAGGACGAAGTACTTGACTGATCTAGAAGCTTTGCAATGCCGAAATCAGATATATGAGGCTCGTAGTCTGAATCCATTAGTATGTTCATAGATTTGATATCTCTGTGCACTATAGCAGGATCACAATCAAAATGAAGATATGATAATCCTTGCGCAATGCCGAGTGCTATGTTAAAGCGGACATCCCAGGGCAAAGGTTGTCGTGGATTCCCTTCATGAAGAACATCTTGAAGGCTTCCCCTTTCCATATAACGGAACAAAAGTAAGCCATAGTCCTTTCTAAACCAGAATGCCTCCAACTTAATGAGATTCCGGTGGCGTATCATTCCAACTGTCTCGATCTCTCTTATCATACTTCTCTCACCATTAAACCCCGCAAATGCAATTTTTTTCCAAGCATACACTTTATCTGGATTTAGTATAGCCTTGTACACTATTCCGTGTGCTCCTCTTCCTATAACGTACTTATCATTCAAGTTTTCTGTTGCTTGCAAAATTTCATTAAGTGGGAAAGAACCATTCACAGAAGCACTTTCATCTCCAAGATTTGGCCTTTTGGGCCATAGAAACACGTAAGCAAGCCCTAGCAGTAGAAAAGCAGAAACCAGAGACGAACCTAGTGCTATCAGTGCAATATTTACTTCACTAAGACCTTTTCTATTGTTTGATCGAAATCCACAAGGTCTTATGTTGCTCTCTGAATTGCATCGTGAGTCACCATCTGGAGAACACCGGACACAAAGCTCTGAATTTCCCCAAAATGAAGTGGGGGATGTATTCAGGAATTTCAGCCAATTTTGTGGTATTGGACCAGAGAAAGAATTGTAGGCAACATTGATGAACAGCAGTGCGCCCAGGTTATTGAGGGCTTCTAAGCTTCCTGATAGATTATTATGGGATACATCTAGCATTTCCAGCAAAGCTAATGCCCCCAGATTCGAGACTTCACCCATTAGCCTGTTACTGCTCAGATTCAGAACCCTGAGGCTTCGCACTGCATTTGTTCCTACGGATGGTGGAATAGTTCCGGATAATAGATTAGCTCCAAGCTGCAGACTCCGAAGCTCGTCAAATTCAAAGAGAAAAGGTGGTATTTCACCAGCAAAATGGTTGTCACTAAGACCCAAGGTCATCAATTCTTGCAAGCTCCCTAGACTGGAAGGAATTGAGCCATTTAAGAGATTGTGGCTTACATCAAGTTGCAAAAGTTGTTTGCAGTTTTCAAATTGAGATGGCAGGTTACCATCCAACCTATTGTGAGACAGATTCAAGGCCCCAAGATAAATGAGGCTTCCCAACTCGGGAGGTATAATACCTGAAAGCTTATTCATGGATAAATCTATTCTGGTAAAATTTGTCAGGTTGACCAAGCTCGAAGGAATTGCTCCGGTGAAGCCGTTGTTGCTTAGCTCCATGAACGAGAAGTTTGGATTTCTCTGGAAGTGTGGAAGCACACCAGTGAGATTATTATGGTCAAGGCGCAATCTTGTTAAAGTGGCACAACTCCCCACCTCAGAAGGAACACTACCTTGAAAATTATTCTGACCCAAAAGCAGCCTCTGCAATTTTTTTCTGAAGCAGATACCGGAAGGAATATGGCCAGTTAATTTATTATCGGTTAAATCGACACGTATAAAACTGGCATTAACTCCCAAGCCTTGAGGTATACCACCAGTCAATTGGTTCTCAAACAATAGAAGATCTTCTAGTTGTCCTAGTTCAGTCACCTCAATTGGTAGCCCTCCAGATAAATTGTTTTGATAAAGACTAACATTCTCAAGGCTTTTAATTTTAAAAATGTCAATTGGAATCTCGCCAGTCAAGTTGTTGGTGTGGAGAATCAGAATCTTCAAATTCTTGAGCGATCCCAGTTCACGAGGAATTCTGCCCGTTAGTTCGTTTTCATCCATATGCAAGTCAACCAAGGATCTGCAATTTCCGAGCTGTGGTGGGATTGTTCCAGACAGACTGTTGCTGCCAAGCTCGAGGCTCAGCAGATGAGTGAGCTGGCCAAGTGAAGAAGGAACGGGCCCGCTTAAGCCACAACTTATGGCCGAAAAATTTCTCAGGCTAGTACAATTTCCCAAAGCTGCAGGAATGCCTCCGCTGAAGACGTTGAAAGACGCTTCCAAGGTTGTCATATCCTTGCAATTTCCAGACTCAAAAGGAAATTTACCCTCTAAATTGTGAATTTGGATCCGGTCCTGCACGTCCTTTTTGCAGGACGTGCAGGACCAGATATGGTCCGTTGGATCAGATGTCAAATCTGATCCAACGGATCATATATTTTGACCCCTATATGTATTTTTAAAAATTTAAAAATTTATAAAATTTCGTCAGCCGTTGAATTAGATTTCGAATCTGATCGAACGGTCCATATTTGGTCCTGCACGTCCTGCAAAAAGGACGTGCAGGACCGGATCCGGACGCCTAAATTGTTGCTGCTCACAACAAAGTAAGCTAAGTGCTGAAGATTATTCAAACTTTGAGGCAGTGGTCCAGAGAGTTCGTTCACTTCCAAATTAAGTTCTTGCAAGGCACTGCAATTTCCTATTGAGGAAGGAACGGTCCCTGACAATACGTTGCTGCTCAACCACAAGTTGACAAGCTTAGTAGCATTTCCAACATTTGAAGGGATGCTGCCGGAAAGTTGATTATCATTCAGGTAAACGGTGTCAAGATTTGGAATAGAGAACAAGGACTCGGGTATTGTACCATTCAAAGAATTTCCATACAAGTTTATATGACGGGCATTCCTTAAGTTCGCCAGGGTAATGGGTATCTCTTGAAAGAAGAGGTTGATGGACAGATCCAAGTGTTGAAGAAGAGCACAGTTTCCCAACTCCGAAGGAATTTTGCCAGAGAATCTGTTATTGCTGATGTCCACGTATTCTAATTGTTTCAGAGAAGCAATTTCGGGTCCCAATTGACCGGAAATACCATAGCCGGTGAGGTTTAAGACCGTTACAGATTGAGGCCTGCCGTCACATCTTACACCCTCCCAAGAACAAGGATTGGAATCAGAAGAATTCCAGTTCAATGGGACGCGAGGAGGAAGCGTCCAACGCTTAGCCAGAGCCAAGAGACAGTAAGGTTTGAATCGGAAAAGCAGAAAAGGAGCAAGAAAGGAACGAAAATAATTGCCATTAGTCAGTAAAGCAAAGGAATGAAAGATATACAAGGATCAAGAGAGCGCGTCAAATTTGTCTGGAGATCCAATTTTGGGAGCTGAAAGAAGTTGAACAAATGCGGTAAATGAAATCGTGTGTAGCAAATAAGAACCTGGGAAGAAAGAGACAGACGGTGCGAGCGGGGAAACATGCACACCGGCCAGGGAATCTGCAGACAGAGAAGGAAAGAGGCAACGGGAAGTTATTGGCAAGCGCCCACCGAACCGAACAAGAAGAGAAGGATAAAACGGCGGCGACGTTAGGGTCCGAGGGGATAGTAGTTTGTGGTCGTCTTGTGTGGTCTTGGGGGTTTCTTTGCTAGTGTTTCCCTGGGATCACTGTGTGCGGACGGGAGTTATGTGCAGACGGCTTTTATAATAGGCCGCCTTGATGGGGGAAAGGTTTTCCTAGTTAGAGGATCGGATAACAATCGTTAGATCAGATAGGTCATGCTTCGTGTTTCTGTTATGACAACAGATGAAGCCAAGTTTCTAGAAAAACAGAGCACCCAGCTCTTCGGCTCTTCCTTCATCTATAAAGCCCAGTTGATTTTATTTATTAGAATCAGAACCCTGCATTTCACTTTTACAATCAAGAACTTCAATCACTATTTCACAATTTCTTTTTCCTTCTCTTCGTTGCCGCCATTATATTCTTCAAGCTTTCCCCTCGGTGTTCAAGAATTAGTGATCATCGTGTTATTGTTACCACAAAAAATCAGTTTCATCACACGTTGTTGCAGAAAAGTTTAATTTTTCGAACTGGGTTTCCCTCTCTTTATTTGGGGTGTGATTGGATAGAGTTTGGTTTTGAGATTTTTTGTGAGAGAAAAAGTAAGATTTGAGATGAAAAACTGTATTGGATTCCGTGCGGAACCTTGTACAAGCACACCCTTAAAATCTTGAACTAGGTTTCTAGTTCTGTAGTTGAAAGTTTTCAGTCTTTAGTCGCTGGCTTCGAGTTCTTCACACACATGGAAAGCGCTGATATCTACGTCTGCAAGAAATGCAAGAATATAGTTGCAAGACTCTGCCACAGAATTCAGTATAATACTACCATTAAAAGTACGCGCATATCCGAATATTTATCTATTTATTTTTTTAATAATAAATAATATAATTTTTTAAAAAAATAATTAATAAATAATATTATATTTAAATATTTAAACTTCTTGTACTCTATTAATATAGAAAATAAAGTGTAACTCATTATTAATATTATTTACTAAATTTTTTAATGAAATTAAATTTTATTTAAAATTTTAAATATAAATCTTTTTAAATTCTATTAATTGAAGTAAGATTCAAAATCTTTTTCATATGCCTTTTTTAGATATAAATCTTTTTAAATTTTATTCATTGAAGTAAGATTCAAAATCTTTTCATATGTTTTTTTAGTTATAAATCTTTTCAAATTCTATTCATTGAAATAAGATTCAAAATCTTTTCAGATGCCTTTTCTTACTCAATATTTTAATTTTATCTATATTTTTATTGCTCCGCCATTAGTTATGAATGAAGTCATTACACTACTGATGTTATTGAGTTATGTATTTCAGTTATGTACTTAAGCTAAGAAATAAATTGAATAAAGAGTATATATATATATATATATATATATATATATATATATATATATATATATATATATATATATATATATATATATATATATATATATATATATATATATATATATATATATATATATATATATATATATATATATATATATATATATATATATAAGATAAGTTCATAATGATTAGTAGTATTTAAAAATTTAAAGTTTATTATTTAATATTTAATATTATTTATAGATTCATTGGTTTTACAATTAATTACATATCATTAAATGATTAGTAGGTTCAATGTACTTCAAATGAATTGAATTTTCTGAAAATTAATGTATAGTTATTAAAAATTAATGTATAGTTAAATGTAAGTCTTTTCAAATTCTATTAATTTAACTCAGATTCAAGATCTTTTCATCTACCTTTAAGTCAATAATTATAGATTCATGTATTCAACATATTTAATTACATAAATATTTGTGACATTTACTTTGAAATAATTGAAAGTCTATTTAAGCTCATATTGAATTCATGTTCTTCTATTAATAAATCAAAGATATCTATATCAACTCATTTATTCAATCCATAGTATATAGAGTAGTCATTAATCATAAGAATTAATTTGTTAAATGCATTGTATATAGAAAAGTCCTCAATGAAAATAATTAAGATACTATTTAATTAATGTAGTATTTAATAAAAATAATTATACCATAGATAAGATGATTATCTATAGATATGAGTTCATATGGGCACATTAATTAATGAAGTAATAAATTCCGTAAATCCAACTTGACATCATTAGAGTTAACTTAAGCTTTAAAAATTATACATGTCACTTTCTTATGATTCAACCTCAACTTTAATATATATATATATATATATTATAGTATGCTTCCCCGCACCCCCGACTCCCTGTTTTATCCCTAAATATTACTTGCAATGATCTGTTAGCAGTCGTGCATTGGGATTTAATTAATTCTTGTACATTGACATATGCTTTCTTTTGTTGATACAAGTGCAGTAATCTGATTCAACTATTGTTACTCGGTCAACGATTGTTATTCGGTTTGGCACGTCTTGCAAAAACAAATGTAGACCACATTTTTCAAGAGGATTTGAACTCACCAACCAACCGAACGCAGGTGGTCAGGTGGGTAGCTTTCATAGGCATATTTCATTTCATCTGTCTCTTTACAGTTGATTCACTATATGAAGCCACATAACATTTGCCCAACGGGGCGGCACTCGTTATTTTCGTAGAGAAATCGTTCAATTCGTATCTGATCTGGATTTTTACTCAATTTTTAATTTCTCTCTCAAGTAATTAGAGAGATCATTGATACGCTCATGGTCTTTTCAGTTGCTGACTTTCAAGAAAAATATTAAAGTTAAATTTTTTACCAGTGTGATCGAAAATTTATGAGAAATATATTATGAAAAAATTTATTATAAATTTTTTTTACTACTGTGATCGAAGATTTATGAAAAATATATTATGAAAAATTTTATTATGTGTTTGTTTATATTAGTAATAGTTATAATTTTTGTACTCTTTACCTATGTATTATTATCTGTTACCGTAGTTATTAAACTATTGTGTAACTTTTATATCATGTTATCTTAATTTTCCAACTCCTCTCATTGGAGAAAGAATTTAAAAATTATTTTGATTGTAATAGTTTAAACTATTTTTATATCAATGGATAACATTCTCATTTACCAAAAAAAAAACACTCTCATTTACCAAAAAAAAAAAACGGGCGGCACTCGTAAGCCAAATACCAATCAAGCTCTATTTTTTATTTTTGAAAATTAAAGACAAATAAAACCACATGCCTCTTTTCCTCCCAATGCCAAATCGAGTGGGGCCCAAATTATCCCTGCTTGCTGCGAAACAAGAGTCCTCGCTCATTTTCCTCAAATAAGCAATTCCTCGTCGTGTTTAAAGAGCCCGGCACCGGATGACTTTAGGCTCCCGGCGTACGAGAGATTTTTACATAAGAAGCCTAACAACGTATGTCATTTAAGGTTTCCAATTTCTGTTTAGAGTTAGAAACGGAGACTTATAACCTCAGGCGGCTCCCTGTGATCAGAGGTGAAGCATAAACAATATCCAAGGAAAGACCACTTACCACATACCAAAAAGATTTGTCCAAATCGTTGCCCCCCGCGTCTTAATAATATTAACTTGATAAACAAAAAATCGATTGACAAAACAAATCCATCCAGAAAGTGATTCAAAAAATAAAATCGGAATTCAACGGACGAAAGGTCAATGGCTAAACTCGTGACTAAATTGCTTGCCGGAGTCAGATAAATTATACCAGCACCACCCAAAACAAACAAAAACCAATAAATAAAACCAACATTCCCTACAGCTGAAACTGTCCAAGTCATAATTCTCCGCCAAAGGTTTCACATTAATCCGGTTCCACCCAGCACCCAATTAGAACAAAAACTACGTTAGCCATAATTGACCCCAAAAAGAATTTGCGCAAGAGGGCAAATATTTAAAAATAAAAGGCCCAAGTCGCAGTTGCACGATACAACTTCTTTAATATCTCGGCTAGCCATAAGGTGTTGACAAGAAAGTGCCAGAGGTACAAAGAGGTGGAAAACAGACTTCCAGAAACCTCAGAGCTACCTTCAATAAAATAAACACCAACAGAAAATTGAAGAGCTGCCAACTTAAACATCTAGAATGGTGTGGTGCGTCCTACTGGAAATTTCAGCATCTAGAGTAATTACCTGAAGTGAAAAAGCAGCTCCAGCCCAGTTGCTCCACAAACCCTGCAAACAACAATACAATGGATATTCCAGACTCTTGGATTTGCTTATGATTGGAAACCATGGTCCGCCTACAATTGAACCAGATTGCCTAATGGGGGGCTTTTAATGAACCTAACTTATGAGTGAACTTATGTAAAAATGGTTGTAACACCTATATCATCTCAATACAAGAATCATGAGTTCTGATGTGCGTTTGAATATCTTTCACATCATGAAGACTGGTAAGAAATGAGCGTCGTTATCATTGTCAAAGTGACATGTTATGATATGTTGGTGTCCATGTATGTATTAAACACCGGGTGTCACAAGAATATAGTTAGTAGAACCTGAGCATGCATAAACAAAATGAGCGTTCATGATTTTGAATAACAACATGGCCGACTGAAAATATAAAATTCGTCAAACTACAAGTCCAACCCACTCCTAACCAAGCTAACAAATCATTCTAAGATACCATTGCCAGAAATGCATGTCCTGGATTAGTATGTATAAGATGGCCGAATAATATGTTCATGACGCCACTCCGTGCATTCACATATAAAGAGATGCTAATGCTGATGACTTGCAGATGCAATGGATGCATGCAACAGCTGCACGATGCATCCTATCATGTAGTGTTTTGTATTTGTCAGAGGATAAAGAACAGAATACATCCCCTTCCAGCTACTGGTAGGTCATAGGGGGTGGAGCTCCGTTAGCACCAGGAGCAACAACTGGATGGCTTGAATCCTTCCTTTTTCCAAATGGGTTCTTTGAATATGTATCTGGAGGTTAAGAAAAAAGACAGAAATAATAGAAGATTCAGAGCTTGACAGTATAATTCACAAGATTCTTCACAAGCTCCCCCGTTTTTGAATGATCACAACTCCTTAAAGTTCTGTTCTTTTCGATGGGTGTCTATATGTTCCAGTGTAACTTCTTTTATTTCTTTCAGGTCCCTGCTATATTCTACTATATTAATAGGGAGAGTGGGAGAGGTTGAATTCTAGGCACTGAACAGGTCTAGCACAAATAATGCGGTTAATCCATTATCAGGAATGTAGTTTCTACCTGAAGGAAGTTCAAAATTTTTGAGATATCGAAAACCATTACTATTTCAATGTCTCCAGGGCATTGATTATTCAAAGAAATGTAAAAACCTCGGAGGCAAAAGACATTTGAAATTCTAAGTGCAGTAGTAGTTGTTGGATTTTAATTCTCCTCAGAGTCTACAACTCTCCCTAATTTGATGCTCAAGTTCAGAAGCAAATTAGGGAATAAAGTATTAAAAGCTTTCACAACATTAGCTGAATTGAAACCCAACAATGGATGCAAAGTGGTAAGAAAGCATTTGAATGCTGCTCTAGTTTCCAACTTTGTCCTAGAAAATTCTTTAACAGTTAACTGGGGCCCAAAGAATCAAATTTTAGGAAAGAAAAAGATGCAAAAACCAGACATATAGAGAAACAGAAAATGAATGGAATGTTTATCATTTTGGGTGCAAGCAGACAGATATAAACAGAGAGACATGCATGCAAAATACTGGTTCCTGATTAAAACACAGATGTGACAAGGATATTGAATCCGCATGCCAACAGAACCAGAACTAGGTATAACAGCACCCTGCAAAGCATGGTGCACATTGGTAGCACTATTCACATCCTGCACAAATAAAAGTACAAACTCAAAAGTAAAAACCAAAGAAATCAAGAAATTTCATCAAATCAAATAGAACGAAGAAGATAAGTCTTTAATAGTAGACGTACTTCAAACTCAATGAAGCAAACTGTATGTCTTTCCTGTCTTAATATCTTCATCTGCTTAAAACCAGGTTGACTGTAGAAAACAAAAGGTCAGACAAGAAAGCCATTCAAGCAACACTTGGCCAATAAAATTCTACGAACAGTTCTAAATGAAACAAAAGGAGAAAGAGGCCATACGCGCTGAAAAGACCCCTCAGCTCTTCCTCGTTAATGTTCTCTCCAAGATTGCCAATGAATAGGGTATTGCAAGGAGGGTTATCCTTAGTGTTCTAAAAGAAGAATAATCACCATCATCATAAGGGGATGGGAAAGAAAGGGAATGATTTAAAGAAAGAGGGAAATCTAGCTGATTTCAAACTTTTCCTTTTTTTTTTTTTTTTTGATAGGCAGCTAATTTCAATCAATAATAAGAATTTACACATATGAAATCATTACAAATGGCCCCATCTTTTATATTTATTCCCACATAACAGACATCTGCAGCACTAAACTATCATTTGAAGCAATTAAATGTAGTTCCACCATGAAAATATTATTTGATGGTAATGCAGAAGCTACTAGTAGTGTCATAATGCCCCAAAAAGAAAAGGTTCAAGCAATCAATGGAACAGAGTTTCAGCATAATAAATCATTCCAAAATTTGAAACAGATATGAGAAATATAGAGTTAGGAATCACCAGTAGGGTCAAAATGCATGAAATTAATACAAATTAGAATACAAGTTCAAGAAGTCTGATTCCAAAATATGCAACACAATTTTGACATAATCAGTCATTTCAAATTTGAAACAGGCATCAGAAATATAGTTTTTCTTTCTAGGAATCACCTGAACAGGCACATAACTGCTAGGCGCTGGTACAGGTGTTGGAGCAGGCATTGGCACCGGAGGAACAGGATAACCACCATATGGGTCATATGGTGGAGGAGCTGGAGCCATATACCTAAGATGCACAAAATCACAATTCCTTGTATCACAAATAGGATATCACCAAAGTTACTCAAAACAAAATTTACCATCACACAAACTTCATTAAAAGATCAAGCACATGGTCGTCATTGCATTCATAAATGCCTTAACAACTAAGATGCAAAGCAAGGGAGGGAAGCAAGTGTACCCATGGGGACCCCAAACTGGAGCTGGAGGAGGATGGAAAGGAGATGGACTTGAATAAGCAGTGTGTGTATAGTCACCGCCAGTTCGCATACGTTTACTCTGGTCATATGCATTTGAATCAGCAACTATTCCTGCATTAAAAATTTTTTAAAATAGGATTTATATTTAATTTTTAATTAAAAAACAAGCAATAACCTATCATTAAAATGAGATGCCTAACAGATCAAAAAGATGTCATGACCCCTTTCTGTAATCTGAAACAAATGGCAATTGCCTTCATGCAGCAGAGCTAACAAAGAAATAAAATGAAGTCCTTTGCTGGAGACTGCATTTAACAGTTAATCTCCAACTGGGAAACTTACTATTTTCATATCTATTTGCAAGTGCCAGCAAGGTAAAAGAAACAGAAAAGCCAAAACTAAACTCAATGAACCACTACATAAAAGAGTCAAACTGGTCCTGGGTTATTTCTTCATTCTACTGATTGTTGGCAAAACATAACTTTACTAAATTATATGCAAAATAAATTTGCAAGTAAGCCCGACTTTTGGTTGCATCAGTGCTGTCCTACCACCTTGGGCTGATAGTCACTCACCTCAATTGAAGATGAGTACACTGGCAACTTATTAGCATAATATTTCTGTCTGAAAGTGAAAAAGACCATCATAACCATTGGTAACAGAAGTTAACCGCTAGTGTGGAGACATCATTCCTGTGGATAGGTTAGACTATACCAATTTAGAAGCAACCACCTGTTTATGTACATCAGCAAATGTAGCACATCTTTTTGGCTTACTAATTCTGTAACTTAGAAAATCTTAGCAACTATCAAAGAGTAAGTCAGTTATGCCAAAGAATGCTGGTTAAAGTCTTACCTCTAGAAAAACTGGTGGCACATCGGCTTAGAATTTTGAAATATTTCAATTAGTGGTTCAAATTTTAAAATGAAAATATAACAAGGGTAACCTATGTGCCATACCCCCACCCCCCAAGAAAAAGGACTAAATATTTTTAACAACAATGGAAGAAAACACAAATATACACAACACTCAGCTCAACAACCATCCTTTCTCACTATTTTCTCAATGGATCTTAGATCTCCATATTTTCCATTCATGCACGTTAACACTTAGATTGATGTAGGAACGACAGATAAGCTTATAACCCACCCGAAAAAATATTAATAATAGTCCTAAAATCCATTTAGAATGAAGTTTTACTAGCATATTGGAGCATCCACTGCAGGATATTGAGGAGTAGAAAGACGGACCCAAAGGTCATACAATTCTATAGTCATTCCAGAACAGAGTAAGGGATTTGAGAACAATCAACTTCAAAAAGGAGATAAAGAAACATACTTGAGGCAAACAAGCACATATTCTTTTTAAATTTTTAAAGTATAACTCACCCCTCTTGACAAAAAGGTTCTTCTTTGCCATCTCAGTGTGCAATACCGACTTTGATTCTGCATCAAACACCATATCCTGAGATGCAGATGGAAGAAACAAAAACAGAAGACGCTATTAAGCAATGCAGAACAAAACAAAGTTGAGCCAAATCAAGAGAATAAACGAGTTCCAAACAAAATGGAGGTGTGCAATGACCTGAAGAGCATCCTTGGCAGCGATTGCGAGCTGTGGAGTGGAGAACAGAGCAAATCCCATCGGGTGTTCACCTTTGAAGTTGACCTGCGACGCCTCATAACCCGGCAACCATCTCAATAGGTTCTGCAACTCTCTCTCCTTCACGTCCTCCGGCAATCCAGAAATAAAGATAGTACGAACCTTCAAATCACGAACCCCAAAGAGAATACATTATTACAGAAACTTACATTCGTAAATGTCAATGTCATTTGTCAAGAAAATGGTAATTGGAAGGAAAAGGAGGTTGTATGGCTGAGTTCTCTAGCTTCTTACCTCGTCGGTGGGAGGGCGATTGGGATTATCCATGGGCATAGTAGGAGGGTGAGGGTGAGGGTGAGGGTGAGGGTGAGGGTGAGGGTGAGGGTGAGGAGGAGGAGGAGGAGGGGGCGCAGTGGCCGGTGCCGGAGGAGGGGCAGCAGCTGGTGGCCATTGCTGGTGGTAAGGGTGGATTCCTGCACCAGCCATCTCGATCAACTCTGATCGGATGCTATGGGCTCCGTAGTGTTTCGGCAACAGAAGATCAAGAACTATACCCTACCGTCAGCGGCGTTTGGGAGGGTCTGCCGGGGATGATGAGTTTGTAAACCGCGCAGGTTTGGATTATAGAAAGCCTAGGCTCTTCTTTTCTGTTTTTCTTTTTCTTTTTATGGAAGGGAGATTTTTGGGCGCTCATGTCGTAATGCGTCCATGGAGGCGTCACGCATAATGCGTTCAGATTAAAAAGCTAATGCATCAATATTGCGTTCAGATTAAGTACCCAACACCTGAATAACGCAAAGAGCAGCCGTAAGTACTAGGGAGGGAACAAAGAACGCAGGAAGGCCTTCATTGTGGCTAGGGTTTAGCTGCTTCTCTTTGTCGAAGTTAAGTTTGTTAAAGGCTCTGAGACAGCAATCAAGCAAGCAGTAGCAGCCATGGCTAGTACCAAAGTTCAGAGGATTATGACCCAACCCATTGTACGCCGGCAATTGTTTCTGTATATGTATCAATTTTGTTTCCAGATACAAAGAATACTAATTTGAATCTTTTTTCTTTTTTAACAGAATCTCATCTTCAGGTTCCTTCAAAGCGTAAGTTGTTCAACGGATACTTTTATCTTTTCCCTGGGTTGCCTTTTTGGGTAATTGAATTCTTTGGAGGGACATATCGAACGCAAGCCTTTGCTCGGCAAAAGTGGGAAGGAGGGCCTGGCCTTATTATTATTTTTTTTTTGTAGAGGAGCGGAAAGGAGGGCCTGACTGGACCCTTAAGTTTTGTATCAGAAATTTTAGACGCTTTCAGTATCGACCCCTTTACTAGTATAAGAACCTCTTCAAGTCCAAGTTTGAGGGCTCCTAAGCTATGCATTTGTCGGAATACCTTTTAAGTTGATTACTGGATGAGATACATTTTTCTTAGGAGTATTTTTTTGGATTTGCCCGTAAGCTTATGTTCCATTTTATTACCTGAATTATTTCTTTTAGATATTATTTTACTCATTTTGCGTTATTTTTCCCCAGAAAGCTCGGATACAGATATGGCTTTTTGAGCAGAAGGATTTGAGGATTGAAGGACGCATCATTGTATGCTTTCTTCTTCAAATCTTCATATGCTTTGGCCTTTTTCTTGTTCCTTATTGTACTAAACAATTTTGCTTGGGTCTTGCTTGCTTTAGAAACCTCAATTAAATTCTGGACTATCTTACCTTAAAGAGCTCATTGGGCTGATCTTATGAACATTGGGGGTGGAAACTTTGCTGGAAACATGTCAATTATTAGTAAATATCTGAAGTAGTATTCAAAATCACGTCAATAGACTGTACTTCGAAAAATTTTCTCCTTCAATGGCAGAAGCATATCCTATGGTTGAAGAATTTTCTGCTTTCAAAGGTTTATTCTTCATCTTGAAGTTTGGGAGAGAAAAGAAAACAAGAGATAACCTTAACTAGGGAAAACACAGAGATGTTTCTTTCTTTCCTTTGGGATTTATGGAGAGGAAGTAAAACATATGTTTCTCCTTTGTTTGGAAGATGGGAAGAAAAGAAGAGCAAGTTTATGAGGTACTATAATATCCTTTCCCCTTGTGACTTGGTAAGTATAAGGATATGAGAAAAATTGAATGAGCTGAAACGTCGTTAAGGTCACCTTTTCTGTGGTTCCATTTCTTTCCTATTTGGAAATATAGTTGAGATTGGGTGGGTGGAGAATCACTATATCTTTTATCTTTTCTTTTCCTGTTAAAACTCCCAAATAGAAGAAACTAAAAATCTTTGCTCTAAAGTCTTTTTTGTTCCTTTGATTCTCTCCATTTGGATGTATTTTTCATGTCTGATAGGCTTTCAGAGAGGAAGAAAATGGTAAAAGAGCAAGGTCTTACTAGGAATGGAGCAACATTTCTAAAGGCTGTCGTGTTTCTACATTAGACAGATAAATCTTCTAAAGTTTGCAAAACCTTTTGTAAATGACTTTGGTCTTCCAGCTCATCCTTCAAGTACCAAGCTCGAACTAACTTTTCAAGATGATGCAATGCAGCTTAGTTACCTGTGATTTCATTACTAATGCGTAGTTGAATAATCTAAATGATATAATCTGGTTATGTAAGTTAGACTGGCAGTAGACTTAGTCAGAAGATCCTAAGCAATTCTAAACTGAGATATCTGTCACTCTGCACATGCAACCAGAAGCAGAAATGTGATACCTGCTGCTTGTGACAATTTCTATCTCTTTGCCTACGGGGATACAGAGGAAAAAGTTCTGGAAATTGTGGAAGATGTAGTTAAGTAGGTAGAAGAAGGATATCCGTAAAGGAAGGAAGCATAAATGTTGCGGGATTTCGAAGTCATCTTAGAAACTGGATGGTATTAGTATCTTGTCAGTGCAGCAATTGACTTTTTCGGGGTGACCTTTTCCTAAAAGAACTTCAGATGAAACAGAAGGGCATCTATTGGCGTTGCTTGCTTTCTTTATTTCTTTCTTTCTTTTGTGGAAGATGTAGTTAAGTAGGTAGAAGAAGGATATCCGTAAAGGAAGGAAGCATAAATGTTGCGGGATTTCGAAGTCATCTTAGAAACTGGATGGTATTGGTATCTTGTCAGTGTAGCAATTGACTTTTTCGGGGTGACCTTTTCCTAAAAGAACTTCGGATGAAACAGAAGGGCATCTATTGGCGTTGCTTGCTTTCTTTATTTCTTTCTTTCTTTTGTTGATAAGAACAGATAAGAGGACTGTCTAGTGGATTGAATCATTTCTTTTCATGTGGAAGGTGGGATGAATAGGATAAACAATTAGGAAGTTAGATTATGAGAAATTGGGTGAATTTTGGTTCTTGTAGCTGTGGTAAATTTCTTCCAGGATTCTCTCTTCTGAAATTCTTTTCACTTAAATTCAAGAATGGTAGTTTAATTGTTCAGAAGGATGATAGATACGTAAGATAACTAGTCAAAAAGTATCGGAGACTGCTAATTTTCTTGTCTTAAGGTGAAAATTTTCATGCTGCAGAGACTTTGAAGATTAATGTTTCTGTTGTGTCGGATTATTGCTTCTATGATTCTAGCTGCTATTCCTTGCATTTGTAGTTGAATTGAGGATTGGAGTTTATAATAAATGTCAGCATTTGTGCAGCAAAGACAGTGTGTTCTTCATCTGTTCTCCTGTAATTAGTTTAATGTAATTTTGCTTTCTTCTCCTACAACTAATTCAGTATTATTTTGCTTCAGGAGGTACTGCTTTGTCTGCACCCTGTTCATACTGTACCCCTGTTCTCAGCTAATATCAAACTTAAATCTCATAGCTTTATTGCCTCTTTAATTTAGGGTTTTGATGAGTACATGAATTTGGTTCTGGATGATGCTGAGGAAGTTCACATGAAGAAGAAGAGCAGAAAGCAACTAGGTAACTATATGAATTAGCAGTTTTTTCATCCCTTCTTCAATGATTTTTCATATTCTTGCACTCAACTTGCCCCCTGCCTTTAAACCTTTGCTAAAGTTTATATTGCCATTGTTTAGGCAGGATACTTCTCAAGGGGGACAACATCACCTTGATGATGAACACGTATGTCTTTTTCCATCCAATTTCCCCAGATGCATGTGTGTAGTAATCTATTTTAGACTGCAGATAACTAATTGCCAACTTCACACTACTATGCATGTCTCTTTTGATGCAGTGGGAAATAATGTCCCAGTCTTGCTGATCACAGGTCGAGAGTAAATTTTAGCATCAACAAGTGGAGTTGTATTTAGAATTTTCAAGAACATTCCCTGTAGTGATGATGTAACCTGATCAGTAGATTTCCTATTTAACGCACAGCTTTTCGTGAGAGAGTCTTTTTTATGAGCCTTGAAGCCCATATTTTAATTTTAGGAAGTGGTATGAACTGAATGCTTTGCCAGCTTTTATCCATTTCAGTTAACAACGGGAATGGCCCTTTTTTGCAGTCCTTGCCTTTTTTCTCCTACAGTGTGGTTGGCTTGATTTGCATGGTTATGATAACAGACGAGGAGAAGGGGCCACCAGCAAATCTCTCCTTGGGAAACACGGGGTTTGCGTGCTTAACAGAACTAAGAGCCTTCAAGCCTATGAAAGAAATTCTTTAGGAGCATAATAAGATTAGCAAGCTATGCTGCCTCTTGTGTTTAATTGCTTTTACATTGCGTGTTGTAAGTTTGGAGGAATACATACTTCGCACAAAAAAAAAAAATTCTTAGGAATAGTAATAATTGATTTGATCGATCAATCTTCCACTAAGGGGTGCTGAAGTTCCATAACAAGAGCAGCTGCGCCATCGGCACCCATCGGCCAAATATGATACAACAAACAACTAACCACCGTTTCCAGGTACCACTTAAAACGTAAGAATAATAATAATAATATTCTCTAAAAGAAACAACTTTCTGGAAAAGGGATTTCCATCTTCTGG
Source organism: Rauvolfia tetraphylla (assembly GCA_030512225.1). Taxonomy (NCBI): domain Eukaryota; kingdom Viridiplantae; phylum Streptophyta; class Magnoliopsida; order Gentianales; family Apocynaceae; genus Rauvolfia; species Rauvolfia tetraphylla. Next base: position 306,156 of record JAJQKT010000005.1, read on the forward strand.
TTACGGATAATTAATCCCTGTTAATTTACTAGGGCAGAGATTTTTTGAAGACTGAATTCCAAAAGCCTTACCGTCTTACACTGGACTTTGTATGAGACTCCACGCACCCACCAGCATGACCCCAACCATACATATGCCCTCTACAATTTGAGGAAAACGAACTCTTCGATAGCAGGAACTTCCCCAATCTTTTTAAGGGTATCCTTATCCGGTTCTTCATCTACTCCTATTGCCATGATGGCCTTGCTCCTCTTAACTGTCCTTCCCACACTCATAAAGTTCACATTCACATTGCTCTCTCCAAGAATGTTCCCAACACGGCCAATCATTCCGGGTTGATCTACTTGGCAGCACAATATGAGATTGCCTTCCAAACTGACATCGGTGCCTAGGGACCCGACACGTGTTAGATGAGGAACTCCATACTTCACTCTCCCCTCAATGCTGATATTTCCATTTTCTGACAAAGCACTATCAAATTTTGACTCCACGTTGCTTATATGTACTAGGATGGAGTCAACAGGGTTCTCAGGTGATGAATCAACAACAACTCGCTCCTCACTAATACGAAGGCCCTTCTGCTTTGCCGTGAAATCAGCATTCACCAGGTTGACAAATGAATTAGATATTGGCTCAATGATACCTTTTGTTATCATGGCTCGAAGAAGTCTGGTGTCCAGGTTGTCAGGGTCACGAGCTGATCTATAAACCACCTTGACAGACTGAACGCCACTCCCACCTGCCACTAACTGTACAGCTAGTCTTCCCAGCTTCTCAGCTAGCACAACATAGGGAGCCAACTCCGATAACACCTGATAATAGAGGTTCACAACTCATGATCAAAAAAGAGGAATATGAGATAAATATTGTTTGCTGCGCAGGCACACAGTCCTACATACCTCAGCAGGAACCATGGGAGCATTTACAGCAGTTGCAGCAAGTTCCCCTTTCAATGCACCAACAACAGCTTCTGCAATTTCAATTGCAACTCCTTCCTGAAATAATATTTTACAGCAACCGTTAAAGAGTAACGTAACAGCTGATTATTTAATCGCATGACTTAATGCACAGACGCAAATGGTGAAATTGAGCAGAAGCTCTCGCCTGTGCTTCTTTGGTGCTCGCTCCAAGATGTGGTGTAACTGTGATGTTCTCGTGTTGCACTAATTTGCTATCTTTGGGTGGTGGCTCTACAGAGAATACATCAAGCGCTGCCTTTTATGCCACAAGATAAAGGCAAAAACAAATAAGTAAGTTTCAAGATGCATCACAAAAAAACATCAGAATTTGGATTCGCTGTTTGCTGCAAGGCACCATAAAGATTTGTCAGCTGTTCCACTCTAGACATTAGAAGGCAAAACACATGCATTGGAGTATCTCATAGTTCATCCCATCCCAACAATTCTATAATCTCATATATGTTTAATTATTCAGGTCATGTGATGGTAGAATATCATGACGCCAATGAGCTGGGGGCATCAGACCAAATACATGCATACTTCTGGAAGAACTATGCCAGCACGTAGGGCAAAATATTGTATCATGAAAAGCGCTTTGCTTAATAGCAAAATTAAAGATCACCTAATTGTTGGTTGCGTATTTTCTCGTACCAGTAAAATGAACCAGTAGGATAAAAGCATACCTGTGCAATTTTTCCGCTGTCAAGGGCCCTAAGTAATGCATCTTCATCAATCACACCACCCCGTGCAACATTTATGATACGCACTCCCTTCTTCATCTTTGCAAATGTTTCATCATTGAACATCTTCGAAGTAGCTGGAGTGAGTGGCATGTGAAGCGAAATGAATTCTGCAGTGGAAACTGCCTGATCAAAAGAGACCAGTTCCACACCAATAGCACGGGCTCTATCAGCTGGGGCATAAGGGTCATGTGCTACAACGTGCATGCCAAGACCTTTAGCCCGTCTTGCAACCTCAGAACCAACTTTCCCGAATCCCATAACTGCCAGTGTCTTCCCAACAAGAGAGACGCCAACATACTTGTTGCGTTGCCATTTTCCTGCAGAATCAGGCACCAAATAATCGGTTTAAGTCATGATCTTTTCTTGGTAGATAACACATGAGACAGAGAATAAGAGATTACTACCAAATTTTAGATTTTTGTAGTCTACAGCATCTGGAAAATACAATTTTTACTTCTTTTCCTTTATCAACAGCACCTACCACGGAAGAAATAGCTGATCTTTGTTAACCATGCTTCAGGATCTGCTATGATCTACTTATCTTTCGGGATCTTGAGGCATAAAGCAGCCATGCGGAGGTAAGAAGAGGACAGAGAACATAATGAATGGTACAAAGACACAAAATTTCAAGCAAATTGAAACAAATTGCAGGGCTTTCTACATTTCTCCAGCACAAAATAGGTCACTTTAATCTTGTACTACCGAATTCCTACTGATTTAGTGGCGATAAATTATCCATGCAGATCCAGCAGAGGTGGTAATTTGAGCTCAAGTATAAAGTATTATAGAGGAGCCGTGTTCATAAAGAGATGACTGGGCCAATGCACTCAAATATTTCGAAACGTGTATCAGTAGTTGTAGTAGGTGAGGAATAAATCCAATTTAAAGTTTTTAACAGCATATCAACCGGCTAACATTCCAAATTATCGGAGAAGAACACATCTAGACGAAACAAACGTACGAATTGTATCCACGGAAGAAGACAAATTTACAAAAGGAAACCAATTTTCGTCCCCAGATCCAATGAGGCTGCTTCGAAATTCATGGATTTAGCATTTAAAAGGAAGAAAGTAGTGGCGTCATTTAACACCGAATGTGTATATAAGAATGAGAAAGGGCAAAAAAGAACAAGGAAAATACCAGCTTTCATAGAGGCATCAGCCTGAGAAACGTTGCGAGCCATGGAACAAAGGAGAGCGATGCCATGCTCCGCCGCTGCAATGGTGTTGGCAGTGGGGGCATTCACGACAAGGCAGCCAAACTCCGTGGCAGCTTGCAGATCCACATTGTCAATGCCGACGCCGGCTCTTCCGACAACCTTCAAACGGCCTTTGGCGGCCTCGAAGACCTGGCGAGTGACTTTGGTGCCACTCCTGACAATCAAGGCGTCGCAGAGCGAGATCTTCTTGCAGAGGTCCTCGGGGGACAAATTATAGGAGCAATCCACATTGCCGAAGCTGCGGAGCAGCTCCAACCCGGCTTCTCCGAGCTTCTCGGACACGAGAATTGTGGGCTTGGAAATGGAAACGGCAGAGTCGACGTGCCGGCTCCTGGAGAATGAGATGTCGGCGGATTCGACGGCAGTTTTGAGGACGTTAACGACTGCACGGGATCCCGACGCGTGATGGTAAATGCAATTAGGAGTTCGGTGCTGGAGTTTCAGGGAAAGGAGGCTGTTGGAGGAGGAATGGAGGAAGGAAAGTTGGTGGGGGGGTGCCCGGGACACGGTAGGACCATTGTTGGAGGAGGTTAACAACTGTCGGAGAACAGTTCCCGGCGTCGATGCTGCGGACGAGGAAGCCATGTTGTTTTGTGGGGTTGGGAGATCAAAAGTCGCGGGAGAGGAGGAAGACTTGGGGAGAAGATTTCAGACTGGGTTGGTTTAAAAACAGCGTTTTCGAGTCCAAAAATAAAATGGAGGGTGAGAATCGAGACGGAATTTGAAAAAAAAAAATATTCACTGCTTAGATAAGATATTTACGGCGGTTTTATTACAGAATAACACCTACTGACCTACGCATACGATGATGTTGTAATAATAGATTTTCGCAGCACAAAAATATTTTTTATTATTTACTATAAAATTAAAATAATTTTCTTTCGGAATCCTTCCCAATTGGTTAGGCACGGATTTCCAGAAAAACCAAAAGTTTATTCTGTGTACACCATAGCGGACTCCTTTCTTCTTTAAATTGATTCTTTCCTAAAAGAAGGAAGAATTTATCCTTCTCCCACCATCAAATAAGAATTTTAGCCATTAATGCAACAAACTGTCCTATTATGCAACAAATAAAAATTTACCCCTTTTAATTCAAATAATAGGAACTCAGAGTTCCTCTCAATAATTGGAGCAAAAGAGCTGTTCCAAAAAATAAAGAAGCAGGAAGCATATGATTGCACCTGCCACAAACTAGAATAATAATAGGTACATCAGATGTGATTGCGCATGGAAAATGCGGAAGAATCGTATGTGGTCTCTTGTTTTTTCTGAAAAAACTAATAAGTGCCGACAGCTACCGGTACCTACCCCCACCTTCAGCATGGCATCCCGCTGCCTGGGACTTCCATCTTTCATTTTCATCTACTCTTCTTTTTTCTCCCTGGGCCCTATAACGCGACACAAGATTTGTGATTTTTCTTCTTCTAGGCAAATGCATTGCCCATTACGAGGAGCCGTGGTAAACGGTAACTCGAGAAATATCCGAATCCGAGATCTGCCCAACAACTCAATGGTCCTCGAAAGTGACAACTGACACCGAGAAAGAAGAGACGGCTTCTCTTTGCTGCAAATTGCATTGCACTAGTATTAGTCCTCAACTACCCTCTTCTACTTGCTCGCTTCAAAAATTCTACTCATTACGTTAGGTTGAAATGAGATTTTCATTTCAGGCTTCTGTTGGAGATTTGGAGCTAAGCAAGTCCTTAGGAATATAAAAAAGGACTCTCTGATATGAATCGAATCGCAAGTGCATTAGCCAACTGCTAGAGTTTCCATACAGGTCAATTCAGTAAACTGCAGTGCGCTTATTCCTTGAGAACAGGTCAACAGAAAGCTCCGAAGAGTCATTTCTCCAGCTAAACATCTATACCTCATCTGGATGGCGTTAGGCGCAAACGTATAAAGCAGATTTTATCATATCAAATAGATGAGGAGAAAACACACAACAGTTCAAACTCATTAAGCAGCTCCTGCCAACAGAGCCAATTTTTTGTTTGTCAACTGCCTAAAATCTAAAGAAGAGCTTCCTTTGTCTATGCTGCTACTTTGATAGGAACAGGCATTCTCAAATAGTAGCTATTGCCTCCATTTTACGTTCTTACACCTCAATTACCCCTCTCTTTGAGCCCATTAAGAGGATTCTTTAAGGTATATAGCAGTTCATCTTTACCTCATCTGGATTTATCTACGTTTTCCTCAGCTAATTCAATGTGGTTACGATTTTCAGGTGGCTGATAAAGCATACAACACCGTTACCAACTCTTCGGTGCATCAGGAGAGCAGTTCACATGTGATGCAACAGACTCACATCTTTGACGTAACATAATCAATATCTTTACCTAGCAAGAGAGTTCCCGAAAACACTTGAAATTACATGATCTAGTACTTATTCAACAAAGACTGAAAGCCCTTCCCTTTTCCATCAACCTACATGGTTTCTGTCTATGTCATATTGCTGAAAAGGCCATTTATTTCAATTTGTTTCTCAGCACTTCCAAGAAGATTCAGATTAAACTCGTAAATACAGAGCCAGCACAGAAATTCATTAATCAAGGGTATTTCAGATCAAATAAGAAGGTTGCAACCATCTATCTATTGCAATAATTAGTATAGCTAGTTAAAGTTCTATCAGGATGACACTACCGTCATCTAGGATTGCTCAAAATTCACCTATAGACGATTCTTCAGGAAATATTTAGTATATTTTCGAATTAGCACTATGAGAACAAGAGGTAAAATGGCTCTGCATATGATCTTCTCTACTAAAAACAAAATCATGGTCTCTACTACGGTAGCTTATCAACTGTCTGAATTTGAGAACTAGATGTTGCCATGGTACTCGGTTCCAATAGAAGGAGCATGGCTTCTTTTATTTGAGAACAGAAGCAGGCAAAAGCTCCTTAAATATTTCTCATCTAAAACCTTTGAGTTAATACTGTTGAATAATTAGCTCATACATAGGAAAAGGTCTCTAGTAATCACTGGGAATAACAGCTAGTCAAACCATTACTTATATGGAATTAGTTCTCCAAATTTGCAATTTCACACTATGTATGCCACTCATAGCAGCACTGCAAATCAAGCATATCTGGCCGCATCTGCCCAGAAAGGATCGAAAAGGCCATTTTACGTTTATCTAACAACTAACAATTTCCAGTTTCGCAAGAAGTACATGCTGAGATTAACAGAAAAATCATAAAAATTGCACTGAAGATAGAAAGCATTCACAAGCTTCATAGAACTTTTAAGTGCACAAATTGAAGATATTCACATCCTAGACTTCTAGTTTCTATCAGCTTACAACATCAAGTGACAAGATATTAACTCTGAAAGAATTACATCAACCCAAAAAAAGGAAAGGAAAGCATTGATCAGCCTGCTTTAGAAAAAAATACCTATCTCACAAAAACCATGTACAACAGCAAAGAGGGCGCTAATCCTAGGCTTGCAGCTCAACAAAGAATACATGATTGATCCTATTGCCACAGTGAATGAGTGCTGCTATCTATCCAATTCGATCCCTGAGAATCTTCAGGCCGACATATCTGTTAAAAGCACGCCATCAAATTTTTAGTCTCCATCAGGCAATATCCAGTGCATGTTGAAAAAACTCATAAATCACTTACCGGCCAAGCATCAATAGAGTAGCCTGTGGATTGGTGCCTGGTGACACAGTAAAGGTTGAACCATCAACAACTCTTAGAGCATCAACCCCAAAAACTCTGAGATTCCTATCTACCACTTTCCCAACAAGGCAGCCGCCATGGTAATGCCATATTGTGGTCACAGTGCGACGACAGAACTCTTCCATCAGAAAATCACTGGACAGATCAGCAGGCAATGAAGTTCCAACATATCTGAAATCTCTTGGACCAAACCATTGCTGGTACTTCAATTTCGCCATGGTGCGGCTTTTGAGGACATCATGAATCTTTCTGGTGCCATTCACGCACCTCTCCAAATCAGTAGGATTCCGGAAGTAATTAAACCTTACTATTGGGTTCGCCTTAACATCCGTTGATGCTAGTCTGAGGGAACCGACAGAGAGGGGGCCAACAATCTTCTCCATCAGGGTTGCCACTGTAAAATAAACTGGCAAGGAAGAACTCCTAACAAAAGCACCACGAGCCGAGGCGGAAAAGGGAATGACATTTGACGCTGCTTCCAGATAAGCTCCTGAATCGGTAATTCCTACCACTTGTATCAGTGAGTGCTCAAGCGGCATTGACGGCACAATAGAAATTCCATTTCTGGGATTATCGTAAAGGAACTGACCCACGTAAGGATGGTGACGGGCCACTGGAATTCCCCATGAGGAGAGATAAGCCCTTGGCCCAATACCACTCAAGAGAAGAAGTTGCGGGCTCCCAAGAGCTCCAGCAGAGAGCAATACCTCACCCATACTGCGCAGCATCGCGTGATGGAAACGGCCTCTTTGATCGCGGTAAACCACACCGATTGCTGATGGTTTCGACGGAGGATAAGGTGATGAAGTAGCAAGGATTACTCTCTCAACAGTTGCATGTACAGCCACCCGGATATTAGAAATCTTTGCATAGCTCAGAAGGTCGGCAGCGCTGTGTCTCCGACCGGCGGAATCAAATGTTGAACCCCCAATCTTTGTACCCACAAGGTGATCCAGAGAAAAACCATTGTAGGGACCGATCCCAGCCTCAAGAAGTCCATCTCGAACCGCAGATTGCCAGTTCTTGAGTTCAGGCTTAAACACAATAGCTCTTTCAACCCATTCATAGGATTGATTAACCAATTGGAGATCCCAATCAATTCCTGATTTCCAATAAAAATCTTGATCAGCTCTGCTGTAGAAACCAGCATTGATAGCGCTGCTGCCTCCAAGAACCCGGCCTCTGGCGTTCGGAACACCATCTTCAGATGTAAAAGCTTGAGCAGGGGAGTCATAGGCATCAACCTCCACAAGGGTAGCGAGATAGCCTTCTTGTGTCATCAAATTTGGCTTCCCATATGGAATGCCGCCTCTTTCCAGCAGAAGAACTTTATGCTTCTCCGATAATGTGGAAGCCAGAGGACAACCGGCAGTGCCACCTCCAACAACGATGTAATCGTAGTAATCTTTTGGTGGCATCTCTGTCGCATTAAACGCGAAACCGAGATAACTGGGACCTGCAAAGACGCAAATACAATGATCATGACCAGATATAAACCCGAAGCAGATGATTAACGCAATTATACTGTTTGAAGAAAAGAATTTTAATTGGCGCTGCAGAAAAGAAAAAAAGACAAAGGAAGATTACTCTGCTGCGAATAAGACACTGCCGGCAAAAACACCAGGGTGGCTATCACGAAGGCGAAGGCAAGAAATGGAGTGCAGAGGTGAGCGGGCTTAGCCATTTTTTGTTGCGCGGTGATGGAGAGAGACAGGGATTTCTATTTCGTTGAGGGTTCTTGAAAAGAGAAATGGCGCAATTGCGGCGGTGGCTCTGGGATTGGGCGTGGGTATTGCAGTTTGGAAAGCAGGGAGAGAAGAGGATAGAGAGGAGCGGTTTCTTTGGTGGGAAATTCAGTTACACGCTTGTGAGCTACGGTTGGCTTCGCACTGTTTGTTCTGGCTGCTGCAGTGCAGCGTTGTTACGGTGCGCGCGCCAACGTACGTTCTAAGACTCCAGAATTAGTGTGTTAACTGCCACGACGGCTTTGGATAGCTAATCGAAAAATATTTCTCGAAGTCAGTACTTAGTAAGAGTAGGCCCAATGACTGATCCCAACAACTTTGGGCCTAGTGGCCCTTCAGATGGAACCAAAGAAGAAAGAAAAGAAAAAGGAAAATATCCCAACAATATTAGTTGGAGTGACTCGCAATGGGCGATGGATGATGACTTGACTTCCTGCCCAGAAAATTCTGGAAATGTAATTGGTTGATTATGCTGTTTGTCAGATATGATTGGCTAATTAAGAAAAATAGAAGCAAAATCCCATCTCAAATTTGATTTCCCTCTCTTGGGTTCTCAGCCACTCGGCTCATCTTCACATGCCATTATCACAGCTTATCCGCCCTATGAAGCAGCCCAAAACTTTCTGGTTAGTTTGGTTCAACAACAGTCTGCAATTTGAAGCTCGTATTTAGGTCTGGAGGAACAGTCATCCAGGTATCGTTTCGCATTTTACTGCGATTTGTCTATGCTCAACTCTTTTACAGTTCAAATTGATAGAAAGAAAGTTGAAACTTCGCTATGTGTTTTCCATTTTACCTGCAAATTCCTGAGAAACTTTACTATACTGTACGAAAATTGAGTCCATAGGTCTGAGTTCTGACAAGTGACAATAAAGATCGTTTATTGGAGTGAAGAGTGGTAGTTAACTTGCAAATGGAAATTCGATCGAGGACACTCCGCAGTTCCCTTACTATCTATTTCATATGTTGATATTAGTTGTGTTCAGCAACTTCATAGGTAATTTGAGTTTCGTTATGATCACCACAAACATTTACAAGAAGTGTGTCTTCTGGATTGTTCTATTATTCAATTTTGCTCCGGTTAACTGCACGTTTGATTTTTTTCGATCAAATTGAGGAAAAAAACCCTTCAGAGACTTGAGAATATGATATAGGGAAACATTTGTTTGCTTTACTCTCCAGTCTTGGAATAATATCAGTTCACGTTTTGCACTGAACTGAAGTGCCTTTGTCAAATATGCTATGGAAGCATGTGAAGATAGATTAAATGCTTGAGCAATATGTAGATGTTATTCATTATGCATGCAACATGCAACCAGCTACTCTGGCTATATCTGCTTTATTCTTACATTCTATGGGAAGGTTATGGTGTATAAAGTGGTATGTACACAATGACCTGGAGTAATTAAGCTGTGCTTTTGAGCTTCTTCTTTTCTTATGTTATTTTCTTCTACTGTTTACTATTTTATCCCTAAGCTTTCTTGTTCTGTGTTGATTATTCAAGCAATGAACAATTCTTACTTGTCCTTGTTCTGGTAAAGATTTTGCTTCAAGCATGAACCTAAATGATCTTAACAAGGTCTGGGAAGTGAAACCTCTCAAGAGACTTCGGGAAGATGAGGCAAGGGAAATTCTTGAAAAAGTGGCAAAGCAGGTGCAACCCATCATGCGCAAGCGGAAGTGGAAAGTTAAGCTTCTTTCTGAATTTAGGTACTGATTAATATCTACCACTTCTATTTATGTATGTCCGTATGTATAGTTCTTTCAGAAATTTCTTCATTCGCAGCAACTCTTGGCTGATGGGAAAATCTGATTTGCAGTCCAGCCAATGCATGTCTCTTAGGGCTTAATATAGGAGGAGGTTCAGAGGTGAAGCTAAGATTACGCAGGCCAAACAATGAGCTGGATTTCTTTCCTTACAATCAGATTCTTGATACTATGCTTCATGAGCTCTGTCACAATGAGTATGGACCTCATAATGCTGATTTCTACAAGCTTTTAGATGAAATTAGGAAGGTAATTTTCTTTTTCAAGTTAATGCCGTCAAATTTTCAGACTTTAACTTTCCTCTTTTTGTCCCCTGCCCCTGCAACCACTCCCCCCTCCCCCAAAAAAGAGAAAGGCCATGTCAATGCAACGCATCTAGAGTTGCAGCTGACTGGCTTTGCAATCACCAAATTTGTTGAGGACATGAAATTGTTACAGCCTGCAATGCAAATTTCATAGTTTTTTCTACATTTCATAACATCAATATAGTCTATTTTCTTTTCTTGTTGTCTATATGATTCCTATCCAATATTTTACAGGAATGCGAAGATCTTATGGCCAAGGGAATCACGGGCAGTGGGCAAGGCTTTGATCTCCCGGGCAGAAGATTGGGTGGTTTTTCCCATCAACCACCTTTGTCTTCACTTCGACAGAAGGCACTCACTGCTGCAGAAATTAGAGCACGACGTGGAGCTCTTTTGCCATCTGGGCCTATGCGTCTGGGTGGTGATAGTAGCATTAAGGCAGCACTGAGCCCAGTACAAGCTGCTGCTATGGCTGCAGAAAGGAGACTCCATGATGATTTGTGGTGTGGTTCCAAAGATCAAGACAGGGAAGGATCTTCAGAAAGCTGGAAATCTTCCTTAGACGAGGTTGGTGGTTCTACTAGATGTGCGGATCCTGTCTCCTCAAATAACCAGGAAATGAAAGGTCTTGAAGAAATGTGGCAATGCAGTACTTGTACTCTATTAAATCAGGTAAATTTTCACTACCTTTCTTTCTTTCTATGGTAATGCCAGCAATTTACACCAATCGTCTTTATTGATACTTTTCAAAACTTCTCGATGATCTCTGTGTATGCTATAGTAAAATGCAAATCTGGACTAGAATTTCTAGGAATTTGAATTAAATGTAATCCGATAGTATTCCCTGAGATTCTTGCGAAACGATCGTAACTCTCTGGTGCATCAATATTTACATTACCATTGGTTCCCGCAACGCATGCCTCCTTAGTTGGGATTAAGGTAATTGGTGGTACTGATTTTCCAGTTTTACTTGTGTCATCACAGCCATTAGCTCTTATTTGTGAAGTTTGTGGAACGTTGAAAGGCAAAGACAACGGGACTATGTCAAAGGTCTGGTCTTGTAAGTTTTGTACCCTAGACAACAGAATTGAGGTTGATAGTTGCTTGGCTTGCGGAGAATGGAGATACTCATATGGTCCGCCTGTATCTACTCATGGACCGTATGTAGGTACTTGAAGCAGGAAAAGAATAATGCAAAAAAAAAAAAAAAAGGTTCAAGCATTATACAGAAGCAGGTTCATAATTGAAATCATGCTTGCCGGATCAAGCTTAAAATGCTCGTATGGACTTTTTGGTGCATGCCTGCTGTTTATTTGTGCTGACTGGGTCCTGAGGGCGTGAAGTTGAGATTTTTAGACTTGTTTATGTGGTCGGTACATTTCGTATAAATGTTGTACAATTGTCTGTAGGTCTATGCAAATTGTCAGCTTCTCTTTTCATTTATTGTTTTCTTTCCATATTTCTCAGGAGACAAATTTGTGAGAAAAAAAAAAGGCCATTTTGGTCGCTAAACGGGAGATTTTTTTTAGAACTTTGATCTGCATACACTTGAGATCTTTAATCTTGAGGTGCTCATTTGGATTGGTTATGAAAATAAAAATTTTCACTTTTCATGGGGTATTGAAGTTGGCTGCTAGGAGAAAAGATGCAACGCGAAGTTAACATGGGAAAAAAGGAGGTTCAAAACAAAAACCAATCCAAAAACTTGGGAAGGATTGAATGATGCGGTCAAAGAAGCGGGAGTTAGAGAGAAGGGGGGGAAATTGACATTGAAGTAGAAGAATAATTGTAAAATAAAATACGAGGAGTGTTGAACATGTCAATCGTCATGCGTACATACAGAAGAAGGGCAAAAGTCAGTACAAGCCATTACGGGGATTGACTTGGTGTCCCGCAGCCGCGTACCTACTGGGAAAGGCAATTGGCTTCGGGAGTCCTCCGACGACTCGTAAAGAGAATAAGGGTCATAGGATACCCCGGAGACCCTCCCGTGCATAAGGGGTTGACATCTTCACCGCTCAGGAGACTGCCTCATATAATCCCAATCCGAATAGCAGTCTTTAACCATTCAGAGAAAGCCGTCTCCTTTAGACGTCACTTGGGTTTTTTTTTTTTTTTTCCCTCCTTTTGTTTGGACTTTTCTGAAGCCCAGCTTGCATCCAGCAACGCGCAGTTTGAGATGGGCGACAAACGAGTACGTCCCACGGCCGTGCCTGACTTGACTCCTTCTTAAGCAGCTAATAAACCTCAACCAAGAGGTTTACCTCGTCAATTGATTACTGCAACCATCCTTGTTTTGTTGCATCCCGTGGAATGGAAGGATTATATTATATGCTAACTGCTGCGTGTGTTACTTTCCAAAATCACTATCAGAATTGCCAATCATCTTTAGGTCTTTAGGTTTTTGAGTTGGTTTAATTTAAGCCTTAGCAGAGTTAAAAAAAAAAAAAAAAAGTGCAACATGTGCAGTAGAGGGGCAGTGCAAAAGCAAAATCCACGGAGTTGATGTGGGTTATTCGTTGCCTGTATCCTTGTCCCGCAAAGCAACACCAGAACACAGATCATCCTCAGTGCCTAAAGAAAGGGACGCCTGGTCGATCTCTCTATCACAGAAAGTGCATGCCCCTTTCTGGGGATTGTTCCATCCATTATCATTCAGAGCAACCATTGAGCGCTGATTTGCCTTTTTTCTCCCTTCTGCTTAAAGAATAACTCAATTTGATCAGATAGATTAGTCATGCATGAATGATTAGCATCATCATCCAAAATCTTTTCCTTTTTCGGGCCCATTTTTCCCCGAGCACCACTTTCCCAATGCTCTTTTTAGTTTCTCTAAATTATCATTATAAGAAATAAATAACCCCGTATTGCTAACCAACTACGTTATTATATTATCTTTAATTTTTTTAAAAAAAATTAAATTCATGACTTTGGAATAAAGACAATGTAACTGAACTAATGAGGTTTCATTTTTACAAAATAAATGAAATTTTGTATCATTTTTTGGTTTTTTTTTTTCCTTTTTCCTTTTTCAAAGAGGGATCGTATTTCATAATCCAGTACAGGCGCCTTTCTATTTCACTTGTAAGATTGTAAAATTATCTAAAAAAAGAAATGCTTAAGAAATCTCGAATAGTCAACGGGGGTCTTTTTGGTTGCTCCTTTCTGCAGGGATTCTGGTTGGCTGCCGAAGTGCAAGGTATAAAGAACAAACGACAAGTCCACCCGCACAATACACAAAACCCTGCGAATTAACTACTCATCAAAAAATATATATATATTTGAATAATAAAGAAAAAGCGAAACTCGTTCCTCCTAAAGACTAAAGTGGGTGGGTCCGGTACGGAGCGCTAAGCTTTTTAAATATTTGTATTTAATACTAATGACAAATGTTCATCCACGGGGTGCCCAAAGTCGTGACGAACACACGCTGGACACGTAAATGTACTCACGCACAAACCAACGAGGACTGACTGTGTCAGCTCCCGACGACGGAGGGGACCGCTGTCCTCTCCGTCATCATTGGTCCTTATGATCACGCTCTGCCTTTGAGCGTAAGCTTGGCATTCCACATTTTTGTGATTCCTCACTCTGCTGATAGCAACCCCACCCCGCCCCAGTTTCCTCTCTTTATCCAATAATTCCCTCTCTTAGCAGTTAGCAGTAGCATGCGGTACAAAAAGAGAAAGAAGTCGAAATATTTCGCACTATTGCCACTCCCCCTCCATTTCCCAATTCTCTTTTTGTTATTTATATCTTTTTATATTTTTGTTTGCTACATTTTTTGCATCATTAATATCATTGTCTTATTTTTTTTTGGGGGGGTCGTAGTGACCATCACAAAACTCATTGATCTTCAGTTCCTATCTCTAATGACATGAAAATCCTTTGTGCTGTTTATTTTTGCTAATTAAAGTTACATTGTCATACAGCAAAAAAAAACATATATATTATTACAGCATGATTAAATAGTATTTAGATTTAAAATTTTATCTTGCGTTTTGTAAAGGTAAATTTTTTATAAATGAGTTAATAAATTTTAAAATAAAAAAATTGTATAGGTCCAACAACAAAACTTAATCTAAATACATACTTAATTTTCTGACATTTAAAGTTGTCTTAATAATTATTATATCTGCAATTATCAATGAGCATATAACGAATCGAAAAAAAAAAACTACTTAAGTGACAATTTTGTGCCAATAAATTATATAGCAGGTGTTATAGTTTAATACTTCCAATATATATGATACGCATTATTAAACATTCTAAGATTAAAATGTCACAATAAATGTTTATAAGCTAGTTCTTATTAGTATTTGGAAGTACAAATTTGGCTAGACACAATGCAATAGCAAATACAAGGTTTAAAAGAAATAATTATTTTATAATAACAATTAGTTTGTTAATTCATATTACTTATTATCTATGATATTTCTACTCTATTTTGTAATTAATTTAGTTTTTATCCATATAATTGTCAATCTTTTATGTAGAGTTAAACAAATAGAATAACAACTTAATAAAAAAGAAAGACTCATCAAACAATTCGATGTTATTTTTACAATCGTCATGCAAAGACCACTAACCATGCAGATATCTAGCCTCTTTCATTTCACGATGCATACATACTTCCTCGTCTGTTTAGGGAAACCAAATGTCTAGTTGACTTACTTGCCAAATATGAAAATATTTGGCTTCAAGATTCAATAAAGTTTGTGTTTGAAAATTTTTATTTTTAATTTTGTAAAAGTAAATTATTTGTGAAATAAGAAGTATGACTTAAAATTAAAATTTTACATAGAGTTCTGTAATGGAATCTAATCCAAATACATATGTTTTTTTCTAATTATATGCAAATTGTGTATGTAAAAATTTTTTTTGTATACTACTTAACTTTATATACTTTCTACTCTATGTAACTTTTTCGCTAACAATAAAATATTTATTTCACAAAAAAGAAATTCAAGAAAACACTATTGAATGAATTATGAAAAAAAGAAAAAAATCTAGTTATATGCATGAAACAATAACTCATTTTATTTACAATAAATAGTATTTTTAAATTTATTTTGTATGTTTTCCTTTAGTTATGATTCAACATTAACTCGAATGATTATATTCCATTTTTGTTATAGTGTGAAAAATGACTCTAAATAAAACTCATAAAACGTAATATTTATCTCGTCATAATATTTTTTATCGACTTGAAAATAAAAATTTATTTTTCTCCACCTATAAAAAAGAGAAATTTATTAAATAAAGTTTGAATTTTAATTTTATAAAAATAAATTATTCTTAAAAAATTAAAATTTAAAATAAAAATGTATGTTGAATTTTTCAATAAAATCTAATGAGATAATTTGGAGGGCAATTAAGTCGAACAACAAGAAATAACTGGAGTGGCAAAAGCTTTTCTGAGGCATTAAATAGCGCTTCCCGACTTCCGTAGACATTAATACATTTTGCTTCGCAGCTGCTTTTCTAAAAATTTCTCAATACCACAATCCATTCTTTCATTAGCACACAAATCTCCCTCTCTCTCGTAGTCCTCTCTTCCTTCTCTCTCTCCTCTTCCAAGAAACTTCTCTTTCCCCGTCTTCCTATCACCTCCCCTCTCCGTTCGAAGGAGATTCCGTTGTCCTTTCTATGGGGTCGATTGCTTCCCGCTACAGGAAGAAGAGGAAACCAAATCCCTCTTCCCAATTCTCCTCTCCTCCCAATTCGTGTTATCAATTAGCATAGCCCTCCTCCTTTCCTCAATGTTTTTTTCAGTTTGATTTTTCCTCCCAGTTTTCTCTAGAAATACCCAGAGTTTTCTTCCTTCTTTTCCTTCGTAAATTTTGGTAGAAG
This sequence comes from Rauvolfia tetraphylla, assembly GCA_030512225.1. Classification (NCBI taxonomy): domain Eukaryota; kingdom Viridiplantae; phylum Streptophyta; class Magnoliopsida; order Gentianales; family Apocynaceae; genus Rauvolfia; species Rauvolfia tetraphylla. The sequence goes on from JAJQKT010000005.1 coordinate 322,433, forward strand.
GACAGTCAGAGAGGGATTTTAATCAATCTGTTATCTCAAATCAATCATGCGGCCTATTCAACCACCGACGGCGGCTGCGGGTGCCTCCTCCTCCTCTTCTCCTTCTAATCGCAAAGGTAATCGGCGGCGTCCCGACCTCACCTTACCGCTTCCTCAGCGAGACCCTGCTCTTGCCGTCCCCCTCCCTCTGCCACCCACCTCTGCTCCCTCCTCCCTATCTTCCTCCTCCTCCTCATCTGCCCAACCCGGCAAGCAGCTAAATTTCACCGAGCTGGAGCGCATCAATCGCATCGGTAGCGGTAGCGGAGGCACCGTCTACAAGGTCATTCACCGCCCCACCGGCAGACTCTTCGCTCTCAAAGTAATCTATGGCAACCACGAAGACTCCGTCCGGCTCCAGATCTGTCGCGAGATCGAGATCCTCCGCGGCGTCGACAACCACAACGTCGTCCGATGTCATGAAATGGAGGATCGCAACGGCGAAATCCAGGTCCTCCTGGAGTATATGGACAAGGGCTCCCTCGAAGGGATCCATATCCCTCACGAGCCCTCCCTTTCCAATATCACTCGGCAGATTCTCTCCGGCATGTACTATCTGCACGGGCGTAAGATCGTTCACAGGGACATCAAACCGTCCAACCTATTGATCAACTCTCAAGGGATAGCAAAGATAGCCGATTTTGGGGTCTCCCGAATCTTGGATCAGACAATGGATCCTTGCAACTCCTCAGTGGGCACTATTGCTTATATGAGCCCCGAAAGGATCAACACAGATCTGAATCACGGAAAGTACAATGGGTACGCTGGGGATATATGGAGTTTCGGCGTCAGCATACTGGAATTTTACTTGGGAAAATTTCCTTTTGCTGTTGGAAGGCAAGGGGATTGGGCCAGCCTTATGTGTGCCATTTGTATGTCCGACCCGCCGGAGGCACCTCCTACTGCGTCGCCAGAGTTTAGGGATTTCATCACTTGTTGTCTGCAGAGGGATCCCCATAACAGATGGACGGCACAGCGGTTGTTGCAACACCCTTTCATTATGCAGTACAGCTCCCCAAGCTCCTCTACCAGTAGCTCTAGCAACAGTCAGAATCAGGTGCATCATCAGACACACCAATTACTACCCCCACGACCTCATTTTTCTTATTCGTGATTTTTGCTACCGAGAAAAATTTTTCAATCTCTCTTTTTTCCTTTTTTGTTTCTTATTAAATTTGATGCGGATTTTATTGTGTAATTTTGTTTTAATGGAAATGGAGAAATATTATGTGGATGGGATGATGGAATATTAGCAGGAAGGGAGAAGCAATTGTCGAGATGGTGGAGGCTCAATTTGAAATGCTAAGGTTACCAAATGAATCAAACACATCTTTCCATAATGTTGTACCAGAAAAGGAAAATTCTTTCTTTGAAGATTGGCTCCAACGTTTTGGTTTTACATTTTTTCCCTTGTTTTGGCAGCTCAGATGGATTCATGCATTATTAGTTTGATGCATTCCACACTTTCTCTCTTTCTCTCCCGGAAATGGATAATTATAATAAATCGAAGAATGTAAAAGGCAGCATATATTCTGTTCTGGGATCTTATCTTGAAATGGAGTGAATGTTGGATTTGATATCTTTTAATTGGCTTTTCCATAAACGTAAGCCGATGGTAAAGGCCCTCATCATCATCTACCGGAAACTACCAAATTATAACTCTTAGCTCCAAGTTGGCTATTCTTTAGCTCGAGCATTGTTTGTTGCGGGCTAGATTTTCTCGATCTTTTGAAGAATATTGTTTGCGGATGTGGGAGAAAGCCCCCTCTCCCTTTCCTTTTGGCTTTAATCATTCGTCTACGCCCTTCAAGGGGCGGACAATTCCAATAATGAAAAAAGAGGAAAAATACATTTGAACCCGGACATGTGACCAAATTTCCTTTTGTCTTTTCCGACTTTCCCAGTGAGATCCGTTCTATCATGCCTTGCCAATTCTTTTTCCTTTAGCAGTGACGTTGTATCTTGCCATCCGTGCCATTTTGAGCTTCTTGTTGCTTATTTCCTGCATTTGTAGGCAGATTGCTCATGCTTAGGCCGGTTTGATTCCCTAAACTGCTATGCTGTATATAGTTAATGGAACGCGAATAAAAGCACTAACTGGGGATCAGATTGTTGAAATCATCAAATTATTCAGGGTCGTTTGTTTAGCCCTTATCATGTCTTGCAAATAGTAACATATGAACCTGTTCTTTTTTTACGTTTTTGGGGGCGGGGGGAGGGTTGGGTATGGCCAATAGGGGGTTTTAGACAATGTCCAGGTTGGGATCAGATGCTCCATTCAGTGGTTGGCTTTTAGAGGCGAATGTCGAATGGGAAGTCCTTGATGTGGTAATTTTAGTAATCATTTGGCAATAAGGTGAGAGAATGAAGGAGGGCAAGGAAATGCCAATGGCAGAAGAAGCTGATGATTGAATTGCCCAGCCCTACCTGGATGCTTTCGTTCTGACATGGCTCTCTTATAGGGTGTGCTTGGATTGGGTTCCACACGGAACCCAATGCAATTTCTCATCTCACATCTCACTTTTTATCTCACAAAAAATTCTCTTTTCCAAAACTCAAGAAAAAAAATCTCAAAACCAAACTCTATCCAATCACACCCATAATGAATGTCGGAGTCAACCTCCAAAACCAAAACTAAGAAGGGTCTAACGGGTGGGGATTGATGGGGAAAAGCATTATGATGTGCGTACCGAACTACTCACAAAAACGACTGAGAAGCATAGGTCATCTTCAACGAGTCCAAATACTTCCAACCTCCACAATCTCAGCTCCCACGAATTAGGGGAAGCACGGCGAAACTGCTTTCTGGTGTCACTCTTTGGATAGTCATAATCCAAACAACAATGCATGCAATAGGGAGCGGAATCATCAATCCAATCGATGAAGGGGTTCAACCCTTTGGAAATCATTTGAAGCTAATAAAAGCCCTTTAAAAAAAGCATGTTGTTGCTTTTTGTGCGAAGAGGGGCGTAAAATGATTCTAACTTGGCGTACAATACGACGGACACATTGGGCGAATAGCGTAATCAAGGTAGCCTGGTGAGTAATGAAGATCTCAGCAACAGCAAAAATGCAGCCAAGAGTTTGGCTTCGTCATTGTCACAATACTACTAGATCACCGTCTCCCCAGAATTCGCAGATTGGACATGGTACTTGGAACTACAATAACCACCCAAACAAGTCGGATGAAGCAGAGAGCGTTTTGACCTTAACACGTGGAACAAACAAAAACGAGGGGAATGAAATATGAATTTGGAAGCTAACGCCTGAAATTGAATATAGGTAACAAGCAAGCTAGAGGGGAGAGCAGAATGCTGGCAGCTGTAGGACCGCTTGGAATTTTGGCCGAGACTGGCATGCGACTGTCCCGGTTGGTTCATATTTGTAAACCTCAGACGGTTATAATATCCAGCACAACCCGCCACTGATAAAATTGAAACAGCAGGGAAACCATTTGAATAATACCATTCCAGAAGATTCTGAGGCCGTACCTGCCCTTGTCCGGGCATTGAACACTGCATTTACAAATATAAACTGATCCATGTTGAGCTAAGACTTGCTGCTGATGTGACTGCATTAGTACTCATCTAGTGTTGATCTTGCTTCACTGGTCCACTTTTCAACTAGTGACGTATATTTTGAGCTTCTTGTTGCTTATTTCTTGCATTTATAGGCAGATTGTGTAAAACAACATCCAAAAGGAATATTGTCTAAAACTTTAAAAGTCTGTCGCTTAAGCATATATAGGCATGCAGCATGCTTACTGTCAAATTATTCCTCCGTCTTTCGTTTTTCTCAAGAAGAAAAAGGAAGCGAGTCTATCTCCATTGGACTACTCAGATTATGATATAAGTTTTATCGAGTAAAATTGCCCATTGGTTTTTTATTTCTTGAGATATGATCCTCTCCTTGTATTATTAGAGAGAGAGAGAGAAAAAAAAAAAGATGAAAAAATTAATAACAAAAATGAATTATTAGTAATAGTGTTAATACTAATTAATTAAGTGGAAGTTACTTTTATATTCTCACATATAATTGGAGTGGTATTATCTTGCTCGTGATAGTTTCTTCCTCTCTTTGCTTGGGATGCAATAGGTGGTCATGTCCGTAATGCTTCTTCCAGCAATTGCATCAGCGGCCCAGCTGTTCAAGAGTTTGAGTTTGAGTTTGAGTTTGAATTTGACCGTTTGAAGATGAAAGTGGAAACAATTTTGACTGTTAAATTTAATTTGTACAGTTTTTATTTTTTCTTTTTTAATGTAAAGAACAATAGAAAGAAAGAAGAAGAGGATCTTGCTTGGTAAAAGAAAGGGAATCAATGATAAAGATCTCATGCCCACAGTAGCAGAGATTTCTGATCGACCTAAAAGGATAAAAGCAGTCTTCAAATCTACCCAACGAAATTTCTTTTTCTTTTGTTTTAGGTAAAATGTACTCAATATTTATATACATGAAGTTATATACTGCTACTATTTAATACTGATAATCACCACTTATCTGCTACTTCGCAGAAGCTTCGTCTTCCTCTGCCTCGTGCCGGCCACTAAGCGCCATTGAATCCGTTCCTCTCCATTCTCTCTCCTTCTCCAAGGAAATAAACCCAACCCCCCCAACTTCTACTTCTCCTTATCTCTACCTCTACGGCGTGTACAGCCTCGTATCCGTACTTCGAGATTATTTTGCCAACCACCTTAGTCATCCGCTGCATATCCACTTCAAAATTTTTGGATTAGTTGAAGAAAATACCGATATAAGTTTTCCAGATCGTAAGGTCTTATCTACCAAGGTAAAGGGGAATAAGCAACCCTCTACTTGAATATCTGCCTATCATCTTTGTCTTTTCTGCTTCCTTTTTCCTTTTTGGTTAGAATCTTGATCTGGGATTCTTTTAAATTGCTCCTTTACTGGAATATCTTGCACCGGGATTTTCTTTCTTTTCAGTTTCTTGAATTTCTTTTTCTCGGTCGATCTGGATGATATACTTGGATATATTGTAATTATCCGTAGTGGCTGCCTTTTCGATTTATCGACCTTGTGATCTCTTGTGGTTTTGTTAACTACCTAAAGATATTAAGTTACACGGACTACAATCTGAAATGCAATTTGTGGCAGTTGCTTAAGCAAAAAATTTCAACTTGGTTTTGGTAACTGTTCCAGTATTTCGTGTTCTATGTTCTCAGGGCAAACATTCATCGATTGCTGTGAGTACTTATTGTACTCCAATAAATTCTTTTACTGATTTGTGAACTCTCCCTTTGATTGTAGTAATAATCTTGCTTCTGTGCCCAAGCATTGCCTGTAGAACCATTGAGTAAGTTACTGAAGCATTTCTACTAATGTAGATGGATACCGCTATATTCCATTTTCTGAAGAAAAATATCTCCTTTCCCAGGGTGCTACATTGGATTTTGTGTCTCTGCAACGTAGCTTGGGAGCAGTCATATGGGATCTATAGAGATGAGATCTTCACAGGAGAAGGTGGACCTTGATTCAGATGAAGAAATCCCTTTTAGTTTGTCTAATCCAACAAATAAAATGCAGTCCGTGCATTGTGAGGCATCTAGTGTTTCATCACCCACACATATTTCCCATCCATGGGTCCTAAGAAAGATGCGGCGAATCAGTGTTTTCAGGAGTATTTACATTGTCTTAATTAAAACAAAGATCAATATGCTTCTTCCTTTTGGGCCTCTAGCAATACTGTTGCATTATGTAACAGGAAAACATCATGTAAGTTTAATTCAACTTTCTCTGTCACGATTTTCTCTCTAGCTTCACAAAAGCAGTGACATTCTGAAAATTGTTCTTAACTGGAGCTCTCTTAGCCTTAATTTTGCTCATTTACGTTAGTTATTTATCTCTGATCAGGGATGGGTGTTCTTCTTCAGCTTATTGGGCATTGCACCTTTGGCCGAGCGTCTGGGCTATGCAACTGAGTTAGCATCGGCTTTTCTAGTTTCTTGATTTCCAGCATCTTAGTTTTCAGCTTCTACATTTGCAATCCCCTGTAATATACTGATGTTTTTGTTCTTTGGCTTCTACCGCAGGCAACTTGCAGTTTACACAGGGCCTACTGGTAGAAATCTCTCTCTGTCTTACCTAATCAGTTGTTTGCACAATCGTATTGTTTAATCCGACATGGACATGGATATAAGTGTTTATGAGGGATTATTGTGTTTCTAGGCATTAAGCTGCAAGTTCCAAGATATTATTCTTGTTTATGTACATTTGGAGGTCTAGTCTATTGGAATTATTTATTTACTATCTTGGGTCTAAGTGTGATTGGAGATGCCCAAAATTTACTTGCTCTAGAGTGCTGAGGGTGCAACTTAATGTAAAAGCCGAATGTGCTATCTTGTGGGAGAAAAATATCTTTCAATGGAAGCACCTTGTGATGGTACTCTAGGCTTTTAATCATCATGTTTGATTTTCTTGTGAATTAAGGAATAATTGCATATAGAAATCCAGCCTATTTTCTGCAGGAGTTAATTCTAATTAAACAGGGATTGGGACAATTTTCAAGTACTGTCTAAGTTGGAAAAATTTAAGTCATTATGATTCATAAGAAGGTTCCTATTTTGAGTTATTGTGCTCAATGAATTACAGGTTATTGCTTTGTTATTATTGTTCTTAAGAATTATGTTAGGGTTAAATATAATAAGTTTCAGTTTAAGAGAGAGTGTTTGATGTTTAGGCCCAGAGTCATAGTATTCATGTGCCTAGTTGTTATCAATGCAAGAGGTGGGGAGTGTTTATTCACAGAAATATGTAGAACACCAAAAGAATTTGTTTACGTCTATGCAGGTAGGGAGGCTTCTTTTGGTTCATTTTGTTTTGAGCCCAACCAATGGAAAGAATATAAAAATATAAATATGTTAATATATTTGTCCTTTTTCATGGTCTCATAGTTCTACTCAAAATCACGTGTTTGGTTAATGCAGTTGGGGGCCTTCTAAATGCTACATTTGGTAATGCAACTGAAATGATAATCTCCATATATGCATTGAAGAATGGGATGATTAGGGTTGTTCAGCAGTCATTGCTTGGTTCCGTCTTGTCAAATATGCTACTAGTGCTTGGATGTGCCTTCCTCTGTGGTGGAATTGTTCATCATCAGAAAGTTCAGGAATTTAATAAGGTATTCAATTGTTTTCTTATGACGTAACAATGCTGAAAATGCTTTCCGTGTTATCTCCTTGCCTTCCTATTATCTTGATTTCATGAAACCAGATATCTCTCCCCCAAGTAAAGAAATGCTAATGTACTTATTTTGGTCAAATGTTTTAGGCAACTGCTCTGGTGAACTCAGGATTGTTGTTGATGGCTGTTATGGGCTTACTGTTTCCAGCAGTACTTCACTTTACCCATTCTGAATTGAATCCCCAGAAGTCTGAAATGGCCCTTTCAAGATTTAGTAGCTGTGTGATGTTGGTGGCCTATGCAAGCTATCTTTTCTTTCAGCTAAAGAGCCAAAGCAGTCTGTATAGTTCTGTAGATGTAAGTTCTGCTGATTCTTCTTACTGTTTGTCTCTGTTGCTTTTTATTTGTCTCTGTCAGGCCGTTTCCAGAGCCCTTGTTTGGATTCTTGGATAATGTTGCACTAGTAATGATCAAATGCTTTCTCAAAGGGCCATAATCATTTTTTGTTTGGTAAACTATTATTGTTTGTTTGCAGGAGATAGGAAATGATGCCGAAGATTCTGATGAAGATGAGGTTCGTGAAATTACACAGTGGGAAGCTATTGGATGGCTTGCTATTTTGACTTTATGGATCTCTGTGCTATCTGGTTATCTTGTTGATGCCATCCAGGTAAAACTACGGATTACTTATTGTAGACAGGATTATTAAACTACAGTGATCGTCTTTTACTTCTAGCTTCCTCCTTTTTCCAATTGATTCATTAGCTTCAGCTTCCAGTTTGCATGTGTTATAATTTACAAATTTATGTTGGAGCTTCACCTTTCTATCTTGGTTCACACAAGTATTGAAGGCTTTGTGGATTGCGCAACAGTTTTGAAATATTATGGACTAAAAGAGAATCTTGTTCTCTTCTTTTAATTAACAGAAAAGTGCTTGCATGCTGCTCCGTATATCTCCTGGCAAAAATCTGGTTGCAATGAGCTTCAGACAGCTGCACGCACTAGGATTGATTGATATCTATTGGTTAATGAAAGATTATTGTCAGTTGTAGATTCACCAATTAAGATAATTTAAAAGCTTTTCAAAGTTGAGTTTTATAAAGGATTTGTCTTTCACAAATTTTCTGCGTTTAATCAGGCCTGCTTTCATATGGCATACAGTCAACGTGATTTTCATTTGCTATTCAGCAGGGAGCTTCTGATGCTATGAACATGCCTGTGGCTTTTATTAGTGTCATCTTGCTTCCAATTGTAGGCAATGCCGCAGAGCATGCAAGTGCTATAATGTTTGCCATGAAGGATAAGCTTGTAAGTTCTGATATTATTTTAACCAAATCCTACTTCTTGCGCTAGACACTACTTGATGATAGTATGTTTTTCCAGGATATCACACTTGGAGTTGCCATTGGGTCTTCCACTCAGATATCAATGTTTGTGGTAAGACCTTATAAATAATCATTAGTTCATGATTTCTATAGAACATGTTTGTTATTTACTTATGCCAGTATACAACTGGACACAAATAATTTTTCTTTAAATTTAAATGGCAGAGCATTCCCATAAAATCAGCATCTTATTAATCTTGTGATGCTGGTAAATGCAGATTCCATTTTGTGTGGTGGTTGGTTGGTTCATGGGGCAACCTATGGACTTGAATTTCCAACTCTTTGAGACTGCTACCCTCTTCATCACAGTGCTGGTGGTGGCATTCATGTTGCAGGTGTGTTCAAGCATTCCTTTCACCTGCTTACTGTTATTCATGGTTCTGATGCTTGGAGAATGTAAAAGCTATTGAAAGCAATTTGTATCATTCTGTACTGCAAGTACATGTATATGTGCATCCATGTGCCAGCCCCTTCTTAAACTCTCTCAACATCAGAGCCCACACGCCTGCAACCAACATGTATAAGAGTACAGTGTTGGACTCCCACCTCTAGAGAGTTCAGAAAACCAAAAGATAATGAGCAGATGTCTGCAAAAGTCCCATACTGGACTCCCAACAGTAAAGAGTCCAACATTAAGAGGACACGTGCCAACAAGTAGCCCATCTTGATAACTAGTAGATCTAACACCAGTTGTCAGGGAGATAGTATGGTGGATTTTACTATAACCTGGATGTTAAAGCCCTTATATCGTGAGTCCGGATGACCATTTAACCGGTCAACCTGATACATGGGGTTGACATTTAGACAGCTCTTATCATCACAAGGGTAATATAGCTTTGTCATGATCAATTAGTAATTAGTTTTCTCTTTGAATGCAGGAAGGGACATCAAACTATTTCAAGGGCTTGATGCTTATTCTATGCTATCTCATTGTTGCAGCAAGTTTCTTTGTACATGTTGATCCGTCAAATGGTGAGTCGAGAATATGAAACCTTGATATGTTAATAACAGCTCGGTGTGCTACCTTTCCAGATTCCAAAACGCCTAAATCATCCATGAGTTTTAATTATTTTACCTTTAGATACAGTTCAGGGTGATGTTGGTCTACTTTGGTTGCTTGGCCAAATTAATCGATAGGCAAATTTGAGCTTATACAAAATAGGGGTTCATAATAATAGAGAGTTCAATTCCTTTGGCACATGAAAACTCCATTTGGAACAGTATCCAGTACCATATTATTTTCGGTTTTGCAAATGATGTATTACTCATTCTTGCTTCTTGGTCCCATGGGCATGGGTTATTGGATTTCATGAATTCTTATCATTTTTTTAAACTACACTAAGAATTAGAATATCTGCCTTTTTAACTTTGGAATTGGTATGCTTTAGATCTTCTAAAAATTTCTCTTGCCATTGATCTCCTTCCAGATGATAATTGAATATACAGAGATTGTGAATGACCATGGCTGGGCAAAAGAAAATAACAGGCTTTTTGTATGTGCTTTGAGAAGTATCGCCGTCTGTGTGTGGGAGTGTTTCTTGGCGTGGACATCAATGCTAATGACGGTTACTTAGGGAACAATTCACTTTGAAATGAGCACTTCATCGCTGCCTCTGGTGCAGTGATGATTGCCATCCTTGTATTCTGTCCCCTTAGTTCCAATGAGAAATTAGAATGCTGCTGGGGCACGAGAAGGAAGCTGGTTTTTGTATTTTTGTCCAAAAGGAGAGAAAATTCGTTGTTACAGAATTTGGGGAGCATGTGATTTTTGTTATTCTTTACCCCCGCTCATTCTTGTTCACGATCATCATCTTCTGTGAAATGTCTGATGGACTAGGTTCTGTAACGCAGGTCTGTTTGACGTCTTACTGAGATTTTTATCATTTGACCCGAGAGTTCTCTCGCGCGTGATCAGCTCTTACCATTGGTGCTAAATTTCATGTCTGTTTTCCGTTTGTTGGGAGTTCCTTTGTCGTATGCTGACGAGGTGGCCTTAGGCTACTTGAGTTGAAGGCTATATAGATAATCGAGGGTAGTTTTATACGGTCACCCAGAAAATGATTCAACCATAATACTGAACCGTAAAGCGCCGATGTGCAGGACTGGTATTCACTTTTATTTTTTTGCTCCCTAATTCAAGGAAAACGGGCGGAGAATGCAGCCAAAAGAAACCTGACGAAACGTCGTAACAACTGCGTCTGTTTCTTAGATCTGTTTTACCAAAACTCATCTGTTCAAACATCCGACATGCCACCAACGCATGAATTTGAAGACTCTCTATATTCTACCTTATGATCTACGAGGTGTCCAGAGGATGTAAGGAGAGGGGGAAACGTCCAAAAATGATTTCTAATTTACACTTTGATCGGATAGAATTGCAGCCTCGACGTCGTCATCTTCTTTTGACAAAACAAGCCACCTGAGGAAATATGTAATTTATTATGTAAACAGGGCTTTTTTCGATAAATAATTTCTAGAAAAGGGCTTAATTTTATTTTTCTTGGGATTTTTTTGGTGAAAGTAGATTTTCCAAAAGAGGAAAGTTGGTTTTGAAGCAGAAATTTGACATTGTTTTTTAAAGGAAAAGCAACGAAAGCCAATGTAAATATATTTCCATTTCTTGGTTGTTGATGGGCGTCCTTTTACGAGATGTTGGCAGTCATGACCTTACTGCGCCTTTGTTTCTTAGAAATTTCTGTCCGCTTGTAAGCACACGGAGTCTTGATATAAAATTCATTTCCAATTTTGGATTCCAATGTCAATTTGGGTCTATAAATAAAGAAGCAGCCCCATTAATGATTCTGACTCTTCACTTATTCGTCCTTTGAATTCATCAGCGTCAATAAACAAGCAGTTTTTGGTACGTGCAAGGGGACGTAGACCATCAGGAATTGCCAATCAAATAACTTGATCTCCATGTGGGGAAGCCGGCCCATGACCAGAGATAAAAATGGATGCCTGCGATGACCCTCTAGGAGCCCGGTTTCGGAAAATGACCTTTTGGACAAGCCACGCGGATTCAACTCTTTATTTTCTCTGCAAAGCAACCCCGAAATTCTTTCGACCAGAAAATTCCTCCATCCCGGCATGTTAAAGGATTTTCAAGCAGTGTCAACGCCACCAGCTTAGGACTTCTCGCTGCAGAGAAGTCCTGACCCAACGCTTTATTCAAACTAGTATTTTTCCTGAAAAAATGACATGACATGCGCTTGCGGCAATATAATACTACTGTACACTATTTTTACCAATCCAGAAAGGTCAGCTCTCCCATGATCATCTTTCATATCATATGCAAATTCCGCACTTCTCATTCGCTGCGGTGAACTTGGACGGTAATTATTCTCCGGAAAAAAACCTCACCTCTCACCCCGTCGTTGCTCGTAGAGTTACAGCATCATTCCCCGTGGTTGTAGTAGGTGGGAGGTTTGGTCATCGAACCCCTTGAGTACCCAAAAAGAGAAATACCGGCATAGTAGAAGAGAAAATCTGATTAAGAAATCAAAGCAGGACGGATGGCCAGAATAGAACATCAAACCAGAGGGCAGCCTGCAAATCCACGCAAGTAGGAGGATCAAGTTGACATTCGCCTTATAATCCAGTTCAGTATGACTTTCTATATCGATCCCTCTCTCGTAATACCTATCTTTAAATGCAAGTGCACTTTATAATAGTCATATCCAGGGAGTGACAAAAGTTGTTCATTTCCTTACTCCACTCCACAGAATGGAGAATAACATATTTACCTCATTCCATATCATTACGGATATGGAGAAATCATCACCGTACAGAGAAAGTCCACCAGCCAGCCGTCCCAAAAGTAAACGCCTTTTTTTACAATTCAGACACACCACAGCTTTTAATATTGCTCCATGTCCACATCAACCACTATATCCTTCTCCATGTCTATGATGGGCTAGACAGACTAAGGTCTGCACAAACTGAGATGATAGTGGAAAACCCACATGACTGATTAGGAGTATCTTGGCATCTTCAGCTGTCTTCTTCTTTTGTTGTTCCTTCTAATAATGATCAGAGATGATAGAGAGACCCGCCGGCGCTCTGGTCCGACACATCACCGTCATCGTAGAGCAGCCATGCTCTTTGCCTTCTTCCATTCTTCTTCTTCCTCTTCCTGCTGCACAAGTCTCAACCACCCCTTTGGCAGCTCCTCCTTGGATGTGGTGCTAACTGTATTCATCGTTTTTCTTTCTTGCTTGATGAAAACCACCCATGCCTCCTGCAATCGACTTGATCGCGACTCTCTATTATCCTTTTCTCAAATCATATCCGGCCGGTCTCCTCTGGATTGGAGAGCTTCAGTAGACTGCTGTTTCTGGGAAGGAGTAAGTTGTGATGCTGATGATAGGGTAGCCCGTCTGTGGCTGCCGTCGAAAGGGCTTGTTGGAAGCATCTCGCCTTCTATTGCCAACCTCAGCCGTCTTTCTCAACTCAATCTCTCGCGCAATTTCCTCGCAGGTCCTATTCCGGATAGATTTTTCATGTCCCAGAATAACCTGCAGATCATTGATTTGAGCTACAACCGCCTGTCCGGACATTTGCCGCCTTCTGATAAGTTGCCAACAACCATCCGGATACTGAACTTATCCAGCAACCACTTCAATGGGACAGTTCCATTTTCATTTCTTCTACCAGCAATAAATATGGTGAGTTTAAACATCAGCAATAACAGTTTTACAGGTTCCATTCCTTCGTTTATCTGCAGTGTTTCCCCCTCAGTCAGACTCCTTGATTTTTCTTTTAATGACTTCAATGGATCAATTCCCCAAGATATTGGAAGTTGTACAAATTTGGAGACTTTTCGAGCAGGTTTCAATTCACTTGCAGGACCTCTTCCGGATGATATTTTCAAGTTAACAATGCTGCAAGAATTATTCTTACCAAGCAACCATCTCAAAGGATCAATCAGCAATGACATTGTCAACCTCACCAACCTCAAAATTCTTGCCCTTTATGCCAATGAATTGACGGGCGTGATTCCTCCAGATGTTGGAAGGCTCTTCAACCTGGAAGAGCTGCTCCTTCACATAAACAAACTCAACGGCACTCTGCCCCCGTCTCTCATGAATTGTACAAGACTAAGAACCCTGATTCTAAGGGTCAACTTTCTTGTAGGTGATCTTTGGAAGCTAGATTTCTCCAAGCTCACTCAACTTGGCATAATTGATCTCGGCAATAATTTCTTTGAAGGTTACTTGCCATCAAGCCTTTTTAGCTGCAAATCACTGACTGCAATTCGCCTTGCCACGAATAAGTTAACTGGAGAAATCTTGCCCGACATTCAGGCACTCCAGTCTCTGTCCTTCCTGTCAATTTCCAATAACACCCTAAAGAATTTCACTGGTGCAATCAGAGTTCTCATGGGTTGTAGAAGCCTTAGCACAATAATCCTCTCAAAGAATTTCTATAATGAATCATTGCCGGACGATGACAGTTTGATAGATTCTGGAAGATTTCAAAATCTTCAGGTCCTGGGTTTAGGTGGCTGTAATTTCACTGGTCAAGTACCGAGTTGGGTGGCTAAGCTGGGAAAGCTTGAAGTTCTAGACTTGTCACAAAATAGACTCACAGGCCCAGTCCCAGGTTGGTTTGAAAGTATTCGCAACCTATTTTACTTGGATCTGTCTCAAAACTTCCTGTCAGGGAATTTCCCAATAGAACTCACTAGACTCCGAAGACTAGCTGATGAGGAAGTTGCTGATCAAGTGGATCAAAGTTACTTACAGTTGCCTGTCTGGGTACAGCCTGACAATGTCTCCAGCCTGCAATACAATCAGCTGTCTAACCTTCCCCCAGCTATATACCTAGATAACAACAACCTCACCGGTAACATTCCAGTTGAGACTGGGCATCTGAAGTTTATTCATGAACTGGACCTCAGTCATAACGATTTTTCTGGAAGCATTCCAGACACAATATCTGCTCTTACTAACTTGGAAAAACTGGACCTTTCTGGGAACCATCTTTCAGGTGAAATACCAGCATCGCTCAGAAACCTCTCCTTTTTGTCTTCATTTAGTGTTGCAAACAACAATCTTCAAGGTCCAGTACCAACTGGGGGTCAGTTTGATACCTTTCCAAGTAACAGCTTCGAAGGAAATTCAGGGTTGTGTGGTAAAATTCTGCAGCGTCCTTGCTCAAATCAATCAGAAACTATGAATCCTTCGACAACGAGAAAAAGTCCAAAGAAGAAAATCATTATAGGACTCATCCTTGGGATCTGTTTTGGCATTGGTTTTACACTTTCTGTTCTGGCATTTTGGATGCTTTCGAAGAGAAAGATCCTCCCTAAAGGTGATGCTGAAAAGGCTGATCCGGATACCATATCCTTCAACTCTAATTCTGGATTATCTGCTGAGTTTGGACAAGATACCAGCATAGTTCTGTTGTTTCCCAACAAGACAAACGATGTTAAGGATCTCACAGTATCTGAACTATTGAAAGCCACTGACAATTTTAACCAAGCAAATATAATTGGTTGTGGGGGTTTTGGTTTGGTTTACAAAGCAACTCTGGCAAATGGTACAAAGCTTGCAATTAAGAAGCTTACTGGAGATATGGGCCTGATGGAAAGGGAATTCAAAGCAGAGGTTGAAGCATTATCAACAGCACGACATGATAATCTGGTTGCTTTGCAAGGTTACTGTGTGCACGACGGCAATAGATTACTGATATATTCCTATATGGAGAATGGAAGTCTCGATTACTGGTTACACGAGAAGTCTGATGGAGCATCCCAACTTGATTGGCCAACTCGACTCGAAATTGCCAAGGGAGCAAGTTGTGGATTGGCTTACATGCATCAGATATGCGAACCACATATTGTGCATCGTGACATTAAGTCCAGTAACATCCTCCTTGATGAGAAGTTTAAAGCACATGTGGCAGATTTTGGACTGTCTAGATTGATTCTTCCTTACCGAACTCATGTTACCACTGAACTGGTTGGTACCCTAGGTTACATTCCCCCGGAGTACAGTCAGTCATGGATAGCAACTTTGAGAGGGGATGTCTACAGTTTTGGTGTTGTCATGCTCGAACTACTGACTGGCAAGAGACCTGTGGAGATATTCAAGCCAAAAATGTCAAGAGAATTGGTTGCATGGGTGCAACAAATGAGAAATGAAGGCAAAAAAGATCAAATCTTTGATCCTCTGCTAAGAGGTAAGGGCTTTGAAGAAGAAATGCTAAAAGTGCTTGACGTGGCTTGCATGTGCATCAGTCAAAATCCTTTGAAAAGGCCAACCATCAAAGAAGTAGTTGATTGGCTTAACAATGTAGGATCTGGTAGGGAGACACAAAAAGATGGGTGAACAAATGAGTAAATACAGAAGTCAAAGTTTTTGATAATATATGAGATGTTGGCTGTGCAGGAATTTTTTTCCTTTTTTTGGGGGAAAAGAAGTGATTTATGTAATGAGAATGCAGGAATGTATAAAGAGAAATACTACTTTTTCAGATAATCAAGCAAACGACTCAAATCTCCCTCTTTGTTTGTTTAGAAAGGATTAGACACATTAGTGCCAAACAGGAGTTATTTGTTGAAATTGAGAAGCAGATACAAAATTGCTTTCTTTTTGTTATGGTAAAGCGAAGCATAACATAATTGTTTATTGGAAAAATATGATGCCGAGCTGGAAAATGCCCTTACAGGTATTTAAGTCGCACCATTTCAGCTTGAGGATGTCATGAATTCCTTCATTAACAATTAATCCATGACATGGAGGATAATATATGATATTTTGATAATTTCTCTGCAATGAAGGAAGAACATATGAGTCTTCCCTGGGGTTTATATTGTCCAGGGAAGAACAGTATAAGACAGAAAATTGAAAACTGAAAAACAAGCTGACTCTCAAATTGAATTGAATCTCCCAATTCTCATATCTGAGCTCAGAAACAACAGCTTCTGCCCTCTCTGCGCACACTCGCCGAATCAAGATAACAGGTGAAAACAACAGACTAACTCCTCTCTTTTTATAAAAAAGACTAAGATGTTTTCCTTCTTCAACAATAAATACATTAAGAAACCCTGAATTTACCTCAGCTTGCGGCTAGTCCAGTAACAAAATATATTTTGAGTCTCTTGAAATGAGACGCCATAGGCAAAAATGCCCAGTAGTAATAGTAGTTCATAATTCTGCATGCCTCTGTAAAATAGGGAAAAAAATAAGAAAAAAAAACAGAAAAAACGAAACAAAAAGCGCATGTGAAGAGCACCATTAAGTTTAAAGCATCTACATACGTAGTTCTTGGATACTTAAGATCGGAATCAAGAAATGGTTTAAATGTGCAGCATCTGGTGTAGGCATTTCAGTGAACACGTGGTGGTGAAATCAAACACGCGACGAGGCTATCTGCGGCACTTGAAGATGGAGGAATGAGCACTGTTCAACCCGTTGTAGTTGTCAATTGGGTCGTGAGTTTTGGTCTGGGGAAGTTCAAGCTTGATTCGATTTCAAAGCGAGGATTTCAAGTATGAGATCATCCCGAGCATACGAGCAAAAATAAAAACAAATATAATTTCTTTTCTCTTATCTCAATTAAAGAAAAAATACATGATTTTTGGCTTATAATAGTTAAATTGATTCTTGTGTTACATAGGTACATAATTTTAAATTTGGTCAATAAAATTTTATGTACCACTCAATTGGTAGTCATACTACAAATGTTAATGCAAAAATTAACAATCGTGACGATATAGTTTATTTTTAAAATTTTTGTCTTATATTTTATAAAAATTACATAATTTATATAAAGAGATATAGATTACATACTTGCAATTTTGAATTCAGGCCTTGATTGGATTGGATCTCCAGTCTCAAATTCCAGTTCCATTTCCAAACGTGCATCAAAAAGCAGGATGCAGAACAGTGCTCGACTGACATGGTTCGACAGCTTTGGGGCTGTTTGGACTGCAACACTTTAGTGCATTCGGGGTTTGCCCGTGTGTAACCCGACTGCAGTTGTTATCGCACTCACTGGTGAGTGCGCGTGGGTAAAATAAGTGTAACAGAAGGAAGAGTCAATTGAAATTATTCACAACGGCCATGCTGTTCGAATTTGGCAAGCTGAATTGCAAGGAGAACAGTTGAGTCAACTCTGCACATCAACCTTTATTCAAATAACCAATATTCTTCCTTTTTTCCCACAATGGATCGGAGTTGATAACTAATTCATAAATAATACATCTATTTTTTTGAATTACTTTCTGTCATTACTCCTCAAAGCAACATTGGTTCTGATATTTTATGATCTCAGTTAATGATAACAACAAAATGTTCCCTTGGATCATTCAACGTTTAGGAGAAAATCAAAACAGAAATGACCACATTTTTTCCTGTGTCATCTACAAAACTCTCTTCAATAAGAGTCAATAGAGACACTTGTTGCAATACAAGAAAATAGAAGGTACATTAAGCGGCTAGTCAATTAAAAAAGTTGTCATGCAAATAGTTTCGTACTTCTCTTCAATTACACTGTACCCCGCCCGAAATGTAGTTTACCCAGAGGGATTTAGCTAAAGAATCCCTAAAGTCTGACCACGCTCGAAGTTACCCAGGTGTCCACCCTTGAATCACATCTACAATGCCCCGGAGACGTTCCGAACCGGCATCTTGAACGTGTGCATTCCCAGATTCATTTGCAATCTCTGAAAAAAATGGATCATTTATGTCATGCATGCAAATAAAGTTATGAACCACACAGCACGCGATGATAATTGCTATTTGTCTCCTCATGCTATATGGCAACATTCTCTCTGCCAAAATTGGAAATCGCTTCTTCAACACTCTGAAGGTTCGCTCTATTACATTTCGTATTGAAGAATGTTTGCGGTTGAACAATTCTTGTGCACCTTGAAAATATCGAGCACCCATAAAATCACTATTATAATATCGCTCGCCCTTGAATGGAGCGAGAAAACCCGATTGATTGGCAAACCCCGCATCGACAAGATAGTATTTTCCTGTAACATTATCTTTATATCAGTGTGCTTCTTTTCCAAACTTACACGCCATGATATTCAAAATCTCTTTTGGGAACTTGAACACAGACTATGTTTGTGAATTATCTTAAAGAATTGTATAATACCCAAACTTTCGTACCTTCAAGGGGCCTTGGAAATGCTGCAGCTTCCTTCGTTGTTGCATCGAACAGAATTCTGGAATCGTGCGCACTCCCTTCCCAACCTGCATACACGTACACAAACTTCATGTCGTGGTCACATGCAGCCACGACATTTTGTGAAATTGTTGCCTTCCTATTCCTATACGTCTCACGGGTTGAACCTTTAGCATATGCTGAAATATGGGTCCCATCTATTGCCCCAATACAGTCCTGCCAATATTTTACTATATTAGGGCAACACACTGCTTCTTCATGGTCAGCCGTAGACCGAAAGACATCTTTACGGAGATCTTGGTCAATTGAAAATTAGATTGTATAACGGCCAGTAAAAGTAACATTAAAGTCCTTACCATGAACCATGAAAAATGTTTATCGTTGCTTATTATCTTTGGGTGTGGAACTCCAACGTTCCTTAGCTTGATATACTGAGGTGCCAGTGCATATAAGCAGTCCAACATTTTTTTAACTTGCCGAGAAACTGTCTTCGTAGAATGTTGAAAACGTTCAGCTTCATCACTGTGCTTGTTATTTCTCGTAACAACATGTAAGAAAATTGCTAGGCTTTCCCGCACATCAACTCTTTGTTGTGGTTTGTCAACCCAAAGAACTGCAGCAACCAATGCATTGCACAAGTGCATGAATGGATCCTTACCTATGTGTAGATTCTGCCATATTCGCGATGCATGGACATTGAGAAGCTCGTCTACCCACATTGGTCCCCTTAGGATGGATGTTCGGCATGGCATTTTCTCCCTGCGGAGTTGCATCAAACTTTCGTACCGCATTTAATGTCATTAGTTGCATCCTTCGTAGGTCCTGTTCATCTTCGCTTGAGCTTGTATGCTCTGTAGTTTCCGAATCATCACCCATTGAAGAACTCAGGTAATGAGAGAGACGAACGAACGTATGATATCACTATATATAATTGGTCTGCTTACTCATGACCCCCAGATTCTTGTTGGCTTACTGCATTATTTGTACAATATGATTCCCCAACGCTGGAGTACAGTATCCCTCTCACTGCTATTCATCCCGTGCCCGTCATATATTTTCTACATAGATTTCACAAAAGTAGTGATGCCCCAGAGGCGTATATTACAATCAAATTCGTACCCTGTAATTCGTATCATCAACATGTCTTCTACAGCAGAGCTAGTGCACATAGCAGGGTTGTAGCCTCGTGCATCTTTTTGCAGCCTGCATTACATTCAACATCAACACGAAATTTTCCCCTCTACGAATTGGAATCGGGGTCACTTCCCTTCTATCCTGCAGGTTACACTTGGATGACCTTTATGTGAAAGCTCCTAAAGGAGGCAGCCTTTGGACTTTTCCGGGGTGTCTTCTGCAAAATTCACAATTTTGCATGTGCATACCTTGTCATCACATGATTTCACTCACCATGTGTCAACTACTCCTGTGATTGACCCAATTTTCTGCGGTGCCGAGTGGAACTACCACAAGCCCTTCAAAGGAGAAACCCTGGAGTCGATTCTTGAACAAAAGTTTTCTTCTGATGAATGTTGAAAATAGTCACGGAACATATCCATCTAAGCCAGTCTCATCAACAATTGACAGTTTTCCCACAATGGAACAAAATGTTCTCGATGTTGGAAAAAAGGATATAAAAAATTCACAAGACAAGATATTTTCAAGTGAGTTAACTACTCGTGTTACTATGCAAAGAACAAAATCAGATGTTCACCGATGGAAGCGTTTACACTCCAGATGGCCTTTCAAAACTATTTTCGGGGTCTAGATTGTTTACCTCACTGAACAGAAGGCCACTCCTATCTCTTCTTTTCCGATTTTAGCATGACAATACATGTCTTACCACAAATCATTTTAGCATTTTCATATTGGCTGCCATAGGGTAAAATAATTGAACGATTGTGCAAATGTCATTATTCTATTCCGGCAAATGGAGGACAAACCGAAAGCCAGTTATATTACAATAATATATTTCCATGGAATATTTTACCCGAAAAACAACATAAGGGCAGTGGATGTAGAAGTCCACCAAATGGTGTTGTTGGCTTGCATAAAATCTCTGTCGTTCGATTCACCTCTTAAGTCTTACGTCCCCATCAATTCCTACGTCGCTGCTACAAGCCATTTTTGCAATGCAGTTCAAACCAGGAAGGAAGAAATTTACCAAAAAAAAAAAAAGAATTCAAGAAACATTGCACTGAGATGGTTTTTTTTTTGGTGGTTTATCTTCTCCCACAAAAAAAAAATAAAAAAAAAGACTATTTTCATCAATAAGTCACAACAAGGTTGTTGGTAAAAAAAAACAAAGGTTGTTGGTCCCTTCGACAAAAAAAAAAACAAAAGCTGTTGGTTCATTAATAAGCAAAATTTTCAGTAATTAATTATTTCATATGTTTCAAAATATAGTTTTCTTTTGCTATCTTATTCCTTATGAAAATATTTATTGTTCACAAATTTTAAGTATTATTTATTAAAATTACTCTCACCATAAATATTAATCATCTTGCTATCTATTGTACTAATTAAATTAATTAAGAATAATAAAAAAATATCTCTTATTTTATGTTTAATCTATGCAAGAGATATCGAAAGACCTTGTATTTTGAAGGAAAAAAAAATACAAAAATGATACAAAAGAATCAATGTTGTGATAAATGCAATTTTCTTATTTACATTGTAGATAAAAATAGGTTGATCATTTTGAAAATGAACATTAGGGAGAAATGTAGATCCTGGGTTTTAAGGGCGTCTTTAGATTGAATATTTATTTGGATTTAAGTTGTATTAAAAATTAAATGAGTGAATTAATTGTTAGAAGAGAAGTGGAGTTTAAAGTATAAAAAGAAAATAACAAATTTTTACTTAAATCCTAGTCCAAAATTGTCCTAAATCCACACAAGAAAGTGTTATTGTCATTCAACATCATTATTGAAATACTCATCATAAAATAATGTTCCATAAGAAGCTCATAAAAAAATAAAAATTGAAACGGACTATAGTTATTATGGCCTATTGGCTTCATGAATTTGACAGCCCTTTGACAATTTGCAACTGATACGTAATACCATAAAACAACCAATTTGTAAATAAACAACTAGTGATGCATTGGAATGAAGAGGTTTACATATCAGGTGTTTTCTTCTGCGTCCACCTTGCCGGTGGTAACGGGGGCATCCCACCAGTAGTTCTATTACAGACCAATTCTGTTGAAGGACCATATCCCACATCATTCTCGTTAGCCGTGATTGATGCTGCCACCAATTCGTTTGTGCCCTGACAGCCTGAAGTTTGCGTAGTAGTAGAAAGTAAGTGCTTGGCCCATGCAGTTTCCGCCTCACGGACGGAGTGGAAGCCCTTATAGCAGTTTTCTTTAAACCCGTTTACTGATTCTAGACATTCTGTCCAGTTGAGAAATACACCAGTCTTCCTTCCTTTAAAGATGACGTATGCCACTTTCTTACCCATTCAAACCGAGCTCGTCAATTTGCAGCCTATTCTGCGTGGTTTATAGGGAAGGAATTGGCTGGAGCTGTTCCCCACATCTTTTTGTCCTAACTGTTGAGTAACAGTTACCCAGTCACGGGTCATGCTATAATAATACGTGCAGGATCAGCATCACATGCCTTGCATAGACTTCGCTGGCATGTAGTGCAATATGATGAGCCATCGTATTTGTTATTGCATTATTCCCCAGGTGGCTAACATCCTCGGTTCCTGAACCAACTGAAGCAAATCAAAAGCACAATGTTGTTACAAGAAATCTATAGTAGACATCTCCGGAGAAAGAAACTTATATCCTAGTAGAAGCTACTTGTGAAATTAACAACATATCTTTTATAATCCATACTTGTCATGTTGAGGAAATAGTGGTTGTTCTTGTCATTTTACACACCTGGATTGCATTTGTATATGATGTTGTACCGAGAAAAGTAGCCCTGCAGTTTAACATGCAAGAAAGGACTCTGAACAACATTGACATGAGCACTTACCTGTAGAATTGTTTTTGTGATCTGCACCATGTAGGCAGAAAAGTGCTGTCTCACCCTGTTGGAAGCATAGCCAGCCCACAAGGTTTCTCAGCCAACAAACATTCTATGAACTGTAGTGATATCCATTCTGGTTTTAAAAAGAGCATGAAAAGCAAAACTTTTACCACAGCTTTGAGCAGTACCGTCAGACCACATTCAGTGGTATTGTTGAGGTCACCTGCATAACACAGTAGCCCATTCACGAGTCATGAGACAACAGAGTTCACAAATAAAATTCCCTCCTATATGTAGGGGAAACTGAATGCTAAACAATTGTTGCAACCCAAAATATATCATGTAACACTAATGATCAAGTGCTCCCTGCGCATAAAATTTAAAGGGTGGGATAAAACTTATAACCCCTCCTGTTATGATACTTAATGATAAATTTATAAAAATGTGCTGTAAAACATGCAGGCAATCCAACTCTGGAAACCTTATCAAAGAGTTTCCTACACTGAGGGCAGTAAATTAACAGCACCCATAAAATATAAAAGCTGTCACCACATTGGTTAGGTTACATACAAAAACGGATGTTTGCATTACAGTCCTAGAAATGTCAAATTGAAGGAGAATCATACGCTATTGTTGCCCCTGCTATCTGCATGTCATGCCAAAGTACAACAAATATGCAACTGAAACTACTTAATCGATGTATTACAGATCAGATTCTTTCTGCTGCAATGGGACTCTTAGCAGCCTCGGCGTGATACTCCTTAGTTGTTTCCGCTGTGGGCTCAAGTATCTTGTTTCGCAAGTGCCACGCTCTCCGGTCTGGGTCTATGGAAAGCCAACGCTTCCTCCACTGCTCACCACCATAGAAGCTGTCCGCAACTACATCGTACTCCTTGTGAGTGAGGTACTTAAAGTCCCGATTGAGAACCTCTATGCACTGTGGGATGTTGTATGCGTCTTCAACTTGTCGTTTTCCTCTCTTTGCGAAATATCGGCTCTCCCGTTCCTCTGCTCGGAGCTCCTCGATGCGCCTCCAACTGTTGACCACATTAGCCCAACCTTCATCCGTGTCACATTTAAGGGAGCTGCCGGAACTCTTTTCCTTGCAGCAAGTACTACCACCGCTAGCTTTTCGCTTTTGGCCTGAAGAGATGGGTGTTGCGGTTCTTGTCACATCAATATCCGGAAAAGGCAACACATTAGATGCATTGTCATGCTGTAGCTTGACCCTCGCCTCCTCCTCTGCTGTCATTGGACCTTGCATCGATGAACGGGCGTAGCAACCTCGCACAACTGAGTTGAAGAAAACTATCTTCATAAGGTCGTAATTAGGCAGCCCTTTGTACCTAAAGTGTTTGGCATCAGGCTTAACCTGCTAACATAGGACACAGGACAAATATCAGCGCAATCAAAATTCATTAACTCCTCAGCGATAAAGCATGGGCTGAAGAACTAGAGTCTCTTTATAAATGCGTCGAAGCTGAAACTGGTTTATCCAATCCCTGATTTATTAGGAACATGCAACTCTCTATTATAGATATATTCCCTCATATTATAGATATGCTGCAATGTACTGTTCCTGCCACCAATGGTAGGCTGAATTCTGCCTGCGAGCACAGAATCTGAAATGCAGTCCGTTTACTGATTGTATCAATAACTTGAAGGTAACATGCTGAAATGGTTGACTGATAAGTTTCTGCTTTTGAGTCCTGGATTATGCACTCCTCTTTGTGTGCCCTGTTCTTGTTATAATACATCTATAACAGTTGAGGAATACCTATGTTTGGAAATTCTATTGAGATGCACATTA
The DNA here is from genome assembly GCA_030512225.1 of Rauvolfia tetraphylla. Lineage (NCBI taxonomy): Eukaryota > Viridiplantae > Streptophyta > Magnoliopsida > Gentianales > Apocynaceae > Rauvolfia > Rauvolfia tetraphylla. The sequence goes on from JAJQKT010000005.1 coordinate 346,927, forward strand.
ACTTTTCGCAGTGGAACATAAGTTACCTAAATCTCACTTGACATAAGCCTAGTCTGACCCTAAACAGTACCAAATAAAAGTGCTAGACAGAAATACTCATCTGTGATGCATAAGTGCAGGCATAGGTGAGATGCAAAAGGCTTTTCAAAGGCTGGTACCCGTATTAGCCGATCCCAAGTCTCCTCACTTGCGGTTATAGTGCCCGTCAGTGGATCCCAACCGCACCCTGTCTGGTCCTTCAAGAGCCATTTCATGGTTCCATACTCCCTACGCATTCGGTTGTACTTCCCGTACAGTTGGTCTTTGTTGTAGGGCCGGCCTATTATAATGTGCCCTCACTGCCCACCTCTTTCTATCCCTCTGCAGTGAAGCCTCCTCCAGACCACATTCCATTCTCCCCTTTAATGCGCGAGCAAATGTTCAGGAATAGGTTCTCTAGATGCAACGACCACATTTCAACTGCATCAACCGTTGCTCCACATTGGTTGCCACTTTCTTCCATCTGAAAGACAATATGATTGTCACGGATGACCATTATCGAGCAGTAACCATTCGAGCAGCAGAAATGTACTTTTAAGTTTTTTTTCCAGCAAACAGCCAATATTTTCATTCATATTCTGTGAGCCTAAGTGATAAAGAAAATGCCTTTAATGTGCAGGAAAAAAATATATTGCACGGGCTATGAAAAAGGTTACCAAATTTTCACCCTTTTCAAATGCTTAATTTGTTCAACAGAGTTCAAACAGGCTATGCTAGAATGAAAAAAATAGTCCGTAATATGAATTTACCTAAACCGTAAACTACAAGAACCTGGTTCTATGCATGTAGGTATATGAAAACAGCGATACCCCTCTACAAATTCACAAGTTACACCACATGGAACACAGAAATAACGCATCTGTTCAAATAGGTCTACTAAAAAAATGAGGCTGCATCTTCGTAGAACACTGAAAAGAAGTCCAGATATGCATGTAACACCCTACATAGAAGTGTTACCTGTAACCTTCGTCGACGCTTACGTGCCGGAAGTTGGAAGTGGTTGGAGTCGGTTGCGCTGAGGCGATCGTCAAGCTCAAGGGAACAAATCTGAACCTGGACGGCCTGAAAATGAGAGTTGTAAACCAAAATCGTTAACATAAATATGGACTACATATACATTAAGGAAGCATAGAACTGGTCAGGTACCATTCCCAGCTAACCTTGTCACTCTTTGACGACTTCACGGCAATGTTGGCAGCGTCACGTTTAGGGATGGGATCCTGAAATTTAAAATCACCCTTAGCAACAAAGTGGGAGAAAGACAATAGTGCAACAAATAACTATTTGGATTCATTGGTAAATGTAGTTATTAGGGTGGCCAATGCATCTACTTTGTAGGTCCTGAACCTCTACATGTAAGGACAATAATGTAAAAATGATTGAAAAATCTGGAGAATGGACAGTAGTGGTACTATCGACATTGGCAGTAGGAGTCAGTTGCGCTTTGTTCCTCTGTAATATACCAACTGTTGTCCTTCCACAAGTTCATGAAGAATAGTTAGGTTAACTATTTTAACATTTGCACTCCAGTGATGATCCGTCGGTTCGTTACCAAGTAGAATTAGTGCACATAGCATGAAATCCAGAAAGAAACAGTATGTGCACGCTATTCAGGCTGAGCTTATGTTAATATACATATCAGATTGTGCCAACAAATCCTTAACATGCACAACATAGTTGGTTTTTGTAGGCATGCTTTATATAGGGAAACAAATGAAACAAAGAACAGAAAAGCAGCAAGTGAGGCACGCTACTCGTATTAGCCGAAAACACTGTCCATTTTCATTACAATTTAGTTATGAAATTGTTGTCAAGTTCGTGCTGTTGCTGCAGAAGGGGAAGAAAATTGTGGAAGATTTTCAAAACTATTTTTGGGCTGTAGACCTCAGCACAGCTTCATAAGAAGTCATCCCACGCTACGTTGTTATTTTAGGTGAAGTTCTGAAGAAAGAGTCTTGTAAGAATGTTGAATGCAATGGCATTTTTCACGTAGCCGAAAAGAAGAAACAATATCAGTGGATATATGTAAGGTAAACTACTATGTTAAAGAAAAGGGCGCATATTAGAAAAATCCTTATAGACGTGCAGCAAGTAGACTTTAAATGAATTCGTCTGAAATTAGGTCCCCAACAGATATTTAAGATTTGTTATACTAGTCCAGACATGCTTCCAAATCAGGGGTCACATCAACTGTATGATCTTTAAACCCTTGAAATACACAGTCGTACGAATAAACTCTGTGATGGACTTTCCTAGACTGTTATACATAACGTAAACAATAAAATATTTTATACGGCATGAGGAAATGCCTCATAACACGGGCATAACTAGTTGAGGTCGAAAAAGTATGGGCACACTTGTTCCAAATCACACAACAAGTCATGACTTCCCTTTCATAACAGGTAATAGGAAAATGGAGGCCAGGGAGGGTATCTTCAGGTGCAAAGTGCAGGTACTACAACTGAAGTTGTATATACGAATGAGATCTTATATGTAAGACGTTGTGATGGGTTCAAATACAGTCATATGTAAAAAGTTAGTAGAACAAGCATCCCTTCCCAACAGTGTATACGTGGGCGTTGTACAGAAATGAACATATCCTTAGGAGATATTAGTATGGCTTTAAAAGTAAATCGTGTTCATCAAAATAAATATCTTACTAGAAATTTGTAACACAAAGGGGAAACCGGCTTATGTTACAAGCATAAAAATTGGGTCAGCAAAATGGTGTTCGCATGACTACAGAAGATAGAAAAATAAGAGCTACAAATCTGACATCATTGTTTAATAAAGCAAATGACGATCATCACAACCAGTAACCACTGAGAAAATACTACATAAAGCAAGCCAATTGAGAGAGAGCAGCGGATGCGAGGCCAAAAGTTGAAGGAAATGTAGAGTTCAAAGAGGTGCAAGTAACATTTGGTTCACTTGGATTTCAGACGTTCAGATGACCATGAACCGGCAATATCGCGCCGACAAATTCCAGCAAAGTAAAACTTATTCACAGTTTCGGATTGCCTCAGGGTGGGTGAGATAACGTATGAAATCAGAAGGCTGAAGCACGAAGAACAAAAATTGTGCAGCAGAAAATAATTTCTGAACAACTTACCTGGCAATCGGCAGTCGAGGTATTGCTGTCTTCTCCGGACGGCAGTCTGCTGTCTTCTGATTCGTACCCCCAATTTGCCACAGCTTTGTTCTGTCTTACAAACATGAGACTCTTGACACTAAAGGCTTGTACGGCGGTAGGTGACTGAACCATTACTCCTCAGCTACTCCTCTTCGACGGTGGTTGTCCTCAGGTGGCAGCAATAACTAATCGTGTTAAACATTAGAGGATTGTTTACACGCGTGGTTGTTACCGTTGGTGTATGGGTCGGGTTAATAAAAAAGTTTGCCCAAACAAAACTAAAATCTTGAAGCCAGCCACGTAGATTTTTTACAGCAGAACAGGTCACTTTCTTGAACGCGACCCAAACAAAAAGTTGTGAAAGTCATCTCGTTTTGAAATGGGCCGTGTTTGGGACTCTATCTAAGTAGAGCATCAGTTTTAAAATCTAATCCTATCCAAGTATATCCATAATCTGCCAATTTCAAACTTTTGATTGATAGTAAAAGTTTATGCAGAAAAAGATAGTCATTTTTCTTGACTTTTGCTATGATATATAATTATAAGTATTGTATTAATTAAGTATATATTTTTTATATCAATTGAGTATATGTTTTTCTATATCAATTGATTAGGGTGTGATTGAATATAATTTAATTTTGAGATTTTTATTTTAAATTCTGTAAAAATTAAATTATTTATAATAAAAAATATAAATCTTATATTTAAAATTTTAAATTCAATTTTAAAATTCAACCTTTCAAACTCAACCTAATTTTTTAAATAATTTATTCTTTTAACGTCCTTTCTCTACTTGCAATGAAACCTTGCTGCAACAATTTTTGAGGTGAGGCAATGCTTTTGCCACTGTTGTTCCTTAAAAAAATTGGGGGCGGGGCGGGGGGGAAGGGACTGAACCTTTTTGACTTTCAAATTTTCATTTTTGCTAAAATTGATTTTTTTCCCTCGTAAGAAAGAGAGAGAGAGAGAGAGGGGAGGACAGCACAGTAATGATGCCTACAAGCTTTAGCTTTCTTTGAAGATTGAAAGTGGCAAGTGTTTCGTATAGCAAATACGAGGAGAAGGAAAAGGAAAAAGGAAATGAGAAATGATCATGACAAGAATTTGTATTTTGGCGTTGACTGAATCTGGGTACTTGATTGCCAACTTTGATAGACTGAGTACACGATTGACACGATCACTAGAGTTCAGTGAGTGAATTGGAATTAACTTTTTCTTTTATATATATATATATATATATATATCTTTTTTTTTTTGGGGGGGGTTTTGGTAATAATTCTCGATGCGTATTAGAGGACGAAACAGAAAAAGAACAAGTAGGCTCTGGTGATGTACTGGAGCTCGATGGTCAAGGGAGCCCATAGCAAGGACGGAAGACGAAAACTGAAGCAAAGGTGAAGGCAGGGAATCATGGGGAAGGAGAGCAATCGGATGCGGACTCTGACGCTGTTCCTGAGCATAATATGGACTATCAGCATCCTCTATGGTGAGATGTTTGCATTTTGGGCGCCCTCTATGCGGGGTTGTTCTTGGCCTCATCAACTTCGTCAATCGTCGGTAAAAACCCATTAAACTGCGATTAAATTTGCATATTATTCAAGGAGGTCTCTTCTATAGATTTATTTAAACTGAGAGAGAGATCTACAAGTTCTTTTTAATTTTAACTGACGCTTTTTTGTTTTTGGCTTCTGGATTGGATCTTATGCAGACAGCCTAGAAGGCAGCGATTGCCTTGATTCACTTGCTATTTACTACGTTCCTTACTGTTGAATTTATTGGTTCACTTATTATGCTAAGCTCGTGCATCCATTGAACACTGCGGATGCCATCTCCTTTCTCCTCTCCCCCTGCCTATGGAAGTAGGAAGAAAAATTGTTAAGTGTTGCTTTCTTGTAGGAACGATTAAGTACATTATCCAAGATAGGATTCTATATGGACCAGCCTGCTCCTAAGTTCAAAAGACTTGGGGGACATATTTCGTTGACTTCAGTGACTGATTTTGTCACAGTTTCCTTCTGAGTTAACAACAAATTGATCATCCAGAATGTAGGAAGTAACAACCTTTTGGAGAAATTCTTAAACAATAGAGATGAACTGGACGGCGGTGAATTATGCTGCAGTTGTTTGACAAGTTGGTAGTGAAATACCTGCGATAATCAATTCATCAGTCACTTCTATCTTTATAATCTTGTTAGAAATTTATAAAATCAACTTCTCAGGCACTGATATCTTATCAGATAATAAGCAACTCTCTATAAAATAGAGGAGATTTCCTTTGTTACTCAAAAAGATGGATAGAAAGATGTAAATTACATTAGTAATCTTCAGTTTATCATTATTTCTTCCATTTATGGCAATTACTATCCTTGAAGAAACTGAGCATATCCTGAACTTCTACCACACTTTACGAAGCAATGGAAAGATTGTGACCCTTAGGAGTGGAATCCTCTTTTATGCATGCTGTATTTAGAAAAGTAAGAGCAGATTATTGGGTAGAAAGTGCTGTGGCTTGTATTTTCTTCTGCAGACCTATGTAGGCCTGAAGTATTGAGTTCTATTAATGATTTATCAGTTAGGTTTACATGACACTCATTTCTTGTACTATATTATAAAACCTCGGCATTTCTAATGCCTGTATTTCTTCTACCTGTATTATTCTAGATGAAGGGACTAAATGTTTCGGGCAATTATGTCAAAGTTGCTGTTCTGACTGATCCTCAGGTAACCTCTATTAAAGTAAAGAACTTATCCTGGTCAATGATCCACAAGCCAACATTTTGGATTTCTTACTTTGAGCAGCTTATGGATAGGACCTCTCTTCATCTTGCTCCAAAGTCATTTCTTCTTGAGATTGCTCAATTCTACACAGATTTGTTCATGCGGAGGGTTTTCCTATTATCCGTCCTGCCCTTCAAACCTGATGTGATTTTGTTTCTTGGTGATTATTTTGATGGGGGCCCCTTTCTGTCCGATGAAGAGTAAGGCATCTAAACTTTGTAGTGTTCATATAAAAGTTGGGGCACCCATTTGTAAAGTAGTCATAGACGTGTCTGCATGATATTGTCTACTGAAAACATAATGCTGCTTTCTGTGATGCTTGGACATGCATATGGTCTTTCTACTTTTGTGTTTAGCAAAGAAAGCTCCATTTAACTTCAGCCTGAAATTTAGCATGTTATAAAGTACTTTGACTGTCTAATTCTCAAATTGTCAGGAACATCTAGTACGAGGAACTATATGCACAACCAGAGAGCCTTTTGTTATTTTTGAGAGCTAAACTGACACATTTTTGTTGTAGCAAATAAACATCATGTTTTAGACTGTCAAACTCGCTCTTTCACCATATAATCCCTCCCAGGTGTGATGAGGCATTTCAGCCAAACAATTCTAAATTTAGTCCATTTTTGTATATTTGTGTCAATAACATAACAAGTGTTGTGGGTGAAGAACCACATATTTATTCTTTAATTGGGAATGGATTAAGGGAAAAGATCTTCTAATTGCTGCTACAAATGATATGTACCAAGAATGCCTAGAAGATGTAGAAGGTTTAACTTTTCTGTTTGAACTTGACTATCTCACTTTTGAAGCGTAACACTTGCCTTGTTATTTGCATGTATCTCAGCTTTCTCTTCCTCTTTTAAGATCAGCTATGGAAACTGATGGATCTCACTATCTAATAGATGGCAGGAATCCTTGAGCCGTTTTAAACATATTTTTGACCTGAATATGCTTCCGCAAACACCAAAAACTAAGGTTTATTTTCTGGCTGGAAATCATGATATTGGCTACACGGCTCTTCACTCTCAAATGCCAGAGGTATGCGAAAATGTTTTTCACCAAATATATTACCTAGTTGAGCATTATTATTCTTGTCCATTATCTGAACTTAATGTATAGGCCCAGCATTCTGTTAAACAGAGTACCTTTTCTCGTATTACCCACTTGTATTACATAGTACTAAATGGAAAATGATAATATATTATTGAACCATTATATCTATACATATCATGAAATTTTCTCATCCAAAGTACATTGGAAATTGCCTTTTCTGTTTATCTCAATTCATGGCTGAAGTAGAATCTTGTTCAAGTCAAGCAAATCATTTGCCATTAATAACCATGTTTAACGCCTTCTGAAGTATTCTGCATCAGTATCACTACATCTATCTTTCTGCAGGTTATCAGGCGATATGAGAAAGAATTTGGAGCAAGAAATTATAGGTTTACAGTTGGAAGTGTGGATTTCATTGCTATTGATGCACAGACAGTGGATGGTAAAACTCAGAGTTGATATCTATTTTTTTGATATATTCTTTCCTAGCTTTATAGTTATAAAATTATGGATTTCTGATATGATTATATGACTTAAAAATTTGAGGAACATAATTAAATAGGAGAAGTTATTCTTTTTTAGAAGGCAGATTGAACCTTATATAGCTCCATTTGCAAGAGAATTGAGTAGAATCTATGTAATTCTTGTATAGTGTTCAAAAACAAATACCGTTATTAACTAGTCAAATACCTTTGTTTTTTGTTCTCTGAACACATTCTTTTCTCGATTTCTTGAGTATATTGTTATGGTTTGTATGTTTGAAATGATTTTATCATTGAGAATGGTTATAATTCTTGACGGGAATGGCTAAATGTACTTCGAACCATTACTGCTGTTTTTAGTGTAATAGTCCTAAGTCATGAATAATAATGCCAGATGAAATTGATGACTATTTTTCTTGCAGAAACTTTCCTAGAACGAGTTCTCCTTAAAATATTTATAAGTTTCATATTTTGTTTGTTATATATCAACTTCTTAAGTTAGTCTTTCTCCTCCACAGGGAATTCACAAGGAAATACTACCTCTGCAACCTGGAATTTTGTCTTCAATGTCTCCAAGGGTAACTAATTCTATACTCCCAAGAAAATTCGTTACTAGCAAACTCCTGAAGGTGATTCAAGCCCTAATGTTCCTGCGTTTATCTCAGAATCTAACCCCGGCCCAAGGGTTCTATTGACTCATATCCCGTTGCACCGACCAGATTGGACTTCATGTGGTCCATATCGCTCTTCACCTGTTATTAATCAGGTATCTGGGAATAATTTCCCCTCTTTGAGGCCGAGATTTGGATTAGAATATTTCTGAATAAGAACGTGCTATCTTTTAATATTGATTATAGTAAGATACAATAGTTTGTATGCATCTTCGTGAACATTTGTTTTGGTTATTTCATTGCAGAGGATTTCCTGTGATCCAGACAATAAATTTATATCGTAAGCATCTTTTCTTGTTTATTTATTAACAATTTATGAATAACATTAATATATAAAATGAGGTTAATGTTTGACATGGTAAACTTTGGTGGATGTGCTGGTGCAGATATCAAAATTACATCACTGCAAAATCTTCATCTCAATTGCTCAACTTGATTAGGCCTGTATGCATTATCTTTCCTCCTTGACATTGTCTGGCTGCTTGATAAGTTTGTAGGAAGAATAATGGAAATTCTTTGACATGCTCTTAGTTGCACTAACTTTTGTATTGTGTCTCTAGGCACTGATCTTGTCAGGTCATGATCATGATCAATGCAGAGTCACCCACACGGCAGAGTATGGTCCTGTGGAAGAGGTATCTGATTTTTTTTTGTGAATGGTGTTGTCCTTATCAAAATGATGTTTGATAGATAATCTTGTGCAGCATACCTTAGGGACTATAAGCTGGCAGCAAGGGAACTTGTACCCCTCTTTTATGCTCTTATCTGTTAGTAACCAAAATGGACTTGCACATGAAGATACTGTATCCACCCATTTGTGCTTTCTCCCTGTTCAGACATTTCTCTATATATGGTAATCCATTTTTCTAACTAGTGGTATGCTAAGACATAACTTACTATCGATCCTCTAACTGCATTTCATAAAAAATTTCAGGTACTTACTCTTGTTCATCATGACGATTCTTATTGTTCTCCTTTGGCCAAAAGAAGAGGTGTTCTTTTTCCGTCATTTTGTCAATCTCACAGAACAGATCAGAAATCTCAGTCATGGGAGCATATTTGGAGGGGTAACGAAAGAAAAAGACGAAGACGAGGACTGTGAGTATGAGATGATTTGGGATGCAGAAGGATCAATGCACCTCATCAAGCAACCCTCAAAAGCCCCTCCAAGATGTTCAAGTGAAGCTGTTTCAGTAGAACGGTAGGTATCAATCATTCAGGCTACTCGGTGGGTCTGCTTATATGTGAATTTACTGATTGTTGATTGTATTCTCTTGCTTGGTTACATACTGGCTTTGATGAAAACTACCCTTCACGATAAGTAACCTTCTTCATTCATCTGCTAGCAGTTGCATATGCGCATATAAAAGTGAAAGTATTTACATGTTAAAGAGTCTCTATGCAAGGAATGAGCTTATCTTGTTTCAAAACTGCACTGTCTATATATTTAACGCAACAATTATTAGCTGATTTTGCTGATTGATGCCTTCTCTGCCTGATGCTTCTGATCGTTTCCTAAACTGGCTTTATAATAGGGGCAATGTAGTGATGCGTCCAGCGGCAAAAAGAGAAATTGAGCAGGAAATAGAAGGGGCACTGCCTTTGGATCTGAATGCGGGTGTTAGAAGGAAAAAATCAAAGACAAAGATAGTATTGCAGAGACTATTGAGAACGGTCCGTGTGGTTACCTTTATAGCTGCTTTCAATTTTCCTCTCTATGTGATGCTGCTCTTCAAAGATTGGATTGATAGATGATGTACAAATTCTCTCTCTCTCTCTCTCTCCCCCCATTTTATCAAACCCTCCTACCCCCCCCAAAAAAAATAAAAAAACTGCACAAAAAATATAAAAAAATGAAAAAGGAGAAGAAGAAAAAGTAATGTTCGTATTGTGCATCAAGCTTGGTGAGAAGTTTAAAGCACGTGGAAGATTTTGGATTGTGTAGAGTGATTCTTCCTTACCGAACTGATGTTACGACTGAACTGGTGGCTACCCTGGGTTACATTCCACCGGAGTATAGTCATGTCATGGGTGGCAACTTTGAGCGGGGATGTCTACAGTTTTTGTGTTGTCGTGCTCGAACTACTGGCTGGCAAGAGACCTGTGGAGATATTGAAGCCAAAATGTCAAGAGAATTGGTTGCATAGCTGCAACAAATTTGAAATGAAGGCAAACATGATCAGAGTTTTGATCCTCTGCTAAGAGGCATGGGATTTGAAGAAGAAAAGCTACAAGTGCTTGACTTGGCTTGCATGTGCATCAATCAAAATCCTTTGTAAAGGCCAACCATCAAAGAAGTAGCCGATTGGCTTAATGTAGGATCCGGTAGAGAGACACAAAAAGATGGGTGAACAAATGAGTAAATACAGAAGTCAAAAGTTTTGGTTAATAGATGAAATGTTAGCTGTTTAGGATTTTTTTTTTTTTACGAAAAGAAGTGATTTATGTAATCAGAAAGAGGGAATGCATAAAGAGAAATACTAATTTCGAATAATCAAGCAAACAACTCAAATCTCCTTCGTGGTTTGTTTAGAAAGGATTTGTAACATTAGTGCAAAACAGGAGTAACTTGTTGAAATTGAGATGCAGATCCAAAATTTCTCTCTCTTTGTTATTGTAGAGTGAAACAGAACATACTTGTTTCTTGAAAATATATGATTCTAAGTTGGGGTGCTGAAATCTCATCCTTCTGCGCATTGAGTGGAACCTCCGCTGCTTAACTGTAATATGACGGTAAATGCCATATATATGAAGCAGCTCCGGTTGGTGTTATTCAAGCTCTGGCTCCACTGGAGGTTGAGCTGCTGGGTTGTGTGTTGCTGGCAGGGGTAAGAATGGCTGCAGAGCCACTGGGGTGTCAAATATCCCGGAAGAAGATCTAACCCTGTTGCAGACTCAAACCACAAACCACACTTACTGTTCTTATCTTAGAGTTGCAATTATGGTATGAGGGGGCACCAAACTACAGAAGGCAGCACCACACTTGGAAACTTTGGTGAAACTACAGTGGAGGGGCACAACAACATGACCGTAGGAAGTAATAGCATCCCAGGTTGCAGCATACTCCCTTCTGGCATACTATGTATGCAAAGGTAGTGGAAGTTCAAACCCGAGAAGGCTAAACCAATCATCCTGATGCCTCGAAGGGGTAGTAATGTCCAAAAAGGCATACGGACCAGTTTTGTAAAGATCCAACAACACATTAAAATGGTGTAATCATCATCAAGAAAAGGTAGATGTTTCGGTTCATGATAAAGACAGTCACTACACCCTATAATATGATGGGATATACTAGTTTAGAGGTAACTTATCAGGCTGCTGTTGTTGGACTTCTACTTTGGTGATGAATGGATAACTCATCTGCTAGGTGCTCTAACTGGTGTTCTATAGGCTCCAGCTACGGTTATGGTTGATGGTATTCTGTAGAATGCTCACCTGTCCACTGTGATTGGACTTCTCCATTTTGTTATGGTGGATGGACTGCTCTTGACAATATAATTCATTTCATTTTTAACTCTTATTTTCTCTCCACCTTGTCCTCTTTTTAAAGCTTTACAGCTAAATTGTTAGAAAGAGTGTGAAAGTTTGTAAATAAAATATAAATATATTGAGATCAGTAATACCTAATTTTATTTGCAACATGTCCAAATTGATTGGGCTGAGTACGAAGCAGAGGGACCAACACACAGAGTTCTTAAAAGTTATATGCTATGGACCTCTCTGTCTCTGGTCATATGTCTGACGGGCAATGGATAAAAATTTACTTAAATGAAAACTACGGGCTTTGGAGAAACAAACCCCGGGACCTCTGTACACTGACGAATCTCGATATCTCCTCTTCTCCATCTTCCTTTCTTTTCTTCCTTCTCTCTCCTTAATAATATAAATATTAAATTTGGAAAAAGAAAAGGGAATTGCATTTTTCCTTGTTTTTTTTCTTCCTTTCAGGCTGATTGTGGATTGAATTTATGACTCTTGTTTGATAAAAAAGTATTGTTATCAATTAAGGTAGAGCTTTAGCACACAAATTTCTGTTGTGACTTCTTATCTAAAAGCACTCAAATCCTCTACGAACGTTCCATTTGGTTTTACCCCTTCGCCTTGGCAGTATGTTTGTTGACCCCCCCCCCACTCTACTGTTCGTATGTACTATCTTTCCTTTACTCTTCTTTTAGGGGTGAAAAAATAATGTTTGAGATGAACTTTATCTTACGGAGAATTACAGAAATAATAATCCTAAATTTATTCTTTTATTCCATAATTTTTATTCGAGGTAAGTATACTGATTTTTGACAGAGGATACACAATACATTGCATCAAAGGACTTGACAAGAAGAACATATGATCCCTTGTCCCTTCCGGACTTTATTCTGCCACTTTACTTCTACTTGGGCATATCCGAGATACATTGCCTCAATGGTACTTGACACACACAAATTGCATAGGATTAAAACTAATACAGAGATAGTGTAGATATATGTAGCCCTTTATTATGACAAGACAATGCAAATCTACTGGTGTCTCTAGCGACCACCATCTCAGCTTTTGTTCCAACTTGAACTTGAAGGATCCCCGCATCAGCCTCGTCGGAGTTGATGGTGTCCGCCAAGTTAAAAAGCAGCAGCCTTAAACTCTTGGTGTGCCGAAAAAACCTTCCGGTTTGGCTACCGGGAAGGTCAAAAACATACAAGACGGCGCATCAAGAGAAACAAGCCGGACCAGTAAAAGGGACAAAGCAAACGTAGGAGGAAAAGATGCATCGTTCATGGAACAAATCTTTACCAACAGCCCCCAAACTCATGTCAGTCTGTCGGAAAAACTTGTTTGCTTGATGCAACGAGCCTCAGCGCAAGAGCAGAGTGCTGCTCGGGTTAGAACTGGAAAAAGGGTTGGAAATGAGAAGGGAGAAGGACGGTGCATGCCATTACTATAATAGCGATATAGCTAATAATTAAGCACATAGAGGGAGGATTGAACTGGGGAGTTACTGATCAATCCTCTCCCTGAATATACCAGCAGAGAAGCATGATGGCACACCGACGTAAGATGTAAATGCGCGCTCGTTGTTCTTTAACCAAACCAGCGCACTTTCTTGTGAAGCCGCTGTTCTTTGATCTCTTTGAAGGAGTGTAGTCTCCACTTTTGAACTGTTGCTTGAGCTCGGCCATGGTTACTTGCGTTTACAATACCGGGGAAATGAGGAGAACCGGAAGAGTAAACGGTGATTAATTGCCAAGGGGAAAAAAAGCCCACAAAACGGAGCTAGACCCTGAGGGAAGAAGCAAAGGGTGCAGCTGTATTTATAAGAGAAGAGGGGGTAACTGGGTATGGAGAGCAGGGGAGTGAACATGGTCATCTTAGAAAACCGAGGGATTTGCATGGAGAGAAGTATCTCGGCATTGTTTTCCTAAGAAGAAAGGGCTGTGAACGTGGGTTTGGATTTTCTGGTTATAAAATACAGAGTACAGTAAATTAGGATAGAAGGGATGATTGTTACGCTAACGTGAATCTGAGTGCAAATGGATTAGAAAAGTGGTAAAAGGGCCACGAGAAGAGGAGGATTGCTTGATGAGGACAAGGCAAAATAAGGAATACGGGAACATGGTGTCGGCCGAATCGGATCTGGCTTAGGGACAGATTGAATTGGTTCGCAATTCCAAGCCTCGACTTCCCTTTGCAACTCCTAAAATCTCCCACAGTAGTTGACACTTGAATCCCTGAATTTGATCTACCGTGTTTGTTTATTGTTTATGCACCTTGGCTCTTAGCGTTTCACTAAAAAATTGAGTTGTGGTAGCAGTGAGGATCCTTTAACATCGCCTAACACAGATATTGTTCTTAGTCGGATCACCTTATATTAACAGAAGATGGCACTACACCTACGTCAAAATTCCTTCTAGTGGCTTAGATCAACAATTCAACATGGAAGGGAGCAGGAGGGTTGATGTACAACAGGAATCTTGAACTGGAATTAATTAGTAACGTCAGCGATCAATTATTTGGTCTGCAAACTTCATATTCAAACTCAGCCTCCAGTAACGAATCCTAGTCAGCTGCTTCTTGTTTTATTCTGATTATGTACTAATGTATATAAAAGAAACATGCCTGAATTTGCTTGGAGGATGTGGTCCAAGAATTGAAACTAGAGCTAGCAACGTCAGGCCCCCCGAGAAGGGAGAAATATTATTGGGAAAATTCTGGAGTAATATGTGGCGCAATACTCAACTGTAAAAGCATAAAATTGGAGCAAAATAAATGCATGAAATTCTGTCATCCCATTAAAGGGACCAACATCAATCTTGAATCAGAAAGTATATTATAGGGGGAGTGGATTGTATATTCAGACAATCTTTGAACCGAAACCAAGACTGGGAGGAGCACTTGGAAGTCCACAAGATTAGGACAGAAGCAAATTTTGGCATGTGGGCTCAGAGATTTGGTAATCTTTTCATTTTCTCACTAGTCACTGGGGGCGATGAGTGACGAATCCATTTGTCAGGTTCTGATTTTGGGCAGTTCTTGAGAGAAGCTCAATCTTGATAGATTCACTTGTTCGAACCCTTCAAACACAAAGCTGATGATTGATCACTGGTGTTTTAAGGTACAGCTAGCTGTGAGCTAATCGTCGTTTTCGTTAAGGTAGGTCCCTAATTAAGCTGCTGATTTTAGCATAATAAAGTAGTCTAGGTAGCGTGTTGGGATTTTGGCACTGATTTAATATGTGAACGAGAGCCATCACTGATTCATAAGACTTCATGCTTTTCTAACTTGAGATTGCAGCAAGACACTACGGCATGCCTAAGCCATGGGGCTGATTGCTGAACGTACCAAGGGTTGCTCTGCCAGTCTCATCCACTTGAGTTTACAACAAATGCTATGCATTTATGTAATAGCACCAGCTTTTCAATTTTTCCTCTGCGCTTGCAGAGGATTCTTTGTCCCATTCAACTAAATACCACTAGTCATTCATGAATATTTGTCGTCTTGTCCAAAACTTGATTGCTTTTCTTTTCTATTGGTGGTCGGGGGATTCATGCTTCCTGCAGGATCCTACTGGATGCGGGCTGAAATTCGGAGGAGCAAGAGTTCTTCGTCCATAGGCTGCTGAATCCTCTTCCACTAATAAAGTTTTCATCCTTAGTGGTAGCGTTAATTAGGTGTTGTTGATGATCTCGGTTCAGAATCAGATGAAAAGGCAGATCACATACGATTCCCGAGAAATTGGAGCACTGAACCAGTACCAGTAGCGCTTAGAGCGAAAACCACAGAATGCATATATTATACTACATCGTCTTGAGAAGATAGATTAGTTGAGTGAAACCGTCAAGAAGTCATTCTGCGTATAGATAATGTTATTTTTATTAAATTAATAAATATTATAAAAATAAATAAATACTACGTACCTTAAATTTATAAAATGGCAAGTAAATCGAAACTTTAGAAGTTTGTGGCTTTTCATCGACGAACATTCTCAGTGCGTTGGGCCGCTTTCTTAGATCAGTTGGCTATCGTCCGAGTACATTGCATGTCCAGAAGTGTAGCCAAAGCGTCCACTGTGGAAGCTTCGAGCATCGGGGAATTGGCCTAAGTTGCAAGTTCAAGATTGGTGCTCAGAAGTCGCCACCTCCGACCATGCTTAGTTACCTAATCTATCTTAATGTTCACTATTTATTCCAAAGGGGCTTTGTTTACCCTTTCAAAGGAGGATTTAAAAAAGGGGGGTAGCATAGTAAAATCATACTATGTCTTGATAACTCTTTCTATTGTAAAATATGAATTTTTTATTTTTTCTTTTTTAATCTAATGCCTGTTCAAGTGGATAAAATACCTTATACGTTAACATACATATAATAGAGGTAGGTAGCCGCAAGCATCCATTTGCAGTACAGCTGAAGACCTAAGACCGAGCTGCCTGATTCGGTCCTTCACATTAATTTAATTTCTGGATTCGGGAATCTAAATAATCTATACATTTTATTTTCCTTAAAAACTCACAAGAATTTTTCTACACGTCCAAGAGAAAGAGAAGATGAGATTAGATATAATTCGAATTTAATTTTTTTTATTTTTAATTTTATAAAAATAAAATAAAATTCAATCTAAATACATGTATAAATTTTCATTAACTTTTTTTTCATACAATAATCCATATTATGGAACAAACGTTTTATCGCCGTGCTATAATGCTTAGTTCCACCAATGGAAATGTTATCTTCGGTAAGAAATTAACCCAAACCAACCATAATCTTCTCCTCTCCTCTCCAAGTTCCAACCTAGGCCTCGCCGGCTGCCGTTGTATAAACTTTCTTCTTCCCGTCAGAGTTCATTCTCAGGCGATGCTAGCCTCCGCTAGCTTTTCCTGAACCCGACTAAGAAGCAACTCGTAATCCTGTGGAAAGCATTGCATATAACATTACAACTAGTCCCAAAAAAAAAAAAAATCAACAAAATCGCAAATTCCTATTGAAACAAAGGAACGGAGAATCTAGCTCCGCGCTGTAAATCCCAAAACCAGGCACTTCATCATCTCGCACAAGAACACTACTCCCCGGCGCCATGTTACCAGCATTGCAATCAGAAGTGGGAGAAATCACCTGTACAATGGATTGCGCACAAAGCTTTCCTGATAAAACGGCACCTTCCATCGATGCCAAATATTTTTGCTTTGTGTAGTCGCCGGCTAAATAGAACCCTTCTATCGGAGATCTTTGCAAGGGCCGGCACGGTTCAGAACCCGGTACAGTCTTATAGACCGACCTGAAATAGAGAAGTTGTCAAAATAAAGTCACTGGAAGAAAGAAGATTAATGAGTAAGAAACATTACGTGTCCCGTATAAATTATAATGTCACAGAAAGAAATTCTCATACAGTACAAACTACTAAAAAGAGGAAAGTTTCCATCTCAAGAAATCGTCGGAAACA
This sequence comes from Rauvolfia tetraphylla, assembly GCA_030512225.1. NCBI lineage: Eukaryota > Viridiplantae > Streptophyta > Magnoliopsida > Gentianales > Apocynaceae > Rauvolfia > Rauvolfia tetraphylla. Next base: position 364,008 of record JAJQKT010000005.1, read on the forward strand.
ACAAGAAAAACATGTCACCTTGGAGTTTTTACAACATGGTATTTCACTATTTTTGCTTTGCTCTGGTCTGCGGCAATTTCATCTGGAAAGAGTTTTTGCAAGTTCCTTCATTGTAGCATCAATAATGTCCGAGTCACTGCATGAGATCCATTCTTCTGCAGGGGCAAACACTAGCTCCAACATTGATTCATTTGGGCTGAAATATTCCTGCATAAAATTAATATTCAGCTAAAGGCTAGTAGGAAGCACCAGTGCTCCGAACACAATGGCATAATTGAAAAATTACAACCAATTGCTCATAGCAGTTAGGGAATGCTGCGACCATTTCTGTGCAGTTCTCATTACCAGTCCTAAAATGCAACAGCAACTTCCCAATCTAAATCTCAAGCATATAGATTAAGCAACAAGTTGATTATGATATGAATATCTAGTAGGTTACAATGAATACCTTACAAGTTACAGACATGTCAGCATATACGCTGAGAAGTGGACTTCTGCAGGAGAAAAGAAAAAACAAAGAGGTTAGTAAAAGTTGAGCAATCTACAATACTACAAAGGTAAATAGATGGATCTTCAAGGGTTCTTAAACAATCATTCTTCTTTTATTGTTCACCAACATGAACAATAAAATCTAAATTTAGGACAGTTATCCTCCAAGGCATCTTAGTAAGTGATGGGAAATAATTATTCTTTTTTTTTTTTTCAACTAAGTAAGGGAAGTAAGTATTCTGCATATAAAAAATTTGACATTTGTGTCTTCAGTTCCTTACTGAATATGGGAACCAGAAAGTAAGATTGTCTGCATAGGCACAAGGACTTAAATTTTGCAGTGGAGTCTAGAGCTAACACCTGAATGATGTTCCTATCATTTTGGCTATGTAAATCAAGACAGGAGACTAAATGCAGATAAAAGATTATCCCTATCTGGTGATAATGAATTTAAGAAATGTGATGCCAAAATGAACAGTTGTTGTGACAACGCTGATACATGATGATCTGATTGGTGGTATAAGTTGGAAGAAAACCTGCTGAATAGAAGATGGTCATATGTGTTTCTCAGTTTCCTGTCGAACCTGCCATGAAAGGCAATTTATGTGACGAACCACAGAACCAGAATGTTGCTATATTCGTAACAGCTATGACACTGGATATGTAAACAGTATGATTCACTTTTTTGCTTGATGATATCTGTATATTTCCTTCAGAAAAGTTTACTCACACTATTTAGATATGCAAACCTTGTCAGTTATTAGTGCAAAATATTGGGTACAGAGTAATTCTGTCTCGCATGAAACACATGTTAACATAAAATTGCTATATTCGTAACAGCTATGACACTGGATATGTAAACAGTATGATTCCTGTTTTGCTTGATAATATCTGTATATTTCCTTCAGAAAAGCTTACTTGCATTATTTAGATATGCAAACCTTGTCATTTGCTAGTGCACAATATTGGGTACAGAGTAATTCTGTCTTGTAGGAAGCACATCATACAAACATAAAATTATGGGGCAGATTTTGTGTTTACAGAAAAGTAGACTATCATGTAGTATACTGAAGAAATCTAACAAAATCTTCACTAACCATATGTGCACATTTATAACTGGAACTCCAACTAAGTTCTCCAATTTTCTGAAATATGGGATCTCTTTCCAGTCCTTGGGTAAAAGAAGCTTCAGGATATCAACTGAGTGAATTATGACAATCAGTAGTCTCAATGATTTAAGCTCCACAATATGGAAAAATATGTCTTTATTGATTCAAGGAATACATACTTTACCTGGAGTTGCAAATACATAAGCATCTCCATTGATTGCTGACCCATTACTTAGTAAAAGGTTTTTAACACTTCCATCTTTATTAAGCTCGATCCTCTGTATTCTTGAGTTAAGCCGTACTTCACCTCCTAGTGATCGAATATGATCAACAATAGGCATACAAAGCCTCTCTGGAGGGTTACCATCTAAAAAGGCCATTTTGGAACCATGCTTCTCCTGTTCAGTTCTCAACATTGTAAAAAGGGCTATTGAACATTAAAGCACAAAACCTTTTAACTGGAAAAGGTGTATCGAAAACCAGGAATATCATACCACAAGAGAATGGCCCAAGATATGAATAACAAGGACTTATTTCTGTTGCTAATAACTATAGTAACTATGCAGAGCCTGTAAGAAATTCCCGAAAAGGGTAACTCCATTTGTTCAATGAGAAGCAACAAATTGATTCAAAAGTTACAGTACAAGAACCAAGAGCTTGATTATATGATTTAAATGAAAATTTGATCATTTTCTGAAATGACATTCACACACTCACACTCGTAATGGGACTGCCATCATTTTATTTTTTTTTTTTGGGGGGAGGGGTGGGGGTTGGGGAAGGAGCCGTGGAGGGGAGTGGAATGACTGAATGAAAAAGAATCCAACCTGTAAGAATCTGTTCAATGCAATCAAAATGCACTGCATTGACAATTCATCAGGATTTATGAAGTTCAGTGCCTTTGACATGGCAATGAATACCTCATCAGTTACGCGATCAGGTATACCCTGAGAACCAATGGAACACATTAGCTCCTTGTGGGCATTTATCCAAAACTAAGTACAGAATAACTTCATAACAACTTATAAAAGATAGAAAGGGGGAAATCAGGGCAAAAGAAAAAGGGAAGATAATCTGCAACTTCATCTTGAAATTACAGAAATGATTATCTAAACACCATGATGGATCATTATCTCATTAAGCTATATGTTTGGCAGAACTGATTAGTTATTAATCCTATGACATCCTGGAAGCAAGTAATATCAAATAGTTTCTTACTTGCTTCCTCATCCAATCTTTGACGGTTATACCATCTTGTGCCTCAACATAAGCCTGTCCACCAAGAATCGCTGGCAGGAGTCCAACTGCAAACTTGACCTTCTCTGGCCAACTGAGCATTTCATTGTTCTTCAAGATGGCCCATATTCCTGCCAGTCGAATTTGAACATGAAAGAGAGGTGGAGAAATTTTGATCACACAAAATTATGTTGTTAAGTGTGTAGCTCTAGAAGGGTTGTAAGAAAAAGTTCACCATTTAATGGCGCAGGTAAAACCTCAGGAAAATCAAACCGACTGAACTCTCCAGGCTTATTTGGCATCGCAAATATCATAGAGTGTTCCTTCCACTGCAGCCGATCATTAATGCCTAGCTCTCCAAACAAGTTCTGCATATTTGGGTAAGCCCCAACTTAAAGTGGATCAAGAGTCAATGAAATTGAATAATTGACACACACTCACAAAAACGTAACAATCAAGAAAGCATCATGCAGATTAATTATTCAAGCATGCAAAATAAATCAGATAATACACAATTAATATTATCCATTTTAAATGCAAGAAAAGTTTGAAATTGATACACATCCAAACAGTATCAAACTTGAAATGAAGTCCCCTAAAGATAAGTTACAGCTAGAAAGCGGTAGAAACAAGCATCATTAAAGCATCTTCTACTCCAATGGTACTCATCAGTGAAAGTGTTTAACACCAACAGTTCAATCTCTTGGTGATTAAACTATACTTACAAAATATGTGCAATCCAGTCTCGTACCAGTCCCCATCATCATCTTTCCATGCAGCAACCTAGGTATAGAAAGATGAATCTTCAGCAGAAATATATGTTAACATGGAAGAACATTCTTGAGTTTCTCATGGCCAAGTGAAGCAACTAAACAGCTAATTACATGTTTTTATATTCTATTGTTATAAAGTATTGGACGAACTGATACTGATAACATAGTGTATTCTATTTCAAGGAAATCAAGAATGAGATTGATCAGCGAAATGTTTCCAATACCAGGGATGCTGCCCCAGTAAGAAGTTCAACTACATCAAAGACGAAGTATGTTCAAACTAATAGTTTGAAATTTCATTGAACAGCAAATGGTTTTGCAAAACATGGCCCCGTGAAACTGATGCTCTATTTCTTTTTTCTTTTTAATGCATATCATCTTCAGGTTCCTATGAACAGATTTTGCACAAAGATGTCGACCAACCCTCCAAACAAGCAGGAACTTCAGAAGTTTCAGTTTTGGCTAGAATACTACAAATTGATAACAAGAAATTGGGATGTGCAAATATATATCATACACTGACTGTATAAAAACTGAGATTGTGGACAAAAAGACAACAAGATTTCTTAATACCTTTCCCCCCAGAACATCCCTGGCTTCCAAAAGTATAGGTTTATGGCCTGCATCCGTTAAATACTTTGCTGTAGACAGACCAGCCAAACCTGCAAAAAGCTCCATACTTTAGTAAATTAGCATCATGTCAGAAGTGATGTTGACTGATTTTAAAATTACTGAGAGCATATGATGTTTAGTGTCACAGGATGATAGCAAACACCCAAAAAATTAACAATATGATTAAATGGAAAAAAAAAAACAAACTGAGAAAGCCACTTGATATTGACCAAGCAAAATATTGACCCCAGGGCCCCCACTTCTTATCCACCTCCGCACACCCAAGCAAAATAGAGGACACTACCAAGCAGCAAAAGTATCAAGTGCGTCATTTGAAGGAAAGCTGAATGCTTGACATAAACATTTCAAGAAGTAAAGCTATTATGAACAGGCTATCAGACTGGTTAGCTTGGTAAAAGAAGATAAGGAAATTGGCAAATCATATTGAAAAAGAAAAATGAAAAACAAGTTACACATATAAGGGAGGTTTAAAAAATGAAAGCACAATCCTGTTAGATAATATCAAAAACATAGGGCAGTACAATTTACAAATAGACAACTTCAATGAATAATTTTCTGACAGAAAGGGCAGGAAAAGAAAGAATATGAAATCCACCTGCACCAGCAATGACCACCTCCAATGGTTTCTTTGGTCGTGGAGAAGTATAGAATGAGGAGGACAACGAGGCAGCTTCCAAATAATTCACAGTATTCTCAAGATCTGGTCTTGGATAGTCAATACAAACTACCTGTATGTCAAATAAGGAAGCAAATTATATTCTAGATTCTTTCCATGAAAATAAATATTGGGTATGCATCAGAATTTCTTCAAATCACTACTCATCCTACAATACTCCTTAAAAAGCACACCTTCAAAGGGCTCTGTATCCTTCCTTGATCTGATGGTAACAGTACTTCCAACTGAGAATTTCACTTTATGACCCATTGAATCACTATGTCCAAATGAAAGTGCATTCATTTCCTTTGAAACAAAATGGCAACCCCCCCTTGCAGCTGCCCGCAAACTCCAGAAATGAACTACATTACATTGACTACTCAAATTAAGAGTAGAGACGTGTCCAAAATGAAACATTTCTCCAAGGCCACTAAAATCAAAGATCCTTAAACTGTATGACGCAGTTCACAAGCTCCCACCAGAGACACCCTGCCATAAGATTGAAGTCCACCCTCTAATTCACGCCACTAAAAGCATAACGAAAATCAAAAAATTGAGGAGGGTATTTAAATAAGCTCATAGCAGCACAAAATGAATCCGTATAAATTTACCAAGAAGCTGCGCAACGCACTTTTATCACCTCCGTCAAGAACCAATAGATTTTTGGCAAATTCGCATGAATTCATCTAAACTAGCGCAGTAAATAACGACCAAGTACTTGTTCAACCCGATTAAAGATGAGTTGAAAGGAAGCAACCAAGTGAACCCGATAGTAAAAAAATCAACAAACAGAAACCAGTTAGCACCCCAACTACAACAAAGTCCAGTAGCCCTGCCGCCTTCCACGCCTTCCAGAAAGAAGGTTACTGAAACTCAAGATTGATATTCTTCCTTGTTAACAAAACCTAAGAAAGAAAATCATGCAAGAACAAAAAAACCAAAAAAAAAATGTTAGATTAAGGTGAAGTTTCTACCTTGAAAAGATGATGAGGGTCGAAAAGAAGGAACTCTTAACAATTGCAGCTCCTCACGAAGAGGAACAACCGTTTGCGTGACCAAGGAAACGAATCAACAAAATGGGCGGTGCAGAAATAGCCTGAGTTCTGAAGGGAAAAGAATAGAAGAGGGGGATCTTTCGGCAGCTCGGAAAATAGCACAAAAAGGGAAGAAAATATTAATCAACTGTTGTTTGAGTTGTGGTGGTTTGGCAGCATTTGTAATCGGGATGGTGTTTGCTGTGGCTTCGAATATTCTGCTAATTTCAACCTCATCTCCATCTTATCTGTGGCGTTTTCAGCTGGCACTTCGGCTCTCCCCTCCCCCGCAGCTGGTGACTTGGTGGCGTTTCCACTTTGGGTTTAACTAATTCATTTAAAGCTGCCACCAACTGTTTTCTTTTTACTTATATTTTTTTAAATTGTTTTGCTTCCTAAATTCCTGATTGCTGTTAGGGCCGTTAAATTTGAGATAGTTGTAGGATTACAGGGATCAAACTCCGTTAATCAGATGAACAGCAATTTGGGCAGCAAAAATTTAATCTACTGCCGGGCCAAATTCATTTATTATTGGGTTGTGAATTTTAGGCCTAAGGACAAGCCATATCCCCGAAGGACTAACCATCGGGCCTGAACTCCTGGTCTTGGGCTTATTACCTTTTTCGGTTTTGAACCGCTCCGCTATCGCTTCTTGACCCGTTGTCCAGTATACCAACGATTAACGAACCCACCCGCCGCAACCACGAGTCTATAATATTCATACCTAACAATTTTGGCGGGAGATTTTAGTTTATCGTTAAGTACCTACTAAGTGTAACTGTAGCGCGTAATAATCCCTTCTTCCCTTACCTCAGCTCATTGACCGTTAGGTTTGAAAGTAAGTTAAGTGGAACGGCGGTTCTTCATCTTCTTCTCCTTCTTTCCAAATCTGTTAGCAGCCATGGTCTGGTCAAGATTCACGCATTCACAACTCTCCTGTTCAGTTTCTTTGTCTGCATTTTTGTTAGTCGTCAGCTCATCTCCACAACCAATTGTCAGCTACCGAATCATCACAACTAATTCAATATACGTACTTATACTGACCCCCTTTTTTTAAGCTTCAATCACCAACAAATTCATGCTTCGATCCACGTGAAACTCTGAAGCGCTCTTCCAATCAAGACTAGCCCTTCCTCTGTTTTCCCATCAACAAAGTAAGTCCAATTACTATAATCTTCTTGGAAGTTCACCACCATTTCTTTGGCACAGTGACAGATGAATTTGTTTTCCGTGACTAGATTTTGCAACATGCAACAGAAGTGATTGATAATATGCTGCATTCGGTGCTTTATTTCCACTGATGTCCGAGTATTAGCAGATGGGTAATTTTTGTTTGTTTGGTCTGTTGGGGAAGGGGATTAGGTCACTAATGATTCTCTTCCCCCTACTCAGACAATTTCGGTTAATTCTCTGAAAATTTAGGCATCTATTTGGATGCTCGTTTGTGATGATAGGTTGCAGTGTCACAAAGCTAATAATACTATATGGTGTACAAGGTTGTTTTATATTTTCCAACCAAGTGAAGCACATTTTCCGTCTTGTTTATAGTCGTAGATAGAGCTTAATTCTCCAGCATCACAATTTTATTTTATGCTAGTTTATTTGAGCATATGTTCAGATGACCATGCTGCGTAGAACACAATAAGATTCATGCAGCGGTAAATAATGACGTTCTCTATCCAGAGCTTGTCTCTGGCTTCTGCTGGGGAACAATGTCGTTCCAAGAGATGGTCTTTTAGCTCTGTCCATGTTCCAGGAAGCCAACTACGAGCAAAATAATGTGAAATTTGAGAATTCCTTTCTTTTCTCTCTCTCTTCTAGGTGCTAGAGCTTGAAAGATGGCAGAAGATTTGGAGAAACCACTTCTGGGTCCTGAAAATTTCAAAAGGGAAGGGATTGATCTTGTAAGATTTGCAACAGAACCAACTTCACAAAGATCTTTGCACCAATTCACCAGAGAATTTTATCAATGTTAATTTTCAGGAACGCATTCCACTGGAAGAAGTGTTTGAACAACTCAGAACATCAAAAGGGGGACTTACGTCTGAAGAAGTAGAAGTTCGGTTGAAGATATTTGGCCCAAACAAGCTTGAAGAGAAACCAGTAAGTTCCCTATTTAGGATAAGAAGTTTCTACTCTTCTTCATAATATTATTCAATTAAACAAGAAAAGCTTTCTACGTTTCATATGTTCACTTAAATTAGTTGGTTATCTACCCAGATGACAGTGATTTTCTAGATAAAAGCTTTTTCCTAAAGAAAATTTGGAGAGAGCTTGGGGTAATTGAGAGCAAAAGAGAAGCATCTTGCTAGCTGCTAACTGAAAAGATGATTTGTGAAGCCTTATGATCAACTAATAGTCATGTCATTCTATGAAGTCCAGCAGATGGGGAAGAAATTTAAATCTCCAACCTTTTGTGTCATGCCAACATAACTTTCTCTCTTGCAGGAGAACAAGTTCTTGAAATTTCTTGGTTTCATGTGGAATCCTTTGTCATGGGTGATGGAAGCTGCAGCAGTAATGGCAATCGCTCTAGCTAATGGTGGAGTAAGTTCACTAAACCACTGCTTTTCTTTTCTTCCGTACCGTCTCCTTTGATAGTTGGAATTAGAATTCCCCATTTCTCTATATTCTCGTCTTCCCTAATGTTTATTCTTTATGTCATTTACGTTCCTCTGATCGACTTCATTTCTTTTATGCTACTGCAGGGGCAGGGACCTGACTGGCAGGATTTCGTGGGGATTATTTGCTTGTTATTGATAAATTCAACAATTAGCTTTATAGAGGAAAATAACGCTGGGAATGCTGCGGCAGCCCTCATGGCACGTTTGGCTCCGAAAGCCAAGGTTCGTAGCTCAACTACCATGGAGATAACATAAAAAATATATATGATAGAAAATTTGAACAATTTGTATTGTTATACTTCAAGTTAGAAAGTGTTATGCTTGTCTGACTTTAGAATTGGTGCAACATCCCTAAATATGTATATTCACATACGTAAACAAGTTAAATTGCCTAATGCACTTCACCCTTCATTTTGTGGTGTTCATTTTCTTTTCTTATGACTCTCTGTTTTTCTAATTTTATTTTCTTTCGCTTGCCTTCTAATCTTCCTTAAATAACAAAAGGGGTCATTTATCCTAGAAAGACACAAATGGGAAAAAAAAACTCAAGTAAGTAGAGGTTTCCAAAATCACCCTGAGGAGAGATTTCTGGGACTTTCTTTCTCCACATAGCGTTTACTAATAGATTATACTATTTATCTCATTCATAGGTCCTAAGAGATGGGCAATGGCAAGAGCAAGATGCAGCTATTCTAGTACCTGGGAGATATTATTAGCATTAAGCTTGGAGATATCATCCCTGCAGATGCTCGCCTGCTTGAGGGAGACCCCTTGAAAATTGACCAGGTAAGAGCATTCAATTCATAGACTGTAATTCCAGATGCAACATATGTGGAATAAGGAAATACAGTCGGACAATCCTTTGAACTGAAAAGGATCTTACTCTTGAGTTTTTCTACAGTCGGCTCTTACTGGTGAATCTCTGCCTGTCACCAAGAAGACAGGTGATGAAGTTTATTCTGGTTCTACATGTAAACAAGGGGAAATTGAAGCTGTAGTAATAGCTACTGGGGTCCACTCATTTTTTGGAAAAGCTGCTCACTTAGTTGACTCCACTGAAGTTGTTGGTCATTTTCAGAAGGTGGGAATGAATTATCTGTTACATTTATAAAATAAGGGAATTTTCTCTTCCGATAGTTGCTATCCGTCTTGATGAATTTGCTTGAAAACATTTCACTAATCAAAATGCGGCTTAGTTTCTTTATTACTCATAATAGTTCCCCACAACTAAGTCAAAACTCGAGTCTCATGATTTCTAAGCTGAAAGATAATTCAGGTTAAATTTAATGAGAAATAATACATCATTTTTCAGGTCCTTACTTCCATTGGGAACTTCTGCATTTGCTCTATAGCTGTGGGAATGATACTGGAAATCATTGTCATGTTCCCCATACAGCATCGTCCATATAGGACTGGCATCAACAACCTTCTTGTGCTTTTAATTGGTGGAATACCAATAGCTATGCCCACTGTACTATCTGTGACACTTGCAATAGGTTCTCATCGGCTCTCTCAACAGGTATAACTATAATAGTCCAGTTATGTGGTTTTGCGTGTGTCCCTTCTACACAGGTAAAGTAGTGAATGTTAATGCATCCAATACTGGAACGATCTATATAATTTACCATTCAAGAATATCAGATGCAGTTTTGTTGCTAATTTTGAATTTGATATTCTTATCCTTATCTTTTAAACTCTTTAGGGAGCTATCACAAAAAGGATGACAGCTATCGAAGAGATGGCTGGAATGGATGTTTTGTGCAGTGATAAAACAGGAACACTTACCTTGAATCGCCTCACTGTTGATAGGAACCTCATTGAGGTACAAGATTTAACTCTACCATTGACCAATATAAGTATGGTTCATCGGTTTCAAAACTATGACAATTTGATAATTTTTCCTATTTGAGCAGTAGTTCTTGGAAAGTCATGTCAGAATACTTTAGTTTAATTTGGGGTATAATTCAAAAACTATTATCTGCTTCTTCTAACAGGTATTCAACAAAGGTATGGACAAAGATACAGTTGTCCTACTTGCTGCCAGAGCATCGAGACTGGAAAATCAGGATGCAATAGATGCTGCTATTATTAACATGCTTGCTGACCCAAAGGAGGTAGAAGAAACTTTTTGCTATATGGAGTTTCATTCTTCTCTTGTTTGTGCCATTGTCTTGAAATACTAGGGAAAAACTAATATGAACCAGAATCTGAAATCTTATAACAGGCCCGTGCAAATATTCAGGAAGTCCATTTCTTTCCCTTCAATCCTGTTGATAAACGTACTGCAATTACATATATTGATGCTGATGGTAATTGGTATCGAGCTAGCAAAGGAGCTCCTGAACAGGTACTAGCATAGTTTCTTGATCAATATTACTCAAACATATCTCTCTTAAAACCTTGATTAGATTCTTTATCTTTGATGCAAAACATGGTAACTCTAGTATAATTATCCTTGCAAGTGCCAATTGGCCCATCTATGAACAGAATATAATTGTTATAAGCATACTCCTAGAAGATCATAACAGTAGTAACACTTGGAGGTCTATCCACCTAAGTCAAATACTTCAGAGCTCAACCTTCTTTCATCGTCTTTTCCTTGCATTTCAGATACTGAACTTATGCCCAGAGAAAGAAGAAAATAGAGAGGAAAGTGCACACAATCATTGACAAGTTTGCCGAGAGAGGCTTACGTTCTCTTGCAGTTGCCTTTCAGGTATTCACTTTGCTCCATGTAACATACAAAGTTAGCATTCGCATTATTTGGATAGAGAATAACATGGTTCAGGAGTGACTAAAAGATACAAGCTCATAATGCTGTCGTAAGGTACAGTGAAATGGAGACTGGAAAAGCTAATAAGAATTCAAGTTTTCATCTTTGTATTTCTTGATAAACTTTTGACCCATCTCAAATGCATACTGTTGCAGATACATCCATTGGGTGCTTAATTAAGATATTGTGCAATATCTTTCTGAAAACCTAAACTCCTCATTTCCTCTTTTCAAAGAAATGTGAATCCTGTCCTATTTCCTAAAACATCATAATCTTTCCAGGAAGTTTCCAGAAAAAACAGTGGAGAGTCATGGAGGACCTTGGACATTTTGTGGGTTGTTGCCCTTGTTTGATCCTCCTAGACATGACAGTGCTGAGACCATCCGTAGAGCACTTCACCTAGGGGTTTGTGTAAAGATGATCACAGGTATGAGATCTCCCCCCCAGGCATTAAATCTAGCCATTCACAGTTTAATCATTACCAAGTCGCAGTATCCTGGCCAAAATTGTCTCCAGTTGCTGCTTTTGTGATCCCCATCAACCGATTTACACTGTTATAATATTTATGCAATGACTTAAAGCTTCAACTTTACTCGAACCTCTGCACTCATTTCATGGTGTTACTTTATACGGAATATTTCATGCATGGTTTTGGGTGTATGGGAGGAAGTGGGGGACTATTCTATGAGATATACCAACATTTTTAGTTAACTGAAACTGCTCAAATAAAAGAGATGGAGGGAAAGTTTTTATTCTTGGTTTTCATATATTTTCTTTTTCTGGAATAAACAGGGGATCAGCTGGCAATTGCAAAGGAGACCGGTCGAAGACTTGGCATGGGGACAAATATGTACCCTTCTTCTGCACTGCTTGGACGTGAGAGGGAAGAACATGAACCTATTCCAGTTGATGAACTCATTGAAAAAGCAGATGGCTTCGCTGGTGTATTTCCAGGTAAATCAGTGGATAAGATTAACCATTATTTAGACAACTCCTGCATAATAAATTTTCTATTAAGCTTGCATGAGTTCTGCACTGTATCTTCTCCTGACCCTGATCGTCTCTCCTAATATAATTATCAGAACACAAGTATGAAATTGTCAAAATTCTACAAGAAAAGCATCATATTTGCGGAATGACTGGAGATGGTGTGAATGATGCACCTGCTCTCAAAAAGGCAGATATTGGTATAGCAGTCTCTGATGCTACAGATGCGGCTAGGGGTGCTGCTGATCTTGTCTTAACAGAGCCGGGTTTAAGCGTGATTGTCAGTGCTGTACTAACAAGCCGGGCCATATTCCAGAGAATGAAAAATTACACAGTTAAGCCAAATTTCTTTACCTATAAATATGATAGATGATTTATAAAAGTGTAGTCCCTAGGCCTAACATCAGTGACCGGATAAGATAACAAATATTTACTTTTCATACGTCTTATTTTAAGTGGTCTCTGGTCTTTTCCTTCTTCTCTTTTGCTTAGTTTTCAATTGATAACTGCTTCTTATTCTTGTGCAGATATATGCTGTCTCTATAACAATCCGTATTGTGGTAAGCTTAAAGCATCAATTTTGATTTGAGGTCTATATAAACAAAATCTCAGTTTTTTCCCTCAATACAAAGAGTTTCATGTCATTTGATGTTCTTGCAGCTTGGCTTTATGCTTCTGGCACTGATATGGAAGTACGATTTCCCTCCTTTCATGGTTTTGATAATAGCCATACTGAATGATGGTAAGATGATATCTGATGTTACTTTCTCTTCAGTAAATTTGGAGGGGAAAAGAAAGTTTCAATTTGAGGCTGCAGTTGAAACTTCTGCAAAAAAATTAAAATTTCTTAGAGGGGTCTTCCTTCAACCTCAAAAATTCGAATGTCTCATTATAAAAGGTAGAGAATATCTAAAATGCACTTTACCCAGAACAATACTCATGCATATTGACGTTTCTGGTTACAGGTACCATAATGACAATATCACAAGATAGGGTGAAACCATCCCCTAAACCGGACAGTTGGAAGCTAAACGAGATATTTGCAACCGGAATTGTCATTGGCACTTATCTTGCTCTAGTTACTGTCTTATTTTATTGGATTGTTACCCGAACCAATTTCTTTGAGGTATCAGTTATGCAACCACTTTACATATAGCATCGGGATGTTTTTTATTCTAGTTATTGACTTTCTACTTGTTCGGCTGCAGACTCATTTTCATGTGAGGTCTCTGTCGAACCACACCCAAGAGGTATCATCGGCTATATATCTGCAAGTCAGTATCATCAGCCAAGCGCTCATTTTTGTTACCCGAAGTCAGAGCTGGTCATTCCTGGAGAGACCTGGGGTTCTTTTGATGTGCGCATTTGTGGTGGCTCAACTAGTAAGGATTACTTGAATGAATTTTCACAGTTGTAATACAGAAGATTCTACTTCATGTCATTCAAGAACTCAAAATCCATTATTTATCCTCTTCTATTGTAGGTTGCTACACTGATTGCGGTCTATGCACACATCGGCTTCGCCAGGATCAGTGGTATCGGGTGGGGTTGGGCAGGCATTATATGGCTATACAGCCTTATCTTTTACATACCCCTGGACATTATCAAATTCGTTGTTCGCTACGCTTTGAGTGGCGAAGCCTGGAATCTGCTCTATGAAAGGAAGGTTTGTACCGCTTATTCATTTCTTGGTTGCTTTTTGTTTCTCACTTCTTGCAAAATAATCGAAGCTCACGTTTATTCATCAAATTCTGGTTTTGACAGACGGCCTTTACATCTAAGAAAGATTTCGGGAAGGAAGACAGAGAAGCGAAGTGGGTACTTTCTCAGCGAACGCTACAAGGTTTGACGTCGCCAGAGATGGAGACGAACGTAAGGAGCTCTAATCTGCTTGCAGACCAAGCAAGGCGTCGGGCTGAGATAGCCAGGTGCTTGCAATTCCTCTGTAGCGTCGATTTTTTACTCGGATTTATGTATTAGATGCTCATCTTTGGAGGTTTATTTTTGCAGACTTGGAGAATTGCATACTCTGAAAGGACATTTAGAATCAGTTGCAAGGCTTAAGAATTTGGACCTCGTAAGGCCAACATCGCACACGGTCTGAGTTGAAAACCAGGATATCCTCCTTTACATGCTAAGAGAATCTTTACGCGATTATTCATAATAGGCCCTTTGGAACATGCCAAGTTGCTGCCACAAAGCAAGCCGGGAGGCCTTTGTTCTGAGCTTCTACAACTTCAGGGAGACAATTTGCTTAGTTTCTGTCGTACTTTCTCGTTTTCTTTTGGAAACACCAGATTCCATTTTGTATCATGACATTCTTTACAGAGGATACGGGCGATTCTTTTTGAGTTTCCACATTTTGGTTTCTTGCAACATTCTTAGACAAGGCCTTCTTTTATCAAACAAGTTCTCTGGGCCATGTTTTCTAAAACATGAGAAGGATTAGATGGTTAGAGAAAAAAGACAAGCTAGAGCAAATTTATTCAGTACTATGTTGAAGAATCTAGTTTGATTAGATATTCTTTTAACAAATAACCTCAGACAAAGATGCAGCTGTGATAGAGTATCATAGTTTGACTGATTTCACACGACAAATGTTCTTTATTTCTGAAGTACGTAAGTACATATCCTTTTTCCAAACAGCTGCTGTAGGTTGCTGCAGACTGAATGCAGCTGTTGGCTTTACTTGGATTGGATTCCACACGGAATCCAATGCAAATTTCTCATCTCATATCTCACTTTTTCTCTCACAAAAATTTCTCTCTTCCGAAACCCAAGACAGAAAATCTCAAAACCAAACTCTATCCAATCACACCCAGCTTAGGTTGATAGGAGGACAAAGAATAGGATGACATAAAAGGAGAATTTGATTCAAAGATGCAAAATGGAGAAACTGGCTGAAATACTGTAAAGGAAACAACAGCCTCTCAAAGTTGTGACGGTTAAAAATTCACACGTTCAGAATAATTAATCTAACTATAATAGAATAATTATTAGGATGACATAAAAGTAGAATTTGATTCAAAGATGCAAAATGGAGAAACTGTCTGAAATACTATAAAGGAAACAGCAACCTCAAGTTGTGACGGTTGAAAAATTATACATTAGGAAATAATTATTTTTTTATAATAGAATAATTATTCTATATCCTATTATGGAGAGTGAATAATTATTAGGGGTGTTTATTATTTGATGCAATCCGAAGAATCGAATTGAATATACATTTCGGTTCGAGTTTTTATATTTTCGATTCCGTTCGGTTTGATTTTTTAGAGTTAGAATTAAATTAAGTTCAATTTTTAATTTTATTTTCGAATCGAAAAATTAAATTTTTTTAAAAAATTATATATAAACTCATTTTTGTAGTACGTTCTTTAATAAAAATTAATTTTTTAAAATAAAATTACCTCAAAACCTCATTACCAAAATGCGTTCTTTTTTTATTTCAATTTTAATTTTTAAAAAAAAATTAGTCTGGTTCTATTTGTAATTTTAAAAAAAATCGAACCAAAAATCGAATTATCTTATCGAAACCAAATCGAATAACCGAATGAACACTCCTAATAATTATTCTCAATATGTAAGTTTTCAATCGTTAGATTAAAATTTGATAGTTGAAATTTAATCTACACAAACTAAAAAAATATTGTCTGCACCTTAACCAAATTCAAGTTGTGAACCAAGCTAAACAGGTCATGTCCTAAGCAAGGTTAGCAGCAATTTCAATGTATTTAAATTATGTTTGAGTTTAAAATTTTATGTCTTAAATTTGGTGAAAATAATTTTTTTATAAAATAAAAAATAAAATCTAATTGTATTTGAATCTGAATCAAATACCATCCAAACACAAAAAATATAAATAATGATAATAAAAATTTAAACTTTAGTATTTGTTTCTTTTTTAAATGGACAAACCAAAAAATTAGACTAGAAAAATAAAATAATAAATTTATTAAATTTTTTTTAATAATTTTTAATTGTATCATAATAATTATAAAATAATAAGATAATAATAGTTACATTCTTTAATAAAATGAGTTAGTAAAATTTATAACCACCAACTATTAAATATTTTAATTCATTAATTATTTAATTTTAAAATATAATGTCATGTATAATAATAAATTATAAATTTTCAAAAAAATAGTTAATATAAATATATAATCAATAAAAACAAATAATCTCAAATAAAAATAATAAGAGAAAAAATTACAAGTCCAAAAATAATTAAAATAAATACATAGTACAACTTACTAAATAAAATAAAAAAATAGTTTTAATTTTTAGTAAAAAATGGACGTGAATAGTGCTAGTGTTTATAAACATGTGCAAGGTAGCTCCCGTTTACTTGATCTGCTATCTACAGTGGCATGTTTCTTTGTTGATTCCATGTTTTTCAATAGTTTCCTCGGTACCCTAGATCTACAGAAAAGGATGATCACATTATTTCCAAGCCCAAGTTTCATCACAAAACTAAATGATTACATTGATTCCAAGGATGACATTCGAATAACTCTCTCCCTTCCGAGCCTTACAGAGTTAATATAATCCACCGGACTGTGATCAGCAATACCAGGCATGGCAAGTCCTACTATCCTGAACAGAATGGATTCCCAACCTTCCTTGTACTTTGGTCCGTGTGTAAAACCCAAAAGCAAGCTCCTAATTACCTCCCAAACAGCATTCAGATACTCTGGTATCAGGAATCGTACCCCAAAATAGTTTGGGTTCGGCTCCTCATCCACTTTCTTTTGCGACAGATGGGAAATGAAAGGTAAATCATAGAAACAGCAGAAAGTCAGTGGTGAAGGTTACAGCTTTTAATCACCTATTCAGCAAAATTGAAGTGCCTTGATTTTATAAAATAGGACTATAAAATAAAGTATCGAAATACCGCTACATAAATGTACAAATAAAATACAGGATATGGGAAAAAATTCAAAAAAAACAAAGAAAAATCATAACTTTCGAAAGTAAAATCTAGCGTTGTAATTATTAAGTGACGATGTTTTGAAATAATTTGCCCGTGTACTATTTCCTACTTTATTTTTTGTATCTTCTGAGTTGAAGAACCCTTACAGAATCAACCAGACCCTGAGACCCTGGAATACCATGTAAACAAACTGAAATCAAGTTCTTAGAAAAGAAAGGATCTTACTTGCTCAATGTAGAAGCTGTTGTAATAGAGGCACTCTCCAAAATGCTTATACAAGAAGGTTTTATCATCATATGGCAACCTCGGAACCAAATCATTGCAGTAGACCACCCTAAAGTATTTTGGGACTGGATGGTCCAAGTGGGCCTCCATGAACCTGCCTAATTGCCAGTTCCCAACTCTTGGATGTCCGAATGTATACACAGCAAAAAGCCTTTTCAAGACCTCCTTCTCCTCATGCAGCACCAGCACTACGGGGAGTAGAATTGCAAGTGCACCTCCCAAGCTATGCCCAGTCACCACAAATTTTGCATCTTTGTGCTCTTTAAGAAATTTCTTGAGTTTACTTCTCACGACATAGTAAGCAGACCTCTCTCCCATTTCAGGTAGAAGCTTCTTCTTGTCAGTGCCAGCAGCCTGTTCCGAGTCGGAGGACTGGTCTGATCCAAATTGTGCATCTGAATCACTGAGTGATGAAGATAATTCTGAACCTTCAGAAGCAGTGGCTGTTTCATCAAAACCATTCAAATTGACAGATTTCATGTTCTTTCTAAGAAGTTGTTCTTGGAATGTTGATGTCTTCATTCTGTTTCCTAAACCTAAAGCTTCTAAAAATCCCATGTGTACTTTTCCGAGCTTGGGAAACTCATACCAAGAATAGTCAAAATCAGTGCTCCAATCATCAGCATCAAATGGCTCTGTACCCCTAAAGCTGATCAATATCAAATTTGCATCTTTTGGCTTATCGCACAGTATGAAGACCTGGGTGGAATACTCTTGCTGATAATCTACACCAACCAGTGGTGATACAAGTAAACCAAATGTTAAGCAGCAATAACATAACGGTGAAAAATGATAACCTCTCTAATGAAGAAGAGAAAAAGGCCAAAGAAAATCAAGTTTTGTGACATGTAAGTGGTAGCTAGGTTCTCACCATTCCAGCAGTCGTAGAAGTCCACAAAGTGCATCTGCTCTTTCAAGATCAGAAATGGTAATAATTTAAGAACAAGTTTAATGATTATGAAACTAAAAGTCTACAAAGAGGTACATAGTAATAGAATGTTATACCTTCCAATGAATATCAACAACATTTTGAACAACCTTAGCATTCTCATATGCTAATTTTGAAGCCATAATGCACAGGTCTGTAAGAGTCCGGCTTCCTACTTCTGCTTCAACAGATCTCTCCCCAGATGCAGCCTCGTC
This sequence comes from Rauvolfia tetraphylla, assembly GCA_030512225.1. Classification (NCBI taxonomy): domain Eukaryota; kingdom Viridiplantae; phylum Streptophyta; class Magnoliopsida; order Gentianales; family Apocynaceae; genus Rauvolfia; species Rauvolfia tetraphylla. The sequence continues at coordinate 382,685 of JAJQKT010000005.1, forward strand.
CACTGCTTTGGTCACTGTCTTGCTCTCGCACAGATCTAGACGTCCATCTAGATGCCCAATGGCACTTATGAAAGTTTCAGAGCCTCTCTGTGGGATAACTACTCTTCCTGATTTTCCAACATCATTGATTAAGGAACTACAAACTAAAACCAAGACAAATAGACGATAATTGTTGAATTAATATCACCAATACAACTTTACTTAAGTTGCATCAGTGTGCATTAGATAGTTAATGCCCCAGTCTAGGTGAGATGGCCACTGACTAAAACATCAGCATGAATAAGAGAAACAAGCTTATGATAGGATCCAAATTCGCATGCTTCTTTCTGTTTGCCAGACAAAACAAAATTAATCTGCAAATTCAGAGGGCTAAGTAAGTATTTAATCCTTAAAACCTATCCTTTTCTGCCCTTACATTATCTCAATACTTAACATTACAGGCTTTTCGCTTTTTATTTCCTTCACTCAGCTTATCCAAGGGACTGCAAGATATTGGATGCAATTATCAAAAAATGGAAACATATCATGCATCGTTTGGAACCCTAAGTTATATTATACATCCAAAAGGACGCGAGAAAAAGAAGTGACCTTGGCTACTATGAAAAAGGTAGACAAACTACTAAAATCGAAATCAACATGCAAATGCAGAATGCCTTTCCAATATAGTGTTTGTACGCGGTGCAAATAGCACAAGCAATTAGGAAAAGTAGTTTACCATGCAGAACATTAAATAGTAAACCGAGAAGGTCACCGTTGTGAGTCAAGAGATTTAGAATAAACTCTACCAGATAGCCAGTCCATTCCATGGGCTTCCCGAAAATGGCTATGATTTTCCTCACCAGGATAGACACAAATATGACCCATCTGTGATCAGGCATCTCCCCATCATCACCTGGAGCAGCACCGAACAATTCTTCTTCAAACACCCCATCATCGGAAGTCTCAAGAAACTTGGCACCGCTCTCCTTATCTTTGTTCCTCAAAAATCTTACAAGGTCTCTGAATCCCCCATTTTGAGGTTTAACGATCAAATACCTGAAATCCCCAGAAGATGTCCGGTTGCAATTATGGCTTCGGATATCGTCTTCATTGGCCATTGGCGATCTCTTGCTTCACCCTCTTTCCTAAAGAAACTTCTCGAGGAAGAGAAAATTGAACATTCGAGAGCCCGAATCAAAGTGAACATATAGGAACGAGAAAAGGCAGGGTCACGTGCCGGGAGTGTACTAACAGACTGCGGTTAGGATCAGCAATTAGCCCCATTCAACTTGCCGTAGGACTTTAAACGTCACTCTCAGACGTCATGGATCTCAAGCTTATAAGTCCGGATGATGGGCTTCCCTGTTTCAGTATGGTTAGAGATAACGTAAAGATTCGGAGTGCATTATTTTTCGTGTCCAGCTGGTTGTGTATCTTTACGGGATGGAGGGTTAGAAAAGTGGAGAGGTCAATAGATTCTGCGCAGTGCGTGAAAGCATCCAAAATGAAAAGGGCCAAGTTAGTTAGGATGAACTTTCCAGTCATTCGACTCATTTCCCTTTTGGATCTATTTAGGGCTTGGTGTGCTCATAAATAACAGATTTTGGCCTCCACTGGATGATTAGGGTTTGTCCCCTAGTGTTCGTACTTCGGTTAAATCTGGAGTTTAGTTGGAAAGCGTAAACATGAAAGGAATTTCCCCGATTGTATAATCATTTTGCGAATTTTGTATTTGGATGGCAACCAAAGGTTAAAGGGGATTTGTAAGGTTTGTGGTTGCTTAGTGGAAAGAAAAATCAATTGCAAAAAAAGTTTAAATTTATTTTAATTATTATAATTTAATTTTATATTTATATTTTAATATTTTTAATTTATTATTTTTATACATTTTAATATTCATAATTTTAAACACTATTAATATAATAGAGACAGATAAAAATATATACATGCATATCATATGTCATACTAATAGAGTTCCATTCAAATGTTTCTTCTCCAAAAATCTATGGTACATGCAACTAAAATTGAATTTTTTTTTTGTGAATCTAATAAAGTCACACAAAAGAATAAGAGCAAAAACATATATTCTCTAAATGATAATTTTTTTCTTGTAGGATTTATTATTTTACCAAAACAAAAAGAATTATGATTTGGATAATATGTGTTTTTTTTCCTCTCGTTCTTCTGTCTAACTTAATTTTACTTGATTCAATAAAAAAAATTAATTTCAGTCTCATGCAACATGAATTTTCAAGATGAAAATCTCTTGAATTAAAAAATTTGTCCCTCAATCGATAGAACATATGAAATGTAAATATATATCTTTATTAATCTGCACCATATTAATGGTGTTTGAGGCTAAGAATATTAAAATATATATATAAATAATCAATAAAAATATTAAAATATAAATTATAAAATTAAATTATAATAATTAAAATATTTTGAAAACTATTTTACAGATTATTCAAAAAAAAAAAACTTTCTGGTGTCATAGGCCACGAAGGCTTTTGCGCTGTCACTAGCCCGTAAAACTTTGCGGCCTGGCTTGGCCCAAACATGTCAGTTCTTGGATCCATCATCCGGAGAGTTACCCTTTGGGCTGCTTGTGGGTCAAGAGACAAATCCAACAGCAAAATCACATTCAATCAAGCGACACAACAATTGGGAAGGCGAGAAAATTACTCTTTTTTTTTTTCCCCCTGGTTTGAAGTTGATGAAACTACACATTTTTGTGGACGTAGATATTGAATCTGATCCATATTCTATAAGCAAAAAGGCTAACAAATTTGACATATTCTTTTCTTTTATATATATCTTTTTGGTAGAAGTTAGTTGGCTTTAACATCACGCAAGATTCCCCAATCATTTGCATAAAAGAAGAGTCAGAAAATTACAAAAACAAATAAATATGTATACATATATATTTTTTAATTTGAATAATATATTAATATTTAAATAATTCTAAATAATATAACACAGAACCACCGATCACTACGATGTCTGCAGCAAAAAAATGCCTGCACCATCAGTACGTTCTTAACCTATAGCTGTAGGCTACTTAATTTGATCCATGTCTGAATTCTTTGATGCCTCATCTGCGAACTGTGGAATTTGCATACGTGCTGGGCAGGTGGAGTGATGTATGATCGCGGGGGTCCAGAAACTAGGCGGACCGCGTGTCGTGTCTGGAGCATTTGAATGGTGAACATTGTCTTAGTCAACCCCACCGACAGCTCCACCATATCATTCCGCACTGCCTCATACTTTCCTTTGTCTCTAACGGATGGAACGCACAACTCTCTACTATGCAATTCTTTTTTTTTTTTTTTTAATACCTTAGGAGAACGAGGACATTTTTTTCTTCTACTACTACTGAGTTAGAGTGTATTTAAATTAAATATTTATTTATATTAAATTTTAAAAATAAATTATTTTTTAAAAAATAAAAATAATTTTTTATATTAAAAAGTCAATTCAAATATATCCTTATTATTTTTACAGATTATGCAATTATTAAAAATAATCAAAACTTTCCTGTTAATAAGTATTACAAACTACACAAAAATATATTTTATTTTTTAATTTATATAAAAATAATTAAAATATTTTATATTTTAAAATAAATAAAATATAATTTATCCTAAAAATATATAAGTAACTGTAACGCGTCAAACTAACATTTATCTTGCATAAACATTACGTGGCAGTGAATCGTTTTTTAAACTAATTAAAAATAAATAAATAAATAAAGCTCACTTATTCATCACACTTTTAATCTTTTTGGCTCCCTTGAGTGGTATAGGCCATCTGTCAAAAGCATCCCTAATCGTGATGTCACCCCCACCCTCCCCGCCTTTTTTTTCTTTTCCTGTCATTGTTGATAAAAATAATTAATTATCTATCCCGACCTGCTAACCAACCCCCCACGTGTCATCGGAAGTAAAAGAATTAATCTCTCTATTTTAAAAAATTAAATCTTTTTAATTATTTTTTTATTTTAAAAATATTTTAATATTTTATAATTTTTATTTTAAAGTTATTTTCACTAAAAATATAATTTATATTATATTATTATAATTAAATCAACTTCTAATCAAATATATTATTAATCATGATGCAAAGTCGTAATCAAAAGGTAATATATAAAACAAAAAACAAGGACATTATTGTCTTAGATCCTTTGTTTTCATCCTTCCATGAATGAACTATCCCATGACCCTTCATCTCTTAATCATGCAAGTCTATCACTTTGGATATACAATTAGTTAAAATTATAATAGAATCAAAATTTTATTCTATAAATTATAGATTTTAGCAGTACAATTGTGTACGATATAAATTATAATATATTTTTAAAACAAAAAACATATTAAGAATTTATTTAAATTGTATCTCTTCTAATCAAACACATAATTTGTTCCACTTTTATTCTCACAAAAAATTTACTTTTACGGAATTCAAGACAAAATCTCTCTTAACCAAACACAATCTAAATGCACCCTAAATTTTGTGGTTTACAATAAATTCATCCACAAGATTAGCTCTAAAATCATAAGGCAGATTAAGAAAATACTTGAAGGAGTTAGGTGTCAACTCTTGATGGCTGCACTATGGAGTTGAAATATGTGTTGGTTCGTTGAACTATGGAGTTTTCACAAGCTCTCTGCTGCTCTTGATGCATATATGAAAGAAGGTGGTTGATGGTGGTTTGAGAAAAGAAAAGGATAGAGCAGTTTGAAACGAGTGATGTCAATGGTTCCCCAAGAAAATATGTGATGGTTTGGTTTCTTTTGTTTTAAAAGGAAGAAACCATTCCTTAAAGAAATCATGCCCACCTAATATTCATACCGTCTGAGGCTAATTCAGGATCAGCGTGGGGTCTTTTTTTTTTTTTTCCCAAAATTTTTCCAGCTTTCGTATGGGTTAGGGGATGTTTGATTTTGATGCTTCTGGGACGAATAATATTTGATGGACTTTTTCTTCGCTTGTACTATGGATTTCTAATTTCCATTTAAAAAAAGCAAAAGGAAAAAAACTACATTTCTTTTTCACAATCGAAGACCTGCCGACTTCTTGAACATTGTTTAAATGATAATTTAAATATTTAAATATTTAAATCTAATTAATTAAGAGGTCATAAATTAAACTCTAACAACTACACCCAAAAAAAAAAAAAAAAGGGTTCTTGAACGGCATAACTGTGGAAGATGAGAAAGCAGTGGATTGAAGACGCTGCTGGAATTGGGTCACCAATTTCACCTTTTTTTTTTTTTTTTCCTCCGGACAACTGTTTGTTAGCGTGTGGGGATTTCCTCAAATTCCACAATGTTTGATCGAAGCTATACCTTTCAAAAAAAAAAAAAAGAAAAGGTAAAAACAAGGATTGAAGCCGTAAAATGCCCCTATTATTGCTAAAACTCATCGCTCCCCCAAAACTTCCAAATTTGAAAAGACAGTGAAAGGAAATAAGAAAAAGACCAAAACATGACATGTATTGCTACTTAATGCAAGCGAAACATAACAGAAATACTCTTTCCATTTCAAAATGTTTTTACATAATTAAGGAAGAAAAATAAGCTTTAACTAATTTTACTAATACAATAGATAATTAAATAAATTTTAAAAAATAATTATTAAAAATTATAAAAAATTAAAAGAGAAAATAATTAATAGGTCTTATAATTTGGAATGGAAAGAGTATTCTTTTCCATCTTAACTACATAATTCGAATTTTAGCTCCAAATTATACTAAACAAATATTATACTTCGATTTATATTATTAAACTTTAATTTTATATTTTTAAATTACTTAACTACTTTTGTACTTTTTTTCACATCACTTCGTCACACTTTTTACTACAGAATTCAATAAAAGTAATACATAATGTTTGTATATGAGTGACTTATTAAGGGTATAATTAATATTCATGTATAGTAGACATGATATTTTTTATTAGATTATATCGTGAAAAAATTATAAAATAACATAAAAATAGATAATAATAATTTAGTGGTGTGAAAGACAAAAATAAAATTTAGTGACTTAAAATGAAAAAAACTTCATTTAGTAATATTTAGAACTAATTTTCATTTTACAATTTACTAGGATAATTTTTTGTATAAAAAATTCACGACCACAGAGAAGGGGTCCAAGAAATTGGCAGATCCACACAGTACCAGAAAGAGATGATTAGGGACCAAAGAAAAGAACAACCAAATGAAAAAATCATGCTTTCCTTCAAAAAAAAAAAAAAAAAAAGGGTAAGAATCAAGCAAATAGCCCAAAAGTGAAGTGAAAGGGGGGAAAGGAAGCCACGTGACAGTGGGTGGTAATCAATCTCACTGCAGTTCTTTTACCATTTCAGTCAAAACTTGAATTCACAAAACGGTCCTATTATGTTTTTATTTTTTTCATTAAAGGGTCCAACTATAATATATTCTTTTCAATATATAAGAAAAATAGGGACGTCAATCAAATTCTTAGTGTATTATCTACTAAATATAGTTTTAACTATTCATAGAGACTCAATAAAAAATCATCACTAAAAGAAATATCAAGCAAAAGTTCTAACTAAGTTTATCCCATTGTATTTTTTACTGCAGCATTTCTAAAATTTGAAGTTAAATAAAATTTATATTTTTAATTTTATAAAAGTAAATTATTTGTAAGAAAGATAATAAGATTTAAGGTAAAAAATTTATATGAATTTCGATCTAAATACATTCAATATTATACAGTAAATTTAGATTAATTTTTATAGAAATAAAATAATATTTTAATATCACTACGTTATTGCGATATGTAAAAGAAATTTAAATTTGAAAAACAGATTGGTTTTGATAACCAGATATAGCTTTCAACTCCTTCATTATCATTAATTAGTAGTACTTAAAAATAATTATCTCCTTCGATTCTTAGAGAGCTTTTTTTTTTTTTTTAATTTTAGGTCACCGCGGTTAAAGGCGATGGTCATGATGATAGATCCGGAATCAAACTGCCAGGGCAAAGGGCAGAGTCAAATAGTCAATTTAAGCCCTTTTCACAAACCAACTCACCCCACTCCCTAGATACTAAAACAAGGTAGCAAGATTCCCTCTTTCTTGTGAACACTGTAAAATTAGCTGTTCCTTTTTGGTTTTTACCATAAGAAAACCTACACAATCTACAGCAATCTAATGTAGATTTCAATCATGCCCGTGAAAACAACATCTCGAAAAAGTTTCCTTTCTTCAACTAATTTTACTTTTGACGTTGGAGTCCTTAAAGCCTCGATGTAATAATGCAAGTAAAAGAAATTGCAGATTACATACATATACACACTTCTCCTCCAAGCCCTGTTTCTTGAAACACCGTTTTGGTTCTTTTTGGAGAAAGATTCACCCATAAAATTGAATAATCTTATTTCGTCCTAAACAGCCCGTGTATGTTTTACATTTTCAGAGCGGTATATATATTTATTTATACATGTAAGTTAGGAAAAGAAAGAAAAGAATTCTGTGGCTTTGGATTCTTCTGGCAGATCGTGCCTGCCAGCTTTACTTGGAATGGGTAGCCAAAAAGTATAAACGCTGTTTAGGGAAAGTATTATTTATTGAGTTAGTAGTAATATATAAAGTGCCGTAAAAATTCTCTAAATAAAAAGAAAAAGGAGTCTGATAAAGCCTTTTTGTTCTCAAGCTCGAACTGGGTTTCGGTTCTGGTCCGGAGTGCGTGAAAGGAAGATGAGGAAGGTAGCGGTGACGGTGCTGGTGGCGCTTCTCAGCTGCATTCTGCTATTGATGCCGAGCTTCACCAATGCCGACACAGATCAATCCGACGGTCAGCACTCTCCCAATGCTTCCGTAGAATACATATATGCATGTGCTTTCAAGTATGTAGATTTACATCTTGGTGGCTGTAATTCTGTGGATTCCCACGGTGTATGTGGGTGAAGGCTTGAATGTGCTATTGGATTACTAGTTTATCGGAATGTGATTGTGTTTTTGCTGGATTTGCAGCTGCTGAATGAGCAAAGACGAGTCTTTTTATGTATTTTTGGTCTCCTATAGTTTGTTCTAGAAAGAAAATTTTAACAGGCAAAGTGCAAGAGTTTCTTCATTAGATAGGTAAAAGTAAAATGTTTCTAGCGAAACTGAGAGGGTTCTTAATCAACTGTTTGTGCCTTCTTGTATCTTGATTTTTTCTTTTTTTCCCTGGTTCTCCTCTGCATCTGGTGTTCTTTGATAGTTATTCAGCGTCGTAAATGAAGTCGTTTTCTATTACAAAGGAAAAATCTTTTAAAAGGTTATGTTCGGTTTACACTTTAAAACGGGGGCTTTCCAGTTCAATAGCATGATATTAATGTACACATCTTAATTTGTGGTTTTAAAAGTTAGATATGCCGGTGTTCTGTGCTCCAGTATTTAGAAGCCATGACAGGCTGGTTCCAGTGAGATTGCTGAGTTCGCGGATTTAACTATATGGTTGGACAATGACCAGAAGCAATATTTCTGTTCCTTCCTTTGTTCATAATTTACTATATGAATTTGGGAGGAATAGTTGCATCTAAAGGGAGACTATGGTAATCTGAAAATTCTTCATTAGCTAACAGGGTTGTTAATAATTCGTTAGGTCTGATTTTCATGTAGTGACAATTGAAAGAGAATTAAATTTTGCCTGTGAATTACCATATTTCATGCGTTGCTAAGTTCCATGTTATTAGTGAAGAAGTCTTGAACAACTCCCTAGCCAATGCTTTATAGACCATGTCCGCGCACAATATGATTCATTTGAAAAGATATGCACTAAAAACAATCTTTATTGCGGTGATTTTTGCCTACAGCTGCCGTTCTTATGCACATGTATAGCAGTTTGAATTCACCACCCCAGCTAACCAAGTGGAGCTCAACCAGTGGTGATCCCTGTGGAGACTCTTGGAAAGGCATTAAATGCTCAGGCTCAAGAGTCACAGAAATGTGATATCCCGTCCTTGCGGTTTTTTCATTGTTGCTATTTTAGCATCTCAAGAATCACGCATAATTGCTGGTATTGAGTTTTAACTTTCTGTTTGTTTCTACCAGAGATATATCAGGTCTTGGGTTAACTGGGTCAATGGGGTACGAGCTTGATAAATTGACATCCTTAACGAATTTGTGAGTTTAATGGGCTTCTGGATTTTTTCTATTTCTATCCTATCTACACTTTTCTGGTTTCCTTAAATGGTGATCTTGTGGAAATTCACAGTGATATAAGCAACAATAATCTTGGAAACCAGCTACCGTATCAGTTTCCAACAAATGTTCAGCGACTGTATGCTTCATATCCACCCATTTTGCTTTTCTTTTGGTCTCATGATCTTTTTGTTTTTATCTCATGAAATTGCTCTTAAAAAGCAGAAATCTTGCTGGTAATGGCTTCAATGGTGGCCTCCCATACTCCATATCAACAATGGCATCTCTTAAATACTTGTCAGTAAAACACTTTTCAGTTCTTTGACCTTTTCCCAGTGATTTTGAACTTAAAATTAATTTGACTGTTTCACTCCATTTTTAGAAATGTGAGCCACAATCAAATACAGGGCCAACTGAACGACATGTTTGGATCGCTTTCCAGCCTCTCCACTTTGTGAGACCTTCTTCTTTGCACTAGATAATTCGACTAAATTAGGATTATTTGGGAGCACGTTATGATATGCAATTTATGTGCTACAGGGATTTCTCCTTTAATTCACTGACTGGTGATCTTCCTAAAAGTTTCAGTCAACTGGCAGGCGTGACTGATATGTGAGTAAATTATCACTTATTTCTAGTTCTCTTTCACCAACTTTGATTATGTGGTAAATACGTGCTTCCCTTCTCATGAAAATGCAGGTATTTGCAGAACAACCAGTTCACAGGCTCCATTGATGTGCTTTCCAGTCTGGGTCTTGATACCTTGTAAGTTAATTAATACTCTCATTTTTGTGATAGCTTAGCTAGAAAAGCCTTTCTACTGCGGAGCAATTTATACAGCTGTGATCCTGATGAATAGCTATCTTTTTATAGGAATGTAGAGAACAACCATTTCACTGGCTGGATTCCTGCCCAATTGAAAGGCATAAATCTAAAGTAAGCACCTGGTTAATGAATTCATCTTTCATTTCCAACTTTTGTGAAAAAGTGAGTTCAATCTGATATGAGATTTGTTATTTTGATTGCAGAACAGGTGGTAATTCATGGAGCTCAGGTCCTGCACCTCCACCTCCTCCTGGCACCCCTCCTGCCAGCAGACCCAACAGAAACCACAAATCTGGAAGCAATAGCCAGCAATCTGATGGTGGTAGTGGAGGGAATGGCAAATCCGGTATTGGTGGTGGGGCTATTGCAGGCATTGTGATATCTCTTTTAGTGATTGGAGCAATTGTAGCTTTCTTAATTGTGAAAAAAAGATCAAGAAAGCCATCATCTGATATAGAGAAGCTTGATAATCAGCCTTTTACTCCTCTTGCTTCACAGGAAGTGCAAGGTAGTTGGGCTTCACATCTTTATTCACATGCTTAGTCTTGGAGTTCTTTCCTGATCATACGTATATGGATTATACTTGAATATTTGAGCTGCTTAGTCATACTAAGTGGGATGAATTGGAGTGATTGTTTCACTAGAAACTAGCTAAATCATGTCTTAGGATCCTTAGTTTGCTTGTTACTAATTGGAATTTCCTCTGGTTCATAAAGTTCTGTTGCTCATAAAAGGGAAAAAGGAAAAAAAGAAAAAACCTGTAAATTGTATTCTTGACTTCTCTTCCTACTTGCAACCAGTTTCTGGAAAAACCTTGAACTAATATATGCTATCACTAATTCCTGGTAAGATGCTGGGCCGTGTGCATCTCATAGATGAGAGATTTTCATTTATTTGGTGACCACACCAGCTTACATTTCACACTTCTGGGCTTCTATCTATTAAGCATTTATAGTCTGGATCATTTTGCTTCTGGGGGAGCCGGCTTGCAGTCTACAATAACAGTTCAAAAGTATTTTAAGGTACATATCTGAAAATGGGATGGATATTCCAGAATTTCCCTCTTCTGGAAATTCTGGAAGAAGAGCCATGTAAAATGGCTTTATTGAACAATCTAGAATCCGTTCCGTATTCCTGTTTAGCTTTTTGAGGGAGGGGAAATTTTGTTGATTCTTATTGCTCTGTTTGAACTACTCATTCTACTTCAGGTAGTTGGCTTTTTAGAGGGACAAGTGGATAGTTACTGTGGATCTAAGTTGCCTGGTTCACCCACATCTTTCTTTTTGACTGACGATTAAAGCTTACTTGGTGAAACAAAGTTTTAGATTTACCCCTGTTAAGTTAGTGATGCAAATGATATTTAGAGCCGAATTTGTGGAGATTAAAAGGCTGTATTGGAGTCTCATTGGTTAAATGGAAAATAACTGAAGAAAGGTTGTTACATGCAATATTTGGTGTCTCAATTCTTGTGATGTTTTTATTGATCTTCATACAAGGAAACTTGTGTTAGGTAAAGAAAGCTTCATTATGATAGGGATTGGTTTGAGAATCTCTTCAATTCTCCATCAACAATTTGCTTGACATTTATCAAACCGGTTTCTGTTTTGCAGAGATGAAATCTGTTCAACCTTGTTCCCTAACTGGAACAAAAATATTTGAAGCTCCAGCTCCAATAAATCTCAGGCCTCCACCTATGGATCATAGTAAATCATTTGATGAAGATGATATCACAACAAAACCCATCATCCCGCCCAAGAAAGTTAATACACTACAAATAAATGCAAAACAATATTCTGTAGCAGATTTGCAGATGGCTACAGATAGTTTTAGTGTTGAAAACCTGATTGGCGAGGGATCGATTGCACGTGTTTATCGAGCACAATTTGATGATGGAAAGGTATGATCATCTCTCTGCTGAAGTTTCTAATTGGTATTTCTTCTTCTTTTCCAGTTCTTTAGAGCTTCTCAGAACAGAACAGTCTAATTATGCATTTTGGTGATAGTTTATACTATAACGAAGCATATTTTGTTTCTTGTATTAGTCTGTTTCGGGCACTGTTTCAAGTTTACGTTTAATGTTGGATAGAATAACTTCTGCATGTTCTAAATGTGATGCGTGATGTTTGTGATGAGATAGATTGGCAGGACCTGTGTTTATTGTTCATTGAAGTAATGGAGTGTCATTGTCTGATGCTTGTTAAAAGAAGGAAACACACTTTTACTTTCCCAGTTGTCCATCAAAATCTTTGTTGCCGCTGTAGGTTGTTGCTGTGAAAAAAATCAATTCATCTGCACCTTCCAATCCTGAAGAGTTTCTGGATATGGTTGCTGAGATATCACAGCTGCACCACCCGAATGTAACTGAGTTGGTGGGTTATTGTTCGGAGCATGGACAGCACCTACTTGTTTATGAGTTCCACAAAAATGGTTCGCTGCACGATTTCCTGCATCTATCAGACGAGTATAGCAAACCATTGACATGGAACAGCCGTGTTAAGATTGCTCTTGGGACTGCACGTGCGCTCGAGTAAGTAAATTTCGCTTGAAAGATACTGTGGGCAAAATCACAATGCTTTTGCCGGCTAGCTGGACACACTTTGCACCTGTAGTGAAGGCTTAATTTGTTGCAAAGGGAAATGGGAAAGAGACTGGCTACTTTGTTTTCATTACTAGTGAAATTCAGACTAGAGAACTTAATGCTCACTCTTTGGCTGAAGGACCAGTAATTGTTGGAATTATTCCCAAACTTTTTTGAGCCTAAATTCTGTTTTATACTTACTAAAATTAACTTTGGCGGTTGTCTTATATATTTGATTCAATCCAAGGAGGCAATAAATAAAGCTGGAATATCATAAATATGGTTCTCTACTTTAAATGAACAGTAGGAGTTTCATTGAATATTTCCAATTCTTGTTCGTTGAATTCTTTCGCCCTATTGATCATGCAAGTTCCTTTTGCAGGTACCTGCACGAAGTTTGTTTGCCATCAGTCATTCATAAAAATTTCAAATCAGCAAATATTTTACTTGACATGGAACTTAATCCTCATCTTTCTGACTCTGGTTTGGCAAGCATTGTCCATAACGCAGATCAGGTGAACTTTGGGCCTCTCATGGCACCCACTTTTACTTCAGATACCTACTATATTTTGCGCACCTCTCCAGCAAATGGTTTTGGGGAGTATGTGGTGAAATGCAGAGCATAGGTTTTCATTGCCCAACTAATAATTACACCCCCGCCCCCCCCCCACACACACACACACACAAAGCCCTCAATTAAAACCAATAAATCATGCCTAAAATCATGGGAACCTCTGAGCAATGTAACTTGAGATATCTAAGGTCATGATTTTATTCTGTACACTGCTGTCTTGTTATCATAGAGTGTCTGTAAACAGTTTAATGACTTGCAACTTGTATCTTATCTGCATTTCTCTCTATTGGTGCTCCTGCAGGCTAATGGAGCACCTGAAGTTGCTATGTCTGGTCAATATACCATAAAGAGTGATGTGTACAGTTTTGGGGTGGTCATGTTGGAACTTCTGACAGGACGTCAACCATTTGATAGGTGAAGCTTTTGAATACTGGGGTTTCATGTTGGTTCATAATGATGATTCAACAGTGAATATCTCATTTTTGTTTATACCTGTGAAACAGCTCAAGGCCGAGGTCTGAACAATCTTTAGTTCGATGGGCTACCCCCCAGCTCCATGACATTGATGCTTTGTCTAAGATGGTTGATCCGGCACTCAAAGGGCTATATCCAGTCAAATCCCTATCCCGGTTTGCAGATGTAATTGCTCTCTGCGTCCAGGTAATGCTGTCATGAGCAATTTACATCAAACTGTATGTTGTAGCTGAAAATTTTTGGCTACTTTATATCTTGACCCATCAAAAATGTATGTTATCCTGACAGCCGGAACCTGAGTTTCGACCACCAATGTCAGAAGTGGTTCAAGCATTGGTCAGATTAGTCCAACGAGCAAACATGAGCAAGAGGACAGTAGGGAATGAACAGGGTTCATTACGGGGTAACAGCTCAGATCAGGAGTGAAGACAAAGATGGAGTGCACTCTTAAGTACAAAACCTTTAAGAAAGAGTACCAAATGGTTTTTGCTTCTTCCTGGGAATGTCTCCGGTTCCTATGATTAGATTCTGTTGGTTGGGTTGCAGGCTTGGAACGGAGAGCTGGTGTTGTTTATATGGAATGGAAGTCGTTATATCCAAGCATTTCTGTGTGTCTATTTTGAGGTGGTTATACGGAATGCAATTTTCACGGACTTGCTGAACTTATTTTGTATGTATTTACCCGAATAAATTGAAGTTTGTATACACAGACAGATTTGCTGTCCATTGTCTTTGGAAGTTGCAAGATCGGATACCAACTTAAGGGGGAAAGTGTTTCATAAGCCAGTTACGCCAAAATTTAACTAAATTTGAAAATTGCAGCCAAGCAACCCTTGCTTGTTCTGGGGTTACTCCAATTTTATTGAGGATCGTGACTGTAGGGATGCAAATGGCTGCAAAACCCTTTTTCCTTTCAAGCTTTATTCACACGTAGTAGAGGAATCAAACAAGAGCGGAAAATTCGAAGTGATTAGAAGACTTGTCCACAAGACGTGGACACCAGGACTTGCAGAATCAAGAAGCAAGTATTAATCATGTGGAGCCAGGCATTTAACCAGTTGATATACCATTGCCAATATACCAATGCCTATAGGGACTATTGGTGTTCGCATTTGCCCCCGAATCATCTATTTTTTTCGTTCCTCTGCAAATATTATAGAGTAGCATTTTCTCAATTCGAGAAACCTGTTACCCAATAAATACTCTCGACTGTTTTCTCCGAAATATTATGGACTAAAATACTGCATTAACTTTGCAAAACCGCTTCTGAAATCTTAGATAAAACTTCTTTTCGAGATAAAATCCTAAAGATAAAAGCACCCATTCGACAAATAACCGTAGCAATTAATCTCCTTGAAAATGCAGAAAAGATGTATGGCAGGAAATATTCAGTGAAAGAGTGATACAATTGAAACGCATCCAATATAAGGGGCAAGAGGTTGATTAGGACAATGGTCGATTAATTGTACACCATGTACTTGGGCGTTGCGCTGAACTTTTGATACCCCTTGATGACTTTGTTCACAGCATCCAGGAAATCTTTCTCTGTAACCGTCTTCCTCCTTGCTCGAATAGCAAACATTCCAGCCTCAGTGCACACACTTCTAATGTCGGCCCCTAAAATGAAAAGAGGAAATGCATGTGTCAGCCATCTATCATTCCCAATAACTGCTAATTCTTTTTTTTTACCATTTTTGGGTGCTGAGTCAATCAACTGCTAAATCAAAGCATTAGTTAAAAGTAACGGGAGGAAAGTTTGAATTTACCGGTTGAATTTGGGCAAAGGCGAGCCAACAGTTCGAACCGGATGTCCCTTTCACAGTTCATAGTGCGGGTATGGATCTTAAATATTTGTGTTCTACTTTCCAGATCTGGCAAACCGAATTCAACCTTGCGATCTAGTCGTCCGGGTCGCAACAGTGCTGGGTCCAGTGTATCAGGTCTAAAAAAGAAAAGAGGAAGATGCACAATAAGAAAGTTGTAACAGGATAAAACACTGTAAGCACCGAACATCACGGACTTTTCAGCATGTGCGAAAAGGCAGGAGATGGGACCCCTGAGAGATTGAAATGAAACCCATACAACAGAAGATCATGGAAAGATTGACCAAATATTTGCATTTTGGTGCCTCAGTGCCACTGTTACTAAAAAACTGAAATGTATTGAAGAAGGAACATAGGTTCTTTGTTGCTTACATATCTGCAGCTATCTGGGAAGGGATAAACTACCAAAATTACTATAACAACAGACGGACACACAACATAATGATCAAAACCTGCACCCAGATAACTCCATCGGAGCTACCCTAGACAGCCAAAAAACTACTTTACACAAGTTACATGTTTATTGTTAAGCACTAAATGATGTATGAGACTAAAAGGTAGACTTAACCTGTTAGTTGCCATTAGTACTTTGATATTTCCACGGGCATCAAATCCATCAAGCTGATTAACAATTTCAAGCATAGTGCGCTGAACCTCATTATCCCCACCAACACCATCATCAAACCTTGCACCCCCAATGGCATCCACTTCATCAAAGAACACAATGCATGCTTTCTTAGAGCGTGCCATCTGCCAAACCACAAGCACATTGAGACACTGAACTAGGTTGAATTTATTAAGAAAAAGGAGCTTTAGAGATACATAAAGAGAGAGTTTTACCTGAAATAGTTCACGAACCATCCGAGCACCCTCGCCAACATACTTCTGCACAAGCTCACTTCCAATAACCCGAATGAAACATGCATCAGTTCGATTGGCTACCGCCCTAGCTAGAAGTGTTTTACCAGTACCAGGTGGACCATAGCAAAGAACACCTTTCGGAGGATCAATCCCAAGCTTAACAAATTTCTCAGGGTGAAGCATGGGCAACTCAACGACCTATCACAAAGATATACACACTTAAGAGGATACATGTATGCTCAACAATAACTGGAAAATGGATATTTAAAACTACAGTGTGCACACCTCTCGCATTTTTTCGATCTGCTCCTTACAGCCGCCCACATCGTTATATGTCACATCTGGCTTTTCCTCGACTGTCATCATGGTGACACTTGGGTCAATCTTTGGCGGCAAGGGAATCTGAATTTGATATTTATTGCGATCCACACTGCATAGTACACAAATTCTTCAAACTAAATATCAACTTAAGGTAAGTATGAGGCTCCTATTCATATTACTGAACATTTAGGATATCTATACACAATATAAGAAGCCGAAGTCTTGCCATTTATCCAGTCCAATAATGTGACCAATGATGAATAACGCTTCCCAAATCTTGATGACAGTTTTTTGAATTTGTTTCTCCCTCCCTCCAAAGAAAATCAACAGCTAGACTTTCACTCTCACACTATTAGCACAATCATAATTCTGAAGACTTCCACCTTACGCGAAGTTCCACCAAGGATCCAACAAAACTGTTAACTAGGAATCAAAGGCTCATATGACAAATTTAAACAGGGAGACAGAGCATACCCTACTCGCATGCCTTCCTCAATATCTGTTGGAGAAACCTTGTCACCTAGTCCAACAACAAACTGAAAAATAGAAGCATTAAGTCAAATAAAATTGCCCAAGTTACCAATAAAATCAAAGTCTCAATAGGAAATTCATTTTTGGCTTCAGATCAGAGCACATAGACCATTTGATAGTTAATATTTTTTGCACTAACAGACAGAAAAAGACATCTCTGATAACATAAAAGCTGCTAATTTAAATGGTTAAGTATAGGTGTCACTCTGATTTCTGAAACTACAGAACTTCTCCCCTTTTTCCAGCATCTCAAACACCTCTTCAACAAAACCCCCCACCCCCCCACCCCCAGGGGAGAAAACAGAAAACCTAAAAGAAAAAAGGATCCAAACAAAGAAAAAAAAGATGCTGGTGAAGGAAAGAGAGAGATGAAAAATAAGTAGACAAAATACTCCCAACATTTAAAAGGAAAAGAAACTTAAGGGGATACCTTTGCAATTTGTTTAACATTTATAACATACTTTGCTTCGTCAGTGTTGGGGTTAATGATCTTCGTACATCTTGCTACCTGCTCAACAGAGCAAGTTCATAAATTTAGAAATGCGAACAAGAGACAAGATAGAGAGTTGGTGACTGCTGCAGTTGACAAATACCTGAAGAGGTTGTTCTTCCTGCATCATTTGCTTATCGGAAACAAGATCCCACTGGCTTGGTGCAGCTAAGCCAGTATCAGACTCCTTGATACCTAATTTAAACAGTATAAATCAACAGTGTAGTAATTAATATATAAAGAGATTAGGAAAAAAGAGAACAAAAAAGTAAAACCTTTATTTCCATTGCATGAAAGATACATCATACAAGGAATAACAAGCCATTTCTTGGTATGTATAGCATACAAGCACAAGGCAAGTTCATTAGCTTATCAACTCATAATTGCTATTTCTTTCAAATTGTAATGGGATATCATCAATCAAAGATCAGCGCCAAACTATTAATTATCATTATTTTGGAAAACAAAATGCAATTCAAGGGACAAACAGGCTTCAAACTTGCTGCATCAAACATCATACTGCTGTGGAAAGCTCTGTTTGAAATTCTATTATCACCCATTAAACGTGTTTCTCACCCACACAAGGGAGGCTTGTTAGATACACAAATCACAATCCTCTTCATCAGCTTAACCCAATGCAAAAAGGAGAAAAAAGCGAAATGGTTTTCAGAAAACAGAAACAGAAACAGAAACAGAAATTTAATAAAATAAGCCGCCCCCCCAAAAAAAAACATATGAAGCTGGAGAGCATAAAGAACAGACTTTAGACAACATACCGCAAAGATCATTTATCTTTTTCGCCATGTCTTTGATTTCCTTCTCAACTTTCTTTATGCTTGTTGAGTAAGGTCCCAAGCCCTGCAGATCAAATTATGTATTACGAAATCAAGTAGTTGTTTTATTAAGAGCAAGGAAACCCACACCAGCTTCAAAGAAAGTCTACTCTTTTGGATGGACGACTCAATGAAACCCGAAACCTACCACATATATTCTTTGCCGAAGGATTTCTATTATGAATCTCGTAGATTTATTTCATATTTGTCCACTAAAACTAGAACCCATCAACAGAAGGGTAAGGAAAAGGAAAATCCCAGAGTAAGAAGTACATTTTCTTTTATCGAGAAAATAAATACGACGCTTAGCTGAGAATCAATACGAATTTATATAAAAATAGTATCTTTCTAAAGCAAAGAAAAACCCTTCAACAAGAAATTTCGACGGGACAAACAAAACAGATCTTAAAACTGAAAGAAATTCAAAGCATTGAGTGCAGAAACAGATGACGGGAAGTACATAAGTTTTAAGGAGAGCAATATCATCTTCGTCTAAAGGTCTGGGATT
The DNA here is from genome assembly GCA_030512225.1 of Rauvolfia tetraphylla. Classification (NCBI taxonomy): domain Eukaryota; kingdom Viridiplantae; phylum Streptophyta; class Magnoliopsida; order Gentianales; family Apocynaceae; genus Rauvolfia; species Rauvolfia tetraphylla. The sequence continues at coordinate 401,635 of JAJQKT010000005.1, forward strand.
CTTCTCGTCTTTGATCTCATCGTCATGGTCGGCTGCAGGTGCCATGGAACTAGATTCTACAACAATATCAGCACAAAAGTGAAAAAAAAAAAAATGACAGGACGGGCGGTCGAAGAGATTCAAGTGTAGAGAAAACCGAAAACGTACATAGAACTAGATGATTCCGAAATAAAGCGTAGATTCTCGTCGTCGTCGTCGGTAAGATCGCTTGAACTTGATTTTCTTGTGGAACAAACCAAGCCAACAGTGGCAGAGGAAGACCTTTCTGGGTTTCTGGGTGTGAGAGAATGTTAAGGGGAAAGAAAAAGGTTGATTGGGTTCAGAGTTGAGTAGGAGTCTGATTGTGATGGTAGGTATATATGGGCCGGCCCATCTCTTTGCTTACAGGGATAACTAGCCCACAACGAAAAAAGAGTTTTTCTTTGTTGGTCTCATCTGGGGGTGCTTGCTTTTGGTCAAAGAATAATCTGCAGTTATTCATGGTTAGGACTTAGGACTTAGGCCTGATAGGGATTGGGAGGAAATTGAATCAGTTTTAGGTTTCACTTCAAAATTTGAGGTATTACTTACATAAACACAACTCTTGCAAATCCTATACAAACTTTTGTTGATCGTAACTTATATATGAAAAAATAACTCACTCACTCTCGAAGTATGAGACAAAATTTATTCACATAAAATTTTTTAATCAAAATAGTCTTAATATATTTAGTAATAGTATAAATGAGTAGCACCATCACTTGTCACCTTATTCTCCTGTCAAATTTTACATATTCCAATCACATATGTAATGTTGAAAGGATAATATCGTAATCACAATTATTTCTTACTAAATTTGACATTTTCACGTGTGAAAAAAAAAGGAAAAAGCAAAAGACACCGTGAAAGGAAAAATAAATAATGATAAAATATCCAATTCTATTTTGTTCTTCGCATAATCACATCTTTGAACTTTGAAGGTTGTCTTCATTGGCATCATTTCGATCTCCTCTGTTATTGAAATATTTCCTCATCTAATTCTTGCTATCAGCCTTTTCCTCCACTATTCTTGCTGAGCGAAAGCGCAACCTCCTTAGACCATTGTTTTAGACCGAACATCCACCACTTTACCTTTTCTAAACTTTAGTTTCACTACTACAAAATTTTTAGATCAATAAAAAACAGTGGTTTTTCTCAGAGTCTTGCGGCAATTTTCTTCCCTGACTCCAGATGATATAACCGAAGCTACTATGAAAAATCAACAAGGACGGCACGCTGTGTAAATTGGGAAAAAAAGAAAATCAACCAAGATGGCAGCTTTGTTTCTAGTGCCCATTCTCTTTTCTGACCTAAATTTGCAAAGCTAATTTCATTACGTTTTTCAAGTTTAGAAAAATTTTGATTCTCGGGTTTGAAATTGTTATCTTTTTTTGAGAACTTTTATGGCTTCAATTTGAAAAATATAGGGTGAGATTGGATAGAGTTTGATTTTGAAATTTTTTTCTTATGTTTCGTAAAAATTAAATTATTTATGAGAGAAGATGTGAGCCATATATTTGAAATTTTAAGTTCGATTTCAAAATCAAACCCGTCCAAGCTTACCAATACTGGGTGCTTTTCTTACTTCTACCCAATACAATTAGGACAAAAAACACTGGTCAAAGCATATTGCAAATTGTTCTCCTTTTTTTTTTCAAACTATTCAGTAAATTTTTTTATGTCTTTTACATGGTTTTAAAAGTATATTAATTTAAAAGTTAAAAGCCTGAATCAAGATTTTTAAAAAATATTATTTGAAATAGCAAATAATTCTCAACCTAATTTCTTCTCAAAACTAAAATTTTTTTGAACTTTTTCTTGTCCAAAATCTGGCATTGTGACTGCGAATTTCTCTCGAGTGAAGAAGAAAACGACCTTCAAAGCTTTCAATTAAGTAAAAAGTAGATTGAAGATTTTTTATTTTACCTTAATTTGTGTTCTTTTAATTGAGTCTTTTACATTTTTTCTCTTTTTTACACGTGTATATATCAAATTTGAAGAGAAATAATTATAATGATAATTTTATCCCTTTAAAATTAAGTGTGTGACCGTAATATGTGACCAAGTAGACCATTTCCCCTTTACAAATTAACACGTCATATATTTTCCCTTGGAACTATCCAAGTAGACCGTAATACATTGAAGAGCACATAAGCCCTTTTTCCTTCTTTGTTTTTCATGTTTTTTTATTGTGTCCAATGGTGATATTAGCCATATACCTTCTTTCAAATGCATCCTTCATTCTCCTGTGCATCCACCAAGACTTGCAGAGTTTCTCTCTCTAGCTTGGCTGGTTGGTTACCATCTTTAGATAATCGACCAACGAAGAACTTTGATACACACACCAAAGAACTCTCGGAGGTAGGACGCTGTTCGCTACTTCTATATGTGGTGCTGGAATACCTTCTTGTAACTAAGACTAGCCGCTGCATCTAGAATAAGAGAACTCCAATGGTCCTACTTTGAGATACTAAACAAAACTTTGGGGAACTGAAGTTTGCCTGTTTCCTGATTGGAGAGAAACTTGCACCAGAAATGGAATTTAAGCTACAAGGAATCTCTGTACTTCAGAACATCTGTCTTGTTTAACTTGAATCTCTGGCAAATGTCTAATACAGTAGACTCACTGAGGCTATCATTGGCATCGTTGTGTTGAAGAAGTTTGTGAAGCTCATCACACGGTCGAAACACCTAATTGCATGTTAGCAAATTCACGGGAAGCAACAAAACAGGACTCAATTACCATCCCAGGAAGAAGCTTGCAGTAAGGCTCATGAAAACAGTACACAAACAAGAAAACAGGAGAAATAAATTATGATATAAGTTAATAAGATACCTATACTTCATCAACTGGAAAACTTACCCACAGAGGATTAAGGGAATGGAAATCTTCTTTTCCCGGGGTTTCTTCTGAAAATTTTCTGCCATTCTCCTTCTCAATAGATGACTCCTGGTAAGAGGAACTATCAGAAACTAGCTGAAGAAGTTTCTCACTTCCCTGAAAATATCAATGCAAGCAGATAAATCTAATTAGTCTCGTAGACTATTTATACACCAAGCTTAAAAAAAGAAGATGAGTTTGTAACTTCAAGACAGTGCTAATTCCTTTTTGGGATGTTCCAAAATGATGTCGACCTTCTTAAAATGGACCAGCATTTCAATCTACTTTCACTATAATCCTTAAACCATAGAAAAGGAAAATGCTGAAATATTATCACACGGGGGGTCCCCAACTCATTGATCCACCAAAATAGTAAATATCTAATGGTCAGACATTGATCATATGTTGTAGTGCTTATGACTTATGAGTAATATTGTCCTACTGTGGACACTAAAGAATAAAGATACACCTGTGTAAATATCATGCGTTCAAACTCCCTCCCGCCGGGGCCAAGAACCCAGAAAAAAAAAACCAATGGCTAGTAGGTGAACAGTTCACAAAATTAGTCGAAGAGAAAGTGTGAAGTTTGAAGCACCAATAACATCTCCGCTGGTTTTTCCCTTATCCTTCAACCTAGTTGCCTTCTCTATTAGTTATGAGGGAAAAAGCTAATTTCTGTTAATTCCTTTTCTAGAAAATTATGGACCCATCACTTTAGGGCCAGTGGTAAGTCTGGATCTTTTCTTTTAAAGACACTCCAAATTGTTGAAGCACTCTCCAATAAGTAATTGGAGAAGAAGCCTACTTGAGAACTTGCCAACACAACAAATCAAATTGAACTATTGAATAGAGCTCACCTTGAGAGCTCTCCAGTGAGAATAAGAACGGAATAAGATCCAAAAGAATGGGATGTTAGGCAATGGTAGAACCTATCCGATAATGGAAAACAAGAATTTGGTGAAAATGAAATAACAGTCATATAAAAAATCAAATACCAAAAACAACCACAAGTTCAGAAGAATAAATTATAGTGAAAAATTAGTGCTTAATAAGAATACATACTGCAAAGACTGTTGTAACGGGAAGCAATGTAACCGATCCATAGAAGTACTTCTTGTGAAGAGTAGCTCCCCTGACAATCCATAAGGTCCCACTTCAAATCAATTTGTGCAAGGTGAAGGACATGGCATAACTGACACTTACAAATGCCTAACATCTACCACTCCTTATTCAGCATACATTAGACCTTTACTCCATAGACTTTTCTTGGACCAGTTTTAAAGGGCACCAAAGGAGAACTAAAGGTCAAACAAAGAAGAGAATCAAATAGGCTAGTGACTGATAGTTTCCAAAACCTGAAGAATAAAAATGGAAACAACAACAAACAAAAGCAGTAGCGAATATCAATCTTTTTGCATATTATTTTCTCCAAGTTCGAACGATTAAAGAGTGGGCAGTATATCACCATTCACACCATCCATCTGCCATTCATTAGATAAAAAGTGTAGGAAGCATCTATCCCTACTTCACTTCCTCCAACTAACTATCCACTTCTCCCCAGCACACCAAACTTAGCTCTGAAGTAGATGAAATATCTAACCCTATATGACCAGTTTATTCAACTAATAGAATATGCTCTCGTTAAGCGTGATTTCTGGCATAAACATGCTTAGAGAAGGATCAACTTGGAGCATGCAACTTATTTAGCTAAAGATGTCTAGAATGTAAGAGGCGTAATAATGGTTTATCCATGGAGAAGGAAGGATCAGAAAGTTAGCCCAGAAGAAAAGTAGGATCCGCATTGCAACCCCAATTTTTTTCTTATAAAGAATTAAGCAGGAGACACTTGGACTTGGTATTGAGATTCTCAGAACATGAAAGAGTAATTATTTTCGAAGCCATTATCCAATAATTTACATAAACAAACAAAATTTCAATTCCGCAAGGATAGCTTAGGCTTCGGAGCATAGCTAATGAAGGCATAACCTTTTACGGTTACAATTATTAAGTAGCTAATCCACATATTCCACCCAAATAGATAACAAAAGAACATGATAACTCTGTACAGCAGCATCACTTAATTGGGAGTTAAATCAAAAAGAAAAGAATTTACCTAGAGGCAACATGTCTTAGCCTTCTGCGGACCAGACGTGCATTTAAACTGTAATTCAGCAAAATATGATTAAAAAGACTCCATAAGCTACTGAAACAATTTAATTAAAATATAAAATGAACAAAAGCCTTCACTATGCTATCATAGATCAGCTGCTAAAATTTGTACATACACAGGCACATATGTACATAACATGTCCAAAAGAAAGTGCAGTATTTCAATTTTGAACTGTACACGTAGATAGTGCGCTTAGAAGTTTTTCTAGATTTTACATCTTTTTTTTTTTTTTGCTAAATAGATTTTACATATTTCCATTAGGTAAAATGCAAACCATAGCAAATGAAGCAACCTGAGGTTTTTTATTATAAGATTCTCAGGGAAGCGGACATGAATAGGATTTGGAGTTGCAGACTGTTAGACTAAATTCCTTTACTCTAGCTTTGCATATATTCCGAGTTTCATTGAATCCAGAAACCTATATCCATATGCGCTTTAATGACTTATATGAGGAAGACTGAACAAAGATATGTTATTTAATCAAAGGCCATTAAAGATTGTAAATATGCAAATTATGGACAATGACGGGAAAAAGTAATGGGATTTATAGGACCTAACATGATTCCAAATAGAAATTCAAGAATGGACAACTTTCAGTGATTGGAAGGAAGCTAACTTTGAGGGGTACGTGATTTCAACTTGTGTAGCATCTTTAGGAATGGATTTCAAGAAAATCTCTGAAGGCTTGACACGCGACAAAAGCTTCAAACCCAACCTGAAAGAGCAAAGTATTGACACTATACTCAGAAGGTAAAATCAAAAAGTGATCCAAAAATCACATTCTTGGCGGCATGAAATATTCGAATTCAAAAGAAGAGTAAAGCAAAACATTTACCCATGAATTTTACTCTTAAAACTCCCTAGGGGCGCCTTTTCCAGATTAACCCAAGCATTATTCATCTAAGTTACAATATACAAAAACACAACCATTCAATCATAGACGTCGTTATAAATAAAACCAAGCAAAAAGGATGGCTGAAATGAAGGAAATGACAAGAGTTGAGAGCAGGACTTTGTTGGCAAAGAAATCGATGACGACTTCAACATTGGAATTCGAGGGCTTATCGCCGGAATCCTTCGAGGAGGAGATCCTCTTCCATAGTTCTTTGAATGTGGACGGAATGCCGGAGGAAGATTGCGAGTCAAGTGTGGAGGGATCAACCCATCTGCTGCTGAACGCCCAGTTTCTTCCTCTTATCGGAAACACCACCAATCTTGCTGTCATCCTTGATTTTACTCAGCTCTCTCTTTCTTTCTCCCTATACGAGTTTTTCTCTTCAGTTTTCCAAGAAATAACACTATGTCCGATTCCGACACGCTGAAATCCGCTACAATTAGATAATACTAGTGCATGATATGTTAAGAGGTTTACTCTGCGAAAAATGTGGAAGATTTCAGTTCGTTAGCGTTTACCAAAGCGGCGCATACAAAATCTAGCTCGGGGAGACGAAGCGGCGGGCTCTTCTCGGGGCCTTTAATTGCTAGCTGGGCACAGTACAGTAGGATACAGTCTCTGGGTCCCCCGTGCGTAAGCTGTTAGGGTGAAAAGCGTGTTGCAAATTGACTTTTCCTACGCTTTTCTCATAAGGGGACGTTTTTGCATTTTGTTTTCAGCGTCTCCAGTCCTTCAACTGTTTTTTTTTTTTTTCTGTTTTGCTAATTCAGTCCTTCAGCTGTTCGCAAATCACATTCCAAATCAAATTCATTAATTCTAAGACATGTAATTATTTCACATGTGGACAATAGTACTATTAATGATTTTTTTCCCTGGTAAGTAATAGTACTATTTGAGATTGAGGGTGTACTAGGATTGAATTTTTATTTTCATTAAATTTTATTAAAAATTATAAAATAAATTATTTGAGAAAGAATGAATAAAATTTAAAGTAAAAAAAATAGAAATAAATTTTTTTTTCTTTTAAAAACCAATAATCCAAATACACCTGAATGTCTGGAAATCAACTGCTTTGTTATGGCATTTTTTTCAAATCCAAAAGATAGAAAGCTTTTGCTGAAACCTCTTAGCCCTAACTGTCTTTAAGTAAACAAAGAACGCTTCACTAGTACAACTAATCAATAATTTATGGCAACAAGGAGCTTTGAGTGTAATTTTTTGTTATTGCATACCATACATGCTTTAACTGAAAAAGGTCCCTTTACAATTTGAGTTCAAATCGCAACTCTTTATTGCCGACAGCATTGAACGGACCAGATTCTCACTGTTCTTGGATTCAAGGCGTATTACTTATCCAAAAAATCAAAAAAAGAATTCCAGGCTATTGGGCCTCACCATTTTCTTTTATTTTTTCTTTCCGGGAAAAAGTGGCAGCCCATCTTTCTTTTCATTCTTTTACATTTTCTTCTTCTTGTAACTCCGGAAATTGGAACAAAACTCTCTTTCTCATAATTATCCCATCTTGCACTCCTTTTTCCCGTCGCTGCAAAATATATGAATAAACAAGTCAAATGTATTAAATGAATTTAAGATGTTCATTTATGTAATATTTCACCACTATGAATGCTTCTAGAAAATCTCTCTTTAGACCATCTGAATTCAGATAAAAATATTGAACTTCAGGTTATGCTAAATTCACAAGGACCGGACCATCTAATCTAAACAAAACAAATGGAATAGTGAACTTCAGATAAAATGGACGAATGGAAACAAAACAAATCGGTATTGGACAAAACCATGAATATCATACACTAGAATACAAATGCAAACCAAGACCAAGCCGTCTTAAGCTGGGACTCAGGGTGAACTGCAGCAATTCAAACAACCACTTCTTTCCCCAATTCATCTTTCCCTAGTGGAAGTCCAAGTTGCTCATCAGGAATATCTCCATTCGAAGGCTTGGAATCCAATGCCAGTCGTGAATATGGAAGATTCAGAAGACAATTATCAATTCTTTTTGTTTCATTCATCATCTGCGATGAAATTTGGCAGCTCACCCTGACAGAGGTACTCATCACACGGTGATGCTGATCCCCAGTCCTTCCTTAGCCGCAAGATATCCTCCGTGAAAGTGGACCCAGAGGATCCAATGAAAACAGTAGACAAAGCACAAATGGTCTTATCCAGCATAGCCTCCACCTGCAAGATTGAAGAACTACATGAGATGAAGAAAATGATATTCACAAGAAAAGAAAGCTATTTACAAAGATAAAGACCTTTAAATCAAAAACTTTGTTTAGGAACAATATTATCCATTCTGTCAAACTGTAGTACAGAATTATCCGAAATATGATATTACAGGGCATAGAGACAAATTGCCAAATTATTTCCTTCATTCCTTTGAATTCTAAACATAAATTGGATACCACTGTTGTAGTGCTACGATACTATAGCAATAGAAGACTATCTGAGAATGGGCTATCCACCCCCTTAGTTCCTCAACTAATGAAACTTTTCTACCTTTCCAAAAATGTACAAAAGAAAATTATTGAACAGTTCCTTGACTATGTAGAGGGCCTATCTTATGTACATAGATAAGTAGTCCCAGCGCCATAAAAGGTGGGTAAAGCTCTGTAGATGCGGTGGTGTGGATTTTTCTCTTTTAGTTCTACAGTTCTTAGAGGGGCGGGTGGAGATGTCCTGTCATCGGCGGACAAGGTCTCATCCCGTTCCCAACAAACAAGGTCTCATCCCATTAAGACATGAGTATGTCTAGTTTTCACTCCCATCATCGGTGGATGCCTGGGGTATGGGAAAAAGGAGAAGAAAGGAGGTCAATGTCTTGCACATAACTAATCTACTCCCCCTCCACCTCCTTTACATTTTGCCTCAAAACCCAGGTGCAACTTTCTACCTTTTTAAAGATAATAAAGAAGAAGAAGAAGAGGGGACTCAAGTTCTAAGGACTAAAGAAACCTCTGGCTCTAGATCTAGAATGCAAAATACATGGAATCCAGTTTCAGCATGAAAACCATAAAGGTCAAAGGCATTTGAAGAAGTTGGTTTGTATTTTTCAAACCAAACTTAAACGAAAGATGTCAATAAGAAAACTGTCCACCCTAGATAGATTTCTTGTCCAACAGGACTAATAAGTCATATGGACAGAGCAATTTTTAAGTAGGCTTGCAGCTAGAAAGTTCAAGGAGCTAAAATAGTTCAAAACACCACAAAAAGCATGAACAGAAAGCTTGTTTGAGATCTATGCAGACGCTACAGCACAATAATCATCTAAGGCCAACATTCTGAAAATCTAAAATCGAAAACCATGAAGAACATATAACTTACCTGAGGATCCCCCTCAAGCCCATGTCTATACAATAAAGCATCCCATTTCTCTGCCGAGTTACGAGCTGGCCTCTTAATGAGGGGTACTGTTTTCCCATTAAAGACAAGAAGTGATTGAAGTAAATCAGTTTCACTCGCAGCAGCATCTGTTGAGAGATATATTACTGGAGAGTTGGCTCGTTCAACCACTCGGTTGATGCAATCAGCAGATTGAGGAACAGGGTAAAAGCAACTTGTATCTTTGGCATTGCTGACAGAAATTAACAGGAATGGTTAGTGGCACCTAATAGAAGCATTCTACTGGAGCTTTTCTTCAGAAATAACTATGTTTAACAAAATTGATGCGCTAAAAATGCTAGCTTGACTGAAGATGAAAGCCAAACAGGAACAGAAACCCTACATACTTGCAACTGGTTTGTAGGACACTTTTACTGACAGTCATGATAAACCCAATATTTCCTTGCTACCTGTGGTTGCATTTTATATCTGAATGACAAATACATTTCTTAAACCATACAATGATTTTTTTTTGACTTTTATCTCATACAAAATTATCGCTTCAGAGTTGGCTAAAACCACAGAGGAAAGGACAACAATCCATTAGCAAAAGGACTTAACCAAAATCTACGTCATGTCATGGCTGTATATAAAAACTATTTATGTTTCAATAGTTACAATAAGACACTACAAGTACATTCTTGAGAAATGGAAAAGAGAGAAGCCAACGTACCAGAACTTCAAGAAACCATGTCTCCGGAAATGAAGAGCTATAAAATCCCTTCCCAGAAATGTCTGAACAAAACGCTGTGCAGTTAACATAATGAGTCGACTTGGTTCAATTAGCGTCTTACATTTATGAGCAATAGGACCACCGGGCTGCATCACCCACTCCCTCTCAACGTCAGCAAAGAACACATCACCAATTGCAATAACATCATCATCAGATGAAAATTTTGACAACACATCCTGAACTGTCCTTTTCTTTGGCTTCTTAACATCCTCAGTCCAAGCAGCCTCAAGCTTACTCATAGAAACCCCCAATGACTTAAGTTTCTTAACACGTTCATCATCCATAAAACAAGGTTGGGGGGCTGAGAAATAACAAATGAACTTATCTATATGCAAATGATTCTTCTTCTTTTCTGCAAACTCTTCAAAAGTGACAACCACCTTTCTACCAAGGCATTCGTTAATGTGATCAATATCCAACACCCTATGAAACTCATAATCAACTTTGGAGCTCGGAATAACCAGTACTCTATTAAGCACGGCAGCAAAAAACATATGTTTCTCCAGACAAATCAAATGATTAGACATCTGCCCCGACACACATACAGCAAACAAATACTTATTTGATTTCGGCTTCCACTCACTGGTTTTCCTCTCGGAAAGCTTCTGATCTACCTTTCCGCAACTACTAAAAGATCCAACGCTTGGATCCGTAAAATTATCCGACAATGAACCTAATGTATCTCCCAAACGATGAGATGACAATAGAACTTGCTGGATTTGCTTATTCAGTGAAATCTGGCCGAGTAAATCAGATTTCAAGTTTTCTACATCTACATTATCAATAACATTGGAAGTTGAACTGAGTGAACTATTAACTGAAGCAGAAAAAGTTGATTTATTTACCAAGGTGCGATTCCAGAGCTTGAGAAGCCCCAATTGTTGCTGTTTAAGCAAATAGAGGGCGCGGAGTTCCGACTCCCGCATGTGATTGGTTGAACCGTCATATTTAACATCGGAGAGGGAGGTTTGGAAGAGGTTTTTGATGTCAGTGGTGAAGTAGAGAACAAGAATGAAGAGCGGAAGGACTATTGCCAAGAGGTACCTCTTATTTAAGCTGAAATTGAGGAGTCGAGAATTAGGAGATCGGCTTTTGAAATCATCGTCAATTTGGAAGGTGGATTGGTGGTGGCGAGGCGACTTTGGAGCATCATTCCTTCTCTCGTTTTGCTCGATTAGATGATGGCGATCGTCCTCCTCGTCCGAAGACTCCATCATTTTTCTTCCACTTCCTTCACCGAAATATGAACAATGGCCGCCTGGGAGAAAGTGTACTTTTTAGAATAGCACTGGCAGTGGGGGAGGAAGAAGAGTAATAGAGTAGAGTAGCGCCATCTCCCAGCAGTGAGTAGGCGAGATCTGTTCGGAAATGAGTGGTTAATAAGTAAAATTTTACGCAACAGAGCATGCTGCGTGGAGGGTGCAAAGGAAGGCATTTACTTGCACCAACAAATCATCCACCGACGGTGGCCGGGAAAATGACCCGCTAGCGGACGGGATGATTCCTGGACGGCCCATCATTAGATTTTCCAAAGAAATTCATGGCCCAGCCCATTATTTTCGTTTATTGGCTGACTTCTTCTGAATTTGTAATTGCGGAAGCTGTACAGGCACTGGTTTCTTGGTTTTCAGGAAATTCTGGCCCTTGAAAGCTGACCCAAGAATGGTGATTGCAAGGCATTGATAATTCGATTTTTTTTGCGATTATATTTTAGTTGTCAATTTAAGTTAAAATACATAAATTAAAAATTTATACAAATTTAATATAAAAATGATTAAAAATAACTTTATTTAGAGTAATATTATGGTTTTCTCTATTTGCTAGTAATATCTTTTTCTTATCACAAAGAGTGGCCTAAATTCAATAAGCTAGTTTGAAGTTTTATCTATTATTAAAATTAAAAGAAATAAAAGATTATGTGAATTAAGATGAGAATAAACATAATAATTACTATTTTTATTTCAAAATATAAAATATTTTGACTCTTCTTGTATAAATTAAGTAAAAAAAATAAACAGTATTTTCTTATTATATTATACTGATATAAAAAATAAAATAATTATTTTATAGTAATGATACTTTTAAAAAATAATCTTTAAAATTTGTAAAAAATAAAATATTTTTTAAAAATTATATTTTAAAGTGGACAAAGTATATTATTAATTTTGTAAAATTGACAACTTCTCTTTCTTTTTCCTTCTTGTTCTTGTGGTAACAAAATTGGAAATTTCTCATAATTAATTAAAACAAGTTTGAAGTCTATTCACTGGGGAAAAAAAAAAAAGGAGTTCGGAGTCCATAACTTTTTATAAGTCAACAGCAGTAGTATTTATTTATGGGTTCTTTCCCTGGACCAGTGAGGAGATTGGCTCCAACAAATTCAAACGAGTAGCGGCTCATTGACTTTGCCGATACATTGAAGCCTGCATACATTACTCCCACCAGGAGAACTGGACTCTTTCCGTTGCTGGAATTGAGAAAGCCCAATATAGTAGAGGAATACAAGCGATAAATCCAGAGGCATAAATTGGCATCTCAGAACATCCGACACGTAGCTAAGTTGCATGCATTCCAGAGATATCTCGTCTTTACCACACGCCGGAGGTAACCACAAAATTTATATATATAACGCTGAGCGGTTCGACTGGGCTTACAAGGGGACGAGCAGAGTGTGAAGTGACAGGAACTTAAAAATGTCTTCGAGGATGCAACGACAATTGGTAACGCTAGGTTCATGGTGGGCGATGCGGAGCGCCAGGAACAAGAACAAGGTCGGTGCGAAGGAAATGCGGCTGATTGGTATGAAAGCATCCGACCGTGCTGCCGTGCATGGAACTAAGCCGCCTGTGCCGGATGTCACTGATGTAAGTGCCAGATTTCTCACTGACTCATACTTCTAACCATTTTGTACCAATATATCTGTAAATCTTAAAATATATTTAGATAAGATTTGATTTTGAAACCGAATATAAAATTTTAAGTGTAAAATTTATATCTCTTCTCATAAATAATTTAATTTTTACAAATAAAAAATAAAAATTTTAAAATCAAACTCTATCCAATCACATTCTTAATTTATTTCATTTTATAAATAATTTAACTTTTATAAATAAAAAATAAAAATTTCAAAATTAAACTCTACTTAATCAAACCTTTAGTTTACGATAGTGTTTTCTATCTCTCAAAAGACCGCTGAAATAGGCATCGAAAGAGCGAAAGAAGAGAGAGAAAAGAAAAGAAAGGAGATAGATCACAACTGAAGAACAAGGATTGGGAACTGCTGACTGACTCTAGCATCAACTCATGACTATAGCAACCTGATTCAGTGGCAAGGACGAATGTTGCAGTTTAAGGCGCATTTCTCCAGTCTTTAGCACACGCCTGTCTCCTTTATGCTCCCATGTTTAACCAAGATTTTCCAAGTGAACGACTACAGACTACGCTTTGTTCTTCCAAATAATTTCGCATCAAATCTTGAAATGTTTACCCGAGAGAAATGAAGAATGAGGTCATAGCACATTGTAAATACATACTGCATTGCGGAGATGCCAAGGTGTAAAGAAAGGAACTACCGAAGTGACTACTTTCTACACTAGGAATCTTGTGGCTTGAGCTAAGGAATCTAATCTCCGAATCAGGGCAAAAATGCGGTGAAATTAAGCAAATAAGACCTATACTTAGCAAGCCGGGAGGATGCCTTAAGTCTAAATCCTCGTTGAACTAACCTAACTTCATTCGGTCACTTCAACCAGCCTTCCGCGAATCCATTTCTTGGTCACAGTAGCCGACTTCTGTCGCGTTTCCTCTTTGATGGTTATGGATTTTGATCCATTCACGAGGGAATGATTTGCATCATCTATGCGACCGCTCAGTTCAGCGTCACCAAATCGCCCCGGGAAGCTGGAGAGCCTCATCGTATCATCCAGCACCAGAGAAGGTACATCATAACCTCTGGATCTGATTTCATTGAGCTTCTCATTGCCATTGACTGGATTGTAGTTGTTGAAGATGGGTACAGGCCCATGGTCTTTCGTATCCCATAGATCTTGCAAGTCAGATTTCTCCAATGTGAAGTCTGTAATACTGACATCTCTAGATTCTGATGACCGAGCTCCATTTAAATCTTTGTGTATGATTTCATTCGACTGTTCAATTACTGCAACCGTTTTGCCCTCTACATCAAGAGAAGTGCTTCCATAATTTTGAGATTCTTCCTCTCCTTTCTCTATGGACATAACAGTTTGGACAGCTTCAGCAATAAGCTTTCTGGTCTCAATTAGGGAAGCATGAGCAACAGGGCTCTTCTTTGCAGCCACTTCGAGGGTCTTTGCAGCCTTTTCAGCTTCAGCAATCAATAGCCTGCGAGCATTGTTACGCAGAATTATTGGTTCAATGCAGGAATGTAAAACAATAACCTAAAATGCAGGTAGCAAGTCAAAATCAAATAAACGAAAGGTCAAAACTAAAGCATTTAGCATAGAAAAGTAGAAGCTCTCCTACAAAAGGCATATGAAACAGGCCAATATAACTTTGAGCAATTTCCCAGCTTACACGAGAACAAAATTCTTCTGATTAAGAATGGCACGAATAAGCAACTCTGTCAATTGGATTTATTCATTCATCATTTAGCGAAGTATGACCAATACAAGTATAAAAAGAGATGCTCCGTTTAACCATTGATGTAAAGTAATAGGAATTTCTTAAGACAATTCGAAAAGGAAGCACCGGAAGTTTGATATGCATAGCAGTACGTTTTCCTCCTTCCTCCTCGACTCTCACTCCCAACCCCCCTTCAAAGTATAGTCAGGCGCAGCAAAGTAGCTCATGCAATAACCAAGAGATACGAGTGTGAAGAGAGTATCAAAATAAATAAATTTACTTTGCTCTAGTAACAGCCTCGTTTTTCCTGCTTTCAGCTACTGCTCTCTGTGCTCTGATGTTTTTTAACATCTCTAGCTTGGAGCCTACTGAAGGATCTTTGTACAGGGGGGCGCAGCCCCTCTTTAACTTTATCCTTTGAATTTGGCTCTTGCGTTCAGTCTTTGCAAAATCATCAGTGTCAGCTTTCTTTTCGGAACGACTTCCTTTCCTTGCTTGTCCTTCACTGCTTGGCTTTCTCCTCGGCCTTCTTTCAGCACCTTCTTGTATTCCATGATATTTTACCAGACCAGAGTAAACTCGGCTTCGATATGACTGTCGACAAAATCATAGTCATTATCAATAATTTGGCAAGAATCAAATGTTTATAGAAGACTTAATTTGACTGTGCGAGCAGTAATGGCTGTCGCAAGCATATTGGCAGGCACCTTTTATTGCTGTCATCTCTCTCATAGAGATTCACACAAAAATTTATAACCACAGAAAATAAAACCAAGATAATCCAAATTGAATATGAATTCTGATGGGGCAAGACTTAAGCTCTTACAGGATCAGCCCATTTAGCAGCAATGGCCTCTGAAATCTTCCTCCTTTGTTCAAGGGATTTTGGTGCTCTCTTGCTACCCTTTGGCCGCGGTGTTCTTTTTCTTTCTTCAACACTCTGCACCCACTCCTGCTTAAGCTGCTCATTCAGAATCTTGTATGAATCCCACTGTAACTCTACCTCATCAACAAGACCCCTTCTTGCAGCTTCTGCAATTAGATTTTGCCATTCATAAAAGCAGGTCTCCTGCAGCATCAGCTTCTCACGACGTCTTTCCCACCCAATCCGTACACCAGCTCCTATTTTGATCCTTGTTTCTTTACTATACAGTGAGAAATTTGCAATCAAAGTTCCAAAAATGGACATTAAACCAAAAGGCCTAGACACAGGTGCAAGCAAGCTAGGGACAAAACAGGGTTCAGAATAATTTTAAAAAATGGTGAGAAGTGTACTTTATGCGGCAATATTAGCTTGCATCCAAATGATTGAGTAGCTATGCTAATTTTTCCAGCATCAAAATTTCTTTTCTCCTTTCTTTCTTTATTTCTTTCTTCTTCTTCTTCTTTTCTTTAATAGTGGGAATTAAATCATTCTTAATGGGTAGATGACTGGCAATTTGGACCTAAATCAAAAGAAAGAATGTTAACACTTCTTCCCTCCAAAGGATGCAAAGTCCATTCATCTTTCATAAAAGATAACAGTACTCTGTAGTAAATAACAGAATACTTTTGGAACTGTGTTTAAGCAAAGAAAATCCATCAATAATAACCTTTGACAGATTAAAATAGCCAAATAAGAGGCTGGAAACAATATCAAAGACTTCAGAAACCGACCTTTGAGCATGTCCCAAGTTAACTAACTTCTTCTTGACCTGCATGGGCAGAACATTCAATTTAGTAAAAAGTTAAACAAGGAAAGGATTAGCTCAATTTGCTCACACAAAAATCAGAGGGGCTGCATAAATCCAAATCATTTCAGTATTAGTGCAACACTACAAAAAACATGTAGATAACATTAGCAAACATCTTTATACAGATATACAGTTGGAAAGTTACTGAATATTTCCAGGTTGACTACATTATATTCTATAATGCTTCTTTAGAGCAGTTATCTTAATTGAAAAAGTGGGCATTTCCTATCCTGCCTGAGTCCAGATTTTGAAATTTGAACAATTAATTCTATAGTAAAGTCATTCCTGTTTTTCTTTTAAGCAAGTACAACCACAGGAATTACCTTGATTCAAAAGGAAATAAATCATATCAACTCAAAGTTCGAGAAATTAATGAAATTTACGAAGAATATCCTAAAGAGAATAATTTCCTTGACAGTTATCAAGTTTTGGTTCAAAATGATGTCATCTCAATACTTTACAAGTCATTGCAGGTCTTCTACATAAGATCATTCTTACATGACATCACCTTAGGGTCCTGCATTGCAAGCCTTGTTCTCTCTCTTATCCGCTGTAAAGTTTCTGTACATTTTTACGAAAGGGATGCATGAGAATCTTATGAACATATAACCAGTTTGAAACGTCCAGTACCTCAGGTGCATAGAATTACCTGGACTGTGCTTCCTGCCTTTGTTCCAGGGTGTGTTTCCTTTATTAGCTTTCGAAATCCTCATCCTTCTCAACTTCTCTCGCGCATCTAATTTATCTGAGTCTTCACTTGAAGATTGGTTCTCATCCCCAGTTAAAGCCGAACCTGCTGAACCTGAATCAACCCTCAAATTGAACCCTCCATCGCAGTGGGTCACAATAATAGGTTCAAGTGTGGCAACTGCCTTAATGACTAACCTAACCCTCCATAATTCAATTCTCCCCATGTTAAAGTTGTTAGCTTTTTTGGGAATAGAGGAAGACTTCCATGGATACAGCAATCGTTTCTCATTTCTGTATAACAAGTTATTCTGCAGGACGATTTGAGACCTAAACTTATGTACATTGTTCTGGAAACAAGGTTGTCCAATAGCAATATCTGCACAGCAATCAATGAAAATCACGGTAATGAATTAATAGATAGTCGAGTAATCATCAGAAACAGCAGAAAACACACAGCTTTGTCAAAAGACAGGAAGCTCCGCAAAACGAATTCTATTTACAAGCAAGGGCGATAAAGATAGAATTTTTATAAACGCTATCCACAGGAAAAACTTGGGGGGGAAAAACACAGAAAAAAAAAAGCACACACACACACACACGCGCGCTCACGGGGACGGAGAGGAACTGTGAGGAAACAGAAACAGAAACAGAAACAGAAAGAGGGAGAAATAATTGAACCTAATAAAGGCATGGGGAGCTCATCCAGGCCACGTCCAAGAAACACAATTTTCAGATACAGAGAAAAGAGTTATGTTGCAAGCAGTGCGGATTCCATAAACGGATTATGAATTCTTCTTGCAAAAGAAATTTCGGGAAGGTCTGGAGAAGGAGATATAGTGAGAAGAATGGAGGCAGGAGCAGACTGAAGAGAGCACAGAAACGGGAGGTATTACGGGGTATGGAGCGAGAGCCACACGCAGCGGTGCTTTGTCCAAAAGTCACAGGCGCTAGATAATGGATTTCGTATCACGATATTTCAAGATTCCAATTGTTTAGCAGTAAAAAACAAAAACCAAATCAAAACAGTTTCAAGTGATTTTTTAAAACCGTTTCTGAATTAGCACAAACTTTAATGAAATGAATTCAATTTTAACTCTATGTTTATGAGTGCCATTGGATTGAGATTTGAACCGCATGTTGGTTTTCTTTTTTGTTTTTCCCTTAATAAATCAGACACTATTACTAGAAGGGAATAGAAAAGGGAAGAAATCCTTCTTATATTAATTAAGAGTACTTCACCAAGTTAATTATATATTAATTTTAAAAAATAAAAAATTAATATGGTATGTTTTGCTTGATGACAAGTGTTTAATGAATAATGAGTCTGATATCAAATTATTCTATTAAATTTTTTATCTAAATATGTTGAAAATTTTTTATTTATTTGTCAACACACAAAAAAGTATTGTTAGATGCCCGTGAAGTTAGGATTGAATTCAAGCAAAGCTATTCCGCGATGAACTGTGGGACTAATTAACTGCAATTACCACAATTTTTAGTCAAAAAAAATTTCATTCTGCTATATTCCATCTTTTGTCTTCCTCTGGAATTTGATAGATAGAACAGTTTACGACCTTCGCCGCCGGTCCTAGTCCCTACTACAAATTAAAGTTAATAGTGTATTTAAATTAAATTTTTATTTATATTAAATTATATTAAAAATTATAAAAATAATTTTTTTATAAAAAATATACTTTAAAATAAAAAAGATTAGATTGAAAATCAATCCAATTGGCTCTCCCGGTTTTGCACGTTTCTGTTGAGCGCAACGTGACATACACGAAATCCACCGTTTCATTTGAATCATAACAAAATCGTTTAATTCGTTTTACTTTTACGCACTGACTCTGATAAGTGGTATACACAGACTCATCCCCTACTGGCCCTAAGACAATACAATAGGCTCCACTTTCATCCTTTTCCCCTATAACCAGTCAACCACTTCTACCCCTATTCCCCCGGCACCGATTACCAATTCAAGAGGCCCCTCTTCTCTCCGACTGTGTATTAATTATTAAACACCTGTCATAGCTTACTATTCCACTAGAGCCAGCTGCAATTAACAACTTTCAGCAAGACTAACCCAATCTCCATTCACCAAGAAGCTCCATATGGCCGAGCTTTGCATATCCACCGTAGCAAGGGTTGTTAACTTCAATGGAGAACTGGCAATCAACATAAGCAGCAAAACGGTAGCCATGGCAGTACTTGCTTCCCTGCCCATTCTGTCCGTTGTCAACTTGCATTGCAAGTCATTGTGGTCGCTAGCGCTGGGTACCCTTAGCTGCTGCAGTCGTGTCCGCGGTGCTCCAGAGACGGCAAACGGCGAACGAATGAAAGAAGAGGACGGGGTCGAGCTCCAGTGCGTGATATGTCTGTGTGATGTCTCCGAGGGCGAAGTGTACAGGCTTCTTCCCGAGTGCGGCCACGGTTTTCATTTTAGCTGCATTGATGTTTGGTTGCAGAACCATTCGACGTGCCCGCTCTGCAGGTGTCCCGTCCCTTGCACTTCGGCCAAGTCCCGGAATGGCGAGGAGCTACACTTGATGGATGCTGTCCTTTCGCATTTCCACTCTTTTCTGGATCACGTGTGTACGTGGTTCGTTAACCCTCTGGGCTTTGAGCTCACATCGACTCTGAGAGAGGACTATCGTTCTGTTGTATAATGGGCTTAATTAGATGAATTCGCAGCCTGTGCCGCGTCGGCCGTTGGAAGAAGAACACAGGACTTACAGCACTACTATTCTTTTTGTATGGGGAAGTATTCTTTTAATTTCTTTTTAAGATTTTCTTAAAATGGGTACATATGTAGCCATCATAGTTTCTTTTTGCAGAAATTGAATGTATGTAATTGTATTATAACCACTATAAGTTCCTCCGTATGTATACATACATACATACTCAGTAATAGAAATTCAGAGGTGTGAACAAGAAACTAGCAAAAGGGGAAGAGAAATTGGAATTTGTGTTCATTATTCTCCTATAGACTTTATCCTTTTATTCACATATTCAAACGGAGGCCCATAGTTCCTATAGTCTTCATCATTAAATGAAGCTGTATGCAGAATTGCACGTCGGTTTTCCTTTGAGCTAAAAAATGTGTGCGTCATTACGGGTAGAAGGGCACGGTGAAGCTTCTGTTGTGTAGGCTTAGTATTTTTTTCGAATTGGATTGAGTTGAAATTTAAATTTTTTTTTAAAAAAATAAAACTCAATTGTTATTTGTTCAAAAGAAATTCAAGCATTAATTTAGAGAAAAAACAAAAAATCTGAATGGTCAACCTGAATGAAAATATTAAAACTCTCTCAACGGGCCAGAGGACGGATGGGGCCTGATCGGTCAAAGAAATAAAATGGGCTGGTGCCCGGTGTTTGACTGGGCGTTTGTTTGCAAAATCCAAATTGAGTTTGGTTTCAGCTCTGGATCGACTCGTCATTTGGATCTTTTACTTTTCAATTAATGGGGGTGAGGTTGGATTAGATTTTTTTAATTGAATTATATTGAGATTTGATTCTTTTACTTTCTAACACATGGTGAGATTGGATTAATTTTTTTTAATTGAACTGTATTGAGAATTTTAAAAATAATTTATTTATGAAATTTTAGATAAAACTCTTATAATAAAACAAAATTCAAATATACCCTTTGTCTCACAGCAACCGACTGCCCGGAGGACCGTGCAAAGTTGGAATTTGAATGGGTTCTTGTCATACATATTCAAAATGAGGAAGGTATGATTACGTACAGCCACTCGTGCTCCGAGCGGCCGGGTTTGAGTAGCATAGAATCGAATGTTTGGTCATAGCTCAGGGGAAAAATCATTTCAAATTCATCATTTTGTCGAAGCTGGATTGATAATTTCTTCACGTTCGGTAGCCGGCCGGCTGATATCTTTTAACCCGGATTTTGTGGCCACAATTTCACCGTATTCTCCGGGAACACTTGGCAATTATGGCGGCAAAACAAATGAGAACTTGCCCACTTAAACAAGTAATAATGGCGGTAAATTGAAAAGCATATTGGAGATCACAGTCTGCTCCCAGTTGAGCTGTTGCTGCTGTAGTTTTTGTTTTATACATGTACTTATGATGTGTTTGAATTTTTTTAAAAAAATAAAATTTAAAAATAAAAATTTTACATTAATTTTTGCACTGCAACCCAATCTAAATATGTCCTTAAGCTCTGTAGGGGAGATGATTTTAGGAGCTTGACTGCTTATTAAAACATGCGAACGAAATAGGCTTTGCTAGATGCATGATTAACCTTGTCTTCATGATTAAGGTGTAAAGCCGGCGCATGCTATCTCTACTAAACTACATGCACAGGAATGATGGGAAGGGAGATTGGTGTATAGTCAATTTCAAAAGCAGGGAATGTTTTTATTTAAATGAGCTTTAAGGAACAAATATCATTGACACTATTGAGTGTTTGTTTAGAGGAGTTTTAATTTTAAATTCTGTAAAATTAAATTTTTTATTAAAAAAAATAAAATTTATTTATGACTCGATAATCAAATGTCACTCCATTGTCCTACACATTTCCTTTTCTTTTATTCCCTAATTAGGTTCCGTACTCTAAGCTAGCAGATGTGTGGCATTTGCCAATATCAATATAGTGGTGCGAGTGCAAGAAAATTTTCTGGTTCTTGTCCCTATCATATTGTATTATTGATAGAAGAAGCAATGCTACTGGTTTGGAATCGCTTCTTGGGAAGGATGACAGTGGCAGTTGAAGATTTGGGGGGATGTAGACTGATAATTTCCTGGTATTTGAGGGGCATATTTAAAACCATTCAAAAAATAAAACTTACATAAGATTGGATGAAATTTTAATTTAAAATTTTATAAAAAAAATATAAAAAAATAAGTAAAACTCGTAACGAAATTCAATCTAAATACACCCTTAAAATTTTATAAAAAAAATATAAAAAAATAAGTAAAACTCGTAACGAAATTCAATCTAAATACACCCTTAATCTCAATATTCTCTCGTGTGGGAAGAAAATAGAGCAACTCCAACCCAAGTTGAGAATGGAATAATGGAGTGAGCTCCTTTTGTAAATTCAAAGCACCGAGCCCTTTGGAAATTCAAACACGAGCACAAGTGAGAATATGTGAACGCATAAGACAAAGTTTTTATCATTAATTAGCATGTATCCAAGTTTCTTGAATCAGAATCACAGCCGTCTTATTGAAAAATGTTGAGCTTCTATGTTCTTAGACTTGTCAACGGAAGAGACCAGTATGTTCCGCGAAAGAAGAACGGTTGGCTTTGAATTGTTTGCATGTATTTGGAAACCATTTTATTTTAACACTTAAAATAAAAATTTATGTACGAAATTTATATTTTTAAAAAAATAATTTAATTTTTAATAAATTTATAACAAAAATTTTAAAATTAAATTTTATGCACGAAGAACTTAATATTTTTAATATAATAATAATAATAATGCGCAAAACTTGGCTAAATTCAAATACATATAACAAAATTTCATTCCATCATTTCTTTTCGATGTTAAATAGGCTTCCTGCTATATTTAATGTGACGCCTCTAATTGGTAGTTTCTAAATTATAAAATTACTAATGCTGTTTTAAATTCAAAACCACTCTATCAAAAGTTTGAATCTTTATGAATTACAAATTTTAATTATTATATTTTTTAAAAAAACAAATGGCTTATAATATTGTCAACAGTCGTGCAGGACAAGATTTTGTAACAAAAGTTTTTGCTAAGGTCATGTTTAAATAATTTTTCTAATTTACCAATGAAAGAAAAATCTTTTCTGATATTTTATTTATTTCACTAATTCCACGCGGATGAGTGCCGTGGAAAAGAGAGGTCAAGCTTCCCAGAAATTCAGCCGCATAGCCATGGTAGCAGTCAAAAGAGAAGACTCGGAGAGAAGGCTCCTTCCAGCTCCAGGAGAATGGTGGCGTCCCCCATCACTCAAAACGCAGCCGTGAGACTTTGCGGATCATTTCGAGACTTCGTCCCCGCTGACTGCTCGTTAATTCCCTCCTCCTTCATTTCTTTTTGGGGTCTGTCACTTTCTGTTCCTATCATTGGATTCAAATCTCGTCTCCTTCTTCTACTTGCAGACTTTTCATAAGTTCTTTTAAATCACGCTTCAAATACCAAACCTTTCTTGCGTAAGTAGCCAATTGGGTTAGAATTTCTTTAATTCATCTTTATCTTTTCCTTGCCTTCCTATATCTTCTGTCTTTATAAGCTCTCCTGAAACTTATTTTTCTTCTACATATTTCAAGCTTCTTTTGAAATTCTTCGATTTGGGTTTTGCTTAATACATTCTCGAATGTCCAGAAATCTTAGTTAACCATCTCTTGGTCTTGCTTCCGGTATCAAGATTTTCAAAAGCCTGAAGTCCGAAAAACCTCGAGTGCTTCTTGAAAATGGGAGACGCGCCGGCTGTGGGGGGGAAATTAGGTGATTCAGGTGTGCTTGAGATAACAGGAAAGATCATGTTGGTGGCAGTCTTAGCACTCTTTTTCGTGGTAGTTTTTGTTTTCTTCCTCCATCTCTATGCCAAGTGGTTTAGGAACCGCCGCCAAGATGAGTCATCAAACTCAGCCACCACACGGCGTCGCCGCCGCCGCTTTGAGTTTGCTCCGGGGTACCAAGAGCTGAATGTTATCACGTCACTCCGCGGGGGTCTTGACCCAACAGTCCTGAAAACCATACCTGTAGTGGTGTTCAGTGCCAAAGACTTCAAAGACGGATTGGAATGTGCGGTTTGTCTCAGTGAGCTCTCTGAAGGTGAAAAGGCGAGACTTTTACCAAAATGCAATCACGGATTTCATGTTGAATGCATTGACATGTGGTTCCAGTCTCACTCTACTTGCCCTCTTTGCCGAAATGCAGTCTCTCCTAACCCCGAACCGACGTTGGAGTCTATACTTCATGTACCTACGCAGGAGAGTGCAGGTGGTAATAGCTATTCAGCAGAGTGTCCAAATTTCCCTACAAATGTATTGTTTTGGGGGGATGACACTCAGGTTAGCACTTTAGGTGATTCTTCGGAAGAAGGCCATCAAGGCCGTAATTCTTCTGAGCCGCCAGCTTCCTCTTCGTCGTCGTCCTCATCCTCTTTATCAACCTCTACAAGTAATAGATTGAATGGAATCTTGGTAATCGATATCCCAAGGCAAATTCACGAGGATGAGGAACCAAAATCACCAGTGCCGACGCGCTTGAGGTCATTAAAGAGACTTTTGAGCAGGGATAGGAGGATAAGCCCTCGTAGTCCCACGAATTTTGATGTGGAGCAACAAGGACGTAGAGGCCAAAGTTAATAGCTTTGATCACATTCTACAAGTCAATTGCCGTCTACGTGGACAGATGATTCGTTCAGATGCCCTATTGCCCGGCCCTGCACATTATTCTTGTTCAATTTTTCCAATATTCCTTGATTCTTAGTGAAGGTCATGGTTGGAATGAACGTCATCACTCAGAAGCAGTTTCTTCAAGCATGCTTGTAAAATAGTAGGAAATGGATACTTTGTATATAAGCTTCTCCGTTTGAGTGTGGATCTGGATCCATCTTCTCTTACGGAAGAGTAAAGGAACTCAAGTTCCTTTTATTGATGTTAGCTTCCACCTATACTTGATCTTTTACAGAAAAAAGTTCTCACAGCTTATTGCAGTTCTCTTAGTTTGGTGGCTGAGCATTTGAATTGAGTTTTGCTGACGATTCTTAACTGCTTAGTTAAGTTAACATCACCATCAGTGGAAGACTTGATTGCAGAAGTAATTGATACTGAACTCTGAAGCTATAGAATCAGTTGAAAAGCAATCTCATAGAATATGCAAGTTATTCGCGCGTAATGGTCAGCAGTTGCTTAAGAGGCTGAGACTTAACTATATGAAATCTAATAGGTTAGAAGAAAACAACCTACCATGGAGTTAAGCAGATTGAAGAAACACAAGTTTCTTGCTGAAAGAGAATTTCTGGAACTATTAAACACAGACAATATTACAAGTGCCGTCCTCGTTCTGAGTTTTTATTTTTTTCATCAGCCGTAAATATGATATTCTTGGCACTTTCAACCCGTTATTTTTGTAGAAGCTGCTATCATTTCTGTTCTAAAACATCTCTTGCACTCTTTACTGATCAAGTCATATGAGATCAGTTAGTTGTCCTTGGTTGCAGAAGTCCAGCCTACTTCATCTTTGCCTGGTCCTCCCTTCCAAATAACAGCAAAATGGTGCAGAAGGGAGGAATTATTTTCCAAACAAGTAGTATTGTTTTCGGTGACTTTTCTTGCTGCAAATTCATTGCTTTGCACAAAAAAGGATAAAATGAAAAACTTCGATATATGACAGAGAGTTATGGGGTTGCGCCTGCCATGAAGACTGGACAACAAAAGGAAAATATAAGAACATGTGTTTCAAAAAATCCCTTTTGGAACTTTTCATAAACTAACAAAATTAGAACGAAGTTTCTTCCTATTGGCATCCATGAGTTGTTCCTGGCATAGTAGCACATACCAGTGCTCATTACACTTCAAAATCTGCTTTAGCATATACTTCTTTCACTAAAAAGGATCCAAATCCGGTGAATTACAGCTTGCGTCCTTCATTAAAGGAAAGGAGAAAGGGACGGTAACCAAATGCACCTTCGGCTGATGTTCTGGTCCTATGTTACCAAGTAAACAGGTCCGTAGGAGTGAACATCATGAGGATTGTTAAGCTGGTTTAGACACATATAGGGTACTATTCCATCCTCTTCTCTCTTTGATGGGTTGAAAAGACTCATCAAGGGTCCTGAAGTTGGCTTCCGAGACCTGCTGGTAATGCCGCCTGAGCTACTGTGCATTGGACCAGAAACCATACCACCGCGCCTCACTTTAGGATGAAAGGTGGAGCCGTCAGATGGTTCAACTATAGTCTTGTTTCTCTTGTCCATCTTCAACCACGAAAACACAGAACTTTTCCACGATTTCCTGTTCCTTTTCTCCCCGTCTAACTCTATATTTCTTATATCTCCAACATGTTGGGTAACAGTCTTAAAGTTTGCTTCATATGCACGACTTTTTGCTTCTTCTAGGAACTGAAAAGAGGCCAAGATATCAACTTCTGGATTTCAATCTATTGAATCCAGAACAAAAATTAATTGAGGCAGCGAGCACACCAAAAAGTCACAAAATCCCCCCTCTGCTAAACCCAAGTTCATAAAGAGCCGCGCTACTGATCTGTACAGTCCATATATTAAACTTCTCTATGGGTACTAAGGAAGATGCAAAAAAAGCAGGAGAACCTGATTGAAGTCTGCCTGCGGATCAAACTCATAGTCATAGGAACAATAGTTTCCAGCTTCGAGTGATGGATGCATCGGAGACGCCTTCATGCTTTCCTGGAGATCACTAAAAAGGAAAAATCAGAGGCTATGAAATGAATTAATGGAAAAGGAATAATGCATGAGAATTTAAGAAAAACTTCTTCACGTGTGATGTGTGGAGATCCCTATTTTTGCTGATAACAGCCGAACCACCCAGTAAAATGACCAAAGGAGGAATGGTTTAAGAGTGCGGCCTTCTAATTCTTTTGCCTGCTCGCGTCAATTTGCACCAGAAGATGAAAGAGACAGGAACAACTTAAATAATGAGATTATCCAACCATTTTCGGACAGCGGAGTTGTTAATTTGCCTTTAATACTTTAACGGGTGAAAAGAACAGAGGCCGGGTTGGATCGGCCAGTCCCATGTGAGTGTACGAGAGGTTTATGTAAATTTGTGGCAGTGGCAAGGGCCGAGGGGAAAGCTGAACTAACATTTGCACAGAAAAGGGAAGTTTCAACATTTGCTTTGACAAGGAAAGTTCCGTACTTGCTAAGGTAAATTAAATCGCATTCCCGCAGACCAGACGGAAATCTTTATTCAGTTACTCGCCTTTATGCCAAACAACAATTAATCTGGCACGATAATGATGCATCACCATACCATGAATAAATCATTCTGGTGCTTACCTCCCAAAACCAAATCCCCTCGTGAACTTTCACTGGCTTCAGCCCTTTGAAGAGGCTTAGACCAACCAGCGCACAAGTCGTCCGATGATGAAGCCGTTTCATATCATGCACAAAACAGAGCAAGGAGAGGGAGAAAAGATGAAGTCAGTGGCATTATCATCACGATGATAATATACGAATTGGACTCGGAAGCTTTACGTTTCCGATCGAAGGAGCGAGAGATAAGTCGTGATTACTTATGCAGGCAATGGAGGTTTTTATGCCGCATCATGTTTCGGAGCTTTGAGGGAAAGAGCGAAACAGATAGACAGGAGTTGCTGTGGGAGAAGTGGGTGACAGCAAACGGGAAATCCGACGCTTTCATCTTTTACTTTTAAGCCAAATTGCAACTTTGCAAGTTGGTTTAAATTAAGGCTTGGGAATGCCGGAGTGATTTGTGACGTCGCGTATGATACGCAACGAGATACACTCCAAAAAGGTCCGTGAACGTATCGAATTGAAGCCAACAGCCCACTTCCACTTCGTGTCCCTGAAAAAGCAAAAACCATCCAACATTACGAAGTCGTTTAAGCTTGCTTCTCAGTTTTCCTTCAATTTGCTTGCGCTAATTTCCTCCTCCACACTTTCTTCGGATAAAATAATTCCATTAGTTATTATACATCCGCCATTTATATCATTTAGGGTGTATTTCATAAGCATCTAATTTTAAAATTTAATACAACAATTTTAAATATAAGATTCATATTTACTCTCTAAACAATTCAATTTTTTTCAAACTTAAAAAAAATCAAAATTAAATTCTATCAAACCTCTCTTTCGCAAAAAAAACAAGTAAATCAGCCCTTAAATCCAACTGCTGTTGCCACTTGCCATCGCGAAATTACATGAGGGGAATAGCCGTCCATCGTGCTTCATCAGTTTCAAGCGCCAACAATACGCCATCCAAGAACCCACATAACATATGTTTCCAGTTGTCGCAAATAAAAGTGTATTTGACTTGGGATTTAATTTTTTATTTTAAAAAGCGCAATAGTGAATCGTTTACGAACGAAAAAATAAATTCAAACTGAAAAAAAAAAATTTCCACATTGAGATGCAATTCAAGCACACCCTAAAACCCAATACCACAATTGGCTAGGGATCATATGGATCTCCTCACCGATAACGCCCGTATCGAAGCCCTATAGATACATGAACATTCACGCTGCCAAGTATTAAGAGTACAGTCAGAGTAGAAATACTAATTGGCCCACTCTTAACACTTTCGGATTTCCTTGCTAAAGGACTTAAATGTCAAAGTTGAAGCAAAGGCAAGGCCATTACAACAGCCAAGATGAAAGCTAGTAACAGTAATACCCAGGTTGGAAAAGACTGCCTCCTGTTTTTAACTTCTCTTGCAGGTTCTAGTCTATTCACCTCCCCCATTGTTGTTTTTCCATGTTCATTCAACAAAGGTCTCGAGTTCCCTTCTTCATTGGACACATGTGCAGCCTGGTCCCTGGCAGGCTGCTCAGCCAACTGCTGCTCTTCATACTTCTCCACAAATTCCGGAAACAATTTCCTAAAGGTTGGACTGTTATGCATAAAATTACAGTAAGCATTACTTATCCATCATAACAAGGAAGATCCAAAACAACAGATGTAAACACAATATTTGAAGTTGAAAACATGAATAACAGAATGGCCAAGATAAAATATAATAACTTGTTCAACGGCACAGAGGAGCAATTGCAGAAAGTAAATAAATGGAACGACGTCTGCCAACCATTCAGTCCAAAATTTTCAGAAGAAATGCAAAATTGCAAATAACTCACTTCTTACAATTGAATGCAAGGGAAGCCTTAGCAAGCTTTTGTTTCTCAGCATCTGTAGTAGTCACACTACCTGTCGTGGGACTATTATCCATCTGCATATGAAGTGCAGAAAGTCAGAAAACAATCAAGCATTCAACATTTTTAAACTTATACGAATATCCAGACTACATTAACCCCACAGCCAAAAAAAAAAAATTCCAATTTCATAACTTTCAGGCAAACACCAGCCAAAAATCATTTCAGTGGATGTCCTCCCCAATGTGTATAAGCACTCAGGAGAATTAGGCAGCAACAGGCCCCATTAGTTTAGTGGCAATACCACAATAATGATGGAAGCTTACCATGAAGGAAAGAAGTCCAGTGAGAATGCTGCACATGAGGTAAGACATCAATCAGTGCATAAACAGAATTAGCCGAAGAAAGCAAAGAATACCATCGGCAATATTGATATCAAATACCTTGAGACAGACCACATAGGGTTCCAACTCTCCGGATGAACTGGAAAATAATACAGCAATTGGAGGATACGACCTCAAAATAAGTAACAATTCATGCAAATCTACAAAATTGATACAATTGAAACTCCAAAAATTCAAAAACAAATTAGTGATAACATACAATCACTCATAGAAAGGCAGATCTTTTTTTGCGTCATAAACCGACCATTTGGAGTAATCATGCTGCAGAAGAGAAAAAAGAAGAAAACATGAAACTAACATCAGCTGCACCATAATTGCTTTTATTGATATGTATGATACTTGAAACACCATATTGTAGATCAACAGCCCCAAATAACAAACTCTGCATACCTGATTCCTGGAGGTTTAAATGGATATTCTGGAGGAAATTTGATCTTCCCATAGTAATATCCACCTAGATGTTAAAAACCATAGACATTTCAGTGACACAATCAGCTAATAAGGCATCTTCAAAGTATTACCCCAACCAAACTCACCATGTAGGAAAAGAATTAAAATGAGAATATAGGGCTATCAACATCTCATCCTACTTCCTTCTATTTCTTGTTTTTTTTTTTTTTTCTGAAGGCACACATAGAAAGCATGAGAAACACAAAAGAAATGTTCAAAGCTTGCAGGATCCTAGAATTGCAAATCACAAACCTGCAAAAGGCGTTCCTTCACTCCCCTCCAACACGTAATCTGCCAGAAATATTTAGTAAGCACATGATGTTGGCAGATGAAGCAAATGCATTTGAGACACAGGAACAAGTTACTACTATTAGGGGCAATTTATGCAGGTAATACAATGCAAGAGGCCACTCAAACACACATGCATAATGGAACAACCTAGACAAATTGGCAAGTAACCCCATAAGGATAGGTCTAGTACGGGTGTAATAATCATCAAGTGTACCTATAATACAAACCACGCAACTAGACTTGCTCAATTTCAACTCCTAGAGGTTGATGGACAGTAGGTATAAGTGTTAGGTCACGGGATTCCAGAGCATTTATACAACAAATAGTAAATATCAGACTGATTAAGAATGATTGTCAGTTTCATTCACTGTTAGCTTAATATGCAGAAAGTAAACTATGAGACATGTATTGAAGTTTGATTATCTGAAACTGCAATTTTCAAAACATGATATGCAAACTGACAATCTGCATGAAGGCTCCTAGACCTGGCTTGTCTTGCCATGTTTTCAGCTCTTAGATACGAACAACATTTGAAATTAAAGATAATTTGGTAGTATTTCACAGGGAAATCTTATAGGTAACCACAATTAGTATATGAAAGAAAACATGAAATTTCGCATTAATGATGAATGGACACCGCGCTGCAAAAAACGAAACACAGTTTCACTGATCATATGGCACCACTCTACAAGTAAAACCACAGGGAGTAAAAGAAGTACCAAAAAGCAAACTTACGCCACTCAAGGATGTCATTTGGGGCAGGCCGAGCCACAACATGAGACACGGGTTCCTAAAAATCCACAGAATAAACTGTCATCCGCACACTCAGCAAGAGAAAAGAAAATGAGGGGGGATTCTGCAATGTGTGAAACAATAAAATCATGGAAGTAATAAAAGACTTATTTGGATGAAGCTCTTAAAGCATTCTTAGATTACAACACTATTCTAGTTTAATAAAAGGATAAGGGAGCCACTAAAGCTTAAGAATTTGGATTTCAAATTGGAATATAAGAAAACAAAAGGTATTCAGATTCTTTGAAGATGATAAATCTAAAGAACAAATAATATCATAATCTGCGGAGTAAGACTCTTTAGACCTTGCAACACACACACACACACAACTGAGCACATGAAACAGAACCCCACTGAAAAACACATATGCTTCAAAGTTACCATATTACACCTTACTCGAACATTCTATTCAACTTATTTCTTAGAATGGCTCAATGCCAAAAGAAAGAGAACAGGCAGTAATGACACACAAAAGAACCAACAAGAGAAAGAACCCCATTTCCAGTTGAGAATTGATATATTCAAGAATCAGCCTGATTCGTCAAAGGCCCAAATCTAAAGATGGAACTGACAGCATAACAGAGAACCAACTGTCTCCTTGGAAATGAAGCATGCATCTTTTCAAATCCAAGAAATCAAATTGTAGTGCAAGTTCCTAATGATCACCAGGATAAGTCTCATTAAAGCTGTAGGTAATTTATTGATCCTGTATAATTGGTGAGTATATTAAGAATAATAATAAATGGGACTAGCTGGAAAAAGGGGGAATTTTTTCAATTACAAATGCTCCAACAAGTAAAGATCGTCAAAGATAGAGAGAAGGACCAAACTTTACAAAGAGCTCTATATTCTTTCTGAAGGCGCTTAACACATGCCCTTTCAGCCATCCTCAGCTTCTAACTGCTAATGTAACAGGAAATGAACACAGAAATTCTCCGCCGCCACGACTTCAGTGTTGCCTACCAAATACAGACTTCCCACAATTATTTTTCAAAAATAGAACAAGAAGAATAAAATGGTGTTGTATGTAGCCTCCTTTCCTAGGAATAGAACAATCATAATATAATAAGAAAAGATGCAATATGTCTAAAGATACAGCACTAATGGTGCATATCATCAAAGAGAGAGAATTTCATCCACTAATCCCCAAAGGTATCTCGTACTTCATTAGAATAGCTAAGAAGAAGGTTTAGCATTACATTTAATACGCCATGCCATCTTAGAAATGGTAGCGTTATCAAACTACAAACATAAAGTGTACCAAAAACGAAAAAAGGAAGGCTTTGCATGAATAAGCCCAGCCACTGGAGTGGTATTATTGAAAACCCTGATAGCACTAGGGAAAATCTAAATCGGCCAAGTCAGCACGAAGAAACATATTCAAGTTCCGAAATTAAACACGGAACGCTAAATAACGACAGGATTCCTCAAATGAGAACGCCTTACTTTTGTCCCTTAAAGCTCAAAGCAAGCAAATTACAAACACGCCGGCATATCTCATATCGTATGACATGCATTTCCAAAGTTCCAGACATCTGAAGATCAAGACTCGTAACCGAAGTCGGACACTGAAACATTGAACTAATTACTGAATTTTTTATTTAAAAATTTTGAGTACTAAACTCAATCGATATCAATCCCTACAAATGACCAGATCCACAAGTAATTGCTTGAAATCCAATAATATAAAAGATTAGCACGAAGCAAAAAGCCAAACAAAATATTACATCTATGCTAAAAAAACAAATATAGACACAGATAACAGGGAGAATTTTCAATTACCAATTCAGGATGTGAATTTTGAATCCTCGGTCCCTGGCGCTCGATCTCCGCAGCAAGAAATTATGATATGCAAATGTATAGCGTGTCGCTTTTGTTGCGGGAATTTTAAGTTATATTTCAGAATTGTAAAACGGGTATTATTCGGAGAGCGTTGAGTTTGGGGAGAAAAGAAGCTGTTTCTGCGTTCCCGATGGTTTATTGTCCAGCGACACTGTGAGCCAGGCGTTGGCTTCTGTCTGAAATGTCCATAATAACCCCTTTAATTTTTTAAAGTGTTATTAGGACTTTTTTTTTTTTTGTATGTCCATAGGTAGCTAGTTTTTTTATTATTTGACCATAATTCTTGAAGAGGTATACTCTTTGCATAATAGAACAAAAAATGCCGCGTGAGCTCAGCACCCAGTCATGAGTGAGGGGATGAGGGGAGAGTGGTGAGAATAACAAAATATTTTTTATATTTTTTATTTTAACATATTTTATCAGAATTAAAGGTTATGAGAATAACAAAATACATTACATACTCTTAATAAATAAAAAGCAAAAAAATATAAAAATAAATATAGAGGAAGAGGATGATAGAATTAGCCAGATATAGTAATTACTTATTAAAAAATTATATTATAAAATAATTCTTTTTATCTAAAAAGACATATACTTTCAAATGGAGAAAGTACTTAAACTAATTAGATCCCTCCCTCCCTTGCGTGCATCTTTTTTTAGAGATGAACAATATAATAATCAAATTATATATATATATATATATATATATATATATATATATATATATATATATAGTGTGTGTGTGTATGAAAATGATGATGTGCGATAGGTTTAAAGCAAAAAATATTTAAAGTAATTTATTTATCTCTATTTATTATTGTATATATAATATACTTAAAAAAGAATGACGATATTATTGTGAATTAGATACGTAAGAGTTAGAATTATAAAGTTTTAAAAATATTAAAAATATATAAATATAAAAAATAATTGTAAAACAAATAAAATAAATTTAAAATAAAAATTTTAAAATTAAAAAAAAATTATAATACAGATAAAATATTTTGATAACTAATTTGTCAATATTTGTTCTTTAAAGTGCAGCTTATTGGGGGGACAAAAAAAAGAAAAAGGAAATCCCTTCCAAAGCGAGCACATTACCGCGGGCGCTCCTTTTTCGGCCTTTCCTTTGGGTGAGCCAGTAAATTACATCGCCTACAGTTTGGACGCGTGCCTGTATTTCAAACACGGAAACTTCGTTTATTTTCAGTTGCCCAAACACGGAAACTTGATTGAACCACAGGCTTGCTGCCCTTAGTTATCCTTTTGTCCTAATCGAAGAAAAATTATCTACAAAAATTTGGAGTGGCCCGTCCCACATGCTTAAGGCCTGAGTGGCGCCTTGGCTCTCCTCCCGGAGCCCAGCACTGGAAATAAATCCCGAGTAAACTCCTCCTTTCTTTATTTAACACTACCAGTATGTGAAAAGGAAGATGAATTAGGGCTGCGAAAAAGAAGAAAGCGTGGCCGTACCTCGACATCAGAAACAAGAGGATTAGTTAATTAACTCATTCTGAAGCTTAACAAATTCAATGCGTCATATGACTCATATCCTCTTCAGTCCACAGTAGCAAACGAATCTTTTCCCCTTCTTTGTTTTTGATGTATACAAATCTCTGATCACTTCGCACATTGGAAGAGCATCATAATCTTTGCAAAGTAAACAACAGCCTCAAGATTACTTTTCCCGAGACTGCAGCCACCATAGATTATATGCTTAGGACCTCAAGAGTCATGACTTCAAGGGACTGGATGTATTTGGATTGAATTTTACGTATCATTCAAGTTTTATCTCCTTCTACCAAACAACGATTCACTCTCGCAAGAATCAAAACAGAACTCTGTACCATCCCCAGTTGTTGTCTGTTTAGCCCACACGATTTTCTGTACCTCAGATGGGTCTCTAACACCAACTTCTTGAGGTGTCCCTAAATAGTATTCATCTACTCTCAACCGGCTTTTACCATTCAGTAGAACCCCTGCTCAATTGGGAATAATCTTATGACAGAGTAAATTTGTGATTTAATAAAATTTTATTTAAAAATTTTTATTTTAAATTTCGTAAAATTTAAATTATTTATAAAAAATATAAATTACACACTTAAATTTTAAAATTTAATTTTAAAATAAAAAATTGTACAAATATAGCCTAAAACTAAAATCTTTTGCAAAGTAGTCTGGTCGATCCATTGACATTTAACTGGACATGTCGGGGTTGTGGATCTAAGAAGCATAAGGCCTCTGTGAAACTTGAACGGGGAGCTTCAAACTATCACATTCTTATGGCTGGATCCCATCTACTCTGCTACAAGAGCACAAAAGCAACAGCCAAGCTCTTCTTTTTCTTCCGTTTGAATCAGAACGTATTCAAACAAGATGGAAGCAACATTTTGAATTCAACATTGTAACACCATTGTTTTCAGAGAAAATCAGAATATAATATCCAACCCTTTCTGCTTCCTGGAGATTGAATATTATATCACGTGCCGTGTCACATGACCGCACAGAAACTGTAACAACTAATCTGGAATTCTGAATTACAACGTGAAACCTTAGTCAAAGAAGCATCACATGATCCCACTTAATTCAGATCCCAGTATATTATTAAATTGCAACAAGAGCATGTATAAATTTTATTCCGAAGCGCCTAATTGCCACAGTATCTTGATCACTGCATTCACAGTGCCACTCAACAGCTTGCTTTACAGCATAAATCAACAAATCCACCTTCCATTAAGCTCGAAGTGAATATTCTCCATCCAGCAAGAGAAAACTCCATAAATATGAAGCTCCACTACACGGCATTGGCTGTCTTTGCTATTGTGTTTCTGTTAACCATCAGCTCCTTATGCTGCAGAACACAAGCATCACGACTCCTCTTGAGTAAGATGCATGCATCCCCAGCATCAAGAATCGCTTCGTCTTCACAAACTCTGAAAGGTTTGGAGGGGGAGGGGCAGGGGCAGGGGCAGGAGCAGAATCCATTCAAGAAGGTGGACTCAAGCTTCCGGAGGATTCCCCCAAGTAGATCTAATCCCACTCAGAACAAGTAACTTCCTAAATCCAAAAGTTCCAAGGCTTTCCTACAATGCATTTTTCACTCGGACATCATGCTCTTATGCCAGGTACAGGCCTCCATGGAACAATTCTGACCAAAGCACCAAAAAGAAGAGAAGACTAACCCCTTGATTCAGAGAGAAATATACTTTAGCTGCTTCAGAGTATACTGTATCTCTATCCAATAGAATGGATAAATATGTAGGAAAATATATCATCTGTTCAATTTTGTGTTTGATAGTAGCATCAAAATTTTGTTCTTAAATGTAATCCCAGTTTATGGATGTGAATAGAATCATGTCTAGCATCAATATTTTTACTATTAATCAAAGTTGGCAAGGCTTAGCTGAAAATTACTACAGAAAAAAGACCAAAATTTATTAGATCTTTTCACGTCTAATAAGAATCCATCAACTTCAGAAGGAAACAACTAAGCCTATCTAAAAGGCAGATGGAAACAGACAAATAAATAACTAACCTTTAGGCAAAAGGTTTTACAAGTCACTGGTCCTAACACGTTTCTTCTTGTTCTTGTCAAACAATTTGGAACTCCTCATTGTAAACATCTGCTCTTACTCAACAGTCTTCGTACCACTATTTTCTGTTGTGTGTTTTTTCCTTCTTGAATTTCATATTATTACCATTAGTTGCATCTATGCAAAGAGATCTTTCTTGTGGCCGCTTTGGCCCCGACCAGGTTTTTGATGCTTGCTGAGATAAAAATTGTGAGCCTGAAGTAGGGGCAACTCTGGAAAGGCAAGTCTCAATCTCTTTCCTCACATCCTTCAACTTTTCTGGTTGAGATTTACAATAAGGTCCAGCAAGAAAGCTCTTCTTTTTTGAAGCTTTAGTTTCTGAAGGTCCAAAAGCAGCATAGAATTCTTTGTAAGCGGATTGCTTTGAAGTTTGTCTCAGCTTCCATTGATCAGGTCGTTTTGCAAATCTATGACAACCAAATGAAAATAAATAAATTAAAGAAATAAAACATACTCCCAAACCAATGTAGCCCGATGGTGAGCAGATTGCACCAAATAATATATTCTGTTCATGCATTATTTCACTTTAAATAATCAGCAGCGGAAGAAAATTTGTCTCACAACCTATTTGATTATGCAACTAAGCGATCAATGCGGTTTCATGCTTCTCCATTTTCCCCCTTCATTCAGAGGTCTGATTATCAATAGAAGAATGTCATCCATATACCATGATTCCTCATGCATATGATGAAGTTAAGAAAGTGTAGCTATTCCATGATATCCACTGTAGCAGCGGAAACTAGGGTGTGTGTGTGCTATACATCTAAACAGGTACCAAGCAGGAACCCGCAGGTAGATTAGAAAGAGGGAGGTTATCAGTGTTAAAAAGCTTGCAACATCAACATTGAGAGCAGTTAACCAACTGCCCATCACTTTGGGAAGTCCATATCATTCAGTCCAAGCAATCTGATGAACCAAAGGAAAGAAAGATTGCAACGGCACAAAAATTGCATAAGAAGTCATCATACTTTTCAATGCATTTCATCTTAAAAATAACAAATAAATATAGTACATATGGAGATAGACAACAGTAGCAGCTTACCCCTCGACATCAAGTTTCTTCAAGAGGTAAGGCCCCTGCTTGGTTTTGGAGAGTTCTGTTTGCACAGCCAACAGTTCTGATACAATCATCTCTCTCAGGGACAAACTGCTGGCATTAAAGTATTTCTCAATTGTGAATGACCCAGATGGATGCACTGAAATCTCCCCAAAATGTTCACGAAGTCTTGAAAAATGGAGATAACAAATAAGAAATATAATCTATATCCAATTGACATAAAACCATAGCAGGTAAAATACCAAAGCATGAACAACATAGACAGAACATACTTGAGAACTACTCTCCTCTTCTGTTTTGCAGAAGCATTTGAGGAGAGGAAAGCCTCAATTACCCGGGAGCCACTGGGGTCTTTTGATGTTTGAAGAATATGACGGTCTTCTAAAGAAGTCATACTAGTGACATAAATCTGTATGAAATCCTATAGAATGGAGGGGCAGTTAATCACAGAGTTAACACAACAGATATACATAAGGCTGTGGGAACATGCAGGAAACTAAAAGGGATTCTTATCGCAAGAAAAGGGCAGGTTTTTCTTTTTTTCTTTTTTTTTCTCCTTGGGTGGGGATGTGGTGGTGGGGGGTGGGGGGGGGGAGTTAAGAGAATGAAGAGGCATACACTCGGAAGTCTGAAAATTGACTGCAGCATTAAAGAACCCACAACATGCATCTTAGCATCGTTCGGCCAAATCCAGTGGGACTTATCTTCAGAGAAGAAGTAGTTGTCAAGAAATAGTATTTTTGGGACGACATATGTCGGAGACTCATTAGCTCCGTGAACAGAAGCCGCAAGAGCCTGACAACACTGCCAACATATAGCAAAGGTAGCCCACATCAGAGAGAATTAATGAACAGGAAATAGCATGTCTGCGTTATTCACGTAATTTTTAGGTTGGGTTTGTGAAGCAATTAATTTACTTATTTCTCACCAAATGAAGATGATGCAAGCAATTTTGATCTATTTAATCACAGCTACTTCTGAAATCAGTTTTCCAGATAGTGTCCTAGGATATAAATTACAAATAGTTTTCCAAATCAGTTTTCCAAAAAGAAGGTTGAAATCTAAGTATGAGGAGAAGAAATATAAATTACAAAGAAATTCACAGAATTCGCGAATATAAGGGATCATGATGTTTAGCTCTGACCTTATTTTCATTACAGTGAAGTCTTTGACATGCTGCTATGATAGAAGCCACGACACCAGATCTTCCCATTTCAAGAAGATCCTTGAATTTTGCACCCAGTTCCTCCCAAATAATCTCCATCTAGTTTCCAAATTATGAGGTAATGATTAAAAGATAGCTATGTTAAAACAACTGTTAAATGATAAGAGTTATCTAGGGAAACAAAGAAAGAGAAGAAAAATAAGGGATAATAAGGCCTTATGCCTAAGCAGGTGTAGTGGTGGGATTCGATCCAAAACTAACGCTTTAAATGAACTACAATGAAGATAGCATTTAGCAGTAAATATACTTGTGCTCATCTATGTATGTATCCACACATAAGTTTACATATTCCATAGATATACACACATAGCATACATGTTCTGTTTATATTACATGCATATGTTTATATTTATGAATGGTAGTGGTTCGCAGAGTATAATTACTAAAATCAAGAAGAAAACAATCAAATTCAATTTTATGAGCAAGAAATGAAAAAACGAAAATACACAGGCACAGCATCTCAGAGGACATACATGGTCTTGAGTTCTGGCATGAGAAATCAAAGCTTGCACAACAAAGTTCCCACATTGATGAGACGACAGACTGAATAACGAATTTCTGAATATTTTGAAGAATAATTCATTATACAAGGTTTCAGGAGCCACTTCCAAGATAACCTGTCAAGAGCAAAGATCTCAGAACAACCAGAAATTCGTGGAACTTACACTAAGAAAGAATCTACTTGCAGTTAAACAGATGTGTTATTTTGCAGAGTAATGCAAGTTGGTGTACTGACTATTTAAAAGGACAGCTTCTCTGCTTTTGCATACTTTTTTAGCTCTAGAAAGTGGACACTATTATGATTTAAAAAAAAATGAAAAAGAAGCTCCAAGATCTGTGAAGAAGATTGGCCAAATCCACAACAGTGGAAGTGGAAACTAGTCATCCAACTTAACCTCAGTCTCCTGGTGCAAGCCGTGGTGATTGTTTTGATTTCTAAAATCACAAGAAGTAAGGAATGGGATATGACAAGGCAGAGAAAACACAGGCAACTAATCAATTTGGAAAGGATTTCTGACATAACAATAACATACTAAAGTGGCCAATTCAGTAAAGCATAATATCATAACATGCAGAAAGCAAGTAGATATTAAATCTCTTTATATCACCTCCATCAAGTGACTGAATGCAGTTTCCTCCATTAAACTCAAAAGGTCTTGGACACCTGTCATTTCAATAAGACTACCCTCAATAGCATTCTCTGAGCTGCATCCAAGAAGAAT
Source organism: Rauvolfia tetraphylla (assembly GCA_030512225.1). Classification (NCBI taxonomy): domain Eukaryota; kingdom Viridiplantae; phylum Streptophyta; class Magnoliopsida; order Gentianales; family Apocynaceae; genus Rauvolfia; species Rauvolfia tetraphylla. The sequence continues at coordinate 441,446 of JAJQKT010000005.1, forward strand.
CGGAATGATATGTAATAGCAACTGACTTTGACCAGCTAATAACTTCAGAGCAGTCTGCCAATAAATATGCAAGATTTGTCAAGAAGAAGCTCGAACAAGGAAATGTTAGTCTTTGTTCATATACCTCATAGATAAAAGGAAAGCAAAAGAAAAATGAAAAAATGAAAGCTTTGAAGGATAAGATAAAGGATGCTCGCCCTGTATTTCCACATATAGGACTATAGTAAAAATCAAAAGAAGGCTTATTTAACTTAAAATTTGTATTTTAGGAAAAGTAGAATGAAGAAATCTGAACCGGCTACTAAAACATGCCTGCAGAACCAAGCTGCTGTACTGGTTAACTTGAAGTGCAGCCATATCTTTCTGGGAAGTGTCCAATATCCCAGATACAAGAAACTTAAGTAACTCAGGGAACCTCTGCTGAAGATGTTTCAGGTGGTTATCATTTAGCTGAGATGTTTTGGCATTCAACCTTTCAGCTAGCACCACTGATGACTTAGTAGCATGAAATTCTAAAGAATCTAAGGGCACTCCTCGACAAAGACAAAGAAGGCTTCGGAGAACATGAGATCCATAACAGTTGCACATCATGTCAACAGGATTCTCCACGATCACCTAGCAGAACATGGGGGGGAAAAAGATGTGATAAACAAATCCAGCGGAGCTTGACAAATCCTAAGCATCAAAGTGAAGTTCCTAAAAAAATTCACAACATTTTTGCAACAATTCAAGAAAATTCACATTATTTTACTTTACATGCACCATGTGTGCCCACAGGCCACGTATGCACGTGCATTTATGTATCTACATATGCATCTGTGCTGCATGCATAACCCACAGATCAAAGAACGAGATAACCCATCTACAAGGCTGCTAATGATGTAAGAGCTGCTAATGAAGAAATTTGATACCTTGCATATTGCAGATAGAGTCCCCTCAATCAAAGAATGGGTACCAATATCCTGAAGATGCACAGCCAAAGACTTCAAGGCTGTTTCAGCTACATGAGAACCAGATCTATCTGTAGCAATGTGGGAAAAGTCCTTTGCAGAGTTTGTGAGGAAGCCACAGAGTTGTTCCACTGAACAGCCCTCGAGAAGAGTTTGCAATGTGTGGCTTATAATGTAATCAGTTGCAACTTCTACTTCTTTTCCTCTTGCCTCTTCCAAAGCGTTTCCACATATAACAAACCTTTCCTCAAAATCAATTTCAGAACCTTCGATAACATTTGCAATCTCTGCAAAATATTTAGCTGTTTCTGGATCAACTTGTTTCCTGCCATTAAGAATTCAAAGCGTGAGAATATATAGTCACTTCATTTTGTATCATAAAATCAAGCACTTAACGCCAATCAAAACCTGAGAAATGATGTTTGAGGCACTGATACATTCTGGTGTTTTGAGGATCTCTGAGTTGTGAAGGTCTCTTCCGATTGGCCACAAGGATTCTTAACCAAGTTATCTCCACCGAAAGCGTCATGTTTATTGATTCCCGTTCTGCCCCTTTTTCTTTTCTTTCCTCCCTGATAATTTGAATGATCTTCTATTGCCATTTAATACAAGCTATACCGACACCAATTATGACATCTAACTTCTCTTTATGCAAAGCTTTTGAACCAAGAGGTACTCCAATTGATCCCTGTTGTACAACATACGTCCCTAACAATCAACAAACACCACCAAATTCGGAAGTTGCTGCATGGAATATAGAACTTATCATATTATTTGCAACCGCCAAAAACGAAAAAGGAATAAGATTTTCTTCCCACTATATGGTAAGCTTAATACATTATTTGAATTGCCCTGAAAGGCGAAGCAAACAAGCCAATGAGCAGCAAAAAGAAAGAACCTTCTGAATTATGCTATGTGCCACAGGCAGATAAATAGCACATTCTTGAGAGTATGCATCCGCTTAATGATTCCATGGTCTGGTTCCTCCAAATAGCTAAACTAATATTGGTGCAGCTTAAAAGGTTCCGAAAACTTTATGGCCAGAAAAAACGAATTGTTGAATCAGTTATCCCTATCAGCAACCAAGACTCACAACAATTCACAACACACAATAAAACTCAGAGTAACCGCACGAAGCAGCATGCTATAGTCTCAATGTCCGTTTGCTTAGCAACCAATAACAGAAGTTAAAGAACTCAAAGCCCCTGCAGAAAGGAACAGCAAGCAAAAGAAGACGGCTTGATAACAACACCTACCTAGAGACTTCAAAGAGGATGGTAAATACTCCAATTACGGATATCAGGCTTCAGCGGCGAAGGAGAGAGAGCGGAAATAAGAGTGCAGCAGAAAGATGGAAGCTATCGAGGAGGCGTTTTCTTGACCTTATCTGGCGTCGTTTGTTTTTAGACTCTGCTCCGCGAAGGAACGCATTCGGTAGCTCTAAACGCTCATCGGGCAGTGCGCTCATACTGTATCGTCTTTGTTGTTATTTACCCCAGATCGAACGCATTACTTTATTTCGTCCTTCAAATACGGCAATTTTCGGCCAGCCGTAAGCACGGGACAGAACTATCTGTTGAGGAGGTGCCGCAAAACGGGCACGGAAGGCATATGGACTGGATCTATTGGGCTGTGATGATTATCAAACTAGGATAATTGATTGGGCCAATTTAACAAGTTGCAAATTAGAGGATCAAAATTGTCCCGTTTAAAATTTCACGGGCCCTAACCTAGTGTTTATGTTCTTTTAGAGGGAGTCCAGCCCAGTATTGACCCTAACTTGGAAAGTGTACTTGGATTAAAGTAGAGTTTTGATTCAATTTTTATTTAAATTGTGTTATATTAAAAATTATAAAAATATGTTTAAAGTAATAAAAAAGTGAGATTTTTTTTAATTTAAAACTTTCCCTGAGAAATTGTGGGAAATAAGTAACTATATAGTTAAAATGAGAACAAAAAGTTGGAGGGGAAGAGTATTTCCCTTTGAATTTCATTTCATATACACCAGTGAATTTTAGAAGAACCAATTAATCAGGAAAAATATATATTGAGTTCTAATCTAAATTTTCAGTTAATCTCAATCTAGTTACCCGTGTATAAAAAGAAGTAAGTAATTTGTCTTTCGGGCGTATATCTCCCCGTCATTTATCAAATTTTGTCATCTTCGCTGCAACCCTCCCCCGCAGTACGATTCATTGATGAGAGAATAGGAACCAACAGTGGGCCATTTTGACACTCAACTTGGAATGGAAGAATTTGGAAGAACTCTCTACACAAGCCGGCAAAATACACGTTGCACGGATGCACGTTTTTCAGACTAGTATTACGTGTCCAGATATGCATCAATTTAGTTTAGGTCTGACACGTTTTTTTTATTATATAATTAAATTTAATTTATTAAATTATATATAACAAATTATATTTTTAACATTGTATATATTTTTTAAAAATTTTAATAAATTTTTATTATCAAATTAAATTTAAAATTTAATTTAATAACTATATAAATTTACACATTCTGTAAAATGTACAATACAATAACCGAACGCGATATGCATTCAAGAATGCGCGCTCACCCTTGGGCCCTCTCCGACGTTAAAGTTCCAGTAGCGACACAAGGCGGCACCTTCCGTATTACTCCTATCCACTTTCATTTACAATTTGATATGACAAGGAAGCAGCAGACATCACCGCAAAAGAGCAAAAGCAATAAAAGACACTGGCGGGAAGCGGCACTGGCTAAGGTCCTTCAAGCAAAGATATTTTTTTTTTTTTTTGGCTAACTTTAGCTAAATTGGTTTCTGGTCCCCGGCGGCCCTCCCACTCCCTACCCCTGTTAACGATTCTCTCTGCTAATAATGGTTGCTATGGTTCTTGATTCTTGATCATCAGTACTCAGCATGTTCTGTGGGAAGCTTTGCAGAGTTGCATTTTCAAGGCGGTTGGTTCATCGTTGCCAAGTTTGAACTTTGAAAGGAGGCTCCCGCCCTCGATTCTTTGTCCCCGGACGCTATTAGGCACAGTGAGTAGGTGGCTAGAGTTAAGGACTGATTTCAAAGTCAACAGCATTATCCAATTTCCCTCAAAAAAAAAAAAGAAAAAAGAAAAAGGACATGTTACAACAAAAATAATAATAATAAACCGATAAAGCAGGTGGCAATTATGGATCCGTAACCACGTGCAATGATTTTATCCCCCAAAAAAATAATAAAAGGTACAATTTCCTCACAAACATCTTTTGTTATTTTTATAATGGAACTTATTCCATTTTTAACAACACAAACACAAGAGTCTGTGTCTCGATGTCAACATACTACTATAAATAAAAGTAGTACTTAATTTAGTATTATCCCAATTATGATTTCCCACTGCCGATTTGTATTTTTGTTAACATTCATGTTCATTTTCTTCTTCGTCTTAAGTTAACATAGCAAGTAAATGCAAATAAAAAATATAAAATGTGCAAATGGAAATTTTTTGCCTTAATCTTCAAATGCAAAATTTTCTGTCTTAGTGCTAATCATGATAAAATTATTTTTCACAAGTATTCAATTTATTCTCTCCATTTAACATAAAATAAACTCTTACATTTTTTCTAAAAATAATTATTTATTTTTTCCAAGCAAACATTTCTTTTCATTTAAATTCTATAACTAACCAATTGATACATAGAAATGAACAATAAAACACACACGTAATTCTATAATTAACCTCATTTACTAATAAACGTAGTCTGCTACTTTCTTAGAAACTAAAATCTACCTTTAACCTCCTAATAAAAGGGTCATGCGTATGAAAATTGGTGGGATGATCAATGATGCCTCGTAGCATAAGCAAGGAATATGCCCATATAATTTAGATTTAAGAGGAGTTTCGAAGGCAAAACTTCTTTCACTTGTGTTGGAAGCCTAGGGTGTAGATCGAAGGATGTAGACGAGTGAATATGCCCATGTACTTATCTTTCCGTTTGCTTATATTAGGACAAAACTTCAGTAACCATCACAATATGTCCATATACTTATCTTTTCGTTTGCTTATATTAGGACAAAACTTCACTAATCATTACAATATACCCATATACTTCTCTTTCCGTTTGCTTGTATTAGGACAAGGCTTCAGTAACCATCACAATAGAAGATAAAAGAGCAATTACTTCAATCCATTGACACCAGAATTAAAGAATCCAATGCATCATAAAGTTAAAGCCAATACTCTCTTTTTTTTTTCTTCTTCTAATTTCGCTACAGCTTCGACTTTTTTCCTTTTTCTTTTTCCTTTTTGGATGAAGGGCTTCGATTGTTTTGCAGGGAAGAATAGTTGTCAAGAGATTCTTGGCAATCCCAAATGATTAATTCTTAATCCTTTGAACAAAAAAAAGCATGCTAAAAAGTTGGGTAGACAGCTAGACACTGATGCTTTTGAGATATATGAATTTAAAAAAAAAAATGTGTGCAGCCAAACTGTTTCTTGTTGTTTTTTTGTTTATAGTCAAGTTGCAAATTGAAAAAAATATCAGCTCCTTCCCAGCCATGTGCGCGTGTTGATTTTCGCGTTAGCATCAATCATACACGTGTAACGAGGACAAGAATCTGGGTAACTCATAAAAGAATAACTCCTTTCTTCAAAAAAAAAAAAAAAAAAACTAGTACATAATTTTTATGTTGTAGTTGTATTAACAAAAAAAAACCTATTTATGTTTATATCCGATGCATAATAAGTTTTAATAAATATTATTCTCATTTAAAATCAAATATTTAATGGATACAGATTTGTACGCGCATTAAATAATCTGTTAAAAATTTTTGTAAAGTGAAAAAAGATATTATTATAAAACAAAAGAACTTGTGCTTAAAGCAGCCAAGGAGACAGACAACGCTCTCTTTTTTTTCTTTTTCTTCTTTTTTTTTTTCTCACTCACGGGTCCCGATCTCCGGCAGCATTCCAAGGAAGAAGGTTTTGCCCTTTGAATTTTCTGAAGGGCGATTGACCAATTACACAGTTCCTTTTAATCTAATAATCGAATGATAATGATTGTTCTCTTTTATCCTATTTTCTTTGAGTATCACTCTGGACTTACTGGATTTGTTTAATCCAAAGTTAAGAGAGCGGCGGATTAAACAAATCAGGATTTAGCTGCATAAGGAAAGAGGGGAGAGAGAGAGAGAGAGGGGGGCTTTTGTCGGTGTTGAATGGCATATTCCAAATGCAGCGCCTCATCTTTGACTCCTCCAGACGAATTCGCCAAAGCTCACTAGAAATGTGAAACCTTGGAGTCATTTTGTCACACGTTGCCATAAACTCTGATCCTCACTTTCTGTTGCAATTTTTTCAGCTGATGCTGTCTCGCAACAGCAATGTTCCTGTAAATAGTAATACTTTTTACATTAAGAATTAAATATTCATATTTTTTTACTTTAAAATATATAAATATTAAAATAAACAAATACTAATCAAATTTTCATATTTAATTTTAAAATACTGTTACTATTCTAATCATTCTTCTAACTTTCTTAATTAAAAAGAATAATACCATGAGTATAAAATAAAATATTCAATTTTAAGTTAAATAAATCTGATAATTATTTAATAAAGTGACTAAATTTTAAATTTATTCTATAATAGAGAATGTTTTTAATTAGGTGAATCATCACCTAAACCACAAGTTGTTGACTCTATTACCTCTTCAAATTTTCAACCATACAAATTATAATTTAGTCGTAACGGAGCCATTCATGGAAGGAGCTCTCACGATCAGAATCAAATACTGAAATACAGCTAGGTTAATTGAAACCGTATCCAAAATTCGGCTGCCACCGAACATTCATTTTGTCCGCAATTTAGTCGGAAGATAATAAATTATAACCATTTAACTGGGTTTAGACTGCATTATTACAATGCTGAGCATGTCACTACACATAAGGATTCAATTTCTCAGATATTTTAGTAGTAATAATTATGTTCGACGGTAACCAAACGAGGAAGGATTTTTTTTTTTTAAAAAAAAAGATCGATATTCCAGCATTCATACGCACCAGAACCGAGTGTTGCGGCCCCAAGAGGCTTTGCTGCAACTTGCCACGGAGAACATCCTCTGTGCAGCTAAACCAAGAATCTTTCGACAGGTGACTGGATGAGCCCACCATAAACTCACTGAAGCGTCAATTACAATAAGAAAAAAAAAAAGAAGTAAATCAACTACCCCACCGTTCACGTGGAAAATTTTAGCAACCCACAGCCGTCGCCTCCCGGCATAAATATCCCCATGTTAGCTGCCCGTCCTTGCCCCATTCTTGCCCTACTGTACCACACAGCAATTCTCCGTTCACATCACCGGCAACCCTCTTGCCGATCAAGATGATCAACCTTCAACACCTATCTAAGAAAAAGAAGCAGCTTTTCGCCACTCTTTTGGCCGCTGTTTTGCTCATTGCAGCAGTCGTTGGAGTGGCGGTTGGAGTCAAGTCGCGCAAGAAAGACTCGGATGATCAGCATGCTGAAATCCAGGTCTCCGCTGCTCACGCCGTTGTTAAGAACTCATGCAGCAGCACATTGTACCAGGACTTATGCTACTCCACGCTCGCCAGTTCGCCCGAAGCAAGCAAAAGGGTGAGGAGCCTGAGGGACGTAATTGAGATGTCATTGAACATCACAATCACGACCGTCGAGCACAACTACTTCGCCTTAAAGAAGCTGACGGCGAGAAAAGGTCTTACGAAGCGAGAGAAGATTGCATTACACGACTGTTTGGAAGCCATAGACGAAACTCTTGATGAGCTCCACAAAGCTGAGGAGGACCTTCAGGAATACCCCAATAAGAAGTCCCTGCAACAGCACGCCGACGACCTCAAAACCCTCCTCAGTTCTGCCATAACTAACCGAGAAACCTGCCTCGACGGCTTCTCTCACGGTGATGCTGACAAACACCTACGCGAAGCATTACAAAAAGGTGAAGTTCATGCGGAGAAGTTGTGCAGCAATGTTTTGGCCATGATTAAGAACATGACGGACACAGACATCGAAAACGAAATGAAGTTGACCGGCCGGAAGCTGAAGGAGGATGACGCGAGTGGATGGCCGGAGTGGTTGTCTGCTGGTGACAGGAGGTTGCTGCAGGCACCGTCAGTCACACCAAATGTAGTTGTGGCCGCCGATGGCAGCGGAAACTATAGAACGGTGTCGGCGGCCGTAGCGGCAGCACCGGAAAGGAGCAGCAGGAGATATATCATTAGAATCAAAGCCGGTGTTTACAGGGAGAATGTGGAGGTGACAAAGAGGAAGACTAACTTAATGTTCGTGGGAGATGGTAGAGCTAACACAATCATCACCGGAAGTAGGAGCGTGGGTGGAGGCAGTACCACTTTCAACTCTGCCACAGTTGGTGAGTTTCTTCTGCCCTTTCATTCCTCCGAATTGCATTTATGTTTCAGAATTTACAATCCAAGTTCTTGTGCATATAATCACGAGTGTTTTTTAATAGCTAATATTGCCGTAGTGAGATTTACCATGAAACGTACTAACTGAGGCACATTTTAGTTAAGTTCGATGTAGTACCAAGTGCAGATGAACAGGAAATAGATCAGCAGAAAGCATAATTAACGCTTGAAACTAGAGACTCATTCCATGTAGTTTGTCCTTTTCCTACGTTGGGAATAACTTCACCTTACCGGAGTATAAATGTACGCTTCCGTTATTCTTGGGTGAGTTGTAATAGTGGTGTCCAATCATGAAAAATTGGAAGTAGGGATAAGTAGAAGCAGATACTCTTTGTTCTTCTGAGTCGGTTAGTTTCAGTAACAGCAGATTGTGTCATAATCGACATCCATGAATGACTCAGTAAGCTATCGCGTTTCGTCTTGTTTAGCTGTTTCGAAGATTACCGCATTCGGTGCTTTCCAGCCCATGGCCCAGTTTTGTTACTTTTCTGAGCGTTCCTTGACTTTTTTGCTGGCAATTTGTCAAGTATGGTAAGCATTCTATTTACTCTTTTTGTGCGTCCACACATATATTGAGATAATTATGATTAACTGATAGGACGTTACTTTCCAGTCGTTTCCTTCAATAGCGCTCTTTATCCGCAGCAAATAATATATCTTTGACGCGTTCCTGCAAATTGATATGGTCTCGGTGGAGCAGCTTCTACCGTTTTAGCGTTTGATAAAATTTTGCTCTGGTTGAAAAAGACAGGATTGATTAATCAATATTTGAGCAACAGTATGCTGACGTTTATTTGTATATTATCTGGCCACGTGCGCTTGCAGCCGTAGTAGGGGAACGATTCTTGGCGAGGGACATAACGTTCCAAAACACAGCGGGACCATCCAACCACCAAGCCGTGGCTCTCCGAGTAGGAGCGGATTTATCAGCATTCTATAGATGTGATATGTTGGCCTACCAAGACACCCTCTATGTGCACTCAAATCGTCAATTCTACGTGGAGTGTCTGATAGTAGGGACTGTGGATTTCATATTCGGTAACGCAGCAGCTGTATTACAAAATTGTGATATCCACGCCCGTCGACCCAACCCTGGACAGAGGAACATGGTCACGGCACAGGGCAGAACCGACCCTAACCAAAACACTGGGATTGTGATTCAAAAATGTAGAATCGGAGCTACCTCTGACTTGAGACCAGTTCAGAGAAACTTCCCAACATACCTCGGAAGGCCATGGAAGGAATACTCGAGGACGGTGATCATGCAATCCTCCATCACTGATGTAATTCACCCTGCGGGATGGCACGAGTGGAACGGTAATTTTGCGCTTAATACTCTTTTCTACGCAGAGTATCAAAACACCGGAGCCGGAGCAGGGACCTCCGGGAGGGTAAGGTGGAGAGGATTCAGGGTGTTAACTAGTGCAACTGAAGCCCAAATGTTCACTCCCGGAGCTTTCATTGCCGGTAGTAGCTGGTTGGGATCCACCGGGTTCCCATTCTCTCTGGGGTTGTGAATTCGGAGACATCTTCTTTTGGTAGGGTTTCCAACTATTTCTTGCGGAAATGTGTTGCCTGTGTTCCATTGAAGTCGTACGCGGAATAAATTAGGGTATCCAAGTTTTTCCGGCACGTGAAGCTGTGAACGTGGGTGGGCCATGTCAACATCTTGACGCAACGTAATATAAATAAGAGTCATAAGACCATAAGCTCCTGGCTATTGTATTCTAATTCGTCGGTGTCTTGCTAAAGGCCATTGATTTAAGAAATGGAAGTTTCGTGTTTTCTCTAATTTTTATTTTTGAATACCTGCCGGTATTCCTTTGTGGATATTTTTAGCGGGATCTATGTTGGACTTATAATTCAAATGAAATGGACTATTTCCTTCGTTCCTTACTGGAGACGTTTTGTCTTTTTTCCTTTCAGTCAAAAATAGAATTCTTTCAGTAGTTGGATTGGGCCTGTGGTAGCTTTTGGACATCTTATACCAAATCAAACTCAGCAGGCTGAGCTTCCTGGTAAAACCCACTACCAAGGCCGCGCAAAAGAATAGCAAAGTCATCTCGTCATCATTTTCCCTTTTTTATCCCCTCTCTATGAGCCTCCCAGTTTTCCGCTTTACTTGAATTGGTTTTTTAATAAAATATATATATATATATATATATATATATATATATAATATTTTACTTTAAATTTTATTTCTTTTATAAAAAATAATTTATTTTTATAATTTTTAATACAATTTAATTAAAAAATTTAATCTAAATATGCTCTTAAACTCAATCACAAATCTTAATTCTAAGTCATCATGTCTTTTACTGAAGTTTTATGTTTTCTATCTTTTTTGATAAAAGGTAATAATCAATAAGGGTATAAATTTCTAAAGAAAAAGACCGTTAGAAAATAAATAAATAGTGTGTTTCCTTTTTTTTGTTGTGATTGACTTAGACCACTAACCTAATGTTAAATAATTAAGAAGTATTACATTGACAATCAAACAAACATCTTTTTGTAAGGTGCAAAGGGAATATAAATCAAGTTTGATGTCATGATTTATTGCGTTAATGTAACTCCAATATTTGCTGCTCGAACATGCCGGAGTTCTTAAGACCAATTTAAGCTAGATGCTTGAAATTGACCCTCACTGCATCACGCGGATGCGTCATGTGAATATAATGAGACAAGGAGGTGGAGGCAATGCATCAACAGATAAAGGCAAAAAATGAATTGACCTAAAATAGAAGAAACAACGAGATAATAGAGGCGTGACAGCCGGAGCCTGCTAAACGTTCATACTGCGCTGAGAGGCTCACATGGCGATGTGTGAGAACAGGACAAATGGCCTAATGTGCGGAACCCATATGAACTATGCGACAAAGCTGTTGCCTTCCGCACAACTCCGAAATTTGCCTGTTGAAATACTGTTTCCACTCTAGCCGGCCGTCCACCCCCCCCCCACCAGTTAACAACATTATAAAGTAACTAGTCCGCGTAATCTAAGCTCATCCTGCTGTTTAAACTAAACTATAAGAGTAGCTGAGTGGGTTGGCGGACTCCTCTGTCTCTGTCTCTATCTCTGCAGCGTCCATTAATATCTTCCAAGTCCCAGCATCATTCTAGCTGGAAAGCTCTTTTCCCGCACGACTCATTCAGTGTTCTTCTGGTGATGGTTGTACCTTTTTCTCTCGATCCTAAATAAATTTAGCATCATTTTTACTGAGAAAAATTTTGTCTTATAGTAAGTGGACCCTTTTCCCTAAATTTTTTCTGAAGATTCTCGGGTAGTAATTTTTCCACCACGCTGTCTTTCCCAGGTAGTACTCTTTAAAAGGATCAGCATACCTACTGAAGGTGTGAAAAAGTATAAAATCCAATAGTTTAATTAATTAAAATAATTCTTGCTTCAAAAAGAGGGAAAAAAATTATGGATTGAGATGCCTTGAATTCGATCTATGTTCCCTTCCCTCATCCAATGTAACGTAATTTATTTCAAATTAAAGTACAATGATGACTTAGATTAGATATGTCAAGTGACTCCAATTAATTTTCAAGTAGTGGCCTATAATACCACCTAATTACCGTATGCTACAATCTATTCTGCATTTGGAGTATGTTTTTTCTTAAGGATTTTTATAAAAGTAAATTTTCTTGTATAATTCAAAATAATTTGTCTTTTTTTTAAATGAAGAAGGGTTTGACTTATTTTTAAAAATATTATCTTTATCTTTTAGTGCTCCAGAAAACCATAATAAATTAATTTTATAATATTCTAGAAGATTAAAAAAAAAAGAAAAATCATGCTGTGACGGTTACGTGGTAGTAATAGTCACCAGTGGTCAAGCAAATTACTCCTCGGGCACGGCCGCTCTCATTCCCCCTTTTCTTTTTATAAAGGTTTTCAGACACCGGACTTTAGACACTGCTCAAAAGCTTTATAAACTTTGCCCCTCCTACCATATACTTTAACGAATACAAAGAGTAACAGTCTGCAATCACGCAGCACCAAATTCTGCTACTGTTCAATCTTAGGAGGAAGCTCCATTAATGGACACAATCAAGTCTTTCAAGGGCTATGGCAAGGTGGATCATCTTCAAGAAGAGGCATTCAGAAGAAAAACCCGCAAGCGCCTTATCATCGTGGCTGTGTCTCTAGTCGTTTTGGCAGCTCTTATTGTCGGAGTAGCGGTCGGAACGGTGGTACATAAGAAGAATAAAGGTGGCAACGATGACATGCCTTCCCCTCCAACCTCCCCTGCTCAATCACTTACAGCTGTCTGTGCTGTCACCGCTCATCCAAATTCTTGTTTCAGTAGCATCTCAGAAATGCAAACTTCAAACGTCAGCGACCCAGAAAAGATCTTTCAGCTCTCTTTGCAAGTAGCCTTGAATGCACTCGAGAAGCTCTCTGCGCTACGCCAGGAATGGTCGAACAATACTAGAGATCCTCTGGTGAAGAAGGCTCTGGCTGTTTGCGAAAATGTATTCGATGATGCCATAGACATGCTCAATGAATCAATCTCGTCAATGAATGCCATAGACGGAGAGAAATTGCTGACGGTGACAAAAATCAGTGACCTCAAGACCTGGCTGAGCACCACCCTTACTGATCAAGAGACTTGCTGGGACGCTCTGGTTGAAGTGAATGCCACAATAATTGAAGATGTCAGGAATCTGATGAAGAACTCAACTGAGTTTGCCAGCAACAGTTTGGCCATTGTTTCTAAACTTCTGGGAATTCTCAGCAATTTCCACATTCCAGTTCACAGGAAGTTGCTAGGAACTGTAGAGGGCTCAAACCTTCCGGAATGGGTGAGGGCGGCGGACAGGAGGCTGCTTCAAGAATCTAATCCGAAGCCTGATGTGGTTGTGGCCCAGGACGGTACCGGGGATTTTAGGACTATACAGGAGGCAATAGCAAAGGTGCCGAAGAAGAGTGAAAAAAGGTTCGTCATCTACGTGAAGGCCGGTGAATATCGAGAACAGTTGCTTCTGGACAAGTCCTTATGGAACGTGATGATGTACGGAGATGGCATGACAAAGTCCATTATCACCTACAATGACAACAAAATTGATGGAACCGAAACTTTCTTCACTGCTACTTTCGGTAAGTACAGATCCTTTTACTTGCATCAGCTTCTAACTGCTTCACGGATTTAGTCTTCACTGTGGATTTCTTTTCACTTGTTCAATCTTTATTGCTTTCTTGAGTCCAAACCTGGTTTAAGGGATGTCTTTGCTGGAATTGTGATCCACATTATGTCTATAACTCCATGTGATTTTCTATGATTAGTTAGTTGTAAAATTAACGACTCTGGTGAATGTTCTTCTGCAACCTGATGATATTCCCCACCAATTGTCCAATATCCCATCACCCATGTGCACTCGGATGGCCTCTTCGACAAAGCCATTTGGTAAAAGAAACAGATACAAGTGCGTTGACTAATTGCACCATTAATGGCTTTATAACTTATCACACCTTTGGGCACACATTTTTTCATTTTGGTAGAACGAAATCATGCCGAAAGAGTATCCTATGAAACGACTAGCCACCATTATTACCGCGTTTTGACCGAGTCATTTGGCAATCAATCTTACATTTTGCCAAGGGTGGTTCAAGTGTTGTTTTAACGTGACAAATCAGGCATTGTATCCCATGCTGTGATCTATGGTGTATCCCCACAAAATCAAGAAACCTAAAATTCTGTACTACAATATTCATTATCCAATTTATAAAATAGGATTTGGTGTAACGTTAGCTTTGTCCCTTGCAGGGGTAGCCGGAAGACACTTCATTGCCAGAGACATGGGATTCAAGAACACAGCCGGAGCAGTTAAGCACCAGGCCGTGGCACTCCGATCAGGTTCTGATCGTTCAGTATTCTACCGATGCTCTTTTGATGCCTTTCAGGACACTCTCTACCCACACTCTAATCGCCAGTTTTACCGCGAGTGCGACATCACTGGAACCATCGACTTCATCTTCGGAAACGCTGCTGTTGTCTTCCAGAACTGCAGCATTAAGCCTAGACAGCCGATGCCCGATCAATTTGTAACCATAACCGCACAAGGAAAGAAGGATCCCAATCAAAACACAGGCATTTCTATTCAGAACTGCGTGATGTCCCCTCTAGATAATCTCACGGCTCGGACGTACCTGGGCAGGCCGTGGAAGGACTTCTCCACTACTGTGATCATGAATTCTGAGATTGGTGAATTCTTGGATCCAAAAGGCTGGACTGAGTGGGTTACAAACGTTGTGCCACCGAAAACCATATTCTACGCAGAGTACCAAAATACAGGCCCAGGATCAAGAATGGATCAAAGGGTCAACTGGCCAGGGTATAAGCCCACCCTCACAGCCAACCAGGCTTCTCAGTTCACTGTACAATCTTTCATAGAGGGTGATGTCTGGCTACCCGAAACCCAAGTCACCTTTAATTGATCCAGCAAATTGTAATAGGACGAAAGTTGACACACATTTTCATGTTTTTTCTTTATCCCTTTAGCTTGAAGAGCTCACACAATTGAGGTGTTTCATGTTGTATTTAAAGCGTATACATATTATTTTATTCCTTTGAGTTTGTTGGTTGCTGGTGATAGTTCAATTAGTTATAATGATGCATTTATATTAATTGTAATTTACATTTAAAATTTTAATTGCGTCACAAAAAAATTAGGGGCTCAAAATTTGATATGTGTGTATCAACAGTTGTATTTGAATTTACTCATTTACAACGTGAATTTGTAAAAATTTCTTACATTTAGTTATCTTAACCAAAGCCATACTTTGTATTGACATTTTAGCGGTTTTAAAGTTATACTACGGACCCCTTTTTAACTTTTTATCTTGTAAATTCAAATTCATTTCTTCCAAAGTCAATTATTAGTAGTTAACAAAAAATTAGGTTTGTTAATTAAAATTTTCCTTCATTTTTTGATAAATCTTTCTTTTTTCTTTTTGGCTGAATTTTGACGAGTCTTTCTTGTGTCGTAGAGAGGATTATGTTGTGTGGATACAGGAAGCTTAATGCATTCTTCAAGTTTTGTGAATCTAATACTCACATATAAGGGCTCGTGTCTTCTCTTGAATTTAAGGCTATGTTTGGTTGGGACGAGAGGAGGGAGTAAATCGGGAGAAAAAATAAATGTGGATATATTTAGGCAAAAATATTTATTTAGTTGGGGTGTTAGAGTGAGGAAAAGTAGTGGAGAGGGATATTAGTAAAACTAAACCCTTCAAAAGTGAAGAGATTGAGAAGTATTTGAAGGTATAAAAATTTGAAAATTATAGAATTATTGGCAAATCCCTTCAATACCATTGATTAAAGGAATATATAATGGAAGCAATAGTAAATTTATCATAATAACTTGTATTTTTTTTATATTTTTCACTCTAGTAAAACAAAAAGAAATATTTATAATTTATTTTCTTTTTACCTGTGTATTTAGATAGTACTAGTGTGAGTATCCGCGCGCTGTGCGTGGTTTGTTATTTTGTTTGTATTATAACTAGTGCTGTCAAACGGACTGGCCCACTCCGACCCGTTGCGAGCTGAACAATGAAACGGTCCTAGATGGACTGGCTCGTTTGGCCCGCGGGCTGAAAAATCTCAGTCCGCAACCCACTACAGTAAGCTTGAGGGTTAAACGGGCCAGTCCGCGAACAAAATGACGTAGTTTTGTCAAAAAAGTATCAAAACGGTGTCGTTTTTGAAAAAACATTAAAAAATATTTTAAAAGCATCAAAGGACGTCGTTTTTAGAATTTTTAAAAAAAAAAAGAAAAAAAGGCTGGCCCGTGTCCAGCCCGTGTTAAAACGGGCCTATATTTACTAGGTCCATATTCGTCCGTATGCCTCAGCCCGCGGGCCTGAAGCCCGTTTTGACAGTGCTAATTATAACAGATGTATTAATTTTTACAAAAGTAAATAATAAATTATATTAAGTTATTATAAAATAGATAAAAAATTAAAAATCTAAAGAATTAAAAATACATAAGTTTAATAAAATTTAAAAAATCAAAGACACAGTTTTTTCAAACAAAGAAAAGGGAAAAAAATTAATGAGACAACACTACTAAATACAAATAAAAAATATAACTTAAAAAATAAACCGAATAAAGGGAGAGCCAAGATAATTTTTGACCTGTCTAAAGCCGATGCACCAGTAGTTGTTCCCAATCTAGCATCCTAATCATGTTTAAACACATAAAAAAAAATAAGAAGAGAATTTTTAAGCAAAATCTTAAAACAATTGAGAATAATTTTGCAACAGAGGTTTCGAGGTAATAAATGAAGTTGCAAAAAAATTAGTTTACCACTCTGATCGTGAATGATGGAGCAGAAGAGTCATCTTTATTTTCAAGTGACGTCAAAGGGAGCTTTAGTCTCTCAAGATCCTCACCATCATTATTTTATAGGGCATGGAGTGAAAATGATAGTCTAGCATCTTAGACTCTAAATAATCCGATAACTATAAAATAAAATACATATCATCTTTTAATTAATGCTCGCCATTAAAATATAAACGTTACAAATTCAAGTCTTTTCAATTTCTAATTTTTTATTTTAGTGAAAAACCTTTCAACTACTCTTTTGTAATTCAATAACGCTTTGAACAAATAAAATTAGGTAAGTATAGATTTAAAAATACTATTTCAAATTTATATCTTTTCATTTACTTGTTCTTTTTCATTCATTTTTTACTTTCAAGTTTTTCAATTTAATCTAAATTTTATTTGGCACATACTCATTAGCTCTTTTGTTTAGTTTTTTATATATATATCTAACTAAAGAGCTAAAAGATATAAAATATGTAACATACATATGTAACATAAAATATGTGAATTCTATATTAATGCTAATAATAACGAGATGAAAACATGTACTATGCATCTTGTTAATGTTATTCAACATTAAATATAATTAATTGAAGGGATTTTATTAAGTTCATGTATTTGTGTCTTCAATATTAATGATAATAATAATAAGATGAACATGTACTACATGTTAATGTTATTAAATATTAAATATAAATAATTAAAGAGATTTTATGAAGTTTATATATTGATTTACTTATATAAATTTATAAATTTCGTAAACTTATTAAATAACTTTACTATAGTAGACAATGTATTAGTGGTTATCTATTAATAAATTTAATAGATATTATTATTATTAAAGTAATTAATAGATTTATGTATTTTAACATAAATTAAAATTCACCAAAATTAAGGTGATTAGTTATTTATATTTTAGATTTAAGATAAATTTAAGATCATTAATTGTATCTAAAAGTTTAAAAGTCTATTGTTTAATATTATTTAAAGATTCATTGATTATATAATTAATTATATACTATTATTATTAAAGTAATTAATAGATTCATGTATTTTAATATAAATTAAATTTCACTAAAATTAAGGTGATTAGTTATTTATATATTAGATTTAAGATAAATTCAAGATAATTATTTGTATCTAAAAGTTTAAAAGTCTATTATTTAAAGATTCATTGATTATATAATTAATTGCATACTATTAATATTAAAGTAATTAGTAGATTCATATATTTTAACATAAATTAAATTTCACAAAAATTAAAATGATTAGTTATTTATATGAGTTTATATGGCCACATTAGTTAATGAAGTAATAAATTCTCACCATTTAACTTGACATCATTAGATTTAACTTATGTTTAGAGAATTCCACATGTCACTTCCTAATGATTCAATCCAAACTTTAAAGTCTCACTTCTTATTTTATAAAAATTAATTTTTATAAAATTTAAAATAAAAAATCTTAAATTTAAATACAAATCAAATAAACATGCTTTCCCTTTCCCTTCCCTTCCCGAACCAAACAAAGCCTAATTTACACTTTTGTCTACCCATGATGGAATGGTAGCGGAAGTAATTTGCCAGATATGCAAAGAAGGGAAAAGAAAAATGCAAAAAAGACGGAGAATGGTCGAAAAAAGACAAACGCAGACGATGCCGTGGGCGCCAAGAAGCCGTTGAATGAACCGAAACCATCTCGAAGGAATCATTCATTGTTTTACGATCCATCCGTCAACGCGAGATCTGAGAGGGGCATGTGATCAGATGAAGGATGCTGGATCCATCACAGTTGAAATTTGAACCCCAAACTTGACGCACTGTTTGCTTCTTCCATTCACAGGATCCATCAAAACTGTGGGTGGGCGGGTTGGCGGGCGGGCGTGGGCAGCAAGTCAAACACAGAGACCAGAAACGCATGGAGAGAAAAGGGTCTGCGCTGGGCATCGGGCAGAACCTTTGATCTCCCCGCCCCCCGCCCCGAAGCGCATAAATTCGCCCCTGGTCTCACGTAGATATCTTTTACGATGCGGCGATTTGTAGCTGGCTACGCCACAAGTCTCATCAAGAGGAGGTCCACCTGTTCAACGCTTTCTGGCGTGTCGCCTCGTCCAACGCTACCACCCCCTACTCCTTCTTCTCCTTCTTCCGCGTCGTCTTCTTCTCAGTCTTGCACTAATAACGCCATCCGTTTCCTCACGACTACTTTGCATCCCTCACCGTCTTCTTCATCTGATTCTACTTCAATGGCTTCCGATTATTCAGCTACTCCTGTTACTCTTCACACCCTCAATCCGAAGGTACTCTTTTTACTCGACTCCTAATCCATTCAACTAATCAATTCTATGTACTACTGGTTTTTTCCGGATTTTATTCTCTGATTCTGCATCTGGCTTTTGCTATATTTGTCTTATTTGCTCCTTTCTAATGGCATGCAGGCTTTATTTCTGGTCCGGTTCTGGGTTTTTGCTACTCTCTCTTTTTTACACTTTTTTCCTCTCTCCCTTGTGTTGGGTTTTGGTCTGTTAATGGCTTCTTGTCTTAAGCACGTTCTTGCATTTTAATTTTATGACGAGGTTCTTCATCGCATTCCTTCTCAACTATTTTGATGTCTACAAAACCATAGTCTATAGGGAACTTAACTGTGTCATTCTGCTGCTCCGTCAGCTACAAGGAGGTTGTTTATAACTTGTAGAGACAAAATATCCTAGATATATCATCTGCTTTTGTCTTGAAATTCCTAATTTTTTCTTCCTTGCCTTCTTGGAGGATAAAGGGAGAGTATTCAGTTTTATTACTCAAACACTAAAATTGTCTTCTTCAGGTCTTGAAATGTGAGTATGCTGTCCGCGGAGAAATCGTCACTCTGGCTCAGGTAAATTGAAGTAGCTTACTGGCTCACTGTCCATTTGTGGACTCATACTTTTGTTTCAAGACATGAGTAATGCAAAATCGCTGACTGCTGATTTTGAACCGGAACTATGACTGGAGCATCCAGTATCATAAATTACTACCCATTTGGGTCAATGAAGTGAAGAAGCTGAATACTTAACGTGCATTGATTTATGAAGTACTGTTCCACGTTTGGTTTTGCAGAAATTGCAGGAGGAATTGAAGAATAACCCAAAGTCTCATCCTTTTGACGAGGTACTGATTTCTACAATTTTATCAACCACCAAAAGTACAGCAGGATACTAAATATGGTGAAAGCAAAGATCTCGATTTCCTTGCAATTTGATAGGAGAGATATCTGGGAGCTATTAGAGTTACATTAGTAATGACTTCTTGTCAACAAATCTAAAGTAGAAAAGTCAGGGGTCTGCGGATATCTTGTCTTTACTTTGAGCTCCCTTGACATTTTCAAATAGAGTTCAGCTTTTCCCTGTGTTAAGTACAATCTTGATCGCATATGTCATTTCCAATTTCTGCAGATACTTTACTGCAATATTGGCAATCCTCAGTCCTTGGGCCAGCAACCTATTACATTCTTCAGGGAGGTGTGTGAGAAATCTTCTTTTCTAGGTTAAAGAAACTTGTGGATTTCATTGCTATTAATGGTGGGCATTCTTCTACTAGGTCCTTGCTTTATGTGACCATCCAGCCATTTTGGACAAAAGTGAGACACAAGGTCTATTCAGGTGAGAATTACGGTTTCATGAAGTGTTGACCGAGTGTAATAGTGAAATCTTTATTTGAGAAGTCTTATGATGAATCCTCTGAAAAGAAAAGGAAATAATATGTTCAAGTGAAAAAATAAAGATGCTAATGGATTTTAGTTTATGTTCACAATGTTATTCTTTCTTGGAAATATTGAATTTTGAGTGAATCACAAGCTGCAGAGTTTTGCTTTTTCAATTAGGCGTAACTCTTCAGCAGCATCAGTTGTTTGCCTGCCTTGGTCCATGCACTTAATATTTTTAACCTTTAAAAGAGTTTTCCTGCCAGCTTTACATGAAAGACCAGGGAAACATTGGATATTGCACTTTTTATATTGGAGAATAATCTTTGATAAGTTAAATGCATGGTGCTGAACTCTGGTATCCCATGATTAATTAACGTCTGTTGCTTTTCCATGGTCTTGTAGTGCCGATGCTATAGAGCGTGCATTTCAGATCTTGGACCAAATTCCTGGAAGAGCAACTGGTGCATATAGTCATAGCCAGGTAACAATGCTCCACCGGAGTTTGGTGCACTTTTGGTCCCTGTTCGTTACTTCATCTGTCTAATCCGTCTGTAATTTTATATGTTAAAATCAGGGCATCAGAGGATTACGTGATACTATAGCTGCTGGTATAGAAGCTCGTGATGGATTTCCTGCCGACCCAAATGATATATTCTTGACAGATGGTGCAAGCCCAGCCGTAAGTGTTACATCATCTTCTGAATGTAATTGCTGTTCACAACTCTGTGATAATAATATGTCCTCAATCTCCTATTATTGGCAGGTTCATATGATGATGCAATTACTGATAAGGTCAGAGAGTGATGGAATTCTTTGTCCTATTCCTCAGTATCCTCTCTACTCTGCTTCAATTGCTCTCCATGGTGGAACTCTGGTATCTTCATTCTCAGCTTTTTACTTTTTCCTTTTGTAGTTTTTTGTGGTGTGTTTCTTTGCATCTTCAGTTATTTAATTCTTATAATAAAATTTAATTTGACAGTAATAAAGGGGGACGAGATGTGCATGATAGCAAACTAAGCCATAGATAGGTGCAATTGTGTTAAAATGGAGAGCGAAGTGTTCATTTAGCCATGTGTTTATTTTGGAAGATATGTTGGTTGTTGTATGGTTACCGCAACGGGACTTCTGATGTAGGATTGTATCTGACCTTACAGGTTCCTTACTATCTTGATGAAGCAACAGGGTGGGGCCTGGAGATATCTGAGCTTAAGAATCAACTGGAAACTGCAAAATCCAAGGGTATTAGTGTCAGGGCCTTGGTTGTTATAAATCCAGGCAACCCAACCGGACAGGTAAACTATTATTTGCTACTTAAAGCGGGGCTTACAGTAGAAAAAGTGAAGAAGAGTTGAAATTTTCTCAAGTTTTACAATCCCAACACGCTGTTACTTTTCCACTTTAGTCATGGCAGAGCGTTGGTTGGGGCTGTGATTTTTTTTGGGGAGGGGATGGCAGTCATACAAGTCAAGCCTTTAAGAATTTTGCGTTGTACCTGTAGGTTCTTGCTGAGGGCAATCAGCGTGAAGTTGTGGAGTTCTGCAAGAAAGAAGGTCTTGTTCTTCTGGCAGATGAGGTGATTATTTACTAGTTTCTTCAATACTTTCTGCTTGCTGCTTTGCTTTGAACATTTTGCTATTTCTTTCAGGATCATAAGCTGAAACCCGTTTTTATTTTTTTCCCTTTGGCATTTGTTTTGGTTAGTTTTTCAAGAGTTCCATCGTCTTTGTTCCTTTGAGCATTCTTACAAGATATGAACCATGCAGGTATACCAAGAAAACGTATATGTTCCTGAGAAACAGTTTCACTCATTTAAGAAAATTTCCCGATGTATGGGTTATGGTGAGAAGGATATCTCTTTGGTATCTTTTCAGTCTGTGTCTAAAGGTAAACTGATCCTATCCTGCTTGAAATTGGTATTGTATTATCACTTGAGATAATTTTACTGATAATTTTTCTCTTCAATGCTTCAGGTTACTATGGAGAATGTGGAAAAAGAGGAGGTTATATGGAAGTTACTGGTTTTAGACCTGAGATACGGGATCAAATATACAAAGTGGCTTCTGTTAATCTTTGTTCTAACATCTCTGGGCAGATTCTTGCAAGTCTTATAATGAATCCTCCAAAGGTTAGTCCACAATCCCTTTTAGATTTGGGTGTTTCTCTTTTGGTCATACCAAACCTGACATGGTAGAAATCATAATATGATTTTTTAGAACCAGGGCTTCAAATTGCTTAAAAAACTAAGCAAAAGGATATTTATGAACACTATAGAGTAAGGGTAGGACTTTCTACACTGGATACTTGCGAAAACTAAGCAAGAGCCAAACATTGGTGAACATGGCTAAAGGTTCCATTTTCACTGGCTAGCCATTTATTCAGTTGTCCATTGGTGGCAACGTTGATACAAATGGTGTCTGAACAAAATCTCCATGGAATATCATCCATTAGCATAATTACTGTTCATTGAGTTTGCAATTTCTGTCATTTCATGCATTTTGCTTGATGGACAACAGATCAAAGGATGAGATTTGGTTGCCGCATGCAGGTTGGAGATGAATCATATGAATCTTATATTGCTGAGAAGGATGGAATACTGTCATCCTTAGCAAGACGTGCAAAGGTTCGTTGAATTCCATAAAATTTTTGTTGCTCGAGTCAAGTGTACACGAAGTGATGCATAGTAGTGGTTAAAAAATAATGAAAAATTATGTAGAGGTTGGAATAAGCAGTTTATGAAACTATTAAATATTTTGGTTCATTAGTACAGGAAAGAATTGATAAAGCTTCCAAAAGTATCTTGATTTCTGATGCAAGACAGTGTGACCATTATGAATTTGGAGTTGACAGCTTTGTATTGACTGCCCTAAAAATACCCCTTCAATTGTTGTTTGCTTTTATTGATATGATAAATTTTTTTATTGAGATTCTAATTTGATATTCTATCTATTACTAGACGCTTGAAGATGCATTCAACAGTTTAGAGGGTGTCCAATGCAACAAAGCAGAGGGAGCAATGTATCTATTTCCCCGTATTCACCTGCCACAGAAAGCTATCAAAGCAGCTGAAGCAGCAAATACTGCTCCTGATGCACTCTATGCTCATCGCCTCCTTAATGCCACTGGAATTGTTGTTGTTCCTGGATCTGGCTTTGGACAGGTGAGTGTTGTAGAAGTTTTGGCATGCTATCTAGGCTTCTTAGATTTTGCCTAGAGGGTAGTTTTGGTTAAGGGACACCATAAGGGTTTATTAAATGAAATGATAACCAATCAACTGAAGTACTCTTCCTTCTCATTCAAATATTGAATAAATATGAAAAAGATGTCTATTTCTCTAATCATGACAGATTGCTCTATTGAATTTTTTGAAATATATTTGAAGTTTACATCCAGAAGTAATGGACATCATAGCAAATACTAGTTGTTAAAATCTTTAGAAATTTTTAAATTACCTGAATTGTTGGGCTCAAATGTTTTTAACTGGGGCGTGACTGTGGTAGTTAGGGATTGTCGAAGTGTCAGCAAGTCCGTTTAAGTTCCATTAATAGTGAAGCAAATACGACTATATCCTCGCACGGATGTTTCTTCACCCTTTGATATTTCATGCTGAGCTTTCTTTTGTGATATATTACTCATTTCGTTTCAAAATATATGACTTATTTCTCTTTTATACGAAAATTAAGGTTTTGGTAAATTTTATAAAAAAAGTTTGATAGATATCTAAAATGCTCCTATTTAAAAATTATTGGTTAGTGTGCCAAATTTGAAATTTAACATTAAGGATTGATGATTAGGGTGGTTGGTTGGAAAACTAATGATTTTTAAAAAACAAAAGTTTTTAAATAGTTGGTCGGAGATAAAGGTAAAATTAGTAAAATTGAAAATAAAGTAATAAATAAAGTCTGGACTTATATTTTGAAACATATGAAAGTAGTAAGTCAGACATATTTTGAAACGGAGGGAATACTTTCTTGGCTCTTATTTCTTGCAAATTGCTAGTTTTCTGACTGGTTCTGATATTTCCAATGCTTGTTCTTAAGGTACCTGGAACGTGGCATATTAGGTGCACAATATTACCTCAAGAAGATAAGATCCCAGCTATTGTCTCGCGTCTCACAGAATTCCACAAGGGATTCATGGATGAATTTCGCGACTAAGGAGCCTGACTGTTCTTCTAGCTACTAAAGCAGAGATGTAGCTAAATGTCATCATGTTAGGTGTTTTATTTTCTATCTTATACTGTTGGATAAATAAAATTGTTCTTCAATAGTTTGGATTACTGTTAACTGTCAGAATCTGGATTTGATGCTATTATATGGGGAGGAATTTTTTTTTTTTTTTTGTTGGTGAACTGTAATATGATTTTCACTGGGTAGATATGATTTATCCGTTTTGACTCTAATTCTTCAAAGAACAAGTTGTTTTGTTATGGTAAACTAATAACGTATATTCGTCATTGATGATAGCTACATATGCCAATGGATACTTTACTGTTTGCAATGTTATATTATCGCATACCATGTTTTATTGTATACTCCAGGAGTTTTATTATATTATGGTATACAATACTATATTCTAGCGGTTTTATTTTATACAATGTTAGATTATGGCGAACTAATAGTTCTTATTATTGATTGATATACAATGATAATTATCGTATACTCTGGAGCCTGAAAACCGTGGCCTATAGATTTGGGAATAACCTGCAAAGGCAGCTTGTTAATAAACCACTCAGACAGTTTTAAATTTGAGGCGCTTTCTTGAATCTGAACTTGGCAAAAGTTCGTTAAAATCCATGGACACAACCAATAGAGAATTCAACCTTGTTCAGGGTCGCGTTAATTTCCCTTTGTGAAATAATTGGACATCTTGAGGTCATTGTTAGTTTTAAGGAAATATTGTTCCGTAGGAAATTGAAAGACTGGTCTAACTTATCCAGGGGGGAAAAAAAAGACTGGTCTAACAAGAGGAGCAGATGGTACATTTGAAGCGTTAAATAATCACATTAGAAGCATCATGATCGAAGAACCAAACTCGATGAAATCAGGTCCAAGTTGAAGAAAGAAAAATAATATGGTTTAGTACCACCTCCAGCAGCTTCTGACGGAAATTTCATAATTAAAAAAGTACCAAAAGGGACTACTCTTTTTTTTTCTTGCTAATTAACCAAAAGGGAATACTCATCAAACCAAATAGTGCACACGGAATTCAAGCATTGGAGAACAGAAAAGGTTCAAGAAACTGCTTGAAGGATCTGCTCTTATAGGCGAGTGATGACGGCCTCAACCTCAGAAGGGGTGTACAAATGGTAAGTTGGAGCGACCTTTGCAATATCAACATTGTTAGGAGTCACCTGATAACAAAATGACATGTATAAACTCTTAGCATTGAGGCAAGCACAAGAGAGAGACAATCTGAGGAAACACTGAATCTGGATTACATCATAAGGGGGTTTTACCTTTTCTTCCATGACTTGCTTAAGGATGGAAAGGGCTATTGTTTCAGCTTCTGGAAGAGTTAGGTCCTGTGAAGAAAGCAAAAACCAAAGGTTGAATCAGTTTTGGGGAGAAATGCTACCTGAGATATGAGCTAGTTATTTCACATCCATGATTTCGAACATGAATTCATCGCCTCATTATGTAGGTAGACACGTATAATGCAGCATTACATGTACAGAAAAAAACTGCCCCACCAAAAAAGAAAAATAGAAGGAAGACGGTGAATTTTTTTTTATTTTTTAAAGGGAGCACTTGAAACAAGACATGATTTTTAGGAATTCAATTTATACCTTGTTATATTGCTCTTGCAAGGAGCTGTCAGCACCTTCAGAACCTGAACCAATAGCTTTTGAATTGCATTGCCAGAAAGTTCCAGATGGATCTGTATAATATCTGTATATTGCAATGCCTTGAATTAATTTCAGCACTTTACATGAGGGCATTTTCTTCCCAGAGGAAGGCACTTAGTTCACCAAACAAGCACATGACCCCCAACTCAAGCAAATCATGAGAAATCGAGAATGATACTTAAGATGAAACCAGAAAATCTTCAAGAGGACTTTAACTGCTAAAAATATAGAAGAGATTGGGATTCAGCACGGTGCACGCTAATACTATACAAATGTTAGGAACTTCTATCTGCGGTAATCAGAGAAAGGGGCACAAAATTTCCAGTAAATAGTTCATTTATTTCAGATTGAAATAGGCAAGAATTGTTCGTAAAGATCAAGGAGGAGAAAAATGAAATGTGGAAGAATTGTTCAGATTCACATAGGCAAAATTTCCAGTAAATAGTTCATTTATTTCAGAATGAAATAGGCAAGAATTGTTCATGAAATGTGGAAGCAACAATATAAGAAAGAGAGAAAAATGAATGGAAAAAAATAAGAACTTGGGAGGCTTAGTCCCAGTGAGCTATGGCCAAATGGACACCCATAACAGCTATTTCACCCGACCTAGCCTTTTAATTTGCATAAAAGAAGAGAAAGCAAAATTGCTTAACAGACATTAAAAATCTTTCATCTTTTCTAGGCAGACCATTAATTCACATACACCACATCCTTTTCCAATAAACATATAATATAAAAGAGAACGGCTTACAAGCAAGGACCATTCTCATCATGACCAGCAATGAGAAGAGATACACCGAAAGGCCTAGACTGCAAACAAACACCAAACATAAGTAAATAATAAAAACCTCACATGGTAAGAATCATTGTAATTGTTCACTGGATAGGTTATTAGATGCTAAAAGTACACAGTCTAACAGAGGAAGTTATTGGAAAGACGGCAGATTACAGTAGCAGCTCTACAAGAGACTAAATGTTCCCCCAAAAAAATTAAACAAAAAGCAGTTTCTCATTCTTTTGGCTGGGACACCACCACCATATCAATGTGTTCTGACAGATAAGAACTTGAATATATTGCAAGTAGAAATGAACGTTAATTCAGCTCAAATTGTGAAAACCAGCGAACAGAATATCTATTTGAGACTTCAATGCCTTATGATCTCAAACGGAAAGCCAGCAAATAGAACCTCTATCATACTTCCAAATGTCAGCAGAAAACTCCCCACCCCACCCGGGCAACAAAGAGAAACATGTATACCACAAACCAAAAGGAAAGGCAGTCTGTCCATAACAAAATAAGCATGCATAACACGCAGAAAAATTGTCAGAAATTGAAACCTTTTATCCACCACCATTACAAAATAAGCACAAGAGACAAAATTGAGTAAGAAAATTGTGCAAACAAAGAGGGGAACTTCCAAAAACTGCTCCAGGCGATGAATGTATAATTGATCAGATAGATGTTCATAGATAAAACATAAGAACATAAACTGTCTTTTGTATAAATAGACTAAACAAAATTAATATATAAAAAAGATAGATGCCAACCATGGATTCTTCGTCCCCCTCACCAAATCGGAGGGCAAGATCACACAGAGCCTGGGTAGTGGATTCAACAGTCATTGGCTCACCATATGAGAATCTATGATTCTGCCAAAAATGAAAGTTCAACTGTCAGTGGATGGCCATATACATGTCAACATCTAAGATCTGGTATGTGTTAACTACCTGAGTCTCGACTCGTGCATGCTCAACCAGTGTTCGGGCATCAGCAATTAATCCACTCATTGCGCAGCCTATATGATCATCAATCTCCATAATTTTCTCCACACTGCTGGGCTCCTGTAGGAGCATTGCGAGCATGGAGATGAATACAGCAATATTTACAAGAAAAGCAAGATCAAGTTTAGGTTCCAAATCCTCAGTAGCATAAATGCAGCAGTAAATACTGAAAAATTCTCCAAGCATAGGTAGTTCCCAAAATCTAGAAACTGGTACATTTTTAGCATCAATGAGAAGCTCAGGCATTAAGTTCTTTTAGTCACTTCTTTCCCATTTCATGTCCTGTTGGTGAAAGGATTATAAACCATTTCTTCCCTTTCTTCTACATATATCCAGAGACTAGAGTAAGACTTGAATCCTTGAAAAAAAAATTTCTAATGGACTTAAACTGAAAAAGCAGCAGCAACATAAAAAGGGCTCACAGAGAACTTATTCAAAAAAATGATTATCTCCCGCATTGCCAAATATAAATAGAAATACGGCAGCATTATCAAGCGATGTTAAGAATCATTATCATAGCTCCAATCGTTAAAATTTCTACTGAAATCTCCACCCCAAATTCAAGCTAATCTCTTGGAAGAATCAAATTCCCTAATCTTCAAGATGAAAATGCTCTCACAGATTTATTAATTCTATGTTAACTATTAATAGCTCCTTTACTTTAAAGTGATTCACTAATTATTCTTTACATGAAGGAAAAGGAAAAGGAAAAGGAACTCATGGATCATCAAAGCATGATCATGCGCATAACAAAGCTGTGAAGCTCTAAAAGAAAATGCAAAGAGTATATTATGCAAGTCTAGGTTCAACACTGAACATTACCCTTGTAACTAACTGTACAGGCAAATAGAACATCTCAGCAATGCCATACAAGAAAGGGTAGATAAGTTAAGGGTAGACAAACCAGGAGGGGAGAGGTGATACGCTTCTCAACAGCCAGGACGACTCCTTCCTTAGTCTTTATTCCAATTGCCGTTGAACCCAGCTGTCAGAATAACCACAAGAATAAGCAGACACCTCGAAACAGAGGTTTTTGAAATCCAACAGCCAATCCAGATGGATGGATAAGTTGATAGATAGTTTTACCTTGATTGCTTCAATGGCATACTCCACTTGAAACAATCGACCTTCAGGAGAGAAGGTGTTGACTCCCCGATCGTACTCAGTCCTTTTGGTAAACATTAGAAAATAACACCTCTTCAGATAGAAAGATCGTAGAGAAAACAACGTACAGCATAATAAAACCTTGACTATCAAAGAGGGGGGAAGCAACCCTAGATTTTAAAAACCCAAAGAACAGGAAATAAAAGAAAGCCACTTCACCTGGTAAGGAACATTGTGGGTTCGATTAATTATGAACTTCGATTCAAGAACTGCAGAATACAACAGATAATCTTCAAGAAAACCGGGAGAAATACAGAATAAACCTAACAAATAAGCGACGATACCGTACAAACTAGCAGCTTTAGTAGCAAAAGCACACTAGTTTTACAAGAACTTCAAGTATCTTAAACTCAAAAGTTGCAGATTAATAAGAGAATGGATCCAATCCTGATTGCATACCTGGAGAAGAAGAGAAAAACACTTGAGATTGGGAATGTCTTTTTGGTTGTCTTCCAAATCCACTGTGGTTTATATTCTCTTAAATCTCTGCTTGCCCTTCTTGCCAAGCAAGACAGGCCTGGCGACTGCGAATTGGTTACCCGGTTTACAGTTGAATCGGGTTACCCGAACAGTGTAATGAAATAGTTGGGCCTAATCCATTGAATTGACAACAGATATGTAGGCCCATAAAGAAAGCTCAATTCCTGAACTTTGAATATTTCTGGGCCTACCGTTCATTAATGAAATATCCGCCCATGACTTTTTTTTCACTTTTTTTTCCTCTCTCAAAACCAATTGTTTTTTTTTTTCTTTTTACTAAATTGAAATGAGGGATTTTCTCAAAATAGCAAAAAACAAAAAAAAAAAAGAGGGATAGCATTAGCATCCTACCTTTGCTAACGCGTCCAATTTAACCAGCTACAGTAATACTTTTTCATGATGTGTAGCTACTAAAAAACTGAGATTTGTCGAGGATATTTTTGAGATTCAAAATTTTTTATCTCGCCACCTTCGTTCCAAATCAAACTCTTTCTCTCTTTCTTCTCTTCTCTGCTCTGCGAACTGCTCAAAAGATTCATAACATGTTGAACTGCTCCAGTGAGGTGGAAGGTGGCGAAGTTGCCGAAACAATTAGAAGAAGGATTCTGCAACCTCCAAGTTTTTTTGTTTGAAGCTCATTTCCATTTTTTAAGGAATTATTTAGTTTGAGAATTATGTTTTTGGGTAATATTCGGTTTGGGAATTGAGAGTTGAGCGAAGTCCTTCCGGTCGTTCAATACAAAGAGAAGGCACGCTCTACTTATTCAAGACATAGTTTTAGAAGAGAGTATAATTTTTTCATTTATCTATTATTAATTTTTCTTCACCAGCAGTAGTTTAGGTGGTTAGAATTATAACTTTTTGCGTTGAACATCGAGAATTTGAATTTTATTTATAATGTAAATAATGGTATCAAATAGGTCGATTCGCTTTTGTATGTTATTTTTTTCTTATATCTTTTTTTCCTCTCTATTACATAAATTATTTAAATTTATAATTAGAATAGAAATGATCTTTGACTAATTAAAAATATTTTTAAAATATAAAATTATATATATATATATACATATATATATTATTCATAATATATATAAATTTATATAAGAATGAATGGATTAATTTTATAAAATTAAATCAATTAACCTTAATTGTTGACGTACATTTATTTTTCTGTGATGTTTCTAACACTTAGAATTAAATTTCACCAAACCGTTTCATTAAAAAATTTTAAAATTGTTTGATCTCAAATTTTTTAAAAATAAAAATTCGTGGGCTAATTTGCTCTATCTCTTGAGACTAAATAAATTTGCATTTTAACAGGCCTAAACAACAACCTATATATATGTCCATCCATTTATGGAGATAAAAAGGGTCAACCCGTAAGTTACGATTCATTTTGAGACGTAAAATCCTTTCCCTATAACGGTATTGAGATTGTGTCTAAATTGTTAAGTTGTAATATTGATGTAATGGTTTATGGTGAATATGTAAGTCCAAATATAGAATAGTGGAGGTTATTAAGTCACTATCTCTAGACCCATCCTTTTATTCAATTAAAAAAAATTCTTCTTTAATTATTAAAAATGTAAACCCACGTATATTTGAATTAAATTTTATTATAAAATTAAATATAAAATTTTTATTTTAAATTTCACATTCTTCTCAATAAACAATTTGCTTGACGAAATTTTTAAATAAAAAATTTCCTAAATTAAACTTTATTCAATCTTTTTAAACTCGGTATTCACCAGACCACACCGTATCTTTTTAAGGCCCCATCTCCACGAGCCTTCTGCCTTACCATGAAAGTATGCAAGAGCAGGCAAGCACTGTTCGCCCTTTCCCATGAATCAGCAAGCTTTGGAAGCTTTTAGACCTCTGTACTGTATGGTCCAACCTCTGGGTATCTACTGTAAAGAGATCTGCATCTCTATCCATCAGCTGGGGCGTCTTTTCTTGCTGGGTCTTGGTTGGATACATCACGGGTCAGATTAACATATCTGGTACTCTCCGGAATCTTAATTGACAAATATTGAGATGTTTGACGGTAAGATCTATCATCTGTTTTGTTTTTTATTTTTAAAAAAATTGAAGACGGAATAAAATAAAATTTGAATTTTAAATTTTTTATTTTAAAAAATTATAAAAATAAATTTATATAAAAATAAAAAATTAAAAAATAAAATATTTATATTAAATTTCACAATGCATAATAGAATTAACCAATTTAGTCCATTATGTTGCTTTTGCAAGAAAGATATTGAGACACCCATGCATGCCATTATAGATTGCTCATGGTATAGGAAAATCTGGAAAAACTTGGTGAGGACAACAAAGTGTCAACAATTTCTAGCAGAACAAATCCATCTCATTGGGTAGATAAGAACCTCCAAAAAGATTTTGGTCAAAATGCTGGAGTGGAATGAAAAATTCTATTCTGAGAAATAGTTAACAGGATATGGTTTTGGCATAATGCAAGGATCCACTTCTTAGACGAAACAACCATCCCTCTTTTGTATGTAATTATTAGATATATATTAGGTAGAGCAAATGAATTAAAATCAGTTGTAAATGTTAGAATTAGTAGAAAGTTAAAAATCCACTACTTCA
The DNA here is from genome assembly GCA_030512225.1 of Rauvolfia tetraphylla. Lineage (NCBI taxonomy): Eukaryota > Viridiplantae > Streptophyta > Magnoliopsida > Gentianales > Apocynaceae > Rauvolfia > Rauvolfia tetraphylla. Next base: position 473,728 of record JAJQKT010000005.1, read on the forward strand.
CACCTATTAGAGGTTGAAGGTCTCAAACTTTCTGACTCTGTACTAATTTTTTGTTATTAACACAAATTTCCCTTTCAGACCAACAAAATTCAATTTAAATATATCGTATCCTTTTTAAACAACCCTAAAATATACCACATCCCCAATGCACAAATTTAAACCTTAATTGAACCGCTGCGGGGTTTCTTCTTTGTGCCTCTCAATTTCTTGTACAAATTGTTAGCCAAGACAAGAACTTTCTCTTGGTGGGCGCGGCAATTTAATATAATTGAACAAAATTTAATTTAAAATTTTTTATCTTGAATCTTGTAAAAATTAAATTATTTATTATACAAGATGTGAGTTCTACATTTAAAATTTTAAATTTAATTTTAAAATCAAATCTTACCCAATCACAACTTCAAACATCAAACAGCTTGAAAAAATTCTTGTTGCAGGTTTCAAGATACGCTGTTAGCAGTAAGAATGACAACACAAATTCAGGATTTTATTTCTACTCCTCTTTTGTTTAAATATGACTGCTACAGGGAAAGCATCCGCAGGAATTGGTATAGGCCAAATATGGGTTTTGCCTGTTCATCTTCAGCTTCCGGGCTTCTTCGGAAGCTTTCTGGACTTGTTCGGAATGCTGAACTCGAGCAGCAGCTCTCCATTCCTCGGCTTTTCTATGAACAACTGCCATTCTCTTCATTAACTTCTCCTCCAGATTTGATCTCATTTTCTGAATTTTCACCTGAAATTCACACGGTCAGCTCTACGTTCGACATTCGACAACTCTCATGTCACGGTCGAACGAGACAAAGTAGCAAATGGCCGTGAAAGATGAAATCCGAGATATGCGACCAGGAATTACAAGCAGAACCCCATTAAAAGAAAATAATTCTTGATTAGTTTACGGTGTCCAAGACGAGATCAAAATGGACAAGGCACTGCTTTTCCTTTGCTTTATTTTCTCCTTTCCCAACATCCAGTTCCCTTCCCAAATGTGGTTTACTAGGAGACCAGGATCAAGTATCAAGATCATATACTATAAAATTGCAAGAGATCCAATTATATATCGCTTCTTGTTTCTACAAGTAATAATTGTGACATCCATTAGGAATTAACAAGAGTTTCTCTCAGGGCAATTAGGTTCTAGCTAACCAACAATTCTCTTGGATTTTTTTAAATGCAGACTCAGTACCTTCATATGGTACTACGATTGTCAAATGTAACACAAGCAGCTGGCTTTCCTTGGTTTCACCTTTCTTCTTAGGAGGAATATCTATTATTTTAGGCACGCCGGAGGATAAGACGAAGAAGAAACTTAAAAAGAAGAGGCTTGACCGAAGAGTTCTTGGTCGAGGCGGGTGGCTCGATGAAGAATTAGGACCAGGCCAGCAGCAAGCCTGACAAATTTCCTAACCGTATGATTACTTTCAAGGAATGAGTTCCTGACGAAGCACGCATTTCCCAGTGCATTACCATGACTATACTTCAAGCACCATATTTCCACATATCAACGTTTCTATAACTAGCTACCAGATTCTGGTTGGCTTAATCAGAAGTCATCTTTTAAGCATGACCACAGAATCACAAAGGATGAAGTAAAGGGCACAGAACGGTTTAAAAGTTTGGAACTCCAAACCAATCAATTTGATAATTCATGATATGATCAGATGTAGTCCATAATGAAAGCCAAAGAGAAAAGGTGTACACAATAGTACCTCAAGCTTTCTTGACTGAGCTTCGGCTTTTGCGCTTTGGAGATTTACCCAAGCTTGAATCTTTGCTTCTTCTCTCTGATACCTGTTGCAATGATGATTAAGATGCATTTTGAAAAATTATCAAAAAAAACAAAAGACACATTTTCGAAAAACAACCAAGGACTGCACATAATGGCAAATTGTGCTTTTTTTCATTTTAGTTTCTTTTACCTTAAGCAGCTCGTGGTCTTTTCTTCTTCTTCCCATGCACAAGCTCTGGATTCTCTAGACTCCGTAACACTCTTCCGGCACTCATTGTTTATTTCAAAATGTCTCAAGCTCTTTGATATGTCCTCTTCCTCCTCTTCCTTAGAGCTCCAATTTGAGGTAACCGAATCAAATTGCATCCCAAGCTGCAGCTTTGCTAAATGGCACTCTTGCAATTGTGCAATATCTATGGTACTAGTGCTCATAGAATCTGATAATGCTAATGGGCCAGACCTATTGGCAGGAGTGTTATGGCGTGCAGGAGATGAGCTAAGGAATGGAGTATGGCATCTTGAAGTAGTTGAACTGCCTAGAGGGGTCATTTCTGTTCCAATGTCCCTGTGCTTAACCTCATTGACTACTTCTTTGGCTGCATCCTTCCCCGGTTTTTCTGTTCCATTACAAAACAGAAATCCTTCTTTCATTGGTTCTGCGCATTTAAAGTTAGGATACATCTGTTCTGCCTCATTTGCAAACTTATCTGCAGTTGAAGAAAAAAATCAAGGTTGTTCAATCAAATTGCACTCTCTCTTGGTAAAATTCATCGGAAAAAGGTTCCAATAATCTCCAGAAAAAAAAAGCTTCATTACAGTAAGCTTTGTAAAAGCGTCAGTTTTTTGTTGAAGATTCTTTAGAAGCGTGTGCGATCTAAGCACTAACTTTATAATGCACTTGCGTCGCAACAGGAAAATAGGCAGGTTCATGATCTTGACGGGGAACATTACCAGAATACTTGTTGTCAAACTTCAAAATTTTGGTTTTAGGGTTTCTGATGACAAAGAAAAGAAGAGGCACTACTATGCGTGTGTGATTAGGCAGTGAAGTCAAGGTTGAAAAGCGAGGAAAAGCTTCTGACCTTTTAGAGGTACATCTGCTGAGGCTGATCCAGCATTGAGAGGGTCTACTGAGTAATGATGGTCCATGGGTAAAAGCCCTTGGAAGCCTGAGACAACTTTTGAGACCTTTTCCTCCATAACCATTGATTTTTCTGCAGCATCCCCTGCTTTCTGCGGCTTAAACACATTACACTGCCTGGAGACCTTTGAGCTATGATGATGTGCAGGGGAATCATGGCAAGAGCTGCCACTGATGAGCCACTTCTCAGCGTCATCCCACTTTGAAGGGAAAGCCTTCTTTGAGAGATTCGCAACGCTAAAGCTAAAAACTGGCCTACCTGGTGTTGGAGGGGCTTCTACATTCCTCTTTGCCATTAAAATGGCTCCCTCTCTCCTTTGAGCTGACACTTCCAAGATACCCCTATTCTCAGTTCCATTGCTTGTCATCGGAAATGACTTGGCAAACTCAGAAGTTTCCTTGAGATTGAGCTTGCAAAGAGGATCATGATAGGCATCCAAGAAGGGGTTCTCAGTGCCTCTTTTGCAAAACAAAATGTCGCCCTCTATAGCTGCTTCCTGGCTCAAGGCACAAAAACAACCGTAGAAAATACAGGCGCTTGTTTAACCCAAGCAAAATTGGAAATAAATATGCCAGGGAACAATAAGGAAACAGAACCAAAAAGAAAAAGAAGAACCAAAGCTGCAAATGTGTAAATTTTACTAATCTCTTTTACCTGGTGAGACGCAAACATTGGAGAAGCTTCAGAGTATTTGGTGCCTACTTTGAGATCCATAGCTGGCTGGAAGAGCTAGGAGGGGTACCAGTATGGAGCCAGTCCTTTAGTTTCTACTTTATAGCAGTAAAATGATGTTTACTTTTCCGTTGTTATACAGTAGAAAATATAAATATAAATCTTGTAGAGTTGGTCTTCTATTCGGACAAGGATCAACTATATATGGTGTTAAGCTCTTTGACATAAGAAAGGGAGTCCGGGGGTAAGTGGAACAATGTTGCAGGAGAGCTCAAGTAGGAAAAGCTTTTGACCACTATAAAGCTTTTGTGTAAAGTACAGTTCAACAACGACTGAAACGCACTATAGGACAATGGGCTTTTGCTCGCCCTAGAAAGAGGAAGAATAGTACTACTAGCAGTAACGGAGTATTGTATAGCAGTATAGTCTTGCAGCGGATGAGGAAGCATCCAAAACTGTCCTTATAAAAAGAATTTTGAGGCTTCGGGAGATGAGAAAAGTCTGCCAGAGTCACGATTATGCGTGGAACAAAGATGAGATATACAGGACACGAGATTGTTTTCATGGAAAAGATTCTGTGCCACCCTGGGAAGCTTCTTACCGGTGTGTTAGGATTTCAAAATCTCTATCATAGTCCAAGTTTGTTCACTTATCTTAACAACGATTCTTGTTCAAGTTATTTAGATCATGGTATTTCATCTGAATAATTAAATAGAGGCAGCATGTCACTCGCAGGCTGTCCATCGGTGTGTCCATTCGTTGTACTTAATCAGGATGAGGTGCCGCAAGGACCTCAAAAGCAGCAGCAACAAGTGTTCCTTCAAGGGGGACTTTGGCAAGCATTCTCACAAGTTGGCTCAGCAAAGGGAGCGATGGAAAGGCATCGCACTGCACTTCTGGTCTTGGTTCCAGTGCATTTGCATCCGACTCAGCGCGGGGACTGGAGATGTCTTGCTTCTGAGAGGGCACGGGTCATTTACCATTGCACATAACACAACAAAAGAAACTGATATTCAGAGCCTGGTGGGGATCGATCTGCTACTTTTCAACGAAGAGCCCCCTGATCTGAAGACAGCCTCTCACTCACACGTATTACCCACTAAATAACCCCATCACGGATGAGTATTTGGTTCCCAGCAAGTTGGACTTGGCCGGGCCTTAAAGCATCCACCTACACATTTGCACAGATTAAAAAGCTTAGGTAGACCCGCATCCGGGCAATTATATCTGAAATATTCGCGCATTTATCCAACGACCTGCCTTACATCACTCTACTTACCGGAGCAGCATTTGAAGACTATTATAGTAAAATTAAATAAAATTTAAATTTTATATTTTATATTTTTTAAAAGGGAAATTGGCTCTGAATGCCACTGAAGAATACACTTACTGCTTATCTTGCCACTAAACTTTTTTTTATTCTTTCATGCAATTTAACTATTTTTGAATAGTTAATTCTGCCACTCATCCACCACAAACGGCGGAATCCGGCGGAAAAGAGTATGCTCCACTCACGTGCTGAGAATTTGAGTTTTTTTATCAATAATTGGTTATGAATGCCACTGAAGAATGCACTTACTATTTATTTTGCCATTAAACTTTTTTTTTATTCTTTCATGCCATTCAACTATTTTCGGGTGACTAATTTTGCCATTGAAGAATTTAATTTTTTTTTAAAATAATAAAGGGTATAATGGTCAATACAATTCTCCTTCCATCAAATTTCTCACTTGCTCAAACTAAATCCATTTTTATCCGTTTGAGAATCCAATTTAAAACCTAACAGATTAACTTCATCAAATAGCCACAATGGTTCTTCTTCGGGTGTCATTTGTTGTAATTCTTTACTTGTTACAGAAGCTAGATTGGTAATTTGAACCTAATTTATCTCGACAGAAACTAAAATTGACACAATAAACTAAGACTGACACCAACCTTGGCAATAAATCCCAACAGGCCAAAAAAATTTTTTTGGTAAATACACAATCAAATTCTTCAATGGCAAAATTAGCCACCCGAAAATAGTTGAATGGCATGAAAGAATAAAAAAAGAAGTTTAATGGCAAAATAAATAGTAAGTGCATTCTTTAGTGGCATTTATAATCAATTATTGATAAAAAAAAAAACTCAAATTCTCAGCACGTGAGTGGAGCATGCTCTTTTCCGCCGGATTCCGCCGTTTGTGGTGGATGAGTGGTAGAATTAGCTATCTAAAAATAGTTAAATGGCATGAAAGAATAAAAAAAAAGTTTAGTGGCAAGACAAGCAGTAAGTGTATTCTTTAGTGATATTCAGAGCTAATTTTTTTTTTTAAAATGAATTATTTATAAAATATAAAATAAATATTTTATACTAAATTTAATACACCTATATATACGCTCGTGTTCTTTTACTATGGAGGTACTATTTAGTAAAACCCTACCATCGGTTTCTAGGTCAGAAGGTGTCTGGCCGTAGCAAGGGCAGGGCCTACCCACAAGTACAACCCATTGGATTGGACCTCCATCATCCAAACCGTCCAAACCGAGAATGCAAAGGATGAATGCAAAGAAGCCATTTTTAAAAGCAATCAATTTCAGTGGCACCAAATGGTTTTAGTATAATTAGGAGACCATGTCAAATGTCTACAGCATCCGCATGTAAACGACTTGATTAGAATAGTGAACATAAAAGTCCCACTGGATGCAGCAAGGATTTGGAGAGGCTACAACTATATGTCCAGATTGCGATTTGCAATATATAAATAGTTATATGACTTCGCTTCCACAATAATACTGGTAAGTTATTACACAAATTAGAGGCCGATAGAGTACCGACCGAGCATTCTTGTATCGTCATTCTCTACTAACCCAAAAGTAAAAATTCAAATAGACAATCATGGCGTCAACAGTTTGAAGATAAGGAAGATGGAGCCCATCAAACGTATGTTTAACCAAAAGAATGCAAGACGATACGACATCAGCTGTAAGTTCATTGGAATTTCAGAAATTTTTTAGACTTTAAAGGACAAAACTCACGATCCAAGTCAAATCATCCGCATATATTTATACTCCACTACGTTTCGTGTGTGTCTAGATATATTCAAGAAAGAGAGAAGAGAATAAGGCAATTCTCCCTTGTTTGGTTGTCATTGGATCAAATTGAATGGCCGTGAGGTACTCTCATTTTGCTCCCACGGTGGTGATTCAGAAATCTGCTTCGACCAGAAGGCCTATGAGCTTCGTGGTTATGAGCGCAGAGAGTAACATGTCGGTCAATGGGACACCATTTCAGATCAGATTACCCTCCCCCAGGAACCAGGTTCGTTTCCGCTGCCACTGTTCTTCTTCATCCATAAAGTAGAAGCTAAAAAGGGGTCTCAAACGCTTGATAGAGATCGATTACTAGTTGACCTTTTTGTAGGTGGTATTTGAGGATCGAGCCAGAGGTATTGTTTGTTACAGAGATGAAAATGGGGAAATAACGTGCGAAGGATTCGATGAAGGTCCTCGATTTCAACAGCGAGTTTCAAGATTTGCTCCTAATCCAAGGTACGCTGGTGCAGAGATCATTGACTGTTTATTTCCCCATGATGAATGCTGATGACCCCTTCACTGACTGACCAAAGATTTCTTCACCTGCGAATTCAGCGATGCAGATATCATTGCCCTTCTTCAAAGCAGTTGGCTTCATATCGCCGATGTTGCTAAATTTCATTAGGCGGGAGGCTTCCGTTCCGTGTTGCTGCTAATAAGGGGATATTCAACTTCATTCCAGCCCATTCTACCAGTCCATGCTTTTCAGAACGTGCATGTCACGTTAACAGTCAAGCCATCAACCGTCACAGCTACTTTGCTTTTGTGCGAGGAAAGCTGAAGCAGCCGCAAGAAGCTACTTTTAATTGTTCTATGTAAATGGGTCTGATAAACACAACTATGTGATAGTTATATCTTTGGGTTAAGTCGAGACTGTTATCTCATGCTTGAGCTATCAAAGATCCACTCCGTCAAGCAAATTTCAACCAAACAGTGCCATTGGCAGGGCATACATACACTTAAATCAAGAGAAGAATTCTGATTAATTACGAGTTTACGGAGATAAAATTAACAAACGAGATATACTCGAATTTGCACAAAATTGCAATTGCATGATTAAAATTCATACACAACTTGAATTCTAAATACAAAACGGAAAAGAAAAAGAAAAAAAACATTGCAAAAAATCTTTCTGGGGAGGGGGATCATCGACTGTTATACTGCAGGGACTCGCTAAGGATGAAAGCCCGAATCTCCAACTATTGACCCACAACCACGACCTCTCTCCTGTAAAAAGCGCGATTGACCCTCCGAAAGAATGAAGAATGTATAAAAGCAAACTTATGAACTGAATAAATGCGGCAGTTGAATCTGAGAGCATATGGTCAAATGTACAAGCAGATTGAGCAGGGGAATCACTATGCAGCAGCTCGACTCTGCAACAGCTCGTCAAATAAATCTGTCTGTGATTTGCTAGGCACAATAGTAGGGGGTGACCATTGATCTGGAACCATCAGAAAATAGGTCGTCATTGCTTTCCTAAACCTCTTCTTATATTGCATAGGGGAGATTACAGTTGGGGAGGCATTCCTGGGTCCTCCAAGGATTCCAGTAGCCTTTACCCATGTTTCAAGGTGCTTGTCCCACGTATACTGTCTCATGAAGTCTATAATCCCAAGTACAAGTTCATGCTTCTCGTTATCAACACCAACAAGTAACGAATAATCCATTACATCAATTGACTGCAAGTATACATTTGTTTATGAGTACAAATTACGGGCATGTTCAATAGACAAGCTAGAAGGCAAGAAACAGCAAAAGCAATGCAGGAATATACTGGACACATGCATTATGCTATGCAAAAGCTGAAAGAGAGTGAATACTTCAACCGCTGAAATTGGTTTCTATAAGAACATAGATCTTAGTTGGTTCGACTTTCTAATGGGTCCAAATGTGTTAGCATGTTTGAGCATCTTATTCAGAAGATAAATGGTGCAGCGTAAGGTATTTAACAGGCCTAAACATTTACAGTATAAACAATAGTGAGAAAGCAATGCAGACAGAGGGAAACTCACTGCAAGAAACGCAGTATCATTCCAAACTGCTCTTTCCAGCAACCTCTTTGCCTTGTTTCCAACAAATATGGGAGAAGTTGGCATTGCTTCAATCAAGTTTTGATCCAGCAAAACCTTATTAATTCCACTGGAATCTGGATTATACCGAGATCTCGAAGATCCCTTGAGATCATACAGGCGTGTTACATTCCTTCCAAAAAGGAGATTTTCCATTACCAAGACATCCATTTTTGATTCCTTCCCTCCTTTAAGATGCTTGGATGTTACCTTCACCCATCAAGAAAACAGGTTACAATAAAATTTCAGATGTCTATATAGCAGGAAACATCTATAGATAGGTAAAATCTGCAATATACATCATATTCAATGTCCAAAAGAATCATATTTCATCAATAGAAATATATTAACCTTGATAAACATTATCCGAATAGAAAACCACACAAAACAAAAGCCCCTTTTTTGATAAAACTTTTATTGTGATAAATCTTTGAAACTCCAGCAAACTGAATACATCCATATGGAGTTGATATGCAATCCCAAAAGAAAAAGGAAGTTAACAGTATATTAATGCGATCCACTTAGAAGACAATAAAAACGTAGAAGACTTAAATGCACATCACAAGACTAAGGAACTAGCATCAATTTGCCTTTGGACAAATAATGCGATTCACCATATTAGAGATATATAAATGAGAATCTGAAATAAACTTCTCAAGTTATTAACTAGTTACCAAAACTACACCAAAGGACAAGTCACATTGGACCTCCACTACAATTAAGTGTAGACTGGGAGAGTACAAAATTTTAGTGTCTTAACAATCAGAACCATTCCCCAGAAGTGACAGACAATAGTGACAACATATCAAAAAGCAATCAGATTCTGGACTATTCAAATCTAAGTTGCTTCAGATTAAATATTAAAGCCTCCATAATCATCCAAACACAATACATATTATCATATACAACATGTAAAAATTATCTATAGTCCTGAATGGTGGAATTCTTTCATCATATTGACAAAATAGATGCAACCAAAAGTATATAATAACCATATTTTGTGCTTCTATTCTCAGTTTATGAAACTTTAATACGGCTCATCTTAGTGCACTCTTTAACTCTCCAATTTAGTTGTTTGAGATCAAAGAAAGATCCTAAATAGACACCCTATGTCTCTTGATATGGTGGTTTAAAATATGAAATTATTTGATAATCTTCCAAATAATCTTAATTCCTAAAAGTACCTGATAAATCCCCAGTATCTTTGCCAGGCAAGTAGGGCTCCCCGAACCAATTGACTGAGAAAGATATTTGAAATATCCAGGAGCAAACTTTGTAAATGACTCTAGCTCAGTCTTTGTTACTTGTTTGATTATAAATCGATCATCCAAGGTTTTTGCAAAAAAGACATTGCTCTTACCACCTTGGGCTCCCCATTTCTTGCAACGGCTAAGAGACCTTACAAAGTCCACCTCAGAGGGGCAACAAATCTTCCTCAAGGCATCAAATTGCTTGGCATAGTAACAGGTCACCGTATATTTAACTTTCCCAAGTGGCCCATCATCACTAAATGAGACTCGGGCATGCATAGCTTTTGTATAAGACAGAGGATCTAAGACTAGAGAGCCACGAGAACTAGATAGGGATAAGATACTCTCGTCAGCAAATCCAAGACTTTTAAAAGAATCCAAGGTCATCTCATCCATGGAGTGGAATGACTGGAAATTCACTAAATCAATAGACTGCAACGGAAATGTTGAATCTGCAGTGTCTTTTGGTCTCTCATTATCATCAGACACTTGGGCTAAATAATCAGGGGAAGCTAACGCATAAGATATAATACTTGTTGGCTCATCATCATAAACTGGAATAACAGTGTCATTAACCCCAACAGGCAGGAGCAACCTGGCCCCACATTGGAGTTCCGACTCTCGGAATGTTGAGATGTAGACAGGATTATGCTCAACAAATGTATCCAGCTTCTGAGTACTACCAAGGAAGTTTTTGTTCAATGATCGGTAGAAGCTTATAAAAGGCAGACCTAACCAGCTCACACTATCTTCCATGTTTTCAGAACATCTGGAGGATAAAAGAGGAGATGATGTCAGCTTAGACCCAATCAGGTCCTCTGCATGGCCTTCCAGGTCCAGCTTGTCTGCTACTCCTGAAGTAATTGATGAATCTACAGAAGCCACATCAGAAACTCCAAGAGAACTATCCTTCATTGTCCCAATAAAAGGATGATTCTCGCCGGTCCAAGCTGCATCAAGAGTGTCTGATAGACTTGCCATGCTTGGAAATTGCCCGTCAGAAAGGGCTCTATGAACAATGGGATTGGCTTCAACCAGACCAGACTCATCACGGATATCTGCCTCACTAAAAGGGAGAGAGAGATTTTCCTTAACAGAATCCTTATGTGAACCTGTATCAATACCTTCTTTAATATCTTCAACTGTACTCTTTTGGTTACCAGACACACCATGGTCAAGGCTTCTATTAGGTTCCGTATCAGCACAAGGAGAATAAAAGCCATCCGGACTCTGATCTGACTTAACAGGAAGGATTGAACTGATGGTATCCTCCTCACGGGGTTTCTCTATAGGAGTTAAGTCAGACACAGCCGCATCACTCCGAGAGATTTTGTTATCCGAACTGGCTACATAAATCAGGCGATGATCCCACATATAAGACTGGAATAATAATTGCCTACGTATTCGATTGATCTCCAGGATATCAACGAGTGGTTGGCCCTTCTTTACCTCCTTGCTTGATATTTTCTGAAGTGAATCCTGAGAAAGATATTAAGCACATTAGACACATTAATATTGTGAAAAGCAAAAATTAGTAATTCAATAATGTACAGTTCACAGTAACTACTTTCACAGGAATGCAAACATCAGAACGGATGTGAATGCTGATGATTTGGAAAAAGAATATTAACCATGTCTTGTCAAACAGTTACAAGTGTAAAGAAATAGGAGATCCTATTCCAAAACATAATAGATCCGAAGCCAAAGCCATAAGCGTACTCCTCTATCTCTCCACAACCAAATAAATATTTGGAGGATTTGGAAAAGACCCAGCGAAAAAGAAGAATCAAATTTTCCCAGCCCAAACCATGGAAATCAATGGTTAACAAATTAAGCACCAGAGAGAGAGAGAGAGAGAGAGACTAATGGGTAATATAACAAACAGAATGCAACATTAAGCTCAATTTTAGATCATCCGTTATAACTTTTGAAGAGGTTTTCAGCCCATTATAGGAGAGTCATATTTTTACAACTATGCAAGGAAGGAATATTCAGCATTTATAAAGTACAAAGAGGAGCCTTACTGCAAATTCTTCCTTCTCCTTCTGCAACATTCCTTCTAAATCTGCTAGTTGGCGTCTTGAATCTGGAACTTTATTACCACAGCTGGGTGTAACTAGGCCAAACATTTTTTCCACCAGAAGATGGAGAGCATGTAATACCTCCGAAAACAAATGCTCAGCCCGGCCAACAACCTGTTCAATTGGTAGAACAACATTAATAAAGAGAGAATTTCAGACATAGATCATGGAAAGCATACCCTTCATACCTCATTAAGTTCTTGTTGTATCCATTCCTGACCTTCATAGTTGAAATCAAGTTTTGGAGGAGGAAGGTAGACTGAATGAACATCTATTGATGCATAACGGAAGCAAGCAACCATTTTGCCAAATCTGGAACACATAGAAATCATATTCAGTTTATGGATAAGGAGAAGATGACCTATTCTACACATCACCTCAACAAGATTCATCTAGATATTCTGCTAAAATGGTGATTCATTAATCAAAAGTTTCTTTGATGTGACCAAGCTTACAAATGACAGAAATTAGTAGTAAAGCCCATATCTAGCTTCCCAGTTTTTAAAACATTAAAAAATGTGCAAACTAATATTCAGAGCTCCGACATTTTGGCTTTCACAGATAAAAGAATAAACAGAGCTCTACCCATAAAACCGTAGACAGTCTCGGTGTAAAGAATGGCCACAGCTTGCCACCCTGCTAGCAGCTGCGTGGTTAGAAAAACTGAGCTCAAGAAATTTTCCAAAAGACAATCCCCAAGCTGCATCAGACATCACTATTCTTCGAGTGGCAGGAGGGAAACCATTGGTCCGAGGACATCGCAGGCACCTGTGCCACATCCAAATTTTCCCCTCCCTTTCACCTGGCAGAAGAAATTCCGGCAGTTTCTTCACGGAGATAGTAAGTGTTCCTTGTCGATGAGTATAACACTGAACATGTGCTTCTGATGGCATCTCACATGAACGGCATCTATAACTCTGACCAACAAGAAACAGCCCTTAGTCAGAGCACACATAAATGGAGAGAATATGACAGAACCAGGGGAAAAGAAAGAATTACTTGATCAAACAAGTGGTCGCGTAGAAAGCGCCCTAATGGCTTGTCAAAGTTGCCGTAGTATTTTATGCGGAAGAGATGGGATCTTTCACAGACAGTCCCTTTCCAGACACACCTGGATGATAAAGACACCAGAATGCTCTGGTGATCAGAAGGGGATGGAGGAAACTCTTCCTTTGAAGAAGTGGTTTCCTCCTGAACCTGTTTTGCATCCAGGTGCAATGATGATTGATCTAAATTTTTGTTGATTGCATCTAATTCACAACTGTCATTCTGTACATTGTTGGATATAAAACTTTGTCCTGATAACTCTGAGGGCATGGCCAAACCATAAGGAATGACAGAATCTCCTGTATCATGCAGAACATTGCTCAGTGCAGATGCTTTTGTATCGGTAGGCTCTACCGAATTCTGAGTAGTGTTTTCCTCAGGTATAGGACAAGGAGAGGGCTCACTGAAAGAAGAATCTGAAAAATTCTGAATGGAAGATCTGATTCCCTGCTTCATCGAGAGAGAGCCAGGGGCAACAATAATGCCTGGACGTTCTAGCATCTCAACCTTCTGAAGGGCTACGACCTTGTTCAGTTCTGAAGCGGGTAGGCTAATTGACCTTTGTGGTTCACCTCCAGACTGAGGCCCCAAAGTCATTGCACTCATAGGGAATGCAAAGCCAGGTATTGTTGAGATGGATCTGTCAATAGTTTTATCTGGAAGTGCCACAGTTATTGGAGAGTTTACTGGCAGTTCTGGCAGAGAAGCTCCTTCATCAGCAAGAAAAGATGTTTCCAAGGCCAGGTGATAAGCTGCGAAAACTCCATACTGCACCACATGCTTTACTTTCTTTAATTCATCGGCACTGGCACCTCGGAGTAATATCTGAAATAATCAAATACCAAGCAAACCCATAAACATCTAACCATGAGATGTATGTAGCAGTACATAGGTAATTCACAAGTTTCATTAGTCTGTCTACTGTAAATTGCCAGTTTTGCAGAAAAAGATTACCAAATCAGTAATTCCATGAGTTGACTTGTTCAGTAACCACTTGTCGAACTTCTAACAAATGTTGAAATCCTCAACCAAAAAAAAAAAAAAAACTTATAATTGACACATGGACCCATATGCTATTGTGGGTTGTTCCTTTCTAAGCCTATTACTACCATAGTCTAAGATAGCCAAACTTACAGTGCAACCCAGCGGCCTTGGACATCCTTCAAAATACATCAATGTTTTGAAAAGCTTCTTCCCACTCTGTTCAGCTGTGCCCTGCTGTTCCAGAAACCTTTCAACATGGAACATGTCACAGTATCCCAACTTCTGTGATGAGAGATGATCAACTGTAGGTACTATCTGACCACCAGTGCAGCGTGCTATTCGCTCCAAAAGTGGCCTTTTAATATTTAAGACAAGTGTTACGTCCTTCGCAAGAAGATACTCTTGTGCATAACGGGAAACGGATTTCTCCACCAGAAGAACATCAGGTGTGTGTGAGTCAATTTTTGCAACAGCCATCTTCAGATGATCCATTTCCTAGAAGCATTATAGTCCATAAGAACAAAATCTCCAGATTAAGAAACTCTCATGCTGATAGATAAATAAAATACTTTCACAAAACCGGGAAGAGAACTAAGATATATCTTCAAAAAGTGCCCACAAAAGGCTATCACTAACCTGCTGCAGCAGAGTATCAAAACTAGACAAGAGATTGGAAACCCTCTGATATTCAAGAGCCCCACCAAGAATCATTATACGAGGTTTCTCTATTTTGGATGTCATTCTTCGATGAGCCACATTCTTCTTAAAAACAACGCCTTTTATAACCATGCTGAAAAGAAAAATCCTCAAACCAATTAGCAACTTAAAAGGAGTGCACTGGAACAAATTAAGTTGAAGTTTTCTTTATCTGTTTCCTACAGATATCTGGTGAAGTACCCAACCTTTCTGGAAGAAGAAGAAGAAAACATATCTGTACACTGTGGATGCATGAGTTGCACACAAGAGAGAGAGAGAGAGAGAAAGACAGAGGCGAGCACACATACATAAAAAGGAAAATTAACCTGCACCTTAATGGACTCATATTCATCTTCATTTATTGCTATCCTGGAGCCTAATCTGTTCAAGTTATTCATCAGAATTCTCCGAAACTTAGGACTCGCGCTGCAGACCAACTGACTAAATGAGGTTACAAGTGGCTAAATGAGTGCAAACTGTTGTAAGCGATCTAAATCTTCAAGTCCTTACCTTTCACTACGAAGCCCAGAAGCTATACATTTAACTTTGACATATCCTCCTGGATAAATGAGCTTACAAGTGGCTAAATGAGTGCAAACTGTTGTAAGTGATCTAAATCTCCAAGTCCTTACCTTTCACTACGAAGCCCAGAAGCTATACATTTAACTTTGACATATCCTCCTGGATCCATTCCCCCACTGTTGCTCATATCTGGCTTCAATAATGTGGCAGCCTCCCAGGATAAAGACGTAACTATTTCCAACCAACTCTCTCTCTCGTTTTCCTCACCCACAGGAATATTCTCAACCTGCAAAAGCTGAGCAACTAAAGCCCTAAAATGTCCATCAACAACATTCTTCACAGCCCTCTTGTGCTCTTCATTTGAGTTGTCCCTGCTTCGCTGCTCCCCACATCCAAAACTGCTTGAAGAACGCAGGTAGCCCCACTCTCCAGTAGCACCCCCATCATCATCATCATCAAATAGAAGTGCTTCACGTTCATCTTCTTCATTTTCGGGTTCAGGTGGAAGCCAGAGAACTCCATTATTCTCAAAGTCCACTGGTTCAGTGTTAACATCTTCTGCTTCGTATAAAGATGAAGGTGCTTCACATTCATCACCAATGTCAGGTTCACTTTCCTTTTTCGTGATTTGTTGGACCTCTTCTGAAGCCTGGGAGTCAAAACTAGTGTACAAAGACAAGCTGCTCGAGCTTTTGATATCAACAGCTTCAGCATCAGGGTGTACTTCATGCAATCCATACTCGTCATCAATGTCATCAAACTGCATATGTTCATAGTACCCATTGACACAAGGAAAATGTCTTCTGTTAGAATCTAACTGGTAAACTCCAAATCCATCATCCTCATTGGTACCCCTGATTCAACCAAACGGGAAAAAAATAAACAATTGTACTGTAACTCTAGCAAATCAATAAAGCACATTTGAGAAACTAATACTAAGAAAATGTGATGCAACATTTATGAAGCAGCCATCAACAAGGCCATTAAGTAGGAGCCAATCTGAAAGTGCAATGCTTTATGCCTAAAGTGCACCTCAGACCAGTAACTGGACACCCAAAAAATGTTGCCTAGAATGGCTTCAAGGCAGGAGGATCTTGTAAAAATCAATATTGTTTCCTGTCCTAAGGCAGATTATCAATAAATAAGCTATATTAAACAGCACAAGATATCACTCATTTTCCACTGCAGAAAAAGTAATAAATGAGAAAAATAATACAGGTGGAATAAGAGAAAACCTGTTAACTCCATATCCAAATTGGTTAGGAGATCGGTCCTGGAATGCTGTTTCTATGTTAGGATTATTATGCATTCCTGATTCTGCAGCATGTTGTCTACCCAATGCTGCTTCCATCACCAAACACTGACGTGGGCTAACCCCACAAGAGTGAGGCGCTGATGCAAAAGTAGTGCTACTACTATTACCGGTTGCACTTGACTTGCTACTAATAAAACTGGTTGCTGATGGTGAAGAACTGAGATCCACGCTAACAGCCTGGATCCCATTATTATCAGCTGCAGTAGTTGACCCTTGCTCCCATTGCTTGAAACAATAGTTACAGACCCTGATCTTTTCCCATTCTTCCCTAGGAGGCCTTGGCTCAGTAGCTGGTGCAGGAATCCAGTTAGAAGTACACTTGGAACAGAAAACCCGGCCACAATGTCGACAATGGTGCCTTCTGTTAAACAACGTAAATTGTGAATCACATTCGTAGCATACCCTACAACTCTGATCGGGCATCCAAAAGTCCCTAGATACATTAGTCGGCTCAGACCTCCAAGGCATCCACGTCTTCAATATAGTGGCAAAATCAGGAAATGACTTATCTGGGGCATCCATTGACTGCGCAACCGTCCTTTTCCACCTATCATGATGCTTTGATCATTTGCTTAATACTCGCATATCTAAATCCTAGTAAAATACAGGAGAACAACAAGGTTAAATTGATCACCAGACAGAAATAACCACTTTCCTTGCTAACAAATTGGTAAACCCCAAATCCCAAATCAATCATGCACACACTCTCCACCGCAACAGCATACTAATTCAATCACAAGAAACAGAGAGCGAATCGGCGAACACCCTTCCAAATCACAGCCCAAATAAATCAATACCAGTAAACAGAAGTCGCTTACAGTTTTAATTCCACCGTCCTTCTTCCAACTCTCGGACTAATAGAATAAAAATATCAAT
Source organism: Rauvolfia tetraphylla (assembly GCA_030512225.1). Taxonomy (NCBI): domain Eukaryota; kingdom Viridiplantae; phylum Streptophyta; class Magnoliopsida; order Gentianales; family Apocynaceae; genus Rauvolfia; species Rauvolfia tetraphylla. The sequence goes on from JAJQKT010000005.1 coordinate 491,185, forward strand.
AAGAGCAGAACTACCTGTATTGAACCAAACTCTTGATCGTCATTCCAATTCCATCAGTGAAACCCTATGTTTGAATATGTATCAAATCCAAACCCACAGATTAAAGCCAAATAACAAATTCCCGAGAGCGACCCTTTACCTGGAATTCAAATTCGAATTGAGCAGAAACGACCAAATTATTTGGACAAACGAAATTCTCCCAGAAACGGCGAAAATTGAAACCGCACCTTCAATACAACAAAAAATGCGCGGACAGAAAACTGGCGTCACACCCGTTTGTCTAGCCACAATCCAACTATTGCCAGACGATCTCCTGACGCGGAATAGATGATTTCGCATTTTCTCATTTTCATGTCTGCATCTTCGCAATCAAAAATTTTCCTCTAGAACTTGAAAAACCAAAATACAAAAATCCAGACAATTATATTATTTTACTAACGAAATAAATTACGTCATCCAATTAAATAATCCCTTAAAAAACGTTTAAATATTTGTCCCTCGCATCCTGTAATCAAGTGGGACGAAGTAAAATGAAAAGGACTATCTTGTACGCTAATATAATGAGCTGTCTTTTTTTTTTTTTTTACTAAATAAAAAAATGAGCTGTGTGTTAATCATGCAATTACGAAGATCGTAATGTGACTACAGAAATAGAAAAAGCCAGAGAGCCAGTGGTGACGCGACAGGACGAAAGAATTGTTTTGAATTTATATTTTATAAATAATTTATTTTTATAATTTTTAAATTTAAAAATTAAACTAAAATTCAATCCAATACAAAAAATCTATGCAGAAATTCACCAACCCGCTTATTTCCTCCGTCAATCCAATCACCCTAGGATGACGTGACCATGCTATTACTGGGTAAAAGAGGAGAAACAGATGCTGCCTTGCCTAATTACAAATTCATGGGACGGGAAGGAATACTTAGAAAATGAAAAGACGCATTGTAATAGTTCGTTCCTAGCTGTGTTGTTGATCTTTCCAAATATAATTCCTTTCAGATTCACACAGGGATATTGATAGACTTCCCTAAAAAGAAAATGTTGGTAGACTAATAAATATACTCTCCCTAACTTCGTGCTTGATAATTTATTAAAATATTTATATTTTTACAAGTATAAAACAATTTGAAAATAATATTTTATGAATAATATTGTAAAGAGGTAAATTGTTAATAAAACCAAAGTTGGCACTGGCAAGAGAAAATATGGTCAGGAAAAGGAAAGGAAGAGCAAACAAGTGGCATGGCAAAAGAGCTTGGAAGAAGAACTAGCATGCATGAATATGTATATAGATAATTCATAAAAAATTAAAAAAAGAAGTGAAAATGAAAATAATAAATGGTTTTTTTTAATTTATTGTTCAATAATTTCGAGAATCGAGAGAATTTTAAATCGATAATAATTGTTATCTTTTAGTAATTTTATGTGGAGAGAACGAAAAGAGATAGATTATAAAATATTAATTAAAATAAAATTTTAATTAATCACTTAATTATTTTCATTTACAAATGGAAATTGAAAGAAAAAAAAATAAGTAAGTGTAAAATAAAATTTAATATTGTTTAACAGGATTTAAATATGGATGATGAAAATATGGAGCATTATAACTTTTTATTCTAGGTATGCTTACAGATAAGTTTTATCAGGACAAAGATGTAATCGGGTCCTATTTTCTTTCTCACAAAAATTTTATTTTATAAAATTTAAAATATAATATTTTAAATCCAACCCAAATCTACATAATCCCTTACATTTATACTCTAATTTTAGCTATTGTTTTTAACTAATAAGCTTGAATAATAACGAATCTTATTTTCTCTAATAGGAATAAAAATGTCAATGTTTCTGAATTCAACATTAATTTAAATTAGAAATCGAGTGCGCGAAAGAAGCATGTAAAATCTTCCTTCTTTTTTATTTTTTTATCTAAATAGGGGCTGGGATATTAGTTCGACTCTCCTGCCCAGTGTCAATCTCGGCTGCCCTTCACTGCTAAATGTCAATCAAGGAGCGAAGGGTGCTGAAGGAAGAATTCTACTTTTTTTTTTTTTTTTTTTTTGCTGAATATGAATAGGAAGAATTGTATTTTCGATAAACCCGAAGGGGCTAAGTGTAATTAGCCTTAATCGCTTGGAGAATTTTCCACCCTAAATGCATCACTCTCTGTCGATAATCCTCTCCTAAAGGGAGATTTAACGGAAGATTACTGTTCTAAGAACAGTCGCAATCCCTCGTCTCTAAAGGCCACGTCTTCGGAATCTCAGAGAACCGTACCGGAGGTTTCTCTTTCCGCCCGAAATCGGCTCCATTATACGATTCTATTCTCTCTTTTATAACGGACTGAAGAATAAAAAGATTAAAGTTAAAGGAGGTGAATATCCAAGTGCTCAAATAAATGTGGCATCGATCGGCTTCTTTCATACTCGACAAACAGCAAAACGACGCCGCAGCTAAGCCTGAGAGCCGCCTCCTCACCCCAACCGCTCCGTCTTCATCCATGGCTGAAACCCTGCAACAAAACCCTAAAATCTCCGCTTATTATCAGACGCGAGCGGCTCACCACGGTGTCGTTACTAGCGATTGGCTTGCTCAGGCTCAAGCAGCCGTGGGCCACAACCCGGAAGATGCCGTTTCCGAGGATTCATCGTCCTTCAGGTCTGGCGAGTCCGGGAAGACGTTTAGCGTCATTGACGAGTTTAATAATTGGCGGAAGCAGGCAGACTTGGCCGAGGCTGTGGCTGCCATTAGGGCTTTGGCTTCTGTTATTCGCTCCAGTGAGGCTACTACAATGATGGAGCTCGAAATTGAGCTCAAGAAAGCCTCGGATTCTCTTAAAGTATGTCCTTTTTAATGTTATACGACTTTTTCAACTTATACTTGCTGTTGTTTTGCCTTCATACCACCCCAAGGTGGTTTTCACTTGCTTTCTGTTGCAGTTTGTATTGCAATGCTGTTATGTTATTCTGTTAACTATTGCCATATATACAGGGTTATTGGTCAGAGAAATAACTGGTTTAAGGTGGAGTATGAATTTATTACTGTTCAAGACCTCATCATGGATCAAGTTATCCAAAAACAGAGCATGCTGGTGTTATTCTTATATCAAGGAGGAAGGAGCATTGAACCCATCATTTAACTTGAATGTATATCAAATGAAATATTTTCTATAATTGTTTATTCTTCTGAACTGGATGTGTTCTTGTAGTTAAGAATACAACTTTCTTGGGGAACGTCTAGGATGAGGTTAGGTGAAGCTTTTCGCTTGCTTGCATTTTCAACAGAATTCTTCTTTGAATTACTATAGAATTGATCTTAACTCTTTATGGTAACTTTGTGAAAGTTACAAAGCAGAATGCTATGATCTCTGTTGCGGATAGGAAATGCATTTGTGAATGGCATGAAAAGTACGTGAATGTTCTAATTTCTGCTCAAATTTGAGAGGACGAATGGCTTTTCTCTTGGTTGTAATTTTTTGCTTTTTTCATACTCTTTTGTCTGTTTATGCTTGTGTAGACTTCCTGGTTGTCAATACAGTTGTTCTACCTTTTTCATCTGTTGTACTGCTCACTACATTCTTGCAGCTTTGTCTTTGTATTATGGTTTGTCATGGTAGTGTAGCTTTTAATCTGGACTTTCTTTTGCTCATCATGTTCTGGGATAATGTGAAGTGAGATTCACTGCTCTTGACGCTTTTGATTTGCCTCAACCAGATAGCATGAACCCCATAATCCATGAGAACTTGGAATATGTTATTCATGCCCTGCAGTGTTAGATCCTTTACCTTGTCTATTGGCTGGTCTTATTTTCTGATCCAAATTTGAACAAAATGACTGGGGGAAAACATGACAAGATTGGAGTGGAAACTTCCAGTGGCAGGCAACATTTTGTGCTTCACCTTTCAGAAAGCAATGTCCTTTCTACCTTTCTTTTCTTTTTTTTTTTTTTTTTTTGGGGGGGGGGGGGTTGGTGGAGGAGAAATGGGGAAAAGAATATCTAACCAGTTTTAGTGTTTTGACTGTATGCATAAGCTATTTTAGTAGACTCTAGGAATAGTGGAAGTAAAGCTGACCATTGAAGTGTGGAATTCTCTCTGTGGCTTGACACAAACCAGAGAATCAAAAGCCAATATTTTGAGCCTACTTTGATTTGTAAAGAACCAAACTTCATCTTGTTCTATATAGGAAGTTGAATGACAATAAGAAAAGAAAAATCCCAAAGCCAGTGCTTTTTCCCTCAGTACCCTAGCTCAATACTCTTTTCTTCTTCCAGCAATAGAAAAGACAGTATCCTTTACCTTCTATTGGCATCTCTCCCCTCCATTTGCTGCTTGTTGTAATTGATTGAAAGTCAGGATTTATGGTTTGTTATGAATGTAACTTCCTTCAAAAATTTGTTTCTTTGTTCCAGTCCTCGGATACAACGTCAATATCTTTGACTGCTGGCTGTGATCTTTTCATGCGCTATGTAACAAGAACTTCAGCTTTAGAGTACGAGGACTTTAATTCAGCTAAGTCCCGCCTTCTTGAACGTGCAGAGAAGTTTGGCGAGATATCTTACAAGGTATATGAGCCAAATATTGACCATGCTAATGGTTAATTGTGAATTATATCAGATTGATTGCTTTATGCTGCTATTTGTAAGTTATAATTCTTTGACTGCGTTCATTATTTATCAAATCTTTGCCTAATTCATGACACAGGCAAGGAGAATAATTGCCATGCTTAGCCAGGATTTTATATTTGATGGCTGTACTATTTTGGTGCATGGTTTCTCCAGAGTTGTCTTGGAAGTTTTGAGAACCGCTGCACAAAATAGGAAGCTTTTTCGGGTTCTGTGTACAGGTGGGTGTTCACATATTCCTGTTACTGGTCCCTGACCAATAAATTATCAGATGGAATCAGGTCTGGTTTCATAATTTACAAAGTAGTTGTTTTGTTTCTGTTCATGTTACAAGTTTAATGCCCATATAATTGCACTATTTAGTGGAAATCACATGTTCTATTGATGATTTAGAAGACAGACCAATCTCTTGACCATCTCAAAGAATTAAATGGAATGAAATTTGAGGATACTCTAAATGATGCGTGATTTTAGCATCTGCTTTTTTGCTTGTAACCAAATTCTTACTATTATCTTGATATGCAGAGGGAAGGCCAGATAGGACTGGACTACGATTATCCAATGAATTAGCCAAGCTTGATGTTCCCGTAAAGCTTTTGATAGACTCTGCTGTGGCATATAGCATGGATGAAGTTGACATGGTATTTGTAGGAGCAGATGGAGTGGTCGAAAGTGGCGGTATAATTAATATGATGGGAACTTACCAAATTGCCCTGGTTGCTAAGAGCATGAATAAACCTGTTTATGTAGCTGCTGAAAGCTACAAGGTATGTAGAATGTGAGAATTTTCCAGATAACTTTGTGACTCTCGGTTGTAAACTTCCTTTGCATTTCCTAAATGGCTTTATCTTTGTCATTGCTCTGATAAAGCACGAATTACGTGACCAGTTCCTTTTAGAAATACATGAAGCTGTCCTAGTGACTTCCCTTACTGCTTGAATTATAGAAACATTTGCGGTCTTTGTATAACTTGTATGCAAATTAGTTCTTCCTATTTTGATTTTCTAACGAGACCATTCCTATTGCAGTTTGCTCGTCTTTATCCATTGGACCAAAAAGACATGGTTCCAGCCTTGCGCCCAATTGACTTTGGCGTCCCTATACCTTCCAAAGTTGAGGTTGAAACATCTGCCCGAGACTATACACCTCCTCAATTTCTCACCCTTCTTTTTACTGATTTGGGTGTTCTAACACCTTCAGTAGTAAGTGATGAGCTCATCCAACTATACTTGTAGCGAGGATTTAGTTTCTATCAGCCTTCAGGCACCAGAATTAGAGCACATACAGAAAGGGATTTGGTTTTCTTTTGCAATTTGTCTTTTCCAATTGAAACATGATGTATTGCTCTGCAATAAAACTCGGTGTCCAACTTCAGTCGGGTTTTCTACTATTGTAATTCCAAGGGTTTTTGCTTTATTTAGGATGTATTTGGATTATGTTTGGTTGAAAAAAAAATTTGTTTTGGGTTCTGTGTAAGTAAATTTTTTATGAGAAGAAAAGCGAGATCTAATTGTGTTTGGTTGAAAGAAATATAATCTAAAAGAACTCTTAGTGTTTTATCAACAGTTTCAAATTCTTTCAACGAGAGTTCCAACCTGATATTGGCATTTTGCCGTGACTTTTTTATCTCTCCCTCTCTTCTTTGTTTTTTGTGGGCTGTTTTAGCAGTATCTTCAAGTCTCGGCTTTTTGTAATATGATTTATTTCGGAGGTTTAAGCATATTACGATTTTATTAAAATAAAATAAATTTTAATAATTTTAATATTTTATAATTTTTATAATAAATTATTACAATTAATTAAAATTAAAAAAATAAAAATAACAAACAGGAAAAAGTGGGGTCCATCGAGACGCAGAGGAGTCGCCTAGTTTGGCGCCAGCCACTTTATTTATTTTATTTATTTTTATTTTTAAAGATAAATAATAATTTATTATTTAAAAAATATTATTTTATGAATTTGTATTGCTGAAATTTTATATTATAATTTAACGTTATATTTATTTCAAATCAATTCAAATTTTAATTATAATTAATTATAATTTAAAAATAAATAAAATAAATATTATGTAAGAAATTTTTAAATATTATAAAATATTTAAAAGATAAAGAGAGAGAATTGAATTTTAGGAAGAAATTAAATCCAATGGACAAAACATCAAATAGAGCAGGGAAAGATAAAAGAGAAGCAGAATAAGCATCCAGCCGTCCTTGCATTTTGGGATGAATCAATTCCACGTCCAGCTTACTGAAATATCTAAAATACGTCCTCCAATCTTGCCTTCTAGTTTGCTACTTACTAAAAGTATACAGTAATAGCCTAATAGGTCGAATCAATAATATGGCCGAACACCTAAAAGGTCTTTCCAAATTTTCCTTTCTTTCCAAGGGGCGTTTTCGGTCCAACAAATGAACTTTCTTTTCATTGCGCCAAAAAAAACAAAAAAAACTTTTCCCTTTTTCAGTTCAACAACAGAGAAACTATTTGAAATCAAGAATTGAAACTCCCAAGTTCTCCTTCCCATGAAATATGAATGGATCTGATAATAAATCGGCCATGCATAAGCAAAGATACGAATTTTAATGCAAATTCTTTTCTTTTGATTGGAAATTGAAGAGACATAATAACTTGGGCAGTTATTGAAAAGGATCCAGAGCCGGACCATCACAGAAGCATCAACAGAACCAAATACCAAAATAGCAAAATTCTGGAATTATGGCTTCTTGGAGAGGAACTTGGCTCTAAGGTCTGCTGCATCGACCTCACTGGAATGAGTTTCTGGGATCCAGTTTCCTGTCTTCGGATCTCTCATCCAGAAAGCTTGTTCCTTTGCCCCTTCAGCGGCTTCACCGAGACTGCTCGGATGAACCACTCTCCTTATCATTGAAGCCGCGGACTGTCCTTTTGCTTTCACATTCTCCGTCACAGCTGCGTATGTTCTCCTGCCATTGCAATAACGACGTGGTCGTAAGACGGATAAGAAACCAATATGCAACATAAAACGCAGACGAAAGAACATGGAAAGACAAGAAACCAATATACGTGCATGGTATATATATACATTCGCGTACACGTGTGTTTTTGTATAAGCACTGGGAGATCATGATTAATAAGAACAACCATGAAGACAAGAAACAAATCCAACAAACAGAAGAAGAAGGAAAAATTAGAGAGAAGGACTTACTTGAGGAGGGGGACGGTTCTGCAGGCAACCCTCGACATGTCGACAAATTGAGATTTACAGAGTAAAAACAAAACTAGGATATGAAGATCTGACTTCGGTTTTGGACTAAAATTGCACGCCAAGGGTTTTAAGATAGAAGGGGCTGTATATAGAAAGAGTTCAACCTTCAAGATATTATCAAGTAATGAGGTTTTTTAAAACAATTTGTTCTGTAGAAAAGAAAAAAGTAAGTGAGACCCAGCTTGATTTTTACGAAAACGTAAAAGTTTTTTCCTTTTTGGAACCCATTTAAATGATTTTTTGTTGAGTCCTGGGATTGGTATTCAGTGTCCTTATTATAGATGGATACGCATACGCTTATTTAGGTAAGCCGAAATTCCTCCGAAGTCCTTGAAGAATCGGATTTGACTCAGCGGGTGGGCAGCTGTCTGTATAAGTTGAGAGTGGTATCGATGAGGTAATTGGGGAAAGACCACCGTATGCATTTTCCAACATATTCATTCATGGGAAACTAAAACTTACTCCTATCCTTACCGGATCGAAATGCGCATCGACCTACAACTCCAGTGTTAGTATCTTTGAAATATCGTCTCCTATATTTCTTTTTCTTTTAATTCACCTGCTTACGACATATGCACTGCATCAGCCTATACGACAATAATCCACGCAATGGGAATAAATTCTTTCATCTTTTGCGAATGAAATTATAAGTGGCATAACTTCCTTTGTCGTCTGAGTGGGATTTTTAAGGTGAGTTTAGACAGGTTCGGTTTTGAAATCGAATTTAAAATTTTAAGTATATGACTCACATTTTTTTTTATAAATAATTTAATTTTTATGAAATTCAAGATAAATATTTCAAAATTAAACTCTATCCAATTACACCCTACTCTTATGGTGATTTTCAAGAGAGTGCATGTTTCACTATTGTTGTAGTGATCTTATGAGACTTTATGTTATGTAATATTAACCTTTTATTCTTTGTATTTATCTATTTTAATATCGATAGTAAATAAAAATATTATTTTTGTATAGTAAGACGTATATTTAACAAATTTAACCCTGAATTTGTGGTATTACAACTTATAAGCTTACAAACTAACTTTAAACAACTAGACCCAATCATTAAAAAAGAAAAAGGGATCAGATCATCCGAAAGAGAAAAAGGATAAAAAAAAATAGAAAAGGAACACATAGAGTATAATACCACAAATCGTAAAAAAAAGGAAAAAAAATCTCTCGTAAATAATTTATTATTATGATTTTCAATATAACTCTATTAAGAAAAACTAATCAAATCTCACCCTAAAGAGTAATTTTATTATGATCACTGAATAACTTATAATTATCAAATAAGTTATATATATAATAATAAAAATAAAATATATGAATAAAAAAAGTTACATCATTAAAAAAATTAACTATCTCATATGATTTTTTATCCACATATTATATATATATATATAATAAATATATATATATATATATATATATATATATATATATATATATATATATATATATATATATATATATATATATATATATATATATATATATATATATAACAATTATATGATACTTAAAAATTACTCTCGGTCATGATAATAAAGCGTCATTTTTATATGTTTTTTTTAAATATATCTAGTGTGAAAAACGTTCATTTTTTTTAACTCTTTGTCTCTCATCTTAGAACTCTCTCAACCTATACATCGAAAAAAAATTACATTTTTAATAAAAATAGGCAAATTTAGTCGCATTATTGTAAAAAGATTTTACGTAGTACTAACTGTGATGTCACTAGCCTGGCAGACGCCGTAATAGGCTATCAATGATGCAATCGACTGCTACGGTCAACAATTGGTCCTAAGTCTAGCGATGTATCACACCGTTGTCGAGAATGATCCGTCATTTACAACACATATTCAATAAATGCCGTTATTATGCAACTCGCCCATGAAATTTATATATAATGTTTACAAAAACTTATGTCATAAAAAATTTGATATTAACGTATACAACAACCTAAAGGTGGATGTTCAATAAAAAATACTTTAATATTTCTTAATACTAATGTTTCTAAGGAAATAATCACATTATTGTAAACTATTTCTTTTATCTTACAACATTCTTCGCAATTTATTTAATTAATTTAATAATATAAAATGATTAAATTAAATTACTACCAAATGAACAAATAATAATTAAATTAAAATATAAATAAATAAGAGAAATAATTAAATAGATTGAATCAATCGAATAAACTAAATAAATCAAATAACTAATTTGATAAATAATAAAAATATTAAAATATAATTAATTTGATTAGCACAAATATACATTAAATTAATTTACATGTAATACATAAATAAATTTTTTATATGCAATTTCCGCCAACTTGTGGCAGAAATTGCATATAAATTCCGCCACCATGTGGCAGAATTAACCAAGAAATTCTGCTACTTTCTCTGTAAATTTCTGCACAAGTTGGCAAAAATTGGGGTACAATTTGAAGACCCCAATAGTGTACAAATGCTCCGCAAATTCTGCCAACTTGTAGCTGAATTTGTGAAGGAATTTTGCCAAATAGGGATAGAATTCCTTTACAAATTCTGCCACTCAGTTGGAAGAATTTGTAGTTTAATTGGCCAACTTCAAAATTGATAATTTTAAGATTAATTTTGAAATTTTTCTGTATAAATCGATATAAAATTATGAGTAGTTTGATAAACTAATATTTTTTTATGAAAATTCTTCGTCGTTGTTCGTAGATTTAAAATTTTCTGTTTGAATGATTTAAAAAATTTTAAAAACTCTTTAAAATTAATATAAAATAAAAAAAAATATACTATATATATATAATCTAAAAAATTAGTGTATATAGTAACCCTAATAAAGTTACTCCACCCTAAAGCATAGTCTGTTAGTTAAAACTTCTCTGTCCTTTCGGGCCCTTTTAAAGCTACATGTGATATTCTTAAGGAATTTTCACGTTTTTGGGCTGATGAAATTGCTGAGCTTTTATTTGCTATCTGCAGGAGTGTACTGACAATTATTGGTCCTCGTCACTCAGACAGCACTACGGTGTAAGATTCTGAAAACCAAGGGCCCCACTAAGGGCCCATTAGAGATAAAATTAAGCACGTGTACCGCAAGTAAATGGCAGACACATGGAAAAGTTCCTAACTTCTCTGATAAATACCGATCCTCACTCTGCCTCACCACCTTCATCTCCATTTCTTTCCTTCACTCTCTTTTCTCTCTTTATGTCTCTCACATACTTTGCTCTCCGGTTCTAGAAGGAGAAGAAGAAGAAGATGCTGTCGAAGATTTGGAGCCCTCTGAAGTTGTCGAATCAAGAAGGCGAGGACATCAAGAATAGCTCAGATCGCATGGGCGATTCAGTAATCCAGAGCTCAATGGCTGTTGGACTGCGGATCCTCACCGATAATTCTAACTCAAAGAGAGACGCTAATGTTGTCGTCAACTCTGGTCTAAAATTCAGTAAAACTAGTATTTCCGAGACGAAAAAAAATAAGAACCCAAACTCGCTTGATTATTGCTTTCTGAAATCGTGCTTTCTGTGCAAGAAGACTCTCAGCCTCGATGAAGAGGTGTACATGTACAGGTAAAAGCCAAGGACAACCCAATTAAATCATCCAGAACTGGAAATGAAAATTTATAGTGTTGGTTCATGACTTCTTGCTTGATGCAGGGGTGATCAAGGATTCTGCAGCGTGGAGTGCAGGAACAGGCAGATATATCTGGATGAAATGAGAGAAATAGAAATTTCAACTAAGAAAACACTAGCATCAATCCGGCGGTGTCGGGACAGTAACTGGGGCGAGACGAGGAGCCTCCTAGAGGAGTACCGGCAGCGACACCAGCCGGAGGTCATGTCACATCAAAAGGATCGAGCCATATTCTTGTAGTCATTTTCAGAGGTGGCCACCTAATGACCTTTCAGGGCCCTGCCAACGCACGTAGTTCGGATAATGCATAGCTGAAAACAAACGATAGTTATTCGGGATGTTGACCGATGTGATCAGTGCATTCGCTTCTGTAGAAACAACAACAAACACAGGCAAAAAGGGAGCTCTACATAATTAGTCTTTCTTATCCACTTGGGTGACAGAGAAATTTCTTCTTCCGGGCTCTAAGAATTTCGTGCTTAAGTATAATAGCCCAAGTTAATGGGCAAACGGGGAGGATTTGGATTCAGTCCAAGATATTCTTGCCAGCACTTTGTGTAACTCAACTGAAAATTCCTCAAAGAAACCAATCTGAACCTTCTTGACTCTTTCTGCAAAATTTTGTCTGGAACGGTCTACATATATTTCCTTTCTGTGAAAGCCGAAATGGCCGGTGCGAACACAGCATCAACGACGCTCCTAACGGCACAAAACTTCCGGCGTCATGAAACCGTGAGCCATTGAATATATTCCCAGGGATAGTAGATTCTTCCAAAATTTGTTGGTTGAAACTTCCAAATATATAATCCAAACAGTTTGAACAGTTATAAAGTTTTGAATCAAACTCTGCACTTTTGCTTTCATTCCTTTTTAATCTGACTAATATATTATTTGTATTCCTTCTTGTTCTAACCAATTTTCCAATTAAATTTTATTTATTATATTATAAATAATTTATTTTAATAATTTTCAAGATAAAAATTTTAAATCGAATCCAATCCTAATATAGTATCAAGTTTTGGGTATCTATGTGCTAGTTGCCTGGCATCCCTGTTTCACGCTCCCACTGATCCAAAGAGATAAGGCAATATGTTAAAACTCAGATTAAACTGCTCCAATAACATAAAGAAGCTCAACCTTCTATATCTATGTGCTTCCATCATGATTCTTCTTTGCTTTTATTGCAAATCTTGCCCACACCATAGGCGTAAAATGACACTACTAAAATAATACTTCATAAGACAACGAAATAATTTCAATCGGATGATTTAAGTGTGCGTTAGAACTTGGGTATACCCATGTGTTTGTCGGGTCCTTTACTCCCTTTTTGAGTTTTTACACGTGCAATCCACCGACCACTGCGCGCAGAAGAATCCTTTATTATTCTTAATTTTTCCGAGCCCAAAAAGATTCATGGTCGAATAAACAATGGAAAAATGAAGAAAACATAATTGGGTTGGGCTGGAAACGGTCAAAATGCGAGTGTGGACTCGCTCGTTTTATTTTTTAATGTTACTATTTGCAATAAGTTTATATTTTATTTTCAAGCATTCATTCTTTCTCTACCCCTCTATGTCGCTTTCTAAAATTTGACCAGAATTATCTGTTTAAAATTTTGATGTATTTATCTCGTTTAAAACTAAAAGAGTAAGGAATCGACACTAATGAGGTCAATTTTGAGGTGATATCTTACAAAATGTTTCAAATTTTGAATCTTTTTTCATCATTTCACATGACTTACGTAAAATTATTGAAAAAATATTAGTTTAGTTTTGAAAGTTATATGATTAACAAGTTATAATTTTAAAAAAAAATTCTTTAGTTATAGTTCTTAAAAATTTTTTCGTAACCAATAAAGTCCAATTAATATACACTGCAGTATTATATGTGCATAATATTTTAGACTTTTTTAACTTCACAAAAATTCTTTGAGAATTATATAACAGTAAAAAAATTTTGAAATTATAACCCAACAAATCTTTCCAAAATTTTTATAAAAATTGTTGTTTATATCTATAGAGTGCACTCGTATGCTGCATGCAACGTGTGTGGAGAAGCCACGAATCGCCATAGATATTGTAGGCAGCTTTTGACCTAGACATTGAAAGTTGTGTTATTTTGTCGAATTATATTTTTTAGGACATTTCAACTAATTTAAAATTAAATTTATTTTTAAAAAGTAATATTACAATATGTCTAATTTAGAAATACAACTTTCTTTCGTATAAATTTAAAGTAAAATATTAATATTCTCCTTATTAAAAATAAAATAAAATTGTACTACAAATAGTAAGTGTTTTTATTTTTCCAAATCTATGTTGAGGATGAAGAAAGAAAGATGGTATTCTCAATATGCTCTATTTTTACCCTCGAGGAAAAAAAAAGAAAAGAAAAAAAGGTTCTCGTTTCATATTATAGGGATCAAAATGTGAACACAAATACTCAATTTCTTGCGGCCCATAGTTGGCAGCCCTTCGTTTGGTGCCTACGGTCAAAATTGGACACCCAAAAAATCTCCCCGCCCTTAATAGACAGATTTATTGAGGATAAATAAATTATAACAGTTCTTTATATATCAATTAAAGAAAGAAATACGTTTTTAATTGATTAAATTGTAACATCGACACGCTTATTAAGAATCGGCACAAGAAGGTAATAAATCTTTTGTGTTTTCTTTTGCTCCTGACACCAAGATATTAAAAAACAGAGAGTGTAATTGAAATTATTAATCTTAATTTTATAAAAAATAAATTATTTGTGACAAATAAAATAATATTAAAAATAAAAAATTATATTAAATTTCGCAATGTAACTTAATCTAAATATATTTTAAAGTATTTAAATTGGTTTCGTTAAATTTTATTACGAAATTTAATGTAATATTTTTACTTTGAGTTAAACTTATTATTTCGTAAAGAATTTATTTTTGTAATATTATTCTAAAATCTTTAAATACATTTGAAAGGACCCTCTCTTTAAGAAATTCTAAAGAATAGAAAGTGCAAATCAAATCATATGTTATATAGTAAGAAATGTTTCAAATTGACTGAATCATCACATTTTGTCGCGGATTGTCATTGTTTTATCCACTATAACCACTTTTGTATATATTTTATTTAAGAATATTAAAAAAAGAGAGATATTTTCCTCAAAATGAAAGCAAAAGTGGAATCCAAGCTAATACGTGTTGGTTTCTTAGAAAAAAAAAAGAATCATAATAAATGTTCAATATTTATAAATAACATATAGTAAAATATTGTATAAATTTTAAATGTACAGCATAATGGACGCTGTATAAATCTTAACGTTGGAAACTTATGGAATCTGGGCATACTGAAAAGTAAAAAAAAAAAAAAAGAAAAAAAAAGAAAAGGGCTATTGACATATATGCGAGAGAGAACGACTGTTAGAAACGTAGAAAAACGGCAATGGTGACGACCAAAAGCGCATCATGTCGCGCCGTATGACCTGGTGGAGCGGAGTCCAACTTCGCATGGCTCGCTTGAAGCAACACGACTTCTTACTTCTTAGCCTTGCTCTTCCCCGCGCTCAAAGAAATTACCGATATTCCAACTAAAACGACTGGACAGCAAATTCTCTCCCTCTTTTGCGAGTAAAATTACCGTCGCATAAACAAAATTTTAAAGTGATGCAGCGGAGAAAAAGAAAAAAAAAAGTGTGGAATATGTGCTGATGATGAGTTTTGAAAAATTTTAGATTTCTGGGCACCCGAAAAGACATCAAGAATTTAACCTTAGAACCAATTATTCGTGACTCGTTGGGCTTATTAATTTACGTTCAAAGATACTGTAATAATCACTTGTTCCAAGAATATACGTAGATACTGAAATTCAAAGACTGTGCTATCCGTATACTATCCATTTAGCAGTAGTAGTGCAATCTGTTCCTTGAAAATTCAATCAATGTTCTAATGTTTCCTCGAGGATGTAGGAGGAGGAATGGTTCGTCAAGCAAGCGCTTGAATCACAGTGAATTTGAGCGCGTGGGTGTCTGAAGATGAGACCTTTTGGAAAATTTTCATCTTCTCCTGATGTTTAATTTGTGTTTGACTTGGAAACTTGAGTAAATGTAATTGTCACTGCACTTTACGATTATACGATTCTTCTACTAGTTGTACTACGCTAGAAATATTTATCCAACGCAAGAACATTTTTTAATGTGTTGATATTTTTGTTTTCCTTTTTGTTGTTGATATTGATATATCCGTGAAGATTCTTAGATCACACGATCTTTCCCCTTTTATTTTTGTTTTCTTTTTCCGCTTCTTAAGTTCGAGTAGCATATTAGTAATTCTAAATTCTATTGGGTGGGCAGATTTTAAAGCTTCCTAGGGTTTCTGTTCGGTTACTTTATTACTGCTCCTTTGTTCTTTGGATTTGGAGCTGCGGATTAAGAAGGCACGCCATCGATCTCACCCAGATTTCTCCAAACTGTTAAATTTCTTCCAGTTTTCTGAATTGGGTCTGGTGAGTTTCTCCACCTAAATAATTCTTTTTGAGTGTTTCACTGTTTACATTTGCTCTGAATTCGGTTTGAGGGCTTTGTTGCTGGGTTTCGATTCATGTCTAGAAACGCTATCTTGACGCAGGTGGCTTTGGCCATAATCTCCGGCGCTCAGACCTGCCAAACCCCCTTGCTCGTTGCCCCTTAAAATTCCCTCTGCGCCATTGACGGTCCTGGGGCTTCTTTTATTGGTTAGGTATGTTCATGAGAATTAGTGCATCTGTTTTAATGTTTCTTCTGTATATCTACCTTATATAGGTCTCGGGGTATATTTTGGTGGAAACTTTAGAATGTAATTGGGAAGTGAAGTTAAAACCTTTTTCGCCCTAAAATCCATTCTTCGGAATTTTTTTTATTGTTATTCTGTTGTCTAACTGTAGGGTGGAATTGAATATGTATCTCCTTAAGAGTCTTATTATCATGAATTGTCATCTGCCATCTTGCTTTTGCTTCAGTTTCCCCCCATTTAAACTGAATTTGGCTTCTGATATTGGTGATGCATTACTTGATAAAGGTCAGTAGGGTCAAGAAGGGGGATTCTACTGCTGGAAGGGGAGGAAATTGGATGTTGATTCTGATCGTGTCTTAGGTTGTTGAAATAAATTCAGGCCTCATGTCTCATATTCATGGTGCTCCAAAATACACTTGCAATCTTCTTGCTGTTTTCTGCGGAAGAAATGCTGAGAATGAACAAAAGAAAAGTGTTGGGGATGAAAAGACTAGATATCCATTTCCAGATCTTGTATCTTCTGGACGTTTAGAGGTGAAACTTTATCTCCGCTTCTTTTTCATTTATGAAGGAGATCCTCAAGCAAATTAGGTGATGGTCCTTGTGGTTTTAGTGGTGGTGATATTGTTTTTCTCCCCCTCATTTTCCTTTTCCAATGTAGGTTCAAACATTAAAAAATCCAAGTGTAGACGAATTTGGCAAGGTTCTGGATTCATGGCAGCCAAATATTCTGTACTTGCAAGGCGAACAGCTCCTAGATGGTCGATACGGTTCGCTAATATGGGAAGGTGTTGACTTGTCCACACCAGAAGCCATATGTGGGCTCTTCTCTACTGTGCTGCCAACTACTGTATGTGTCTTATCTCTGGAAATTTCATTTGTGTTTATTGTCCCTCTTCTTTCTGGAACTATTTTGTTTTTCTGTTTATGTAAGACATTGGCACAGTTCATGGCAGAAAAAGTGCAGCCTATTCTTTTAAGGCACTTTCAGTGCTTGAACTCAACTTGATGATATTTTCAGTAAAGCAGAAAGCATCCCTTAGATCGTGTTTGTGATCTATCAGGACTGAACTGGCTATGGCATTTACATTTTGAGGAAAGCATCTCTAGGAAAAGGAGTAGCCAGGGAATAAGAACCTATAAAATGAAACAGTCTTCACATCTTTGAAATGGATAGTGTGTGGGACAGATTTTGGCATATGTTACGAATTTTTTCTTTTTGAAGTAATCATTTTCGCCCTCTTTTATGGACATTTTGAATATCATTTTGAGGTTTCTAATCCATATCAGGTTTTATAGAAAGTTTGCCAAGGTGAAAATATGAGCATCTAGATCCCGTTTGTGATGACAGTAGAGTTCTGAATGAAAGGCACTAGAAAAAAGGGTTTTGAGAACCTCTTGGGAGTAGTGGGCTTGTGGAGGATATGAATAAGGCCTTTTGAAAGTGACCCTTTATGCATTTTGCAATGCCCTTTCTTGGTTAGTTGCCTATTTTCCTGAGAGCAGAATGGTGCAAGAGACTGATTTTATACCCTGTTTGGGAGTGGGAGAGGTTGATGGCTTTATTTATTTGAATTGCTTATAAATAAACAGTAGATGAAAGCTGTACCTGAAACCTTCAAAGAGTTAAGATTGCTTCTGAAAGTTCTTGAGTTTGGTAAATTAGTTTGACTTGGGGTAATTTAGCTGATTCCTTAATGTATAGCATTCGCACATTTCTGCTCTTTTCTTATTCAATTTTAAGTGCACTATCTTTTCCTACTTTTTTGGTGCCTTTTTGGCATCCATTTTTGTAATCATTCATATGATTTTTTCATGTATTGAGCCGATTTGCTTTACCATTAAATGCTTATCAAGGTCTATTTGGAGCTCCCAAATGGTGAAAAGTTGGCTGAGGCTCTTCACTCCAAGGTAAGGGCTAGGATGTGCTGTTATGAACTATTCTTGGGAATTTTATGCATGGAATCATTACTTTGTAAAAGTTTGCATTTGATAAATTATGGAGTGTTCTTTTTTGACCAATAGGTTGATCTTTTCAGGGAATTCCTTACGTCGTATACTGGAAACACGAATTTTCCTCTTTCACAGCTTGTCATTTTCGTCATGCATTATTTTCTGTGGTCCAAAGGTATCCTTAATATTTCTGGAACTCCCTTTTAGTTCAAGATTAACTTTCGTCCGGACATCTTTATGTCTTTGTTAAAATTTCTGTCTTCGTTCGTGTAAGTATCTGGTTGTTAATACAAACTCTTTATAAAGGTTCAACACTCTACCTGATGGTTGTATGTCTGATATTTGCTAGTCGGTCTCTTCTTGAAGGGCCATTGTGAGTTGTTTCTTTTTGTATCCTCATGACCACAATTTGTAAGATTACTGTGGTTCCTCTAGGCCTAGGCCACCAACTTCATGCTTCTGTTTGAGATCTGTACTAGAAGGGTACAAGTTGCCTATCAAGTTAATTTTTATGGCAGCCCTAATTACTAATATGGAATAGAATTCTAAGTACTCAAGTGCTCAACTTTTGTCGACTTTCAAATATCTGGAAATCACTTGGCTTGAAATTATGGAAAGATGCAAAATTGGAGTTAACTTCTAGAGAGCTTTATGTTATTGTAAAGTTCAAGATTTTCTTCTTTTCAGAAGTTTGATATATGGGGAAGCTTTTCTGCTTTCTGCAATAAGGCCTCATAGATCGATATCTCCTATACTACAGTTTTTCCCTTTCAAACAGGACCAAAGTTGTTCTTTTTTTTCCCTTCCTCTCCCTGCGAAGAACTTTGCTCTTGATTGAATAATATGTTCAGTGCTGACATCTTTACTCATTTGCAAAATATCATTTTAAAATGTTTAAGATATTAATTTTGTTGGAGCAAAAATTGATTCTTCCCGGTCTAGTAAAAGGTAAAATTGCTGAAAATATCTTAGTTGAAACATTAAAATCTTAAATAACAGAACTTCAATAATTTATATGCCTTCTCAGTAATTGGTTGTAAAACACTGAAATTCAGTTCTTTTAGGCCTTCTGGGTAAGTGAGTATTCACTATTTAATTTGGAACAATTGCCTGATTATTTCTCACCAATATCCTTTCATTGCTTTTTGAACTTTTATCCACATCTAGTGTCTACTAGATTGTACTTCTTTTTCTTTTTCAATTTTTTTCCCGGAGAGGGGTGGTTTTGGTATTTAAAATGCTTTTCTTCCTGCTCTTTTTTCCCTTAACTTGTGATGTCTTGTTGGGAATAGTTGATTGTTTAATAGATGGACTTGTTTTAAATGTTCCTTTTAACATGCATGAGGGATTAGGCAATGCCATGGCATTGTGAACTCATATCTGGATGAAACAGTATGAAACCAGAATTTCTTACACTATCTTTTATGAATTACAGCTCATCCTGTCATACATGGGATGCTTTCCAACTTGCACATGCTTCCTTTAGGCTTTATTGTGTTCGAATCAACCTCATCCGCCCTGAAAACAGCCAAAAATTGAATGGCAAGCTGGGTCCTGATCTTATTGGGGAGCCTCCAAGGATCAGCGTCCCTCCACCTGAGGCAGGTCCTGGCAATGAAGAAGAAAGCTCTTCTGGTGCTCTTCCCGCAATAAAAATATATGATGAGGATGTCAATATGAGGTTTCTTGTTTGTGGTGATGCACGCTCTTTGGTAATGGAAAAAGCTTCATTTCAAAGTTGTGCCTTGTTTTGTAGAGAAAAAGTGGCTTACACCTATGCTGGATATTTGCTTATGGTTTAATCTTCTTCCCCTTTAGGATTCATACATATTGGAGCCTTTGGAGGATGGTTTAAATGCCTTGTTAAGCATTGAAGTAAGTTCCTCATGCATATTACGTTGTCTGGAGCTATTAGCCACTTTGATAATATATACAAAAGCTGTGAATTGATTGTTATCTTTTTGATATCTGGAAGGTATTTCTGCTTGTTTTTTTAAAGTTTGTTAGTAAAGCCACTCAAAAAGTGTCTGCCGGAGATTCCACCATACATAGCTTTGGCTACGTTTAAGCTGTTTTAACTGTTTTCTTGTTTTGACATGAGTGAGTACTTAAACTTCTCTTTTACTGTTTCAGATGCGGGGGAGCAAACTTCATAACCGGGTTAGGTATTTTTCCTCTTCCCTCTCTGATGCATAAGCGTAGTTATGTTAATACTCTTAGTGGTTGCCCCCCTCACAAAGTTTTAGCGGCTATATAAGCATTTAGTTGTTTCATATAATTGGTGGTCAAACTCTTAAATAATCCACTATTATTGGTAAAAGAATGTGGGTACTGCAAAGAAGTGCACTGTGTATGTTTTCCAGATTTCTGAACTTCATGGAAATAGGAAACTTATGAATTGCTGAATGGTGCAGTGCACTTCCTCCACCTCTTCAGGCAGGGACATTTTCTCGTGGTGTCGTGACCATGAGATGTGACATTTCAACTGGTAGTTCTGCCCATATCTCACTTCTAGTGTCTGGTAGTGCACAGACATGCTTTGATGACCAGGTAGTTTTCCTCCTATTCTTGGAGTTTTTCATATTAAGTGTGAAGGATTTCCAAGTTTACTTTTAGTGTTCTTGAACTGGATACTGATGAGCTATTCTTTCCAGCTGTTGGAGAATCACATAAAGAGTGAAGTAATTGACAATACTCGGTTGGTTCATGCTCTGCCAACTTCTGAGGAAAACAAACCACCTTTGTCAGAACCTCGGAGATCTGTATCAATAGCTTGTGGGGCAAGTGTATTTGAAGTTTGTATGAAAGTTCCAACTTGGGCATCACAGGTTCTCTCTCTCTCTCTCTCTCTCTCTCACACACACACACACATGCTTTCTGATGTGAACCTGTAGAAATAAGGAAAACTATGTCCTTACTATGTGTTTTAGCGGGTTGGGAGTCAACAATGTTTCTGTCTACCATTTCAGATGCATTTGTTTTTATTTATCAGAACTTCTAAATGGTTTTCTTGCAAGGAATTTGAAACTAGGTTAACATGATGGATGCTTATTTTTCCTTTATTTGTTCTTGTTACTTGCGTATATTGTCCAGGTTCTAAGGCAACTAGCACCAGATGTTTCCTATCGTAGTTTTGTTGCACTTGGCATTGCCAGCATCCAGGGATTAGCTGTAGCTTCATTTGAGAAAGATGATGCAGAGCGACTGTTTTTCTTCTCTGCAAGGCAAGGGAAAGATGAGCGTTTAAACAATTTAAATATCAGCAGTCTTCCCACCTGGTTAAGGTCACCTGCTCCTAGTAGAAAAAGAAATGAAATATGTCAACCAACAAGCATTAACTCTCAAAATGGAGCTGTGAAGAAAGAAGAAGACCCAGAGGACAAGGAATCTTTACTAAGGAATGGGGCTCCCATGCCTGTAGTGCCTGCTAGACAGAAATCGAAAGTTGCTGCCTTGAGGCCTATTCCTCATGTCCGTCACCAAAAAATGCTTCCTTTTTCAGGAATTTCAGAGATAGATGGGCATGAAGGTACTCAGGTGAAGCCTAATTTGCCTCCTGTTCCTCCATCAAAGCACAATAGTGTCGGAGTAACTCCTGTCTCACACCGAAAATCAATGTCTACTTCATATCAAGCTAAGCAAATTATATCTTTGAATCCTCTTCCTTTGAAGAAACATGGTTGTGGGAGAAGCCCTATACATGTGTGCTCTGAGGCAAGTTTGTTCTTCCTTGACTCATGCAAAGCAAAGCAGTGCATCTTCTTTGCTCTTTTGGTTCTTTGAGCTTCTTTGCGATATTCAAGTAGTCTTCAAGACCATTCTCTAATGTCTTGAATTTGCTGCATTATGCTATGCATTTTTGAACTTTGGTATTGCCTTCATTATTTTGCTGTAATGATTTTTAATTTCACGAACTAATTGTTATTTCGTTGACCTTCTGTGCCAGGAGGAGTTCTTAAAAGATGTGATGCAATTTCTTATCCTTCGTGGACATACTCGCCTCATACCTCAAGGTGGACTTGCTGAGTTCCCTGATGCTATACTCAATGCCAAACGTCTTGATCTATTTAACTTGTATAGGGAGGTGAGTTTTGTTGCTTTGATCCTTGCTGGAAACGCATTGTAAAGAACTTTGTTGTCTAAATTTGGTATCTACCGCTTCTTTGATATTTCATTATAGTTGTTGTGGGAAATGGGAATCTTAAACAGGTGGTTTCAAGAGGAGGTTTTCATGTCGGCAATGGCATCAATTGGAAAGGGCAAGTTTTCTCTAAGATGCTTAATCACACAGTTACTAACAGAATGACAGTATGTACTGCACGGCCTTCATAATGATCATTTGTTCATATGGTAGAATGATGAAATTTTGTTTTGGTTTGCTAGCATTAAAGTTGTTTCACTTCATAATATTATTTTGAAACCAGGGTGTTGGCAATACACTTAAAAGGCATTATGAAACATATCTGCTGGAGTATGAATTGGCTCATGATGATGTGGATGGAGAGTGCTGCTTGTTGTGCCACAGGTGATAAAGTCATTTCATTTCAGTCAACTGTGACAAACCAAGCGACCTAACTGTTCATTAACACTTTCAAAATTCTCCAGTAGTGCTGCAGGGGATTGGGTGAACTGTGGTGTCTGTGGTGAGTGGGCTCATTTTGGTTGTGACAGAAGACAGGGACTTGGAGCCTTCAAGGTAGTCCCTGATTCTCTGGGATTTCCTGAACCCGAATCTTACGAACATTCATGCAGATGAAAATCTTCATTCTTATTCTTTTCTTTGTTTTATGTTTTTTGCAGGACTATGCAAAGACTGATGGACTAGAATACATATGTCCGCAGTGCAGTGTGTCAACTTTCAAGAAGAAGATGCCAAAAACGTCAAATGGATATTCTTAACCCTCAAGACTTGAATGAGCCAAATATGCTGGTTTCCCTGTTCCTATTTTAACTTGTATTCCTAATTTGTTAACAGTAGTTGTTTGCCCCTAGTGGGGATGAGAAAGTTTATCCTCTATAGGAATAGGCCCGTGTGCATATTAAGTGATTAGTTTAGTCAAGAGTCGTCAATTTGTATCAAAGGGGGGCACACAGGAATACTGAATAGGGCAGAAAATAGAAGAAAGGAACGGCTAGAAGGCACTGTGATGAGAGAGAGAACATTCTGCTGCAGCAAGCTGCAAGGGGCAGAAATCTCCCTTTCAAATTGGAAAGGGAGATGCTGAAGTCTGAAGTGCCCGAGTGCTGCTTAGAACATTTTTTGGACGAAAGAGATGAGCATGCAGGTACTGGAGTTTCTATAATTTTGTTTCTGGAGATTGGGGAGGGGGGGGGGGGGGGAGGCCGAGGGGAGGGGAAGGGACTTGGGCACATTGTGAGTAGAATAGCCCGTTTTTTGACAAGGGTGTACCATGTATCTCTTTTATTTTTAGGTGTATGATGAGAATATGATTGCAAATTCATAGTTGTAGATTGAATCCACCCTCCTCTTTGTTCCTCAATTCCATCCTTAATTTCCATTATACCCTTTTGGGGTTCTTCAATGTTTTGACGAGAGGTTCAATTTGCGTTTGAGAAAGGGGATTGATTGACGAATGTTTACAGTTATTCAAAAAGAAAAGGTCTTGAAGTAGAGGAACAAATCGAGCTCTTGTTGAGTTTTATTAAATCAAAACACATAATTGATATTTTTTATAAAATTTTTTTAAAAAATTTAAATTAAATACAATTCAAATATATTCTAAATTAACTGTACTTTTTATATCATTGTATAAAACTTCAGTGCTAGAAGGAAAAAGGTAGTTTCCAAAATAAAAAAGGAAATAGGGGGAAAACTCCATAAACAAAGCGAAAAAAGAGAGCAAAGGATATATAAACGCCGCGGCTGTGTAATTAATGAGTGGCGTGGGAGCGGGAGTGGATGAAGCTTGATCGGAAAGAAACGCCGACCCAAACAGCAAAACCTTAGAGAATCCTAAACCCTAGCCAATCCATAACGGAGAAAATCTTGGCCTGACAGTGTCCATTCTCTTCCACGCTAGCAGCCCCGGCGGCGGTAGATGAAGAGAAAGAGGACGGAGAGGGGGAACTTTAATCTTCCAGAAAAGATGGAGTTTTGGCAATTAGTAGGCTTGGACGAGGAGGAACAGAAGAATCCGTCAATGGACATTCATGATGACGACAAGGAAGAAAAGAACGACTGGTGGGAATGGCAATGGGCGTTAGAAGATAAAGGTTTCAGTTCTGCTTCTGTTAAACCGGCAGCATACTATGACGATTTGGGATTTCAGATTGCTCTTTTCCATTCCACACAAATGGGCTGCAGTTCACCAAGAACGGACCAAGATTCTCCCAAGAAAATCTCTCATGATATGAAAATGAAAGGTTTGCAAGTATAATCCGTGCCTGTGAATTATCTCTTACGCTTGTAATTATTGCTTCAAAGTTCAATATCTGGGTCGATGATTAATTTATAAAAAATTCCAGGTATCTGTACTGGTCCCGTTCCTTTATGGAATTTTGGTTCTGCGTTCAGTACTCGAGAATGGGGCGAACCGTCTTGTTCTTACTGCGTGATATGTGAAGATGCGAAACCCACCAGATCATTGACACAAAGCGACTGCTGGCACTATTTCTGCCATGATTGTATTCGAGACTATCTTGGAGAAAAGATTCAAGAAAATATTTTATCGGTAAAGTGCCCGGAAAAACAATGCAAATCGTTCTTGGAAGCTACATTCTGGCGTCGCTATGTCCCCGAAGAAGTCTTCGATCGGTGGAAGAAGGAACGTCTTGAGGGTAGGGTTCTTGCAGCCCCGAAGATGATCGACTGTCCAGGCTGTTTCAGTGAGTTTGTCGATGATGGAAGGGGATTCTTGATCAGAGCGTGCCCAAAGTGTTGGAAGATCTTCTGCATGAAATGTAGGGTTGCGTGGCACATGGATATGAGCTGCGAAAACTTTCAACCTCACCCTGAGCTGTTACAAAGGTTAAAACTTCTGGAAAAGAGTATTTGTTTTTCTATTTTGATCCTAAATTTTAGGCAAACTTCTGGAAAAGAGTATTTGTTTTTCTTGTTTGATCCTAACTTTTAGGAAAAAAGAAAGTGTGGGAGATTTGCTCCTTCGTAGAAGTAACTAGTAAGAAGACAGGTGAGTCAACTTAGATAGGTATTACCATAGATTCATTAGCATAATTTTCACACGCTTTTTGAAGATGGCATTCTCATTCTTTTTAGCGCTGTTTGAGTACGTAAAATCATCCCCAGCTACATATAGGACGGGGGATTTTGTATTGGAACGACGCCTTGGATTTACTAGGTTTCATTGATCTTCTATATGTGTTCTTTTGCTGAACTTCATTCTCTTTTGTGGTTCTTGTAAGATGTTTGGCATTCACTTTTGTCTTTTGACTGTGGAATTATATAGAAGTGTGTTTGATTTGCTTTAATTCATGCTTCTGATGAACTGCATTATCAACTCTGCATGGTTATCTAGTTCTTGATTCATACATTTCTCCTAAGGTTCTGGAGATGAAATAGTAAGATATCCATAACACTGGAAAAAAACATTTCCCAGGTTAATGTCTCGGTTGTTTTAGGTATTCTTCATGGGAAACTAGGGAGGCCGAAGCTGCATGTTGGATTAGGCCCAAAATCTGATGCTTAAGGCTCGGGCAAGAATCTCCCCTGGAAGCCCATCCAAAGTTTTAAGTTGGACCCAACCGGCTGCATACGAAATTCTGGTTAGTTGCTTTTCTCTATTGCTCGGTCCATTCCTTGTATTCAGAAATGGATGGCAAACAGTTTGGATTTTGGAATGGGTTCGGCAAAAGTGAAATACTGAGTTGGAATAGAGAAGTCCAAGAAGAAGGGACGGCTACTTGTGTGTGTCAATGAAATCTTGGGTAGACAAATGACAAGTTAAAGCATACGAGCGGGCCTATATGTCTACAATTTATTTTTGCATAGTTCTCCTTTTACATTAGGAAATGTTGAAGTGCAGCACTCTGTTGTGTCTTCCTTGTACACTCCGTTTGCCTAAAGTGATAAAAAAAAATTTCATTAAAATCGAAACGTATGCGCAAGTCTAAGAATAGTGCTTTATGTTTAATATTGACAAAGTCAAAAAATAATGCTGAGTTGCACCCATGTATCTTTTTATTGTCTCCGGAGTCACTTCCGCATTGGGCTTTACTACTAAAGTAAGTAAAGATGATGACAATAATTGAAAGAAGGATTGGAAGTAGAGGATGAGCATCATTATCAATAGGATGGTAGATGCAGGAACCTTCTCCACTAATTCAAACTTCACTTTATATATAATAGGAGTAGTCTAATAATCAAAGGAGTTGTTAAAGTCGCAATTATGTTACCGGAAGATACCATTAGCTTCCAAAAGGAGAGAATTGAAAGTGGTAGTAGATGAAGAGTCGAGAGAGTGATTTCTTGAACAAACTTTAGAGCAGAGTCTAATTATTGCATTTGTCAAACTGCTATTTATGTCAAGCTTTCCTGTTCTTTTGCTTCTTGTAACCCATAACAAGGTTCTCAATTCTCATAATGGTCAAAAAGCCGAAAGAAAGCAAAGCGCGTCTTGAAGGGTCAAGTGGCCCGATCTGTTGATTTGCCACAAGAAAAGGATTGTCATGGACGATTCAAATTAGAATCTAAGTGACTAAAAAATACGCAGCGAAAAGCTGATGAAAAAAATCTGATCGTATTGGCGAACAAAATTTCACATTTGTGTGTTTGAATTCTGTTTGGTCCAAATCAATGATGATTAAAGGTCTACAGTGAGCACGGCATTCATGATTCATAAAGATTGGGTCCAACCAAAATGATCATGATAGGCAACCGTGTTCTTGCCCATGCGCAGGCGGGGCAGTAACCAGTACAGTTGATTTTGGTCCCTCCATGTATAGTTGGCCATGTTATAGAGGGTCTTTAGCAAGGTTTTTTTTTTTTTTTTAGAAATAATATATTAAAATTGTTTGATTTTAAGAAAGTGTTTCGATTTGACGTCATTAACTCGCTGAGAGATTACATTGCAATAACGACATCGACTTTGCTGGAAATCTCTTCATTTTCTTTTCTTACTTGTTTCTTCAAAAATTTTTTTAATATCATTAATTTTTTTTGAGGTTATTTTGAGCGATGGATTTTTTTCCCGTTTCTTTCTTGTAGTTATATTGCTTGGTTTTTTTTCTTTAGTTTGATTTATTTCGTTCTTTGGGTTTTTTTCTTTCTTTTAGTTACCAACATTTTAGGCTTTTTTTTTTTACTTCTTTATTCTTTTTGCCTCCTTTTAAGTTTTTTTTTCTCTTGGTCTTTCTTTTAGTTTTTTTTTTTGTGTTTAGGTTTAAATAATTGGTACCAGCTATTTTTTATTTTTAATTTAATTAAATACAATAAACTTTTATTTATACGTCAGGTAATATAACTCTTTTTATCAATTAACATAAACATAAGTTTTAGTCTCTAAAAGAATAATTATAATTTACAAAGACAAATTCTTAGAAATAGTTTGAGATTTTGCTTTCTAGATTATGTTTCTGCAAGGGTTTAAGTTTTAAATAATAAGTGGAGGCGTTGGAGGCTGAGCATCACTTGGTGCTAGAGTAGCAGCCTAGGAATGCCCAAAATGTCTGCGCTCCACTCGGTGCCTGCAGCCTCATGAACGCAATTAGTGTCGTGCTCGATAATGCAATCTATGGGCCGTCTCTGAAAGGCTCAAAGGCTTCTCAAACTAACTCTATAGTCCTTCCAAATCAACACTGACCAATGCTTTAATTGTCAAGTAAGCAAACTCGAGTTTATCGACCCTGAGGTGTAGCTTATTTGCATCCATCTATAGATGAGTGATTTTTATATAAATATATATATTTTTTGATCATATATATTAATATTTTTTAAAATTCTCTGAATAAATTAATGTTCAACTAATAATTCATCTCAACTGATGAATAAAAAATTAAATAATACTAACAAATCTTAACTTATGCCAACCAAGGGTTTATCATAAATAACAAATATTCTCTTCGTCCAATTTCATTTGCGAGTATTTGAATGAGCACGAAGTTTTATATAAAAGTTTAAATTATATTATAAAAGTAATATAATAAAATAAAAAGTAAGAAACATTAGGCTAGTAAATATTTTATATTAAATTAAAATATATAAAAGTAATATATAATAAGTTAGTAGTTGACTGATAGTATAAAATATATTAAAATATTTTTTATAAATAGTGTCAATTATTTTAGAACTTCCTAATATAGTATGAAGATAAAAAAAAATAAGACAGAAAAAGTAATATATAGGCAAATAAATAAATTTTATAGTAAAAAATAAAAACTAAATAATAACATATTAAAAATTAATTAAATAATAAATAATACATTTCAGTGTACTTAATTAAATTTAAAAAATAGCTGGCACCAATTACTTAAACTTAAATCCAAAAAAAAACTAAAAGAAAAGACCAAGAGAAAAAAACTTAAAAGGCATCAACCAGATAAAGAAGCAAAAAAAAATTAAATGCCAGCAACCAAAAGAAAGAAACAAAAAAAAAACTAAAAGAAAGGAATAAATCAAACGAAGAGATCTTTGGCAAAGTAATAACAGCATGCAAGATGGCATTAGTGTTTTGTAATTGACCAGTAATAATATTATGGGTAGCCACTTCATCAAGTACCACTCAGCCCTTGTCCGGGCAGGCATTCCTGTCCTCGTTAGAAATTTTCTCCTCAGAAGCTCCGACGCCCACACTAAAAACCAGAGACTTCAATCACGAGCACATGCATAATCGCATAGGATTGTTGATCCATCCTAAGAAGAAAAACAGGAAAGAAGAGTAAATAACAGGGGAAAAGAGCCAATCAACCTAATCACAAAAGATGCTTCTTGGCTGGCAAGGGGTTTGAGCCCTCAACGGTTGAGGGTTCAAATCTCACCGGAGGCATCAGTTCCCCCGGGCATATGCGAGTTGGTAAAACAATTAAGGTACTCTCGCTGCCAGCGGTAGGGTGGGGACTCGACTCCTGCTGGGAACCTGAGAGCTATATTTGAGGGGATATAGTAAAACAATCAGTTTGGAGCGGGTCCCTTGTGCGCAGTAATATATAAGGGTCTTGAGAACCTGGGATTCAGTTCGTGCACATCTTCGATTTACATACTCCATAGCTTAGGGACAAAATTATGGAATCCAGGAATAGTTAAGCTTAACTTAAAAATTTGAATTATAAAAAAAAAAAAAGAAAAACCCGGACCAGAAGTGGATGAGCGAAGAGCAGCACGTGTGCAGCCTCCAACAGAAGTCTTCACCGCTCGTTCTAATAAACGATAAGAAAACAAGCAGAGATGATGACTAGTCCCCGACACAAAGGAACGTGCGGGTCCCAAGGAACTGGGACAAATGCCGCATCCCGATTTCCCCCCACTAATTCTTATTCTTATTCTATTTAATATAATCTGCACAATCGAGGTAGGCCACTGTTGCTTTGCTTTCCATCACTACTAATTCAATTGTTAACACTGATTTACTACTTTAATCCATGCACTTTAAGATAGGATTAAAATAGTAATTAGACTTAATTTTTTATTTTAAACTTTATAAAATTATTTTTTATAAAAAATATTTAAAATAAAAAAAATTATATTAAATTTATAATAAAATTCAATGAACCTAAATACCGCTGATTTTAATACTACTATTTTAACAGTCCGCAGACTTTCCTCTTTGAAGATGAACAATGAAAAGTAGCATTCTACCTAAAAAATAAATTAAAAATAAATTTTAAAAATAAATAAATTAGTTACAAAAATTAAATAATTTTTAAAATAAAAAATAATTTTTAAAATTAAAAAATCAACCTAAATACAACTTAATTATTAAGCATTCTACACTGGTGAGACGGAAGATGATTGAAGAAAGCCCAATCCAATAATAATAATCGAATTGCGACTACTTTGCTGTGATGAGTTATCATAAATTTGCAACAGTTGCAGTACGAGTTGGTCGTGGCTGCAGTATAGTCAAGATATGGGTTGAAAAATTAGCAGGAACACAGAGGAAAAATGGTGTTATGAGGCAAAGGGCAGAACTCAGTTAGGAAGAAACCAACAAACCAACTTTCATTTTACCACACCGAAAGTTCCAAAACTCCTCATCTCCCAATCCCTTTCGAATCTAATCAATATCATTCACAAGCACAGCCTCCCCATGTAATTGTAATGCAGTACTTTACCCTCTTCCAGCTCAGCTTCTACTGTTTTTCTCCCACTCCATCACTCTCCTCCTAAACCTGACTGAGATGTGAAGCACAAAACTGCCCTTTACATAACCCCAAGACCACCACCATTCCTATCATCCATGGCCATCTCTTCACTTCCTCTGTGTCTCCTTACTCTGCTAACCGTAATTCTTTCAGCTTTAGCTACTGGAAAAGAGCAAAAGACTTTCATTGTCAGAGTTCAGCACGATGCTAAGCCTTCTGTATTCCCTACTCACAATCACTGGTACGAATCATCCCTCAGATCCCTTTCCACTGCCGGGGCCACGGACATGTCCTTAGATTCTGATTCTGGTCGTCTTATACATACTTATGATACCGTCTTTCCTGGCTTCTCCGCCAAGCTCTCCAATTCGGAAGCTCAGAAGCTCCTCTCCGTGTCCGGCATTGTGGCTGTTATTCCCGAACAAGTCAGGCAAGTGCAAACTACTCGGTCTCCTGAGTTCCTTGGCTTGAAGACTTCGGACAGTGCTGGCTTATTGAAGGAGTCCGATTTCGGCTCCGATCTTGTTATCGGTGTCATTGATACTGGGATCTGGCCCGAAAGAAAAAGCTTTAATGATCGGGACCTGGGCGCTGTTCCGGCCAAGTGGAAAGGCCAGTGCGTCACCGGTAAAGGTTTTCCGGCGACGTCTTGCAACCGAAAACTGATAGGAGCGAGGTACTTCTGTAATGGGTACGAAGCTACCAACGGGAAAATGAACGAAACCACGGAGTACCGGTCGCCCAGGGATTCGGACGGCCATGGGACCCACACGGCTTCCATCGCTGCCGGGAGGTACGTGTTTCCGGCTTCCACCTTGGGTTACGCTCGTGGCGTGGCAGCTGGGATGGCCCCCAAGGCTCGTCTGGCGGTTTATAAAGTGTGTTGGACTTCCGGATGCTACGACTCTGACATACTCGCCGCATTCGACGCAGCAGTGACCGACGGCGTCGACGTTATCTCTCTTAGCGTCGGCGGTGTCGTGGTACCGTACTATCTCGATGCCATTGCTATTGGCGCTTTCGGTGCGTTGGAAGCCGGCATTTTCGTTTCTGCTTCTGCTGGCAATGGCGGTCCCGGCGGCCTCACTGTAACCAACGTGGCACCTTGGGTCACTTCGGTAGGCGCTGGAACGATTGATCGGGATTTCCCCGCCGATGTTAAGCTCGGAAACGGAAAGATAATCCCGGGAATGAGCGTTTACGGTGGCCCAGGTTTGGCCCCGCATAAGCTGTATCCACTAATATACGCGGGCAACGAAGGTAGTGATGGTTACTCATCTTCATTGTGTTTGGAAGGTTCTCTGGACCCTAAAGTTGTACAAGGCAAAATAGTTCTATGTGACAGAGGAATTAATTCCAGAGCTGCTAAAGGTGAAGTGGTGAAGAAAGCTGGTGGAATTGGAATGATATTAGCTAACGGAGTTTTTGATGGTGAAGGATTAGTGGCTGATTGCCATGTCTTGCCTGCTACGGCAGTTGGGGCATCCAACGGTGACGAGATAAGGAAGTACATCTCTGCTGCTTCAAGGTCGAAATCACTGCCCATGGCCACGATTATTTTTAGAGGCACTCGACTGAATGTACGGCCAGCTCCTGTTGTGGCTTCATTTTCTGCACGGGGTCCTAATCCAGAGACACCGGAAATCTTGAAGCCTGATGTGATTGCGCCTGGATTGAATATTCTTGCTGCTTGGCCTGACGGCATTGGGCCTAGCGGACTTCCATCTGATAAACGCAGAACTGAATTCAACATCTTGTCCGGCACATCCATGGCCTGTCCACATGTTTCTGGGCTCGCAGCACTGCTGAAGGCTGCTCATCCCGAATGGAGTCCCGCTGCAATAAGGTCTGCTCTGATGACAACTGCTTACACAGTCGATAATCAGGGCCAGACAATGTTGGATGAATCGACGGGCAATTCATCAACCGTTATGGATTATGGGGCAGGTCATGTGCATCCCCAGAAGGCAATGGACCCGGGCTTGACTTATGACTTGACCACCTATGATTATGTGGATTTTCTTTGCAATTCAAATTACACGATCAAGAATATTCAAGTGATCGTAAGGAAGAACGCGGATTGCAAAGGAGCTAAAAGAGCCGGCCATGTCGGAAATCTGAACTACCCATCTCTGTCGGCAGTCTTCCAACAGTACGGGAAGCACAAGATGTCCACGCATTTCATCAGAACGGTTACTAATGTTGGGGATGCCAATTCAGTCTATAAGGTGACGGTGCGACCTCCGAGCGGGACCAGGGTGACAGTGCAGCCGCAGCAGCTCGCGTTCAGGAGGTTGGGGCAGAAGCTGAGTTTTCTGGTTCGAATTGAAGCGCCGGCAGTGAAATTGTCGCCGGGAAGTTCGATTTTGAGTAGTGGTTCAATGGTATGGTCGGACGGAAAGCATGTTGTCACTAGTCCATTAGTTGTGACATTGCAACAACCTCTGTAATCCAACAAAGGGGTCTCTTCGAAGTAGAAAATTTCCGCAGTAAAATTAAGTTGAAGCTAATCAACTTAAGCATAGACTATGTATATGTATATGCATTATGCAGTGAAATGAGTGTGCACTACTCCTGTCTGGGCTTTCTCTGTGCGTGGAAGGGAATTGGTCTGCAGCCCGCGTGAAATCTGTTGAATGGTGCAGTGTAAGTTGTACTGTAGCACGAAGGAGAATGAAGAATGAAAAGTCGCCTGTGAAAAAGCAGTGTGCAGTGTGGACAGCGAGGTCGAGATGGATCACTTGGGTCGGATCAGCTCTTTTTTCGATTTCCCTGTTGTTTCCCCCCTAAATACTCTCATTTTGTTTTTGTAAACATTCTCTTCATAGTGTGGATCTTGCAGTTTCCTCAGTCCTACAGTATTACCTCCCTCTATTTTTCCATTTAGGCTGCGTTTGGGTCCATGCGAGAAATGCAGTAAATGCATAAAAAAGTAAAATGGGGGAGGGTGAGAATTGGTTTTATTCTTATATGAGATGTTGCCATTAGGCACACTAATCTATGCTAGCTTCTCTTAGAGTTTAAGTTTAAAATTTTACTAGTATGAGTGCCCGCGCCAGCGCGGGGCTTATAAATATACCAATTAAATCAATTAAACTTCTCATCATTAGAAAATAAAATATAAGTTTGATCACAAAATTATTTAAGCGATCAAAAGTCATGATAAATAGTAGAATAAAAAGGAAGAACATTGTGAGATAATAATTCTCAAATATTAAATAAAAAATATGAAATAGCTAAAAAAATATTAGTACTCCATAAAAAGATTTTTTTTTATAGAGTTAATTATTTAAAATCTAAAAGTTAAGACTCACAACATAATCACATTAACTTATAATATTTGTAAATCGCAGACACTTACACAATTCACAATTTGATACAACTTTTCTTTTATTTTCACTCACTCACATAGAATTTGAAACATCTTTACAAATACAGACCTAAATTGAGATTATGTTGAACAAATGAAGCATAAAAATTCTCATGAATAATTTCTAGGAAATTAGTAGACTGCATGTTCCACAATATACAAATATTAGCAATAAAAAAATCAAATTCTAGTCTACGGTACTATAACCAAAAAATAATTCAAAAAGCCATGAATCAAGTTTAAAAAAAAATAAAGAATCACCATAGGGCCGCAAAAACGGTGAAAACTGGAAAGCATACCAGGCATTGAAGGGCAAGATCCAAGATTAGTTCCATAATCAGCAAATATGACTCTTTCAATTGGATCCATCTGTAAAATCGATAAGAGAATTAGTAGCACAGCATATGGTGCAGCTCAATCATCAAAGGTCCCTCGAAATTGGGTTCACAAAATGGTGTTTCGAGATCCTGTCAAGATATCTTCCTTCTGAAGTTAATGCCAATTGTCTGCATCACGTAAAACAAATCTAGAATTCGACATTTTTGTTTCAGGCGATGACTGAAGCTCAACCAGAAAAGGGAAGAGTTCAGCTGCTTGGGACGGCTCAGCCGATAACAGAATATCTTTAGCCTGCTTCAGCGAAGATAGCTTCACAACCAAATCCCCATGGTTGTTGGCGGCGGTGAGCAAGGTAAGCGCTTGCTCCCGCGGCGGTGGTGCCACTATGCCTGAACCCAATTGCAAAAATTAAAGAAATATTAAAGGTTTTCTAGGGTTTTCAATCGGAATATAAATCCAAACAATCGCCCACGACGTTGTCAGTGGATGGAGAGCAACAACGACAAACAATGGAAGCAAGCTTCCTGCGTCGAAGTAGAATGGAAATAGCAAAGTCGGAGAATTCGAAATGTTGGAGAAAATCTCTCAGCTGCTAAGTAATTCTTTGACGCTTTGGAAGAATAAATTCAGATAAGAATACATTTAGAATTTCTTTGCCTTTTCATATTCCTGATCTTTTTTATTTATTTTTTACTTTCAAGTCCTTCAATTTAATCTGTATTCCATATGGTGCATACCTATTAGCTATTTGGTTTAGTTATATATATATATATATATATAACTAAATAAGATGTACATGTACTTTTTTTTTAATTTTATACATCATTAAATAGAAATAATTAAATTATATTTTATTAAGTTATATAGATATGGTTTTAATATTAATGATAAGAATAATAAGATGACCATGTACTATGTATCTTCTTAATGTTATTCAACATTAAATATAAATAATTAAAGAGATTTTATGAAATTTATGTATTTATTTACTTATATAAATTCATTAATTTTATAAACTTATCAACTTTATTAAAATTTGTGTTGTATTAATGACTGAAGGATATGTATCTCATTCCATTAATTCAATTCATTGTATGTATAATAGTCTTTCATCATAAGAATTAATACATAAGAATTAATATGTTGAATCCATTGTATGAAACATACAATTCACTTAATGTAGTATCTAATATTATTTTTAAAAACCATAGATAAGGTGATTAAATATAGATATGAGTTAATGTGGGTACATAAATCAATGAAGCAATTAATTCTAAACATCCAACTTGGCATCATTAGAGTTAACTAAAGCTTTAAAAATTCCACATGTCACATTCTCATGATTCAACCTTAACTTTAATATATATATATATATTTGAATTATTTAAATTATTTATAAAAAAATGTGAAATATGATGAATATTTTTTATTTGTTTACAAGTAAAACCTTGTCCAAAATATGCCCCAAGTATTGTGCAACATGACTCAGTACATGATCATCCAGGAGATAATACCTCGCTGTACAATTGCTCACGACATGCAGAATATCTTGTGCTTCCGGAATTTATCAAACTCAAGCATGCACCTAAACAGTACCCGGAATATAGTTTCCAGCTACGGGTCTTGAAGGGAAGGGGACAACAATCCAAACTAACGGGCCGTACCAGATCAGTGTGGATCTGTGGCCCATTGACAGACCTACCCATTTATCCGTGGAAGTCAATATCCTTTCCTTAGTCGAACCACTTTACAGCTAAGGCCATGATTACCTGAAGTTGATGCCAATCTTTGTTGGTTGGTGTATAGACTACTGATAAGAAATCATGCTCTGTCTTCGGCATGAAAAAGTCCAAGAAATAAAAGAATAATTCTTCTTTTAATAACCCAGTTTCATCTATATTTTGTCCTCTTTTTTTTTTTACTGCTTCATTGATGTGGGAAAAGGAAAGAGCTTGACCTTATCCAGATTGATCAAACAAAGTTGGGATCTATTCGGATAAGGTCCATATAAGATAATGTAGGAGGAATAGAAGGTCTGCAGCAAAAAGATTCTGGGCCTTCCTTCACCAGCTAAACTTTCCGTCTGACAATTTGGGCTTCGAGCTTTTGATTGAGAAGCCGACTGCGTAGTTTATCCGAGTCCATTTTGTGAACAGGCCGAAGCAAAGTAAAGCCCAACACAGAGGTCGAGTGACCCAGAAAACTCCATTGCCCAAAATAAATGGAAGGTAGTGTATTTGGATTGACAATCAATTTTCTTTTTAGTACATTGCCAATCAAACTATTCAGAAAAAAAAAAAAAAAAGAGTGAGACTCATCTAAAAGAGGATATCTAACTTGCTATGCAGACGTTCCCTTTGAGGGTTATGCATGTAGCGGAGAGGGGGAAAAGAAGAAAAACCATACATTAATTTGGGCATGCCTATCTACAAACCGTCGTCCTACTAACCAAGCCGAAGCCGTACTCATCATGTGCAGCAGCACTGAACAGTTCCTATTCACGTGAACTTAAAGACTTGGAAGCCATAAGATTGGCAAATTACTATGCAATTTATTTTCTTGGCTTCCACCCTTTACTACTTTTAGTACGTAAAAAATTCAAGATTTATTTTATTGCAGGATACAACTAATCAAGGAGAAATAGGCATAATAAAAATGGAAAAGAGAAAAAGGATCAGAATTTGAATTTTGTCTTACTGTATGGTAATGTGTGAAAGTTGCATTTTCAAACTTTCTATTTTCTGCAAACGAACTCGAGAGAGAATGGAGAAATGGAAAACTGCCTCTTCAGTAGCATCTATGCCGTATAATGGTGGTATTCAAGGGTACTTTGGTCCAAAGCCTTTGAACCGTGGACAACTGGTCATACACAGGGTTAGGTTGGGCTCTGTTGGTCTGAGGTCGTAAGCAGTGATCAACTGGCAGCGGGCGAGTCATGGGTCATGAGACGCATTCAGAATACTGAGACTGGTTTCAGGTAAGCCGGATTCACAACATGTATTTAATAATGGTAAAAAATTAATCGGCAAGTTTGAGCCTTGGGCGAATGGGGCAACCAACAAGTTGCCCACTTGCTTCCAGTTCTTTGACAAATCCCCGAATAGCATTGCTTATCATCATCACGTTTGTTCATGTATACGTCCGCCCGCTAAACAAATGATCGTCTGCAGCTGCGCCATATATTCTCTTCCCATAGTCTTTACTACTTTCAATTATTTTAGATTAATGCGTCCTTCTAGTTTGGATCGAAGAGTGGAAACTCAACTTTGAACTTCGTCTTATCTTTGGTTAAACCTGCAATTTGGTCTATGTTTATGTGATATGAAACGGTTCGGTGCATGAATCGTCTCCAGCTTTCTGCTGTTCATGATTAATTTTAGGCTTTATTTCGATTGTGTTTATATTTGAGATTTTTTATTTTTAATTTAATAAAAATAAATTTTTTATAAAAAAATATAATCTAATTGTTGTTCCCTACAAATGAAATTCAATCTAAATTAAAGTTTAGAACCTTTCGGAAAAAAAAAGCTTTAATATGCAGAGGTAGAGTAGTAGTGTCCAGTTGCATATATACGCCCAAGTATTGTGCATCCCAGCCAATGCGGGGCTACCACCTACCTGCTTGCTGGTTGGAGGTTACTACTTAATGGAACCGATCAAAGGTGTGTTGAGAGATTTGCTGAATTGCTTCTAACCTTTGAATGTGTCGGCAAGACAAGAACAGCCGCTACTGTTATTTATAAAAGTTAAAATATAAAATATTTATTTTAAAAAATAAACGTTTCATTTGTCAACATTGCAAGCCAAAAATATGAATGGCGAATTTTGAATAGAAATGGTAATATCTTCATAGACATTTCGAGTTGCTTTACACCTTTTTTTCCAATAAAAAATAGGAAGAAGAATCATTGACAGCTGCAAGTGGGAGAAATGGATAACACCGCTGTGTGAGTAGTAGATAGAGTTTTGTATTGAGATTTTTATTTTAAATTTTATAAAAATTAAATTATTTATAAAAATATAAATTTTATATTTAAAGTTTAAAATTTAGGGTGTGATTGAATAGAGTTTGGTTTTGAGATTTTCTGTCTTGGGTTTTAGGAGAGAGAAATTTTTGTGAAAGAAAAAGTAAGATGTGGGATGAGAAATTTGTATTAGATTCCGTATGAAACCCAATTCAAATAAAGTCTTAATTTTAAAATTAGATAGAATGTAATTTTTAGACAGCTGATGATAGGGCTTTTTGAAGGGCCTTGATTTTTGCCATGTCACTCGTAAGTTACACGTCTCGGTTGCATCAGAATCAATGCCTGGCTTTTATGTTTTTCTCTCATTTTTTAATTTTTAAGAGATTAGGGGGCATATTTGGATGGATTCTGCTTCGGAATTTATTTTTATAAAAACAATTAAACTCTAACTCTATTCAATTTTATTTTATAATTGTATATGTTCTTCCTTTTAAAAAGAAATAATATTAGAAGTTTTCAAAAATAATATGTACAAAATGTAGTTCCCCATATGCATCCCACGAGTTTTACCCCCTTCACTTTTCCAAAATAGCTTCGTGCATAATACTTATTTTCTTAAAAAGAAAATTGTAAATTGGTCCTTCAAAATAAAATATTACCTTAAACTTGAATCTTCTCATTTTAACCCTTTTATTGTAAAATTTAACAAATTCAATACTCAGCACATTCTGTAATTGTCTCTAGAAGACTTGGGAAAAGAAAAAATCAACTTTCTTCATTCGAAATTTGGAAAGGACAAAGTGCTTGCTTAACTTGAAGGGTTTCAAGTAATCTCGTTAAAACTCGGGGACTAATTTGTATTTTGTCAAAAAACCTTGACGGGACAGCGATGTAATTACAGCTACATTGTTTATGTGTAGAAACGGGTACAGCATATAATAACTTCTCCCAAGCACTGGTACGTTGAAAGAAATGGGTTCGCTGCGCCCACTCGTGGCCCTAAGGTGGCCAGTGGACCCCTTGTCTGCATCTAGTAGACGTATTCTAATTTGGACTTTTTGTCGTCTTGTTTGCCTTGAGTTTACCGTAGATTCCGGTGCATGCACCTCTTTTAAACCATCGTCAATCGTCATCGGTTTCGCTGGCCGCGGTAAAATGAAATTGCTCTACGTTCTGATTTTCCAATTTGAGTAATGTTGGTAAAATCACTAACAAAATTTTGTATTTTGTCTTAATTCTGTCATCTATATTTTTATTTTTATTTTATATTTCTTTTAAATTAATGATAAGTAGATAATTACTTTTGAAATGGCTCGCTAAGTGATCTTTGTTGACCCCTCTCCGAGTTGTTGAATAGATCAACCGTCAAGCATTGCTGGGGGATGGGCGTGGATTAATGGTCAACCATACCCTCCAATCCCAGAAATGTGGCAAGTAACCACGTGGGCTTTGTCTCGGGGAATCAAAATTAGATTTGGAGACGTGGTAATTTTTTTTCAACGTGAAGGAAGCAAGGCAAGGCAGGGCATCACAATTCACAACCACATGCCAAGCGCCTTTGGCTAATCTCACTCCATTTTCTCAGGCAGTAATCCCACAACTTATCAGGACTTTCTTGATAAGACAGTAGTCGTTGAATTATTTAAATGGAACTTGTCATTGGGCAAAGCTGTCCTTTCTGCATATTTGAGATGTATTCGGATTGACGTTTATTTCGAGTTATCGTATAATACTTTTATTGTAAATTTATTATTAATTTTTAAACAAAATCACAACCTAAATACACTACTAAAGAAAGAAAAGAGAGCGCCGTGGTACTACCTGCAATTGACTAACTAATCATCCTTTTTTTTTTTTTTTTTCGTGTAAAAGACTACCTAAGCTTTCTACGTTGCCGGCTTGAATGACAAAAGACCATAGAATTTCTTTTCTTGGTTTTTTTGGTGGGGCGTGGGTGTGGGGGCAGAGGACGAGGGGAAATGGGAGGGGTGGAAATCCACTAACTAATCATCAAGTCATATTGAGTGCGGAGTTCATTTACTTCCTTTATTCTTCCTTTACTCCGTTTCTTGTCGAAATGTTAGGTAAAGGTTGGCTTCTATGACCATCAGAGATCTCACGTTTACCTCACGTTTGCGTGGGTAGATTGGGGTAGAATTTGATTTTAAATTTTTTATTATAAAAAAATATTTTTATTTTAATTTTAAATAATTTATTTTTATAATGTTAAAATTTTAAATTTTAATTTAAATAATTAAAAGGAAAAAACAAATTCCTTCACAAGCTGGTCCGACCGCCGATGTTGGTTAAGGTATTTTTCCTGCCAGGGATATTCTCGAATCTGGTCATTTTCACCTTTGAAGTTTCCAAAAGTGGACCTCTGTACTTCAACACTCATGCGCAAATGTTCTCTGCATATAATTTTTTACCGTCGAGGGGGAGAGGTAAAACTCGGCTGGCATTTCAACGGGGCATAATAGCCCAGAGGAGATTATCAGCATGGATGTTAAAGTTGTAATATTCTCTCTTCCATTTTTCAGCTTCTAATTTAATAAATAGAAAATTAAATCCAATTTTTAAATTGATAAAATAAATTATCACTATTAAATTGTAGTTTGACTTATTAACTACCAAGATTCATATTTTGGACAAGAATAGAGTTGAGTTGAGTTGAGTCGAGCTTAAGCTAATCAAGCCAAGTTTCAGTTGGACCTATTGTAGATGAGATTCAAATTCAAGATTAATTCGAACTTTAAAATAAAACTTAAGCTCGACTCTACAAAATTTATTGAAAAATAAAAAATATTTTATATATATTTTTAAAGAAGTAATATCTTCGCTCTTATTTTATAATCTTTCATTTTCTTCCGTTCTTTTCCACATATTAAAATATTTTGATACTTATGGTATAAAATTAGCTAAACTCATAAATTATCAATAGACTATATTACTTATTTTATAATCTCATTACGTTTTTTATTGTTATTTTTTTATAAGTCAAAGATTATACTATAGGAAATTTAGATTGAATAAATAAGATTGATAAATTTTATAACCTCTTCTCATATACTTTCAAATGTATAAAAAGTCACTGACCAAAAAATCTTTATACATACAATCAGATGCTATTATAATAGTTAGATGCATCAATTTTCTTATTATGAAGATGTCGAGTTCATGAGAAAGTAAGAGAAATTGAGACCATAAAAAATTTGTAGAATCAACTAATTTTACTACCAGAGGTATCGAAGTTATTTTGTCTACAAATGAAAGGAAGATGAGTAAAAAAAGTTAAAATAAGAATGAGAATATTAATTTTCTTTTTTATGGGATTTACTTTTAATTTTTGTTAGAGAAATTACAGAACTCATTGTAAAAAAATAAAAAATTATTTAATTTAAATTTTAATTCAAATACACCATTTTTTTTATTTACCTTCTTGGACCATCATTTTAATTGCTTAAAGTAACAAATTATGACATAAAATTAGAACAGTTATCTAAACTTATTAATCGAAATGAACTACTTCCTTTGATTAGTGTAATCCGTTCACTCATATGTTTTTTTACTTTTATTATATAAATTGTTTATAATAATTTAAAATTTTATAGTTAATAAAATACTGTAAAAAAACTGATAAAGTAACTTTTAAAAAAAAAATTGTAACAAAAAAAAAATACCTTTTGAGTGACATGACGTAACACTTTAAAAATGAATAACTTAAAAAAAAAATTCTAACAAAAAAAAAACCTTTTGAGTGACATGACGTAACACTTTAAAAGTGAACTCCACTCGGATCCAAACACAATAGAAAATTTTCAACTTCTTACTTGAAAATTTATTTATGAACTTCATATTTTTGTCTTTCTCAAACCTTTCAAAAAAAAATATTTTTTTAAAAAAGAAAACCACCCCCATAAATCACTTGGTTTGCGGCAAAATATACCAACCTTGGGTTAATATCACCAAATTTACCTTCACGTTTTAGATAAATTTTACTTTACCTATAATATTAATTTATATCACTATACTTTAGTTAAACCACATCAGTAAGTTTTTTTTTAAATTAACAGAATATTTTGTAATTTTTATTTTTACCCTCGAATTTAACTAATTTAGAAAATAAATAGTATCACTAAATTCTCTTAACATTTAAAGTTATTTTTAATTTTATTTTATAATATTATTTTTGTATCAATAAACTATATATATTAAATTTAATTTAGCAATTTTATTTATAAAAAAATAATAAGATAATTTTTCAATACTTAAAAAAAATTAAAATCAATCGAAGACAGAATTAAGAGTATAATGTTAAATTAAATAGAGATTATAGATGTTTATTATTTGGTCTTAACTAAAAATGGAATGAAACCAGATTATACTTCTTTTTTAAATAAAAATATTGGTTCGTTTTGATTCGGATTTATAAATTTAATATAATTTCAAAATATAATATTTTGTTTTGATTTATCGCAGTTGAAGCAAATCTAAAATATATTTGAAATGGTTGAAATTTTGGTTTGATTTAAAATTGAATTTAAATAAGAAATTTTATTGAATAATTTATAAAATTATTTTAAAAAATTAAATAGAAATAATTTTTGATTTATTTTTAATAATAATAATAATATTTTAAATATTCGTTATATTTTAATTAACAGTTCATGAAATATAGTAATATAAAATAACACTATAAAATAAAATAAAAATAATAAAGAACATTGATGTAATTTTGTGATATTAACCCGCTGAGGCTGAGTATACCAATTCTTGCCACAGGGAATTTGGTAGCGCATTTCTGGCGGACCGACAAACTATAGAATGGAATTAACCCCTCGACGGAGGGCCAATTTCGTAAAGTGATAGTCCAGTTATTCATAAAAAAAAAAAAAAGGACAAAGAGTCTACGTCGTTCCTACCTTTTTTTTTTTTTTTTTCCCCCCCGAGTACCTCGTTCCTATCCATTTCGTCCCTTCTTTTCATCTCTTTTGGCTCACTTCACACCGGAGCAGCTGAAAATTTTTCCTTATAAAAATCCTCACACACTTTCATCGAACACATCTGTCAGAAAATTTCTGCATAAATATTTCTCGTCCCTTCTGAAAGCAAACAACCTGAAAGAGAGCCATGTGTGGCGGTTCTATTATATCGGACTTTATACAGCCAAACGCTTCGTCCCGGCGCCTCACGGCCGAGTTGCTATGGGGAAGCGGCGCTGATCCGATCGCTGCCAAGAAGAACAAGAAGAAGAGGAATCCCAGCAACTACTACTCGAAGCCGTTGAGATCTGGGATCGCTGACCTCGATGATGAGTTCGAGGCCGATTTTCAGGATTTCAAGGACCACTCCGATGATGAGATAGTGGAGCTGGAAGATGTAAAGGCCTGCGCTTTCTCTTCGGCCAAACTGTCTGGAGACGCAATCACCTCTCGCGGTAATCTCTCTGTCTCTTTTAAAGTTTTGTTTCGGTCTTTTTGGCTTTGTTGTAGTCTTGTAATCGTTTGTTTTCCAGAAATTCAGTTTAATGTGCGATCTTGAAATTTTGTAAACATTGGGGAGTGACTTCTATTATTGATATTTTTGGTTTCTTTTCCCCCTTTTTTCCTCATCCGTGTATAAGTTACGAGATCAAATGGCATTCCCTGATTAGATCTGATTTTTTTTTTAATAAAAAGAAAATCCCGGTTGAGTTTTTGGTATTTGTGGCATTTTGTTTCATACTTATATTCATTGAAACCGGGATCTTTTGGTTTGTTTTCTGTTCCTGGGATGAGGTGTTTCCAGAGAAACAAGCTTGTTTTTCTTTGGGGATAGCCTATGAGTACAATTTTTCTTGGATGCATGTTTATTACATTTTTCTTTAATCTGCCCTGACAATTTGTAACTTGTTCAATTTCATTTTGCATAGTGGAAATAGTTCCAATTTTATACCAGGAGAAAAAAAAATTTCTCCGTGTTACTGTTATAACCAATAATCAGATAAAAGGAGGCCAGATATGTTGTG
Source organism: Rauvolfia tetraphylla (assembly GCA_030512225.1). Taxonomy (NCBI): domain Eukaryota; kingdom Viridiplantae; phylum Streptophyta; class Magnoliopsida; order Gentianales; family Apocynaceae; genus Rauvolfia; species Rauvolfia tetraphylla. Next base: position 535,351 of record JAJQKT010000005.1, read on the forward strand.
AAAATTCTGAACTATAATTTGTCTACTTCAGGATTTGATTTCTCTGTGCCTAGTATATCCATTCTGAAGATGCTATCACCAGTATGTGCAATTCGTTGTAAGACTTTCTTTTTCTTATTCTTAAGGTTCCAAATCTGGAAACTCTGGTGACTCTGGAGAGGATACTGATAAATCCTCTAAGAGGAAGAGGAAGAATCAATATAGAGGGATCCGACAACGCCCATGGGGTAAGTGGGCTGCTGAAATACGTGACCCAAGGAAAGGTGTCCGTGTTTGGCTTGGAACTTTTAATACTGCTGAAGAAGCTGCAAGAGCTTATGATACCGAGGCGCGCCGGATCAGAGGCAAGAAAGCTAAGGTGAATTTCCCCGATGAAACTTTAGCCACAGCCTCAAAACGCGCTGTGAAGATGAATCCTCAGAAAGCAGTTCCACAGGAAAATCCTAACTCAGTTCAGCCCATTATGAATGAAAGCATTTCATTCATGAATAACGTGGAAAATGAATACTACAATCCATTCAGTCTTCTGGAAGAGAAACCACCTAAAGATCAGTTCCACTATGTTGATGCTTGTCCTGCTGTTGGAGAAACGGAAGTTAAATCCTTTACGCCGTCAGATGGTGCTAGTATTTATTTTACTTCTGATCAAGGAAGTAATTCGTTTGATTGTTCCGACTTTGGGTGGGGAGAGAATTGCCCAAAGACTCCAGAAATATCCTCTGTTCTCCCACGTGCAATTGAAGGCGATGAATCTGAGTTTGTTGAACTGAAAGCTACTGAGGCTTCAGTGCAGGGTAACGAGAGTGACGTGAGCAGGATGTCTGAAGAGTTGTCAGCTTTTGAATCCGAGATGAAATTCTTCCAGATGCCATACCTCGAGGGAAATTGGGAGGCATCAATTGATAATTTCCTTGGAGATGCTACTCAGGATGGTGGGAACCCAATGGATCTCTGGACCTTTGATGATGTTCCTTCTATAATGGAGGGCGTTTACTGAGCTAGCCTTTCCCCTTCTGTCGGATTTATGTAAATAAGGCTACAATGTTAGTATATGTTTTGGAACTCAACTGAGTACCGTAAGATGACTTAATATCATGTGTTTCATTTGCATTTATGTGGATTGCTTGGCTATTGGTTTTGATGTTTATTTATCTGCTCTTTTAGGTGTGTGCGCGTTTCTAGCATATGCTTAAGCCATGGATGGTGTCCGCGCGGGGCTCTGATGCTAATATTTAACCTCGCTAGAGATTCTCAATCGAGGGTTGCTGTATGAACGATGCGTTTGATGAAAACCAAAATATCTTAATACCAGCTGTTTTGTTCTTTATGTGTTGTGTTAATTATTCCGTGATCAGCTATTTGTTTGATCTCATCTATATCTTCGTAGTCCTGGCTGACGTTTAATCAATTTGCCGTAGATAGGCCATTGAGGATCGTCGGGATCTAGGCTTTATATTATTTACTTGGGTTCTCTACGTTTGCGTTTGATTTGGAATTTGGCCGGAGGAGGAGGGGAACAGTGTTAACCTCCCTAGCTGAAGATAAGAAAATAAGCCAGTAGTTGAAAGCGCGGGGTGCCATGTGGTGATTAATTAATAATTAATCTTGGCGTCAACTGTTACAGCTGCAGATGGGCTTTGCCTATTTGACTTCTTTCTCCGAGGCAGGCTTACGGTTGGATACGGTTTCGTGGTTATCTTGCACTCATGCGAGCAAAAAATATCATTGGCAACCCAGATTTTGGTAGCAATGCCAGTCAAATATAAGCATAACAGCTCCGGTGTTGAATGTTGAACATGCCACTTGACCTTTGGCAGGTTATCAATGCCTGCTATCTACCGTGTGAGAAATATTGGGTCCCTCGCCGGCCCTGAGGGGGTTGGTTTGGACTTTTTAGGGGTATGGATGTGAAGAGCTGCGATAATAGCTATGACTGCTGAACAGTTAGATATGACTTGCGACTGTTTTTTTTTTAAAGTAAATATAAGAAATTTTGTTTAATGCAAAGGATTTGGATCTGATACGGGTATTCTTTTATTACTGTTTTCAGAGCTCTTACTATTTCTGGGAAATTTTTAAAAAATCACTGAGGAGAAACAGTGGTTAGGCATGATTCTTTGTTCCTGGGTGCAGGGGGGTAAGCGGTTAGGCATAAATCATGAACCCCAGAATTCTCCCTCTTTAACTAGTACTAATGTACTAGCCGCGCAAATGCTAAATATACAAGACATGAGCTTTATTTCTGTTCACTTTTGAGTAGAACACGACGGACAATAGTTCCAGAAGCGTTAAAAAGATAGGTCTTTATGAATTTTTTACAGGATATACAGATCTAATTTAATTTAGTAAATTAAAAATTTTTTAATTATATATATTTTTAAAAAATTATAAATTTTTAATAATTATTAAATAAATTTAAAATATGATTCAACGAATTCAATTTAATCTAAGACAAAAATGTCAATCCTAACCGAACTGTTCAACAAGAGGGCTCTATAGTGCCCAAACTCTCCAAGGATCCTGCACTCTCCTCCTAATTTTCTCACTTTTGGCACTGCAAAATAACCATTTTACCATTAAACTGTTCTGTCAAAAGTTGAGCCTTTAAGATGGCTGAATGAATACTCACAGATCGATCCTACAGTCCCCAAAGGAGTCTTTACTGCGGGTAAAAGCAAAAAGAAGCAGAAAGGCGGTATTTAAATTGATTAGAAATATATCTCTAATGATACATCCTTCAGTAATTAAAAAATGAAAGAAAAAAGGTTGAGGGATAACGCGTTGGGTTGCACACATTCTTGGGGATCACGAAGCTTATGAAAACGAGGCCCCGGCAGTGCACAGAGAGCTGAGGCGAATGAACAAAAAACCTTACAGCAAATGATGTTTGTGAGAGTTGCCAAAGCTGATTTGGCTTGGAGCAACACGTGTTGTGTTTGGCCTTTTCTCCTGCAAATATTGGGGACAGTCATCCCTGAACGGATGACTGCTCCACAGTGCTGCTTATATTTGGAGTTTTACATCAGTTCACTTCATTATTGAACCAGCGGGTCTCTTCCTCGTATACGTGGTCCCATCACCCATCAAAACTTGCACCCTCCTCCCTAGTTTCTTCTCATCCACCGTTCACCAAACACAAATGCTATTTCCTTCTGTGAACTAATTTAGTAAATCAACTAAGATATTTAATCATTACGAAAAAAGCGTTAATTTAATCGATTAATATGTATTTTACACCGGAAAAAAATAGTGGGAACTCAATGTGCAATCTTTTCCTTTTATGTGCCAAAAAAAAAAAAGTTATGGCTAACACCAAGAGCCAAGAATATTCCCTGGTAGCTTGTCGGGCCTATGAAGTTTTCGGCCCGGACTCAACCAAACCTCTCTGCTTCTGCATAAGCTGTTTGTGTCACGGAGCCCAGCAGTAGTTGGGAACTTGGGCTCCACAGAAACCCTCTTTAACTTCAATCGTGCCGAATTTAGGCCCGCAAATTACTCTACTCTCTCTGAGAAGTCTAGAATGTCAAATAGAGTAAGGGAAGGAAATCAAGGGAAGAAATCTGTTTTGTATTGCCTTGAAGAAAGGTATAGTAAAGGGATGGCCACCTAAAGGAAACATCTTATTCTTCGTTAACTTTGAAGGAGATCCGTTGCTTAATTAATCACAATTGGATTGCCTTGCCCAAAAGACAGAAAGAACCACAATTGGGTAGGGAAGAGTTGTAAACTCGCCCATTGGCTTCTTAAGCCAATCAGCAAGATCAAGATGTTGATGATCAGGGACCAAAATGGCAGCTACAACATCACAACATTCAAAGTTTGCTCGTAGCCAAGAGTTCAACACTGCATGGTCTTTTAAGGGTTGCTGCTACTTTCTTCTAATATTCCTTCTGCTGTTTGTTGTGGTGCCAGGACTCACAACTCTCGTCACAGTCGTCATCTTGAAGCCCAGGAAGCCCCTTTTCTCTATCCAAACAGTGAAGCTCGAATCTTACCAACTGGACGAGGAATTCGAGAAAGAACTCTTCGTTTCGTCCGTGCTTTCTTTCAACTTAAGCGCTGTGAACCCTAATAAGGTCGGCATAAGTTATAGCACTTCTCGCCTCCATATTCTCATCGATGGAATAACAATCGGAATGATCAGAGTTCCACGGTTTTATCAGCCTCCAAAGAGCAAAGATGAAAGCGTGCCCGCTCAAGTAATCTTCGAATGCGTGAACGTAAGCAAAATTACATCTGGGAAGTTAATGCAAGACAATAAAACTGATAGCCTTCCCCAAATGAGAATATTGGGTGACGTTAGAGCACAAGTACACATTCCTCATCTCACCTTGCCCAAGTTCAAGGTCCGAATATTACGATATATCGTACATGTCATCTTCTTCATGCATGCATGCGCTGAAGGCACACGATCAAATTATCCGTAATCATGCGTGTTTTTTTCTTTGGGGGGAGGGGTGGGGTTTATCTTGAAATCTTCTTCTAATCATATCAAGTCATCAATGTCTTTTGTAGGTTGCCATGGATTGTGACATAACAATCGATCACAGGTATCTTACCAGCCTGAATGCGGCGAAGAATCAAATGGTGCGGAACTTGTTCTCTTGCATGGCTTCTTAATTTCTTGGTCTCTTCTGTGGATTTCTTATGAATTACTACTACGTTCTCTTCTTTTGTGATAAATTAAACATGCAGATATCTCTTCCTTCGGCTTCAAACTTATTATCCCAGAAGTGCTCCACAGCACTTTACGTGTAACAGAGTCAAACTCGGTTGCGATTATTGTCGAACATAACTTCAACATATTCAGCTGTCAAACTTTGCCACTACAATACTTCGAGTTCGATTCGAGGGGCCAATGCATCTCCATTATGCCATTGACATTTTTCGCATGAGGGGCCAACGTATTCCGATTTCCAGGACCCAACTAATTTTCCAGTCCAATACTTGTCCAGCTATCTAGTTTTCATGGCCGCTGTGTCGTTAACAGGCTTGAGCGGGCCATTTTAGATTTCTCCTTGTTGGGAAAGTGACGTTTTAGATCATTAATGTTCGCTGCTTTCCTCATTGTGTCTATCGAAAATGGGCTTGGCCCAATAGTTTCTGGCCTTGAGCAAAGAATTAATCTTTGGTCCAAAATCTATTGTGGTTTTCTCTAAAATTGTCAAAAGGGTCGATCAACTTCGGCTCTAATCCATCACATGCTAGCCTTTAAATTGGAACAGAGCAGGTCTATTTTTCCACGAGTTGAAAAATTTTCAATCCATAGCTGTGTTTACTAGGCTCACAACAAGTTAAACGGGTGAGCGTGCGAGCCAAGATATTTTTTTTATTTTATGATTTTTTTGTATTTTTTTTCTCTTTTATTATATATACGCATGTAAATCTATTATCTTCTATTATTAAGATAGAAAGAATCTTTACTCAATAATTAATTTTTAAAATAGAAAATGATCATTAATTATCTATGTATTATTTATAATTTAGATAAATTTATATAAAGAAAAAATTTAAAATAAAATTAAATTAATCAACTTTAATTATAGACATGATTAAAATGTGTAACTGAGAGAAATTAGTGTCAAAATTATCTTACATTTTTTTATAATATTTTTATGAGGAAAAAAAATAATAATACAACTTAACCTTCTCCGACCCGTAGGTTAAATGGAATTGGACAAACTATTTGTAAGCCTGCCTATTTAAGCGGATAAACAGAGGTGGGCCTGTGGACTCCTACCATTTTGACAGCACTAATTTTTTTCTGGATTCTTTTAGTTGTTTTATATTTTTTATTTCTGGATAATTCTTGAGGTATATATATATATATATGAGATAAAATCTTTACAGACATTGGTCACGATGAGAATACATGTGAAATAAAAGCGAAGTCGGATTAACTTTCAAGGGTTGTAGCCCTTTTGCTCAACATGTCTTAACCGCGTATTAAGTAAAATATTTCTATAATAACCAGACAGCGCTATTAGTTTAATCTAAAGTCAAAATTTTCGACATTTCCCATTATTTATTTATTACCCCGCGACCACATGGAAAGAAATGTGAATTCAGCTTTGGGTAAGCCCCTGATTACTTTTAGGGTGTGATTGGATAGAGTTTGGTTTTGAAATTTTCTGTCTTGGGTTTCGGGAGAGAGAAATTTTTGTGAGAGAAAAAGTAAAATGTGAGATGAGAAATTTGCATTTAGTTCCGTGTGGAACCCAATCCAAGTAAAGCCTTATTTTCTTTTATTTTATATTTTATACTTTCTATTTGAGATGTACGAATATCTTTTGTCTTGTTAAAAAAATATATCACTTGTAAATAATTATCAAATTATATGTTTTGCAACATTAAAAATGTATTTATATTGAATTTTAATTTAAATTTTTTATCTTTTAAAATAAAAATAAATTACATATAAAAAATAAATAAAATTCAAATAAAAAATATTACTTTGAATTTCAATCCAAACACACTTTAAATGAAGAGTGCTCATTTTTTAGAAATGGACATTTCCTACTTTAAGGCAAAGTCAAATAGGAAATAATGACATTCACACTTTGATTTGGGACAGTACGTTTTATATGGCCAGTTAGGAATGAATTCATGGATACAGCAAAAAATCCAAAATTTCTTCACCTAGCAAAAAAAAAAAATCCAAAATTTCATTGGAGAATAGGGACAATCCGAAATTCACATCTGGATTGACATATTTGAAACCATGGCATGTGATGACTGCTGAAATGACAAGAAAGAACCATTTCTATGATTGGCCGCATTTATATCTCGATTCAATGATAGCACCGAGCGACGCAGAAGAACAAGTTTGTGGTGAAAATGAAGTCAACTGTGCCCAGGGCGGGACGAGGCGTTTTCTTTATCTTGATTCTCTTCCCGCTAGTCATCCCAGCGGCCGGAGCCTTCCGTCGCGAATGCCGGAGGCACCGGAAACCTGCTCCTCTCTTCATCTTCGGTGACTCTTTCTTTGACGCAGGCAACAACAACTACATCAACACCACAACTCTTGACCAGGCAAATTTCTCTCCCTACGGAGAAACCTACTTCAAGTTCCCCACCGGAAGATTTTCTGATGGTCGACTCGTGACAGATTTCATCGGTAAGAATCGGTTCCCGTGTCTTTCTTTGTGAAAATCCGGTGTATGTGTATATATCCTATGTCATGCAATGACATGTTAGTCAACTAATGCGGTTAATGGTCTCTGTTTCTTATAAAAGTTTATTCATCTGTTGATCTTTGTGGTAGCCGAATATGCGAAACTGCCACTCATTCCTCCCTTTCTGCAGCCGGGAAACCATTTCTACTGCAAGGGAGTAAATTTTGCATCGTCCGGAGCGGGGGCTTTAGTCGAGACTTTTCAAGGAGCGGTATGTGTATTTTTCACCTCATGCAAATGATAAGTGCGTCGGTCGCTTTCCATTTTCACTTCTCCGTTCAATTTGCTTAATTGATATTTACAGTGATATAAATCCTGCATCATAATTACATACTATGCGTGTTCAATCATCATTCCATTGCCAGTACAAGTGAAAAGCACGGCATTCGTGTCAAGGAAAAGGTTTGAAAAATGTGAAGAAGAGAAGAGGCTTGTCATTTCTAGGAGTTATGCTTCTGTTTCCCTTCCGTTTTGAGTATGGAGTCCTACACAAAAATAGTATTGTGCCTGGCTAGAAACGAACCAAAGAAGTCCACAAAAAATGTTTTGTTCAATTTAATTAAGCTGTGTCTAAGTATCTTTCTTACATGGAATCTTCCGACTTCTTGTCCAGAAATAGACCAATCAAGGGTGGAATGGCAATTGGAAATTGAGTGATTTGATGCCCCGTACGCACTCTTCCACTGGGGTTAAAAAGGTGAAACAGATGAGGGAAAGGAATGGAGATGAAAAGGACTAGTCTATCGCTTAGGGCCATTCCACTATATGCGTTCCATCTCTCATTTGTAGAGCCCCATGAAGGAGAAATCCTGGGACTTCAGTGTTTTATCACTTCTTTCATATTCTTCTTCTAATATGATATTTCGATTCAAGAAAGCATAAGGGAAAGAGACAAGATTTTTTTTTTTTTTTTAAGAATGAAATGCAATAAAAGAAAAGGAAATATTGGAGAAATTAGTTCTAGTGTCCAAATTAGCAGTTAATGTGAATCTCTACGATGTCGACCCAGATTAGCAGTTAAAGTGATTTGTTTAATTAAATGTAAAACATAGGGACATTATGATTTTTTTTTTTTTGTAGCCATTATGATTAGCATTGAGAGTCGTAATTCAACGGTGCGAGAATTAATTGTGTTAGGCAGGTTTCTCCACACTGCAGCAATTGGTAAGGGTCAGGTTGGGATCCACTAATGCAGGAAGAAAATTTTACTTACCAAAAAAAAAATATCAAATGGCACGTGGAAAATGAGGGCCCTTGACCGTAAATCCAGTCCTTACGTGTTTTGTAATTAGGCTAGGCCCAAAAAATTCTTTGAACAAAGCTTTACGTCTTACCCATTTATGATTCTGCCTATTAAGCCATAATAGACTCCGAAGATTCTATCTGGGCTTCCCTAAATCTCTAACCCATGATTCACTAGAATCGGTCTTTGTTCGGGTGGGCAAATTGACGGCAGTTTTTTCTGGCCCAGGCCAATTTCTCTCTGATAACAAAAGCATTTGTTTACGTTTTTGCAGGTGATCGATCTCCACGCGCAGCTATCGAATTTCATGAAGGTGAAGGCATGGCTGAGACGCAAACTAGGCGAAGTTGAATCGAAGAAGAAACTATCAAGCGCCGTCTATCTCTTTAGCGTAGGGACCAACGACTACAATAGTCTTTTCCTGTCTAATTCCACCGCAATGGCTTCCTTGTCCCGTCAAGAATACGTAGAAATGGTCATTGGGAACTTGACAACAGTCGTCAAAGTAAGTTTAGATCGAACATGTTTAGTTTCTAATCAATTGTACATAACTGATTGATCTTGAACTTACCAGGCAATACATGAAAGTGGAGGCAGGAAATTTGGATTTCTAAATTTGGGAGACTTGGGTTGTTTTCCAATCATGAGATTGATTAAACCCCAGACAAGAGCTCGCTGCTTAGGAGAAGCTTCGTTTTTGGCAAAACTGCATAACCAGGCACTCTGCAAGTCTTTGTCGAAAATGAAGGATCAATTACTAGGCCTCAGATATTCACTTTATGACTTCAACAGGGCTCTGAAACTAAGAATGAACAGCCCCTCCGTATTCGGTACTACAAAAATTACTTTTTTTCAGTGAGTATAAAAGAGATCATAACGATTGAAATGTGATTTTCTGATATTTAATCGTAACAGAAAGGAATATGATATCTCTTGTAGGACTGAAGGAGGGGAAAACAGCTTGTTGTGGAACAGGGCGGTTTAGAGGAATATTCAGCTGCGGAGGGAAAAGATTAGTGAAGGAGTTTGAGCTTTGTGAAAATCCAGATGAGTATGTTTTCTGGGACTCCATTCATCTTACAGAGGAGGCCTACAAGCAAATGGCAGCAGAAATGTGGAGCGGAACCGAGAATCATCTGGGGCCTTATAATCTCAAGAAATTAGTAAAATGCCTGTGGGATAGATGATTCTTTCTTCTTTTTAAGTAGCATACTGGAAGATCAATTGAAATTTCTTGATATCTATTATATTGAATGTGAAATAGAGCGATTGAAATCACTATCTCACAAATGTCAGATCAAGAAAATTGAATGGTGGCATTTGACTATTGATATCTCGAAGTATTAGGTTATGCACTAGTGACTTCCTGTTTTTTCATACTATAACGGATCTCTTATCAAATCCGAGAACCTATGGTTGCCTGGGTACCACTTACCAGGCATCGTTGAAAGGGAAAGGTTCTATAATGCTACTACTTAAATAAGAAAGATTGTCTTCTGACCGCAACTTGCCTTTCCAGAAATAGGTTTATTCCCCATAATAAAGAGGCAGGCTGCAAAGGGAGTTATTCGGCAGAACTAGTTTATCAAGTTTGAAGATGGGGAATTCATGTATGCAACTGTTTCTCATGTTTTTCTTTGCAATTACAAGCCACACGATCCCTTTCCATCGCTTTGATCACCATCAGCCCCAAGCAAAAGTTGCACTCTTTGTCTTCGGCGATTCACTTCTTGATCCCGGAAACAATAATTACGTCAACACTACCACCGAATTTCAGGCAAATTTCTCGCTGTATGGAGAGACCTTCTTCAAACACCCAACTGGGAGATTCTCTGACGGTCGTCGCATCCAGGATTTTATTGGTGAGAGATACGTTCCTGGTTTAAGCAATTACCCACCAAGTTTGCTATTTGAACAAGACAAGATTATTGCCTTCTGAATTTCGATCTTGAAACCACTGTCTTGCAGCTGAATTTGCTAAGTTGCCGCTGATTCCATCGTATTTTAAAGCCAGTAAACGTCAACTGCCTTATGGGGTCAACTTCGCATCCGGGGGCGCAGGTGCTCTTGTTGAAACCCGCGAGGGGACGGTTTCCAACTATCCATTTCCATTCTTCTGCAGAATTGAGCCTTTTTAATTATCGCTTGAAAGTCTTATGCGTTTTGGCGTTCAGTTAAGATTCATTCCCATTTTGCAGGTGGTTAACATGAAAATGCAGTTTACCTATTTTGAACAATCGAGCTCCATGCTAGGTGAAACAGAAGTGAAGCGACTTCTGTCCAATGCCGCGTACCTAATTAGTTTGGGCAGTAATGATGTTACATGTCCCAATACGATATTTAACTTGTTGCCTCTGGAAGAATATATAGAAATTGTTATTGGCTATCAAGGTAAGGACTAATTAAGGAGGAGATCTTATTCTTCTAGTCACTCCAGAATCCCGGTCGTTAGACTTACCTCCGTATATATCTTTTCCTTTCTCCATATATTAACAGGAAATACATAACAAAGGAGCAAGAAAATTTGGATTCATCAAGTTGGGGCCCTTTGGTTGTTTACCATATGTCAGGGTTCACAAGGAGGTGGTTGATAGCGAATGCGATGAAAAGATCACGGCCCTGGTGAAGGATTACAATCCAGCATTTTCCAAGAAACTGGAACAGCTAGAGAAGCAGCTCAGTGGATTTCAATACTCAAAATTAGACTTCTTCACTGCTACCGGTGACATGATAGATAATCGGCAAATTATGATAAATTAAACATCTTCACTTTGTTTGTATGTTACAAAACATAAAGTAAGATAATAAGGCCCTGATTGGATTTTATTTTGAAATAAATTGTATTAAAAATCTTAAAAATAAATTATTTGTGATATGAGAAGTAAGACTTAAAGTGAAAAATAGAAAAAAAAAGTGAAACCTTTTGGGTTGAAGAGCCAATCCAAATACATCATAAATGTCCTCAATACAATACAACTAAAAAAAATCAATCCACGCCCTAAATATCCTCAATCAAGCAATAACTCTTCTTCCCACAGTCGACTTAAGTATGATGACGTTCTTCATCTAGCTTAATTCTTCCACAAAGGTTTCAAGGAAGTGAAGAGCACATGCTGCGGCATTGGTCTTTATGGAGGAATTTTCAGCTGCGGAGGGAAGAGAGGCACAGAGCAGTATGAGCTGTGCGATAATGTCGGAGAACACTTGTTTTTCGACTCTTATCATCCAAACGAAAAGGGTTATCAGCTGTTGGCGGAGCAATTCTGGGATGGAGCTCCCAGCATTAGATGACCTTTCGGTCTCAAGTCATATTTCGAAACTTGATAACAAGAACGACACCACCCCAAACTTGAAGGATTTAGTCATTTCTACAGGCAAATTTTTTAACTCTTCTCTTTTTACTACATTAAAAGAGAAATTTGAAGAATGATTTAGTTGCAATTGCCTTGGCCATTGTTATATAATCTATTTTAAAAAAAAAAAGAGCTTAAGATACGCTTGGATTTAGGAAAAGGAGAATGGTAGGAAGTTTCTTGACATTTATTGGTCCACATCGTAAATCTCATGAGAAGAATATCCATGGCGGCCAATCTGCTTCCAGGCTCGTCTCCTTGGGCGCGGAGACGACAAAAAAAAAAAAAAAAGACTTCGGTACCTTAACTCGTAAGTTGTTGTGGTCAAAGAAATAATTCATTCTTGTTCCCAAAAGCGAATCCTCCGCAGCATACGCCTTGGTCCGACAAGTTGTGAAAGAAATAATTCATTCTTGCGTTAACACTGAGATCATCTTAGGTGCATCGTGATTAACTAGCCACTATATAAAATAAAATAAAATAAAATAAGAAGGATTTTTTGACTCGACAAGAAGTCTAAGAACCCAAAATAATACGATTCTCTCACTTCAGAATCCCATCAGCAGCCTTATAAATAGAGTAGATTAAGAAGCTGAACCCATTCTCGACGAGAACCCAATCTAACTTTATGATGGCAATTTCATGCATTCAACTAATCTGCTTCTTAGCTTTTCTTTCAATCTTCGCAATCCCATCGGCAGATTGCTATCACCTCCTTTATCGGAAATCCCTCTTCATATTTGGCGATTCACTTTATGATGCAGGAAACAACAACTACATTAACACCACTACTGCTTTCCAAGCAAATTTTAGACCATATGGGGAATCCTTTTCCAAATACCCTACTGGAAGGTTTTCCGACGGACGTCTCGTCCCTGATTTTATTGGTAATACTATATATATTTCAGTATTGGCTTCTTATCCCTTCATAGTAGTAAGACTTATATATGAGTCTGATTCTCTTGCAGCTGAATACGCAAGGCTACCACTGATTCCTCCATATCTTAAATCTGGCAATCATCAATCGCCATACTACTACGGGCTGAACTTTGCATCTGGCGGCGCTGGGGCTCTAGTTGAAACTTATTCAGGATTTGTATGTATATACAGTTCCATCTGCACAGTCTTGGAGCTTCAAAAAAATATTAACAGTTGACTTTCATTTATGATTTGGCACTGCGCAGGTGATTGACCTAAAAATGCAACTGAACTACTTCAAGAATTTTGCGAGTCAGTTGAGGTCAAAGCTAGGAGGGAAAGCAGCAAAGATTCTGCTGTCCAATGCTGTATACTTGTTTAGCGTCGGATCTAATGACTATTCTTTCTTCCTAAATTCTACGGTGCTTAAAGCGTACGGTCCTGAACAATTTGTGCAACTAGTCATTGGTAATTTTACTGCCGTTCTCGAGGTAATCAATTAGTACCACTACTAGCAGGATCTGATCCATAACTTGACAAAATTGCAAGTTAAGGCACCTTCATATATGAGCATTGCTTCCACAAAGTCATTGACCTTCTCTTTCTCATCTCTGCGCGATTGGTTAATTACCAGGAGATATACAAGATAGGAGGAAGAAAATTTGGCCTTGTTAATCTGGCGCCTTTAGGTTGTACACCAGGCTCCAGAGCTGCAAACAACGGTGATTGCAGGGAAGAGATCACGGCCTTGGCCAAACTACACAACGATTTATTTTACAAGAAAATGAAAGAGATGGAGGAAAATTTGCAAGGATTTCACTACTCACTTTTTGATCTCTTCGGGGTAGTTATTGACGCAATATTTAATGATCCATCGACTTTGGGCGTGAAGGAAGTGAAGAGTGCCTGTTGTGGTAGCGGTCCTTTCAGAGGCATCTACAGCTGCGGAGGAAAGAGAGGAGTAGAAGAGTTCGAGTTGTGTGATAATGTCGGGGAATATTTGTTTTTTGACTCTGGCCATCCAACTGAAGTTGCTAATCGGCATCTGGCAGAGCTAATGTGGAATGGAGATGAGAAACTCACCGGCCCTCATAACCTCAAATCACTCTTTCACCTCGCAGTTTAAGACCCCTTCACCTTGGGGAGTGAATGGCATCATTTTGCACGATCTCGAAGAGAAAAGAAATAGCAGTAATAAAAAAAAGGGGCATTGCTACTATCAGTATGTGCTTCCGCAGGGACTGCGATTTTTATCCAGTTGATGAACTTTGTATAAATAAAAATTGTCCTCTTTTTTCTTGGCTGAATAACCAATAAAAATTTCATCCTCAAAAAAAAAAAAAAAAAGAGCCAATAAAAATCGTTTACCCTTTAAACGATTGATTTGGTTTACCCATTAATGGCTCAGCCCAATAGGCCAGCCAATTCTTCTTTGACACTCACCCCAACCCAAAAAAAAAAAAAAAAAAGCACATATTATTCATTAAAAAGAGAAGTTTAGAAGCAAAAATGATTCCATTTATTGTATTTAGTAACATTCTTTCTGCTTTATTCATTTCTAGTATGGTCTATTTTTCAGTTTTATGAGAGAAAAAAATATGATTAATAATGGAAAAATAAGAAAAGTTGAAAATATATTTGGACTGAAATTTCAATTCAAGAAAACTAAACTATCTTTTTGGGCTTATCTTATTGGTCAGTGAAACATGCATATAAAAGAGGACAACGGGAAGAAGTATCTGTAAATCCGTTAAGTGTGAACAATTTCGCCGTTGAAGAAGAATCACCATCGGTGCAGCATGCAAAACTTTGCAGATTAATCATATGCCACCCGAAAAAAAAAAATCATATACGACAAATGTGGTTGCTGACTTGGATAGCCGGAGAATCAAGCATCATACAACTAAAGTGGTCTTTTTCATTTTTTCAATCAGTAATTTTCCTTCTCCAATAGTTGTCTTGCCTTTTCCTCATGGCTTCTGTGGGCCCTTTTTGTTTATTTTTTTGTCACGTATAAATATGGTAATAATGCATGAAGATGTGGACATGTCTTCTTAACGAAGTCACGGCAAGAGTTACCAAAATACCGCAATACCATGATGATAGCAAAACTAGTTTTAGGGTGATAAAAGGGGGGTTTCATGTGGAAGGAATTAAAACACTGTTGCCAGGTAGTCCTTCGTAATCGCGGGGTTGGCATGTTTCTCAAGTTTGGTGAGCTACTGGTGATTTGGAGTTTGTGTAGATCTGTATGCATGGACTCCAATAAGTATGAAAAGATCGGAATATACGAGGGTAGCAGAAATTTCTGAAACGTTACAAGAGGTTCAAGTCAACTCAACTTTTCAATTTGATGAGTCACGACAAAGTTGAGGGTGTGTTTGAATTGAATTTTATTAAGAATTTATTAAATTTTTATTTTTAAATTTTATTTATTTTTTATAAAAATTATTTTTATAAAATTTAAAATAAAAGTTTTAAATTAAAATATTATTTATTTTTATCTTGAGATTTGCTGTATAATTTTTATTAAAAAAATTAAGATGATTGATATTTTTTTACTTTTAAAATATATTTTTTTTAACTATTTATTCGCTTCTTAAAATATTTGATCTTTTGCTCCATTCTCAAAATATTTGATTTAGAAATTTTAATGAGTATTTTTTTAAAATTTTTCTTATAGTAAATATAATTCTTTTGTTTTATATTATATTAGTAGAATTAGTTAAAGATATAATTAAAAAATACTCCTTATTTTCTTTTTTTTAATGCATGTAAAATATTTTAAGGTATTTTTGAATTGATTTTTAGTTTGAATTTTTTTATCTTACAAAATATAAAAATAAATTATTTGTGAGAAAAAAAATAAAATTTAAATTAAAGAAAAGAAAAGTATGATTTTTTTTCACTTTGAGTTGACAGATGAAATATATCATTATGAGAATCTAAATTAAATAAGTTGAACATTTATAAGGTTATTTGTGTGAGGCATATGGTGAAGAGGTGAAGCTCCATGCATAGCTAAGTTGACAAGTTTTCAAAAGTTTTGAGATGCAAAATCGCGCAATACTACAAATTTACAAAATCTCTTAATTGTCCCCGAAACGCCTAAATAAGGAAGAGCCTAAGTTGGAATATAAAACAAATTCTGTAATCAAATCATGAATCTTCCCTTAATAAAGAAAGGAATTCCATGCAACAATTTTTCATCTTTTTCCTTTTCGAAAAGTGCAATATGAGAAAAGCTGCAAAAAAAAAAAACGAAATTAGACAGGAAAAGTCGTGGCTGTTGAAGAAAACAGAGCAATGACCCACAAAGGAAAACGGGCAAAAAGTCCCGTACGGTTGGGCTCTTCTGCGACCGACTTGAGTCGAGCGACGAAGCCACGGAGAAAGTCCAAAAGCCCCCAACTTCACCCCTCGTCGAACCCAATAATTGCATATGCGACGTGAGCCTTGACCCGCTGAAGGTATTAACACACGTGGCGAGACTGTCGGCTGAAGCATCCGAGACAAGACAGAGATGCCTATTTTCACGTGGTGGATATGAATGCGTAATCTTAATGCCACGTAATCGCCTTTCCCTGCCTGTATCCAGATAAATCACACCTGGATACGACGCTAATAACGTGCTTTCACGGCTGAAACAGTTCGGCCGTTCGTTTGTTTTTCTACCTGATGATGCAAAGGACAATTCGCGGTGTGGCGCAGAATTGTGGATCATATCACTCATTCGCTCTCTTTCTGCATTGGATTCCCCGTGCTTTGTTTTACGTCTCGATGTTTGCACTTTTTTTCTACAATATATATCGAGATTGAACCTCTGATCATATTTGGTGACTTTGTATAAAAAATTTTACACTTCATCAGTTTAAAAATATGTATATTTTTTAAATATTAAACTTTTTTATAAATTTTTTAATAATTTCCTTAAATCATCATCACTTATAAATATAATTATTTCATTATCTCTTATATTAATAGATACAAAATTAAATTACTTAAAAATATAATATATAAAATATATCTTTATTTTTTTATTTAATTTATATAAAAATTACTAAAAAATCTTATATTTCTAAACAAATGGAGTATAAAAAGCATAGTATGATAGTTGGAGAAAATATTTTAACATAAAGTCCTTTTTCTAGTCATTAACTTGATTACCCACCCATCAAAAAAGAGCGAAGCGAAAAAAATTCTTCTTCTGTTTCATAAATATAAATATTTTTACCTCTAAAAAAAATAAAATAAGGAGTTTTTTCTACGATATTTTTAATTAATTATACTAATATAATAGATAATAAAATAATTATATTAAAATAAAAGTAATTTTTTAAAAATAATTTTAAAAATTTATAAAATATTAAATATTTTAAGAATAAATAAAATAAATAAAATGTCTTATATTTAAAAATAAAGAAAATACTATTTATACAAAATATGTTAGTGTCAATTGAGAGTCGTAATGGATTGGTGCATGACGTCATTTGACAATTACCAAGAACTAAATATTCGACTTATCGATATATTTTTACTATATTTATTTTAACACGTCAAGATATATTTGCATATGGAAAAATGATCAATTTAATATTTAAATTTATTTTTAAGGTCTTTAAACTATTTATCTTTAATCAATAGCCCGATTAGCAAATTTTTGATGAAATACAACTTGTGGCTATTTGAAGACTACACTGGCAAATTTCCCTAAATAGTAAATACATTTGCATGTAATTATGAGCAAGTGGCTATGAAATAATGGTACTTACATGAGATTCTTGAAAACCTACCGCAAGAGACCATTTATTTTATTATATTCAAGCTACCTACGTGTACATTAGATGTATGACATCACTATCCGTGTCGTGAGAAAATAACTAAAAAATAAAGTTTAAGTTTACATAAAATTTGACCCACGAATACTTAAGAAAGTTTTCGTAATACTTATCATTAACTTGGACTTCTACAACAACCGAGAAACATCATTAACATATGCTTACGCAAGGTTGACTCTCTATTTGAAATGTAAAATATTGTGTATTTCCCCATATAGGAAATGCGGGGAGGAAAAAAAAAGAGGGAAAGCAATATTTTTTATTTTTTCTGGTATATTTAAAATTAAATATAACATTTTTAATTAAAGTGAACAAATTTTTATTTCTTAAAGTGAAAATTTGTGAATATTCTCCCACTACTCTAATAAAAAAAAATTCTATTATTTCAGATAAAACGAAATCCACATTGTGTCTTTATCTAGGATACCACCCCCTTTTTCCAAGTTCCACATATTTTTTTCCCCAGGGAAAACAAAAAAGTTCCATATATTTTGATTGGATGTTGATCAGCTGACCGGAATGCCCCTTTGGTTCTGATATTGGAAATGAATGATTGGAATGTACAGTCAATACGCCAACCAAAGGGGCATAAAGTATATTCCCAATCCAAGTGGTGAGTTATAAAAGTCAAAATAGATGCGCCCATAACTTCTACTAATATTTTTCAAACGACAATGGTTGTAAAGTGAAATTTTTTTTTTTTGAATTTCATTTTACTTCGTACAAATAATTTACTTCATATGTATTTTAAATTAAAAAATTTAAAATAAAATTCAATTCAAATACATTATTATTATACACTAGACGATCACATATTATTGAATTTTTTTCTTAAAAATTTATTTTAAATAAACTGTAATATACTTTTTTTTGAGAAAGAACAAATATACTAATATATATAAGGCCTTTTTAAAGGAATGGAGAATTTAAATATCAAAAAATACGATTTTAAAAACAAGATAAGTACAAATATTTATGCTTGAAATGGTTAAAAAAAAAGATTCACTTTTGAGTCATCAATGTACTTTTGTTTAACCTTTTTCTTGGAATAAAATAATTTTGTTTTACTGATTTTAAAGTTTGATAATGGACTGTCATTAGGAAGATAGGCTGCCAAACAAATACATAATATTTAACAAATTTAAAATTTATTTCACTAGAAGAAAAACAATTTAGATAAATAAAACACAACAATAAATCACAAGATTAGATTTTTTTTGAATTACAAGTACTTAAAACAAAAAGAATACTATTGAAATTTCAGGTTTTAGTACAAATTTTGGCCTCTTTTTTGAAAATTGAAAAACAAGCCAGGTAATTTTTGAAATTTGAATTAAAGCATCCAGGTCAATAATAAAATAGGCATACCATTTCCCTAAACTGTGAAGGACACAGCAGTCAAATTAAGTAAAAAACATTACTTTTTCATTTTTGGGTAAGCTTTAAAAAAATGAGTGTCCCAGCATTTCTCTTGGGTGATCACTGAAGAAATTAGTTTCCAAGTACTCAAGTTCTGTATAGTTATTAAGTGAAAATATTTTTGAACATGAAAAAGTATGATTGTCTATAAAAGAAAAATTAATTGGACAAAAGAGGAAAGCCGAATTCTTCTTCCTGCCAATTCGATAAGTAATCCTTGAAAGGAAAAAAAAAAAAGAAAATAAAATAAAAATACTGTAGCTGTCAATATTAGATACGAAAATAGTGATTTGAAACTTCCGGTGTCTGAGCTGTAAACTTGCATAAGAATACTAGGAGTAATAGTTTTATTTTCCCTATTGGTTGTATTTTTTGTGGTTGTAGTCAGCACCGCCGGAGCTCTGGTTCTTGCTTTGCCTCGCCCGATCTCTTAGAACCTTCTTCTTCCTCCCCGCCGTCGGCCAAATATTGACTTGCTCATACTACGTCTCCGTTCCTTCTTTGTTTGTCACTTCTGTGCAAACCTTATATGCAATTGCGTCAACGTAGAAGTCAGAATTATACATGTAAGTTTTTTGCAATTTTTGAGTTCTTTTGGTTGTGGTATTGAGTTTGTCTGTGCAATTGTTTTTGTTTATACCTGTCTTTCGATCCAATTTCTGCCATTATATGTGTTTTAAGGTTCGCTTAGAGTTTCGAAGGTTTTCTATCTTGTTCAGGGATTTGGAGCAAGAAATATATGTTAGGAGGAGGAAAGCCGGCGAACTTGAACAAGTTTAAGGCTTGGCTGGAGTCGGGTTGACTCTGCGTTTTTTCTGCTGCTTGCATAGTGAAGGGAGTTACCCGGGCCTGAGGAGAGAGGCTCGGGATTGGAGGAGTTCAATGGGTTCAGATGACCGCCAACAGCATAGCAAGCAGGCCTGGATCGATTTGGAGGGAGACTTCGGCAAGGATACCCATATGCACAAGTTCAAGCTTTACGAGACTCGCTCGGTATGGTTATCCTTTCTTTAGATTCTACTGTTGAACCTGTGATTTCTGGTCGGAGCTACCTATAATCACAGAAGGAAAGATTTGTTAAATGTGGGCCATGTGGCTATCTGTAATACATCTTCTGCTTTCTTTCGGCAAACAAAAACCTTCTTAAATTTTTTTTTTTTTGAGAGGGGTAAAACTTCGTGAATTTTCCTATGAGATTGCATTACTAGTTGTGGCAAACGCTCTTTGTTTCTTTTATCGATTTGCCGGCTTCTCTTTTCTTTGCCTTTCTTTTGGGTATGTGGTGGCAGAAGACAAGGGGGGGAGGGGATACTGAACGTGAACCAAGTTTCTTCACGATGAGGTCTATTAAAGCACACATCTATGAGTAAACGGAGGAATTACGAGAAGGATGGTGGTAAACGAGGAAGGTGCTGGTAAATAAACAAGAAGACTAGGAGGTTTCTGGTTATGGAAGGGCTTGGATGTAGTCACATTAACAATTAACTGTGGTTTTGAGTTTCTGTAAGGAAACCATACTAGGGAATCACCTTAAAAGCCTGTTTAACTTATCTCTTTCTTTTTATGGGTCCCTTTTTCTTTGCTTTTATTTTCAATAATTCAATGGTATAAGGTGAAAATTTTGAAGTAAGGAAATCATTCTGAGGATACAATGGAAGTATTGTGCAAGCGCAGAGACACAAGTTAAAAGATAGAGGTTGCTAGAGGAGGTTGTCGGTTGTGATCCAGATGTAAAGCCTTTGTCCTTGAAACTTTGATAGTAAAAATAAGTGTTGGACTATGTAAGAAATCTCTACCTCTGCCCTTCTGTTAATAGCAAGGAATTAAATTTGTTACATTCAGTTTATTAATTGCCTTTGACTTTCTAGTATACCTAATTGAACACGTCAGAAATTGATCAGCGTTGAACATTCTTTTTGAAATTCACTCTTGATTGCCTTCAACCAATACTCACCTTCTTTATGGTAGTGCAAGACATTTATTCCATGTGGCCTATTAATCTATTATCATTTTCGAGAAACCTGATTCTTGATTCTATATGCAGTGCCAACAAGATAGTATGCATCTGAATATTGCCCTGGAGATCCTGCCGTTTTGCTGTTTCTTTCCAAATTCTTGCTTTTTTGTAGCGTTTTTTCTTTGCATGATGTCCTGAGGTTACTGATATTTTTTTTCATGTGCAACAGAACTTCTATATGATTGGATGGGACAAGAGCAGAACCTTTTGGAGGGTTTTAAAGTTTGATAGATTAGAGCCTTCTGAACTCAACTTTATTGAAGATTCAGCGACATATTCAGAAATGGAATGCGATGATCTTTTGCAGAGGATACATGACGGGAACAAGTCAACCGGTGGATTAAAATTTGTTACCATTTTTTATGGCATTGTTGGTATGTGACATACATCTTCTAATTGTGGTTCTGTATATTCCTTCCCTTTGTTACTCATCTAAGTGAACTAAATTATTTGGTGGTCAGAGAGTATTTTTATGACATCTTTTTCTGATTATAGGATTCATTAAATTTTTGGGACCATATTACATGCTGCTTATTACCAAAAGAAGGAAGATTGGCATGATTGGTGGTCATGCAGTGTACTCCATTGCCAAGAGCGAGATGATCCCAATTCCCAATTCTACTGTCCAATCCGATAAGGCTTATTCTAAGAATGAGAACAGGTCTTTTGTCCATTCTGCGTGTAAATGTAAAAATGTATTTGGCACTTTGAGACAAGATTTATTAGAATTGAAAATGCTTTATCCCTATGTATCTTGATGAGAAGTGTCTTTCAATGTAGTTACTTTGCTTTTATTATTTTATTTTCTTTTAGAACTAGTCTGAGTTTTGGAATCTTACCAAGATTCTACACCGGGAGGTAACCTCTGTTTCATTTATGGATTTGCCATTCAGTGTAACGTCAATCATGTGGACTAAACAATTTTACCTTCTTAAGGTAGCACTCCCTTGCTTTTGTGAGGCGAAAAAGGGAAGACACGGGACAAGTTTTCATATTTAAGAAATTTTAAGCACTTTGTATTGATGCAGTCTGTAGTAAATTTGTCTCTATAGAGCTTTGCCATTTCCTCTCCTGCAAAATGTACAGGGGCAAACTACACTGGTCTCTGATGTTTTAGAAACCTATTGAAACAGGCAAGGTATCATCAGGGTAACAGGGGGAAATTAAATTTGTTTCCATTTTTTACTTTTTTACTATGATTCTTCCTTTTTTGGTATAGTTTCTCTTTAGTTGTTTGTCAATTTGCTGGAGTTATCTTAACTTGCTTTTGCCTTTTCCTTCTGTCTTTTCTGTTAATGACATAGATACAAGAAGCTTCTACGCTCGGTGGATCTCTCAAAGGACTTCTTCTTCAGCTACTCCTACCATGTTATGCTTAGTCTTCAAAGGAACCTAAGTAATCACGAGTCAGGAATAGGTCTTTACGAAACAATGTTTGTTTGGAACGAGTTCTTAACTCGTGGAATCCGCAATCAGCTTAAGAATACTTTGTGGACTGTAGCGTTAGTTCATGGGTTCTTTAAACAGGTAGCTATACCAATTAACTGATGAGTTTTCCACTTTTTTTCTCTTTGGGTTATGCTTTCGCCTACATGTTTTGTGGCAGGATGGTCTCTAGTTGTCAACTGCTCTTGCTTTCCAGTCTTTTAGGAATGGATTTGATGTTGCCTGTTCTGTTCTTGGCTATCTCCCAATTTTGCAATGAGTTAGTTGTAAACTGTATCAATGGATTTGACAATTTGTTTTTGGTCAAAGTGGTTTTGCTGATAGGTGAAGATAACAATTTTCTTCTCTTGTTACCGATTGCATATTTGTTATGCATGATTATGAATTGGTTCTTGTTGGATGTTGCTTCTACTGTTTTTTTCTTGTGCCATAATTGAAAGACTGGTATGATGGAATAACAGGTCAAACTTTCTGCATCTGGACGGGACTTCTTGTTGACACTTATTGCTAGACGCTCCCGTCATTTTGCCGGGACCAGGTTTGGACTACACTGAACCAGAATTTCACCTTTCTCTATTGTATTCTATGAAATAAGGGCATTCTTATGTATATGTTGGCAGACTCACAGCACTTAGTTACATCATGCATTTATGAGAGGGGGTGACAGATACTTTATGGAATAAGAGGAGGGGCAGACATTTGTCCTATAATGATAATGAACTGTTTTGATTATAACATGCTCACAATCTTTTCGTTTGGTTCACTCCATTAACTAAACCATCTGCACGAATAAAATATGCACCTAGATTCAAGGTTACAAGTGTTTGTTTTTGACTTTTTATTTGTTCTTTTTGGTTCTAGATACTTAAAGCGAGGAGTAAACGAGAAAGGTCGTGTGGCCAATGATGTTGAGACAGAACAAATTGTTCTTGAAGATGGTCATCAAGCTTGTTGTGTACAAATGAGCTCTATAGTGCAAATCCGTGGATCTATACCACTCTTCTGGTCGCAAGAAACTTCACGGCTGAATATAAAACCTGACATAATATGTATAAATCATGAATGTTAACATTCGTTATTCAAACTGTTAATATTGCTCATCTTTTGCTAACTCTTTGTTTACCGTATTTTCTTCTAGTGTCAAGGAAGGACCATAAGTACGAAGCTACCAAACTGCACTTTGAGAATCTTGTTAAAAGATACGGAAATCCAATTATTATATTGAATTTGATTAAGGTGGGCAGTACTAGTGATTGATGGGCCATCATCTCCCCTCTCGCTTTAGAAATTTTCCAACTCTGATCCTATTTGAATTCCATTTCTATATCGTGGTCTGTCATTTTCATGGTTACAGACACGTGAAAAGAAGCCTAGAGAATCAATTCTCCGTGCGGAATTTGCCATTGCTATTGCTTGCATTAATAGGGATCTACCTGAGGAGAATCACCTGAAGTTCCTTCATTGGGACCTGAACAACTACTCTAGAAAGTACACTGCTTCTTTTGCGTTCTGTTGATTTACCATAATCTACTCGTTGAGTAAATCATTCATAAACTCAAACCTTGCTTTTTGTTTTCACAGTGCTCGAAGTACGTTGGTGCGTTTGGTTGATGTAGCTGCTAATGCTTTAGACTTAACAGGCTTTTTCTATCATCAAATAATATCAACCTCAATGAATGAGAAATCACTGAATTGTGCACATTCTGAGTAAGTTTTGCACTAGATATGTATTTATTTTAAAACATTTAGATAGTTATTAGACAAATTAACTCATAAAATATGACTTATTTGATGTCTTTTCCTTTTCTGTTTGATAGTTTTTCATGAATATCTTTTCAGACATGATGACCTGGGGCATTCCTTTTACTCTCATAGCAATTATAATGAAATATTCATTGAAACCATAAATTGATGATATTTCTACTCTTGGGAGGTCTTATGAGTTTGAGTATCGATAGTGTAGTCCACGAGAATAAGAACTTGGTCATCATGGATGCCATTTTTCCTTTGCAGTAGAAGGTTTGCCCTAGTATAGTGATTTGTGTTAATTTTCACTAAATGCCTCTCATTGATTATATGCTTTTGAAATTCTTTAGGAGCAGAACTATGAGGAACTTAGGGACATATGTTGCATATGCGGAACCTTAACTGTGTAGTAAGTTTGAAACCATGGTTATGTTTGGTTTCAACTCCTCTCTTTGGTCTTATCTTTTAGACTTGGATCTTCAAGGGAAGCCTCATGAGCCTTGGATTTTCACAAAATTGGAAAAATAGAACTACCCTTCTTAGTTTAGCTTTATAATTTTTTTAATTATGTTTAGCTTGGAAAGGGATGTAGGGTCCATTTAATTTTATCATACATCTGAATATAATTTAAAACAACTTGAAACTCATTCTTCCTGCAGTTTGGCAATTTATGCTTTTGCTGCTGACTCTAATATTGACTTATGCTTTGGATCAGTATGAAATGCAGTAGTAACAGTGGTGATTATGCTGAGAAGGATCTTTCGGATATCAGTGGAGGTGCTGAAAAATTTCTACCTGAAATAAACAATAAAAGCAGTAATATGGGTGCACATTACTGTTCTAGGCGTCCAATGTTCCAAACTGGTGTCTTGAGAACAAACTGCATAGACTGTTTGGATCGTACTAATGTTGCTCAGTATGCCTATGGGCTGGTTGCTCTTGGCCGTCAGCTCCATGCTTTAGGATTGATCAGTACTCCTATTATTGATATAAATTCCTCTTTGGCTGATGATTTGATGAAAATTTTCGAGGAGATGGGAGATACGCTTGCAATGCAATATGGTGGATCTCGAGCCCACAACAAGGTAATTGTCTCAAAATAGTATGTAAATCCCTTCTGCGTGTGCATTAGACAGCTTTGTACAGAAATTACAACCATAGCCTAACAGAGAGATAGGAAGTAAATAAGAGGTAAGAGAAAATGCTAGTCTTATGCTTAAATTTTTGGGGTTAATTTCTGGGGGTATTGGGGTTATTAAGGGAAAACTACAAGAATACTTCCATGTATTTTCTGTTTTCTTTTCCAATAAACAGATGAAGTTAATGATTGATATACAATTCCAACTCCTCTTGTATTTTCACTCTAAGATGTTGTAGTTCTTGCTGGACGTGTTACTTATCTCTCTTCTTGCGTACTTGTGTTACTAAATAGATATTCTCAGAGATAAGGGGTCACTGGAAAGCAGCTACACAATCCCAAGAGTTATTTAGAACCCTTCAACGCTATTGCAGTAATGCCTACATGGATAGAGAGAAACAAGATGCCATTAATGTGTAAGTCATATATTCCTCCATGGATTAGCATCTAATCATCCCTGTGACTAGATGATTTTATGGATTTTCTGGTGCGTAAGTGCAAAATATTTTTCTCCTTTCTACTTGAGTTATTTTTATTGGATCATACTGGCAAAGAAGGCTGAAAGAGTAGAATTTTCTGGTCTAGATGATTTTATCTGATTATATTCCCGCTGCTATTATTTTTCTGCTGTTAATTAGGCATAGCCTCCTCAATTCTTGTGTGCTGATAACTTTCACATTGAACAGATTCTTGGGACATTTCCAGCCACAACTGGGTAGACCAGCTCTGTGGGAACTTCATTCAGACCAGCATTACAATGTGGGAAGACATGGTTCTGATTTTGTGAATGAAAATTCTAGGTATGATGCAAGCATTATATATACAGGATTGCATTCTCTGTATACAGTAAGTGTCTGTGTGTGTGTCCAAGTGTGTGCTATAGGGACAGATTCCTTTTATCAATGTGATCCTTCTGTATGTAAGCTGCAAAGGATTTCTGCCTTAGTTCTGCACTGAAATCTTGTAAAACAAATAATTAGATGATGCTGGAATGTACAATAATTTTCCATCCATTGGCATTAAGCAGGCCTTTTATGGGACTGTTCTTCAGGAAACTGTGGAACAGCTTCTGATTACACTTAAAATGACTAACTTCCAATTTCTGGAGGTATAGGTTGATAATTAAAAGATCATTATCAGAAGGAAACATTCTGTGTGAAAATGACTCAGCCATGGAAGATGCAAACATTGAACAGAACCAAGATTCTGATCAGCCATTGCCTGATGAGATGCATTGCAGTAACAAGGGACTCTCAGAATCCTCTCCAGAAATCTCAACTTGTGAAAGCGACATATCTTATTCTAGGTCAGCTTCTTCACTTTTGTTCCAATTTTGTATTTATCATGTAAGTGAAGTGATTCTGGGCATCATGCTTATTACTTACCGCATGATATCGGGAGAAAATACTAAAGGTTACACACTTAGAGGCTCTAAAAACCTGTATAGGAACTGATGGTTGGCAATTGGTCAAAAGTATACCTATAAGCTTGAAATTTTCAGTACATCTCAAAAGTAAAATTTTAGTTGGTCATTTTTAATTGATTCTACTACTGATCTTTTATGTAATCCTAGTCCTCACATCTTGAACATGCATACTTGCTTTGTTTCGTCTTTCAAAGGCATTCAAGTCACACTTGAAAGTAATTTCTTTGGAAGCATGTTATACTTTGCCACCAATAAATTTGGAATATTATTCGTAGCATTTAACAAATGTACCACATTTTGCAGGTACATACCCTCAATGTCTTGTCGGAAGCTCTTTCAGATTTTGCAGCCAGACCTTGAGAGTGATAGCATATACTTTCATGAACAAGGGGAATCATTAAATTGTTCAAATTTTCTTGACGTGGAATGGCTTTCTTCATCTGGAAATTCTTGCGAAGAAGATACATATGAGAGGTACCTTCTGCTGCGCCATCAGTAAAATTATCACAGGATTTGTGAAAATAGGAACATGTTTTGTTCAGAGACAAATGAGATCATTAGCATCTTTGTTGCTTTAGTACTCTCAAAACTACTGTCCAGCCTGTGGTCAGAGGATGACCACAAGATATCTTCTCGCTTTTGTTTTTGATATTTTGCTTGTCAACCTTAAAGGTATCTGCTTGTATTTTTGTCTTGGTTGCTAGCCTCTAGAATTTGATACCTCTATCCTGCCCTGAATTTCTTGCTTGGTGATGAGATAGTTTCCAAATATGTGCCGGACATTCCTTTCTGATCTTTGATTCACCATTTGTTGGTTGCAGGTCTACACTCATTGGTACTTCATCTGCTGATCTGGCTTCCTACGCAAATGAATTTAAAAGGGAAACAAGTTCTTCTTGTTATGGTTCCATATCTAGTCTTAAGGTCAGCTCACCTGCTGCTCCTCTTTTAGTCTTTTGGTTATTGACTCTTGATGCTCATAAATAGATGTTAAAGAAAATATTTTGCTTTCTACTTCTTCTCATATTAGAATGAACTTGAATTTAAAATGTTTTAGAAATGAGCCAAATGAAGGGCAAAAGACCGTCTTCTTCTTCTTCTTGTTATTGTTTTTACAGAGCTGGGTAGAAGGAATTACAATTTTCCTGCATTTCTTTGTCCATAGACAATTTTCCTTCAGAAACCAAATGAATAATATTGTAAAATTTACAAACAGGTCTTTCGGCGCCGTTTAAGTTTTATTTCCTCGTTTATGATGTCCTTTTTTATTTGGAAATTAAATTCTTGAGGAAATATTGATGTCCTTTTTTATTTGGAAATTAAATTCTTGAGGAAATATTGAGTTACGTTTCTGCTTTTTGCTGGAGTCACGGGGGAGAATTGGTTTGTAAAATTGTTGACTACTTAATATGATCTTACTGCTGCAACAGTTCGCATTCTTCTTTTTATTTTATTCCTCACAGGATCTTATTGTTTCATTTTTTTTTCCTTAGGGAAAGGAAGAGACTACTGATCTTGGTGTTAGCCGATGTTGCAATACGTCAGAATTTTCTGAAACATTTATCAACTGGGTTATGCATGGGAATATGCATTTCCCTTGAAGAACATTGGTGAGAGTTTCTCACAACCAGCATTTGTGCTGCCATCATTGGATTAAACCAACACATCCGAAGGATTTCCATGACTTGCGTTTCTTCAATAACAGGTGAATACCAGTAGAAGAGAGCAAAGAAATCAAAGTTTTGGTTAAACATAGATATACTAAAAGAAAATTCTCAGATTGTAAATTCTTAGCTGTTCTTTACCAGTCAAATCCTCCTCTTAGACCAACACCGGAAGGGAAAAGTAAATAGTGACTTGGTTAATTCTTTTTGGGGCTCTTAGTTCCCCACTTTCTCCTCTCTCTTTAGATTCACAATTATTGAAGTCCTCCAAGCTTGTAAATATTTGTTTGGATCTCCATTTTTAGTTTTTATACAAATATCTTCTGTTACTAACCAATATTCATGTGGTAGCCAAATTTTTGGTCATTTTTGGGCTCTTATCACTAACTCTTATTTTTTAGAGTTCTGCTTTATTTGACCGTTGTCATGTGCTAACAGTTCTCCCAGAAAGATGAACGCAGAAAGATACCAGGTTTAAGGAGCTTAGACTCTGCACATTGCAGAGCTGGGTTTCTTTCTGTTAAACGTCTTTCTTATGTCTTGTACAGGATCATAAGAAGCTGCTCTTGACTAAGCCGTTACTGAATTTTGAATGCTTGGATGCCTCTATTATCATGTCTAGGAAATAAGTCCGCCACTGATTGGTAATGCTTTGATGCTTCTAATGCCCACACATCCACCCCCCCCCCCCCCGGGCAGCCCACCCCGCGCGGCTCCTGCATTTCTACGTCATCTCTTGAAGCTAAATTTTATCTGTTATTTATACTTAATGAATGGCCTGATGAGTTTTCTTTCAATTTGGAACTTGTTTTTTTATGTCAAACGCGCACAAATTTTGCATGTTTGGAGGAAGGTTAACCAAGTGCGGCAATGGTAAAACGTTGTCGATCCTCATTAATTTTAGCCTTTTTGGTTTTTGATTATTGCATCTTTCCTAGCGAATCTGCAGACCGCAGGCGTAAGGTTAAGAGAGTTACTAAAATTTTGGTTTCGATGTGTTTTTTGAGAGGCGTTGAACCAAAACGCTGATATTGTCGGTGCAGGTTCTTGAGGCTCCGTGGAGACTACGTTGCTCCGGTTCTCTGAAAAGTATGGAGGTTATGAGAATCAGTTTTAATTAAAAATCGGACGTACGATTAATTATACACATCAATCGACAAAGTGCCTAATATTGTCTTTATTTTAAAATATAAGATATTTAAAAGTTTTTTGTATAAATTTTTAAAAATAGAGTAATTTTATTATATTTTTATTAATTTTATTAATATAATAAAGAATTGAAGAATTATATTTATGATGAATGTAATTTTAAAAAAAGATAGATTAGTTATACTTATTTTTTAATTATTATGATTTTTTTATTCTTAACTAAAAATTTTATTTTAATTTTTTATGTATATGAATTTTTTTAAAACAATTATATTTGTTAAATTTTTAATGTTGTGATGGATTGCGGTAAAAATAATCATGTTACAAGTATGAATTATTATTTTCAATAAGAATTTTATCTATTTATAGATTTTTTTAATTTTTTTACATTATTCAAATTATATAGGTAAAAAATTAATCAGTAATAAAATAATATTTTTTTAACTTTCAAGTTATTTTTCTCTATTCTTCTTCTTTTTAAAGTATGAGAATAGATAAAATTGTTCTTAAAAATAGTGACACGTGCTTGTAACGTGACTCTTTTTATTGAATTTAATCAGAATATTTATAATTTGATAGATATAGTTATTTAGAAAAAGTTTATGTATATAAAAAGTTAAAATAAAAATTTTTAGTTAATAAGAGAAAAGTAAAAATAATTTAAGAATAATTACAGCTATTTATCTTTAAAAAATAATTTAAAAATTTTATAAAAAAGTAAAACATTTTATGGGGAAAAATAAAAGAATTTTATATTTTGAAAGTGGGAGCGTATGAAAACGTAGCCTAAATGACGAATTGTCTTCGATGGCAGGCGCCTGCTTTTGATATGTCATACGAATTCCGCAAGTATTGCTTAAATTACAAAAGAAAATGAGAGGGAATAAATGGTGAGCCTGCTCCATCCTTCGTGGAGTTATTGCCTTTGCTTGCGATTTCTGTGATTTAAGATCACACTTATTAACCGCAACCCAATTATTTTTTATTTTTGAAATTTTGTCTTTCTCTAAATTATTAAAATTTTTTAAATTTTCTCTCTAAATAATATTCTTAATAATTTTAACATTTTTATCAATTTAAGGTAAAATTTATAGAAAATTAATTTTTTTAAAAAAAGACAAAGGGAATAAGTTCCCAGCTAAAAAAAAAGAAAAAGAAGAAGAAGAAAGAGAACAAAAAGACGAGAAGAAAGAGGATCAAAATCATGATCCTCCTAATTTTGGAAAAAAAAAAACGAACAAAACGAAAAAGAAGAGCCAGCGACCCCGTCGGTAGGGCTGTAAACGGGTCCGAGATATCCTATCCCGGACCTGGACCCGTTTATTATTATTGATACCGTACCCGACCCGATTACCCGACGGGTCTAAAAAGGGTAGACCCGTACCCTACCCTATAGGATCTCGAGTCGGGTCCGGGTAGACCCGATAATATATTTTAATATAAATTTATAAATAATTAACCGTTAGATCAAATATATCTAACGGTTATAAAAAATTTAAGTATATAAAATATTTATTATTCAAAATTTAATCGGGTAATCGGATTCGAAACTTTGTGGACCGTATCCGTACCCATTTAGAAGATGTACTATCGGGTCCGGATCCGGGTAAGCGGGTATGAATGTTATCCCGTACCCGAGATTATCGGGACGGGAACGGGTCGGGTCTGGGTAAGACCCGACCCATTGACAGCCCTACCCGCCGGGGCTTCTCTTGTTCTGCATTTGTTTGTTTGTTTTTTTTTTTTTTTGGCAAAAGATGGAAGAACCTGATGGTTCCCTCTACAATTTCATTCTTTTGCTTTTTTTTAGTATTCTTTGTTTCTTGGGTTAGAAATTTCTTCTTTTTGTATTTCTCTTTTTAATGTTTTAATTTTATTTTAATTTATAAATAATAAGTTAATAAGAGAAAAATAATAAGTTAATAAGAGAAAAATTATAAATAAGTTAATTTATAAGTAATAAGTTAATAAGAGAAATAAGTTAATAATTATAAATAAGTTAATTTATAAATAATAAGTTAATAAGAGAAAAATTGAGAGAATTTTAAAGTTTATAGAAAAAAATTAAGAAAATTTTGAAGTTCATAAAAAAATAATTTTAGTAAATAAAATATAACCGCGCTACAATCAATCCTTTTAAGATTCAAAATGTGGTTCTAATTATCAAATAAGGTGAAAACTGCTCTTAAACTCATGAATATTGGTCTTTTTTTTTCTTTTTCAATAGTTTACATTATAATATAATATTATAGAAAAAAGAATGAGTTGCACGTGATATTCAATCAAAGTGTGCATTTCACTACAAAATCAACAGTATAAAAATGAGACACATATTCTTTCTCAACAAATAATTCACCTGTGAAAAAGTTATAATGCAAATTACTCTTAATACTTGGCAAGGGAGCTTAAACTATGGAATACTTCTACTTTTGAAATATTCTAATAAGGGAAGAGAGGAAGAATAAAAACAAAAAGAAAATAAAAATATGAAAAGAAAAAGTATAAACAAAATAGTATTTCTTATATACATATAAAGGAATTAAAAATTTTAATCTTATATCTATTTATTTTGTCTGAATTTAGTCTCAATTATTTTCTTTTTTTAAATTTATTTTTTTTAAATTATAATCCTCAGAATATTATGAATATATTTAAATTGTGTTTGGTTAGAAAATTTTGATTGAAAGAAATGCAATCCAAATGATTTCTAGTTTTCACAACGGGCGATGGTGAAAACACTCACATGAGTTACACGATTGTCGCAGAGCACCTGGCAAAGACTCCCACATGTTCGGGTTCAAGGAATCACCAACAATGACCAGTCTTTTTTCTTTGATAATGTTTACCGTTTTCAACCCATCAAACCTATAAGAGAAAAAGTGGGAAATGGAAAGAAAAGAATACAATCCAACTCTGGATGGAGGGAGGATAATTGAAGAACTTCGGGATTTCTCGGCACTGGGGTTTCCACCAAAGCCTAATGTAGTCTAAATCACGCTTGCCATTTCTGAAGCGGTTGAAGGCATTGCCTAGTGGTTCTGCAAAATTATCTTTGCATTATATTTCTTATAACTAAATATATAATTTGATTATATTTATTTTTTTACAAAATTCAAGATAAAATCTTTACCAATCAAATACAATCCACATACACCTTAGGGAAATGAGAATTTTTGACAAATTAAGGTAAATGAGATTTTTTGACAAATTCTTAAATGTCTTGGGGATTTTTTTGAAAGAATCCATTTGAGGTTAAGAAAGAAACATCAAGGTTGAAGCACTTTTCTTTCGAATTTTTGGCATTAGTATACTATTGTCCGCTTTGAATAAAACATTTATAGATTTATTTTTGAATATCTCCCAAAAGGCCTCATACTAATAGAGTTATCTTGAATATTAAATTTAGACAACTCTTCCATCAATTTTTTCATGTGAAATTTTATTTGCATCCCAATAAAATATTTTTATCATCATCCTTTATCGTAAAAGAAGTTACACAATTATAATTTTTAAAACATAATAAATATTGAATTTAAAAATAATAAAAAGATTTAAGATCAAGTTCGAACCACATAAATAGATAAAAGACTAAATTTACTTACTTCTCATACATATATTTTAACATTATAATTTCTTTCGAAGAGCACAATAATACTATTAGAAAAGATAAAAAGAGGAAAAAGATTAAATGCCCATTTAATCCCCTTGGCCGTGGACAGTTGATCGGTAACCCAAGCGCTTGCCGTCTTTGGCTCCCAGCCCGCGAAAGTCTGTATTATTATTTCAATTGGGCAATCTACTCGCTGTAGACAACGGCCTTAAACCCTACTACTGATATTTTTCATCATCTCTCCTCCCCTCCTAAACCTCTCGCCTGAAACAATGGTGATTAAGAAGTCGAAGACCAAAACCCCTCGAGATTTAGACGCTCTGAAGTCAGACGTTGCTACCTTCGCTTCCTCCATTGGCCTTTCCTGTTCAGTTCCTCTTGCTTCCTCCTCCTCCGGCTTCGACGACACAGATTTCCACAAAACCGGACCTATTAATCCCCGCAACCGGGCATCCCCGAGTTCACCTCCCAAGAAGAATAAACATACAAAGGAAAAGGCAAACGGTAATGTAGAGAGCAGAAAACCTAATCACGAATTCAAAACCCGGCCGAAAGCTGCCTTAGAAGTCAATACTTTCCATGATGATGATAATGGAAACAAATTCAAGAACTTGCTGAAGCTCCCTCTGGTAAAAGCCAATGCACTGGGGACGTGGCATGTTGATGCAGCGGAATTAGAGCAGAAGGTGATAGGGAACGAGGGAAGGAAGAAGATTGAGATTACTAAGCTAGAGGAGTGGAAGCAATTGGTGGAGAAGAAGAAGGAGCTGGGAGAGAGGTTATTGGCTCAGTATGTGCAGGATTATGAGTCTTCCAGGGGGCAAAATGGAGATATTAAAATGCTCATTGCCACGCAGAGGTCAGGGACAGCTGCGGATAAGGTGTCTGCATTCTCAGTTATGGTTGGGGACAATCCTGTTGCTAATTTGCGATCATTTGATGCACTTTTGGGTAAAGTTATACCATTTAACTGAATTTGTTGTCAACTTGTTCTTGCTTTTCTTCCCGGGTTATTTACGTTCTTTTGAGTAAGTTCTCTGAATATTTTGTTACGTTCTTTTAGAAGGCATGATTAACTCGATTGATGTTTGTCAGATAAAGTTGATTGAATTGAAATAGTTGATCACCATTTGCAGAGAAGTTTAACTCTAAGTTAATTTTGTTTTCGTATCTTTTCTATTTTCTGTCTCTATTGGAGGCCCTCTCTACTCTCTAGAGGGAAGGAGGGAGGAGTATATTTCTCGAGTTCAGATAAAATCTCTGAAATGATCTCAATGTGCATAAAGACCAAATTGGCCATAGTTGGGTACTTGGAGCATCTTAAGTCGCTTAAGTTGTTTTGGAAGGCAGATGCCTGAGTACAGTGTTGCAGAAGTTTGTTCTTGTTACTAATGCTTTAGATAAGGCACTTCAGTTTTGTAAGCATGACCAATGAAAATGATACGCAGGCATGGTCACCTCAAAAGTTGGAAAGCGCCATTCTTTGATAGGTTTTGAGGTACTAAAGGAACTTCTCATTTCAAGGTGAGCATTCCCGTTCTTGGCTTCTGAAGAAAGTTGGTTTTGCCATTATGTTTCATTTGCTTGCTGCCATGCTTTCAATGTCAGTGGAAAAAAAGATGTAACCATTTATGGTGCAATTAGCAAACTTTCTGCAACTTACATGCACTTTAAAGTAAATTGATAATTGGTTTGCATTTTTTCTGGCTTCATGCTACACTTTTTGCCTGAAAATTTTGCTTCCAGTCTGCTGCCTGATCGTAAGCTAAAGACACTCTTCCAGCGACCTATAAATCTGCTTCCTGAGACTAAAGATGGCTACTCTCTTCTGCTCTTTTGGTACTGGGAGGAGTGCTTGAAACAAAGGTATCTGTTGTTTTATTTTGTGCTTTCATATCATTACTGCAGAGTATTAATTGTCATAAACAGGATTATCGAATTTTCTTTTGTCATTTCGTTTATCTATTGGACCCTTTTTCTTAATCTACTTCATTGATTGGACAATATCTTACATGAATTCTATATGGCTACATCAGATATGAACGATTTATTTCTGCCCTTGAAGACGCATCAAGAGACGTTTTAGCTATAGTAAAGGACAAGGCACTAAAGGTGAGCATTTTATTTATTTTTCCACGGGAAAGGGTTCAGAGAATTGCATGTTGATGTGATCTTTTGATTTTTGTTTGGACAGATCTTGGGTTCTGTTGAAATGTTATTAATGCTGTTTTGCAGAAAATGCTCCAACTCTTTGACTATAGTTTCTTTCTGTTACTGACCATGTGGTGTTCTTGTATTCTCCCTGTTCCCTCTTGATCTAATTTGTGTTATGCTATTTTGATAGGCTATTTATCAATTATTGAGGAGCAAACCAGAACAAGAGCGGCGCTTGCTCTCTGCACTTGTAAACAAAGTATGCCCATTTTGTTATTTGTCTTATGTGGATATGCCTTTGTTCTGTCTTTTGTTAATATGGAACTGTGTGGGGTTACTACTTTCACTCTTTTTTTCTTTTGATGGATAATTTTTTTATTCTTCACTTACTATAGCTGGGGGATCCTGAAAAGAAAGCTGCATCTAATGCTGAATTTCATCTGTCGAAGCTTTTATCTGACCATCCCAGTATGAAGGTAACATTCTGCCCCCTCTACTTTGTGAGAGTATTCAAAATAAAATGGATAGTCTGCCTGACTAACTTTTTTGTCGAGCTCTCTACTTTCGGTTGATAACTCCATTTACTAATGCTCACAGGCTGTGGTTATAGACGAGGTGGATAATTTTCTTTTCCGGCCTCATTTGGGATTACAAGCCAAATATTATGCAGTATGTTCAACTTATACGCTAACCTCTTGTTTTTGCAAATATTTATTCTTATAATTATGAGAAACATTTCCTTCAGGTTCTTTTGAGATGTAATGATTTTTGGATCACATCCTTGTATTTCAAAAATTCAATTTTATGTTTTAGCTGATGCCCACATGCTCATCGTTTGCATGCAAAGAGACCAGGCTTCTCAGTTGCTTGGAGTCCAACTTGATATTAACAGGCCTTTCTACTGGCTGGTTCCGAATCAGTAGAGATCCATGTCAATGTCTTTTCTCTATCTTATTCCAAAATTGTCCGATTGAGGTCATCAACCTTAGGTTCCTGGGACTTTGGAACATATATTTCTAGAATAATAAGACCAAGAATATTTAACACTGATTGGACGTGATGAAATTGTTGAGCATGAGGTAGTTAGGTCTGGTCCTGTTGGTGGTTTTAGGACTGAGATAAACTGTTCTCCATCTTTAGTTGCTGCTGGAGATAAACGCATAGAGACTATTAGCTAGGTCAAGCTTATGCTAAAATTTTGAAGTATATCTTGGATAATTCTGGCGCTTGATTCTTCCATGAAATGTTAACAGAAACCAAATTCTTGATCAATAAAAGGTCATTACCGTGATGCTTTGATGTCACTTTTTGAATGCTGAATGAGTCAAATTGTAGATTATAATAGAACTAGAGGGGCTACATTCTAAAAGATAGCAAACATAAAGCTATTATCTTTCCCTATTTGATCATCAAGAGCATGATCCATTGAAGTTATGCTTTCATGCGAATGACAATCATGATTTGCTTCAGATCATGTGGTTTGTGGACTATCAAATTTTAATTCATGATAATCTCCACCAGATTCAGTTTTCTGACAGGCCATTACTTCATATGTACGTTAGTTTTATGTTTGTAAATAAATGTTTCACCAACCTAATCCTGTGCTTGTATAGGTCGTTCTTTTAAGCAACATGTGTTTGAGCCACAAGGGAGATGGGCCCAAAATTGCAAAACATTTGATTGATGTGTATTTTGCACTATTCAAGGTATATAGCTGAGAAGCTCTTTGCCTAGTTTTCCAGTTCATAGATTTTTGGCTTTGGAATTCATTAGATTCTTGTTCTATTCATTCTTCTATACCAGGTACTGATTTCTGAAGCAAACGGGGGAGATGCAAAGACCAGAGCTAGTGAAAAGGAACATCGGAAATCTTCCAGTTCAAAAAATAAGCCAGCTAAAGTTTCGCCAGAATCTCATGTTGAGATGGATTCACGGTTATTCAAAGCTCTTTTGACTGTTAGTATTACAAATTCCTTCTGCCTAGCTTTATTTTCTGTTCTCATATGTATCAAGATCAGAAGCATAGAGAACTTTATTCTAGTTGAAACATTTGGAGAACGTGTAGCATTTACGTACTAAATATCCATTTTCTCTATTTATTAAATTTGGTTTATAGTAGAGTATTAGTTTCTAAAGTTTCACAAATATGAAATCCCTCAACAATTTCTAAGGCCCCCTCTTACCCCCCCCAAAAGAAGTGAAAAAAGAAAAAGGGAAAAAATGAGGAAGGCTATGAAGTTTAAAAACTATGGGACCTTCATTGAGCTATATCGCAGGCTAAAATTTTCTATTTAATATTGTGTAGTATTTCCTGTGCCTACAATTAAATATAGCACATTAGTCGGTGCCCCACTCTCCTCTTATCCTTCTATGTTATATATGTCTATGGACTTTCTTGAATCAAGGAAACTGCTATGGATTGGTTTTGGATGATGGATCAGCCAACTTGCTCAAACACATATATTATAATGCAATTCACTTGATAATTTTGACAATAATAGCATTAAGGCAGGTAATGAATTATTGATCTGCCTATGTGTCACAATACAGCTACTACTAATCTGGTACTACCAGATCATGCTATTCATGAATATATTGGAATATGTTTAACATGAATTATATTCGTAAAGTCTTTATCTTCTTGTAATTCAGCTTATTTCTTCATTTGCAGGGTGTCAATAGAGCATTTCCTTTTGTCTCAACTGATGGATCTGATGAGATTATTGAAGCCCAAATGCCAATATTATTTCAGCTGGTAAGCTCATGTCCTGTGCTGATCTATCTGGGGGGAATAAGGAAACACTTACTGAAAATAAGCATGTGTGTGTTTTTGTGTCTTCTCCCTGGCTTAATATTGGTGGGCATGTTGTTTACCTTATAAAGCTTTTAATTTCATATTGTTTTTACTTTTAGGTACATTCTAGGAGCTTCAATGTGGGAGTTCAAGCATTAATGCTTCTTGACAAGATCTCTTCCCAAAATCAGATTGTTAGTGATAGATTTTATCGTGCCTTGTACTCAAAGCTCTTGGAGCCAGCTGCCATGAACTCTTCCAAGGTGAATCGAGTTATTTATAAGTTGTCAATCTTACTTTTTTTAGTAACCTCTTCCTGGTGAACCAATGCAGTTGAGGTCTAAATGTTCCCAACATAATCAATCTTGTTTGGATGAATAGAAATGGTAGATAAAAAATAGCGGTCTCACTGGTCCGATGTGAATGTCTGATGAAATGAAATGTTACAGCTGAAACAGATAACCTTCTGTCGGATGTTATGTTAAGAGTGTGTAGAAAATTCAGATACTGAAGGCCCAACTGTGATAAATAAGTCTACCATGTGCTTGGGCCTTGGAGTTTATGACTGCTGCTGCAAAAGGCATCAACTTCTAGAATTTGTGTTGAATATCAAGGCAATTCTTCGCCTTGATCAAATAATTCTGGCTGGCCCTGTATCTTTGGTCAAAAAACTTCATGAGATTATATTTCTTGATAATAAATTTTTATTATTAAAAAAACGTGAACAACAATATAGCTCAATAAAACACTACCTATGCGAAACTTTGTAATATTGAAATGCTAAAAGATTCAACGTACCAAAGTGATCCTGAAACCTGACATTTTAATAAGAAAAGTCGAATGACAATTATGCTGTGGATGAAGGGAGTTTCCACATGGATTCCTGCATCTGCCACCAGCTGATTGTGTTATTTAATCATATCATAGATACGAGTATTACAGTATATGAGGTCTCTTGTAACAATTTCCCTGTTTTCTTCTTCTCTAGTAGTATGAGATATCTAGGAAATCGACTAATCAAAGGAATGACATCTGAAATTTTTTCTTACTTCATCTTTCAAAGTCATGCACTGCTGTCTTGTTTCCTGTCATTCTTGACTGCATTAATTTTGGACTTGCATTTATCTTCAGGAAGGGGCATTCTTTGCACTACTTCTGCGATCTATGAAAAATGATATTAATTTAAAGCGGGTTGCTGCTTTCTCAAAGCGATTGTTACAGGTTTGTGTTGTGATGTAATCCTTATATTTTGACAACTGTGGTCTTTACAGCATCCCTTAAGTTTGTATAGTTCGTGTAATGTTTAAGCATGGGACAAGACTGTAATAGCCAAGAGATACCTTGACGTAGTTTTTGACTCACCTAAACCATTTTTCACTTTCTTTGAAGAGACTTAACAAAAAAGTAATATCTTCCCCTGGTCTGATCAAGATGATAAGAAGTTATGATAGTTTCCATTCCAATTAGTGTTGACAGTTGAATTTACTTGGAATGCGAACTAGATCAGGTTTACAAGTTGGCAGTACTTGAGTTGACCAGCTGGACTTGGTGGAAATTCACAGTTCTGCTTGTTAACTAACTATTTGGTTGATCAGAATGTTCCAAACAGCAGTTAACTAGAGTAACAAGTATATTAACGGTATACATGGAAAGGCTTGCACAATCAGAGAAATCATATGTGGGCATGCTGTTATAAAAGTATTATAAGAGTATTCCTGGATGAAAAGTATCTTTTTATGGTCTGGGAGGTTTTTAGTAAAAGAAAGTATCTTTTCTACTTGAAAGGCTCAAGGATGTGTAGACTCTGCATTTTTCAGGTCCTGGAAGTTGCTGGCGTCTTTTCTTGGATACGTAATTATAGTTAAAAAGTGTCAGTAGGGTAGCAGCATCCATCCTATATATGGTGTGCACAAGCCCTTTGGACATGAAATAATCTGAAAACTCCAGAAAGCAAACTAGACATGTTCAAGCATTTAGACCTTGAATTGGATGGAATCTTTGTTAATTAATTTGCCCTATTTGCTGTCTAGTGGATGAATTTTCCTCTGTAGCAAGTGCTAAGCTATTATTAAGTTGCTGCCGTTCAACCCAAAGCTCTATCCAGCCAGTTACAATGGAAGACATTCAGCGCTAAAATCCTTCTTTTTTATATTGGTGTTGGCTGTTATTTCATGATATTATCTTACGATATCGGCAAGATGCATCTTGTACACTAGGCTTAAGCAGATAATTAGCTGATGTTCTCATATATACTTTTGCTCATGTTTGGTGTTATATAAATTCCAGCATCGTGTGACTATTCTAGATTTTGAACAGGTCGGCCTACAGCAACCACCTCAGTATGCATGCGGGTGCCTCTTCCTTCTCTCTGAAGTTCTTAAAGCAAGACCACCTCTATGGTATGACTATTAGCAGTAATATGCTGTCCTCCATCCTTCGTTTTTACTTTTGACCTAGTCTTGTTTTGTGTTGTTATTGTCACTACTGTTTTAAGTATGAATCCATCCTGAAGGTTCAACTTTTATTTGGCAGGAATATGGTGCTTCAGAATGAGACAATGGATGAGGATATTGAACATTTTAAGGATATTGCAGAAGATGATAGAGATCCAGTCAACACAACAGAAAAAGAAGTGTGTCAAGCAGCTAATACCGACAATAGTGATGGCAATGGTGCCGATAGTGAATCCTCACTCAGTGAAGATATTTCTGCTCCTGATGATTCTGAAGGGGATGCCTTGGATGATAACTTACTTGTGGCAACTGGTGTTGATAACATTAAGGAAGCCACGCCAATAACTGATCATAGTAAGCACCCATCTAATGCAACAGACTCCAGATCCATATTACCTGGAGGTTATAAACCACAACATAGGGAGCCTTTATACTGGTAAGTATATCATTCCTTATTCAGTTAGGATGTATCACATGCAGACGCATGAATTACTTTTATTATATGCGGGGTCTCGGTGAGGACGTCTCCCGGCTTTTACCGCACAAGGGAGGAACAGTTATTCAGAAATACAAACGACACACAGAACTTTTGCCTCTTGTAAATGTCACATAGACAGAGAAGGAATATCTGTTGCTTCATCATAGCGTGCTTCTGATGGTCATGTTAACCTGCAAATATCTCTTGCTAGTTCTTGTGCAACCTTGAAGATATTGTCTTAAATCTTCGTTTTGTGTATAGTTCTTGTGCAACCTTGAAGATATTGTCTTAAATCTTCGTTTTGTGTATGGGTATTATTTACTTAAGAGTTTGTTTGAATGATTGTTACAACTATGTTAAACTTTGCACGACTATCTGCTCTGTTGCTTGACAGCAATGCAGATCAGGCCAGCTGGTGGGAGCTTATGGTATTGGGTTCACATGTGCATCCTTCAGTGGCCGCCATGGCCAGAACCCTTCTTTCTGGAGCTAACATTGTATACAATGGTAACCCTCTTA
The DNA here is from genome assembly GCA_030512225.1 of Rauvolfia tetraphylla. Lineage (NCBI taxonomy): Eukaryota > Viridiplantae > Streptophyta > Magnoliopsida > Gentianales > Apocynaceae > Rauvolfia > Rauvolfia tetraphylla. The sequence goes on from JAJQKT010000005.1 coordinate 576,891, forward strand.
ATGATCTCTCACTTATTTCTTTTCTGGACAAGTTCATGGAAAAGAAACCGAAGCAGAGCACGTGGCATGGTGCCTCCCAAATTGAACCTGCTAAAAAGGTTAGTCTCAGCACATTTTTTCGTTGGATACATAGTTCCGCAGAAATACATTTATTTTTTTAATTTGATATCGAAAAAATTACCACCTGCCGGACGTCTCAAATAGTGTGTTTATGTTGGGGTTAGTGGGGGGTCGTGAGTGAGGGTTGAGCATTACGTTTTCCATGGTCTCACCAGTTTTGTCTGTGAATTCCTCTTCGCAATTACTGTTAAAACATTTAAAATCTGTGTGTAACTCGTTTTACGGAGGTGTTTTTTTTTTTTTCCCCCTCCCCACATGGGATGAATATACATCGTCACTTTTCTCTTGTTTCTCCTCCAGCTTGACACGGACAACCGGTTGATTGGGGAAGAGATTCTCTCATTGGCCGAAACAGATGTACCTGTAGAAGATCTCGTGTTCCACAAGTTTTACATGAATAAAATGAATTCTACCCGCAAAACAAAAAAGAAGAGAAAAAAGGCAGCAGAGGAGGCTGCCGATGAGCTATATGACATCAATGATCAAGGGGATGAAAGCGAAAATGAGGAAATTGAAGACATCTTGGATTCAGCTAATCCTTCTTTGGAAGCTGATGGTGGTGATTATGATTATGACGATCTAGACGACATTGCCGACAAAGATGATGATGACCTGATTGATTCTAACATCGACGAAGAGGCGGGGATTCCTTCAGATGTGGACAGTGAGCCAGAGGATGCTGGGATTAGTTTTGGTGATGATGACTTTGATTCCGAGGGAGAAGCAGACGACGGCGACGTAGTGAATAACCACCACCAGAGGGAAAGAAAACAGAAGCCTGGTAGACTTGCTAGCGAATCCCCATTTGCAAGTGCAGAAGATTACGAGCATCTCACAAATGAGGAGAATCGAGAAAGTAATGCATCCAACAGAAAGAAACATCCCCAAACTAGAAAGAAGAGGAAGACTTGCAAGTGATTTGCCGCTCGTGTTTGTTCTCGATCGCCACCGTCATAATCAGTTTTGGTCCCCTTCTTTCTTTTACCTTTTTCTGCCAGAATACAAGACACCATTTTTTGTAACGAGTTTCATACTCTACTCCTGAGTAGACAAAAAAATGTTGGACAAAATCCTTCGTTTCTGTAATCAAATCGTCTAATACTTCCACTCATTCTGCCCAGAGGGACAGGAAGAGAAAGGAGAGAAATTTCAACAACACGGCGCAATATTTTTTCCAATACGTTGCACAGGAAACTACAAAGGCTGTTGAATCCGGCCGCCAGGTGCAATTGTACAATAACGGGAATAAACTTAAAACGACTGGGTACAACCAAGACGATTGGGTTGGCACTCAATCCCTACATGCATGAATCCTAGTGAGCTGGCCTTGCGTGGAATCTGGATTATCTAAGAAATGGCAACCTCAACAGTCTTGGGCTTCGGTGGCGGTGGCAACTTTTCGACTACGACGGTCAGTACTCCATTTTCGCACTTAGCAGTAATTGCAGATACGTTGCAATTATCAGGTAATCTTAACTTCCTCAGTAGCTTCTGCGTGGGCCTCCTCTCCAGTCGGATGTATTTGCAACCTTCTTCCTCACCATCTTCACGCTTCCTCTTGCCATTGCTCCGAATCACCAGTGTGTTCTCATCTTCGACCGTCACCTGCAATATTTGGAGACATCAATTCTAATTCTCTAGTAATAAAGCCCCCAATTTTGCTTAGCAAAGAATACCCATCTTAAAAGCTTCCCCAGAAACAATCGCAGATCGTGGAAGGCATAAATTGAACAGCTGAACACTAAGCTTCTTAGCTTACTACTCTACTCTTGTTCCTCAAGGATTTCCCTATCGAGAATTGAACAAATCCCCAGGTTATTGTTGGGATGCAAACTAAGTCCCACATGAAAAAATTGATGGAAGAGTTGTCTAAATATAAGATTCAAGATAATTCCATTAGTATGAGGTCTTTTGAGAGATACCCAAAAATAAATTCGTGAGGGCTCACCCCAAAGTGGACAATATCTTTCTTTATCTCTCTTTTATTTCGTATTTATTTGTTATTATTATTTATTTCTAATTATAGTATTCAATATTATTTATCGGGTATATTTATAATGTTTTGTATTTATTCAATTCACTAAAAGTTTGTTTTAGAGGGAATTATTACCCGAAATTCCCAACAGTTATAACACGCCAAAACGCGAAATCAGATGCCGAGAGTTGTCTTGAAAAGTACTTCTTAAGTAGAGACTTGCCTGAACGTCGGATTTCGACAAGCCGGGAACGTCCATGTAGAAGATGTACTCCTTGGGCGCGTCAAGAATGTCAACCGGGAGGATACCCACACTTCTATTCTCGCCGGTCTCCTGAGGCCGCGAATTGAACCCGAGTTTCTCAAGTGTTTCAGTGAAATTGAGAAGTTGGCTCATCGCATCTGCCACCGTGCTCATTTTCAACCAGAAACAGACTAGAAAGAACAGAGCTTTGAACTTCTTTTCAATAAAGAACGCCGGGAAACCGATATGCAGATAAAATTACCAAGAAAGGAGCCCCGACATTTACATACGGCTACTGAAAAGCGGATTGAGGGAGCGGGAATAATAAGGAAAAGGAAGAAAGTTCCAGAGCAGAGTGGTCGACGGCATGGAAAGGTCCAGAACAATCCTGCATTCGCCAGACACGGGACACTTGGGCATTCTGCGTCACTCGTTCCCCACGTTTTGCCTCCACGTGTAACTTGGTCCAACGACAACTTTTACTTCTGCTTCCGTGACATTGGCACAAATTTTGACTGTTGCTTCTTGTTCCCGTCAATCTATATAAATACGAATTTGCAGCCTCGCCTCCGCAGTGACGCCATTGATGATTTTTACCCTGGTAAAACTTTAATTAATACATCATCCTTCTTTCTGAAACTGTGATGGAACCGCAGGTATCTAGGATCTTACCTAATTAGATAATTTAACTCTTTCCTTAAAAAAAAAAAATCAATGTTTGCTATTTGTACAAAGGAATGCTACCACCTGGTGTAGGGAGTACTATATATACATGTTAAGCAAACACCTCCATCTACCAACAGGGACAGCTACTTCTGCTTTCACGATTGACTAAAAGGTAACTAGTTTGAGGTTCCAATCCCAGCTAGCTTAGCTGGGCTGCGCTGTGAGCATCCTTGCCTTGGAAATGAGCCCTTTGAGCATGCGCTCCTCGAAGGCTTTTGCTTCGTAAGGTATCTTGAGAACACCCTGATTCCGGAATCCATACTCCTCGGCAGACCTACAAAGCAGCTCCAGGAACTCTGCATCGCAGAAGGCTGTGGTGTGCACCATAAACCGCGTTGTCTCGTCATTTACGCCTACGGAGATCGGGATATAACCTCTCGGTACTGTGGGTTGCTGTCCACCTCTTCTTAAGCGTTTAGTACTAGTACTTCCGGGAAGCCCCAGAATTCTCCTTGTCATTTTGCTGGCTTTAACTCCCATCCGATCACCTGTGAGCTGCGAGAGCCAGATGCGGTTTAACAATTTACAGAGACTTTGTAGAGAAGAAATTTAAAGACACAGAACTCTTAGTCTTCGATCACCCTGTGATCTCATCAGATGTTGATTAAGGATATTTTCCGTCGTAATCAGGACTGCATAACCTTGACATAAATACTCTGCAAATTCATGGCATTAAGTTATAAAGCGGCTGGGGGAGATCCCATGCCGTTCCCGCAAAGTCGCAAATTTTTTTGAAGGAAAAAGGTCAATTATACTAACCAAAACAATCTGCTAGATCAGCAAACCAAAGTTGAGGATCCAGAAATCATGCACGTACCGTTTATTTTAATCTCCAAACCATTACTTTATGATAATCATCAAGAAGGCGTCAGAAATGAAAATGCGGCCTAAATTTGTTTCTATTGTAAAGTAAAATGCATGGTTTTGTTCTTTCTTTTTGAATCATTCGTCGAGGTGGAGACGTAAGTTGTACGTTTACTTTCTTAAATAAATATTCCAATTTGCGGGCTTATGGTATCCTCCTGCCAATTTGGGTTGCAATGACTTTCAAGATTTGGGATGTTTCAAAATATTTACTGTAAATGGTCCTTTTGGTGCTGCGTACTTAAATGATTTCATCATCACCATGGTTTATTAACCCAGACCGGAATTATTCTGATGTTTTTTCCTTCTTCCTTTGTTTGTGCCTTTTGGGATGATGTTCTTCTGCCTCTTGTCCCTCTTCTTCTCACTTCTTCCCGATGCACAATTGTCAATTACAATGTTTTGGAATCTACCTAGCTGTGTGTGTACCATGTTTTTATTGGTTCACTAAAATGTTATAGTGGTTGTGAGGAGGAGGAAGATAGAAGAAAAAATAAGTGCTCCTTTAAGAAATTTATGAAAAGATAAAATGATCTCACAATATTAAATTTATACAAAAGCTTCTATTTTTATAAAAATTTTTTTAAAAAAATCTCAAATGAAAAAAAATCACCAGCAATACCACTGGCAATAACCAATATTGGGTAGGCATTATTTGGTTTAAGTTGGGATTAGATAATATTTAAATTTAAAATTTTTTATTTTGAATTTTGTAAAAGAGAATTTTTTGTTAAAAAAATAAAACTTAAATTAAAAAACTTGCATTAAATTTCGTAATAAAATCTAATATATATACACATATAATTTAAAAAATTAAATCAAAACAAATTTCTTATTTCAGATCAATTTTTTATTTTGTCAATTGATTTGATCGATTCTTGATGATAATGTATATTTTAATTTCAATACTCAAATATTCAAATTAAAAATTGAATTTAATACCAAATTATATTATACATAAAATTTTTATTAATTTTGTTCTTATTTTAAAAAAAGTACATCAAAATAGACCGAATGATAGAGGAGTTAGAGTATACTAGAAATAACGCCAAAGGAAAATGGGTTATGCCTAGTATAATGCCATACCAAAAGTAAGTAATAACGCCAATGGCGTTATATTCATTGCACATTATTTTATTGAATTCTTTCAGCAATTAAATGAGAAAGGGATTAATCCAAGTCAAAAGACTGCAGAAGGAGACCTATAAGAGGGAATGAAGAAAGATGAGAAGTAAATGGAAACCAGTAATGGAAAGTCTGACAATGGTGACTCTAACACCAGGAAGAGTGACAAAACAAGATCGAAAATTGGCCATAGAGCAACGAAAAGGTTAAATTTAAGCCAAGTCCCATCAACAAAGATTGGATTTTTTATATGTGAATTGAGAAGTTCTTGTCGTGGGGGCTCTCAATTCTTGATTTTTCAGTGAGGAGAACGTTTCTTTTGCAATGAGATGCAGCAGAAGAAATTGTGTGCGTGTATTCTAGAAAGGAAGAAAGACGGAGAAGGAGAAGGATCAATTGCATCTGGATGAGTCCTGGAAAAAGGCAAGAAAGCAATAATTGGAGGAATCAGTTGCGTAAGGATCATACCAAAAACGGGAAGACCACTCTGCAACATGCAACCAAAAAAAAAATAATAAACAAAAGTCACAAGAAGAGACGGACCAGCAACAGGAAAATAAGAAGAAAAAAAAAAAGCAAAGAGGGAGAAAGAATTAAGGCGGCCAAAAACAGACCAAAAAAAAATGCAATGGGAAGAAAGGCAAGGAAGGAAGGTGGAAGCAGTGGTCCTCACCGGAGAAGAAACGAAATTAGCAGTGAAAATAACTCGTGAGGGGTGGAGTGACGAAAGAGAAAATGAGCGGTTGGGAGGTCTGTTCAGTGATGAAAATAAATAGATGAGATTAAAGCAGAAGTGTATAATGTTAGTGTATAATTTCATTTTGAATGTTGTTATATTAAAGTGATAATGTCATTCAAAATAATATTATAAGTTTTATATAATGCTACTGTATAACACCGTTACAGATGACGTTATATTGGATCAATGCAGTCTATCCCGCCAATAACTCGATCTTTTCTAATCTATTTTTTTAATAAGAAGGTCGAAATGAATAAAAATCCTGGATAATAAGAATGCGTTCATATAAAAAATATGTCTCATCTCACACTAGTGTTTTTTTTTCCCTCACAGTCAGCGTCAGTCTCGTTTCGCCCTTTACCGAACCTCTGGTCTGCTGCCCCCTGGCATCTCACATTTCCCATTCGGACGTCTCAGATTGATCTCCTCATCTCCTCCGACCTCCACTCTCAGACTCTCTAGCCGTCCCACCGCCGTTGGTCAGTTCCCCTGCTCAGGAGTCAGGCCACCTCTGAGATTATCGCCGGCGCCATTTCTCAGACTGGACAGCACCGCACCAACACTCTTAACTCTGGCATCAGCGCTGTTTCCTGCCTTGAGTATTGTATGTCTTATTTTGTTGATCTGTTTCCTACTCTCAGACTAACTGCAATTTGACTATTAAATACTTGTTTTTGCTCTAAGGTCTAGTTTGATTGGGAGGAAAAGAGAAAGAAAAAAGGAAAGGGAAGAAGAAATAAGTGGAAGTAACTCATTTAGTTGGAGGGAAAGGACAGAGGAGAGTAAATATGCTCTCTCTTTCTTCCTCCGTAATTTTAATCTTTTTATTTTTGAAAAGATACGGAGCTATTGGTATTCAAAATGATTTAATTTTTATTTTTATTTTAAAATATTTTAAAAGAAAATAAATTTATAATTATAATAAAATATTATTTTTTATTTTTTAAAAAAGTTTATTTTTAATTTATTTTTTATATTAAATAAAATTACAATAAATATAAATATATCTTTTAAAAGAAAACCTCCCTTTTCCCCTCTTTCTCTTCATTGCGAACCAAACTAAGTTACTTTGAAGTACCTGATCATAGAAATCGTAGACTATTGGAGTATCGGTGGACGAATCATTGCTTTGGTTTCTACCAAAATTTCAGTCTGATACTAATAAACAGATTGCTGCTAATTAGCTTTCTTTTTAAGATTGGGTGCATTCTCTTTAATATCTTTCAATGCTGAAAATGGTTTTCAATTTGAACATATTTGTGGCAGCAGTCTCTATGTTCCTCTTAACAGTTCATTTCATGTATGGAGAAGCGTATTGATAAGATATACATATGTGGCCTTACACTGTCAAAATGAAGGAGAGAAATAAGTCAGCCTTTATAAGTTTATCTATTGCAGTTCTTCCACACCTTGTGTTTATTTTTAGCTTGTGGCCCGAACTATTTTTTGTTATGTTGTGCTTGGTTTTCATGTAATTGCTAATTTTAGAATTTTCTTGGTGAACATAAACTACATCAGTAGTTTAAAATCACACAAGCACAAAATTAAATTAGAAGAAGATCGAAATGAAATATTTGGAATGTGATTGGATAAAGTTTGATTTTGAAATTTTTATTTTAAATTTCTTAAAAGTTAAATTATTTGTGAGAGGAGATGTGAGTCCCATACTTAAAATTTTATATTCGATTTTAAAATTAAACTTGTCCAAGTATACCCTTGAGCTCGGAGGAAGCTATTATCAAACATGAAGGGAGATACTTGGGGATCGAAAAGAGAGGAATGTGCAAGCAGCAGCAAGCAATTTACCTCTCTCAAATAGCTTCTGTTTCCAACACCAACATTTTCGACAAATCCGATACTATTTCATCATTAAATCTTGAAAAGGATTCAAATTTAAATGGATAGGGGGTGCAAAATCTTAAAATTGTTAAAACTAGTAGTTTAGCTAGAATGATTTATGGAGAGCAATTACCACGACTGAAATTTTGGCTGTCGGATGAAAAAGGTTGGAAACAGTTACAAATAGAGAAGTTTCCGGAGTCACTCCCAGAAAAAATATCTGAGTTCCCTAGTTGGATCGGGGCCGTTCATCCTTCATCATGCTTATCCAACAGCCCCTAAAGGAATTTACGGAAACGCGACCTTTTGCCCATTTTAAAAATGTCCCGGCCTATAAATAACTCTGCTTCTGGAGCCTTCCGGAGCCTTAGCTTTAAGGGAGAGCTGTTGATCTCTCCCTAAGACTTTCTTTCCCTCTGTCGCCACGGCATCGCCGCCCCCAAACTCTTTCATTGCTGAGGTTCCGTGTTCAGCTCCGAAAATTACCTCTAATGCTACTTTTATTGAGAATGTTGGTGTTGGAAACAGAAGCTATTTGAGAGAGGTAAATTGCTTGCTGCTGCTTGCACATTCCTCTCTTTTCTGTCCCCGAGTATCCCTCTTCATGTTTGATAATAGCTTCCTCCGAGCTCAAATATTTCATTTCGATCTTCTTGTAATTTAGTTTTGTGATTTTAAACTACTGATATAGTTTTTGTTCACATTGCCTTTGGCATGTTTTCCTAGTTGATTCGCTCTTTTAAGACATTTTCACCAGATTATTCCTCGATCATTTGGCTGATGAACTGGGGTTTATAGCAATGTTTAAGCATCCATAAATCATCTTTGAAGTAACTCCAACCGTGTTTTTGGATACTTAGCTTTAAATTATTTAATCAATATCAGAGATTTCACTGCTAGAAGTTGTTAGATATGACCTCTAGATAAGCCTGAGGAGAGACACTGCTGATTTACGTTGACACCTATCTAATTATGCTGAGTACATTGTGGCAGTCTGGCAGAACTTATTAATGATCACATATGCTATCCAGATTCCTTCAAGCGTTAAATTTGTTTTTATTTCTTGCTCTCTGCTGTTTCCAGCTGCTGGCAGTCTCATTTTATGTTGTCTCTTATTAATCGTGATTTGGAATTATTCCTTACGTTTTAGGCTTTCTGAAGCACCATTAGGGATGTCAAGGTTCCGTTCATTATGGCAAGCTTCTGTAAATGCAACTAAAAGAGGTACTATATCAGTGCCAACTAATGTTTGCCTGAAGTGTTGGGTAATGTGTTGAAGCCTCCTTTCTTGTGGCAGTGCATTCTTCCCCCAGCCCTACTGGCGTAATCCTTTTCTTTTTAGGTTTTATCCTATCTGCATAATCCAGGTTGTAATCCTTTTCTCATTACCCTTAGCAGGCAACACTGCAGTTACTTCTTTTTCTCATCAACTGATAGCTTAAAGTTCAAATTTTCATGAGCTATGTCTATGTTTTTAAATTTTCTTTTCCGGACAAACTTAGCCACACTGAAGAATTTGAATGAGTTTCCTTTTTCCCTTTTTCCCTTAAATGGTTTCTGATTTTCTGAGGCTTTTCTTTAGGTCCTGAGTTCTCATCACTTGTGCTTATAGTTTTCATTTAATTTGCTTCTATTTGATTCAACCTAGGTTTACTTAAATAAGCAATTTTGGAATAAGTATAGTATTGTCTTTCCTCCAACAAGATTGAGAATGCTAATTCATCTATCCTCCAAATTTTGGAAATTATTCTTTATTGCTAATAGTTATTTATCTTGCTTGAATTAGAATATTGGGTAGGTCTTGGTGCATTTTTTTTCACTTTTTAATCTCACAAACTTGTTTGCTCTCTTCCTACCTTGCAGCACTCACGTGGAATGTTGAAGACTGGGTTCCTCCAAGTGAAAAACACATATTCTGCTTTGGTTCAAAGGAAGAGCTTAAAAAATGGCATCTCTATTCAGATTCTGAATATGGAGGTAAGTATCTATCAGTTTGTGTCAATATTGTGAATGCTTCTATATTTGTATCATCAATCAGGCAGAAGTTAGATATAATATTAGAATTTTGTGTTGACCGCTTGACTGAACTTTTATTTAATTCTGCAAATTTGACTGTCATAAGATCTTCAGTTTTAGGATTCACTATTCAAAGGTCTTCAAGATACTTTTCAAGCAATAGAAGCTTACGTTATCACTTATTGTTGTCCCTCATCCACCCGTTGTCTGCTTGATTTTGATTGTTCGCAACATTACATGCTATGATTGCTTGGAACCTCAGTAGACAGATCATGCATTGGTTGATGTTACTTCCCAGGTTTGTCCACTGCATCTCTAGAGATTGTAGACCTGGGAAATGGACCAAGTGGTACAGGTTCGTAAAGATATCTGATCATCTTGCACACTTCGCAACAATTTTTTGCGTTTTTCGGGTTGAACATTTCTGAAGTGCTGAATAGAGTGTCTTATTGGCCTTCAGCTTAAATGCACCAATAGTATATGAAAGGTATGTTTTCTCCTTGTGTATGCGACAGGAATATTTTCTGGGAACCTTTCTTCTGAAATTTCTGAGGGTTCAAGATGGAACATCACTCGGCTTGGTTTTTGTGGTATGCGTTCTAGAAAGGTGAGTCCCTTTTCTCCATTCAGGCATCTAGAGGTAAGACTTAAATGGCATTCTTTGAAGTCCAACATCTTATAAACTAGGTTTACTCATGATACATTGTATGAAATTAGGTAATGTGGCAAGGACTTGTTCTTCCTCTATGAGGCTTTAGACAAATATTCTCTGGGAGTTGTTCTTTTGGGACATTAATGACATGCACTGCAGATGCATTTTATTCAACTTGTCCTCAAATTCTTTCCGTGGCTTTGCTGGTCTAATTTCTGCTTTTTGCAGTTTGATGGCTTTATTGACTTGGAAGCATACGATTCAATAGCTCTTAAACTTAAAGGAGATGGGAGAAGTTACATCTCTACTGTGAGTTTCCTCCTCATATCTAGTGAAAGAAACATTTTAAGACCTTATTTCGGCATACTTGGGTTTTTGCATGTTCTAATGGGTGTTTATTGTATCGAGAAAACAATTAAAGTGAAGGTTTTACTTAGCCCCATTTAAATTTGTTTGCAGATTTATACAGAGAATTGGGTAAATTCTCCTGCTCAAGAGGAAGATAACTCTTGGCAAGCATTTGTCCTCGTGCCTGAAGATAACTGGTGTATAGCTAAGGCAAGTGACTTGGCTCTTTCATCATTTGCATTAGGAAATCATCATTTGGTTGTCTTTAAAATTTTGCCTGGTCGCAAGAACAGGGCACTTTGTTGCAGATTTCAAAACTATCTGCATTTCCGGTGAAGGAAAAAGCAATACAACCTTGTGATTTGGATTTTAAGAACATTTTGCTTTGCAGATACCGCTTGCCCAATATCTGCCCACATGGAGAGGGAATGTTATAGATGCGAAGTTAGAGATGAACCCATCTCGAATTGTTGGCATGTCTCTATCTGTGAATGCGGCAGGTGGAATTCCAGGTGCTAGGACTGGCCCTGGTGATTTTCGAGTAGAAATAGATTGGATTAAAGCTGTACGAAGAGAATGAGTTTAAGATTCTGGTAGCATAGCAAATCATTTAGAGAATGTCTGATTTAGGTTGCATAAAATAGGTACCTTCTAATCACAAATTACATGAATCTAGTTACACCTGAAGGAAAGAAATAATGCTGCCTGCTGCTAGATATTCCTTTTCACTTGTATCTTCATCAAAATTTGCATCAGTGTGATATACGTTCATTTGGTTTTTCTTTTCATGCTGCAGTTCTAATTTATGTATCCGAAAAATGCTTATAAGTTCGCTATTTTGTCTCTTCATTGATTCTGCGGTTTTGCCAACTTGAAAGCCTCGAGTTTGTACTAAGCTCACTGGCCTCTGTGGTTCTCAGAATTTGTGCCTGGTTACTTGCATCCTTCCCATCAATTTTCTGCAGTTAATGTTCCCTGTAATGTTCTGTTTTTTGACTTCTACATATATATATAATATAAGCGCTCCTACAAATTAGAAAAACAACATTCATTGGGTCAGCTGTGTATGCTGTCTATGTCAATTTATGAAATAGCTCGCGTATACAATCAGAGATGAAGACAAATCATAAGATGGGAAGACTCTGCTTTTGCCTGCCGGATGAATCATAGCCACAAAGCAAAATCTTGTTTTCACCGGAGTTTTGGTCTCTTCCAGTTGACCAACGTCATTCAACCGCCAAATTAAAGTTTAGTTTGATTATATTTAATTTTAAAATTAAATTTAAAATTTTAAGATGTGATTGAGTAAGGTTTAATTTTGAGAATTTTATTTTGTATTTTGTAAAAATTAAATTATTTGTAAGGAGAGATGTGAATTTTATATTTAAAATTTTAAAGTTAATTTTAAAATTAAATTTTATTTAAGTATAATTTTGAATTTGATTTTGAAATTAAATTTTAGTTAAGTATAATTTAAATATAAAAGTATATTTTTTATATATAATTTAATTTTTATAAAATTTAAAATAAAAATTTTTAAAATTAAATTTTATTCAATTATATTTATAAAATTTAGGACTGTATGGCCAGTGGTTTCTAGTGCATTGATTCGATATATATTTTTTTTCTCTATCTTTGTGTTCCTAACAAATACTGTAACAATTTCAGATATTTAGAATTTTTCTTCTTGCTTCTTGGATCTGGAAAAATAAAGGGTGTGATTGGATAGAGTTTGGTTTTGAGATTTTTTGTCTTGGGTTTCGGGAGAGAGAAATTTTTGTGAGAGAAAAAGTGAGATGTGAGATGAGAAATTTGCACCCAATCCAAGTTAACATAAAGATGAAACAGAAGGAAATGCAGCATGCACAAGGCTGTGCAGTTTCTGGCTTCTCTTTGTTGCTGCTGCAGGTTCTGCAACGGCCACGTGAATTCGAGCTCCTTCCGTATCCTTTATGGCTGATAGTCACTTGGTTTTTCCTTTCTGGAGTCTTTGGAATTGAACCGCCTTAATTTCACTTTTCAATTCTTCGTCTAACACATATAGTGTAGTAGGATAAAGTTTTGTTTTAAAATTTTTATTTTAAATTTTATAAAAATTAAATTATTTATAAAAAAATATAAATTACACATTTAAAATTTTAAATTTAACTTTAAAACGAGCATTTTCAAGTCGAGTCATAATCAACTTATGGTTTTTTGAGCACTTCTTTTCCAGGAAAATATCAAAAAATAAACTGTATCAGGGTCCGTGCATTGGAACCTGGAGGGGGAGTGAGTAATAAGAGTTATATAGACCCCTAGAATGGAGACTGAGAGCTTCTCCATTCTTTGTCACCTTGTGTCAGCGAAGACTGATTTTGTTGATTTCCCCGGAAATGTCATGGACATTGCATTTTGCACATCGATCGATTGAGGAGGAGAATGGAATGGATCCTTCAAACGTGAAAAGGCAGGCTTATGCAAGTGGAGGCAGAAATCAGCTGGCTTCTGCTCTATAACTTGGAAGATGCCAAAGAGTTTTCATTACTACTCGTCCACTTGCAAAGCTTTTGCCAGTTAGCTCTATGGTTGGTAATAAGGACAAGCAGCGGACTGATGGTGCTTCGTGGGAAGTCCTTTGTTTGTTGGTACCGTCATTGTACAATGCACCAGCCAAAGGATTGTTGTTCAAGTAGCGTTATTAGAGATGTCAGGCAACTTCCCACTTGACACTACCACTAGGACTTGGGATGGATACCATTTTGCTAAGGCCCATGCACCCTCCCAAACAACTAAATTAGATATGCCTAGTCATTGGCGAGCATTATAATCTGTCTTTTTAAGGGTTAGGATCATCGAGTGGTATTGAACTATTTTAACGTTTCTGTTTTAATTGTTTGTACTATTTTTGTTAATTAAAATGTTAGTGAAATGAAACTCTTAGGACTATTTTAGTACAAAAATTCTAACTTGATCAACATAACCCTACTAATTGTTTGTGATTCATTGTGACAATCAATTATCTTTAAAATTATTTGTATAAAGTTTGAGTTTAAAATTTTTTTTATCTTAAATTTTATACAAATAAATTATTTGTAAAAAACAGAGACGAGATTTAAAATAAAATTTTTGTATTTAATTTTTATAATAAAATTTAATTCAAATTCAGTGTAATTCAAAGATAATAGAATAAATTTAATTCAAAGATGTTTATAAAATATCACGTGTTGATTGAACTATTATTTCTAACCTTAAGATTAGACACTTTTGGATAGAGATGCTATCTAAATACAGGAAATTTGAATTTAAAATTTTTATTTTAAATTTTATAAAAATAAAATTATTATAAGAAAAAATAAGACCTAATTAAATTCAGTCTTGAATCCAAACCTAACCTAAATACACTTATAATAAACCAAACTTAAATTTACTTTATTAGAAAAAATATTAGCCAATTATATTCTCTAATTATTCTTTGACTTCCACCGTAGCCGAAATTGCAACTTGGCTTTTTTTTGGGGTTGTACCAAATTTTGCAACTTGCTAAAGCGTGCCAAACTGGATAGTACTTTAGCTGCTGAGCACCACCGCCCCCCCGGCCTCCCCCCCGGGGACCCGGACGCCCTTCTATTCCCCTGGTTTTTTTTTTTTTTTTTTATGAACACAGCCTGTTGTTTCCTCCAGAGAAAAGCAAATATTTTATACTATTTCATAAAAAAGCTAACTTGCACAGGTGGGGCCTACTAACTTTTCGGGTTTAATCAGCCCCCCATGGCCCACATTGTAAACTCACCCGCATTAAACTGCATTTGGATTTCGTCCTCAGCGGTAGCCATCGGATGAAAAAGGTATGAAACAGTTACAAATAGAGAAGTTTCTGGAGTCACTCCCAGAAAAAATATCTGAGTTCCCTAGTTGGATCGGGGCCGTTCATCCTCCATCATACTTATGCTTATCCAACAGCTCATAAAGGAATTTACGGAAACGATACCTTTTGCCCATTTTAAAAATGTCCCGGCATATAAATAACTCTGCTTCTGGAGCCTTCCCGAGCCTTAGCTTTAAGGGAGAGCTGTTTATCTCTCCCGAGACTTTCTTTCCCTCTGTCGCCACGGCATCGCCGCCCCCAACCCCTTTCATTGCTGAGGTTCCGTGTTCAGCTCCGAAAATTACCTCTAATGCTACTTTTCTTCCTTTGAACGAACATATCTATATATGCTTGTACCAGCAGTCAATCTCGCTGTTGTTTTCAGGGGCTAAGTTAGATTGCTACATAGACTCTCCTTAGTGAGTCCTCTCTTTCTCTGTTGATTAGTTCTGCTGTTGTGGATTGAAATTCGAGGGGTCCAAGAATGGCAGCAGACGAAGAGAAAAGCAATGATTTTTATGCAGTTTTGGGATTGAAGAAGGAATGCAGTGCTGCAGAACTCAGGAATGCTTACAAGAATCTCGCAATGGTCAGACTTGAAACCGCCCTTTTCTTGTGATCTTCTCTATACGAGAAAATCATCTGCTTTGATGCATTCATTTAAGGTCCTCGTAAGAGTTCTTAAAATTTCCAAACTCAAAACAGCAGCTCCAAACAATGCCACTTTTCTTTTTTCTTTCATGCTCGGGGTTCTTTAGATTCTTGAGAATTCGGTTGTTTGATAACCGCCTTTTCCCCCCTTGCATTCAACAATTTTTTTTCTGTCTTATGTCTCTGCTGTCACTTGTATTTCTGAAATTTGGTTTGAATATAACTATGTTAGCATTTCGTTTGAAAGCGTGGATTTAAGGAATATCTTCAAAATGGTTTATTTTTCAATTGCAAGGTGGGAAAGAATTGAAAATGATGGTTTTATATGCTGCATATATATTTTCTCCACAATTTTCTTTTTCTTTCGTCCCGCTTGTTTCTTCTCCTGCAATGTGGGTTTGGGTACTATGGTCCTTTTCGTATCATATAATAGAAATGGCATCCGGATCGTTGCTCGGCGTCAGGCAATTCAAAGCTCGTGGAAGAGGCCAAGAAGAAGTTCCAGGCAATTCAAGCAGCTTATTCTGGTAATTTTACATTTTATCAGCTTTTATTTTCTCTTTAATCTCGAAGTTCAAATGGGAGTTCATTGATAATAATGCGGATATTCTCCTTTCAAACGTATGTATGTTCTCCTCTACTTTCTTTGTACATTGTCAAGACTTTTCGACCGTAGTTTCGAGTTATAGTTGGACACAGCTCACGTGATGCTGTTGTTTGGTTTGCACTCTGCAGTTCTTTCGGACGCCAACAAAAGGTTTCTGTACGACGTAGGAGTTTACGACTGTGATGATGACGAAGACGAGAACGTACGTACCCTATCCTTTGGGCCCTTAACTTTAGCTACGTAATTATCTGAATCTTTTTTCACACGAAAGCATACCCTTATATATATATATATATATACCTTTTTAATGCTTTGATCCCTGTCATTTGCTAGCATTTCTGTTTTAAATTCTTCCCAATGCCCTGCTTCGTTGAGGTTTCCCTTCTATTAGCAATCCGAATTGGCCAACAACTGTTCTTTAGTTTAGATTACGGCTGATGAAATTCCAACAAGTTGGACCTTATTGTCTTGTCTAATTAGGTCTGTTTTCTCTCCCTTCTGATTGAGTTTATATATCTTATATCCTACTGTAATCATGAGGCTTTTTGCCATTAATTTATATGTTCTAATGATGGCAATGCAGGGAATGGGAGACTTTCTGAACGAAATGGCAGCTATGATGAGCCAAAATAAATCCAGCGTGAGTTTCCATGCCCTTTTGCCGGCTTGCTCTCTTAGTAGTTACCTTTCCGAAGTTGATATTCTTGCACGCTTCATTTGCTTCCGTTCCATTTTTTAACAGCAGTGAGTGGGTGGGTCAGGTTGCCTTCATGTTCCAAGTAGAATGGTAATTTTAGGCTGCTGGAAAAATTGAGAGGTCCCAGTAATATCTTCAACATACAGATTCAATCATTTTTAGCAAATTATAAAGTTTCCTGTAATTTTCCATTTATGGTCTTCGTTGAGGGAGCCCAGTTGGTTTGTGGACTAAGCCTAGTGGTTGGTGTTGTGTGTAAATTGTCGAACTATGGGCTGTCACTGAACTGCGGCTAAATGATGGCATGGTGTTCAAATGGAGTTGTTGAATTGACAGGAAAATGAGGAGAGCTTCGAGGACTTGCAAGAATTGTTTGAGGAGATGTTCCAAAGTGACATTGTTGCTTTCGCTTCATCTTCTCGAAGTGCAACACCGTCTACCTGGTCTTCCTCCTCACTCGCGTCCTGCGGTGAGGCTCACAGCGCCAGCAACAAGAGAAATTCATGGGAGATCAGCTCTAACAGCACGAAGGCAGAACCATCACCTTTGGAGGATTCTGCGCGGGGGTACGTGACTCTGTACTCTCTCACTGCTCTTTATCCCGCAAATAAGACCCCGTGATCGATGTAGTTGTCTCTCTGGAATCATTGTTTCCTGATATCTTTAAACTGCTTGAAGACAGGCGGAAAATCAGGAATGTCCGAGAAGGGCAAGAGGTACCGGTGCAGGAACCAGTAAGAGGAGGGACGGACGGAAGCGGAAAGTATCATTTGGTCATGATGTCTCCTCCAATGACTATTCCAGCGTATCATTTTCATGACAGATGGGGTTCGAATCATTGCCGGGAACAGTGCAAGTTGTTTTGAAATCCTCGGCCTACTTTGAGAAAACTCGGAAGTGCACCTACTCGAAGGGCAGGAAGGGGGAGAAAGGTCCGACCGGAAATACCAGTGGTGGCGGGGGCAGGGTCAGAGGCCTCTTCCGTATGCGTACGTGACTGAAAATTTAGGTTCTTGTAACACCTATGATTTGGCGATTGCAAATCTTCACATCTTTTGGATATCCATTTTGATGATTGAGCGGCGTAAAAAACGAGTCAGTTCTCATGCGGTTTATGAATTAAATCGGAATGACAGTAATTGTGGTGTAAAAGTGGCGGCATCGTTTCTCTTCGAGTCATCGACTTGGGCTCTCATTGGGACTTGGGAAAAATTTATAAATTTTAAATGTGTAGTTTATATTTTTTTAAAAATAATTTAATTTTCAAAAAATTAAAATAAGAAATTTTAATTTAAATTTCTATCTAATTAAATCTATCAAAATTGCACGAGGGTGGTTTTATCTTGATTCAAGAATAGATGAATAATTAAAACTGGAGTTACCGGCGCAAGAGTCATGGGAAAATTGGTTTTTCTAGGTTAATAAATTAAAAAAACAAAATAGGCCCACAACACGTGGGATGGGAGGACAGAGGCATGTGGGTCAGATACGGCAGCCCACTGGTATCGCGGGCCCAGCCTACAAAAACTCAAAAGATGCCACTCTTCCACTTTTCGGCTTGATGGTGAAATCGGGTGCCCGTAGGTGGGTGTGGGCTTCGTTGTCCTACGCTCAATTGGAGAGTGAGAGGGCAGGGCAGGTGGATCCTACTGCAACTTGCTCGTGCGAGTTAAGTTTGGTAAGTCAAATGAATCGAGCATCGGAAATCGGAATGACGGCAAACTAACAAAGGAAAGAGCTTACCATTGGATTTGGTGTTGATCAATATTGTTAGTGTACTATGTTTAAATTTATTACACCTCACCCGTCCAATTTCGTCATCCAAGTTTCCCCAAAATCTTATGTAAAATATTAAGCTGTCTTTTTTTTTTTTTTTTTTGGTTGGGGGTGGGGGTGGGGGATGGGAAGGAAATGTCATGTTGTCTTTGTTTACCCTTTTATATCAATGTGTTGGGAGTTTGGCATAATAAGCATGGGTGGCCGGAACTCAAATCTAGTGATTTTTTGTTTCTAGAAGAACCAGTTACTTCAATTTTGAAAGTAGTGCTTATTTTTTTATTATTAAGAAGGAAAAAATGTCACAAGTACTTAAGTTCAATTTTTGACTTGTTAAATTAAAATTGTGTATTTAATTTTTAAGAAAAAAATATAATATCAATAAAGAATGCACGCAACATCATAAAAATAACTGAGAATTGAATTATTGGTTGTGTGAAAAACGAGGATGGATTGAAGTAATCCTTGTGGGGGATGAAATGGTGAAATGCATGGATGGATGATTTCCTTCTTCTTTTTTTCCTTTTTTTTTCCAAGTTCTGCTTTTTTCAGATTCAGAAAGGAAAGTGGACAAGTTGAGAAAAGACAGGGAAGAAAGTTAAAGAAAGGGACCGATGGCCCTCAACATCCGTGTTGAGTTCAGCAATGCTTCAACTTGAGACGCAACTTGATGGTAATATACTCACTGACATTTTCTTCCCAACCGCAAAGAGAACACCGGAGAGAGAGAGAGAGCGATTCTCTTGAAATTGAATGCCTTCTCCACATCGATGATTTCATTAATCCCACTTTTGCGTCTTCTTCAGGCTTCCATAGATTGAGACGTATGACCATTTCTCCAGTTTTTCAAACGACAACTTGTCTTGCCGTCGTATGCACTATACACATACTACAGGACAGGATCATGTGCATTGCCCGCCTAATAATTCTTCTTGATTGCTGCGTTTTCCCCCTTTTTTAACCCAAAGAAAAAAAATGGGCTTTAGATGGAACTAATTGAATTTTAACAACGGGCATATTAACTTTAGCCCACTTAGTGTCGGTCAGTAAATTTTTATGCTATTCGGTGATTATGCTCAGTCATTGATTTGATCATGTTATATACAGTCGGATAAATTTTCACAAGAATTCGTGTTGTATGCCCCCTTTTTCTTAGCAGGATGAGAGCAAACGAAAGGAAGGAGAAAGATAAGGCGATCGGGCCCACTTAGACATAAGAAAAGGCGGCAGACAAAAGAAAAATGATATTGGGCCAGGCCGAGATTTGATTTCTCCCAACAGAAAAGTGCGTCAACGCACAACAGCCACTGAATTTTAGAGTAAAGAAGCCCAATATACAAGGGGCCCAAGATTCTTAATGGCGTCTATTGACTTTGTATCTGTTTAAGGCGCCCTTTGTACTGAAAGGTAGGAGAAGAGACGGACGAATGAAAGCTTTATAAAGGAAGGGAAATGAATGAGAGGGTTTAAAATTTAGTATATTAATTATCTTTTCTATCTATAAATAAATAAAAATAGAAAAAAACAAGACCAACTTCAGTAATTCTTATTATATTAATCAAAATTATTCTACTTATATTCATATAAAATAAATATAAATATAATTTCTGTCGAAACATCAGAATAAATCCTCTCTTCTTTTTTTTTTTCCACATTACTCTTCTTTCTTCTGGGTTTATGCAAAGACAAAAGGGAGAGTGAATGGAGAGTGCTCATCAATTAAGGGTAAAGTATTGGGACCCTTTTTAATCTTTGATTTGGCACACAAAAAAGTTTGGTAGATTTTTGTTTCAATCTTATCCGATGACGTGTTGTTTGAGACTTTCCCTGGATTGACCGAGTCAGCTTCTCCCAGATGGATGGATATTTTTTTGCTCCCACAATTTCGCCATTTTCCAGTCTTTCCTACTCACTCGGGCACTTGGCTCGCCCGCCTTCATATGCGGTTCCTCTTCCAGGCTCCTCATGAAAACTATCCATCAATTGGAGTCATGGGTTCAAAGAAAGCCATGTTAGCCGCCGGAGCCATTCGTTTTCCCAAAGCCATCGGCGCCTACCTCATCCATCACCTGCTCTTCAGTCTTCACCACCTCCTCGCTCTGCCTCTCTCGTCTACTCTATAAGAATCCTCAGGTTCCCCATGGCTGTGCCTGTTTTTCTTTCCTTTTTAACATAAAAGACATGGCAAGATTTCTCGCTTTTCGTTTCGCTTCCTCTCTTCCCACATCTTTGTAGCAGCCGCGTTTGTAGTTGAACTAATTAATAATCTCTGCCAAACCATCACCTTAATTAGATACGAAGGTTGTTTACAAGGAATCGGGTACTTGTTCTTCACTGCTTTGATAAACCCGTCGTCTTGACCTCCCGAAGCATATCATGGGTTTCCTCGACAAGCTCTGGGACGAAACGCTCGCTGGCCCCGCACCCGACTCCGGCCTTGGCAAACTCCGCAAGTACAAGTCCTTTTCTGGCTCTCGCTTGACCGTCGTTGATGATCCGGTCCCAATTTCAAGGAGCATCACCATGCTCCGCAGCGCCTCCGTTCAGATCCCAAACGTCAACGTTTCCGCTGACTCCGGCTCCGTCCCATCTTCTCCTACCGCTTCTTCTGTCCCCACTACACCTCAATCCCGTAAGTATCAACAATATCTTCTATGTATTGCATGGAAGTCTGACTTAAGTTGTGGTTAGGGGGGCTCCTTCAGTTTTCTTCCCCTCCTTTTTCTGCAATTGGATCTTTTTCTTCTTGATCTCTGATCCTGATGGGGATTTTTGATCCTTTTCTCTCTGGGTATAGCTACTAGTGCTGGTGGGAATTTCAAGAAAATTACGAGGAGAAAGTCGACCCCTGCCGCAGTACCACAAGGGCAGCCGAGAAGCCCGACGGGCTATGACTGGTGCTTTTCTCCTCTCTCCTGTCATTTTATTTTCTTTCGATCCATCCTCGTCTGTCATCTGTTTTTAATGTGTTCTTTTGCTCTACACTGCAACCGTTTTATCGACTTATTGGGGCTGAACCGCAAAACTCTGTGCCAATACTAACAAAATTTTCATGTAAATATGTATCAAGAACCCTGATTATTTGGCAAAAATTGCAAGGTGTAAATAGATATGTAGCTGTCCATTCCTTTTTCAACTATTCTCCATGTCTAATGTGAAATTTTTTTCTGCACCTGATCTGTTGCAGGATCGTACTAAGTGGTTTGGATCGCTAAGGGAGAAGTTGCTTCAACAAATGATCTTGTACATAAGGAAAAACCAAAAGTAAAAATGAAAAATAAAATCTTGAGTAGGAACATTGTGTGTGCGTGTACATATGTTTGCATGTATAGATGCTGCGGCTGGATATGATCCTGCATAATGTAATTAGAATAAGAGACTGCGAGATGAAGAAGATCTACGGGGAAGAGAAATTAGGCTTGGAAAGCTGCTTCGTCGCAGCGGATGGAGTTGATTTGTTTTTCCTGTTTATTTTTTGTGATGCTTTTTCCTCCTTGAAACTCTGTCGTTGTACAGTTTGTTGACTTTTGGACATATTACTGTTTGTTGTCTTTTGGGGAAATATTAACGCTACGCCGTTCAAATCCTGCGTCTCTTTTCACATCGTTTTGCTGTATTATTTGTACATGCAGGGCTGCGGAGTAAAATTTAGTGACGTTAGGACCAGCCTTAGTTTCTCGGTTTTTAGGACAATCCTAAATTGTACTCTGTTGTATTCTGCTTCCCCCTTTCTTTTTCAAATGAGAGAATTACTAGTTGTTTGTTTAGATTAATCTACCAAGATCCAGGGCTAGATTTAGGTGTAAATTTTTTATTTTAAATTTTATTTTTTTAGTTTCTTATATTACAAGTTAGATATTCATAAATCAAATTACTTCCTTGACAATAATAATTAATCAAATTGAGAAAAAATAATATTGATTAATCAATTACGGGGAAATAGGAATGAAAATAAAATCATCTTATATTCCAACAAAAAGGACGACCGAGAGAAAGATTTTTAACTAGATTATACTGTCATCAAGAGCATCCCTATAAGATTCCTGGATTGATGAATTATTCAGTTAAAGTAAAGATATTCAGGTTTTACATTGCAAGGACAAAATTCAATAGTTACGATTAAAAAACAAAACAAAAGATCATGTTGGAGGGTCACGCGAAGCGCTAGCTGCTTTCACCGTTGGCGGTAGCATCTAATTAGAACTGCACTCACAGAAGACGTCCGTTAGGCGTTGCCTCTCTGCTGCTAAACCCCGGCCCAACTTTGCTGATCTTTTGGTATCGAAAATTCATTATTTCAAGGACAGCAGCACAAATGTTCTCATTTTCTTCAAAATCATCTTCCTTTTGAGGCTTTCTCTTCCTTCTTTCCTTTTTCTGGCAAACAGATGGGGTGCATTTGTCTTTGAATTAACAGACTGTGTCCTAATTTTTATGGAAATGAATCGTTTACGAAATTTAGTCTTTTTGACCAGATGAACTTCTTGAAGCCAAGTGGTCTTCACCAATCAAATTTAGAGAACAACCTTTTGCGTTCTCGTATTCTAGGAATAATGTCATCCAATTCTCATTTGCCAACCTGGCGGAAAAGGACTCTTCATAATATCCAAAAGGATTAATTTCATTTTAGTACTCTATTTTAAGGAGTGTTATGAATTGAGTATTATATTTTTTTAAATTTTCAATTAAGGATTAAATTTTATTGACCGACTAATTCAAATCTTTAAGAAGTGTAAAAAGCTTTTGCGCCCTTTACTTTTTTTGGATTAATGTCACTTTAGTATCTTAAAGTTAAGGATCATATCAATTACGTATTATATTTTTTAAAATTATCAATTAATGAATAAATTTCAATTGGTATCTAAATAATTTAATTAAAAATACTTAAATGACTAATTTACTCTTTAAATATAAATTGAAATTCTAATTTTATCTTTTTACTTAACTAATCAATAAAAAAATTACAATTTATTTTTTAAAGTTAATTTATTAACTTCTTTCCTCAAAAATTAATCTTCATCTCTTGCCTTCCTTTAATTGTTATCCTTAACCAATAATAACAGTTGTCTTCACCGCTACTGCTTGAAGCAGCCATCCCTCCCTATTACAAAATATCTTTTGCTACCTCTCTTCTATCTTTTTTTTCTTTGTCATTCTTCCTTCCACCACTAACCAACCTTTATAAATCTTATTACAACCACCAAAACCCTCACCAACATAGCTGCTACCAAATTTTTATAAACTCATATTAATAATTAGATAAATTTTTTATTAACTTATTAAAAATTTAGATAATTTTAATATTTTAAACAATACAAAAAAATATTCATAAACAATCCAAGTGGTAGCTGCGATGGCTGTTGTTGCAGATCAAGGGTAGCGGTTGGAGGAAGGAAAGAGATGAACATGAAGTTTAAGGGAAAAAAACATGACCTTTAATTTTAAGGTATTAAAGTGACATTAATCTAAATAAAATAATGGACACAAAGGTTTTTTGACACTTTTCAACAATTTAAATTAACAAATTTTGATATTTGATTAATAATTTTAAAAAATATGATACTTAATTGATAATATTTTTTACTTTAAGGTACTAAAATAAAATTAACCCTGTCAAAAGTAACTTTTGGTAGCCTTTTTTTTAATAGACGATAATGTCTTCTTTCTAAGCATCAAAAGGATAAAGAAACCCCTTAAAAAACTAAAAATAAAAATAAAAAAAGACAAGACTCTTATTTTTACAACTGTCAATAATCCGTAGATTCGAGTCTCCGAAATTATTAGTTTGAAATTACCTTGGTTACCCTCATTGTATTGACTTTTACTAAATTGACTGCTAATTTTTGAACACCAATGGACGGAAGGCTTCTATGAAGCATTTGTGATGATTTGAGGGACTAAATATGAGACCCTCGACATCCGAGGTCCTTCTTTGAGATTCCGACACATTTTTAGGAACGAAAATGAAATTAATCCGTGGTGGTTTTACGAGACACAGAAGAAAAATTGTCAGAAAAAGCAGACAAAATCGGTGGAAAGAAAACTAGCCGGCAGAACAGAGAAGCGATCAGCTAAAAGAAGAATCATCACGCCGATGGCAGATTTCTCGGTAACCAACCCAATAAAATCCGAACATGTACTCGAACCACCTCATTTACAATCCCACGTGTCCTCACAGCTTAGCTCATTTGGTGCACCCTCCTACGGACGCCGTCACCTCTTGATCCTCTGCCTTCTTTTTTCAGTTTTTTCCCGTCAATCCATAAAATTCAAAAACATGATTTCGTTTGCCGTACGTGGTTTCTTCCTTCTTATACCAATTTCTCAGTCTATTTATCGGCATAAAACTCGTCTAATACAACGTTGGTCATTTATTTCCGCCGGTCGGGTCAACTAAAAAACCCTAGGGCATAGTCTTTCCTCTCTTCCATCCCACCGTCTCTCTTTCCTATCTTGAAAATTTCTGAGATCGGATTTTACAACCTTCAGCACACGGTAGCTCTTCTACGAGATGGACGACGACGAAGAAATCCAGTTACACCCATCCGGAGGTTCCGGATCTCCGGCATCGCCCCGTTCCAACGGCAGGATTACTGTCACGGTTGCGGCAGCGCCACCTTCTCAGAGCGAGTTAACCCTGGCCTTGCCCATACAGCAACAGCAGCCATCGAGACCCACTGGGAATAGTGGTGGAGGAGGAGGCCGCGAGGATTGCTGGAGCGAAGGCGCCACAGCTGTGCTAATTGATGCATGGGGAGAACGCTACCTTGAGCTGAGCCGCGGTAACCTCAAGCAGAAGCACTGGAAAGACGTAGCGGACATTGTCAGCGGCCGGGAAGACTACACAAAACCCGCCAAAACTGATATTCAGTGTAAGAATCGAATTGATACCGTAAAAAAGAAGTACAAGCTGGAGAAGGCTAAGATCGCTGCAGGAAGTGGCCCCAGCAAGTGGCCTTTTTTCGAGAGGCTTGATCAATTGATAGGTCCAACAGCTAAAATTAATTCTGCTGCTGGTGCTGGCCTATCCGGAACAGTAACCCCTTTCTCAGGGAGCCAACGGGTGCCTATGGGAATCCCTATGGGAGTTAGATCTGCTCCCCAGCTTAGACCGCAACAGCAGAAGCTAAAAATGCAACTGCGGAAAAGGCCTCCAGTGGATTCAGATGAGTCGGAACCGGACCCTGACTCCGCCGACGATTTTCCACCTGAGACATACGAAAGGAAGAAGCCGAGGATTCAGAGGGAATTGATCAACGTGGGTGGACTGCCGCCTGGTGTGAGTAGGGGAAAGGATGGAGGCAGAGTTGGAGCTCGGGAGAAAGGAGGTGGGAAAGAGAAGAGCTGGGGAAATTCAGTGAGGGAGTTGACCCGGGCAATTCTTAGATTTGGGGAAGCTTATGAGCAAGCTGAGAGCTCAAAGCTGCAGCAGTTAGTGGACATGGAAAAGCAGAGAATGAAGTTTGTAAAAGAGCTCGAATTGCAGCGAATGCAGTTCTTCATGAAGACACAATTGGAGCTTTCGCAGCTCAAACACAGGAGGGCTGGAAACAGTAACCACCATCATAGTAGTAACAATACCACCGCCAACAATAACAATAACAGTGACAGCAGTAATTGAGGACTACATTAAGATTCAAGTTAGATTGGATAATCCATGGGTGAAGGAGGACCCATGTTCCTGAAAAGAATTGTGTATCTGAATTAGGTAGTGTAGTGCCAATGCTTTTTACCTTTTTCTTTTGTAAGAAAGATTGAATACCATGCCAAATGCTTAAAAGAATTATTTAATAGTCATCTGTAGATTTTGTAATGTTGTTCATTTTTGCATTTTCTTGCACTTCACTGTGCCGCTGAATCCAATTAACAAGTTGGAACTTCGCAAATGTAATGAATCGAATAAGAGTCATATCTTTGTCTGATTGTGAACCAACACAGAACTGAACATTAAAAAGGCATAATTATCAACTGTATAGAAGCTTACAAACAGGGACGTAAGAGCATGGCTGAGAGTGTTTTGTGTTCTTTTTTTTTTTTGGATTACCCATTCAAAGCATATAAGATGTGGTATTTTTTTCATTACTATGAATTTCTAATATATTTATATAATCTTTTTTATTCTATCATAATTATTAAAGAAAATAAAGCATGCCTGATACTGGAAATATTCCATGCCGCATTTTGGAGAATTATGGAGAGACAGCTTCCAAAATCTTAGAATTGATACAAGAGCCTCCAGGGAGTGGAGATGCTGCACCAAGTTTACAAGTTCGTTCTGCATTCCTTTGCAATCTGCATTGAAAGTAGGTCAAGGTTAGAGTACTAGACGTTACCATAAATTAGCTAGGGCTGCTTCTACTAATATGGAAGAATGGCTGAAGCATATTCTTTTGTCAGAACTACTACAGGTCGTGTCAAACCTAGCCATTTGATGCAATATGTAGAAGTATACTTCCTTTTTTTTTTTTTTTCATGTGTGAAGAAGTATACTTCGTAACTTGGGCAGAGAAGGAATTCAGTGTGACTACCACTTCGCACTCAGTGACACTATAATATAATAAAACTAGCTTATGTTACTAATTTATGTTCCTTTCTCAGCCATAGACATGAAAATCGGACTCTTTCCACGCCGATGCATCAGGAAGAAGTTAATTTGTGAATATGAACACCATCCCTAGAAGAAGATATATCTTCAATGAAGGCTATAAAGAAATCTTTAAGGGATACTCATTCAAGTTCCATTTCAAGTCATCAAACAGATGATGAAGTGAAGAAATCAAATAACTGTTGCTCATCAGCATATGGGGACCAGAGATTAGACAACTTATAAATGAACTGGCACATTTCTAGAAGTTGTTGACGGATAGTAATCAGATAATAGTACGAGAGCAGTATATTTGATGAGAATTCACGTCAGAGCTGGTACACAATTGAATCAACTTTAGAAATAGAGAAGTTTGTGACTAGGCATTTTCATTGTTCAGTTATAAGGGAACTGTCTCGTATCAAATAACCAAAGATAGATCTACCGAAGCAGAACCGCCGAGTAGTTGACTGCAGGAAACTATGCTCAAACAGAAATACTCGAGTGCATTAATTAGGGTTAATTGTGAGAGATGCTTCTTCGAACCGGTAGAAACATATTCGTAACTTGCTGAGTGAATCAAATTTCTGCCCCTAGATAAATGAAGGGTTTGGATCTTTCAGAAATTATCAATATTTTAACCTCTACAACATAAAAAGTTTTAGCATAATTAGTTAAATAGTTAAAGTTGCAGAACACGCAAGGGTTAGGAACTAAAATACATAGAATAAATTTGGACAAATTTTAATTTTAAAATTAAATATAAAATTTTAAATATGTGACTTACATCTCATCTCACACATAATTTATTTTACGAAATTCAAAACAAAAATCTCAAAACCAAATCTTATCCATCACACCCTTAATTGCAGACATTTATTGTCAAATACAAATAATAAAAATAGAAAAAGTTACTGTTTCTGAAGATTACCATGTCGTGATACCAGTGTCTTTTTTCTCTTTTTTTTTTTTTTTTATGCACAGCGGTGTCAGCACAGTGTATAAATTATTATCTCAATATGGAAGAGGCACTGGCACCTCCTTCGACATCGCAACATGCTAAACATTCCTAAAACTTATCAGTACGAAAGATGGAAGCTATATCACTCAGAATCCTTAGAAGACTGGTCCTAAGCGATTCCAGTGCCTCATGAACAGACACGCATCAAGTTAGAGGAAATAGGAAGTGAAGCCAAACTTCCAACATTTGTCCCGGATAATGAATCCACCTAATGTCTTGACCCTATGCCTTTATGTCATATTAAGCTATCTAATGGCACAACTAATGAGCAATAAATATACTTTTCTCCAAGGTCTACAAAAATTGTATAATTGAACCCCAGAAACAGTAACACATATTTTGAGTTTGAAATTTGTGATGGAAGGATGGAATGAAGCACAATTTTTCTATCACATGCAAACAAATAATGCTTAATCGACATATCAATGTTCTTAGGACTTCTAATGCTGGTGATGGAAAAGCAGAAATTTGACAGCTAAAAGGGCATCAGAGATGATAAATAATAGAACTCGAGTCAAATTATGGTAATAACATTTACAGAACCATGATTCAGGAATCAGGTAATTTACATCTCGCTATTGTTTCTCAAACAAAACCAAGCTAATCAAGTTTGCATATGCCATCTCACAAACGACTCTAGGAATCAATATTTCTGAAAAAAATTATAAATTATTCATGCATAACTATAACACCTAGAAGATAAATCCTTAAAATCTTTAAGGTAGAAAGTTTCTTTCAACAAGTCCTCTCCGCATGCAGATCTTGGGTTAAGAACTTTTGAAAAGATCAGAAAACCAAGCTATGACAATGAAAGATTAGTTATTCTACAGCAACGTCAACAAATTTCCGAATGACGAGACTGGAAGAAAATATTCTACTCTCAAGTGTTGCAAATCTTCAATTGTTGGAAGAGATTTCTTCTAATTGTAGCAGATACATCTTGCCCTTTGGGTTACGATAACATCATGTCATGGGTGATTCTTAGGAAAGCAAAACATAAGCAAACTTCATTATGCTATAAAATACTATGAAGGAAGTATAGCCACTAACCAGTGCCACTTATTTTACATATTCCTGCTAACTCCAAAGGCTCAATTTAAGGTAAAATCAACCTCAAACTTAAGGGAAAATTTGTGAGGCTTTCAGAAGTTAATAGAACCAATGAAGATATGTACCAGTATCTTTATCCAAATCCAGAATCCTAACCATATCAAAACATGCAACTCCAACCCCCACCCACGAATTGAAAAAGAGTAGTTATACCACACGTGCCTCCTAAAGTAAAGTTTGATGGGGAAGGAATAATACCATAATCACTGAATGACAAAATTGGGGACTGTATTTGTTCTCATAATATGTCTCTAAACTGTACTTAGAGCCACTTTTTAAGGGAAAGTGATTGCTAATGTTAACTTCTATGTAAATGCATGGGAAATGTGTCCAAAACCAATGCAACACAACGCTATTGTAGCATAATTTTTACTTCCCTTGCAAATTTGAGTTCAGTACTAGCACTCTTCTTAATCCAGCTTTAAAAAATCATAAGCGTGCCCATCAGAGAATATTACGACAGAAGCTTGCTCTGGGCATCATATATAAGTAGATATAAAATGGCTACAGGTACACCAAAAAGGAATCATGACATGCGTGATTAACGGCGAAGCAATCCGCAGTAAACGCCACCGACACAAAATGCAGTGCTTGCTAATAGTTCAAAACAAAGAAAGTGGAAAAAAATACATCAATAAATTGTTACAATACAGGTAAGCTTGTGAATAATTTCCAGGACTCCCTCTACTCAATCACGATTCACATAGGCAGCAGCATAGTATTCCCTCCGCCGGCAACGCTGCAGAGTCTACAGCGTTCATGTATGAGAAAGGCGATGAAAGTAAGAAGGAAGCGTACCGACCGGGAGAAGAGGAAAGCTTCGGAACATTGAAGCTGGTAGTTCTCATCTCGCTTCCGCTACAAATCTATGAAGCCGGCGCGCGAATAGAGCCAGTCTCATCTGACTGGATTTGGGATTCTCCAATTTTCCCCTATTTGGCCTTTTTCCTTTTCCATTTTTCTTTTAAATGGAAGCTTTTACTTTTTCCTCCTAAAACATGTTACAGATATCACTTCCCCAGCCCGAGCCAAAGAAAAAAAAAAATGTTTTGAGGAATACCACCA
Source organism: Rauvolfia tetraphylla (assembly GCA_030512225.1). NCBI lineage: Eukaryota > Viridiplantae > Streptophyta > Magnoliopsida > Gentianales > Apocynaceae > Rauvolfia > Rauvolfia tetraphylla. The sequence goes on from JAJQKT010000005.1 coordinate 606,897, forward strand.
TCTTAAGTTTTTTTTTTTTTTTTACCTTACCATCTTATGTGGTTAGTAGCACTAAAGATTATTTTCTTTTTTGAAATTTTTATTAAAATCACACTAAAAAATGGAAAAGATTACTAAAATTACTGAATAAGTGTGACAATAATTTTAAATCTGACATCATTATTTTGATATCCAAATTATTGAAATATAATATTGAGAAAATAAATATGTATACATTCATAATGATACTTATATTTTACTCAAATAAATATTTTGCATTATATTAAAATATGTAATTTTCCATGATCGAAGTGGCGTGGATGACTTGTACGATTGCCCCCATTTGCTGCCCCATGACAGTCAACTGCATAGAGGAGGACAGTGAGTACGAACCAACTGGGGCTTCTCTAACGAACTTCATTTTCTTAGCGGCAATACAAGTCAATATTATTCATGTGATCCTCGCCGACTTTTGAAGCGGTATCTCCTCTTCAATTCAAAGCCAGGTCTTTATTGCCAGCTTTAAATCAAGAAAAATAGAAATGTCCACACCCAAATGCACCGCCCAACAAATCTGAATAGATCCAAGCTTGATCTTGTTTTTTTAAGTCATTCAATGAATTTTATTTTTCCCATAAAAAATTAAAATTTACTAATCACTTAATTGTTTAACACCTATTTAATTACACTTCTAGATTTTTAAATGAAATTATGGTGGTTTGATTTGAGTATGAAATCTAAATATATTGATTACTTATCTAATTATTCTATATATATTTCAACTTCAATGAAACGTATTATAAATAAGAATTTCAATGTAATATCCACTATCAGTATACCATGTATTAAAAAAAATAATCATTTCAAAATAAAAAAAAATTCTTAATAAAATATATTTCCTCATTTTTGAATTTTTTATTTCACTAAATATTGTCAATCAAAAATATAAATATTGTGCAATTACAAAGTTAGTAAACTTTAAATTTTCTATTACAATGTATAAATTAATATTAATTATTTGTTGACAATAAATTTTTAAAAATATATTTTTTAAAAAATTATGACGATCAAAATAAAAAAAAAACTCTCTTATCAATATTTTTTCGAGAAACGATAAAAAAATAGATCTTGTAGTTTAATGATATGTAATCATTGCATATTAATTAATTCAATATTCGAATTTGAATTCATACTTTATCGTTCAAGTCTACTCTTCAAATTTCATAAATAAGAACTTATATATTTTAGATTCTGGTCTTTTGAATTCAGTCCTTAATCTTATTATTACATTATTCTTATTAATTAAGAAAATTAGTACTCCCTTTGCTTTAGAATTTAAGGTATTTTGATTATTTTTATATAAATTAATGAATAAGAAGATAACATGTTTTTTATTTAATATTATTTACTAATTTAATTTATTCATAAGAAATAATGAAAAAATTATATTTATGAGTGAGGATAAATTTTGAAAAAATAAGTCTTAAAAGGAGCAATATTTAGAGAACAGAAAAAAAAAGTAAAAAATTCTTATATTTTAAAACAAAATGATTACTAAGTTAAATATTTTTTTTTGACAAAGTTAGACAACATGTTAATAAATTTCATTTCCATTAAATTATAAGATAATAATATTAGTATAAAAAAATATAGTGCATGTGTTAGTGTAACATCCTAAAGTGAAAATATAAACATTTCATTCTAGGACAATACTTTATTTTTATTCAAAAATAATAAAGAATAAATATTCAATTTCAGATCAATATATATTTTAATTATAACTTCTGCCACTAGTATAATTTTTATAATCATTATTGCTTGTATGGAGAAAAGTAATTTTTTTTCTATCTAAAAGAAAAAGTAATGATTTTTCCCCTTTTGAGGTAATTGAAATAATTGACGAAAAAAAGGACGAGTAATTCTACGGTTGTTGAATCCAGGAAAAAAAATTAAAAAAAAAAAGCTCTACGGTTGTTGATTATGCAGATTACGCTTGTGAATATGGCCTGACGCATTTTTCACGACGACTTGTGACATAAACAAGAGTGCCGGAGCGCATTTATCAACAGTATTCCGACCAAACCAATTACATTGACCAACTTAGGCAAAAATATATATATATATTGACCAAACCAAAATTAAATGTCCATATTTATTTTTAAAAATAATTATATATTTTATTTATTTATCAAAATTTTTAATTTAAAATATTAAATTATATTAATTTATAGATCTTATTATTATTATTTTTAATTAATATAAATATTAATAATAACTCATTTATATTCATATCATTCTTCTTAATTTTAGACTGATAGGGTAATAAAATATGAGTTTTTTGTTTCTTTTGAGTGGATTGTTGCGAGTTCCAACGACTTCAAAACCATAATATGCATTGACCTTTATTTTTAGTTACTTGAGCTTATTCAAGTTGCATGATTATATGTATTGATAACAACACTCGAATTCCATCTATACATTTGATGTTTAAATATGTATATTTAGAATTATAGAATAGTTTTTCTAATAGAATTTTACTTTTTAGATATAAGAACCGTTTTTTTTCTCACGTCATTATATTTTGGAGTTTTTCTAATGTGTGCTTCAAAACATATGTTAATATATGTTAATACAAATTAAATAAATTATTTATAATAATTTAAATTTATTACAAATATTATAAAATTTATCACTACACAAGAAATGAGTCAACCTTAAGGGAATTAGAAACTTGAACTATTAAAATATAGTTATGTAATCTATATTAAGGCGCGTCTTGATGACATATATTAAAAAAATTTCTATTTTAAGATATGTGATATTACTCCCTTTGTTCTATTGTATTAGCCACAATGTGGCTATTATTTTTATCTCAAAATACTAGTCATATTTGTGTTTCTAAGTAAATTTTGAATATTTTTTCTAATCTAACCCCTACTCAATTAACACAACAACATATTTTAATAAATTTGCATTAAATTTTAATGAGGGTTTTTATTCAAAATTTATAAATTTCAATTGCTTTTAGTGAAAAGCCACAGCTAATAGACAGTGAAACTAATGGACATCAAATCTCCAGTTGATTCTCAAGCTACAAAAATTTAGTGCCTAATTATTAAACCAAACCTAATTAAGCACGATAAGCAAAGATGGGACGTGTTTTGGATTACTGATGGTGAAACATCAAACACTTTTTTGAGGTTTCAGTATTTTCTCTTTTTTATTTTTTTTCTTTTGGTTTAAGTGGTTTCAGTAGTTTCTTAATATTTCGTTTTTTATTTTTGAGTACTGTCCCAAAGCAAGAGGGCAAAGGAAATGGGGATTTTATGGTAATTGCAATGGCGTCAGAGTAATTTGCTTCCTTTATCGGTAGCGCTGGAAGAAAGGAGGAAAAATCAGTATATAGCCGCGAGCCGGGCAGACCTATCTGTCGTTTTCAGACCATATGTTAGAGGACCGTTAGGATCAGACTTTCAGTGCTGAGCATGTTACTTTAACTTGGCCTGGAATGACCAAAATGGCCAAATACTGAAAGCGTGCAATTATGCGTATCAGACAGCAGTGATCCTCAAGGCTTCAAGCCTAACAAAGTCCAATATTCCGGTTCTGCCTCAACCCGGATCGTGGCTCTAACACTTGCAATCAGCCTTTTTCCTTCTTTTTTATTTTTTTCTCTTAAAACTTTTTTATTAAATATAGTTTAATTTTAAAATTTTTTATTTTAATTTTTTTTAAATTTAATAAAAAATAAATTATTTATAAGAGAAGACGTATATTCTAAACTTAAAATTTTAAATTTAATTTTATAACAAAACATTGTCTAAGTTAAATCTAAATCACTCGAGAATTATATGTATTTTATTTTCATTATGGTCACCAACAATTATGATGTGTAGATAAATCATCAGTCAACTGTTTACTGCAGCGTTAGTCAAACGAATTAAAAATGTTTCAATAATTCAATGTTTAGAATTTTTATGTTATAATTGTCGTTTGTAAAGTAAATGCTTTTCTTATGAACTCCATATGTATAATATGCAATATAGAATATGCAAAAGTGATTTTTTTTTAAAAGAAGAAGTGATACTCAATTTTGTTTCTGACTTGATCAAATATTATCCAAATATAATAGTATTTTTGTAGTTTTACTGGAGAATGAAATGTGATTGGTCCAAATTCTTAAGTAATCAATACCGCTACAAATGACAAATGTAAATGCATTATAAATTATTTTCCTGTTTGATTTGTTCAATTTGCTTGAAATAATTCAAATGAGGTTTGCCATGTTCGTGAAAGGATATGCAGTATTTCTAGAATGAATAATCTGAAAGCATGTATAGTAATTTTCTCGTTTATACTAGATTATTGAATAATATATACATGTTCAATATATTCTTAAATAGTGAATATAACAAAAAAAATTAAAAAATGGAACAAGATGAACTTGAGAAGATCAAGTGATATCGCTACACAACGTTTCGAGGTTTAATTCAATTTTCACTTGGGTAATAACTTTTTCCTTGAATCATTAGTGTTTGGAATGCCTTAACTGACTTAAAGATAATTTTATAATATAAAATTGTATTACCTTTAAATAAGAAAACTTTAATAAAATTTTTTGATGATGCAGAGGTTAACTTAAAAGAGAAAAAACTACCAGAATTTGGTAATTAGGTTAGCTATTGTAAGGGAACAAAGTCCAGCTCAACAATTTTCTTAATTTTTATTATAGGTAATAGCATTTTGGTTTGGGAAACAAACCAAAATAACCTCCTTAAAAAAAAAGAAAACAAAATTTATTTCAAGAGTAAAAAGCCAAAATAACCTAGCTCGGTGGACTGCTAAGCATGAGGATGCAGGGTAATATAGTAAATCACTTAGCAATAGGTGTCAAGTTAGTTTTATCTCTTTTTGATTTCTAAAAAGGTTAATTTTATTTTAGTATTCAAAATAGATGATCTGTCAATTAAGTATTGTGTTTTTTTTTAAAAAAATCATTCACATAATGCGTTTGGAGTTTGTGGGTCTTTAACAAAATTGGTTTAACTGAACTCACTCTGTAATGCGTTATAGACCCTTGCAGATTTTTTTTCCTTCTTTCTTTTCTTCCTCTCTTCCTTTCTCGGCTTCTCCGTTTTCATCATTCCTTTTGCGCCGTCGCCTAACCACATGGAACCTTTCTTCACCAGTGGGGCTTTGATTTGCAAGGGACAAAAGGAGATGGAGAGAGAAGGTTTTATACCTGTGTGACTTTGATTTGCGGAGGCAAGGGAGGGCCTGGTGGTATATATGGCGACGGTAAGGTGTAAAGTAATCTGATGAGGTGAGAAAGATGGGGAGGAAGCGAAGGAAGCCACTGATTGTTGTGAGTGGCAGTTGTCGCAGAAGAGAAATACGAAGGAAGGAGAAAAAGCCATTGTTGGCGTAGATGAGAGATGATGATTGCAATGAAGGAGATGTTGGTTTTCGGCAGTAGCAACGTTAATTTGCACAGAATCGATGAAGGGAAGAAGACAAAGAAAAAAAAATTGAAATAGGTTTTTGTTAATTAAAAAATAGTTATAGTGAATTTCATTTTCATTTTAAAAATTAGATAAATAAAGGGAAAATTTTGGATTTTCCATCTTAAATTATTTTGGATTTTCATTTTAAAAATTAGATAAATAAAGGAAAAATTTTGGACATTAAATTATTTTCAGCCAAATTAATTTCATCATCTACTAAATTAGTCTTTTTGTTAATAATTTAAAAAATATAATACTCAATTAACAATTTTTTTAGAATTTTAAAATGGATTATCATTTCCTAAAATTTGAAACATCCATCCTCCGCAGAGGGGAATGTGTATGTCTCTTTCTCCCATCCCACTTTCTTTTCTTTTGTCTTCCGTCTCCCACTTAAGATTGCAAGCTAAAGTTATTAGAAATAAAGTAAAAATTATTTTGTCTGAAGCACAGTTTCAGCCATTCCACCCTTCCACTCCCCTTCAAGTCTCTCTCTCTCTCTCTCACACACACCTCCCCTTCCTTCTCGTCTCTAGTTATCTCCAATATAAGCACATTACACATAGAGAGAGAAACATATCAAAGGAGTGGGAGAGATATATTCATTTTGAGAAAGGTGTAAAGCTAAAACCATTCACTGTAGGGTTCCTTCAAACCCAAAAGAAACCTCCCAAACCCTCTACTCAACAATACAACAAATGCCAAATAAAGAAAAATAAGGATAAGCTTACCTCTTCTATCATTTATCTCTAACAGATGCAAAATGTCGGTTTTCACATGAACCGGAATTCAACGATCCGACTTGGAATTTGGAGATCTCTGCATTCAAATTGCTTCGGTGAGTTTCGATTCTCACGATCGTCTGCCATTTTTATTATAGCTATTGTATTTGTATTGCCGGAATTTTCTTTTTTGCTTTTGAATGCCTTCTCTAGCTGTATCTCGTTGCTTTTTAATTTCACTTGCATTTTTAATTCTTTCAGCTTTATAGGGTTTTAGTGCTTACAATCCTTACCAAGTACTAGCTCAAGATATTCCTCTCTTTGTACATATATGTAAGTGTTGAACTAACAGTCTTTAATGGGCATTTAGATTTTATTTTATTTTATTTTTGATTTTTTGAGCGGTAATTAGATCTGGAGAATTTTAATCTAATTTTGCATTAGCTCAAGTGCTTCACTTTCAGCTACATTTGATGCAGCTGAGATTTTTTCAATTAAGATCTGTGGTCTGTTGCTGTTGCGTTGCTTTTAGGAAATTCACATATCATTTATTTTTTTTGGGTGTTCTTCTTGTACTTCTGAGTGATGCATTTCAGCTTTACAGTCTGCTTATTGAGTATTATGAAAGCCTTGTTCGTTCTTCAATTTATTTGCAGAATGGGATAGATGCTAGTGGGTTCAAGATTCTGAAGAGAAAGTAATGAACTAGTAGAATCTATTCCCATTACGGGACAAAGAGTGTTCATATGAAAGAGGAATAAGAAGAGATTGTGGCTTTTTAGTCAAGAACAACAATGAAGCCTGATACCCCTCTTGATTATGCTGTGTTCCAGCTATCGCCAAAGCGATCCAGGTTAGACATCAGATGATGCATCCAGATGCCTAATGGTAAAGGTTTTGTCTTTCTGATTGACTAACCTAAATTCTATTTCTGGCAGATGTGAATTGCTTGTTTCCAGTGATGGAAACATAGAGAAGCTGGCATCAGGATTATTGAAACCATTTGTTACACATCTAAAGGTTGCAGAAGAGCAGGTTGCTTTGTCGGTTCAGTCGATTAAGCTTGAAATTGAAAGATGTAGAAATTCTGAGTTGTGGTTCACCAGGGGAACTCTGGAGAGGTAATGGACTTGTGCATGTTGTCAATTGTCACTGAATGTCCGTGTGCCTAAACGGATGAGCTTTAATGCTATTGTTGTATGGTCATTCCAGGTTTGTGCGCTTTGTTACTACTCCAGAAATTTTGGAATTGGTAAACACCTTTGATGCAGAGATGTCTCAGTTGGAGTCAGCTCGGAAGATTTATTCACAGGTAGTAGATTTTGAATATTAGATAGTGTTTTACTTCTGCATCCTGTAATTGGTTCTCTTGCCAAGTATAATTTTTTCATCATTTTGTCCGTAAATCTCAGGGGTCAGAAGATCAGCACTCTGGTGCAGGTAAGCTGCTACTGCCGATCTCAGATTTTATTTGATTATGTCTACTTTTAGGGTTAAATATGCAAAATCTCATGGATTTATCTCCATTTATTGCACCAACTAAGTATTTCAAGGTTCTTGAGTTATTTCGTATATCTTTCCTTCCATTCAGCCTTTCTTTAAGTAGATGACCACCAAAAGTTCTTTTGGAGGAGCTGGTGGCAAGTAATTCCTTCACGTTGTCATGCACATATTAGTGCCATTGAAATGATTTTCTAAACAAACGCTTGCGAACTCTCACTCTTAGACATTCCTTTCAATGGTACAAGCCTCCTTTCTCTTACCCAATCATATATGACTCAAAATGGCAAAGAAGAAGAACAAATTTGTTATGGGCACCACTGTTGCTTACAAAATGGTAGTCAGCTTGGGTTCAGATGTTTAAAAGAGTTCATAGGAACCGCAAATTGATAAAAGCGGGTAGTACAGGTGGAAAATGAAATCCCAATTAGCGGGGTTATTACCTGAAGTAGTTGGCTTAGATTTACGGTTGCAAACTTGTGTTTGCAGAAAGGTGCTCTTTGTATTCTTTCTTTCTAAAGGTCCTTTATCTATAGCCCAATAGGCTTGACCCTTTAACTCTGGACTGTTTGTTCTGCTCAAGCATATCTCAGTGTGAACCTTCGTGTTTCAAAACCTATATGAGAGATTGAGATGAGAACACAATTGCATAATCTGGCATTTCTTCATGTATATGGAAGAAAGCTTTTGTTTGTTATAAAGAAGTAAGTTAGGGCTTTTAGTCTGACAACACAATCAACTTAAATTTCCTCGGCAAAGAAGTTCAACTGTTTCATATTTGCTTTAGTTTCCATTTCTCTTATCTGGTGATCTTCATTCACTTCCTCTATGAACCATATAACTGCAAGTTGGGAATATAGTTTAAGCTCAACATTTTGTAGGTGGCTTGTTTATAGTACTCTTACATTGACACGGCATTCATGATTTGCTTCAGGTGGGGGTGGATCTGGGGTCACAGCAGCAGCTGATGCAACAAAGTAAAAACTCTCTCTTTCTCCATCTGTTTGTTGTTTCTTATTTCTGAATAATTAAGTTCCAAAGTTTTACATGGTTGCTTCTTATTTGCGAATTTTCTATTTTTTTCCTTTTTTTAGTTGGGGATTCAACTAGCAACGGATGATGGCTGTATTTGACAATAACTATAATTTGCTCGAGCAGTGATAATTCCTTTTCTATTTTGGCATTGAAAGATGTGTCTTTGATGTTGCTGATTTGGTCACTTCTAGCATGCCTAGTTCACTAAACTGCCACTAAAAGTTTATGCCGTGCATGTATTTACTGATTGCCTCTCCACTTTTCACACTTTCCCATTTTGAACAGGAAGGAATTGCTGAGAGCTATTGATGTGCGGCTTGTTGCTGTCCAGCAGGACCTGATTAGAGCATTTGCTCGTGCTGCTGCAGCAGGTTTTAATTCAGATACGGTCCCAGAACTTCAAATGTTTGCTGATCGATTTGGTGCCCAACGCTTAAAGTAAGTGCTCTGGAATCATGGTGCCCTTTTTAATTTTTTTCTGAACTCTTCTTGTCCCTTCCTGTTTGAGCTATTGCTTGCACGCAAGCTAGCAAAAATGCATTTCATGTGCATGTCGGCATGATATATTCTCTCACAGGTAAGGTAATAATTATGTAGATGTAATCATAAAAACAAGGCAAATGCAGAAAAATAAGTGAAAAAGGAAAGTGTAGAGGTCCTTTCTTTAGTTGTTAGGTGAACTAAAGATAAAGATTAAAATGCTGTACATTATCAAATACCCATTGCGGTTAGTGGTTGCTTAATTCTTCTTTCTGCTCACATGGTGAGTGGTGCTGTACTAATGTTATTTCTTGCTTAGTTTTAATTCGAGTGAAATAATGGGTTAATAATGAGCTTGGTTGAGGTTATTTCGGACAGGCCTGAAGGTTTGCCCAGAAAGTCACAGAGAACTAGATAGAAGAAATAGAGTGAGACATCCAAAGAGGGACAGAAAGTATTTTTGATCTGTTGTTTTGGACCTTTGGTCAATGAAGGTTGGTATTAGTGCCTGGCAGGCCCTACCTTTCCTCTTCTTGGCCTTGCATGACTTAACATGTTTATTCTAGTTAAGTGGAAAGAATAGGATATAATGAGCTTAGAGTGGTACTTCTGCACAGGCCCAATGATTTGCTCCTAACCATAGAACAGCATGTCGATAACCATAGGAAAGCCCGTCAGGATGGAGTTACTATTGTTTGTCTGCGGTCTTTATGGTCAATGAGAGTTTGTTATCAATGCCTCAGCCGCCTTCTCCCGGCTCGTTGGCTTTGCAGCACTCGCACCCATCCTTCTTTTCCATCTGAGTTTTTCAAAAATCTTTTTGGACCAATATTTTGACTTAAGTTAAAGAAACATTGAAAGATTCTCCGCAGAATCTCATTTATCCTATTAAACTGGAGATGTGTGGCATATTATATTGAACATATCGTCTTATTGTTTCTGGCTGGCAAAAGTATGGAGACTGAAATTTACTCAGCGTCTCTAGGAGATGTTTTGATGTATTTGGGGAGGGCGGGGGAAACTGCTGAGGCTCAAGAACGTAGAGGGTGGATGCGTAATTTTTTTTTTTTTTTTTTTGCCGAAAGGGAATGAGTAATAAATTTTGGTTACAGCAATACCCGTTTATGAAATTGTTTCATAATTTCCACTCTGCATATGGAGCTAAGGTATGTTTCGGGTTCGTTGTTCGTTGGGGTCCGGATTGGATTGGGCTACCCATGCAGACTATTTGCTCTTGCACCAACGAGAAATGGAGCATCTCAACCCCGAAGTTTCCTTGCTTCCCGGGCCGACATTGTTTTGCGGGCTCAGGGGCAGGGCTTTGCCCAATCAAGCCTGGAATGACGGGAAAGTAGTCTCGTCCAGTCCAGTCTCTAGCTCCATGCTCGTACTGCAGTTGCATCTTCCACCAAATCACAAATAACGAAATCTCTCTAATTGATTGTGTAGCTAAAAAATTGAGAACCAAATAGTAAAGACAACAAATTTAATTGCCATGGGAAGGAAAAAACTGAAAAATGTTAACAATCAATTTGGCAGGAAGAAATTGCAAAAATATTACTGTCGTTGTCCTCTAGAGGTTCTTCTGCGAGGATATCGGAATTATGTTAAAGACTAATCTTTGAACTACCGCGCCTTCGCAGCGAAGCGTGCAGCAAGTTTATATCCTTGTGCGAGAGGCGGCCGGACTTGATCAACCAATGGAAGGCTGGAGCAGAAGATCGCGTCGTCCGATCTTCTTATGGGTCGGATATGTCAATAGACGAGGAGCCCACCGCTCCGTTCTGTGGGTTCCAAAAACACCCTAGCCATGACCATTCAACAGGCCGAGCGGCGGTTGCCACCCAAACCCGACAACAAGAAGAGAACACCGATCAATTCCAGCCCTCCACGTTTCAGCAGCCCAAACTCTCCTTCCCTATCCGGCGTAGCAGCAGAGAATCAAGCGTTGAACCAGACGATGCACGCAAACCAAATGACTCCATCGTCGACAAAGAGCGTACTACTGCTGACACTTCTGCTGATCAAGCTGAATCAACACAAGCCAGTCAACCGGCAAGACGGCTTAGTGTCCAGGATCGTGTGAAGTTGTTTGAGAATAAGCAGAAAGAGAGCTCTGGTAGTGGTGGCAAGTCGGCTGTAGGAAAATCAGTTGAGCTTAGGAGGTTGTCCTCAGACGTTTCACCTGCTGCCATTGCAGTGGAGAAGGCGGTATTGTGGAGATGGAGTGGTGCCAGTGACATGAGCATAGATTTGAGTGGCGAAAAGAAGGATACTGAGAGTCCTCTGTGTACACCTTCTTCTTCTGTTTCTCAATTGAACTTTGAGGAGCCTAAAGAAACAGCAAGTTCCATTAAGCCGGAGTCCAGGAGTTTTCCTAGAAGAACAGATCATAAGTGGTCAAAAGATCAGGGAGAGGCTCACCTGCTGTCCGGGGAAGAAGATGTTGTGGGGCCAAAGCAGTTGACATATTATTCTGATAAGCATGACGAGGCTTCTGAAGGTGAGAAGTCAAATTCTAGTTCAGGTGCGGTTGAAAGTGATGTTTGGAAGGATCAAACTCATGGGAAGGCTCAGTCACGGACATTTTTAAACAGGACGGGGATTAATAGTGCCAAGGATCAAGCAAATTCTGGATCACAGATTGGGACGTTGCCAGATGGTAAATCTCAACCTAAGTTGAAAGCTTTTGACACTGGCGAAGAGCCGGCCATCAGTCAAGTTGCTTTTGAGGCACAGGTTTCTGGACAGAAGGACAAGGGTTCTCTTCAGTCACAATTTGGAGCAATTGCTAGCAAGATCAGGGGGGTAAAGTCAACTATTAATCTGCATCAACGTGGTCAGGATGAATTTTCAGACCAAAAGGAAGACACTAGATTAAGAGATCAATTGTCTGAACAAACACATTTCAGGGCCCCTCAGAAGCCAGTGGGTGACTCTACACCACAGGGAGGTGTTTCTGGGTCGAGAATTCGAGATGCCTTTGCTGCCCACTGTAAAGGAACTGAATGTAATTCTTCATCTTCACAGCCCAGGTGTCACTCATTTATGGAGTCCGAGGAAGCCCAAAAGAAAAACTTGGCTTTTAGTGAGAAGCTCTCTGGCAGTATTGCTGTGAAATCTGAAGATTCTGGACCCCGAAGGATGAAGTTTGAGAAACAAGCTACTGCCTCTGAACAGTTAAAGAAAGCTCAAGTTAGGAGGGATGAGAGCACTCCTGATTATGAAAATAACAGAACAATTATCCCTAGTAAAATGGTGACTGAGAATCTGGAGGGTTTTGTTTCTTCAGCTTCTCCTTTAGAGCATGTGCAAAGGGTTAGGCAATCAAAAGCAAACCAAGAACGGAATGATGAGCTGAAAATGAAAGCTAATGAGCTTGAAAAACTTTTTGCTGAGCATAAGCTACGAGTTCCTGGAGATCAGTCTAATTCTACCCGGAGAAGCAGGCCCGGGGACAGGCAAGTTGAACCATCTGAAAGTCTATCTTACAAGAAGGCACCAGCAGATATTGCTCCCTGTTGCTTTCCTGATGATCGTAAATTGACTGAACCTGCTGGGAGTTCCAAAAATGCTTCTAGATCCAATGAGTTTCCACTCATGAAAATGGTTGATAATCAGAATTACGGTGATGCTCTGAATAAGAATTTTTCTGAGCTTAGTTTCTCCGAAGGTTCTCGAGGAAAATTTTATGAGAGATACATGCAAAAAAGGGAAGCAAAGCTTAGGGAAGAATGGAGTTCGAGAGGAGAAGAAAAAGAAGCCAAGTTGAAGGCTATGCAGGATAGCTTCGAAAGGAGTAGAGCTGAGATGAAGTCCAAATTTTCAGGATCCATAGATAGACAGGATTCAATTTCCAGTTCTAAACGACGTGCAGAAAGACTTAGATCGTTTAATGCGAGGTCAATTACGAGAAGAGATCAGGTATTATTTTAGTTAAGTTCTGGATATGAATGCTAGTAGATCATTTAATTTCTGTTCTAGTAGTTGATTGGAGTTCATTTTCTGTCATTTGTAACCGACCATAAAAAAGTTTTCCCTTGACAGCAGCAGTTAGACTTTGAGCAAGTTGACGATAATGAAGATGTATCTGATTTTCCAGAGCAGAATTATAATGTTGAAGCTGGATCTATCAACGAAACATCCCTAGTGGATAGTTTATCTAGGAGTACACAAAGTAAGAAGCTTCTATCTACAAAAAGTTTATCTTCATCCACTCCTCGCATTCCAGCAGCTCCTACTCCAAAATCTGCAGTGAAAGCTTCCAATATTTGTTCAGGTCGGCGTAAGGTTCATTCTGAAAACCCTCTTGCTCAATCTGTTCCCAATTTCTCTGAACTAAGGAAAGAAAACTCGAAGCCTTACTCTGCAGCCAACAGAACAATTCGGCAACAAATGAGAACCTATTCCCGCAGCAAAAGCAGCAGTGAAGAAATATCATTTGTTAGGGAGGAAAAATCACGTCGACCTCAGTCCGTGAGAAAGAGTTCTTCAGATCCCGCCGAGTCCAGGGACCTACCTTCTCAGAATATTGGTGAAACTGAGGAAATTCCCTATGATAGATACACAAAAACCATGGGGTCAAAGACCACCCCTAAGAAGGATACCGGGACAGATTCTGGAGCCAGATCAAGTGTTGGATTGCAGAAAACTGCTAGGGCATCAGAGGCTACAATTGATGACACTGAATATGATGACTTGGCCTTTGGTTTAGAAGATCCAGTGGATCTGGTCAAAGATGAAGAGGAAGAGTTTGAGACTGTTGCAAATGTAAATCATTCGAACATGGAGAATGGTGAACCAGAACTAGATCAGGAATCAGAAAAGATGGATTTTGGATTAGAAAATGGTGCTTTGAGTTCTTTTCCTCAAGTGGACTCTTCATTTGTGGCTGAACTGCCAGCGGCTATTCCTCCTAGTTTCAACCCTAATGACAATGTGCAGGATTCACCAGGAGAGAGTCCTGTTTCCTGGAATTCACGTACTCATCATCCATTTTCTTATTCCCATGAGATGTCTGACATTGATGCCTCTGTTGATTCCCCAGTTGGAAGTCCTGCATCTTGGAATTCACATTCTTTGAGCCAAACTGAGACTGATGCAGCTCGAATGCGCAAGAAATGGGGAGCAGCTCAGAAACCAATGCTGGTTGTCAATTCTTCCAATAACCAGTCACGCAAAGATATGACCAGAGGGTTTAAAAGGTTACTAAAATTTGGAAGGAAAAGCAGGGGAACAGAAAGTTTGGTTGACTGGATTTCTGCAACCACTTCTGAAGGTGATGATGACACAGAAGACGGGCGAGATCCTACCTATCGCACATCAGAAGATCTGCGGAAGTCAAGAATGGGATCTTCACAAGGACATCTGGATGATAGCTTCAATGAGAGTGAGTTTGGTGAGCAAGGTAAATCATATATTCTGGTATTATTATTAATTACAGATAGTCTACTGTTTTGTATTTCTTAATGTTGGATTTTAGACAATCATTTACTTCAATATTGATCCCCTCCCCTTAAACGTGCAATGTGGAAGATCTTGTTTGTGATAGTTTCTTTCTGCATGACTTGACATCTTTATACTTGGGTGTCTACATTTATTTTGGGCTTGAATTGTTGTCCTGTGGAGAAAATTAAAAGGCCCGAATGTGATCTACTGCTTTTGATAGCTCTCCAATCTGTCACGTTATTTCTTCCGTTTGCTTTCCAATTTTTCCTTTCTCCTTGGTGTCCTTTTGATCCATGGAACAAAAAGAGTCATTATCAATTTTGTTAAGCCATTGCTTTCATTTTCTTGCAGTCCAATCATTACGGAGCTCTATCCCAGCTCCTCCAGCTAACTTCAAACTGAGAGAGGACCATTTGTCTGGAAGCTCTATAAAAGGTGACTCTTTTTGATATCAGGTGGTTTGTTTCCATATGGATTTTTGGTGTGACTTGATTAAATCAGGGAGAAGAACATGCACATACTGCATCGCCTTGCCATGCCATTCTGTTAAGAGATTTTCCATTGGTTGCCTTTGATTTGATTTCGCTCCTAGGTGTCACATGGTTTTATTAGTCCCATAAAATCCCTAAAATGTACGTGTCTTTGCTGCTAACTTGTCATCTACAGCGGTAGTCTATGTATGTGTGTTGCATTATGTGGCTCTAAATGGACGGTTTGCCACTAATCATCTTTTTATATCTACGTGCACTTTGCAGCTCCAAGATCATTTTTCTCATTATCTTCATTCCGGAGCAAGGCAAGTGACTCGAAACCTAGATGATCATCCTTTGTAACAAGGGACTTCGCTGAGGTGCTCGTAATTGCCTTACTGGTTGCTGTGGTAGGTGCCACAGAGTTTTCTGGATCCCAGGAGACCTTTACTGGGGGGATTTTATAAGTAGTCCTGCTAAAATACATGTATATTTGCTGAGAGTATAGCTGGCGAAATGCTAATGTGATTTTGTAGTCAAGTCATTCTTTTTGTACGCGTTTGTACAAGACTTTTGGCGTGTATATGATATCAGAAGTTTAATTCTTGTTAAAGCATTTTATGGACAGAAAAAAGATGAGTTATGTCAGCATGTTACCAACAGCTTGTAAAAATGGCTATTATTATGATCATTACCGGGATTTCTTATCTTTACTAAACTTTATTGCCATTTTGATTGGTTAAAACCGAAATTTATGTCTCTGGATTCTTCAGGCAGGACACGGACATAACTGACAAATGTGCTTTTTAATAATTTGGTTGCTGTTTCTTCTGTCCTGTTAAATAATTTTCTTTTCAAATTTTATAGGATGTGTGGGGGGTGAGGGGGGAGGGGGATGGGCGCATACTTTTCTCGTGTTTGTTTCTTTTTAACTAGCCAAAATCCAGGTGAGGGGGCTGGGGGGGCAACCGTGGATTTAAAGTGTTGAATGAGTTGATGACTTGATGCCCGCCATGTCTCCAACTTCACAATTTATATCTTTCTGCAGCCTTGCTATGCAGGGTTGGCAATAGGAAGTCGCTGCCATCCTGCTATAAGAACGAAAATATAATGGTCCTTCTGGCTTGGTTCGACGGGTGGAACAGACGCAGCGTGAAAGAAACACGCTTATCAAGTTAAAAACACGTCACAAACAACCGTAGATTACCAATGCTGCAGCTTCACTACAGACCCACACCTAGTTTGGTTGGGAGCGTAAAGAGGGGGAAAGGAAAAGAGAAGGGGAAGTAAATGCGAGAGAGTTAATGGATTTAAAGGTGAGAGAGTAAATGGTTTTATCTATAAGGGAAGGATAAAGGGCAGACTAGCTTATTATTTTGCCTGGTTAATGTTTATGTTACAACATCATGAATTATGGGATTTGAGCTCGCAGAAGTTGTAATATGCTTATATCTCATTTTGCGAATTTCTTGGTTCAAATCGATGATCCCTAGCATTTCTCTTTCTTCGTGCCTTTGCAGGGTCAAAGTGCAATCTTTTAATTGGAAAAGATTATGCACATTGTTTAACCGTTATCTATTAAAGAGAATGTAGTGACATTATCGACTTAGATTTGATTGAGATTTGGGTCTTTAGGCATTAGCGTGATCCTTGCAGTGCGGTCGAAGTACTAACTATTGTCAAGGTTCCCAATGAGATGTTTTGGGCATTTAAGCAATGAATCTAAGCCATTGCTCATATTCTACTGCTCTACTTCAGCGCACACATCCGGGATATAATTGGCAAAACAGGAATCTTGGAAATTAACTCGACTCGTAAAAATGGTTTAATTTGAAGTAGGAGAAGGGTGTCAAGAAAGAGACTTGGTGGTTGCTTCATTGTCAATTGTTGAAACAGACTTTGAGTTAAAGCGGTGGGTAACCCACACAATCGTGCCATTTGGGTTGGAGGACTTGCTTCGTTTTAGAAAAACAGAACTAGAGCTTTCGTTGGATGGGTCATGTTAGCTTCTTCTTCTTGTTCAATAATGGTTTGTTTTCTGACCTGGTCCAAGTTCTGTCCACCCGCAATTGACCGTGAGATCAAGAAATTGAAGAGTCACGTAGAAGGAGCGATAGCCAGGCCAGCAGTTCTTGGGCCTAATCAAAAGACTCTTCCCAGAGGGAAATGTTTGATTTAAGTTCACACGAAAAGCAAAGCATATATGAACAAAGAAATGGAAGGGAGTATCCCTGGAACAGTCGGTGACTTCCTCTGTTCTACTTACACATGGAAGGTTTATGGTCGATATGAGGCAGGTGGGAAATATTTTGCTTAATCAAACTTAATTTAACTTACTTAGTATTTGCTACTATGCCAAAAAAAAAGAAAAAACACCTCTTTTATGGTTTGTCCTCTGAAATAGCACAGGAGAAGCTGGAGTTGTCACTTTGGAGGTTGTCAAAGAGGAGGGAGAACAGAAAGCGAAAGGGTCAATCTGACGCTACGGCGTGCGCCAACTATTTGAAATTTTAGCTCTGTTAAGGTAAGATAGAGCAATGTCATGCTGGCCGGCAATTCCTTGTTCAACGAGGTTAAATAAGCCCGGAGAGCCGGCTATCGTTGTGCATCTCTGCTGTCCAATGCTGCGCATGCAAGTAATGCCAAATTTTAGAATTGGAAAAACTACTCCTACATTCAAGAAA
Source organism: Rauvolfia tetraphylla (assembly GCA_030512225.1). NCBI lineage: Eukaryota > Viridiplantae > Streptophyta > Magnoliopsida > Gentianales > Apocynaceae > Rauvolfia > Rauvolfia tetraphylla. The sequence continues at coordinate 624,719 of JAJQKT010000005.1, forward strand.
CAGACATAGGATGCTAAGATTCTTTTCTAGGTGTAACCTCGTTTATGTGATTCTTGAAAACTGTAATCGAGCCTTAGGCATCATTCCCCTGAGGCAATTTTATGTTATTCTCAGAGGGAGGTAATGTAACGAAGAACGGTTTTCTCGATAACATCTAAGATATACCTCTGTCTGCGGATTAGCCAAAGCTTTTCTAGTTTTCTCCGATCCTTATTCATGGAAGTGCTCTGACACTTCTTCTGCACTAGTTTGTGCTGTGCTGTGTCTCCCTTCCTTGTCCAGGGAGCAATACACTAACTAGTTAATGGCTGAATTTTCGTTTGAGGTTGAGCACTCGAGATCTAGTAGTTCAAATTATCGCCCCAGGCGACGTTACACAACACCTGCAAGATCACGTTATCCCTCTAGCTCATATTCACTTTCTAGCTCATATCAATCCTCACATAATTTCAGTGCAGGTCGGCCGCGCCGGAATCCCGCTCCAGCAACTCCTTTTGCTTCTGATGATGACCAGTCGTGGCAGGGAGAACTATCGTGGCAATTTGACCCTGCAGGGTGGCGTGACAATCGTGACCTCAGTGCAGCACTTAGTCCCTGGGCAGCGAGTTCAGCTGCCTCCCCATCCAATGGGAGCATGCTATTCAGGAGGTCGGCGAAGGACTATTTTCTGTCACGTACTACTATGGGTGGTTTCCGTGGCTTTATCAACCCATACTATGACCATTCTATCCCAGGTTATGAAGCTTTACCTTCTGGGAGGCTTGAACTTCAGAGTTATGTTGCCAGAGATAGTGAAGACTCCTTTACGGGGAGAAGTTTTTCTTCTCGTGAACAGGTAGTTAAATCCTACGGAGGCACAGCTCGACAGTTATCAACCATCACTGAACGGGGTGTTACAAATAGTGGGCCTTCGGCTGACAAAGACGAGCTCAGCTTAGTTGATTATAATGCAGCAAACGATATAGATCGTCAAATACACTTGCTAGAGGCTAGTCCTGATATCCTCCACCACAAAGGTCCTGGTTGGTTATCCATATCAAACGCTTACATGAATCAAGATACAGAGCATGATGCTCAGACTCCTAGTCCCAGAAAACAACATTTCAGTGTTAGCAATGCTCAAACAGATGGGAAGTTGGATAATCACCACATCCAGAGTCATCTTCATCACAAGGCATTGGATAATAATCGCTTTGTTTATGGGCATCTTAGTCACACAGGACATAGGCCTCACTGTGTGAATGAGGACTTGCAATCTGTTGGGTATAACAATCATGTTCTTGACGCTGAGCAATCAAATTACCTGTCCAGGGTTCACAACATGCACAATGATGACAAGTCAGCATATGAAGATTATGAGGATGAGGATGATAGGGCACCTCGATCAGTGGGGCTGTTCGGTTTATTCAAGTACTCAACCAAATTTGATTTAGTACTTGTGCTTTTGGGTTGTCTTGGGGCTCTCATTAATGGTGGATCTCTTCCTTGGTATTCATTTCTTTTTGGGGTATTTGTAAACAAAATTGCAAATGAATCAACAGGTGACAAAGAGCAGATGATGAGGGATGTGGGAAAGGTATAAACTATATTATGTTTTGCCAAACAGTAGAGAAAAATGTTAACTTTTATCATATATAGATTGATGGGATGATAACGATGTTCTGTGGCACCAGATATGCCTGCTTATGGCTGGACTGACAGCATTAGTTGTCACTGGAGCATACTTGGGTGAGCTATATACTTTTTGTTTATTCTCTGAGACACTAATTTAGAAGAAAGCTCATTAATGACATAGTTCTTTTTTTGCTGTCAGAAATTACTTGTTGGAGAATGGTGGGGGAACGATCTGCCCATAGAATTAGAACCAAGTATTTAAGAGCAGTTCTACGACAGGATATAGGCTTTTTTGACACAGATATAGGTACCAGTGATATTATGCATGGAATTTCAAGTGATGTTGCACAGATCCAGGAAGTGATGGGAGAGAAGGTATGAAATCACTGGTTTATGGCATTGTTCTAGCTTAGTAATTGACCGTAGCAAAACTAACTGACTTGAAATTTCTTTCTTCCACCTAAAACTGCATATATGAGAGAGATTGTAATATTTACAGCAATCATCTCGGAATAATATTTCTCTAATGTAGTGCTGCGTGTCATTATCTGTATGAATGCAAGTCAGGATGCAATTGGAGGGTTCAGTATTTATAGCGCTTTTCTTGACTTACAGCTGACGAAATCCTGTCTGTTGTTAGGCCAGGTCGAGGGGAAAATTTGTCAAACTCATAAATATCTTAATCAGTTTGCATTGCCTTCTTATATTGCAGATGGCACATTTTGTCCATCACATATTCACTTTCATCTGTGGTTATGCTGTTGGTTTCTTGAGATCATGGAAGATTTCCCTGGCAGTTTTTGCAGTTACACCTTTGACAATGTTCTGTGGAATTGCCTATAAGGCTGTGTACAGTGGCTTAGCTGCAAAAGAAGAGGTAAAGATAGAAATATTAAAGAGAATCCAATATCCATACATCATCTCTTTCTTTACGAGTTAGACATCTCTCCTGACTTTCTCTGTTGTTTGAAAAGGAATCTTACCGTAGAGCAGGCAGTGTTGCAGAGCAAGCCATATCTTCTATCCGAACTATATTCTCATTTGTAGCAGAGGATCTTTTAGCTGCAAAATATGCTGAATCTTTAGAGAAGTCGATGCCTTTAGAAGCCAAGATTGGTTTTGCCAAGGGAATAGGTGTTGGAGTTATTTATTTTGTCACATATGCAACATGGGCATTGGCTTTCTGGTACGGGTCAATCTTGGTTGCAAGGAAAGAGATAACTGGAGGTGCAGCTATTGCATGCTTTTTTGGTGTTAATGTAGGGGGAAGGTAGAAAATCTCTCTCTCCCTCCACACCTTCCTACCCCCAACAGCACCAAAAACAAACAAAAATGTAATCTTTTGAGAAAATGTGGTGAGGATCACCTGGGATTAGGCTAGATATAATATTAGTGCCAATGGAAAATGAATTAAGAAGTTGACAGACATGAATAATCTTTAGTTGATTTTGGGGCAAATTAGCATTTATATTCCATCACTGAAGAACTATTGCTTCTTAAAAATCAAGATTTTGAAAAATGTCTTCTTTGCAGGGGCTTGGCACTTTCATTGTCATATTTTGCTCAATTTGCACAAGGCACAGTTGCAGCTACTAGAGTATTTGAAGTTATCGACAGAGTTCCCACGATTGATCCCTACAATGATGAGGGAAGGAGGCTTTCAAATTTACGAGGGAAAATTGAGTTCAGAAGTGTTAACTTTGCCTACCCATCTCGTCCAACTGTCCAGATTCTCCAGTCTCTTAACTTGATAATTCCGGCTTCAAAGACTCTAGCTTTGGTAGGCACAAGTGGAGCTGGCAAGTCTACAATTTTTGCTATGATTGAGAGGTTCTATGATCCTACTCAAGGTATGTCTATGGTATTCATTCTATTCCCATGGCAAACGAAAATGTAATGGTCATTTGGCTACTGTCAAGACTGATGGTTTTGGATTTTGAGGCAGAAGTTATGGATTTGATCGTGTTTCTATTCTTTGCCAGGTTTCATTACACTTGATGGTCATGATCTAAGAACATTGCAAGTTAAATGGCTCAGAAATCAAATTGGTATGGTTGGTCAGGAACCGGTTCTCTTTTCTACAACCATACTAGAAAACATAATGATGGGTAGGGAAAATGCTACCAAGAAAGAGGCCACTGCAGCATGTATTGCTGCCAATTGCCACAACTTCATTTGTGGGCTTCCACAAGGCTATGACACCATGGTATGATATTATGATCTTGTATTTTCACTCGAGCTGTCCTCACATACACAAATACAGAGACATGCATAAGATCACATATGAAGAAATATAATCAGTAATTTTCTAAAATTCCAAATCTTCCCTTGAGCAGGTAGGAGGAACACTACTTTCTGGAGGTCAGAAGCAACGTATTGCACTTGCTAGAGCAATAATCAAAGAACCTAGAATTCTTCTCTTGGATGAGCCCACAAGCGCGCTGGATCCTGATTCTGAGGCAGCAGTTCAACAGGCCATGGACAAAATTTCCATGGGCCGGACCACACTTGTAATTGCTCATAGGTTAGCAACCATCCGGAATGCTCACACAATTGTTGTGCTTGATCAAGGTTCTGTTGCTGAGATTGGTAACCATCATGAGCTTATGGAAAAATCTGGCTCCTACTATAAACTTGTCAAGCTTGCTTCTGAAGCCGTCTCTAAACCTATGTCGCGAAAACCTGATATTCCAACTAATCCAGAGTTCTCTATGTATACTAAATCAGTTGATGATACATCAAGAAGAAAGGATGCACATGAAATTTCAAGATCAGTGTACTTGAAATCTATGCAGGAGAGAAGCCAAGCGGAAGATGTAGAAGGAAAAAGAGCAGAGTCGAAGAATTATAAACTTTCAGAGGTTTGGGCCCTGCAGAAACCAGAGTTGGCTATGCTGCTATTGGGATTTCTACTGGGTATGCATGCAGGTGCAATCCTTTCCATCTTCCCTTTGATTCTAGGCGAAGCACTTAAAGTATACTTCTATACAGACACAACAAAGTTAAAAAGGGATGTTGGACATATGTGCTTGATATTAGTCGGGCTTGGTTTTGGGTGTATAATCTTCATGACAGGCCAACAAGGCCTCTGTGGATGGGCGGGTACAAAGCTCACAAAACGAGTTAGAGATTTCTTGTTCCAAGCCATGCTAAAACAAGAGCCTGGTTGGTTTGACATTGATGAGAACTCCACAGGAATTCTTGTGGCAAGGCTTTCAAGTGATTGTGTTAGTTTCCGATCAGTCCTTGGTGATAGGATATCAGTCCTGTTAATGGGCTTGAGTTCTGCTGCTGTAGGTCTTGGTGTATCATTTAAGATTGAATGGAGATTGACTTTCTTGGCTGCAGCTCTCACACCATTGACACTCGGTGCAAGTTATTTCAGCTTGATCATTAACGTTGGACCGAAATTAGATAATAGCTCTTATGCGAGAGCTAGTAATATTGCTGCAGAGGCAGTCTCCAATATAAGAACAGTGTCAACTTTCTCAACTCATGAACGTATAGTTCAGTCCTTTGATAAAGCATTATCTGAGCCCAAGAAACTTTCTGTAAGACGGACGCAAATTCTCGGTATAGCTCTTGGGATTTCTCAAGGTGCCATGTACGGAGCTTACACCCTAACCCTCTGGTTTGGCGCTCACCTTGTAAAACAAGGCTACACTAACTTCGGAGACGTGTATAAGATTTTTCTGATACTTGTTCTAAGTTCATTTTCCGTAGGACAGCTTGCTGGGCTTGCACCAGATACTTCAATGGCCTCCACTGCAATTCCAGCCGTTCTGAATATAATCAACCGTAGGCCCTTGATTGGTAGTGAACGTCAGGAAGGCCGGAAGATAGAAACAATGAAGCCGTTTGATGTTGAATTCAAAATGGTTACGTTTTCATACCCTTCTCGGCCAGATATAATAGTTTTGAGAAACTTTTGTCTGAAGATCAAAGGGGGGACAATGGTAGCTTTAGTGGGAGGAAGTGGATCCGGAAAATCAACAGTGATATGGATGATGCAGAGGTTTTATGACCCAATTCAGGGAAAATTAATGATTGGTGGAGTTGATTTAAGGGAGCTGAACTTGAAGTGGTTGAGAAGCCAGGCAGCATTAGTTGGTCAAGAACCAGCGCTATTTGCTGGCAGCATAAGAGAGAACATTGCATTTGGCAATCCTAATGCTTCATGGTCTGAAATTGAAGAAGCAGCCAAAGAAGCCTATATTCATAAATTCATTACTGGCCTCCCTCAAGGTTATGAAACAGAGGTATGTTTGTTGAAGAACTGGGAGGACTTGCAAAAGCTCTGATGGAAAGACGGGGCACCCCACTGTCTTTACTCTTTAAGTTTTTAACTAATACAAATATACACTTTCGGGCCAGACCCGAGCAATGTGGCAAATTTACCGTCATTATATTCACATTTTTTTGGCTTATCCTCTTATAGGTTGGTGACAGCGGGGTTCAGTTGTCAGGTGGCCAGAAGCAGAGGATTGCAATAGCAAGGGCTATACTGAAGAAATCAAAGATCCTGTTATTAGATGAAGCTAGCAGCGCATTGGACTTGGAATCGGAGAAACATGTCCAAGATGCACTTAAGAAGGTTTCCAAGAGAGCCACCACCATTGTGGTGGCACATCGACTTTCTACAATCCGAGAAGCAGATGCCATAGCTGTTGTGAGAGATGGAGCTGTAGCTGAATATGGAAGCCATGACACCCTTATGGCCTCCCACGTTGATGGTGTCTATGCCAACCTGGTTCGTGCAGAAACGGAAGCAATAGCTCTTTCATGAAGAACTATTGTATGCCCTTTACTTAATGCATCTCTGTCGAGATCCTGTGCGTATGGAAGATCAGCTTTTGATAAGCTACGGCTACAATTTTTCAAACGATGTAAAATTGATCCATCAATTCAATTGGTAGCCTTTAACTATGAAGAATAATTTTACCCACCTTGTCAAGTTGTCATAGTTTTATCGACTTGATCTGCTGGAAGTTGTGTAACTGATAGATACAGAGAATAGTTCAAACAATTAAATCAATTTGCTTGGTGTCCTTATCAATTGGAAACGAAGTTTCTAGTCATCAGAGCTCGAATATGAGCTCCTGTTTAGGCGTAACCAAGGAACAAATTCAGTTTTTCTTCTTTTTGGTTTTGTAACAACTAGTCAAATGAAAATCCGAGACTCCTCCTTGGCCTTTTTAATTATTCTTCAGTTAGAATGGGCCCTCAATCGCTAGAAGATTAAGAAATCATAATGCTACTACCTTTCCTTATAGCCACATTCCCTCTTCCTGTAAGGGAGCAATACCCAGTGTACGAGATAACGACAGGGTTCACCAGGTTAGCCATGGTCAGGAAGTATTTAAGCACTCGGTATCACCCTCTCGATGTTGGGGCAGAAGAGTCATTAAGTATGTGGGCAATAGGACCCTTTCCCGCGAAAGATTTTCTCTATTCTTAGAAGCCAAGGGAAGTGAAGAAGTTGGATGTTTACGTGCCTGCGGTGTAAAGCTACTCAAGTTTTGTGTTCCACTTCGTTTGGCGCCGCACGCATTGGAGCGGTTTGGAGCTCTATCCAGCCCCGTCAAGAGGCTGAGCATTCGAGTTTTTGTTTTTGTTTTTGTTTTATTGACTCTTGATTCTTCGTGCTTTCGCTCCTCTTAGGTATGTTATATATCTCTCTCTCTATCTCTCTAGTACTATATATTCTCATGAAATTTTAATTATTTAGAAACTTGGGATATAGTAGTAAAACATAGTGACCTAGTCATTACAATTTTAGTTTAGAAAACTATCAATCTTTGTTGCAAGACTTGAGCAAATATTGCTCTTTTTGTTGTCTAAAGCACCAATTATTCAGAAAGAGATTTTTCAGTGTTGGATGTTGCTCTATATTTTATTTTATTTTATTTTATTTTTCCTCTAGATTCTGGACTTGATCCAAACTGTTCAGTCAGTTTGACAAAATGCAAAAGCATTTCGTTTGGAGTTAAATTTTCTAGCTCTGCATTGATAGTAAGAAAAGGGTGTTGATTTTATCTAGTTGTACACGGGAAAAATCAATTCTTCGATTTCTTTTTCAGTTTCTGGTCCTGATTTCTGGAGAGAACCAGCTTGGAAGAGCAAAATGGCATCCCTGACGCCTGGAGTGCTACTTAAACTTCTTCAGAGTATTAATTCAAATGTGAAGGTTCGTGGTGAATATAGGTCTATCCTCTTGCAAGTGATCAGCATTGTCCCAGCTTTAACGGGATCAGAGTTATGGCCAGATCATGGTTTCTTCATAAAAGTCTCTGATTCGTCCCATTCAACTTATGTGTCACTCTCAAAAGAAGACAATGAGCTGATATTGAACAACAAGCTGCAACTTGGCCAGTTCTTCTATGTTGACAGAATGAAGGCTGGTACGCCAGTGCCAACTTTAGTTGGGGTTAGACCAGTACCTGGACGACATCCTTTTGTTGGAAGTCCGAAGGATTTAATGCAAATGTTAGAGCCATCTGAGGGCCCTGTCCAAGTTGATCAGGAAGGTGATGACAATTCAACACCAATACCAATGCTAGAAGAAAAAGAAGAGAGCCCAAAAAGGAAAATTGTGATTAAAGAGGAGAAGGCGGTTGTCTCCTCTCGGTACATGCAAGGTGTCTTGACATCATACGGAAGAGCAAATGGATCTGACCCCAGTGGTGAGAATGGTGGAGTAGGTAAGAAGTCTGGATACTTAAAGAGCAAACAGCAGGAGGTGAGAAGTCAGGTACCAAAACTATTCGTCAGTCTTGAAATATTTATCTATTTTTTGTTTTCCCAATTTGATAAGGCATTATACCTTTCTTAACCTAAGTTTTAATAGCTCGCCCTTCTCTCTCTGGTGTTCGTTGTTGCTACGAAATTACAACCTTTGGTAAGTTGGTATTGCTTAGATGTAAACCACCCTTTATGCCCCCAAAAGAATGCATCCCTGGACAAGAGATTTGATGAATAGAATAAGTCAAACTTAATGGAATCGTTGAATTTTCTTTTGATAGATGTAGGAACTTGGTCTGATTGTTTGAGATGGTGTGTATTACAGACCCGGACTGTGACTCCCTCTCGGACTCGCCCTGAATCACTTGCAGGAAACTTAGATATAGATAATTCAAGCAGCAAAGAGACCTTCACCTCTTCTAAATTTCCAACCATGAAACGCTCAACAAGCAAACAAGAAAACATCAACTTGAATTGCTCGTCAAATATCACGGAAAAGCATCTATCTTCTGACGGAGTATCCTGGTCCAATCTGCCAGCCAATCTTCTAAAGCCTGGGAAGGTATATTTCCAGTCCCAAGCATCCATTTAAAGAATCTATTTATTCCTTGGTAATTCACAAGTTGGATTTTTTTTTTTTGATCCAAAATCTTATTAACCCGCAAAGCAGCATCAAAATATAGTCACTCTTCGTGCAAGATAGTGAAGGCAGTCACTTTGTCTGGCGAACTAATATCAGTAATTAGTTAAGTGGTCAAAGATATTCCAGCAGAACTTCATCTAGTTAGGTCAAAAAATATGAAGGTTTCAGATAGAAACATTATAGAAGTGGAGAAAGTTCACTATCTCAGTTATGCATGCTTCATTTGCTGTTTTGCGTTTAGGGATTGCTTAGGAGGAAATACTTGGCTTCTCTAGTTGTCCTGGAAGCACAAAAAGAAGCATCCATGGCTGCAAACCTTATCAAATGCCTCAGGTAATTAAATTCTAAAACATGTGTTCTGTATTGCATTTTCAGGTAATAAAAAGACAAAGACTCTTTAGAGTTACACCATATGGTCTTCAAACATTGTTATGACTGTGAATTCTTTCTTTCTTTTGCAGTATCTTTGCTGATCTCTCCTCATCGGCTTCACCAATGAACCCTCATCTCTATTTGTCCATTTTTTTTACACTCCACCAGATTATTGAACAACCAGACATCACAACCCCAACAAAGGATTTATCAGATCATTTCTCGGCCAACTTATCTATGCAAGATAAAGAAAAATCCAGCAAAAGGATTTCTTGCTCCCAAAGTAGAGATAGGATGAAGTCGTCAAAACCTTCAGCAGAACTTACTCTGACTGATAAGTTTGAATGGACAAAGGTAGATGGTAAGAAAGAAATCAAGGAATTAAAAGAGCTTCTTTTACATGAAACACAATTGTGGTTCTTGAGATTCTTGGAAGAAGCACTCGATGCTGGATTTCGTGTGGGATACCAGAACAAAAAAGGAAAGGAGAGCATTGCAGACCAAACAGAGCCAAATAACCGCATTGCTCTCACTTTATCACAGCTTAAGCATGCAAATGAATGGCTGGATAGACTAAGAAGAAATGCAGACTCAGAAAAATCTGGTTTGGTGGAGAGTGTTGATAGATTGAAGCAAAAGATTTATGCTTGTTTGCTTCTTCATGTGGATTCAGCTGCTTTAGCTCTAGAAGGTAGATCTAACCATAAGTGATTTAACAAGAGTGAGGTTGAACATAACTTCATCAGAATTTATTACTTCTATTATAATTATTATTATTTTCTGTTATTTAAGTTAAGCTATTTAAAGTCACACTGAGCCCTCTGGGTGGCCAACTGTCTTTCTGAACAAATTATGTGAGTACTGATGTACACATGAAAGAATGAGATATTTAATCAAAAATTACTTTCAATTTGCATGTTTGTTAAAGTATTCTTTTCAAATCAGGGTGGTTGGGGTGGGGGAGGGGTTGCGAACTATAATATTCCCATGGATTATTGTGTCTCCTAGGTGATATTGCATTGATAAAGAGAAGCAGAGTTTTGTAGCTGCAGCAGATGGTTCCCTTCTTAGTTCTTCCATAGAATGCCTATCCCTTCAGGCTCTCAAAGTGATAACCACATTAGGCAGGGTATTTGAGACTTTAAAATTCACAAGGTATAATGGAGGCAAACTTGCCAGAATGATCAATTTGATCAAGAAACTTACCTTCAGAGGTCTATTGCCTCTGAGGACGGTCAACCTTCTTAGTTAGCTCGCAAGCAGCCTAAAATTATAGGGGTGAGCCAAACTGGAGGGTCAGAGAGAAAATCAATCTGCAGAAGTAGTGGGTTGCCCAAGCTGGAGAAGGACACATGCAAAACCTCAAATCAGTGCCTTAAGAGATTTTGCATGTGCCCTTCTTCTCCAGCTTGGGCAACCCACTACTCCTGCAGATTGATTTTCTCTTGGAGACATCTTAAACATCTCAGCCACGGACACATTCCTTCCTTATACCTGAAAGATGCCATAGATTGCAAAATATCTCTGAGAAGTACGATCTTCAGCCCTGAGGAACATTTTTACAAGACATGGGAAGCACTGGCATTCTGAGTTCTTCTTCACATAGTACTAGAATTTAGTGATCGAAATTTCTGTTATTGGGCTGGTGGATCCACGGGAAAAGTTTGAAAGCAAATCTCGGTAGGATTGGCAGTTGATCTTGCCAGCTTTTACATTGAAAATGAATCATATAAGCTACGTTTCTTCTGACAGCTGAAGTTTGGCTGCCAGAAAGGAAGCCTATGAAGCAGCAGCTCAGCGCACAGGTACTTCATAGAACTGTATGGCATTGTGTATCAGATGTTGCCTTTTAGAGGCCCTTCAAAGGCAGTTCACCCACCATACTTTGAACATCTTAGAGCTAAGACAAAGAGCTAATGCGATGGCGAAATGTCAGCAAAATTTCCAAATTGCAATTTGGCAAATCCAATATAAATCAGACCATTACTCCATTTTTCCTATCTAATAACGCAAGGAGTATTTAGATATGCTCAACTCATTCAGGAGCCACAGCATCTTGACATCCAATCCTAAAATCAAGGTCAAGTAACCATCAATAATCCCTCCAAAAGAAAATAAAAGGGAAAAACCATCAGTAAGGAAATTAACGTTCTCCAGGACTAGAATTTGGTTATTTGCATATTACGGAAGCACCAATAATGCGAGTACAGTGTTAGTAGATTAAAACTCGATTGACAGTCGAGGAGATTAGCATTTTCCGAGAGGAGAATATCGATGCTGGAAAAAGATAATATGTCTGATCATATATCAGTGGCATACAGATACTCACAGAACTTCTCATGTCTTGGTAACAGATTTATTTCCACACAACAGTAAAGTTTATTTCCGGTGGAGTATAGTGTGTAAGATGGAAGACCACATCCAATGCACAACTAGCTCAGATTTTGGAAAACTATTACGTAAATAAGAGTATTATTTCTATTATAAGAATAAGAAAATAAGAGTATTATTTATATTATATTTTTAACTAATTTTACTAGTTTAATATAAAATGAGAGAATTATATTTATAGTGATGTAAAACACACTACTAGCGGCATTCCAAATGCTCTCGTCATTAAAGATCACTAATTAACTGGTGCTCGGTGAAGCAGGAAAGAGAGAGTTCCAGGCACCAGCACAAGTATGCTTCCAACCGAGGGATCAATGGTGCTAAGCACTTCCCAGGGGGATGCGAAGGACACCAGTGGTGAGGTTGAACGTACAAGAATTTGGTAGTACAGTGACATTAAGATAGCACCTCCCGGGTCGTTGAGAATGATATCAAGTAGGGTAAAGGTGAAGTAGACGCCGGTGAGATTGCTTTGGGTTGTTCTTACAACTCTTGCGAGAGAACCTTGTCCGGAGGCAACGTCTACCTTGGTTTGCCCATATTGCTATTTGCTATTGAAGAAGATAATCCAAGTACACTTCTCTGCAGCTCATGGAGTTCTATTCCATGCACTATTTATATACAATGACAATTGGAGGGGCTAACCTTAGCTCAAACAGACAGATTTTCAAGTCGCGGCACCCCTTTTTGCTCAATTGCCAAAACACGACCATTTATTAATGGAGAAATAGGACGTAGATTGAAATTTTTGATATCCAATTTGATACTCGTTTTGCACCATTATATTAAAAATTAAATGTCTTATCTGAACTTAATATAAGAGTCTAAAAAAATTAAATTCTTAAAAAAATTTATAAGTGAGACAGTATAAAATTTATATCTTTCATAATTATAAAAATTTAAATAAAATCTATTTTTTGTTTATAAATATGTTTAGGTAGACTTAGGACATGCAAAGAGAATTAAGGATGTATATGAATTGGATTTGTTTTTGAAATTTTTTTCAGGATTTTGAATATTAAAAATAACTACTCTACATCCGTACTATATTCTATAGCTCCATAATTCCGTTGGCCGATGTTTAACCCAAGTTTAGCAAAATGAGAATCTATGTTTAACCCAAGTTTAGCAAAATGAGAATATTTTCTCAAATGGCTCTTGGTCACAGAGAAAAAAATTAATATTAAATCAATCCAGTGTTTTGACTTTGCACCCCTTCTTACATTTACATTTTCTGATGGCCTGATGGCCCTCTCTAATGTAAGTAGACCACTGAGTAAACATTTAGCAACGGCTGTTGTGGCAGCACTAGTTTAGCCCCAAATTTCCCATGATGGAGTTTTCCATTCCCTCAAACTGGCAACCTTTTTAATTATGCACGGCCATGGATGATGGGTATATATAATCCATCCGTTTCCATGCAATTAACAATTGCTGTTTCCGTAAAAACCGAAACTAGGGTGCGTCATCGAAGAGGATTCTCCACTGGAAAAGCTCACCAAACATGAAAACGAGACGGAGGACCTTAGACAGTAGTCATGCACATTTTCGGTGATCAACCAATTCCAAAGCTCCTGCAGAATGGGACTCTGCTATATAGATACAACATTCAAATAAGCCTGAAAGTAAATTATAAAAAATTCAACAACCAAAGCACAAGCAGTAATATTAGTCAAGAAATGAAATATTACCTTTATACCCTACTTGATTGAAAACTGAAAGACTACAAAGAGTTCATCAAGCAAAGACCAACATATATTTGTCAATACTCTCTAAATGTGAGATTTAGACGACCGGGTCTAAGATTAGTTTCCTCTGTCAGAGCCTGAGGGGCTGTATCTGAATAAATGGTTGACACCCCGTGATATATGTGCCTAGCTTGACCACCAAATATCAAGACATCCCCAGATTCAAGCCTGATATTTTCCACATTGAATATATCCCTTTGATCACCGTATACAAAATCCGCAGAGTCACCAACAGAAAAGGAAACAACAGGCAGTCCTTTAAGGAGACTCTCTATAGTTTCATCTTTATCCTGAAAAGGGGAAATTCAAGTAATATCAGCTAATAATCAAGCTACATTTATTACATCTCTAATCCAGCAAGAGTATATGTTATATTGTTATCTTTATCTGTTCACAATCTCTTTTGTATTTGAAGCGTCTAATGGTGACCAAGGAAATAAGAAAAGATTATGATTATCCATTCTCCAGAAATCTCATGAAACATCTATATCCATTCGCATGTGGTCCGATGGAGAACCAAAAATCATATCAAGACAGATTTATGGAATAAAAAATGAAAAAGAGTGCAATTTCATGAACCTGATGCAGACCAAGCCGACCACTTTTCGTGTAAAAATTGACAATACAGATGTTTGGTGACATTGAGGGTAAAATATGCTCCACATTACTCTTTCTGCATTGTTGTTTTAAATGGACATGGGAATCTGTTATTGCCCTCTTAACCAACTGACAAAATACATCAGGAATGGGAGGTGCTTTTGCACCATCACTTGGCCGTTCATCACCATATGTACTTGCCATCGGATCCCAATTTTTACCAAGGCACATCATCTGCAGGTTCAACTTTGCTCCATCACCATAACCAGGCTGATAAAACCCTCCAGAACCCAGACCAAGTTCCCTGCATGTCCTTATTAACATAACCTGAGAGATGTAGAAAATTAGAAAAACTAAACAGCCAATTCTACACAAAAAAAAAATGTAAGGAAAAGGCTAACAAGATATGATATCCCAGCAGAAATAGAAAATTTATGACACAGTTAATTCCAAGTCATCTCCACCCAAAAGAGAAAAAGAAAAGAAAATGTTTCGATGCTTTTCTTTACTGATATTTATCATGCCAAAGGTCCAGTCCATTTTGTGACATCTATTGGACAGTATTACATGAATGAAGAATATAAAAATGTATGTGGTTCAAAAGGTGAGAATGGCATGGTGCATTACCTGATCATTGAATGAAATGTAACTCCTTAAAAGTATCATCCCAGGCCTCAATATCAAAATATTCTGTTCTTCCATTCTGCGCTTGTTTTTATTCCTTATTTCTCTATTCTTTACATGCAAAGGGGCTTTTAGCCTGAAATTGGATCCAGTTCTTGGTGGGCAGATATCATAACAGTAATGGAAATTACCAGATTGGTCATTAAATCCTGTACTATCTTTAGAATTTTCCCCACATTGAATTTTGCCCTTAAGAAGCCTATCCTTGACACTGAAATCAGTTGTCTGGAATGATTCACCTATGCATGCAGAATCCAAAATACAAGAGGTATTAACATGTGGTAAGTAACTTTCTTCCACTCTAAAGCCTGTTTTTTCCCTCTGTGCTTCCCCTACAATGAAGTTTTTGTCCCTGGCATTAACCGCAGATGGAGATGGAAAATCCTTCTTGATGTTGGAACTGGTGGACTCCAATGGTTGAGGGCTATCCAATTCCACTGGTGTATCATGCATCAGCTTAAGGTCTTCCATATCAGACATTAACTTTTTCACATTTGATATTTGGCAATCATGCCCATTAAGCCCCTCTGCTACTGGCCTGGAACGAAACTGCTTTTGTGAATCAGTAACAGAAGTTACCATCAAATCACGCATCAATCCACCACCATACACTGGAATGGCATCTCTAGAAAGCCTATAAGCTTCATCCTGTAAATTTTTGGAAGAATATGCTAATCAGCAAGTGTAGGAATCTATTGTGTGTCGTGTACATGATAACTGCAAAATAATAGACATGTAACTGCAAAAACAATGTGAACAGAAAATTTCTGCTTTCTCCTATTCTAGTGAGGAGATTTCAGGAATTCCGGGAATAAATCCACAGGCAGCTTTATTTTTCAACTGTTCTGCTGTCTAAGATAATCACTCCAGTCAAAGATAATCATAGTAGGTTCAGTGTCAAGCTTACACATCAGCAGCCATGGAGGCTTAGCAGAGCAACAGTTTGAGTTCAATCTAAAAAATTCACCGCACTAGTCTTTATTACTGGTAGTGGTTTCGAAGGTAAAGTCAGTGTGCCTATAGAGTTGTAACATTGGAGTAGGGAATTTTAGCCTGTAGAGTACAGATAGAGTTGTGGAGAAAACTCCTGATCAGAACTAAGCGACAATCAAGGGAGCGAAGTTAGTCAAATCTATCTCTTTCAATATCCATGTATTTGAGAAAGAGCTGAACCTATTGAAAAGTGGTCAGAAACAGAAGAATTGAACCCTTTGAAGTCATAAATCACGACGATTCTTCCTTATTGAGGAATATTACAGTCTTTACGATCTCAAAGCATTTAAACCTGACAGTCTTCACCATAACTTGCAGTCGAATGATAGTTCTATATAAATTGTTTCGATCTTCTACTCAAATGATATAAGAGAGACAAGGAAACAGAGAAATACATAAACCAAAGAAAATAAAAATTCCCTCCGCACCCGTGGGCTCACTGTAAGATTCTCCATCACTCTTCCGTATATGAAGCATAAAAGCCGGCCAAATTTCTTTCATGCAAATAACTAGAACATCAAAACACAATCTGACCCACCCCAACCGAGCAAAGAATATAAGTAACAAAAACACTTTTTGATTATTTCACAAATTTATACAGCAGTCGAAAAGTTTTCATGATATTCGTAACAAAGAAATGAAAGCGTCAAAGCTCCCAAACTTATATACAACTGGGCATGCTTGCAAATTTACATTCAAATTCAGTACCCACATACAAGAAAATAACGATAAGGAGAAGAATCAAGTGAGCTTAATAAAGGAAGTTGTGCCGGAAGAAAAGCAAGAGAAGAGACGATAAAATTACAGGGTCGCGAGCATTGGGCGAATAATCAGAAGGTGGTGATCTCGGTTTGGGACTTTTATGCCACTTCCCGACGTTGGGGGTCCGCCGGCGATCCATTACTCAGGCAGAGGCAGACGAACGAGCAGCAGAGAGAGAGATGCTGTGAATGTGTATTTGGCGGGAGAGAGAATCAGGTATTCCTTGTTTGTCCGTACAAGGAGGCAAAGAGTTTCTCTCAATTAACGGAGAAATTACAATGGTACCCCACTCTGGCTTTGGAAAATCGCGTTGCCCGCTGGATCCAGCAGTTTCCGTTTCCCAGTATCGGCTGTTGGGTTGACCCATCAGAGTTTAGCACGTATAGTTCGCAATAATTAAAAAAATATATTTGTATATTTAATTTTTTTAAATTATATACCGCATAAAAAAATTTTATTATCTATTTTTTATTCGTAAGACTTCATAAAGTTTTTTTTCAAATATTCAAAATAAAAAACTCAAATCTGTCAATAACAACTATATTTTTTAACAAACAAAGATTAGTTTATTAAATTATATTTAATTTTATATCGATTTACATATAAAAAATTTTAAAATAGATTTTAAAATGACTAATTTTGAAGTTAGGCAATTTAGCTATTGGCCAATTTTGAGTACAAATTGTAACCCAAATTCTACCACAAACTGACAAAATTTAGATACAAATTCTACCAATAATTGGCGAGTTTGTGCAATTTCTGTAAGTTTGTAGCAAAAATTGCATTGCCAAAATTTTTTTAAAAAATTTACTATTATGTAAAAAAAATTATCTATACAATTCTGGCCAATTACGGGTGGAAATTGCACACAAATTCTACTAGTAATTGGCAAAACTTGTATCCAAATTTCACAAGTAACTAACAAAATTTGGGCACAAACTATACCTATTTGTGGTATAATTTGTGTACAAATTGTACCATAACCAAGTATAATTTGTATAACAATTGCACCGTTAAGTGATAGAAGTGAGACACAAATTTTCCCACTTAGTGAAGGAATTGACACCCAAATTCAACCAGTTTGTAATGAAATTGGTGCATCAAGGCTGTCTAACTTTTAAATTGATCGTTTCACAATCGATTTTAAAATTTTTTATATATTAATCGATATAAAATTATATATAATTTAATAAACTAATATTTATTCGTGAAAAAATATAATTATTGTTGACAAGTCTGAATTTTTCTACTTCAAATACTTCAGAGAAACTTATGAATACTTCAGAAAAATTTATAAAGTCTTAGAAATAAAAAATAAATAATAAATTTTTTTTACACGATATATAAATTTTTTTTAAAAAAAATTGTATATAATATGCAAAAAAAAAAAAAAAGAGGCGTTTGGCAACTCTTATTGGGCCTTTATGGGCCAAGAGTATGCCATTTCTGTAAACAATCGAAACTGATATATGTTGAAGTGTCCTTGATCTCGTCTAATAGAACCTCTGATGCCTTTGTTTGCAGGTCTCGAAGGACGATCCTCTCTTCTCAGTCTACCTTAACTTGTCTCTAAGAATTCATTTGTTCTTGGATAAATAATTAAGTACTACTGCAAGATATAAAAGGCTGCTGAATAATTATTTAGCTGGCACTATTGGGACATTATACTGGCAAGGAATGGAGTGAAAGGCATCAACTTTCGGAGCAGTATTCCAGGCGGATGATGCTGCTACCAAACCTGTTTCTTTACTTTTAGCAGTGACGGAAACAATATTTCAGTTCGACAAAATTCTACGTTATGCATCGGAAACGAAATGTAATCGTTCGGTGAGACACCATTTTACAAACCAACAAACTGAAGAATTAGGAGAAAATAAGTGTAGGAGTGACTTCACAGCTCATGTTTACATGCAGGGTCTGAAGTTGTGTTGCGTTACCCCCTGTAAGGAGCAAATAAAATGGACGAATTGTGCCCTCCAAAACCAAAAGAGTTGGAGAGTGCCACCTTTATATCCAGCCGCTCCTTCTCGGGGCCTACTAGAATGTTCGTATCCTTGCAATTGCAGAATCAGTAGACAGAGTGAGTATCTGTTATCTCTGGCTAAAGAGCCACATTTTAAGGGCGCTCAAAATTAACTAAAAACGTACCACGCCTTTGTCAGGATTCTCGAGATTGATGTTTGGATGAACCCATCCCGTTTGAATGGCCTTATGATAGAAACGAAATCCCCAGTGAGTAATAAAACCATGCAGAAAGAACTGCAAAATTATACTGCAGTAAAATGAAAGCCAATTACCTTCACCGTTGCAACAGCTTCTATTGCACCGGCAGCCCCTAGCAGGTGACCCACCATTGACTTTGTGGAGTTCATCCTCAGCTGCATTCTTAGAAAACCAAGTTAAGAAAGACGGGGGTAATTTAACAAAATTGTGTGCCTTCGTCACATTACCTTTGGATTCTGCCCAAAACAATGAACTATTGCTTGAAATTCTTTCAGATCACCAGCTGGTGTTGATGTAGCATGAGCATTTATATAATTAACATCTTCTCTAGCCACACCTGATTGATCTAAGGCCTTCTCTATGCAAAGAACAATTCCTGTCCCTGATTTTGTAGCAACAATGCTGAAATCAGATTTACCATCCATTTGACAACCTACACTCAGTTATATTACAGAACAAACGCCCAGCCTTAAATGTAAATCTTCAAGAACCTCATCACCACCACTTCTAAAAACAAAAATAGTAAGCCTATGAAGATCACCAATCACTTTGTCCCAGCTCAACTACAGGAAAAACTTGTCTCATGCAAAGCCCCCCTCCCCCCCACCCCCACTCCCCCCTCAAAGCATTTGACAGCAGATGAATGCTTCTCTAAGTGCAAAACAAATGAATAAGAAACAAAAGTATTAACTCTCAGTCATTTCAATCGACCACATTTCTTGAAGGCAAGAGCTAGTTTTTAATACAAGAAGGAACAGCTCTAGTAGATACCAATAAGAGAAAGGCATATCAGTATATTCGAACTCTCAAAAGAGACAGGCTTACCCTCTGGATGTGGCTCAGTCATGTGATAAGCATCACATGTGAAGCTTCCACCAAGAAACTCTGCATAGATATTTGCACCTCTTTTCTGCCACATTGATTAAGAGAGACAAGAGATTCAGTAAGGTAGCAGAGTCGCACACAAACACTGCAACACCCATTGCCATGGGCCTTTTCTTTATGTGGTATGTCATGTTTTTGTAGGAATGAGTAGTCCTGCACCTTGGCATGTTCTAGTTCCTCAAGAAGTAGTACCCCAGCTCCCTCCCCCATAACAAATCCATCCCGTTCCTGAAGATGACCAATTGGATCAGAATTAGATTTTTGGGAAAAAAAAAAAAAAAGGTCAAGAATATTCTGAAATCTGAATAGGGGATAATTAATAATCATTGATGTCATCTTTACATACACAATATTGTCAGTAGATCTTAAGTTCCGTAATTCATATGTTAGATCAAGCTAGAGATTTTGATAAACCAAGAGGAATTCATTTGTGTACACTGGAAGCGCTCTGTAACTCTTGATTTCTTCCATTTCAACACAATGAACGATTTGCTGATAATATACAAACATATCAAGAGAAACTTGTTTAGCTTTTATTACTGGACAGAAGTTACTAAGATTTAACTTTGCTAGAACTTTCTTTAAGAGAACAAAAAAGAAGACAGTTTCCCGTCATACCTTATCCCAAGGACGCGAGGCTTTGGCTGGATCAATATGCCGCTGGGAAAGTGCTCTGCATGCTAGAAAACCTGCCAATCCTGTTATCAGATCATTGTTGAAAAGTATAATCACAATCAGCTGCCAAAAATATATACTCAACTAGTAATATGTCTGGAAAAAAATGATTATGCAACCTATTGGGATGATTGCAGCATCCGAGCCACCACAGAGCATCACATCCTGCAAGCTCACGTGCAGTCAAGACAAACTATAACACTTAGTACTAATACATCTGCAAGTCTTTAAACAACTTCAAATGAAAACAGAAGAATGAAATAATGCTTCCACACTTACAGTTTCACTTCTTGCAATATGGTTTGCTGCATTTAGAATACAGAAATTGCTTGTGGCACAAGCTGTAGAGATTGAATAGTTAGGACCCATCCATCCCTGTGATTCAGCAATTAGAGAATGACTACAAGTTTGCATCCTCCTTTTTAATTTATTGTCATTTCATGTTAATTTTTTTTTCTCTTGGCCTTTTTCTTTTTCTTCTTCTCTTATGAATAAAAGTTGACCAGAACAGTTTGAACTTACCAAATCCATTGCAAGTATAGCAGCACCTATATTGGTAGTGGCAAAAGGTACGCAGAAGGGATTCATCTTCTTGTATGATACCCTCAAAGCTTCTATTGCATCGTTAAAAACCTATTCAGCGTAGCCATTACATCATAGGAACAAAAACAACTCATGGTATAAGTTTATATTGGCTATTGCACGATAGAAGAATGTAATAATGTTCCTACATCTTAGGTTTACCAGGCACTTGGCAGTTATGTGGCCTTGAGAACATTTCATTTTTGTCCCAGATAAGCAAGTATAGCTAATATGAAATTAACTATTAGAGTCAAAGTTCTTCATGCGTTACCTTCATACCTCCAAGGGCAGAACCAATTAAAATGCCACATCTAGTCTTGTCCAGATCTTCCATAACATCTTCTGTTATCCCACCATCTGCTAATGCTTTCTTGCCAGCCGTGAGCAAGTATAACAAAAACTTGTCAGCCCTTTTAGAAAGTTTTGGTGCAACCCACCCATCAGCCGAGAAATTCTTGATTTCCCCTGCTATTTTCTGTCATAGAAGGAACTATAAACATCTAAAAATATTTTATCAGGTAAAAGGAACAATAAGAATCACTTCGTGAGCCACTCAAAAAGAGAAGATTTACCGTTGGAAGATCAGAACAATCAAAAGCTTCAAGCACACTAATACCACTAACTCCTTCGAGAAGATTACGATAAAATACATCCGCATCATCACCAAGAGAGGATACCACACCAACTCCAGTTACCACAACCCTTCTTTTCTTTGCAAGAGACCTCTTCTTCACTGTGGCATCCTTCTCAGGTGGCATGGAAACAGCTGTTGTTTTGGCTGGATCAACATTACATCAGTCTCAAAGTTGACCATATGATAGGTACAGAATAGATAATGAAATCAGACCATCTTTTACAACAAAAGCATAGCAGTAAGCCTCCTGATGAAGCAATAAGTAAGTACTTAAGTACACGCTAAGTAAATATAGCATCGACAGCCGAAACACTAAGTAAATAACCAAAAAGCTTTACAACTAAAAGATGCACATTTATGTCCTATAGCATATCAACTTGTGGGAAATCTATGATCATCTTATCATTTCATCTGCAAGTCCGAATACTTTGCTAATTTCATATGCCTACAAAAGGTAATTCGAGGTAATTGTGACTAAGTTAATAGCAACCCAACCGCACAGCTAAAAACATTTTAAATGCCATGAACTCTTAAATGCTAAGTTATATTGGAAGCCAGGCATGGGCAAGGTGTTATACTGCCAAAGCTCTTAACTGCTCTTTGGGCGTCATCAGAAGAACTGCCAGAACATTGATTAAGGTGACAAATATCACGTATAAAACATTGAAACTTGAAAAAGAAATTCGTTGTCAACATAGTTTGAGGGGCTAAATGTCCACAGCTGAAATCATAGTTTGGGGCCTAAATCAGCATGCATTAAATATAACTACTAAAATCCACTAGGAACCACAAGATGCCTAGGATTCAGGATCAATAAATACATGTAGCCTAAATTCCTAAACCAAGAAGTCATAGTTCATTACCAGAATGAGCGGCTGTTTCCATCCTTCTTTGCCTACGTGTCACTGGCACTGCCTCGCACCCGAAAAGAGAAAATGCACTCTCAGTGAAGCAAGCCAAAGAGGAAGCCAGGCCCTTCGAATTGTTGTATTCCTCACAGGGCCAAAAAGCTAGACAAGAATTAAGCCAATTCTGGATTCCCGATCCACAAAAAGTAGATACCAAGGCATCACCATTATTGCTGCACCGCTTCACCACTCTTCTTCTTCTTGTGAACCTACTCAACCTTCTTGAACACTGAAAAATCGATGGCGACTTCGAAAGGTGGTCCTTTTCACAGGAAAGAGACATGCAAGCAGCTACCAGCCATGTACAGAGAGGAGAGGCAACAGAGGAAGCCACCATTGTTGAAGCTATCAAATTCACACAAAAAGAGCCCACCTTTGAAAGAAATTTCTCTGATCCATATGAATTTAGCAACGATTTTAATCAAACGATAGCACTATAAATCTTGGATTTCAATTGATATTTGAGAGGTAAAGATTTTCTAAAGAAAAAGAAGCTGATGGGGTCGAATTAGGAGAAAGATTGAGTAGGAGGAAGGAAAGCTGTCGTGGAATAGAACGCACGAGCCAGCTGACAATTTACAAAGAGTGGATGCACAGAACCGAGTCCGACTGACTCTTCTGAGACAAACAAATGGCGTGTGGCTGAAAACTATAAAATGTAAAAATTCACATTGATCTACGTGTGAGCAAAACCCAAAATACCTGGGGACAAAAAAGACCAAAATGAGGATAGAGGAGGTGGAACCGCATGAATTCCTTGATTTCAGTTGCTGTATTACGCGGGAAAGGAAGGCAATGTAACCGCTTTTCCTGTGGTTAGACATACAGATAGTGCTTGTTTAGTTTGCTTTATTTGAGGACCCTTTAACTTAAAACTAACACGTGTGACCCTGGGCATTCCAAAATCTGAGCAATATAACCTCATCACGGACAGAAGCTGCAAGCACTTGCTTCCTTAATAAACAACCGTAAAAGAAGTGAAATACCTATGAATATGCAATAACAAGTTGAAACCCAAAAGAAAAACATCGGACACTGAACGAGAGTGCATAGGTACTGGACAGGAGGAGAGACAGAGAAATGAACTTACATTGATGAAGGCGCGAGTTCTTCACTTGAGGGGGTCAGGTTTTGGAGCAGTTCCACCAGGAAGTTGGAGTGAGCTGTGAGTTTTATCTCTGATTTTCGCTTACAGACCGAGAAATGAACGTAAGAGACAAAACAAAGTCATATGATACAAATTTTCAGCTGGGGTTAGCGTAATCGAAAGGGATGTGTTGCAGGATATTCTTTAAAAGCCTAGCATCTAATTGGGAATTACAAAATGTACTGCAAATAATCATAGTTTGTTAATCAGCTGAACATCTCAATCACGTACTGAAAATCACAAGACGATAGTAGAAGTATACTATGTTTACGGGCTGTAAGAATTCCTTTATTATTTGAAATAATAGTCATGTTCTTTAAGCGTTCGCTTAATCCGTTTAAATCATATAGAAAATGGCCACTACTATATGTAGTTTATTTTTGGACTATATGTAGTGCGAAAAATTTTCATAATTTCATTTGAATTTTGAAAAATATTCAAAATCCTCTGAAGCATTTGGTGAGAAAAATTCAGATCTACGAAAAACGACATCGAATTTCAGCGTAAAAAGGTTAGTTTTTCGAACTATTCATTAATTTATATCGTTTTATGTTAAAAAAACATCAAAATCGGCCAAAAAACGGCCGATTTTGATGTTACAATCTTCCTGCAAGAGTTCCGCCAACTGAGTGGCGGAATTCTTCAGAGAATTCCGCCAGCAATTGGCGGAACTCCAGCAGAAAATTCCGCCAGTATCTGGCGGAATTTTCTGCCGAATTGTACCAAAAACGGGTACAATTCAGTGGTGAGTTGTACCCGTTTTTGGTACAATTCGACGGTAAATTCTGCCAGATTTTTGGCGGAATTCACTGGCGAATTCCGCCAGTTCATGACGGAATTCTGGCTAGAATTCCGCCAGTGCATGGCGGAATTCCGGCCATAATTGCGCCATGAACTGGCGGAATTTTGGCCGTGAATTCCACGAGGAACGGGCGAAAATATTTAAATTGCTTATTTTATTACAGTCGACGTGATAGGTTTCATTTAATTTATCGTAGTTTTAATAATTTAATTTATCTTAAGTTAGTATTAAATAATATTAGTTTAAATACGTTTATTTATTTACCTGGATTGATTATTGTTTAATTTAATTATCACCGACAGTATTTTTTGTTAAATAAGTGTTGCAGATGACGGATCCTTCTCAGCGCCGACGCGGTGTATCGCAAGACTTGGGACCAGTTTCAGACCGCAGCGGTCGATTGCACGGTCGTCATCCTATTACTGCATCTGCCAGACAGAGAGTGAGTGCGGCGAGGCGCAGTACCAGCGACATCCCCGCCAGAACGGCTGACGTCACACGGGGTATTGATTCGACGCAGGTCTCCCGTTTCAAATGATCCAGAATATGTTTAGGCTGAACGTGACATTTGCTCATTTCCTCCGTGATTTTCATCTCCCGCTCTGTCATGCGAGCGGCGAGGGAATGCCCATGTCGGATCCCGAGTTCGTGATTGTGTTTGCTGCATATTACGGCCAGACTCCACGCCCCCTCGTTATGCTCCCGGCCCATGAGTTTTAACGGACAGTGACACTTTTTAGTACCCTTCGGCTTTCGTGACTTCGTCTGGACCTCCGGTTCTGCTCCATCCTTCTGAACAGTAATGAATTTTCTGTACGCTCTGCCCCTCTCACATCTAAGCTCGACAAAGCCGTTACCCGTTCCGTCACCTTTTCGCGACCGAGCAATTATCAACAACGTCCTCACCTGTAATGCTGCCGCTTTCGCCCACTTTACTAACTCCTCTTTACTTGAAAATATATCTTGCGTGCCTAAAAACCGACTTAAATCTTCCATTTGGTCAAGATCAAAAAATTCTTCAAACAAATCTGACGACGATGAGGGGCCTTCACCGTCTCTGTAGAGTGCTCGATGAAATCTTGCCTTTCGGCCTCTCCGGTTTTCCTGCAATACATAAAACACACTAGTCCAATGTCAGTTACTACATTACGTGACTCTTGGTTATTTTTAAGACATCAAGAACCGTAACAATAAAGTTATCTGCGATGTGTAACCTAACATATGATATAATTATCAAGTATAAAATTATACAACAATACAACTAACTACGTAGTTATCACAAAAAAATTAAACAAGATTGAAACTATATCATAAGAATCTGGCAAAAGTATGATGAATTTCGCCAGTCATGGAATAATTTCGCCAGATTCTGGCGAAATTCTTCCATGAATTTCGCCAGCTTCTGGTGAAACTCGTGGAATAATTTCGCCAGACCTTCACGGTATTAATCCAAGAATTTCGCCGGAAGCTGGCGAAATTCGTCGGATATTTCCGCCACTCAGTGGCGAAAACTGTGCAAAAATTTAACAAACTAAGAAAATACGAATTTAAAGACAATGTAATAGATTTTTACCTCAAACTCGAGAGAATCCTTCGTAAAATCTTTGCTCATTGCTATATTGCGATAAAATTTGAGTGTTTTTGCATGAAAAGTGTGGACTTTTTAAAGAAATGTTAGAGAGAATTGTTGGAGGAGAGAGAGAGAAGTTTGAAAATGAAAATTTGTAACACTACATATAGTCCAAAAAAAAACTGTATATAGAAATCGCGTCGAAAATTCTACTTTCTTCCCCCCTACAATTGAATGTTTACGTTTTATTTTAAAAATATTCACTATTAAATATTTATTTTATTAAAATAATTATATATTTTATTTAAATTTTTACTGATAAACTTCTTAATTTAAGAGAAATAAATTTCACTAATACAAGAGTGTCACCGCTCACCCCTTTTACTTTATTGATTATAATGATTTAAGTTCTACTAATATGCGAATACTACCATTAATTTTTTTAATTAATAAAAATATCATAGTAATTTTTATATAATCAAAATACTCTCATTAATTCTATGTTAAGTCAAAGAAGTACTTTTTTGTAATTTCAATTAAAGTTTAATTTAATTTGCAAAGTGGAACTACAGAAATTGATTACAGCGCCAATTTGACACAAGCATATGTGTGATTTCGCTTTGCCTAGTAATTTCCACAAGCCTTTTGTATTATTTATTCAATAAATTTTGTTTTTGGTGATTGTAATTTCTCTTTTATTTGTGAATAATCATAATTTCTTCATGTTATTACTCTCTTCTTCTCATAATATTAATTCTATTTATACTTTTTATACAAATTAAATTTTTTTAATTTTATAAAATTTAAAATTAAAATACTCTTTTTTCTTTTTGCTCATAGAACAGGTTGATGATTTGTCTTTGAAAACTGACATGGTAGTAGTTATGGAAAGATAAAATTGAAATTTTTTTTATTAAATCTCTATTGGTATTAAAAATAAAATAAATAAATATTATAAAATAAATAAAGTACAAACAGAACTAAATAATGTGATATATTATTAAAACAATTTATAAAAAAAGTCTCACAACTATTTTTTGTCTTAATAATGACTCTTAACTTTAATTTTTATAATTTTAGTCTAAAATTTATTTTTTAAAAAAATATAATCATTACTGCCAGTCTTATAGTTGAATTGAGCTCAAATTTACATATTTCATGAATGTGCGTAACACATGTAGTTTTTCATGGTGTTATATTAAAAAAAATACGTGTAATCTTCATTTCTAACTATTTAAGAGGGGTGTTAAGTAAGATATGATGATTTTGTACTTTAAATCGAGCTCATGTGTATCACATATGTGAATTTTAATTAAACACTGTTATAGAATTGGAGGCAATAATTGTATTCTTTTGGAAAATAATAGAGTTGAAACTAAAATTACAAAAATTAAAGTTAAAAGACATTCTTAAAATAAAAAAATAGCTATGAGACTCTAATTGCAAATTATTCTAGTATTAATAAACCTTTATCTCGGATAGATTAAAAAAAACAATCTGTAAAAATAATCTCCAAACTTAGTTCTATAACTCATATTTTAATATTTTTGGCCAATTACATTTATATATTTTAATATTCACAATCTCAAACATCATTAATGTGGTGGATACCGATAAAGATATATACTTACATTTCATATGCCTTACGGTAGAGGGACAAATCCATCAATTCAAGAATTTTTTATCTCAAAATTCATGGCATGCGAGATTAAAATTAATTTTTTAATTAAGTAAAACTAAGTTGGATAAAAAAATGAGAGAAGAAAAAAAGACACATATTCTCCGGTCCTAATTCTTGTTTTGTAAAAATCAATTACAATCGCACGTGTCATAAATTTTGGAAGAAAAAACTCTTAAATGGACGGATTTACCCTCTACCAATAAGTCACATGATATTCAGATGTATATTTTCAAGGGTCTCTATCACATTAATAGTACTTGAGCCTGTAAATATTGAAATGTGTAGAGATGATGGAGTAAAAATATTAAAATATAAATTATGAAACTAAGGGCATATTTGGATTATGCTTTTGTTTGAATTGAATTGTACTAGAGATTATAAAAATGAATTGTTTGTGAGAGAAGAAATAGTACTCAAAGTTAAAAAAGTGAAAAAATAAATTTTTTGTTTAAAAATTAATTTAAATATACCAAAAATTATAATAATTAAGATAATTTAGAGACTATTTTACATATTACTCTTAAAAAAAAAGAGAAATAGTAAACCTCCAAAACCCAATTCTACCATTCTATTGGGCTGGAAATTTGGAATTCAGAGGATCAAAATGAGAACAATGCGGGCTTATCAAAAATATCATAAATCCGAAATAAAAGATTTGAACTCATCATGAAAAAAAGAAATCCCAAAACATTGCAACGGTAAAGGTTTCCCGTCCCAAACCCTCCATCAACTAATAATGGAATGCAGAGCAAAGGATCCCAAAGAAACTGCTGAGACAGATCAGAGATCATCAATGGCACTTTCTGAGTCTGAGAGTCGAAACTTTACCTTATCATTATCGAGTCAAAGCTTTACATGTGATTCAGAAGAAGACCCGACTTTTGATTTTCTTGAAGAGAGCTGCTCCAGCTTTTCCAGGCTCTCCATCAAGAAAACATTCAAATCCCGGTAACTTTCGTTATTAGTAAACCCATGCTGATGTTGTGCCTGTATTTCTTGTACCCAATACAAAGTGAAACGTTGAAAAGGACCTTCTATCATGCTTTGTGGGCTGTCCTTTCCCTAAGTATAAGATCATTGTCTTCTTTCATTTTAGTGTTGCCAAGGAAAAGGATGAGGATGCGGAGGGAGAGCCGTATGTCCAAGAGCCATTTGTGCCTGGGCTTGACGAAAAAGACCAGAAAAGCTATGACATTATTCAAAAGGTCATAGAAGGTTAGTCAATCATGATATTTCTTGATCAAGTTTTCGCATAAGAAACACTTTGTATTTATTAGGTGTTGTCCGAGCTAATACATGTATGTGGTCCCTCGAAGCAGCCGGCCAGGCTCAGAAGCTTAAAGTGAACCAATGTAAGATTTACCTGAGAAAACATGGTTTGAGATTGACTGGCACCAAAGACATCCTCATCAAGCGCATTCAGGAATATCTCGAGTAATCTCCGTTTTTCCGTCTAATGCCCACTCGTTCACCCCACCTATTCCCCCTTTCGCCGATGCAGGGGTAGTTTGTTGTTAGATAGGGTGGATCCTTGATTTTACGTTTCAATTGCACTGCCAATTAAGCATTCTAATGCTAGCTCTGTTTCATTTTTAGGATTCTCAATGGGGAAGGGGAGAAGAAGTATCCACCTTCAAGTTTTGTAGTGAACTGCAAAGGTACAAGCTTTTTGCATTCTTCTCTCAGGAAAGGTCTGAAATGTTCAAAAGATTTCTGTAATTTGGATTCTGGAAATTGCAGAGGTCTAATCTTTTGTTTAAGCACTAAAGAATTTTGCACCCTCTCACATAAGATTAGGTAAGGAGAAAGCAAATATATATGCTGAGGCATCAGTAATTGGATGTCACCTTTCCATATTTAGGAGACTGTTGGAAAGAGCAGCAGCATTCCTTGCCATTTAAATAGACGTGGTATAAGAAGTTAAAACCATTAAAATGTTTCTTGGATAAGTTTTGTTTTTTCATTATACTGGTGGAGGGGCTAAGTTCCTTCTGATTTATTCCCTTTTTGTCTGCTTCCTAAGTGATTTTTTCGGGTGATACAGGTGATGCATGCGCACGTGATGTCATCCTATTTGAACAGAATGTATATGAAATGTAAG
This sequence comes from Rauvolfia tetraphylla, assembly GCA_030512225.1. NCBI lineage: Eukaryota > Viridiplantae > Streptophyta > Magnoliopsida > Gentianales > Apocynaceae > Rauvolfia > Rauvolfia tetraphylla. Next base: position 654,472 of record JAJQKT010000005.1, read on the forward strand.
TCTAGCAGTAGATAAGTTTAGAATCAAATCCTGAAAGTAGAACTTTATGGTCTATACTTAATCTCTTTATTGGCAGCATATGATGAAGCAGGCAACAGATAAATTTACTTGTATCTCCCGTACTAGCAGCTAGTAGGTGTACACGTTACATAATGGTTACATTCCGTCAGTCTTCTAAAAGCATAAAGGATAACTTGATTTTCTCTAAGCATAAAGGAGTAACAATGTTGTGGATATTGATTTTCCAGAAGAGGATTACTCAGATTCTTAAATGATGGGATTTTGCTATTTATCAGGTTCAACATTGCCTCAAGGTGTGGTAATGGTCCTCCTCGTGGAACTAGAGTGATTGCCGGCAGAATTGTGAAGGAGAGTTATGGTGCCGCTAAGCAACAACATACATTTACTGTGAGCAACAATACCATCAACTTGGATTTGTAAATTTTATGCAAAAGATTAAAAATGAAAAATCACTACAAGTTTCATGACCATGTCAGGGTTTAGCACCGAGGCAAAAGGTGTTGACCCCTGCATCTTGACTATAATGTTAGAAAATGACCTCCTGTAATACAAATCTTCACTTAGAAGACAAATTTGGTGTCCGTGAAGTTACCTTGTCTATGTTCCAGGCTTCCTTTGCATGTTCTTGTTCTAATTATGTGCCACATAAGAAATTATTGGATGTTCCTTGCTATAGTATACAAAAGCGAATGATGGATTCTCGTTATGATTCAATTCTGTTCTATTTTGTGAGTTTATAGTTAAATATAATGAGCTCCCAGTGAAATTCTAACTCTCTTGCAATACTCTGAGTAGATTGAGGTGTTATGGAGCAAAGGAGAGAAGCCACTTCCTCCTCTTCATCCCCTTCTAATCAAGGGCAGAAATCTTTATAGGTTAAAAACAATGAGACAGGTCGGTAACATGTGGAGAAAATTACTTCCTCTCTATTTGTTACTTGGCATCATATTATCCTCACAGTTACCTTGCTTTTGAACTATCAGAAATGGGAAGATGAAGGGGAAAGGCAAAAAATCTTGATTGAGAAACATGCTCGAGGTTGTGTTGCTCGATCAAAGAGGGAGACGCGCATACAGCAGAGGGAAATGAGGAAGATGCTGAAATCAAATAGGTATTGGAGAAATGAAAAGGTGCATTTAATTGATCCAAATAATTTGTTCTATAAACTTGTACCAACTCTCTTGAATTTTTTACATTTTAGGGTTCTAGAAGCAACAGAACTAAGCAGAAATGAAGAAGAGACTAGAAAACAGAAACTAAACTCCGTATCCATTACCTCGAAGAATATGCCTAACCAACCTCAACAGCAGGCAGAGAACATGCACCATGTTAGTCAAGCACAATGGTTGCCTACTGCTTCCCTGAAAGCAAACTCCAATTTCGACAGGCTTCATGTTCAGAGGCAAATTTTGACCGGCCTGAACAGTAATCTTTTTATGGTTCCTTCTGGAGTAAGCACTCATGGACAGTACTTCAAGTTGAAGCATTCAATGAGTTCAGGTCACCCGGTCTCTAATAATGAAGAACCTGAAAATCACTACTCACTAGGAAGTAAAAACAATGTACCCGAAAGAGATGCGCATCAAGAAAGCATGAATCTCAAGGCTGCTAAGAGCTCATTTCAAGGGCATAATCAGAGTTTAGTGCAAAGGAAATATTCTCACAGAAACATCAGCTTCAATCCTTCAGGAAACGCAAGGCAAGTCCAGGCTCATGTTGGGCTCAAGAATTTGAATGCTGCTGAGGTTCTAGTTCCAGACCTGAGACCTCAGAACAGTAGGCTATGCAGATATTATGTGCAAGGAAGGTGTTACTATGGACAAAATTGCATGTATTTGCACCAGTGTTGAAAGGTTTAGACAGTAAAGGTGATCCACTTCTTGAGTAAGGGGGAGAGGATTTTGATATGACTGTGAATAGGAAGAAGTTTCAGGCGGTTTGCTGGCTAGAGTATAGTTTTCTTTCTGGCGATTTCAACCCGACTGTGAATAGGAATTGGCTATGCGTCCTTGTCTCTTCTGCTTTCTTTATAACAGGAAGAAACCAGTGGTGAAGGTAGAATTTTTTTTTTTTTTTCTGTCAATCAATCTCTTCAGTCGTCAAATTTCATTTGGACTTCAATTATTGTACTATATTGCTTGTTAGTTGTTAATATTATAGAGAGGCCTGAACTCACCAAGAAAAAAAGAAAGGCCTGAATCCGTTAAAAACAGGCCATTTCAAGTAAGATGTTTAGTCTTACTAGTTGTCAGGTCCATGAAGAGAAGCGAATTGATTGGGTGTATTTGGACCGACTCTTATTACTAAAAAGGCACTTTTTCTATATTTTTCACTTCGGCTGCATTTCATTCATCCTTTTCTCAATTATCGAAGGGGCACACCAAAAGCTCTACTTACAGAGCGATAGACTTAGTAGCTTATAAACCGCAAAAATCACTGCTCACGGAGATGGTCTTTCTATAACCGCAACGCGATGACTATAGAATCAAAGGTCAACGTTAACATGACACCGGCGGTACCAAATTTATCATTATCAATGAGATAAAGATAGTTATTTTTTTGCTATCTTTACTATTTATTTATGTTCAGATGTAGGGTTAAAAATATGAAGGTTAGAATATAATGCGTTATAGTATTATTTATACTTTATGTACATGTTATTATAACTGTAACGTCGACGATTATAGAATCAAAGGCCAATGTTAACATGACACTACCGGCGGCACCAAACCTATTATTATCGATGAGATAAAGATAGCTATTTTTTTGCTGTCTTCACTATTTACTTATGCTCAGATATAGAGTTAAAAACTTGAAGGTTAGAATATAATGTGTTATAATATTATTTATACTCTATGTACATGTTATTATAACTACAGCGTCGACGACTGTAGAATCAAAAGCCAATGTTAACATGACACCGCGGGCGGCACCAAACCTATCATTATCGATGAGATAATGACAACCATTTTTTTGTTGTCTTCACTATTTACTTATGCTCAAATGTAGGGTTAAAAACATGAAGGTTAGAATATAATGCGTTATAATATTATTTATATTCTATATACATGTTATTATAGATTAAATATATTATAAATAATAATTTAAGTTATAATTTTTTTGAAATTTTCATTTCTTTTAATGTAATAAAATTTAATCAATTTCTAATAATTTTGAACCATTATATATAATATAAAAATCCAAATTATCATGATTGGAAAAAACATATTAAAAATTCTAATTAAAATATACATTATTGCTCTTCAAGTCACAATGATAATCTATAAGTAAATTTACATTAAAATTTTCAACAATTCATTTTTGAAAAATCATCTTCAATGCCGTTAAAAAAGTTTAGTATTAAATATCTTCATATTTGAAAATGATTACTCTATTATTACTATTGAAACTGAAAGAGTTAAAATAAGAATTATTATCCTATATACAAATTGACAAACTTTGAATTTTGAGAAAAATTAGATAAAGTTGACTTTTTTAAAGAAAATTTGAAAGTTGTATCACATGAAATGACTCTATGTTGTGTCATTTATATCATTTCACTATTAGTAAAGTTATGTAGAAGAAATAGGAGAATTAAATGAGAAATAACAATTTTTTTTCTTTATATAGAAATAGCACAAATTTTTCACAATAAGTATTTTCATTTTGTGGAGTTTGGAGGAACCATTTTGCATATTTTGTATATATTTTTTCGAAACACCATCACAATTTTAATATAATTTGTATAACTAAAATAGGGTCATTTAAAGTGCTAGTTCGCCATGACAAGTACAGTTTGATTACGATTTTATATATTACTTTTTGTAATTTGTATATAACTCATTTATAATTGTTTAATTAAATATTTTTTATCTAATATCTAAGAGATGCTTAGAGTATTTTGGAAGAATAATTATTCATACATAATAATTATTATATTTTATAAAATAATTTTTTAACTTTATAAAATAATTATTCATATTTTATATAATAAATATTTATATTTAAATAAATAATTTTTTATATATAAATAACTAATTATTTTATAAAATTAAATAATTATTTCTCAAAATATCTCTAAATATCTTTCACCATTAAATTAAAAAAATATATTCAACTATCACAAATGAATCCTAAAAAGTGGGGTACAGTACAGCAGTGACAATTGACCCACTCGGTTCAGTCCCCTCTTCCTTCAGTCTCTGAGCTGAATTCGAGTTTTCTACCCTCTCTCTCTCTCTCTCTCGTTATTTGCCCAGTGTCCGCCGAGCATCGGCGCAGTAAACCATGGTTTTTCCCTCAGGTAAATGTTGTTTTATGTCAATTTACTCAGGACTGATGGCGAAAATACCTTCCAGATTTTTGTTTCGCAAGTGGAAAGATTTCTTATCAAAGTTTAAACGATTTTGTCGAGTATTATGTTTCTTTTCTAGCTCTGGATGATTGTTCTTGTGGAGGCATTATTCTCTGGGTTGTTTTAGTTCTGTTCTGCTGTCTGCTTATAGCAAAGCATCAGCCTTTTGCGTGGAAGAAGCCTCAGGCTTCACTATCACGATTAGTATGAAGAGAGGTTAGATGAAAAGATTGTTGAAACTTGTTCTAGAATATCGATTGTCAAATTGAAAATCAAGAATACTTGTTTTGCTTCCAAACTATCCCTTTATTTTCCCTCCCCACGGAATGATAGTCAAGCAACATAGCAATAATTTGGGTTAAATGTTTTTGGTACCAAGCTATATGCTCATTCTTGTTAATTGAAGACCATTTAAGTAAGGTTTAGACTTTATGATGATTAAGTTAAGATATGTGAACTTCCACAGGATATATGGCAGCTGAACCGGTCAAAGTCAATGAGTTCCAGGAACTTGCGAAGCAAACCCTTCCAAAGATGTATTATGACTACTTTTCTGGAGGAGCTGAAGATCAGAACACGCTCAAAGAGAATGTGGAAGCATTTAAAAGAATCACGTAAGCTGCAACACCTGTTACTAATGTAGTAAACAGGAGAACGTGGCTGTTAACGAGCGTTCTATGTCATTCCAGTATCCAGCCAAGAATTCTAGTGGATGTGAGCATAATAGACATGTCGACCACTATTTTGGGCTATAGAACTTCAGCTCCCATTATGATTGCCCCAACTGGCATGCATAGGTTAGCACACCCTGAAGGTAAATATGTTTTATCCTTTTCTTCTGGAATCTGTTTGCTAATTGGTACCTGAGATGGAAACTATCTCTGTTCCAGGGGAAGTTGCAACAGCCAGAGCTGCAACTGCATGTAACACCATAATGGTACAAATTTTCCAGGTCTGAATTCATTGCTCTAAGGACTGCAATACTAAGAGTCATTCTGGATTACAGGCATTGTCCTTCTCATCAAACTGCACCATGGAGGATGTTGCTTCCAGTTGTAATGCTGTCCTCTTCTTTCAGTTATATGTAATATTACTGGATCTTAATATTTCTTGAGAATGTTTTTTCTTTTTCAAATGAATACATTTCTTTGATAGAGCATGTGATATTTGTTCATAATCCTATATCCATTGGTTTTTAGGTTTACAAACGGCGAGATGTATCTGCTCTGATGGCACAAAGAGCTGAAAGAAATGGATTCAAGGCTCTAATCGTCACTGTTGATACTCCGAGACTTGGTCGTAGAGAGGCGGACATTAAGAACAAGTGAATGTTTTAACATCCATTCATGTGTGCCATTCCATGAGATTGAAAAGTTAATGTATTCTTAGGAACTATATTATTTGGATAAAAAGGAAGTTCTTCCCATTATGTAAGGATCTTCTCTTTTCTTCCTCCAATATTGGACCAATAATTCATATTACTCTTTTCAGGATGATTGTTCCTCAATTGGAAAATCTCAAGGGTCTCATCTCACGTGATGTTGACGCTGTAAGTGAAACAGATCAGTTCCTTGTGTATTGTTATGTAAGTAATTGGAGCAGAACTTCTTGTTAGATGCAACCTGCTAAGGGACAAAGAAATTTTGCTCAGTAGAAATAATTCCTGGGAGAACATTCTAAAAGTCAGCTGGAAATATCCCTCTACTAATGGAAATTCGCAGTGAAACTCATCTTACAAGTCTGATGTACATTCTTTGTCTTCCTTTACTTTTTTTGACCATTTCAGATATTGAGGATGGGATATAACTGATTTTCTGCGTGCCTTCTTCCCCAATCTTCTCTCTTGATTTTAAATTTTGTTGCCCAAGTAATATGTCTATATTGAGAAAGCAACAATTTTGCATGTACTTTCTGGTTGTAGTTTGCTGGCTGTGTAGCATATGCATTCTGTGATTCCACACAGAAATCCTTGCCTGCTTTACTGCTAGGGGTTTAGTGCTACATGCACATGCCACCTGTTGTACCATTATAAATTCACAAGTTTGTGTAGAGAGAATATCATTATTATTGATTTGCCAATACTTTGACAGGATAAGGGTTCAAAACTTGAAGCTTATGCTGCGACAACTTTGGATCCCTCTCTTTCATGGAAGGTATGATTTCTAAAAGTTTTATTCCTCTTGACTTGTGAATATGCTTTAATGCTAATTTATCTTTGAAAATTTCAGTCTTCACTTTTGCACTTTCCTGCATGCTCTTGAAGTTACAGTTGCTGTAGGCCATAGGTTATGCTTTTACTCAGTTACTCATAAAACTACTTGTGGTGTTTCTGTGTAATAACATTAAAGAAGTCCTTACAAGTTTTAACTGTCTGGGACTGAGATTATTGTATGTGTAATGGCCGTGTTATGTTGTTTTGGTCATTTTCATGCAGAGAATTAAGAGGTCCTTTTTTGCAGTGTCTTCTAACTACTTTCTACCTCACTTCTGCAGGATATAGCATGGTTAAAATCCATTACTAGTTTACCAGTTCTGATCAAGGGAGTTCTCACGGGTGAAGATGGTAAGAGTTTCCACATTTTTCTTGCACTTACTGGAATAAACATAACTTGAGTTAGTGATTTACTTTCTCTTATATGATTCCAATCCCTCAGAAATCTGAAAATTCTGTTTCTAGTTTCATCCATCTTTTTACTATCAAAGTGCCATTTGAAAGACACTTGGATTAAGTCCTTGTAATTTATTTTAATATGACTTAAAAATAGCCATTTAATGCCTTGCAGCAATAAAAGCATTGGAAGTTGGAGTTGCTGGAATCATTGTGTCTAATCATGGAGGTCGCCAGCTAGATTATTCCCCAGCTACCGTTACTGTTCTGGAAGAGGTTATTCTCTGTTCTGGTTATTAGATTTTATGATTTTGGTGTCTAGTAGCCAACATATAACATATTGAAATTGTTAGCCAATTCTCATATTTGTTAGTAGTTCTTTAGAATTGGATGTGCCAAATCCCAAATCTGGAAGGTATTAGGATATGTGTCTGGCTGCTTAACTGGTATGACAGAAACCATTACACAAATCCTCTTTGTCACTCGAATTGCAAAATACGCTCTAGAAATCGAACAAATTTGAAGTCTTTGACAATTTTTTTTTTTGCTTCTTTGAGTTATTGGCTTGCAAATAACGCAAGAACAAAGCATGATTGTGAGACAATGAATTCCCACCGTGTAATTTGGGCCAGCTAATTATAGCATACATAAGTGGATTTCAGTGTAAAAGCCAAATATTTCTGTTGATGTTGATATTTCAGGTGGTTCATGCTGTTCAAGGGAAAATTCCCGTTTTCCTGGATGGAGGTGTGAGGCGAGGAACGGATGTTTTCAAGGCTTTGGCTCTTGGTGCACAAGCTGTCATGGTAATTTATATGTTTAAATCCGGTGCTACTAGCTCCAGCCATTTTCCCGTATCTTCTGATGTTGGCTGTGTTTTAATGCTGCAGATCGGACGGCCGGTGGTCTATGGGCTGGCGGCAAAGGGAGAATATGGGGTGAAAAGAGTCATCAACATGCTGAAGGATGAGCTGGAGCTCACCATGGCCCTTGCTGGCTGCTGCACTGTCAAGGACATCGCGAGACGGCTTGTGAGGACAGAGCTTGATCGATACCGGTGCAGGATGTAATTGAAATATCAATTTATTGGACTGCAATTTTTCATTATCCGCGAATTAGATGAACCTGCTGCCTTTTGTATTATTATACACATAATACTACTTTCACTGGAACAGTGGGAAAATGGAAAGAATTTTTGTTATCATCATAAATTTTCTTTTCTTTTCTTTTCCCTTCTTTATGTGGTTGGGGGGCTGGCTTCTATTGTCTTAGAGAGAAGCAAAGTGTAACATATTATTATTATTTTTTTTTGGTAACGAAAAGAATTTTTTTATATACACACAGACCTTAATGTATTCGGGGAGAAAAAAAAAAGAACATAATGGGTCTATGAACACCGATGGACCTTTATTTAGTACATGAAGCACTGGATGCTCAGCACCCTAATAATCCGAAAGCAAAAGGGTAGAACACGTTTTGGAGGAGTAGTTAATACTCCTATCCGTTTTGAGAAAAGAATTATAAATATAATAAAATACTTATATTAAAGTATTTTTGATACTCTTAATACATAAAAAAAGAGTTAAAGATGATCGAAAAATCGATTTCAAGGTTTTAACAAACTTGAGACTTGAGAGAGAAACAATAGCAATTGAGGATTTATGCAAAAAGCTTTTTATTAATTGGGAGAGTGCAAAAGGTTACAAGTCTAGAATTTTGTATTGTTATTTATCTATATAAATTATAGTCTGTAATAAATAATTCTAATTATTAAAGTATGACAGCTATGACATGCTCAGCATTCCACTCTTTTCCTTTGAATGATTTGGCAGCTGACTGTACTTGTGAATGCATTTCTTCTTTTGTTTTCTTCTTGCTCGTTTTTCCCTCTCTGTAAATAAAGTAGGTTTTTCTCTGCTTTTCCTTGCTTACAATTTTCTTATCTTTCACATCCTTCAACAAAAGAGGAAGAGAAAGAGAGAGAGAGAGAGAAAAAAAAAAATAAATTAAAAAATGATGAGATAAGAATATTATTGAAAAATATATAATAAATATTTTTTAAAATATGTAAACTTATTTATACATAAAATAATTTGTTTCAGTTAATATGATTTATATTTTGAAAAAGAGATAGCATTCTTGGTTTTTTCTATCTTGTCTTTAGGGCCTTTAGCCAAGTAGTCAACCACTTGATTCCCCTCCGGATGCAAGATGTCTTAAGGTCATTCCGGGATTTGGCATGGCAGTGCCTTTCAATCAAGCACAATCTTGTAGCACCGGGGACATTACGCTATGACGCATTCACCTGCATTCTTGTTTATCTTCGTACATTTTACCACTTGGACAAGCATACGCTCAATATAACCACATTATTCTAAATAATACAGCAGTGGTGAATTAAAGAAGGTGTGAGATTATCCAGAAAAAAAGAAAAAAACCACCTTAAAGTAAGAATCACATATTCACGTTTCTTTTCTTAGGAAAGACATCTTGATGTATTAATTATCCCCATTCACATTTCTTTGGCAGTACAGATGAGAATAGTTTTTCCCTTCCTAACAGCAAACTCCAATTTCGACAGGCTTCATGTTCAGAGGCAACCTTTAACCAGCCTGAACAGCAATCTTTTTATGGTTCCTTCTGGAGTGAGCACTCATGGACAGTACCGCAAGTTGAAGCATTCAATGAGTTCAAGTCACCCAGGATTTAATAATGAAGAACCCGAAAATCACTACTCACTATGAAGTAAAAACAATGTACCCGAGAGAGGTGCGTATCAAGAAAGCATGAATCTCAAGGCAGCTAAGAGTTCATTTCAAGGGCATAATCAGAGTTCAGAGCAAAAGAATTATTCTCACAGAAACATCAGTTTCAATCCTTCAAGGAGCGCAAGGCAAGTCCAGGCTCATGTTGGGCTCAAGAACCTCAGAACAGTAGGCTATGCAGATATTTTGTGCAAGGAAGGTGTTACTGTGGACAAAATTGCAGGTATTTGCACCAGCTTTGAGAGGTTTAGACAGCAAAGGTGCTCCACTTCTTGAGTAAGGGAGAGGATTTTGACATGACTGTGAATAGGAAGAAGTTTCTGGCTGTTTGCTAGCTAGAGTATAGTTTTCTTTTCTGGCGATTTCGACCTGACTGTGAATAGGGATTGTCCATGCGTCCTTTGCTCTTCTCCTTTCTTTATAACAGGAAGAAACCAGTAGTGAAGGGACAAATCTTTTTTGTCAATCAATCTCTCCAGTCTTCAAATTTCATTAGGACTTTAATGACTCGTATTAAAATTGCTTGTTTGTTGTTATCGAAAGGCCTGAATTCATCAAAAACGGGCCCTTTCAAGCGAGATGTTCAGTCTTTTTAGTTGCCAGATCCCAACCACTGTAGGCATGAAAGCATACTATCGGATTTCCTCGTGTCCACAATAGTTGGGACTAACTTAAAAAAAAAAAAAAGTTAGAGGCTACGAAAGGAAACAAACAATTAAGGACCAAAAATAAAAATTAAAAATAGTTGAAAGATAATTTTTAATAATATTTTACTGTATCTTGATTTAATATATCTTAATATTTTTCAATAATGATTCCTATTAGTCATATTAAATAATACAACATTTAAACAAAAAATTTTGAATAAATTTGTTACAATTTTGAATATTGTAATTTTATAAGGAAAATATATAAAGATAATAATCAGTCAAAATATGAAAAATTTAATTAATTAGAAGATTATTAAGCTAGGAGTTAGGAAAAATGTTAAAAGAGATGAGTGAATAAAAGTATAATAAATAAAAATTTATAGATAAATATGTAAAAAAATAATTTGTAAACAAATTTTTATTTTAAAATTTATACTTTATTTTTCTTCTTTTTATAACTACAAACCATTTTTGTTTTTAACTTGGTGATATATTGTCAGATTCTATTTTACCCATAGTGACTGGGATCAATTGCAAAAAAAAAAAAAAAAAAGATTAAGGATTAAAAAAATGAAGAACTATTTTTGATAATTACTCTTTAAAAGAAAACCATCCTCAGCCAAGAAAACCACATACTAATCAGATTCTTGCAAAGTAAAATGGAAACCAACTTCCCTTGCGTTCCCAGAATGATACTTCTTTCTTTTTTAAAAGCCATAGCTAATAAGATCCTTTTCTCAATTATCGAAGGGGCAAACCAAACCAAAATCCCTACTTACACAGAGATGGACTTCGTAACTTATAAGCCGCAAAAATCACTGCTCACGGAGATGGTCTTTCTATAACTGCAACGCCGACGACGAAAGACTCAAAGGCCATAGTTAACATGACACTGTCGGCGGCACCAAACCTATCATTTTCGATGAGATAAAGACATCCACTTTTTTCTGTCTTCGCTATTCGCTTATATGCAGTGACGGATGTAGGATTGAAAACCTGATGATTAGGATATAATATAGAAGATTGATCAAATAATTTTATTGATGCAAGGCAGTTTTTAATAATTTTAATGTGTTTTAATTCTTATTTTTTAAAAAAATAAAGAAAAAAAAGAAAAACTTGGGGAGGGGATGCCAAGTTGGGTTTTCTTTTCTTTTTTATTTCTTTTTTTTTGTTAAAATTTTTTAACAATTATTTTAATAAATATTCTTTATTATTTTTTATTTTTTAAGTTTTAAAATTTTATATTAAGATTTAAAATTATAATTCAATTATAATTATTTAAAATTAATTTAAATTTTGATTACAATAATTATAATTTTAAAATCTATTTTTTTTTATTTTTAAAATTTTAAATAAGTGATCAAACTTAATATCAATACAATTTAGATGAATTGATGAATCTTGAACGTCCATTACACCTCACTATATAATGATTATTAGAAAACGAATAAAATAAATATCATATACAAAATTTGAGATATTGTAGAGTGTTTGAAAGATAAAAATATTAAAATTATTTAAAAATCGTCATATATTAATAAAATCGTTCTACTTTAGTACTTATGTATAATATATTATATCATTTGTACTTTAGAGGTTGATGTTATTATGGATTAAATATATTTATGAATTTAAGTTTTAATTTTTTTTAGAATTCTTTCATTTATTTTAAAGTTATAAATTTTATACAATTTGTAATATACTTGATACATTATATATAGTATACTTAATCCAAATTAATGTGATTTGAATGCACATATTTGAAAAACCTAATTAAAATATACATTATCATTTTTAAGTCACAAACACAATGTATAAATAAATTTACATTAAAATTTTTAACAATTTATTTTTCAATATATATTACTAGTAAATGTTCGAACAAAGAAAAATCATCTTCAATCTCGTTGTAGCGTTCAATATTATCTATCTTCATATTTGAAAATAATCATTCTATTATAACTAGAACTATCAAATGGGCTAGGCTGGTTCGAGCCTGACCTTGTTCGATACAAAATTTAAGGGCCGATTTTCTTTTTGAGTTAGGGTAGAATTGTGCCCAAGCTTTAATTTTGAGTCCAACATATTTTTGGGCCGAGCTTAGGCTTGTATAAGCTCAACCCGTTATAAGCTCGGCCCAAGTGTATAGATATAATAATAATTATTATTATTATTATATATTAATAATTTATTGATATAATAGTAATAATTTATGTACAATATAATACTATATATTTAATTTATAAAATTGATATGTGTATATGTTAGAAAATATTTTCCTTATATTTTCTAAAAGGAGGAGTAAGGATTTAAAAGATTGATGATTTTATATAGTTGTACGTTTCTATTTTCTTAAGAAAATTATTTTTATTTTAGATATTTGTATATATCAGTAATATTATGATAACTATAAACTAAGTTCTTCTTATTATAAGTATTTATTAGTACTTATGCTTATACTTATTGATGTAAATAATTATTTTTCTTTGTGCTATATATAAATCAATCTTATTATCTATAGTGACTGTAAAGTATATATTATTATTATATTTGTTATAGTATGTTTTTATCTTTGTATATTACTATATTAGTTGATATTATTAACTTATTTTATTTAATTATTTTAATTGATGTATCAAAACAATATTAATGTGTTTCATTTTTTACAACATAAAAATTCTTGTAATTTATTTATATTTTATAATTTTTGTTGATACAATTTCTTTGTAGGAAAGATGATATGACAACTAATAATTTAATTATTTGTAAAAATATATACTTTATATATGTATATGCACACGCATCTATATTTTTTTTATTGCACAATTTAAATTTAAAAAGATAAAAAAAACTCAATACTTATATATTTTTTATTTTATTATTTAATAGTTAATATATGTATCTAATTATTTAATATTTATATCACCTGAAATGTATATAATTTTTTAATACTTATATCTAATATTTATATCATTTTTCTTACTTAATAGTACTTAATATATTTTGATTATTTAAAAAAGATAAAGAAAAAAAGAATTATTTTGGGTTGGCTTGAGTCCCATGTTAGTCGAGCTCAGACGCAACATTAGCGAGCCGGTTCATGCTCAATATGTCTTAGACCGGGCCGAACCTGAGCCTGATCAAGCTTGGCTTATAGAGCCTGATTAACAGGCCCAATTATAACTATTGAAAGAGAAATATTTAAAAATAAAACTCACCATCTTATATACAAGTGGAGAAACTTAGATTTTTTTTTATCAATTATTAAGACAAATTAGATGATGTTGATTTTTAAAAAAAAAATTATGAAAGTTGTATCATATGATAAAATGACTCTAGGTTGAACTATTTGTATCATATTACTATTAGTAATGTCTTGTGGATGAAATAGGAGGATAAAATGAGAAATAACAATTATTTTTCTTTATATAAAATGAGAAGATTGAATTATAAATAACGCAAAATTTTCAAAACAAAAACAAAAACAAGAATTGCCATTTTTTATGTTATTTATATTTTCTTTTACACACCATCGCAATTTTAATATAATCTATATAACTAAATATATATTTTTTTCAAAAAAAAGAGCCGAAAGGGTCGGTCCACCTCTGCTCAATGTGCTCGCTTCGGCTACGGCCCTCGTGACGATTGGCCCACTCTTCATTCAGTCCGTGAGCTGAATTCGAGTTTTCTACTCTCTCTCTCTCTCTCTGTGGCGTGATTTGCCGAGAATCTGCCGAGGCTTGGCGCAATACATTTGGGTTTTTTCCCTCAGGTTAATTTAGTTTTATATCAGGTTACTCAGGACTGATGGCGAAAATACCTTCCGGTTTTTTGTTTCGCAAGTGGAAAGATTTCTTATCAAAGTTTAAACGATTTTGTTAAGTATTATGTTCTTTTCTAGCACCGGATGATTGTTCTTGTTGAGGCATTATTTTCTGGGTTGTTTTAGTTCTGTTCTGCTGAAAGCTTATAGCAAAGTATCGGCCTTTTGCATGGAAGAAGCCTCAGGCTTCACGATCACGATTAGTATCAAGATAGATTAGATAAAGGACTGTGTTGAAATTGTTCTAGAATATCGATTGTCTAATTGAAAATCAAGAATACATGTTTTTCTTCTAAAGTATCCCTTTATTTTTCCTCCCCACCGAGTGATTCTCAAGGAACATGGCAATAATTTGGGATCTGATAACTTGGGTTAAATGTTTTGGATGCCAAGTTATATCCTTATGCTTGTTAATTGCAGGTCATTTAAGGTTTAGACTTTATGATGATTAAGTTAAGATATGTGAACTTCCACAGAATATATTGCAGCTAAACCGATCAAAGTGAATGAGTTCCAGGAACTTGCAAAGCAAACCCTTCCAAAGATGTATTATGACTACTTTTCTGGAGGAGCTGAAGACCAGTATACGCTCAAAGAGAATGTGGAAGCATTTAAAAGAATCACGTAAGCTGCAACACCTGTTACTAATGTAGTGACAGAAGAACGTGGCAGTTAACAAGAGTTCTATGTCATTCCAGTATACAGCCAAGAATTCTAGTGGATGTGAGCATAATAGACATGTCGACCACTATTTTGGGCTATAGAACTTCAGCTCCCATTATGATTGCCCCAACTGCCATGCATAGGTTAGCACACCCTGAAGGTAAATATTTTTTTATTCTTTTCTTCTGGAATTTGTTTGCTAATTGGTACCTGAGATGGAAACTATCTCTGTTCCAGGGGAAGTTGCAACAGCCAGAGCTGCAGCTGCATGTAACACCATAATGGTACAAATTTTCCAGGTCTGAATTCATTGCTCTGAGGACTGCAATATTAAGAGTCATTCTGGATTACAGGCATTGTCCTTCTCATCAAACTGCACCATGGAGGATGTTGCTTCCAGTTGTAATGCTGTCCTCTTCTTTCAGTTATATGTAATATTACTGGATCTTAATATTTCTTGAGAATGTTTTTTCTTTTTCAAATGAATACATTTCTTTGATATAGCATGTGATATTAGTTCATAATCCTATATCCATTGGTTTTTAGGTTTACAAACGGCGAGATGTATCTGCTCTGATGGCACAAAGAGCTGAAAGAAATGGATTCAAGGCTCTAATCGTCACTGTTGATACTCCAAGACTTGGTCGAAGAGAGGCGGACATTAAGAACAAGTGAATGTTTTAACATCCATTCACTTGTGCCATTCCATGAGATTGAAAAGTTAATGTATTCTTAGGAACTATATTATTTGGATAAAAAGGAAGTTCTTCCCATTATGTAAGGATCTTCTCTTTTCTTCCTCGAATATTGGACCAATAATTCATATTACTCTTTTCAGGATGATTGTTCCTCAATTGGAAATTTCAAGGGTCTCATCTGACGTGATGTTGACGCTGTAAGTGAAACAGATCAGTTCCTTGTGTATTGTTATGTAAGTAATTGGAGCAGAACTTCTTGTTAGATGCAACCTGCTAAGGGACAAAGAAATTTTGCTCAGTAGAAATAATTCCTGGGAGAACATCCTAAAAGTCAGCTGGAAATATCCCTCTACTAATGGAAATTCGCAGTGAAACTCATCTTACAAGTCTGATGTACATTCTTTGTCTTCCTTTACATTTTGTGACCTTATCAGATATTGAGGATGGGATAT
Organism: Rauvolfia tetraphylla; assembly: GCA_030512225.1. NCBI lineage: Eukaryota > Viridiplantae > Streptophyta > Magnoliopsida > Gentianales > Apocynaceae > Rauvolfia > Rauvolfia tetraphylla. Next base: position 670,512 of record JAJQKT010000005.1, read on the forward strand.
AACTGATTTGCTGCATGTCTTCTTCTCCAACCTTTTCTCTTGATTTTAAATTTTCTTGCCCATGTGATACGTCTATGTTGAGAAAGCAACAATTTTGCATGTACTTTCTTCCTATCGTGTGCTGGCCGAGTAACATATGCATTCTGTGATTCCACATAGAAATCCTTGCCTGCTTTACAGCTAGGTATTTAGTGCTGTATCCGCTTGCCACCTGTTGTACCATTATAAATTCTCAAGTTTGTGTAGAGAGATATCATAATTATTGATTTACCAATACTTTGACAGGATAAGGGTTCAAAACTTGAAGCTTATGCTGCGACAACTTTGGATCCCTCTCTTTCATGGAAGGTATGATTTCTAAAAGTTTTATTCCTCTTGACTTGTGAATATGCTTTAATGCTAATTTATCTTTGAAAATTTCAGTCTTCACTTTTGCACTTTCCTGCATGCTCTTGAAGTTACAGTTGCTGTAGGCGAGGGGTTGTACAGTTACTCATAAAACTACTTGTGGTTGTTTCACTGTAATAACATTAAATAAGTCCTTACAAGTTGTAACTGTTCTGGGTCTGAGATTATTGTATATGTAATGGCCAATGTCATATCATTTTGGTCATTTTCATGCAGAGAATTAAGAGGCCCTTTTTGCACTCTCTTCTAATTACTTTCTGCCTCACTTCTGCAGGATATAGCATGGTTAAAATCCATTACCAGTTTACCAGTTCTGATCAAGGGAGTTCTCACGGGTGAAGATGGTAGAGTTTCCACATTTTTCTTGCACTTACTGGAATAAACATGACTTGATTTAGTGATTTACATTCTCTTATATGATTCCAATCCCTCAGAAATCTGAAAACTCTGTTTCTAGTTTTGTTCATCCTGTTACTATCAAAGTGCCATCTGAAAGACATTTGGATTAGGTCCTTGTAATTGATTTTAATATGACTAAAGAATTGCTATTTAATGCCTTGCAGCAATAAAAGCATTGGAAGTTGGAGTTGCTGGAATCATTGTGTCTAATCATGGAGCTCGCCAGCTAGATTATTCCCCAGCTACCGTTACTGTTCTGGAAGAGGTTATTCTCTGTTCTGGTTATTAGATTTTATGATTTTGTTGTCTAGTACGCCACATATAACCTTTGAAATTGTTAGCCGATTCTCATATTTGTTAGTAGTTCTTTAGAACTGAATGTGCCAAACCCCAAATATGGAATGTAATAGAATATGTATCTAACTGTTTAACTATGACAGAAACTCTTACACAAATCCTTTTCTGTCACTTGAATTGCAAAATACACTAGAAATGAAACAAATTTGAAGTCTTGACAATTTTTTTTTTTTCTCTTTGAGTTATTGGCCTGCAAATAATGCAAGAACAAAGAATGATTGTGAGACACTGAATTCCAACCGTGTAATTTGGGCCAGATAATTCTAGCATACATAAGAGGATTTTAGTGTAAAAGCCAAATGTATTTGTTGGTGGTGATATTTCAGGTGGTTCATGCTGTTCAAGGGAAAATTCCGGTTCTCCTGGATGGGGGTGTGAGGCGCGGAACGGATGTTTTCAAGGCTTTGGCTCTTGGTGCACAAGCTGTCATGGTAATTTATATGTGTAACTTGGATGCTACTAGCTCCAGCCATTTCCCTGTATCTTCTGATGTTGACTGTGTTTTAATGCTGCAGATCGGACGGCCGGTGGTCTATGAGCTGGCGGCAAAGGGAGAATATGGGGTGAAAGGAGTCATCGACATGCTGAAGGATGAGCTTGAGCTCACCATGGCCCTTGCTGGCTGCTGCACTGTCAAGGACATCACTAGATTGCATGTGAGGACACAGCTTGATCAACACCGGTGCAGGATGTAATTGAAATGTCAATTCATTGGACTGCAATTTTTTATTATCCATGAGTTAGATGAACTCTGCGCCTGTTTATATTATTATACACATCATAGTACCTATCACTGCAACAGTGTGGGTAGATGGAATGAATTTTGTTATCATTATAAATTTTTCTTTTTTTTTTGGGGGAGGGGGGGGGGGGTTTGTGGGGGGGAGTTGTGGGTGTCTGGTTGTGGTGGTGTAAGTGGTTGGGTGCTGGCTTCTTGATGTCTTAGGGAGAAGCAATAAATATGTAACGTACTGTTAAATATTTTTTTTTTGTAACAAAAATAATATTTTTTATGCATACATGCTCCTTTATGGGTCTATATACATAGAGAGAATCAGAGAAGCCTTGGCTGCTTAGCACCTGAACAGTCCAAAAGCGAAAGGGTAGAACACGTTTTGGAGGACTATTAATACTCCTACCGTTTTTGACTCCTGAGATACAAATCGTTTGTCATTTGCACGTATAATAAGGATTGTAAATATATTAAAATATTTTTATTAAAGTACATTTTATATTCTAAATACAGAAGAAGAGAGATAGAGAGAAAAAAAATAAATGAACACAAATAATATTAAAAAATATAAATTTTTTTACTAAGTTAAAATATGTAAAATTTCTTGAGTATAAAATAACTCTTTCCATTTAAAACAATTTATATTTTAAACTTGTCCATATAATTTGAAATTTATATTCGATTATATAATAAATTTTATTTTTCTAAAAGCTCAATATACTCTACATTATTCCATTATATTCATTTTTAATAATCACTAAATAATCCAGCAGCAGTGAATTAAAGATCATATTATACTATCTAGAAAAGAAAAAACACCTTAAAAGTAAAAATCATCTATTCACATTTCTTTTCTTTTCTTGGGAAAGTGGTCTTGATGTGTTAATTATCCCTATTCACACTTCTTTGGTAGTACAGATGCGAATAGTGTCTCCCTTCCTAACAGCAAATACCAATTAACTACACAAACGAAAAGGCTAACAGCTTTTCCTCCCGCCCATAACTATAGTTACCTAGTAGCTCATATTTTAACTGACAGCCCCTATAGATGGGTTAACACTTAAACCTACAACCTTGACACTTTCTAAAATGTTTTTATGTGCCGTTTAACAACTGCAAGAACAAACATGAGGAAAGCAGAAATGTTTCGCAAGTATCATATGAATGGCCAGCATCAACCTTAGCATCACCAGTTGCACAGCCGAAGCACCTTAGTGGACAGGTTTAACAAAGGTAGCTCTACCATCAGGAATGAGATGAAGATTTCCACAAGAATCATGCATTGTTCCCGGAGTTGTTTTTGTTCACACCTTGTAGCTCCATGGGAGAATTGGTGATGCTACTGACCGAGCCCAGGGTCTGAGAACTTAGTTGAGGGCTAGCTGGGCATGCTTCTGGATTACCAGCACTAATCGTATGCATAGCCCCTGAGCTTAGTTGTGGACTCATTGGAGTTCGCTGACTCATTTGCTGTGGACTGGCATGTTGCTGTTGTTGTTGTTGCTGCTGCTGCTGCTGCTGATTTATTGGCTGAGAGATGCCCATGCTAGATGGCGAACCCACCTGTTGAGGCGGCACAACAGTTTGAAGAGATGTACTAGTTTCATGCTGCTGCTGCTGTAATTGCTGTTGTTGGAGCTGCTGCTGTTGCAATTGCAGCTGCTGCTGTTGCTGTTGCGGCTGGTTCATATACCTATTCATCCCTGCCATTAACATTGGTGGGCCCATTTGTCCCATTGTCCGCTGCATTGGGTTCATATTTCCCCGATTCAAACCAGGGCCTAGCATTGAAAGGCCAGCGGAGCCACCATGCGTCTGCCTGGCTCCTGTCATACTACTAATACTTGACTGAGGAGTCCCCAGCACATTTGCTCTATTCTGCGCCATCCTCAGCTTTGTTGCCATTAGAGCTGCTTGTCCTGGAGTAAGTGTTCCAGACCGGAACTGTTGGCTAATTGCATTACTAATATTTGAAGCCTGGTTAATATTCATTGGATTCTGAGCCATGTTAGCAATTCCTGCAATAGATGCCATTGGCGATGAAATTCCTGTTCCACCCACTCCCCTTACACCCCCCATGCCCATGACATTTCCTAGGCCTCCAAGCCCAACCATGTTATTTGGTATGCTACCCATACCTACATTTCCAAGGCCCATCATCATTTTCCTCTGCATTTGTTGTTGCTGTTGTGGCTGCATCTGTTGCTGCTGCAGCTGCTGCTGTTGCTGTTGCTGTTGTTGCTGCTGCTGCTGCTGCTGCTGCAACAACTGAAGTTGGATAGGCGAGGGTTTATTAGCCATTTGGTTACCCAACTGCATATTTGGATTCTGACCTATGGAATTCAGATGCGACATCTGATTTGCAGCAATCATTAAAGATGATCTTTGGAACTGAGAATGTTGCTGCTGCATCAGTGATTGTTGATTCTGTAACTGTTGCTGCTGTTGCTGCTGTTGCTGCTGTAGCAAAGTTGGTAATGTTTCAGACTGCTGAGATCTCGATGGCAATGAAACACCTGCTAGGAGTCCTTGAGAGATTTGTAATCCCTGAGCATTCCCAGGAGGTACCATTCTAGGACCTTGTAAATTCTGTAAAGGGTTTAACGATGCACCACTGCCGTTAGAAGGCTTTGCAATATCATTTGATGGCTGACCAGAAAACCCTTCAGCATAGGGCTGCATTTCGGTAGTTGCATTGTTAGGAGAAACTCCTGGACCATTAGGTTGACCGCTAGAGGCATGTATCATAGGAACTGGTTTTGGTTGGACATGTTCTTCCACACGATATCCTTCACGTATCATCTGCAAAACCAGATCAAATTACAAAGATGAAGCAAATGGCAGAGAGACATTGCTGATAATTGATTTGACAAAAAAAAAACACAACTCACCAGTGAACAAAACTGTGCCGCAAGAAGATCCGCAGTATGCTGTTACAAATTCAGAGCAAATGTCAATAACACCACAGGGTACTAATAAACAGACAACTGATGCCATAAAGTATAAGAAACACAAGCAGGATTCCAGAGTAGTAGTCGAACAAGTACATAGTTTATGGAAAGAATACATGAGAAAGAACAAAAGGTGGCATTCTTGAAAACCAGGTGCCGATCACATCAAGAACTAGTTTCAGTTGCATATAGTAAAGAATCAGAACAAGAATATGTAAGAAGAACAGAGCACATGCTATAAGAGAAACTCAGCCACAGGGTTGTACTGAATTTCTGCTATAACTAGACATGTCTTTCATATGCATAATTTTCACCTTCGTTGAACTTGTTCTTCTGGTCTGCTATTAACTTTTCACTTTCAGTTTTCATTCTGGCAAAGAAGTTACTTGGTAAAGTAACAGAAAGAAAGCCAACAATTGCCAAATCCAAATAATTTAGACAACAGGTGATTGTTCAGTAATAATTGGGAGCTATTTTAGTCGATAACATTCACCAGAAAGCAGGGGGAATAAAAAGAGAAACATAAAGGAAATAACACCGGAACTCACCGTATTGGGCAGAGTAGGAAGGTAATCTTCTGCAGCCAAGTATTGAGCATCCTCAATTTCTCCAATATGCATTGCCACAGTACCATCATTTGCCTTCTCTGACATGATTAATCTGGGCCCTCCTTTAGGAATAATTGAAAAGCTATTTCCTGATACCAATTAATGAGATCAAAAGAAGAAAGATCAGCCCAATAGAATGGGTTCAGGTCCTCTACAACACTTCTGCGTAATACACTCAAGACATAAAAATTTTCATTCATATATCCTAAACTAAACAAGATAAACCCTAAACTCTAAAAGATAAATCCTAAAAATTAAATACTACAATTGGAAATTTTTCGAAGTGTGTTGTAGAGGATCTTGAGTGCAATAGAACCCAACACTGAAATGTAGCAGTTCAAGAACAACAGACCTTGGATTATACGTTCTGTCTGCACAAAATTCAAGACCCTGGTCTTACAAACATTGATGCTGGCACCTACAAGGGACTTTGACAATGGCATTTTACATGTATCATCCTTAAAACTTTCATTGCTTGAATCGGCCGAGAGCAGATGTTGCAACTCTTGAGTGCGAAATGATTTTTGGATAGGAAGCTCATCCACCTTATTCTTTTTGCAGTTCAGTTGGAATCTAAGATAAAAACAGATCAAATTAGCGACCTAAAAACTCTATGGTATAACTACTTTTCCTTTGGTATGACTACAAAAACTTTAAATAACTAGAGATTATATGGTAACACGTCTTCTTAAGTGTGAAGAGAAATGGGTTATCATCCTTAAATAATCAATAAAAGCAAAGAAAAGGAACAAAAGTTAGTCCCTGTACGCACAATGTGCTGCATACGTTAACAATTAAAGCAAATTGTTTCTTGAACAAGCATTTATTTGCAATACTATGTCTGCTCATAGTCCACTTGTCCCAATACTCTCAAAGAATTGCTATGCTAGGTCTGTTCTGCATCTGAGCATGATACTATTTCCAGATCAGTAAATTAGATTTTGCGAAACTTCTATTTCACTTGTAAACCATGGATTAAAATATGCTAAATATCACCAATAGAGATTACTTGGAGAAGTGCTTACCAAAACCATGAATATTCTCAAGATGATTTAAATATGACTAGCCACTACAGTGTTCATGAATGGAAAAGAAACACTGACCAAATTAACAGAAAAAAGAAGATGTAAAATCAGATAACCAAATCGTTAATCTACGAGCATCATACCTTGCAGTCACCATTTCAATTTTGGAGAATCTTTCAAGCATGGTTGGATCAGCCAAAGGAGCAGTTCCAACAGGAGGACTGCTCACATTTAGTGGAACACTTGAATTGCTGACACTAGCAGGTGAACCAACTCCATTCATAGCTGGGGTTTTGGGGAGAGAGTTGGACCTTCGTTTTGCCGCAAGTTGTGCCTGCTGTTGCCGCTGCATGGAATCATTAGCGCTTGAAGTCAAAGATGTTGCACCACCAATTGGAGGTACTGATGTTACCACCAACCTCTCCTTTTGGGATGATACAAATCCACTGGTTACAGCTGCTCCAACCTGGTGTCCTACTGAACCACTAGAAAATTCTCCAGATTTTGATGACAAAGGAGATTGTGGCAGACCAGCAGCAGACACACGAGGACTTTGCACTAATTTTCTCTTCTGGTATAAATCCTCCTTTCTAGAATTGCTCTCAAGAGGCTGACCTTGACCATTCCAAGGGGACTGAGGGAAACTGGATCTCATAAGTTGTTGTGGTATCCTTTGCTGGAGTCTAGACTGCTGGTCGATATGATTTACTTCTGATTCTAGCGTGTGCATGTCATTTCTAGTTCGTCCGAGCTCTGGCTTGTCCAATCTCTCTGAATCAACAGGCTCTTCCTTTAAGCCATATCTAAGTCCTTGGTTGAAGGACATTGCCCCAGCTTCTTGGTGTAAACTACCATCAAAAATTTGCTGAGGATACTTCTGCATTCCCGTATTACCATACTGAATCCCTCGAGCAAGTGACTGCTGCTGCAACAGTGTGTTTTTCCAGTGAGAATCAACTCCATGGAAGCCTTCCACTTGAGAACCTACATGTTGCTGTTGATTTCCATCGACACCTATAGTAGCAATCCTAGATCTCTTGTTTGGGCCAGATAGGGGAGACGACTGGGCTTCCTGACTCTCTCTCTTACCATGGAATGAAACAGTGCCAGAGTTCACATTTTCTGAGTAAGTAGCCACGTCCTGTGCAAGAGATGCCCCAGGAGCATTCAAAACAGATCCTGACCGGTGATCCTGCATAATTCTTGGGCTCCCAACCGCAATTTGAAACTTCGATGGATGAGCCATCAAAGGTGATGATGGGCCAGAAGTATTTGACCCAAAACTATTAGCCCTCTGTGCAACCATACTAGTTGGACCATTGTTTTGGCTGAGCAGATTATCAACTGTAGACTGTTGGAACATGGATCCCCCGTCTGCCAACCTGGAGCTTTCTGGCACTCTGTCTATGCACACTTTCTTCCCATGAATATTATTACTAGATGTCACTGTAATTTCCGGAACTTGCCTAAGCCTTTTCCTGCGCATACCGTACAGAGCCAAATTTAACTGCAAGGAGAAATCAACACAAGATAAATTCAATAAATTTCACCTCATGTTAAAATTGACAAAATCAAGCCACAAAACCTTAGTTGGAATGGGGCTATCACTAAGTCTATCCAGCTTTGGAGTAGGATCTAAGCAAAGTTTCGGCTGTAGAGCTTTCAGGATCCGTGACTCCACTTCCTACAGAAGATGAAAACCACATAAGGTAATGTTTCCTTCTTGTGCCGAATGAGTAAGGAAGATTGCACTTACCATCAGATCACCATATGTCCAACCATTATCTGAGATCGTTGGTATATCCTTTACTACATTCTCTAGAGACATTCTGAGACGCACTTTATTAATTATAGGAGAGCCATCAATAGAGGGCATGTTAACTCCTGCTTCAGAAAAGCACTTCCTATAATCACGCACCTGTAGTTATAACATCTTAAATTATCCCCAAGCCTTGTATCCAAATAAGAAAGCATATATTAAGCAAGAAAGCATATATCATGAAAGATGAAAGGTAATGATTGCATTAATGGATAACAAACTGCAATGGTTCTTCTCATTCTTCAAGTTCTGCTTTTATCTCAGTTTCTTAAAGATGCCTAGTGGAGCTTGTGCTTTATTAATTATCCAGATTTGCTTGAAGCACTTTGGTTATTATGGGACTCCCTTACAAGCGTTTCAAATTATATAAACACAATATTATCATACCTCATTAGTCATACTTGTACTGATTTATGATTTTGAAAGATTGAGTATGTATTGGATTGAGAGGTAAAATGCCACTGGCCCAAACTTGAAGGCTTGTTAGTGAAGTCAACTCCACTGATTAATAAGTTGTCCACCAAAGGGGATGGTGTGGGGGTAGGGAAGCCGTGATCACGAATAACCCTTTAAAATATAAAAGCAGACAAGCCCCATTACAAATACCTATGCATGTCTATCTGTGTGTGTGTGTGTGTGAGAGAGAGAGAGAGAGAGAGAGAGCTCAGCCATCTCCAAATTAGAAAAACAAGGGGCCAGGGGGATTACAATTACTTAACAACAACCGCAGGGCAAATATTTGGAAAAAAAAAAAAAGCTTACCTCACAAACAAGCATCCCATTGATATACTTGCAGGGTATATCATCCAGCATATCCCCAGGCAGTCGGCCAGACTCAACAGCCTTCAGGAATAAATCAAAAGGAATGAAGACTCAGCACAAGGAAAAGAGCATTTTCATCTATTCCAGTTTCCATATAATCAAGGGCTTTGATAACCACAAATAGGCACGATATTCGCCGCTAAACCATTTATAATACTCACTGAAAAGAGACTTTCAGAAGATCGATCATATGGATGTAACAATTTTGGAACTTCCATGGAATTTGGATGCCCAGATTCAACCTGAGATAAAGAAATCATGTAATGTGAAATATAGCACTAGACAAAGCCAAAAACTTCACTGTTTTTTCTTTTTTCTGATGCTATCCTGTTATTGCCAAACTAAAGAAACAAGAGCAAACCTCAGGGGGTTTCCCAACAGTATATCCGTCTGGAAAAAGGCATAGTGTGAAGGAAACTTCACCATCTGTGAAAAAATTGAGGAGAAATAATTGGTAAGCTTAACATACTGGTATCAACTAAGAAATAACAACAATTTTTTGAGGAGATATTTCTTACCGCAGGATGCAGTAGCATCCTCATCCATTTCGCTGATTTCAGCCTATAATAGAAAGTGGAATATTTCAATCTATAACTAGGTAAAATTTGGGAGACACAGGAAAAGACAGTACATGTATTATCCAGTAAAAGCAAGAAGACTTTTAATGAATGGACAATCAACCCAACGATTTCAAGTTTCTCTCTAGCAGCATGCTTACAGATTATAGGGCAAGAGAAAATAAAGAAACTGATAAAAGTCGCTCCATAAATTATCTAAGTAAGTTCACTGGGTTTAGAATCTTTTGGGGGTCTTCTCCAACATAGTCAATGCATTACCTCTGTCCACCCCTGAAAGGAAAACAACCAAACAGAACTTACTAACAGGAACCCAAAGCTGAAGCCTCTTGACATTACATCTAGTTTCTATGCTTCTCCTCCATCCATGCAGCAACCCGCTCAAACACAAACTAACGCGCTTAAGACTTCCTTCTTCAAGCATCAAGGCAAAGCTCACAGGAACAACGACAAAAATCGAGGCCAAGAGGAGAATTTCAGAACTAAAGAATTAAAGGTTCCTTTGGGAAAAATTAGAAAAGGTAAAAATTGAATAAAGCTGCATAACTTTTAGCATTTAAGGCGCCAAGTTACCGAAGGTAAAGGTAAAATAGCGCTGGTGGCAAACAATTTAACGACATGCTTTCTACTTACACAGTGATATCAACAGATTCAACAACCACGCAGAAAAGCCATAACATGTACAATTCTAGAAAGAAATACCGGGGGCTTCCGGGTAGAGATGGAACAAGATTCAATACTCCCCCGCCGTTGCTGGCTTTCTCTAGATGCGTCAACGGCGATATCGTCTTCTTCATCTTTGGTTTCGATGTGCGGGAGCAGCTTGGGTTGATACCTTGTACCGGTCTTTGAGACCTTAAAAGAAACTCCCATTCTGAATTTCTCAGAACTCCGAATTGAGAATTACGAAAAAAGAAACAAAATAAAGATAGATGTGGTAATTAAATTCATTTCATCCTTTTACGCTGTACTAGGTGAGGGTTTGAGGCAGAATGGGGGGGAATTATATACAGAGAAAGAACTCTCAAGTAAATCAAACAGAGATTTATGAGTAATGAGGAAGAGAAGGCTTTGACGAGCGTTTCCTTGTGGGGGCAGTACAATACAGTAGAGACAGAAAGAAAAATAGAAAAAGAATTGGGCCAACTCTCTCGGGCGCAGCCTATAAGGCCGCTGGGCTGCCAGGCCAGACGAAACGCCGTTTCCGCGCAAATTTACATATTCTTTCCGGGAAGATTTTCTTCCCGATTTTCCTTCAATATATTTATTTCGTTATATGTGCAAATGGGAGAAGAAAAGGCTAAAAGATAACTTGATTGTGATTTAATCCCATAAGGGATAATGGAGTTCAAGGATTAATACCACACCACACTGCGAACTTACAGAAGATATAGATTTAGCACTTTTTTCTGATTAAAAATTAGTAATGTTTTCCTCTTTTAAGTGAAAAAAATTCAGTAATAATTTCAAATAATAAAATATACTCAAAAAATATCATGAAATAAAAACAAACAACATTCAATATTATTGTTATTTTCAAACAGATAAATACGAAAGTTTTGTTCTGTATTATTTTATTTCTTTAAGATTATTTTTAATTTTTATTTTTATCTTTTTTGGTATTCAAACTATTTTATTTATCTTCTAAAGGATAATCTTTAATTTTATTTTAATTTCCAAATATATTTTTTCAAACTTAATTATTTGCGTCACCTAATCCACCATTGAAATTTGATAATTAGTATTTAGCAATCGTAAATAAATAATTTTTAATAATTTTCTTTTCTAACTCGTAACGCATTATTTTTATATGTATCAAAATATTATAAAATTATTTATTTGATACAGCAAGAATAACATACAAACATACTGTCACACTATTATAAATTTGATACGCATAAAGAAAGTGGCCGACTTCTGTTATAAATTAGGTGATTCGAATTATTAAGTTGAAAAATTTTAAAAATTAAATATAGCAAATTCTCTTTCAAATAACATCAGATGACTAAATTTATTAGATTTATCTTTTTATGCCACTCTATTGTTGACTTATTTTTCTAAATCAAAAAACAAATTGCTGAACCTATATTATGTAACGTATTGGTTACAATCAAACCGAATTGAGCGACTTTAAGAGTTTTCCCGAGAATACATTTTTTTTTCTGAATACTTTATATGAATGAATTGAAAATCGTGAATTACAATAATGCCCTTGACATATGTTTAAATTCCATAATAAACTTTATTGTTTACAAAATTATAAATTTACCTTTTAAATTATTCTAAAAATCACAAATTATTCCCTTAAATACTAAACCGTATAACACTTTAATCATGATTTTAGTCAACTACTGATTAATTGATAAATCTCTTATAAATAAACCTAAAAACTTCAAATTATGCTAGTAAATTTATAAAAATTATAATATATTCTATATTATATACTCATTTCCTATCCTTTGATTGTCCTCTTTAAAATTTTTTATTTTATGAAAATATATTATGAACAACATCCTTAATTTCCTAGACTATATAAATTATAAAGATATTTTAGTAAAATAAAAATATATAATAAAAAATTAGTAACTTTCAGATTTAAAAAGATAATTTCAAACTTTTAAGTTAATGTTATGAAAAATTATTTGTTTGTTAATTGTAACGACTAAAATATTATATAATTTGTGATTTACAGTGTCAAGTTTATAATTTTCAAAACAGTTTGAAAGGTGAATCTGTAATTTTTCAAATGATGTAATTTGAATAAACATTAAGGATATTAATATAACCCTTAATTTTAACAGCAGCGAATTTCTTTCGACTTGCGATACTCAGGTGTCGCGCCATTTCGAGGAAGTTAATACATACATGTGGACATCGCCAAGGCAAATACTTTGGCAGTTCAGAAGTTCCATTTGCATTGCCAAACTAATCAAGCATGAAGCTCTTCCTCGTACGCCATTTTATGGATCGAGTACTCCCTCTCGAATAACAAAAACTCCTGCAGAAAAGCAAATTTTTAATTCGACTAGCTGCATTTCATTATTTGATACGTGGTAACAATAAAAAGACAATACCAGTAACCATGGAAAGCAAAATACTTCGGGTATATTTAGATCGGATTTGAATTTAAAATTTTTCGTTTAAAATTTTTTCAAAAGCTGAATTTTTTATAAAAAAGAGAGTGAAACCCTTGGACCTCATACTTAAACCCAATTCAGATATACCCTTAAGAACTGATAGTACAAGAATTCAAATATGTCCCTCTAATACAGGCTTCTTTCTTTTTACGAAGACAGAGAATCACAGTTCCACGGATGAGGATTTTAAGACCATACTGCAGAACCCCAAAAGGCCCTGGGGTTGGGAACACGGGAGAAGGCGAGTAATAAAATAAAATGGTTTCTACAGTGTAAAGCCTACGTCTGTTAAAATGAAGCGTTATCAGCATGCTAAAACTAGAAGAAACGGTTCCGCTCTAGAAAACATTCTCGAGAAGAGGCAAATATATGACGTAGTGAGCCTCGAGTATGAGTGCAAGAAGTCATGAGTCAAACCCCAGATTAGAAATGACCCACTCTCAGTTCATGGTCAAAAAGAAACAGAAACAAACAAGAACCAGGAATCTTCTCACCTGTATCTGCTTCTGACTGAACAAATGAAGAAAACCAGTTTCAGGACACGAGACTAATTCGATTAAGTCATCATGGTTTTCAGGGGGATTGCCAGACTCCATAAGCGAAACAGAAACCTGAAAGAGTAAAGTAGATAACTCAAATACAAAACAGGATATGTTGCAGCGGGCGGAGTTGGGGACTTGTGTCAACGACCTTGTGATTTCTACTTTTTAAGTATTCTGCAAAAAATGCCTACCTGAATACACCGCAGAGCAACTTCAGGAATACAACACCTTCGACAAAGGCCACGTACTATGTATGTTGCTGGACCTTCCAAAGATCCATCACTACTCGAATGCCAAGCATCTAATCTAGAGATCTCCATCGTCACTCCAGCTTGAAACCGGACAAGCTCACCTATGACAAATGATTCAGTTGCAATACAATAATTGCAAGCAACAGCAAACAAATAGTAAGCATGCACATTTCAAATGTCCTACTGAAATATGGGGAAAGAAAAGAAATAAGATGTACAGATACTGCCAAGGTATGAAAATAGTACCTTTGAAGCCAGCAGCAAGCACAGTAGCAAGAATACCGCCATCACTGAGATCATGTGAACCAATTCCATCCCCTTCTGTAGCCAAACAGCGAAGTACCACCTCAATGCAGTAGTTGTTGCTTGCCGATGTAGATACATTTACCTGTATGAGAAAAAAATATCATTGCATATCATCAAGGATAAAAGTGACCATGTAATCAAGCAGACAACCAAAAACTAGTAATGGTATACAAACTATACAACCATAATTCAACTCAAATAAAGCTCTCCCACCCCATATGGTTATAGAATCTAGCTTTGCGGTTTTCCAATTGAAGGCCCTCAAAGTCTTGATGGTATACAAACTATACAAAATAGTAATGGTGCACAAACTATACAACCATAATTCAACTCAAATAAAGCTCTTCCACCCCATATGGTCATAAAATCTTGCTTTGCTGTCTTCCAATTGAGGGCCTCAAAGTCTTGATGGTTGCACCCTTACACTGTTGATTATCATTTCAGAACACCATGGACTAAGCACCTTCTTGATTTCCCCACACCCCAAAGAAAAAAACACAGGAACAAATATTAAGACTAATGCATGTAAGATCCCTGAAACATGACAATATAGACCTGTGCAAGCAAAGAAAATAATGATCTTGGTTCCATGTTAACACCCTCCCCATCCAGGATGAATATCATCTTCATCCTAGAGAGAGAATCCAATATCTCTACTCATTCAAAATCTTTAGCATTTACTAAAAATTACTAAAATTTTCACTATTTCCACCACTTATTCGCTTGAAATGAGGATCAAACATACCATGAGTTGGCGATTCACTACTTCTTCTTCGGTCACTGAAGAAAACAAAGCACTCATTAAGGTTGTGCACAAGGTAGCATCTGGAGCCATCCATTCACCAGAAGGTAAGCAGAGCACTGCTGTGGCATGCAATTCGAGAAACACAGGTTCAAAGGATTCATATGTACAATCTTGTGTTGGAACCAACCACGGAACTTCTTTTCCTAATTGCAGGGAAAACAGAAAAGCATCATATTACTCCAAATGAAAATCTCTGAGACTTACAAGTAAAATGCTTATCATAGGATAAGCAAAATCTCAAGACAAATGGAAATTGACAATTAAAGAAGCAAAGTGTGTCCACATGGATATCAATCTCTGAGTTCAATCATAACCATTTTCCACCATATAACTCACTTTGCAGCAGCAGCAGTGATGAAGTTAGTGTTTCTCTGGCCGCTGCAGCTGCCCTTTCCTTCTCTTCTAATGAAAGTTCAAGGCGGGAAACCTCAGCATTCTCAAGCTCAATTTTCAGCCAGTTCCGATATGTTGCATCACAGGAGTAGTACTCACTCTGAGTGATACCAAATAGATGAATGAATTAATAAATTGGCAGAATTAGCCATAACTTAATTAACAGTGACAGAAAACTAGTGTATAGAACTCAGCCAAGTACCCAGTCTTGGAACTCTCTCAGATTCTCTGAAACATCATGATCAACCTTAGAAAGAAGAGTTTCTGTTGGCTGCTTCAAGGGTTCAGCAAGTAAGCTCAGCAAGGTGTGAGCCCCAATGGGCATTGCTGGAATCCTCCACATAGAAATGAGAGCAAATTCCCGGAACAAGACATTGCTATAACAAGCAATATGCTAAGTAGATCAGCAAAGTACATGGAAAAGAGAGCAATGAAAAATGGGCAAGTAAACCTAGAGACCAAGAAATCCTCTATTTTGTTTTCCTCCCTTCTTTCCTCTCTTTCTGTGGGATGATAAACAAATAGTTCATCCATAAAATTTTCACAAGCATACAAGGTAGCATTCTAAAAGAAACTCCGAAGAATTCAAACAGCAACGAATAAAGCCTTTCCGGAACCATGAGATCAGAATAACATGCACAGTTACAATCCAATAACATTTCAAAAATTTAAATTCATTTATTAATTTCATATTATATAAATATTTATAGAAAGAACTTCTTAATTTTTAAACATATCATTAGAGGAAGACAGAATCAGAAAAGGACCTTCTACAGAAGAATTTCACATAATTGAGGTAAAAAACACGTCATCTTATTTTCTGTTGATGGGCTATTAGCCAGCCTATAAAGGAGGGCAAGGGCAAGCAATAAGTAATTACCTATGCATCAATGCACGAAGTAGTAATTTGGTGCTAACAACCTTAGCATCTTTGATTGTGGATGGAGGTGTAAAGCAAAGCCATTGAATTACCATAGCCTTTTGAAGAGACTGCAAGCGGTGTTGCTCTGCAACATCACATGACTCGTCATTTTTTCCCATCCTAATTTCTCGAGATCTTGATAAAACCCTGTTTCAAGAAATCATAAGCAAATGAACCAGGTATTTTGCAAACTAATAGTCATTAAACTTTCTTTGAAAAGTATGAAATTGCTTTCGAGGAAATTGAAGTACCTCACAATAATTTCTTCAAAACTACCTTTGGAATCATCTCCAGGTGAAAAAGGCAAATACTCAATTGCAGAGAGGAATATCTTATATCTGACATGCATGCTATTCAGAATGAAAAAGGAAGTACAAAGAAAATGTCAGCAACAAAATCAGGAACCAAGGAAATGCAAGAGTTAACCTTCCAATGATTCAAAAGCCTTGTTAGTGGAAAAGAATGAAGAGAATAGTAGATGAACTGCTGCTTTAGAGTTGGACCTGCTGTTCAGCCGTAACTCCATCATGTGCACAAAGAGGTCAATGCAGCGATGGCGTGCAAGCTGAGAAGCGTAAATACCAACTAATTCTTCATGTTGCTTTGTAAATAAGAACATAGCATACCTGAAACAGCAAATTATTGGAGAGCAAGTTATATCCACCATACGAAGAAACTTGGGGAAAAGGTTCCAGATCATATTTGTCCATGAATCAACTACATCAAAGTTCAACAGAAATCGCTATGATAGTGAAAAGATTAAGTAGATTGTGGAAGAATGAATGGATCACAGAACAGAAGTGAAATGCGCAGTGAATCTGTTCAAACAAGATCAAACCCTAACGTGCATCCTCTGGTTTATAATAATTTGCCTCTATTGGCAATTATGCCCATATATGCTACAGTAGGCTAAAAGACCTTCATTTCAACATTTAACTCAATTCAGGTTTTATCTCACATTGTAGGAAGGCGGCAACATTATTCCTTCTGTCAATCCAGATTTATCTAGGGCCACACTTTCCATTAAATGACGCCCAATTTTTTCCCCTCTCTTTTGGATCACTTTGTTTCACTGAATAAATAAATTAGTCACTCTCCGTATAGTTCAATAATCACTGATTGAAGTACAAGTCTCACTCTTTTACAACAAATTCAGTAAATACTCAGTAGCAGAAAGCATGACAGAAGTTACAGTTGTTGATATGCCTTGCAACTCAAATGCATAGGTCCTTTGTCATTGAAAAAACTCCTAAACAAAAACATGCTAGATAATGCACATACTCTGAGAAAAGAGTGGATGTAAGAAAGGAACTAATGACTGCTACTTTCAATTCAAAAATTTAATGCACATGGATGAGAATTGTCTAACATGTGAAGAATGAGATCGCCAACTGTCATAATCTTCTCCCTGAAAGTATCCTTCATTTCATCTGCCAGCAAATATCTAAGCACAAGCACTAAATGAGCCCCAAAGCGCATCATCTGGGGATCACCATGAGGCCTGCAAGGAGAAAATAAGCTCAGTTTAAAGAGACAGTTAATTGACATTCCTCATGATAACTAATTTATGCAATTTCCTAGAAGGCTGTCGGTTTTAGTTCGAAATGAAATCCTAGTGAGACATTTGAGGTACAGCCCGTATGGATTGCATAAAAAGCACGTGGCAGTGAACAAATAGCAGATTTTTACCTGAAGATATTTTTGTTGTCTTCCTTAGGTGATATCCATGACCAGATGAGATCAAGTACACATGGTATGTCTCCTAACATAAGATTCATCTGTTAAGAAAGCATTGGTCAGTGACAGAAGACCAACTGGAAACCAAGGGGGGTAGGGCATTACTTGTCTTCTCAAATGAAGGCAGGTTTCAAAGACAATACTTAGGCACATGCATGCAAAAAAATAATAATAATAAGAGTGAATTCATGAATTGAAACACACATTACAGCACAGAAGAAAAGATACTGTATCTACATAAGAGAGAGTGTTTATGCATAGTTCAGAGAATCTGGCCAAGATCTAATTATTGTTGAAAAACCATGAGTTTCAATCTAAAAAAATCTAGAATAAGTTTTGATGTTATAACATGGTAATACAAAGTTCTAGTCAAGGTACCGCCCTTTGAGAAAGATCATTACCTCAATTTGCCTTTGCTGCTCCTTGCAAGCTCGACTCACAGATTCAAGCACACAGTCACTGATTCATGAGCACCACCAAAACTATTACATAACAAATAAATTCATCAAAATTAAAGAAAAAGCCAATAGATCTTCACCTTGAATGGAGTTTCTGAAGAAGTGCAGGAAGGTGCCTTGGTAGCTGGTGCAGAATTTGAAGGGGCCAATTATCTGGTCCTACTATTTGCTTACTACCTCCGTTACCTTGTTCCAGAGTGCTCTCAATCGCCTCTTCATAACTTTTAAACTGATTCATTCCACCGGGTTGCAGACGTGCTAATTCCATATCAACCTGGGCATCAAGCCATGACTTGGCCATTGCCCAGCAAGCAGACTGTAGAAAGAAAGTAAAAGAGAATTTCATGCGTCTTAGCTTTCTTTAACCATTTATCTCTTTTTTGTTAAATCCAAAAAATAAACAAAATATAAAGGAAAAATTGGAAGAATATAAGAGATACCTCCCAGTCTGTACAAATTGGAAGAACACGCTTTAAATTACTACACTGGGATGCATATACTGCAGTTTCATATTTCCCACCATCTTGCTCTGCAATTTGCTTCAGTACAGCAACATGGAGGAGGGGAACAATCATGAGAATAAAACAGCAATAATCAAATGGAAAACTGCGTCATGAATAAAAGAAGCATGATATCATATACACCACATAGACTAAAATGCATCTTATAGAATCAAAGAGCATATGCAATAGGATGTTTTAATAAGAATAAATTCATCGAACCTCAAAAGAGACAAGACCAAGATGCAGAGATCCAAAATAAGATGGTGGAACAATATGACTTAAATAGATGTATAATTACTGAAAGAGAAGAACAAGAAAGCTTTTTAATTTAATTCCTTCTTGCATACCTCTGATGCACAATAGGTAGCCCACTTCCAGAGACGCCACTGATGACCTATGCCACTCTCCAATTCGATAGCCTGCAGGCTTCTGTTCTTCCCATTTTTAATTAAGGCTTCAGGGGATGGGAAAAGGTCAAGTCCTTCAAACGCGCAAAGAGTAGCAGCCCTCCAAGGCTGTTTGAGCAAAGAAATTCCTCATTTTTTTCTACCTTATCAACACATGAGAAGAGAAAGACAATAGACCATATCTAACAGGAGAATGGAATACCTGGCCAGCAGAATGGCAAAGGTTGCGCACCTCCTCTGATCTTCCGGCCCTTAACAAAATCCAAACATCTTCCAGAAGAGATTCATCTTGTTTCTGTCCATTTACATCATGTTGGCTCTAATTATACACTTGGATGCACTCAATAAAGAGAAAGCAGCAATTTGATGAAGGATTGTAAAGGAAAAATGTTTCCTCATACATAGTGCTCTACATCACAAAGTAGTTCATCCTTCATAAATCTGTTTTACCTAGTTCATCATAACAATGCCGATCTGATATATGGCAGAATGCACATGCAGAGTCTGATAACTACTAGAACCAAACTTGAGAAAATACAAATACAGGAAAATAACCATAATAAGACAGAACAGAAAAATGTTTTACAAACACACTAAAAAATACAATGCAGCTCATATTTCTTAATATGGATGCTGAAAACACCATTCAACATCCATTGGCTTTCACACCATTGTGAGTCCAAGAGACCACAAGGCAGCACTGATTCCTAGTAGCTGATATAATGTGTTGAGGTCATGCAAGTGATATTATTTGAGAGAGTACTTTGTCATCCGCTAGCTGCTGAGCATGTTCACGTGTTGGAGCATCAAAATCTAAGTGATGAACTGTCTTTGGATGTGAGGCTCCTTTCTTTAGTAACCGTTGAGTATGATGCCAAATTCCAGATTTAGGGAGATAAGTGCCAACATGAGAACCTCGAACCTGCAAAGCAGCAAATGATGTAATATACAAGATTGACAAGCAATCAAGAAAAAAGGAACAAATGGTAATTAACAATACAAAACAAATTGCTGCAAAAGCTCATGGAATGGTCAAAATGAAACATAAAACTAAATATTTTAAAGAAACAATTAAATACACGTTTGGCAGAGTTCTCATTCAAGATTTACTTATCAGAGAGAGAGCTCCGACCTATAGTCAACATAAATAAACAGGAACAAGAGAATGAAAACAGTCTCATCAAGTGCCCTACCCCAAAATTTAGTCATTAGTAACTATATTATCTTCAATGTTTAAAGAAAAGGAGGAAAAGGCATGACAAGTTCAACTCTACTTGCGAAGGATTTTTAAGGAGTTTCCCATGTTGGGGAATCTAGAATTTAAGCAACAGCTATTGCATACAAGCGGAATCCATCACCCGAAAGTGATCTGTGCAGTGCCAGGTTCGCACGCTAGTCTTGCAAGTGGGTCTTAACTCATGGCCAGCAGAAATGGAATATTAGCTTCATACCACTTGATTACTGTCTCAGCAGTAATTAATAAACACAATCAGCCTTAACCTTGCATCCTTCAATTCGTCATAATCAACCTCCTTTTTTATCCAACAGCAACAACAATTCAACTCAAGTTACCCGCTCGTAAGCTGATATCAGTTTTTTTCTAATTACCCAGGGAAACTGCTAAGTATATCCTTCTATATAGAGGAAAAATTTTCCAATTCATTACCTTGTTATCCAAATCAAGGGCCTTAGATGCTAAACCCTCAAGCCACTGAACAATCCTGAGACATAATTGTGCTGTATGACTTGCTGAAACAAATTGACAAGCCTCCAAATGTGATGTGGGGGGGCACTGTTATGAAGCAACAATAAAATTGAGGTAAGAATTTGAAATAGAGTAGCATCTCAGAACAGGAAGGGCATTGTAGACATTTAGACAGGGCACCAGGACTAGATCTCCAGGGATTTCTTCATTTCCTGCAAGCATGGAAGACAAATTTTACAACAACAAATATAACAAAAGGTCAAAGTGACAGAAATCAAGTAATTAAAGGAAGTGGCAATATTAAGCCATCAAGGTATTAGATGAAAAAACATTGCACAAAAGATTGAGAGTACTGTGTTTGGCAAATATTGTAGTATACATAATATCAGAAAGGTCAAAAGACTTATTTCCTTTTCCAAATAGATACCACAGAAGAGACCAGGAAGCAGCTTCGTCAAGCAAGAGTCGAGCTTTTTGCCTCATCAGTTTGTCCTCAACAATTCTATGCCTCTCATTGGAGCCATATCTACAGGATGAGCAATAAAATGCATTGTCAAATGATCAAAAGGATGCATCAAGAATTTCACAATCCCAACATTCTGAAAGGAGATCTCTTGCAAGTTTCCCAGATAATCGAGTAAAACTAGACACACAAGTACCAACCACGAAAAAAAAGGAATACGTACGTACGTACATATGTGCATACATACATACATACATAGTGTGTATTATATATGTGTGTGTGTGTGTATATGTATATGTATATGTATGTATGTATACAGGACACTTAGGATTAGTCGAACAACTAACAAGGGGATAGAGTGGAGACGAAAGTGATAAATCTGTTATTGCACTTCTCAGTGCAGATGTACTTCCACCAGTTGCATCAAATTTGTACTAGGTTTCAGTAATACACCATGACATAATCAAGTTAACTGGAAGTCAAAGAATCAACAGCATAAACCAAAGCCAAACTGTAGATGTGGCTATTTAAACCCTTCAAAACAAGAAATGCCTGGTCATAATTCATTAAAAGAGAACTGAGATATTCAGTCAGAGCTAGAAAATACTTTGCACGTTCAGACAAATATAGCAGTCAAGATATGAACTTTTTCAAAGTAAGCGACAAACCTAATGGATTCTGAAACATTACGGCATGCATTCTCAAATCGCAATATCAGATCTGGGAAAGGCATCAATCCTGCAGAATAGAATAACCAAATTTTGAGTAACCAATGCAGGATTTTCCTATTGTTTTAACCTAAAGAATACATAGGCTACAAAACTGTTTGACTGCACAAATGAACACAAAGATACGGGAGAGACAAAATGGTAAAGTTCTTTTTAACTCATTTCCTCCACCCTTCCACACTTACTTTTCTAGTTTAAGTTAACCAAATCATTCTCAAACAACAAAGTTTATTGTGAACTTCGGGCAAGATTGCACAAAACAAAACCAAATATCACACGAAGAACCGACTAGCTTTCAAGAACTTCCATAAACAGACATCCCGGCATTCAACAAGTACACAACTTCATCCAACTTAATGTTACACCTTTTGACTAAATGTCAAAAAATTATGTGACGAACATACGTTAGTGCTAGTACCAGAGCAAAAAGACTTGAAATATTCAATTTCATCTAATTAGCATCGTTTGCTCCACATCTAGAAAACTTATCTAGAGAAGTTGAACATCCTACCACAGATATCTATATGTGGCAAATCATATCATTTTAAGCAATTTCCCCAGCACCAACCACAGAAAATAACATTAATATATTACTCAAAACCCTTTGAAAAAAGCACAAGAGCAAATCAATATTGAAAGACAGTATGAGAGGAGCCAAGAAAAGATTCCAACACTTCATTTGCAACTTATCATGCAGGTGGATTTCACCGTTAGCATAAAGCAAGCAACAAGAGGCCAATTGAGCAAACAGTAAGCAAAATTTCCAGATAGTGGGTTCAAAGAAAAATATGTCAAGCACCTTGAAGAGCAGAATCCAGCAGAGAAGCAAACAAAGAAAAGGTTGTGTCTCCACTATCAGGTAGTGCATCCTCTTCCTGCTTGCAAATTTTCAAAGAATGATGTCCACCTCGATAGATTAGTTCGTCCCCAAAATCTACCTCAGATGCTCCATGACTATAAATTGATGACCTTCTCTTCGAAGCAGTTCGTGTCTTAGAAGATGTTCCTCCATGATCAGTGTCAAGGCTCTCAACCTCCTGTTTAACATCTTCAAGAAAAAGCGCAGCATTTGACCTGATTTCACTAAGCCTAGAAGTTGTGCTTTCATGTTGGGGTGATAGGCTGGAAGCTGAAGGCCTTTTCCTGCAAACAGTAACTAAGTCTGATGGCATCATAGATAGAAGAAAATATTTGGTTCTTCTAGTGTTCCACAAGTTCCAAAACAATAAGAAGTTCTTAGTCCCATGTCAAAGTACAAACGAATAATTCCCAGCTGCAAGGCCCATCCTATGTAATTGGAAATAAGTTGCAGCAAGAGGCATCCCAAATGAGACCCATAAGATCACATCATCCGATTCACTTCGCCTATTCAAAAGGAGCTATCTACTGATAGCAAAACTTGGACAATTAGGACTCATATGAATAATGAAGTCCATTTAGCAGCAATGCAGTTCAGCGAAGGAAAGTATCTAATTATGCAATACACTTCTTTTTGCCTAATTTCCTAAAATTTTGCAGAAAATTTCTAAGTAAGCCTAAAGTCCAAAAAAGGAACTCACTGGAACTTCGCTACAGCAGTGAAAATTGGCCAACTTTTAGCCTCATTTTTTGGTGGAAAAAACATATGAACTTTCAAATTAGTATCATATACAAATGATATGCTTCTAAAATTTCACTTACTCTCGAGTCACTATTCCTGAGTTTAATCAAAGTAGAAGAAAAAAAGAGAGCTATACGTACAAATTAATCAAATTCAACGAAAGTGAGTGGGAAATAGGGCAGAAAGGAACTCATACC
Source organism: Rauvolfia tetraphylla (assembly GCA_030512225.1). NCBI lineage: Eukaryota > Viridiplantae > Streptophyta > Magnoliopsida > Gentianales > Apocynaceae > Rauvolfia > Rauvolfia tetraphylla. The sequence continues at coordinate 694,363 of JAJQKT010000005.1, forward strand.
CGTAGCGACGATATCGCTCTCTAATGTTGAGATCTTCCGGGTCAAAATATCTCGGAGAAGTCTCCATCTCAACTTCCTCCATTTTAATTGAATAGCGGAGATTTTGATGTTTCCAAGTCTCCCTGAATGATCTCAAGCAGTGAGTTGCAGAGGAGCTTAAACCCTAGAGACTGTTTAAGCGCGGGAAGAGTAACCTGTTAAAGGTTTTCCTACTACTTATGTTTTTATATTTATTTATTAAATCATCGATCTCCTGCTTCAAAAACAAAATGGTAGGCCTGGCCCTTTCTGTTTTTGTCTTTTTATATAATAAGTTAATTTTATTTTTTTTTTGGAAAGAAGAGATCTGTATATATTTAATATTTAATTTTTAATTTTTTTGATTTTTTTTGAAAAAAATGGATCTATTTTTTGGAAAGATATTAATTTGAAATTTAAGATATAGTTAGATTGCAATTAAAAGTAGAAAAAGATTTAATTTAAGTCATATTTTTTATTTGCAAACAACATATTTTTATACTTTTTAAAATAAAAATTTTAAATTAAAATTCAATCTAAATACACCCTTAGTACCTCTAAGTTAATATTTCCATTAGATAATTCATGTATCTTGTTTAAAAAGAATATCTTTAGACAAGTATATAATCACTTTATTACGATCAAATCGCTATATTTAAAAAAAAAATTGAACACGGAGCTGCTTTCTAATAAATTATCAATTACCTTCACTTTCAGACTTACCCTTTTGAATTCGAATTATTATTGAATTAATTTATAGTAAATTTCAATTGCAACTCGACCCAAAAAAAAATATTTTTATTTTCTAAATTTTTTTAAAGCATACCCCGAAATTTTACTATAAAAAGGAAATAAGGCCACAATAAAAAAAAGAGAAAAGGTAGAGTTGCATCCAAATTCACCATACCCAAAGAATTTCTTTTAAGGGCTCGTATGCGCCATCTCAATTACACGACATCCGAAATGGATAGTTTAACCCACAGAACGAAGGATCTACACCTGATCCACATCGCCATTTAGTGCACGTTTGAGGATCTTTTGGCACCCGATACAACTACCTCGAATAAGTGAATAACCAAGAACACAATTGACAAGATCCCCCAGTGCCAACACCCAGGAAAATGAATAAGCGAAAATATTACTTATACCGCAAGAACTTTAGTGGAACTATCAACATTAATTACCACGCCACCATCTTCCATTAATAACAGCCACTCATTCCTACATAATCAATGAAAAAGCATACATTCTCTGTTGATACATATGGCAAACATGTACGGACGGCAACCATCCCATCTATCTCATAAGTCACCAAACATCTGAAAACCTCCAAATTCCAATGAAGTTTAAAATTTGAACATAATCCTATAGCATGATATAGAGGGTCGCTGCTAGTCGTGTTGTATCACTGGTAGTACATAAGCTGCTGTGCAGCAGCGACATTTTGGAATCCACCATCGTATATGGCCTGGCTAGCTCCAGCAGCACCCATTCCCATAGATGCTTGTTTCAGAGCATGTTGACCTTGGGGATGCATGAGGGCATGGACACCACCCATCTTGCTCATTGCTAGCTGCCGTTCATAAGCCAAAATGTCAGTAGCTGAAATGCCTGGCAAGGGTCCTGGTGCCGGTGGGGGAAGTGGGTTTGAGCTTGTTCCAAGTGGAGTTGGTTTGTTTCCCCATGAGCACTAAGACAACAAAAATTAGAGCAGGTCAAGCAAAAGTAACGGAAGTACTTCTGCAAATAACATAGCGCTGCCTACATCAGACATGACCAAAACCAAATGAATAAATTGAAAACTATGAGAAGCCGAACAACAGAACTCCTGGTGCAACTAGGGGGTGAAATCATATAGATAGAAAGAATGAGTTTTAGCCTTAAATGCACTTGTACGCCCATTTTGACACACAACACAAAAAAGCACCTTAATTTGTTTGCCCCCAAGAATGGACTGAGTATTTCCCATTTGAATAGCCAAAGCTGCTTCTGTATGAGTGCTATATCTTACAAAGCCAAATCCTTTGTCACGTTGAACCCGAACTTCCTCAATCACTCCAGCACCAAGGGCATGGAAGTGGCGATGAAGATCAAGTTGGGTAACCTGCATGACAAAAGCACACCCTCAGAGAACTCCCAGGAGGGTATACAAACCTATATAATTTGTTTGAATTCTTGCAAAATCGAAAGACGAGAATAAACTTGATGAACTATAAGAGGTCAAAGGAACCAGTCACATAGACACAATAGAAGCAACAATATTCTATAATTGTATCCTAGCTTCCAGCCTTTTTCCTATATATTTTTATTGTTACGATGATTAGTTACTACCACACTTCTGAGGATGATAAAATCCTTTAGAGAATAAATAGTCTGGTCATCTTCCTTTCTTGTTCTCTCTTCTTCATGTTCCTGGGTAAGGAGGTGTGCACTAGCAGAAGAAATGGGCCATTACCTCTGGAGCAAGATTCCCCACATAAACAGTTGTATACTGTGGGTTATTCTCAGGAGCATCATTACTTGCTGCCTCTTTCCCATCTTCTGCAAAGATGAAAATAAGTCAACCACCGCTACTTTATTTGAGAAATCAAGGAAGAGAGATTGAGAAACAAATCCGAGACCTACAACCTAATAAGAGAGATTCAAAAAGCTACCACCTTTCCTCAACCAGTCAAATGCCGACAATATGCACAACTAAATGGCAAAATTGATAAAGGAAAAAATATACATCTGGATATATCAAGAAACTGTATGTCCACCACTATACCATAAAATAATCGTCTTTTTGGTCTGAAGTCTGAATTACAAACTAAATGCTCGGAAAGATTGTCAAAACGCTTTATAAGATTAACTTGGACACATATTCAATCGAACTAAGTGTGGTTAGTACCTGATGAGCCAGTTGTTAGTTCCACAACACTCTTAGCGTCAGAACTCTGTTTATCATCATTAGTGCCAGCACCCTTGGTAGCCCAGTTACAACGTATCTGCCTATTGCCTAGCCACTTCCCTGAAACAAATAAAACCAACAGAATATATCCATATATCCAGTCAAGTATACCAGATACATTGTAGATCCAAAATGACAGTGAACCATTAGAAGAAAATGACATAAACTTAAATCAATATTCTATTACCTGTCAAATCATTGATTGCACTCTGGGCATCCTAGAAACAAAAGCAAAGTTTTAGATTCTCAACTAAAAATAAACACTACAAGTATACAGAAAATGTTAACTGCAGAAGATGGGGTACCTGCTGATTCCGGAAAGATACAAAACCATAACCCCTTGAACGACCAGTCTTCTGATCCCACATGACCCTTGCATCACTGTCATAAAATAACATACAAGGTCAAATTAATGACTATATCTCTAAGTACGTACTACCAAAAGTATAGCAACCCCATTGCAAGACACACAAATAGCACAGTATACACACAGATGGAGGCTTACGAGCAACTGGGGTAAACAGAGAAGCAGGCAAAGAGCATGGCATCAGTGACCTCAGGGCTGAGATCACCGACAAAGATGTTGTAATGACCTAACAAGTGATACTCGAATTAGTAATCTATGATGATAAGTAATTAACAATAACAGTATACAGACATGAAAAGATGGACGCACTTGATGTGTCCTCCCTCTGACCACTGGCATATGCCCAGTTAACTTTGATGGGCTGCCCAAACCTGCAAATCACCAAATAAGAGATACAGCAAAATAAAGGGATAATTTGGAGAGGGATAGTAAAAATATATTTTTTTACTTACAGATGTCTTCCATTAAGAGACAATATAGCAAGTGCAGCAGATCTACGATCATAATAATGAATAAATCCATAAGATGACTGCACAGAGTGGGGGGGAAAAGAAGTCAACACATTGCATAAAGTTTGTGTTAAAAAGAAAATTAAGAAAGACGTCCCGGGCTAAATAATGATAATCTAAATCCCAGAGACAATCAGAAATTTCATAGCGAGAATACTACCTTTTCTTTCCTAATAAGCTTGCAACCTTCAACAGGACCTGTACTTGAGAAAACTTCTTGGAGTAGAGGTTCAGTAACCTGTGTGTGGATGTTCCCAACATACCTGCATTTTTCTCAAAAAATGAAAAACCTAGAAGTTTGCAAGGAAAAAGAGAACAAAAAAGGAAAAAGAATAGATGAATCCATAAGAATCCCTCTTGGTTGTTAAATTATAAGACAAAACAAAGCAACAGAAATGGACACAAAGGAAATATAACAGTGTACAGCCATACAATCATATTTAACACTAATCAGCTGAAAATATAACACTTAGAAGTTTGGTCTATTCAAGAACAACCTAATAAACTATACATTTCCAAAGGTTTGGTGATATTAAACATCATATATTTCAGGTTAGGAAACGAAACAACAAATGTCAAAAGAAAAATAGAAACCCGAATGACACTCACACACTGCGGCATGTACTTGGATCAAAACCAGGAGGCAGATTTCCACTTGGAATTGGTTCAATCTGCAAAATCAAAAAATAAAGGGAAAAATAAAAACAAAGAAAATTGTCCTACGCCTCTTGATCTCAATGGTTTATCCCTAAGAAAAGATGAATGAAAAAAATGCATGAATTCCACCAAATGCCATAGCTTAAATTTCCCTAGCAGAAGTAGGATAGTGAATACTTCCAACAGATGTAAGCTGAAAAGATTCCCAATCGCTTAAAGGTATATGCTCTACACATAGCTCTGGCGAAATGTGAGTGGAATTGTACCTTGACTATCCTTTTGTGAGGCAAGTTGGGACCAACTTATCCAATAACTCCAACAAAATAATCAAACAACAAGAATAAGAACACCAAACACAAGTGGTCTCCAGTCACAGTTCTAATTCCTAACTTCAAATAGTAATGTAGTGTATGAGTCCAATCTTATCCTCCTCCCCCAACCACCCCCCACCCCCAAAAAAACCCGACAACAAAAAGTTTTGTAAAAAAGTAAGAAAAAGTAAAAGGGCAGCTGTTTCACCAATTCTCGTGCACTCAAACCATTATGCGTTTGCAATCATGGCATAATGGTTTGTAATTAAATTTATTTTTCACAGAGAAGAGACAATTAAGGAGCAATCTACCAAAAGGGCACATATTAAATGATGCAGCTGCTGATAGGGCAACATGGAATACTAACATCTAAAATCATGGCAAGATAGCGAATTTCCAAAACATCACAATGCAAGAGACACAAACTGACATATTTGCAGCCATGATCAGAAATCAATATACAACCACGACAGATAAATGAATTTGGTCCAAGTGAAGAAATTTCGTGACTAACACAGAATTCTTAGGCTTGCAGGGAGTATTCTCACACTGCTGAAAAATGAAACTGTAAAAACACGAACCACTGCTCATATATTCCCAGTAACGCTTGATTGAAATTTTTCTTTTATAAATTTTAGGAAAAAGTAAATGACAACCAACAAGCATGGAGGAACTAGCTTTACAAACCCGAGATATAATTAGAAACAAGGAAGTCGAGCTAACTTCCCTACATGAGAACAGAAATTCAACCGCGTGAACAAGAAAAAGTACACCTTGTAAGAAGATTCGAAAGAAATGAACCTGAGGAGCAGCTAAGAGACCAGGGTGATAGAGTGACTGTTGTTGAAGGAGCGCGTGTTGCATCAAAGCCTGGTGCTGCTGTTGCTTTAACCTCTGATGCTGCATTTTCCAAAACAATCGACGTGATCGGTTGATTTTCGAAGAGATTCCGAGGTTTCGAATGAAAGGTAGGGTTTCCACTTCGAAGTAAGGAGAGGACAGAAGGGCCTCGAAGAAGAAAAAAGAAGAAAAAAAGAAAAAAAGAAATAAAAAGAAAAAAAGACAGAAAATTAAAGAGAGGCCTATCTAAAAGGGGGGAATTATTTCGCCTCGCACGGATATTTATAGGACAGTATTCACTTTTTACCGAGTCGTACACCATCGCAGTAGATTTGGGGATTTTACCTATGTTCCCTTTATAATGGAGGAAGAATCAACGGGCCTCGGGGAAAAGCGAAAACGGAAGGCTGCATTCTAATTTGAGCCGAGGCCCAGACTATTTGTGCAAAATACAAAGTGCAATTAGAACGTCCATAGGCCACACAGGACGGAAAGGGGTGTACGCAATTGACACATTATCTCAAAAACAAGAAATGTCTTCCTGCAGCCTACGCCATTGTCTTTGTTGTACAGCTTGAGCAAAAGGCAGATCCAAGAGCACCAATATCAGGCCCAAGTTTATGTCCAAGCTATCGCAGATGCAGTCAATAATCTTTAAAAATTATAGAAAGAACCTTTCCAGAATGGTCCAGCGATTAACCCACAAAAAAAAAAAAACAGTATGAAAATAGTAAAATAGTATTTGACTTACCATCAAACACGATAAATAAAATAAAATTAGTAAAACAATGATTTCCAGTTGAGAAATTAATGGGCAAATCTAAGAACTTCAAGAATAAAAATAAAATTTTACAAGATCTGGTAAATCTTTTACAAGAAAATTCTTGTGCCCTCTTCCGAAATTTAATGTCCATACATTTTTTAAAAATTTTAAAATTAAATGTTTCTTTTTTAAAATAATTATATATTTTATTTAAATTTTTATTAATAACTTTCGTAATTTAAGAAAAATAAAATTTTCTAACACAAATGCCGCACTACTAATCTCCCCTCTTTCACTCCTTTGATTTAAGTTATTTAAATTTTATAAATATAATAGTCATGTTATTAATCTTATTAATTAATAAGGATATCATAATATTTTTTTATAGTCAAATTATTTTTAAAAATTTATAATAAGTCAAAACAAGATATTTAATTATAAATAGATAGAATATATTATTACCATGCAAGAGTTCCTAATTTTGGTTTGTATTTGTATTTGATGTATTAAAAAAATAATATTACTCTATTTTTAAATATAAGTCATTTTAGATGAAAAAATTAGTATTTAATAATATAAGTCTTTTTGTACCTTCCAAAGAGCATTTATATATATCTTATATCTTTTTATTTATTAAGGATGTAAGAGATATTTTGTTACAAATATTTTATTAATTTTTATAATTCTTAATTATTGTGTAAAATATTCAAATAACTTATATTTTTTCAAAAAAAAGCGGTAGCATATTCGTACTGAAAGTTGGTATGGTGTAATGGTGCTTGATTTTTGTAGGAGTGCAAAGTATACGCAAAGTGCGTTCGGTTCCGGTCCTGCACATCTTTTTTACAGGACGTACAAGATAAAAAATGATTCGTTAGATCAGATGTCAAGATTTGATCTTGAACGACCTGCAAAAAAGACGTGCAGGACTGAAATCAAATCGAGGCAAGGTAGCATACGGTGTATTCCCATTTTCCACGTGACAATAAAATTCATCTTAAATCCATCCGAACACAAAAATAATTGTGCTGTTTGCTAATTTAAGTAAGTACCGCCAAAAATTCAAAACAAAAATGTGACTGTTTGCAGGGTCTTATCTTTAAATTAATAAAGTGCGCAAGAAATATATTCAAGTTGCCTTTTTTGTAAATGTGGATCTTTGGTACAACCAGCGGTCAAGACGATGAGGCGCCCTTGAATGAGCCTGTCCATTCCAATGAACGTCTGGGACTTGTATGTATTCCTTTTTTAAAAAAACGTATTTTGCTATATTAATATTTGGAGGCGCATTTAAGAAAGTAGTTTTGAGGATATAATGCACCCGTCTTGCTTCAACAAACTCCCAAATAGTGATTGATGTTGAGGAACGTTAGCTCTGTGAACCATTGACCACATTAATTTAGTTCAAAATTTAGTTTCAAATTTTGTATTTATTTTTTATAATACGTATACTTATTTTTTACGATACGTATAAAATTAAATTTAATTTATTAAATTATATTTGAAATATAATTTAACAAATTATATTTTTAATTTTTTATTTTTTAAAAAATTAATAAATTTTTAAAATTATCAAATTAAATTTGATATTTGATTTAACTATTGAAACTCAGATATATATGTTACAAAAAATAAGTGTGAATCTGTACCAAACTGCACATTGACAGGGCTAGTATTCAAATTAAAAGTACACGTGTTGGAGAATTCTGCCAGGAATTTGTTCTGCTCTTTTTTATTATATTTTTAAATGAACGGAATTTGTTCTCGATGGGCAAGCCCACTCAAAATTGATGTTTGTTTCTTTTGAGACAACCATTGATTTCGCCTTCCAAGAAGATACTGCTAGAAAAGTTGGAAAATGCTCGCGTGCGGTTCCGGTGTTACAGTGCACATATGCATGATTTATTTATAATTATTTAATTATAATTTAATGAGTAAAATAAATTTTTAAATAATTATTTTATTTGTTAAATTATGATTAAATGATTATAAATAAATTCTATATATATATATATATATATATATATATATATATATAATAAATATAAAATTGAATCTTTTTTAGAGACTCTGCCAAAAATTGGTAGAAATTAAATTTGTGAAACGACATATAATTGGCAATCTCGAAAAACTGCTTAAATTTACGGGAATACGAGATCTTTGTATTCTCAACAAATCCTTCGTGGGATTTCATCGTCCCATTACTTTTTTTGAGAAACAGGCTTAAGCCCACACTTACAGTATTTGCATTTCAGATCTTACAATGAACTCCACAATATAAGGAACTTCCTCAAGCCTGCAAGCTAACTTGGCTACACCGTCGGCTTTATTCAACATTCTTGTTCTTGTGTTTTTGAATTGAATTTTTAAATTTTAATTCTTTTTAAAAAAATATTATTTAAAAAAATTTAAACTCAAACTTAATTTAAATATATCTCTGTTTGCATAAGCCATCGATGCACGACCATGTAGCAGTAACATTTGAAGGATTTGGTATATTCATCATCTCTTTACTAGAAAATGAGATTGTAAACAAGAAGAAATTTTATAAATGTAGGGTTCTAGTATAAATATTCTACAATCGGTGCCCCGCTACGTCTAACTAACCAGTCACCATAAAAAGACAATCTACCTCTCCGGTCTCCACTTGCTAAGAATTCTCAATATATTTTCTACACTTTAATCGAAGGGTGAAATTGGACAAAATTTAATTTTAAAACTGAATCTAATATTTTAAATATAAAACTCACATCTTTTCTCATAAATAATTTAATTTTTACAAACACAATACATAAATCTCAAAACTAAAACCTAAAAATATTAAAGTTCATTCCAATCTTTAAAAAAAAACCTCTATCTATCCGGATTAAATTTGAATTTGAAATTGAAATCTAATATAATTGAATTCTACTTTTCAACTTATAAAAAATAATAATTTTTACAAATTTTAAAATAAAAAATTAAAAACTAAACTCTCTTTAAATAGATTCATAAAATATTCAAATGAAAAAAAAAATTAAAAGCCCAAATACACCCTAAAGTCGAGTCAGTTACGAGTTGGAGTGAGCATAGTTCCGAGCGATGCCTCCGGTTGAACTTGAACATAGACTAGGCGGGGTGTGCAAGGTTGAAGCCAAGTCTGCGAAGGCAAAAATAGAATCTATCCGGCAAAAATTACGTTAAGCTAAGAAACGACCGGTCGGCTATAATTTCAACTCGAGTTGTTCTTCATTCTTGGAAGAAGATGATGCTGGTGCGTTTTGTACTTGATGATATGGTCCTCTAGCGACAGCCCTGCATGAAGCACGAAGGTTTTACTTATTATTAGATCGTTTATGAGCGGGAAGTTCATAAACTAACTCTAATTGTCGCGTTTCTCTTTCCTCTTTTTTGCCAAACCGTCAAGAGATTATCTTACCTATCTTTTCTCTTCTCAAGGAACCGATGGAGTGAGGATCTTCTTGCAATTGGCAAATCTGCGTAACAGTTCATTCTTGAACCATCAGCAATCAAAATAACAAGATCATCCTTTTCATGTATGGAAAATTAAAAAACCAAGCATTTACCTGAAGTGTTAGCTTCAGCCTGTGGTTGAGGCCTTTCTTGTGCAGAAACCGGAGGCGCTGCCCTGGAATTGTAGGCCACGGCATCAGCTGAATGATATTCCTCGGCACCTGCAGCGGCTGGATAGCCGCTAGAGCTTCCGTCGCTTGCCAATTGCATTACTTCTCTAGCTTTGTCGGCAGCTAAATTGTCAAACACCAGAACTTGACCCCCGTAGAATATAGTCATTTGGGATCTTTTGGCCTCTGTTACCCCTTCCTCAGGAACCGCAGTGGAAAGTCGAGGAAATGAGTCCGCTGGCTTGGGCAACTGCATCGAAGACTCAACCTTATTTTCAATGTTGCTCAGTAAGTTCATTATTGCTGGGTTCGTAACATTAGAACTCCCTGAAACAAGTAAAGTTTGAAGGCGAAGCAATTAGTTCCTACTTAGTTTTGAAGCTCTAATTCCTGCCAAAATCTCTCTCTCTCTCTCTCTCCAGCCACACATACATATTTACTTAATTACGAGCAAAACTCGGTTAGCCCAATCAGTTTTCGGAGTCAATTAGCGGTTCAACGCGCCTCGCAATTTTAGGCCTTGTAATCGGAAAGGAGAGAACAATAGAGGGAAAAAGTGAAATTCTTTCTCGGCTGAACTAATACTCTACTAGCAAAGACCAAGAAGTTGAAGATTCTACAGGAAAAGGGAGAAAGCGAGTGAAATTAAGAAGAAGATTGTACCTGTAGCTTCGGTTTTTCCAGCGATTCCAACAAGATTTAGATCTTTGAGGCTGCCTTTCTCCTTAACATACTGACTCAAGAGGTTGCAAGTGTGAGCGAAACTTGATTTCTCCGGTGCCTTGGCCGGGGCCGGCTTTTTCAGGCCAAAACCTTGATGAAAACTCGACATGTTTCCTTGAAAACCAAAAACGCAATAGGTATTCTCCTTCTTCTCCTTCTTCAAACAGAGAAAAAAAATTCACTGTTTGTTTCGGAAATTACCAGAAAAATTATAACGTGCAGAAAAGGAAGGAAGGAATATATATCGAAGGCGCTGATGGAGGGAGGAAAGGGGATGCCAGTCAGGTTTTGGTCCAGTCGGCTTTTCGTTCAGCGTTTGTGGCGTGGACCGTGCACTTCTTTCATAGGGGGAAAAAAATTGAAACCGGGTCATCTTTTTCTAATTCTTTTTAGGCACGTGTTAATTGCCTTGGGGGTAGAGAGAAAAAAAGAATAGAAGACCAGGCAGCTGGGATGGGGACAGGCGAAGAATTAGGAAACGTCAAGCCAAAGAAAAGGCCGTAAAGTAAAATCAGCCCGGATCTTCTCTCCGATTCTCTTTCATATTTTCCTTTTTATTAATATAATATAGAAAATTAATTTAATTATATTTTTAAAAAATAAGAGAATTATGAGAAAAATAGAGTAAGGCTTAGTTTGGTTGGGAAGAAAAGAAGAGAAAAAGAGAAAGGAAAGTAAAAAAAGAAGAAATTGATGTTTTCTTTGGTTTAATTTTAAGGTAAGAAGAGAAGAAAGTAAACATATCAAAATATTTTTTCTTTCTATATCAATAATTTCAATTCTTTCACTTTTGTAAGTATTAGAGGGTATTTAGTATTCAAAAGATTATTATATCCTTAATTTTTTTATTTTTATTATAATTACAAAATTTTAAAAAAATAAATTTATAAACATATCAAAATATTCTCCTCTTTCCTTCTACTTTTTATATAATTAAATAAATAAAAATATTTTTAATTTATTTTTCTTCTCTTTATATCAAATAAAATTAAAAATATATATATATACCTTAAAAATAAATTATACCCCTCCCCCTCCCCCTCCCTCTTCCCCTTCAAACCAAACTAGGCCTAATATAGAAATAATATTAATAAAGGAGAGAATGAGAGAGGAATTTTGATGAAAAAATTCTCAATGTACTGAAAATGAACCCGAGTTAGATGCGAGCTTCAGTAGTGTGGATTTCAACACATATTTTCCAGACTTTAGCATCACTCGAATGACTGGATTGGATGCAGCGCTACTTTTCTTATCGTCCAATAATCGTGTGTCCCGTTTATTTTATTTTAACTATTTAAGAATGTATTTAAATTAATTTTTAAATAAAAATTATATTTTTATTTTTTTATTTTAAGTTTCACTTCTTATCTCATAAACACTTTACTTTTACGATTCTCGATATAATTTAACTAAAAAATTAATTTAAATACATCCTAAATCTTTTCAAAACCTATTCTTAAAGAAGTCTAAACTTTATAAGGGGAAATGTGATTACCCTCTCTTTAATCGTGTACGAGAATATATGCAGTTCAATACTCGTTCAGTATGTAAATTATACTTTGTTTTGATTAGCAATATATAATAAAAATTTTGTAATTATTTTAAGATCTTTCGCACTTATCTAAAGATCTAATCATATATTGTTAGAAACTCTTGATAAAGAAATATGAATGTTTAAAAGAGTTAGTTATAATTGTTCATAAAAGACATCATTAATAAACATTAACAGTATTTGTAACAATTATGTCTCTAGCGGTATGTGGGATGAACAGAGAACTTGTGTTTTTCTTAATGTAACTTTTTATGCATAAGCTCAAAACAGTCTTTCTTTCACTTGAACAAAACAATAAATACTCAAATTTTCATGTTTGTGCAAAACACAATAAAACAGACCTTCGTTACATTTCTTATGTAGGTTAGTAATTTATTAATATTTCAATAATTTATTATTTATCAATATAAATAATACGTATAGATAAAACTACCTCACTATATATTAAATTAATTATTTTATCACCGTGTGCATTTTCTATTAATAGATAAATAATTATTTAGATTTTAATAAATCACTAACATACTAAAATAAAACTACTTATTCTACTATCTTGTATCCTAAACTAATTGTTACATAACTACCATTTATTTCTCTTGCTCTTGAAATAACTGTTAATTCATCAATTCAATAAGACATTTCCTCTCTTTTTATCTTATCTTCGCATTTACCAAATAAAACATTATAATATTTTAAATTTTCAAAATTATTTTTTTGCTCATTTAACTCAATAAATCACACCAAATTAACAACTCTCTTGTATATATAGATTGAGTTTGTATTTAAATTTTTCTATCTTGAATTTTATAAAAGTGATTCTTTTTAGAAGGAAAGCGAGACCCAAAGTGTTCAGCTATGGGATTAAAATGAAATTTATATCAAATCCTACATTAAACTTGTGTAAAACTCTCAAATATGATGATAATTTTGAAATTGATGGAGTGATATTTTGCTAAACCCAATTGCATACCATTTCGCTGATGAGCTTAAAAAAGCTAAAACACTCCCCCCAAGCTCTTACAATTACTTAAAAGTATTACGATATGATTTGATATAATTTAATTTTATAATTTTTATCTTAAGTTTATAAAACTTAATTTATTTATTAAAGGATATGGAGGTTCTAATTGTAACACGTTTCAAAATTAAACGCGGTTTAAATATACTTTTAAAAAATAAAATAAAATAAATATCATATTAAAAATAAAAAACTAAAATACTCTATCCGATTAAAAAAAGTTAATATTTAAGTGTACTAAAATTCCCGTCCAATAAAAAAATTTTCACTTTCACTACTTATTTTTACAGTTTTCACAAATCAAAATCAAATCATAGGACGAGGGAATGTGATAGTATATCAGACACAGTAAGATCCAATGGCCAGGAACCGGTCCTGCATAAAGTGAGTGCAGGACCGGAACGTGACTGTTTCTTTTGCGTGTGCGACAGAATAAAGAATATTATATTAAAAAAGAGAGAGAGAGAAAAAGGACGGCAGAGCAGAGTCAGATGGAGTTGGTGTCTATCGCCGACATTCACGGCCAAGTTGGAAATTAGGAGCAGACTCGGCACGGCGGTCTTACTTGAATATGGGACCCTTGTAATGCAAAAGAAAAAGAAAGCAACAGCAAATTCACGTTTCTTCATCGTTTCGCCACCACTATTGACTTCACTGCCACGAACCTCTTCCATGTGCTGGAATTTCTAGCAGCAAACATAACTCCATTGGTCACCCGTTTGGTGAAATATCAAATATGAATGGAGGGTGGCTACAGCTGTAATATAATCCATCGTTGCTGCTTGTTTGATTATTCAGAGCATTAATTTTTAATTAAATTATATTAAAAATTATAAAAATAATTTATTTATAAAAAAACAACACACTCAATTTCCACTTCGAACATGATTTCGTTTTCCACTATTAATCCAACGACTCGAAGCAATGTTTCAAGCGCTCCACTGAGTTTGAGAATATAAATAAAAATTTCTTTCTCATTTTTTATCATAAAAAATATATTTATTAATAATTATTATATTTATTTACAATTAAATATTTATATTTTATTTTAAATATTAATGTATTTTATTTAGACATATATTAATAAATTTTTTAATTTAAAATAAGTAAGTTCTACTAATATAAAAAAACTCACAACTAATATTTGTTATTCTCTTAATTAATTTAAGATATTTAAGTTTTATTAACATGTAAATCATATTATTAATTTTTTAATTAATAAAAATATCATAATAATTTTTTAGAATTAATTTACTCTCTTTAATTTTATACTAAGTCCAAATAAAATATTTAATTATGAAAAGTGAGTATTACTTTTATTTTTACATAATTACTTAGGGATAATAATTATATTTATTAATTATATATAATATAGAAAAGTGATTTTTTCACTCAACTTTTAATTTTTCACTCCTTTCTCACTTTTTTATAAATAAAAATATTTTAATGTTCCTTATGAGTTTCCTTAAACAAGATTTAAGCTGAAATTTTAAAATTTTCTTTGAATATTAAGATATTTTGAATTATGTAAAGAATAAAAGAGAAATGAAATAAGAATATTACTTATCATAGTATATAATTAATTATAGATATTATTACTTTTAAATTTTTTTAATACTTGTGCATATTTTAATCATTCGAACCGTTTGAGTAGTCAAACATTTTGAACGCAAACGTAATTTTCAAACTCAATGAACAATCGAACTGATAAAACGCGAGCATCTCAAATAACTAATCGAACAAGTTTGAACGAACACTTATGTTTGAGTACTAATCGAACGAAGTCAAACGTGTAAGTGGTAATGAACTCTTTAGTTCATCCAACACTCCCGTACGGCTGTTCATTTGCGTTTTTGATAAATCTCATTGTTTTTTTTTTAATTGCGAGAGGCTCATTGCTAATTATTAGAGGACCATAAATGGGAGCTTGTCTTCATTTTGCCTTTCCCAATTTGTATTTGTGAGCGAAGAGGTGACTTTTTACTCTCATCTTAGCAAATTATTGCGTGCCCGAATATCTTGTTCCTTTTTTTTTTTCACAAGAGTTATCGCATTCATATAAATACTTCCTATAAGGTCATTTTCGCTTCTCTGATACGTCTTATTATTGTCACATTACCATGTTTTTGTTGCTGAGGAGTAGGTGGGAGGTCACGAGGCATCCACTTAAACCAATAGATCGTCGTGTATTTTGTTTTCCACAAAAAAACGTTTGTTTGCCACTAGATTGTGGGGCCCTTTTGAGGAACTTTCAACAGAGAGATTCCCGGCAGCCCGGGTAAGTGGGGAAACCGGAATGATATAGTACTCACTGTAATGGGGAGAACAAAATCGGATTACAAATTTTAAACAAATTTTTTTAATTCATAGAAATTACTATCTCTACAAAACATGTGAATTATTTTCTCTAAAAAAAAAAACTGGCATTGGATTTGGAAATAAAATCTTCTAAGGATAATCGCAGACCGCAAGAACCCAATATGAAGTTGTTAGATAGAGGTTTCTTCCTGAATCCGCTGTTTAGACCGTGTGAATCACGTGAGGAAGAGCCTCGAAGAAAGCTTCAACGGATGGGACATTCACGGAGGACCCACTCTCATTTGTCTGCCTTTTCCCGGCGGGACAGGCCTCGAGCAGTTTTTAATTTTTAATGTATGGATATTGTTATATATGATAAAAAATTTAATCATTTCAATTTCAGTTTATTTTCTCAGTGAGGAGTATTTATTATTTGGTGTAATTCAAAAAATTAAATCAAATTCTGTTCGATTTTTTTAATTTTTGGTTCGATTCAGTTCGGTTTTTCAGATTAGAATGTAATTCGGTTCGGTTTTCAATTTTTATTCTCAAACTAAAAACCGAACTGAAAAACTGAATTTTAAAAAAAATTATATATGAACGCATTTTGGTAATGCGTTCTTTAATAAAAATTAATGTTTTAAAATAAAATTACCTTAAGAACGCATTAGTGAAATACGTTCTTTTCTCTTTTTTTCAATTTCGATTTCTAACCGAACCGAACCGAATTATTTCGGTTCGGTTCGGTTAGATTCGATTTTGTAAAATTAAAAAAAAAAAACGAACCAAAAATCGAATTATCCCACCGAAACCGAACCGAAAAACCAAATGAACACCCCTATCCATGTGTTCCGTCACGGTTGAGTTTCACCTCTAATTCTATCCCATAAAAGACTAAACTTATGGTAATATAGAGCGAATGAAAGTAAATATTTGTGATAGAAAAATAAAAAAATTTAATTTTTAAATTGTATATAATAAATAAATAAATAAATAAATAAATAAATAAATATATATATAATAACAGTATAATATTTTTATTATACTAGTAATAATGAAATATAATTTATTAATATACATCGCTCAAATTATAATTTTTAGTAATTACAAATTAGGAAGTTGATGATAAAAATTGATCATCATAAATATTTGATAGTTCCTTTTGGCTGTGATTTTAGAATGTAAAATGTTTAGGATGTATTTGGATAGATTTTTTTTGTAGAATCTAATACGAAATTTTTATTTTAAATTACACTTATTTTCTCATAAAAATTTATTTTTATGAAATTCAATATATAAAATTTAAACTCAAACTATATGTAATCCCACCATCATTGTAATAATCATTAAACTTTTTAATCTATATCTAATCCCATCTATGAGTGTATTTGGATAGAGTTTCGTTACGAAATCAACACAAATTTTTTACTTTAAGTCTCATTATTTTCTTTCACAAATAATTTATTTTTACAAAATCTAAGATAAAAAATTTTAAACCCTAAATTCTATCCAATCTCACTCATAATGTAAACTATTATGAAACTAATTACTCATTTAGAAAAATCTAATTCCTCAATGAAAATTTTAAAGTCATATTTCTTTCATATTCAACAAGTGCCATTCATTCTCTTTGTTACACCACTTTGAATAATTGTGTCCTATCGACATACTTGTGTCCACGTCAATATTCAGATTAACTTGTCACAGTTGGATGAATTGATTTCCTACGATCAATGAGCTATCTTATCATCTTCTGAGTGTATGCAAGTCTAAATGTATATGCACCACAAAGACTAATCAATTTCATGCATATGTAAAAGGGCAAAAAAAAAAAAAAGAATTTAGTTGGGCTGAAAAATTAAACATGGTCTGCGAGCCTGTGTAATGTCTATTACAGGCCCATCAAGTACGTAGCATAGTTGGGCAGCAAGGCCAAAATGAAACACCACAGCCTGTTTTTCTTTTTTGGGCTTTCCATATGAATTTTTGGACACACCACATGAGCTGGACCTGGCCTACCTGGCCACTGCTTTCTCATCATGGTTTGTTGACCCGAATCTCCGTTGCTCAAATAAAAGGCGGTGCGATGTCGTGCATTTAAATTGAGTTATATTAAAAATATTAAAAATAAATTATTTATTAAGAAATATAAAATTAAAAATAAAAAGATAAAAAATCTTTAGATTGAAAGAGCAAATGAAATTATGACCTTGCTTATCTTTTCTTCTACAGTTATAAATTTATAATGTTATCACGTGCTAATTTTTATTATATAGAAAATTGAAAATATAAAATTCTATAATAACTGGACTTTTGCACCCCACGCCAGGCAGAGGGAACACCCTAAAAAAAAAAAACAAAAAAAGAAAGTACACGTAATCCTGGGGCGGTTATTACATTTGCAACTTCTTTATATGACAGCACTGTGGGAGGACGGCGACTCGAGAAGCTGGGCAACCAGAGAAGCGCCTTTCCGTGAAATTGATGAACAGCAGAAGGGGAAGAACGGATCTGTCTCATCCATGTTTCCTTGTTCTGGGCTCTTTTCCACTTCCCACTTTTACTAGTGATCCTGACAAAACAGAAGAAACACCACGAATGCTCTGATGCTCTTTTACCAAAAATTTCTTCCAGGCAATAAAAAATCCTGAAAGTTGTACAATCTGGTTCAGCAAGATGGTCGTTGGCGATGATATTAGATCATCATATTTCTTGTTTCATCTGTTGATTCTAATCTCAATGGGGAGTACAGTTACTGATACTGAGGCACTGCTGAAACACAAGAAGTCTTTTGCAAACGCACAGGCTCTTGATTCCTGGAAGGCCGGAACAGATGCCTGTGGCACGAATAACCGATGAAAGGATGTCGTCTGTTACCATGGGAACGTTGGTAATCTGAATTTGGGTCACTGTATAATATCGGGAAGCATAGATGTTGATGCCTTGGCGCAGATCCGGACACTTCGAAGTCTTAGTTTAATAGGCAATTCATTTTCTGGTCCGATTCCAGAATTTAATCGATTAGGTGCCTTGAAGAGCATTTTCTGGACAAGAAACCTGTTTTCAGGTGAAATTCTGTCAGATTATTTTGCAAAAATGGTGTCTTTGAAGAAACTATGGCTTTCAGGGAATAAATTTACCGATGAAATTCCATCCTCCTTAGCTCGTTTAACCCGTCTAATTGAATTGCATCTTGAAAACAATCAGTTTACTGGCAGAATCCCCGACTTCAAAGAACCAAAATTGATGTCACTTAACGTCTCCAACAACAACTTGACAGGGGATATCCCACAAAGCTTATCAAAATTTAATAAGAACTCATTTGAGGGAAACCCCGGACTTTGCGGAGAAATAGTAGGTAATCCCTGTAGCCAATTGAAGAATGGGTCCAGTAGCGACCATCATCATGCGATCCCTACGAAATGCTATATTGGATTCCTGATTGCCGCTGGAGCCATACTCTTAATTACGTGCTTAGCTATATGCGTGCTGAACCGCCGGCGGCGAAGTGATGAAACATTGAGCGAAGATGCTGATGGGGCAGGGCGAGTTCCAAGTTTAAGGGATTTGACGCCAAGCCAAAACGGGGGAGGCTCGTCCAGTAAAGGATCAGGTGGAAAGAGCTTGTGGGAGCTTGTTATGGTGAATGATGAGAAAGGTGAATTTGGGTTGTCGGGCTTGATGAGGGCGGCTGCGGATGTGCTCGCAAATGGGGCACTGGGATCTGGTTACAAGGTAAGCATGTCCAGTGGCTTGACAGTAGTGGTGAAGAGGATGAAAGAGATGAATCAAATTGAAAAGGATGAATTTGACGCTCAGCTGAGACGTCTTGGAAGACTGAAGCATAGGAATTTGTTGACACCACTGGCTTATCATTTCCGGAAAGATGAAAAGCTATTAGTTTATGAGTATATTCCTCAGGGAAGTTTGCTTCGTCTATTGCACGGTATGATTTCTTCTCATTTAGTGGGGAATATCTTAATTTTCACCTTGTTTCCCTCTTTTAACCTGTACAAGTGCTACTTGTATACTTAAAATTCCCCAGGCAACTATTTATTCAACGTTGAGCTCTAACTTGTTCAGGGGATCGTGGGCCTTCTCGTGCTGAGCTCAATTGGCCTACCCGTCTCAAGATAATCCGAGGAATCGCTCGAGGACTGGGTTATCTTCACTCTGAACTTGCCTTTTGTGACTTGCCTCGTGATGACCTCAAATCGAGTAATATCCTTCTGGGCCCCGGCTACGAACCACTACTTGCAGATTTTGGATATAATTCTTTGATCAGTAACGACCAGGCCAAACAATCACTATTCGCGGATAGGTCGCCGGAGGCTGTGGAATATCAGTGGGTATCTCCCAAATGCGATGTGTACTGTCTAGGGTTCGTCATTCTCGAGCTCCTTTCGGGAAAATTTCCATCTCATTATATGAACAACGATTCGGGTGGGACTGACATTGTACAATGGGTGAAATCAGCAATTGCTCAGGGAAGGGCGGCTGAGTCGATCCAGAGATTGCGAGCTTCATAAATATTTCACCGGCCGATGTGGAAAGACTCCTTCACATCGGTGCTGCTTGTGCAGAAAGCAACCCCGAGCAGCGGCTGGATATCAGAGAAGCCATTAGTAGAATAGAGGCCATACAAGTAGTTGAAGATCAGGAGGTTAAGCCTTTTTAAGAACTGCTGGCAGATTCAGTTGCAAATCGATACTAGCGATCAAATGCGCAAGAAGGTTATGATTGAATCTAATGGCAAAAGATGCAACAGCATTACCGGAAATGATGGATCAGGCCGGGGGACTAGTGATACTTTTTCTTTTGATGCGTCCTGCCTGACAAGTCTTTGTGCACGATAAAAGTGAGTAATATCCCCAGACGTTTGGAACTCGGAAGTGTAGTCGCAGATGCAAGTGTTGTATATGGATGTAAAATGGAGGAAAATATCGCTTCCGGCAATTGCCAACAAGCCATTCTGATCGGCTTCGGCATAAAAGAATCAGCTAAGTACTCTTTCAGGAATTAAGCCGCAGAAAAGCTGGATTGAAGTTGTAGAGCAGACAGACTGGAGCTGTTGGTCCAAGTTGGTTTGATCAAGCTCATGTGATGCTGGCTAATAAATTGAAAGTTTATAGTTCAACAATCAAGGTGGATATGGATTGGATTTTATTTTTTATAAATAATTTATTTTTATAAAATTTAAAATAAAAAATTTTAAATTCAAACACAATTTATAAAAAAAGCATCAATATTTATTTCCCTACATTAACAGAAGTTTTACTACAACGTAGGGACAACGGGAGGAACGTTGTTAATCAAGAATTGATTGAGCAATTAAAAAAAGTCAACATGCTTACTGACTAAACAGGCGGACGCACAAATTTTAAACAAATTGCTAAATGTTACAGCAGTATTTTCCCAACAGATCAAATTTCATAAACGTTTTAAACGGTCACAAGTAAATACGAAATAGAGAATAAGATTAATTAGTGTTTGTTACTGTTCAAAAAACATAAAATGTTTGCCTAGTTTGACACTTTTGATTATTATCCCTTCCTCCACCACGGATACATGTATTATATCAATCTTTTTTCTTGTATATTTTTATCACATTCTTGGAAAAAATTATTTTTCCCTTCAATTCAAAAATTATCAGTTTGGACTTTACTTATTCTTTCAAGGCAAAATTCTCAAATCATGGAAAAAGTTTTTGCTACTTATCTTATGTAGTACTAAACTTTCTAAGAAAAGCTTTCTGTTTTTGAAAAGCCTTTTTTTTTTCAATAAATGCATACGGCATGGATTTTTCATCAATAAGCTAAAGTTTATTGACGTTGAGGAATATTCTGACCCCAAACTTGGAACTTTGGATAAGGGACGAATTCGCCAATCAAGAAATAAAAGCAGAAGCACGAGCATTCACTGATTTACATTTTCAGCTTAATGCGAATTGTGTGCTCATAAAATAAAATAAGAAATAAAATGAAAACAAACTCGGCAAGTAAAATAAGAATATTTCAACCATATGTATAATCTGTAATTTTATTTTAATTTAAATTAAATTCTTAATATTTTTCATTATCTCCACATAACTTCATCTACTGCTACTTTCTCCATAAACTTTTTCTTTTTTTACAAACTTTTACTTATCAGATTTTTTATCGTCAGATCTTCATATTTTCTCTTATTAGGATCTTCTTTTTTCTAATTGAAGAGATAATCTGTTCAATTTATTTTTTGATACATGTTACTCTTATTCTCTTCATTTTTCTCTTTCACTTTAATGTTTGACCTTTGAATTTGATAAATAGTATTATAGATTTGATCTACTTGAGGAGTTTATCAATGCTCAATGCATCTTTTATTGTTCAAAATATATTTATAAATTAATTATTTTAAAAAATATTTATTTTTCTTTAATTTGTTGAGATTTTTTTTGTGAACATATGAGATGTTTATGAATTTATTTATTTTTAGCGAAGATTTTTTTTTTTGAAAACTCTTTGGGATAGAGACCAAAATGAAAAGACTGTTCTATGTTTTTTTTTAAAATGGAGGAAAATAAACGAGTATTATACACGTTATAGGCATTAGACATATTCATATTATTTTATTTTTTATTCAAATAAGTATTTTAGCTTCGTTACTTTTAAAATTTTAAAATATATTTTAGAGGCTTCTTCAGTTAAATCTTGCAAAATGAAATATATACACTTTTCTTTTAATTTTTTATTTATATTTTTCTTTTTTAATATGAGTCCATGAAATCATTTTTAAAAATAGAATATTTATTTTTAAAATTTTTTAAATTTTCTGATTATCAATAAGTCTACAAATTGTACATAACTTTATATGTAGTTATTCCTTTGCCCCCATTTTTGTCATCTTCTTTTATTTTTAGCATCATTGATGTTTTCTCTTTTTACATCTTTCATGCCTTTTAGCATCATTGTTTGAGGAGATAACTTTAAGAATATTTATCTATTTAGTTCTTAGTATCTATTACACTAATTAGAACAATATCTATTACTATCTAATTTGATCATTCATTTACTAATTTATAAGGATAAAAGTATCAACTGCCCATTAAAATATTCTGCACCAGAATATGCATAACTTTGCAATACATTAAACCTGAAATGTAATAGCCGATGATTTTTATTTTTTTATTTTTATCTTTTTATCATGTAAATATAAAAGAAAGAAATAATTTTGTAAAGTACATTAACACTATGGTTTCTTTGTGATGGATCAAAAGTACGATTCTTTTGAAAAAAAAATTGAGTAAAGACCAGAGAAATTTTTTATTTTAGAAAAATCTTTCTTTGAAGTTTTAATATAAAATACTAATATTTTTTATTTTTTAGGAATGGAGAGAGAAAAATAAGGGAAGAGAAATTTTAATTTTCACACTAATTTTATTATAAATATATTCTATTTTTTGAAGAGTCAAAATAAATAATTAAATGATAAGAAATTTAATTTTTTTCTTACACATAATAGGAATATGAGGTGAATATGATAGAATAATTGAAAGATCATACCGTAAAGTTAATTTATTTTAAAAATATATAAAAAGTATAACTTATAATATATTTTTTATTTATTTTCTTTTCATCTTAATGTACTCATAATTAACTATTAGTGCATAGTTTTTTAATTAAATATATAAATTTACTTTATATTTTTATAATAACTCTAATAACTATTTGTATAATAAACTGTATTAATTTTTTAGTAGTATTTTTTAATAAAAAATTGACTCTATTACTAAAAAAATGAGCTTACTCATATTCGTGTTATTAACAATATCTTTTTAATAATATTTATAATACTAGCATAAAAACCCGTGTTATGCACGGGTATTAAATTATTTATTTCTAATAACAAATACTAAAAATATTTTAAAAAATTATAACTATGAAATCAATTTATGTGTTTACTAAAAAACTATTCACTTAGAAGTAATTATAGGTAATAATAAGAAGAAATTATATAAAAAAATTATACATGCCCATTATTATGTGTATTTGAAAATAACAATAAATTCCTAAACAACAATAAATAAATAAAGAATTGAGTAAGACACACCCCAACCTACATGAATGAAGGATGAAATTATTAAAATTTTGAATATTAATTTATGAAGTTACTTATAAAAATAAAAAAGAAAAGATATCAAATACTTAAACAACTATGAGCTATTTGAAGAAAATGAAAAAAAAAAACTTGAATCTTATAAAAATTAGAAAGAAAAGAAATCAAATATTTAAATAACTATGAGATATTTAAAGAAAAAGGAAAAACACTTAAATACGCATGATGAGGATACATGCATAAAATGTGAAATGATTAAAACTTTAATTATTGATTTATGAAATTACTTATAAAAATCAGAAGAAAATAAATCAAATACTTAAAACAACTATGAGCTTTTTGAAGAAAAAAAATAATAAATCCGCCTAATGAGGATACCTACACGAATAGTAAAATGATTAAAATTTTAAAAACTAATTTATAAAGTTATCTATAAGAATTAGAAAGAAAAGAAATCAAATACTTAAACAATTATTGTAATACTAAAATGTTCCTAAAACAAACTAATTATATTTTAACCACTAAATGTTCCTAGAATATTATCATGATCAAATCTTTAAGAGATAAAAACTATTGTAATATCAAGTTCAATTTATTTTTCATACTATTTCCTCTATTCAAAATTGAATGATTACAATACAAACTATCTATATTATAAGCAAAGAAATAAATTTGTCAAATATGATAGTATAAACTCTTTATATTATATAAAATTATTGATATTTTTTCATTAAAAACTCTCAAAAAAATTAATGATTTGTAAAGTACTAATTTTATGTTGATATGTCACACTTACTTATGAATCTTGTCAATCGTTTTTGTGTTTCCCAAGCCTAGCCCTTCAAAGAAAAAATTTTAAAATTTAAAAAATTCATTAATATTTAAAACCTCAAAGTAAGTTTATTTTAACTGTAATATTCGTACACTAATTCTTAAAGAAAGCCTCCGCTAATAAAAAATATAATATATTTATAATATAATTATGATGAATATTAAAATCCCTCTCCCCTTCCTTCTCTCTCTCTACTCTTAAAAAATAAATAACTTACAAAATAAAAGATATTAGTATTTTATACTAAAAATCTCAAAGAAAGGATTTTTCAAAATAAAAAGTTCATAGAACATTGCTAAAAAAATTTCTAAAAAATAGTGTTTTTGATCTACCAGAAAGAAATTATAGTGTAATTATACACATTATACTTTATAAAAATTATTTATTTCTTTTAATCAACTTGATGAAAAGAGTAAAGAAAAAAAAATTTAAAAATCATCGATTATTACATTGCATGTCCAATGTACTATAATGTCATGCATATTCTGATGTATAATATTTTAATAGATAATTAGACACATTTATCCTTAAATTTTAGCATTTGAAGGATCAAATTAAAGTAATAGATACCAAGAATTAAATAGATAAATATTTCTAAATCATCCACTCAAAAAAAAAATTTTGTGATCAAAACGAAGTTGTTAGAATATATGAATCTTCAAAACTTGCCAAAGAAAATAAAAACTTACTAATTTTTTATTAAAATAACTGAAAATATATATATTAGTGTACATAATTTAATTAAAATAAAAAAATACATAAAAAATGCAGAAGGAGAAAACGTGAATAAGGCAAATATAAATAACACAAATTAGGAGATTTAATGGGGGAAGTGGGGCTAAGAATTAAAATTTTTAAATTTAAAAGATTAAATTCTAATAGATAATAATTTTTTTATCTAGTAAAAAAATTTAAAATTCTAAAAAATAAGAATGAAGACTCCAAAGCTTTTAGATGAGAAATGAGAGTAAAAGTGTTTTATTAATATATATATATATATATATATATATATATATATATATATATATATATATATATATATATATAAGTATAGATTATTGATACTTTTTTATTAAAACCCCTTAAAAAGATATTAATGATTTATAAAGTATTAATTTTATGTTGATATGTCACACTTACTTATTATTTTATTTTTTTCCCTAAATCATAGCAAACTATTTTATGTTTTCAAAGTTCATTCCTTACAAGAACAAATTTAAAATTTAAAAAAGTCATTAATATTAAAACTTGAAAGTAAGCTTATTTTAATTGTGATATTTGTACACTAATTCCTAATAAATTCTTAACAAAAGTCTCTGATAAGAAAAAATATAATATATTTGTAATAAAATCAGAATGAATATTAAAATCCCTTTCTCATACCTTGTCTCTCTACTCTAAAAAATAAATAACTTATAAAGTAAAAGATATTAGTATTTTATATTAAAAACCTCAAAGAAATATTTTTACCAAAATTAAAAAATTTTAAGAACATTGCTCAAATTTTTTTAAAAAATAGTGTTTTTGATCCACCAGAAAGAAATTATAATGTTATTATACTTATTATACTTTATAAAAATTATTTATTTCTTTTAATCCACTTGATGAAAAGATCAAAAAAAGAAAAAATTCAAAAAGTATTGACCATTATATTTGATGCAGAATATTTTAATAGGAAATTAGGCACTTTTGTCTTTAAATTTTATCATATGAAGGATCAAATTAAAGTAATAGATACAAAGGATCTAAATAGATAAACATTTATAAATCATCCACTCAAAGAAAAAAAATAAAAGGCTTTGTGATCAAAATACATGTTCTGATCTCGGTGGTATGTGCTTTCTGCATTTCTATTCAAACAATACTATTTTGTTTAATACTCGTCATCTGATACATAATAAATATTTTATCTATGAAAATTCATAAATAAATGAGGCCTTAAGAATAAATTATTATCTTTATTTTGGTTAAAAAAGAAGAGACTTCAATCACTCCAAAATCTGCAAAAAAAAAACCTTCCCTTAAAAAAAAAAAAAAACAAATGGATGTAGAAGGAAAAAAAGATGAATGTCACAAATGAACCAAATAAAGAAATGGAAGATAATAGGTTAGTTGGTAAGTAGGAGATAATGGGTAAGTAGTAAGTAATGAGAAGTTATGATGTTTTAAATTTCAAATGAGAAAGATTGATTAATTAATAATTTAATACAAAAAATCATCTTAACTAATCAGATTTTTTCTAACTAATAACAAAAATTTAAAATTCTAGAAATTAGGATTGAAGGTGGAAGAGTTTTGGAGGAGGAGAGAGAGTAAAAGTGTTTTGGTAATATATATATACTAGCCAAAAAACCCGTGCTATGCACGGAAAAACAATTTATAATAAAAATTTATTATATAAATTATTTTAATAATAAATAATAAAATATAAAATAAATCATTAGAATGTCACATATTCATAAGATGTATACATATAATCAAGCAAGTTAAACCTGATAAGATGTTGAAGTACTTGTTCAGTAACTCTTCTAATGTCTTAATAAAGAGATCACCATCTGCAAAATTAGTAAAAAAAAAATTCATTTGTTATATATTTAAGAAATTATAAGTATAGCAAATTGCTTAGCATCTTAATTTAATACAACATTACCTAATTGAATGTATCAAGAAATTTTGCACATTTTTGAAGGTGTAAATACTCTTTACACCAATTTACTTTAAGAAAAAAAGTTATTAAGAGCGAAAGACTTTCATCTTTCTTGAATATAGGTGTACGCATCACAAATGTAAATGCAGAGCCTATGCAGGAATTTACATGATCTTCTATTAACTTGTGTCCATTTTTCTGAATGCCATGTAAATAAAAATCTCTCAATGATACATATGTTGTGCAGAATTTATAATTAAATATTGTAATTGATAAATTATATATTGAGATATATATACACATCTACATAAATAAATACTTTTGATTGTAGATTTCGTAAATAACTCGCGAGACAATGAAAAATAAACTCTGCATGTTTGTCTTTTAGAAATATGTATACTTCCAGTAAAATCTTTCAGTTGAACGAAAAATCGATATATTCAAATTTTTTAAAAGGAGCACAATCAGTAAAATGTAACAAAATAATTTATCTATATAGTAACTATGCAAAATTACCTTTCCTGAAAAAAAAGAACAATATTTAAAAGTCGTATTTAATTATCTTGTTAATTTGCAACAGTTTATTACATGTGATAGTACTTGATAATCTGATATTCGTATTCTTTTAACATTCGAGATCAAAAACGATTGTGTAGTAGAAAAATAAGCTCTCTTCATCCAAGCTGCAAGTGTCTTTGCACAACAATTTTTATCATACCTAAACGCAAAAAAGCATACGTAAAAGGAAAAATTAAAGTATAATAAGTGAATCTATACATATATACAACTTATCATCGTCTAACAATGTTAGCAAATTTTAAATTTGGGCTGATATATAACCTGTTTGATCTATTTGTGCAAAGTGATGATTCTATATGTAACATTTGGTATAACATAAATAATTTTTTTAAGATAATAATCAAATTAAATTAAATAATATACATAGATAATTTTTCACTACGATCCCACATACCAATAGAATTGTGTTTTCATTTAGTACAATTAATAGTTGCTCCCCTTCATTACAGGTAAATTCTCCCCATAGAGTAAGTCTAACAACGGTCATGTTGTTTTAGCATGTAAATAAATTTTAATAAATTTATAGATGTTGAAATACATTAATAAAAATTTTACATTAATAAAAACACTTTTACTTTCTCCTCTCCCCCCCCAAAATACTTTTGCACGGGATATACGTTACTGTTTTAAAAAATAAGTATATAATGAAAATAAATTTTTAAAAAGAGAAATTTGTTCTAAATATCACTAAAAAAATACATTTAATAGCATGCCTATTAGTAATTTTTACTCTCTCTCCTCTTCCAAAATACTTTTGCACGGGATATACATTACTTCTTAAAAAAATAAGCATATAATGAGATTAGATTTTTAAAAGGAGAAATTTATTAAAAATATCACTAAAAAAATACATTTAATAGCACGACAATGAGTATGCCTTTTTTTAGTGACAGAGTCAATTTTTCTTTTTAAAAAAAAAGTACCATAAAGAAAAAATTAATATGTGTTATTATATAAATAGTTATTAGAGATATTACAAAAAATATTAAGCAAATTTATGTATTTAATTAAAAAATTATGTACTAATGATTAATCATAAGTAATTAAGATAAAAAGAAAGAAATGAAAAAATACATTGTAAGTTATACTTTTTTTTATGATATGGTCTTTCAATTATTCTGTCGTATTCAACTCCTACCCTTGTTATGTGTAAGAGAAAAAGAGAATATTTTATCATTTAATTATTTATTTTGACTCTTTAAAAAAATAGAACATATTTGTAATAAAATCATTGTGAAAATTAAAATTCTTCTCCCCTTACTTGTCTCCCTCTATTCCTAAAAAATAAATAACATAAAAAATAAAAAAATTAATATTTTATAATTAAAAACCTCAAAGAAAGATTTTCAAAATGAAAATATTCTCAGTTGTTGTTCAATTTTTTTCAAAAGAATTGTGTTCTTCATCCATCACAAAAAAAACTATAGTGTTAATATACTTTACAAAATCATTTCTTTCTTTTATATTCACTTGGTAAACAGACAAAAATAAAAAAATAAAACCTATCGATTATTACATTTCATGTCTAATGTATTATAAAGTTATGCATATTATGGTGCGAAATGTTTTAATAGTAAATTAGACACTTTTATCCTTAAAACTTAGCAAATGAATGATCAAATTAGATTAGTAATAGATATTGATCAAATTGGTGTACTATATATTAAGAACTAAACAACTAAATATTCCTAAAGTTTTCCCTTCAAACAAACAAAAAAAAAAAAACTTGAATCTTCAAAATCTATTAAATAAAATAAAAATTCAATACTTTGCTATTAAAATAACAAAAATATAAAATATATTCTATCATTCAATCAAAACATAAAAAGAAAATGCATGAAAGATGTAAAAAGAGAAAGCATTAATGATGCTAAAAATAAAATTAAAAAGTAAAAGAAGCGAAAAAAGGGGGCAAATAAATAACTATATATTAAAGTCATTATTAATAATAAGAAAATTAAAAAAAGTCTCAAAAAAACATGTATATTATTCCTAAAAGGAATTAGACGAACTCATATTGAAGAAGAAAAAAAATAAATTAAAAAATAAAACAAAAAAGTTGCATACCTTTTGTTTTATGGGATTTAACTAAAGAAGCCTCTAAGACATATTTCAAAATTTAAAAATAATAAAACTAAAATACTTATTTGAATGAAAAATTAAAATATCTCAAATGTGTCTTATGCTTATAACGTGTATAACACTCATACATTTTTCTCCATTTTAAAGGAAGAAGTATGTGATAATTTTTCTATTTTGGCCTCTATTCCAAAAGGTTCTCAACCAAAAAAAAAAAAAAAACTCTTCTCTAAAAATAAATAAATTCATAACATCTCACTTGTACACAAAGAAGTTCTCAATAAATTAAAAAAAATGAAATATTTTCTAAAAAAATTAATTCATAAAATCTTTTGAACAATAAGAGATACATTAAGTATTAATAAGCTTCTCAAGAAAATAAATTATTTCTTCAAGAACAGAAATAGAAAATCAAACCTATAATACTATTTATTAAATTTAGAGGTCAAACATTAAAGTGAAAGAGAAAAATAAAGATAATAAAGCAACATGTATTAAAAAAAATTAAAATATTATTTTTTAAATTTAAAAAAAGAAGACTTTAATCAGAGAAAAGTAAGAGGATCGACGATAAAAAACCTTATGAGAAAAAGTTTGTGAAGAAAGAAAAAGTTTGTGGAGAAAGTGACAGTTGATGAAGTTATGTGGAAATAGTGAAAGTTATTCCGAATTTGATTTAAATTAAAAAATACATTTCAAATTACAATAGTAATAGAAGAATTTGTATAGTGTTAGAGTTGGAAGTGTATTTTGGTTTTTTTAGTAATAGAAGAGTTTGTATAGTATTAGAGTTGGAATTGGAGTTAAAAGGTAGGGAAATGGTTTTAATTAAAAATTAAAAAACTCTAGAAAATAAAATCAAAACCTTAGAAGGTTTAGAGGAGGAGAGAGAGTAAAAGTATTTTGGTAATATCTATAATACCTTAGAAGTTCATTCCTTCCAAGAACAAATTTAAAATTAAAAAAAGTCATTAATATTAAAACTTGAAAGTAAGCTTAATTTAATTGTGATATTTGTATACTATTTCCTAATAAATTCTTAACAAAAGCCTCTGATAAGAAAAAATATAATATATTTGTAATAAAATCAGAATGAATATTAAAATCCCATTTCCATACCTTGTCTCTCTACTCTAAAAAATAAATAACTTATAAAATAAAAGATATTAGTATTTTATATTAAAACCTCAAAGAAATATTTTTACCAATATTAAAAATTTTAAGAACATTGCTCAATTGTTTTTAAAAAATAGTATTTTTGATCCACCAGAAAGAAATCATAATGTTATTATACTTATTATACTTTACAAAAATTATTTATTTCTTTTAATCCACTTGATGAAAAGATCAAAAAAAGAAAAAATTCAAAAAGTATTGACCATTATATTTGATGCAGAATATTTTAATAGGAAATTAGGCACTTTTGTCTTTAAATTTTATCATATGAAGGATCAAATTAAAGTAATAGATACAAAGGATCTAAATAGATAAACATTTATAAATCATCCACTCAAAGAAAAAAATAAAAAGCTTTGTAATCAAAATGTATGTTCTGATCTCGGTGGTATGTGCTTTCTGCATTTCTATTCAAACAATACTATTTTGTTTACTACTCGTCATCTGATACATAATAAATATTTTATCTATGAAAGTTCATAAATAAATGAGGCCTTAAGAATAAATTATTATCTTGATTTTAGTTAAAAAAGAAAAGACTTCAATCACTCCAAAATCTGTAAAAAGAAAACATTTCCTTAAAAAAAAAAAACAAATGGATGTAGAAGGAAAAAAAGATGAATGTCACAAATGAACCAAATAAAGAAATGGGAGATAATAGGTTAGTTGGTAAGTAGGAGATAATGAGTAAGTAGTAAGTAATGGGAAGTTATGATTTTTTAAATTTCAAATGAGAAAGATTTTGATTAATTAATAATTTAATACAAAAAATCATCTTAACTAATCAGATTTTTTCTAACTAATAACAAAAATCTAAAATTCTAGAAATTAGGATTGGAGGTGGAAGAGTTTTGGAGGAGGAGAGAGAGTAAAAGTGTTTTGGTAATATATATATATATATATAGATATAGATATAGATATATAAATTTTTTTAAAATTTATTTTTATTATATATTTATTTTTTTAAAATAATATATATACTGTACAAAATCCAAATTTTATGCTAGTTTTTTAATATCTTAAAACCGAGAATTTTCTCAAATTAATCTTGGCCTTGGTAGTCGAAGAAGGAAAATTAATCTTGGACGAGGTCCAAAGCAGTAAAAACGGAAAAAGAGAAGAAAACCTGGCCCCACCTTTTAAGCTTGTCAACAGTGGCTTCCAAACCCAGACAAAAACATCGTCTGACTTTTTAAACCCAGCTAATGCACTCTCGCCCATTAAGTTTACAAAAAAAAAAAAAAAGATAAAAAGGAAAATACTTCAAGTTCACTACGCCACATACCCTTCCTTTTGATTTCTCGTTACTATTTCTGAGTCATCTTTCAACTCTGCTCAGCTCAGTTTGACTCATCATCGTCGCCAAAAGGCTCACATCCTTTCTCCGATTCCGCACTTCCCGGCTTTCGCCTCCATGGAACCACCGGGATACGATACCGTGGCTCTGGAGTCCGCCGAGAAAATCATACTCCGTTGGGACTCCACGGCCTCCGAGGACGCCAGGGAGAGAATGATTTTTGACGGCGATCGGCAGGAGATCGACAGCTATTTGCAGGCCGTGGATGAAATCCAACAGTCAATGGAGTCCGCCTCCATCTCTGACGACCAGAGCAAAGCTAAGAGCACGATCCAGATCGCCATGGCTCGCCTCGAGGACGAGTTTCGCAACATCCTCATAGTCCACACCGCCGCCGTGGAGACTGAGTCGCTCACCGATCCTAGCTCCTCTTCAATCCACTTGGTCAGCTCAAGGACTAGCAGTAGCGAGATTAACTTGAAGTTGCCCGAAATTGAAGAAGAATTCAACGATAACAGCACTACTTATGAATCCGAAACGCCGCGAAAAGAATTTGAGCATCAGGAGAGTGGAAACAGTAGCTATCGATCCACCAGTAGTATCCGCGAAATCGATCTGATACCGGCGGAGGCAATATATAATCTTCGAAACATAGCAGAGAGGATGATAGCTGCAGGATACCTTCGGGAGTGCATTCAGGTATATGGCAGCGTGCGAAAGTCTGCCGTGGACGCAAGCTTTCGCAATCTGGGGATTGAGAAGTTGAGCATCGGAGATATCCAGAGATTACAGTGGGAAAGTCTGGAAACGAAGATCAGAAGGTGGATTCGGGCGGCCAAGGTATGTATTCGGATACTTTTTGCAAGTGAGAAAAAGCTATGTGAACAAATCTTTGAGGGTTTAGGTACAGCCGCTGACGATGCTTGCTTCATGGAGACAATTAAGGGCCCTGCTGTACAGTTATTCAATTTTGCTGAGGCGATTAGTATTAGTAGGAGATCGCCAGAAAAGCTGTTTAAGATATTGGATCTTCATGATGCTTTATCGGATTTGTTACCTGATATTGAGACTGTTTTTGACTCGAAATCATCAGAGTCTATTAGCGTGCAGGCAGTGGAGATATTATCAAGGTTAGCTGAGGCTGCGAGAGGGATATTGTCGGAGTTTGAGAATGCGGTGCTTCGGGAACCATCTAAGGTCCCGGTCCCCGGTGGGACAATTCATCCTTTGACCAGGTATGTGATGAACTATATAAGTTTAATCTCGGACTATAAGCAGACTTTGATTGAGTTAATTGTTTCTAAGCCATCAACGGGGTCGAGGTACTCGGGAGATCCTAATACCCCAGATATGGATTTGACGGAGCTAGAGGAGAAGAGCCCCTTGGCACTTCATTTGATTTGGGTAATTGTGATTTTGCAATTCAATCTGGAGGGTAAGTCAAAGCATTACAAAGATGCATCTTTGGCTCACTTGTTTATGATGAATAACGTCCACTACATCGTTCAGAAGATTAAAGGGTCACCTGAGCTGAGGGAAATGATTGGGGATGATTATTTGAGAAAATTAACCGGAAAGTTCAGGCTGGCAGCCACTAACTACCAGAGATCCACTTGGGTAAGAGTGTTATATTGTCTTAGAGATGAGGGACTGCATGTTAGTGGCAGCTTCTCATCCGGTGTGTCCAAGAGTGCTTTGAGAGAGAGGTTTAAGACCTTCAATGCCATGTTTGAGGAGGTTCACAGGACACAGGCTACTTGGTTGGTTCCAGATGTTCAGCTTCGTGAGGAGCTTCGTATTTCCATATCAGAGAAGTTGATACCAGCTTATCGTTCTTTTCTTGGACGGTTTAGGAGCCATATTGAGAGCGGGAGGCATCCAGAGAACTACATCAAGTACTCCGTGGAGGATCTTGAGGTTGCTGTGTTAGATTTCTTCGAGGGTTACCCAGTGTCTCAGCACTTGAGGAGGAGATCTTAGTGAAATGAGGATGTGATACAACCATTAGAGTCTAGGAACACAATTCTTTAAATCTTTTATGGAGTGCTTCGGGTATGAGGCTCTAGTTGGACTGATATTTTGTGAGCTATCAAATGGTTAAAGAAAATTCAGATTGAATTTATTTTAGAACAGATGGAGATACTGAAGAAGCAGGAAGATCAGTTATAATCCTTCCCAATAGCTGTTCATCCTCTGCCCAATCACTTCACCTATGTAAGCATTGTGTTGTTTGTATTTTCTCATAAAACTTTTAGATTGCTTCATTTGTTAATATGGGAATTGGGAATTGTTGTAATTTAATCTAAGATTTCATCATGCAGTTATGATTTTAGAAGAATAGATGAAGCTAAGATCTCTTCAATAATGACTTTAAAGAGTTGACATCAGTGTGAGAAAGCACCAAGAATCTGACACTCGTTCTTACAAGATGATCACTTTTGAAGGTGATCGAATTTATCAGATTCTGGTGACTAATTTAAAGCGTGTAACTTGTTCACTTCCAGTTTCATAACTCTCTTCAATAAATTTCATCCATTTTGCGCAGGGACAACTAGAGCTGTAAGACTTGATTAGAGTTTTCAGTTTTGTACAAAAAAGCTACTTGTCTGTGTTTTTAAACAGATGTATAGATTTTTGTGGAAATTGCATGATCAGATAAATGCTCAAAAATGCCTTGATAGGATGTGTTGTGCTTTAGCAGTATTGTTAATTTAATGGGATGGGTGATTTTTCTTTGAGCAATATCTAAATTTTATTGTCATTGTTTACTGTTGCCGAAACCTTCCTAGAGCTGAAACTTGCGGAGTTATAAGAAAATTCATTTCTTGGTTATGCCTCTACTGGTAATGTTTGGTAAATAGATGATGTTTGGTATAGCTGCGACTCAGCATCTAGATTGATCTACATCCCTCCCTCGGATTATATCTCAGCTTAATTATATCTAATATGCCAGGTAATTTTCCAGCTCTTTGGTGGTTGTGCCTGAATTATTGGTATATATTGGTTAGTATGTTCTGTACATATTGAGAAATTTAAGCAACAATAGAGAAGTATATGTCTGATTGGTTGCAATTTAGACCCAGTTATTTTAGTTTGAGTTCTCGTAATGCTCTGACCATAGTTGGGTAGCTGATCATAGTTGCTTGAACTTAGATCTCACTATTGACCTTTTAAAGAGGGAACTTCTGAAAAGATGGGAAGCATTTCATGAGGCAAATGTTCCAATAAGAAATTTAGCAAGGATTCCTCGGTCCTTTGAGAAAAAGAAAAGTTCACGGTGCTAATGAATAGCCAAAGCTTTTAGTGGTTTCTTGAATATTCAACTCAGCCTGAAGAAGCGTTCCCTTCCCCAGGCTACCCTCTCTGGAGATTTCATCTTCATCTTTTTAGGATGCTCGTCTTTCAGGAGATTTGGTTTTGAGATCGGATATGGTTTGGTTTTAAGATTTTTGTCTTGATTTCGTAAAAGTTAAATTGCTTATGAGAGGAGATATGAGTTTTACACTTAAAATTTTAAATTTGATTTTTAAAGTGAGTTGTTGTTTAATCTAATCCTAGAGTTATTGGTTCACTTTTTTTTTTTTTTACCCACTGGCCACTTCTTTTGAGTATTTTTATTTTTTTGGGCTGGGGTGTTTTGGGGGGTGGGGGTCGGGAAGGAATATCTTCTTGTCAACCAGAAAATGGTTATTTGAATGCGGCGATAACTACCACTTTGCGGAGAAATCTTGTATAATGTAGCTTAAAAACTTTATACTGTGGGATACTCTCTATGAGACTGGTTTTATTGTTCCCACGTTAGCCATTTTTACGGATGTAGGCGTAAAGAGTTATGGCATTCAGCAATGCGCACATAGTTATATCCATTATTGATACAACTTATCGTATCATAGACAAATCAAGGGTACGGAAAAGGAGGAATTGCTGGGACATCCTAAGCCAATGTGAGGCATTGGACCTGCTTTTACATGGATCTCATCAAATGTTGAGACTTGGGATGTTCCTCAAAAGAAATCCAAGATTGCGTTTTCAAGCTCCTCAGCGCTGTACTTGATATAATTATCCTGCTTCCTGCCATTGCCAAAGTAATGCCCAAACCGCGCTAGAAACCATAGATAAGCTGGTACCAAGTTCTGTGAGATGGAAGCTCGGAGCTCTATTCGAAGTTGTGCATCAGGAACCTGCCATGTCTCCTGAGTCTTGCAAACCTTCTCAAACAATGCATTGAAGGTCTTCAACCTCGCTCTCAGAGTACTCTTACAAATGGCATATGTAAAACTTCTGCCGGCAGGTGGGCCTTGAAATCTCAGGCAGTGCAATACTCTTACCCAGCTAGATCTCTGGTAATCCATGGCTGCCACCATGAACTTCCCTGTCAATTTCCTCAAATGATCGTCTCCAATCATCTCCTTCAACTTGGGCGTTCTGTCAATCTTTTGAACCACATAATAAATGTTGTTCATGATGAACAAATGAGCTAAGGAGGCATCTTTATAATGCTTAGATTTTTCCTCCAATTTGTGTTGCAAAATTGCAGTTATCCAATTTAGATGAAAAGCCAAGCAGGAGTTTCCCTCTAGCTCCTGGAAGTCTTTACTGAAATGGATACGGATGCTTGAATTGAGACTTGGAGGCTTTGAGACAATCAATTCAACCAAGCTATGCTTGTAACCCAACATAACCCGCATGTAATTCATCACATACCTAGCCAACGGATGAATCGCGCCTCCTGGCACGGGAACCTTGGACATTTCACGAAGCACAGCATTCTCAAACTCCAATAGTATCATTCTTACGGCCTCAGCTAGTTTTGATAACGTAGCTACTGCCTGAATTCTAATCGTCTTCAAACAGCTGGGCTGGAAAATTACCTCAATGTCCGGCAGTAGGTCTGACAAAGCGTCATGAAGCTCCAACATACAAAACAGCCTCTCCGGTGATCGGCGGCTGCCGCTGACCGCTTCTGCAAAATTGAAGAGCTGCATCGCTGGTCCATTCACAGTCTCCGTGAAGCAAGTGTATCCTGCAGCTGAATGTGAGGCTAAACCATCAAAGATTTGCTCAAAGAGCTTCCGTTCGCTAGCAAAGAGATCCCAAATGCATACTGTTGCAGCTGGAATCCACCGTCTGATTTTCTTCTGCAAATTATCCCACTCAAGCATCTGGACGTCTACGTTGCTCAGTTTTTCAATCCCCAGCAATTGGAAGCGTGTGGCCACCGCAGGCTTCCTTATACTGCTGTAGGCCTGGAGACACTCCTGAGTGTACCCGCAGCTGATCATTCGTTCTGCTATGCATCGGAGGCAGGAGGCTGCCTCCAGTGGTACCAGAGCTAGCTGAGAGATGCTACTAAGATTAGTCAACGGAGGACGGTTTTTACCCCATTCTTGATACTGCTTTTCTTCACTCCTAGCGTAGGAATTCTTACTTCCGTCAGGAGGAAGGTTTGTACATGATTTGCTAATGATGATTTTGAATTTGTACGGAGATGAAGAGAAGCTGGAGTCCGATAATAACAAGTCCGTGTCAATGAAATTGGAGGAGGTGTGTGCGAGGAGTATTGAACGGAAGTCGTCCTCTAGCTGCGCCATGACCATGTGAAGTGTGCTGTTTTCATCTTCGGTTTTAGTGATCGATGCTGCTGACCCCTGGATTTCATCAGTAGCCACATGCAAGCAGCGATCGATTCCCTGAAGAAGGAAGCTGGAAACCATTCTGTCAGGGGACTTCTCCACTCCAGCTCTTATTTCCCCCCTGCATAATTCTTATCCCTGATAATTCCAAATGTAAGGTACCGAGTCCACGAAGCCAAGTAACCACGCAAAGGCGAAATTTCTGCACTCGTTGAAAAGTCCTTGGAGGCCTGGTCGCAAACCATTTAATACACTACTTGACCAGATGAGCTCCTCACACTCGACACTTTGACTGAGAACCGCGTATATTATTTTCCGTTCTCTTACCCGGACGCCTTAGGTTTCAGCAAACGGATAAAAAAATGGTACTGGTGCCCGAGGACACCGCAGATAGCTGGCTTTTCAGCTTTGATCTTGGGACAGAGATTGATTAATCCATGCAAGAAAGTGATCAAGTTCAACGATCAATGCTATTAAGCTTAGGATCCGGCGAACGAAGTGGATCTATTACAGCTCCAATTTCCCCTCGTCTGCAGGATGAGTTCGCAACATACTTTCGAATTTTTACCCAATTTAATCCCATTTTGTATAAAATGTATTAAGATGGTCCGGGTACTAGAGTGGACATGGAGTCATGCCCACTGTTATAATGCGCGCCAACTGAAATGGCGTTAGTTATAGTCTTGTATAACGCCTGAGATAGTGTTATAGCTAACGCCATCCCCACTTCCCTCAAGCCATTTTCAGCGGTCGCCCACCCCAGCAGCCATTTTCGTCGATCTCTCCACCCCCACCTCAGCGCCGACTGCACAGCGTCTCCACCAGCAAGCACTGCAACTGCCCTTTCTTGCAAGCCTTCAGTGATGTATCTCTTCCTCCCAAGTTTTTTTTTTTTTTTTTTTTTGTCGGTTACATTTTCTTGCTTTCTCCGCTGGTTGCTTCTTGCTTTTCTCCCTGTTGCCGCCTCTTCTTGGTTCTTATTTCTCCCTGTTGCCGCCTCTTCTTGGTTCTTCTTGCTTTCTCCCCATTTTATTTTTTTTCTTATTTTGTTTTGCTTCTTAGTAAGCACATCAAAGTTGTAGTTTTCTTTATTTATTTTTTTATTTTATGCATAGCATATTGTTCTCAATAGTTGAGTTCGTTTATTTTTTTGAATGATCCGAGAAAAAATCACCAATATTTTTTGTATAGAAATTAATGTAAGAGAATGATTTTTTAAATTTATTTTTAATTAATATTACAAATTTAAATTTTATATATTTAAATAAGTTAGTTTTAGATAATTAATTAATTATTTTATTATTATTTTATTATTATTATTTAAAGAATGTGTTTCATTAAATATGTATTGTTTATAATTTTTTGTTGATGATAGTTAGAATATATAAAACGTAATTATTATTTAATATAATGTTAATATTTTTTAGTTGATATTAATTTCTTAATTAGATAATAATATGTCTTATAAATACATAAAATATATAATTTTTTTAATTAGATAATGATAATTAGTTAATTATTTTGTTACAGCGTATCTTTCAGATAGATTCGAGAGGATAAGAAATTGCATATCTTGAATTTTAAATAGAAAAAACGCAATAATTGTTAAATTTAAAAAAAAAAGATATTTTAGTAGTTATTGTTGATTCAAGAAGTGTCGGTGAAATTATATAATGCTATCTCTGAAATCGTTATACAAGCTTATAACGCCATCTAAAATGAAATTATACAATTTCACCGACACTTTTGAAACCTATAACGCCATTCGAGTGCTATAACGCTATTTTTTTTCAAGTTATGTAAATTTTAGTACCCACTTCACTTTCTGGTCCATCCCAGTGTATTTTACGCAAAATGAGAGCGGGAAAAACCCCTCTTTCCTCCATTTCCTTCGACACTGATTCTTCCACCGATTCAAGCTTTTCTTCAAACCGTTCCAGTTTCCGAATTAGCAATAGCGAAGCATAGATCTGTCCTTCTATGGACCAAAGCAATGATGTGGTTGCTCCTCTTGAAAGACTGCACAGCTCTGAGATAGGTTCCTCGTGTACAATTAGCGTCAGCTCTGGGGCCCCAGCCGGTGGGTATTTACCATCTCCGGAGCATAGTGGAGCAAATGATTGCCGCTGGACACACGCAGGAATGCGTTCAAGCATATAGCAATATAAGGAAAGCCACAGTGGACGCAAGCTTCCGGAAGCTCGGAGTTGAGAAAATAAGCCTCCGAGACATGCACATACTGGAGTCGGATAGTCTGGATAAGAAGATGGGGCGGTGGATTCCGGCAGCAAGAGTATGCTTTCAGGAAGTGTTTGTCAGCGAAAGAAGGCTTTTTGAGCAAGTATTCGAGGGATCGTCATTAGGTACAGATATAACTACACATGCTTCACGGAGACTGTTAATGGACCCGCGATGCATCTATTAAGTATTACACAAGCTGTTAGCAGCAATCGGCGATCCCCCGAGAAGCTATTTCCAATATTGGATCTTTATAATGCTTTATCTGACTTATTGCCGGACATTGAGACAACTTTCAAGCATGGCTGTTAGGGGTCAATCGGGGTGGAGGCAACGAAGACATTGGCTAAAATGGCCGATGTTGTGAGGGCGATATTGTCAGAATTTGAGTACGCTTTGCTTCGTGAAATATCTACAATTCGGATCCCAGGAGGGGCAGGATTACATGAAGAATATGTTGGTTTTCAAGCAGACCTTGAAGAAGTTGACGGTTTCCAAGCCCGCATCTCTGGAACTGTTAATTTCCGGGGATCTCATTAAGGACTTTGTTGAACAAGAGAGAAAGGCTAACTTGGTTCTTCATTTTAACTAGATAACTACTGTTCTGCAATTTAAACTGGAGGAGAATTCTAAGGTATATGAGGCCGCTTCTTTGGCTCACGTGTTCATGATGAACAACATTTATTACATGGTTCAACAGATCGAAAGGAAATCTGATTTTAGGGAGATGGTTGGAGATTATTACTCGAGGAGATTGACAGGGAAATTCAGGCTGGATGCCGTTAACTACCGGAGATCCACTTGGGTAAGTGTTGTGTTGTCTTCGATTCGAGGCTCATCCGGTGTGTCCAAGAGGGGTCTGAGAGAGAGGTTTAAGACCTTCAATGCCATGTTTAAGGAAGTTCAGAGGACCCAGGCCACTAGGTTGGTTCCAGATATTCAGCTTCGCCAAGAGCTTCGTACTTCCATATCACAGATGTTTATACCAGCTTATCGTTCTTTCCTTCTACGGTTCGGGAGCCTCATTGAGAGTGGAAGGCGTGCGGAGAACTACATCAAGTACTCCGTGGAGGATCTTCAGGTTGCTGTCTAGGATTTCTCCGAGGGTAGCCACTATCTCAGCAAGAGATCTCAGTAAACGGAAGTTGCGATACAACCGTTAAGAGTCTAGGAACATATTCTTCAATTTGGACCAAATCCATACGTGAAAGAACTCTGTCTGTTCGACAGTGCAGCAGAAAGTCTGTGGTTCCATCTATGCTGATTTAGCAATAAACCTCAAGCACTTTAGCCTAGAATTTTGATGAGACATGGCTGTTCATACACAATAGGAGTATCTTTTTTGAACTCGTTCATGATCTATCAAAGAACGAAGAAATGGAAGCCACGAAAAACGTAAAAAGGCAAATACTACAAGAAATAGATTATGTATGCTAAAGGCCTCGGAAGTATACAATGGTGTTACCAGTCTGTAAGCTAGTTTTTCCTCTGTGGTAACGTAAAGATTAGTTAATGATGTAAAATTTAATCAAACAAATACTACAGAAAACAACACTGATGTGGAAAAGCAATAACGAATAGGCAACAATAATATGACAAGGAACAAAAAGAGGACCTTAACTATCCATCCCACCACTGAATGGCTCCTTTCAGTTCCAATCTTATAACTTCCTTGCAAAGAGGTAGCAACTAAAGGAACTCCAAAAGGTCCATTTGGTGCTTAGCGTTATAAACTGCAGAAACATTTCAAGCCTGCCATGTTTTACGCTGTTTTGTCTTCTTCCATATCACCATTAGATAGCTCCTTGCTGCCATGTGCTGCTCTGAGTTCAGATGGGCTTCTCACATCTTTCGCAGGAAGTGAGGAAGGCTTTATAAGGGTCAGGGAATCATCTTTGTCAAACTCCTCACTTGCGTCATCAGAATAGGCATATCTAGAAAGAGGTTTAAGAAGAAAAATCAGTGAGTTGATAAGTGATATAAAATCTATCTGTTCATCTTGTACATAATTGATGACACGAAACATGGAATACTGGACTAATAAAAAAAAAAAAAACGCTCCATAATTGATTTGTTTGAGTAATTTAAGAACAAACATAAACCCATAATTCAAGTCAATATCTTTATAGGAACTATTACTGCAGAAGTGTCAAAAGATGCAAATTGTGTGCCAAAAAGTATCTACCTATGAGAACATTAAAATTCTAAAACTGAACAGTTAGGATGATGTGTTGATATCAGGCAGGGCAGGTGATAATAGTGAGATTTACAACTTGACTATTGACATAAATCAGGTTGGCATTGCATCATAATACCATAATGGTCATTTGCGGTTTTTGAGATTCTCAATCCCTTCTTTTCCTTTTTTAACCAACCTTTTTTCTCTTATCTTTCACAGACCTTTAGATAAATTTGACTATTGATTATCAGCATAATATGATGTCAAGAGTGGCATCCCACTCCTTGTATTTGCTTTCACAGACCTTTAGATAAATTTGACTATTGATTACCAGCATAATATGATGTCAAGAGTGGCATCCCACTCCTTGTATTTGCCAGATTTAACAAATCTCCAGAACTCAGAAGGCTCAACATAATGCCCCCCGCCCATCCCCCAGCCTGGGAAAAGGAATTGAAATATTCTATAGACAAGCAAATGTATTTACCGCATTGAATTCTGAGATGGCGCCCAAAGAGCACAGATCACACAAAGAAGAGAGAAGGACAAGACATGCCAGAAAGCTGGGATGATCCATGCATTCTGCCAGTGCTCATTGTATATGTCACTTGATTTAAAGTAGAGCTGCAAATTCAAAACATTGCATCACTGGATGAAAGCAGAAGTAAACAAAAGGATAGTTTTATCTCTCTCTTTCTCTCTTTTTTTCCCCTGTACATAGCTGCTAGACAATCGGATCCTTTCTCTCCTTGGTTTGGGTTCCATTAGGCAACCAGGCATGGTCATGAAGTGGAAAACTTGGCAGGAAGAAACTTTTTCTAAACAACTTCATTTTATAAGACAAATTTACCTCATAACATATCCAGCCAACGGAGACAATAACAGCAACAGCTAAAGCATTTGTGAACTTCCTGTAAATATCAAGTTTAGCCAACATCCGCCGCGCCTGAAAAGGAAAAAGGGTTTCAAGTAAAGAAAAATGTCGACATTCTTTTACAAAGAACCACAGGGATACAGGATAACAATGTCAAGACACAAAAGAAGATGTTGAATAGAAAAAGAGTGGATTGAGCATGTGATGTGAAGGAATGGTCTTTCAGCTATAATGTGGAGCTCAAACTAGAGATGAGACCTTTAAGCACTCTAAACTTATCTCTACTACTTTGCAAATACTTTAAACAATTTAAGCTTGGAGAGATACTAAAGTACCTACCAATACTCCTTTCAAAGTAAAGAATTCTTCCAGTGTTCTTGCTGCATTTGAACTTCTTCTGAGGTCTTATTTACTCAAACAGATAAAGGAAGCTTCACATAAGCAGGATGCCATGCTAGTCATGCTAACTCATTTTAGGGCATTTATGTGAACAGATTTAGATCTTTCAACAGGTAGCCATTAAGTAAGTTATACACTCCATGGCAGACACGTTTCACATTGTAAACTGAACCAACCACAACATTTTTGTTAGGTTAAAATGCAAGATATTTCTTTTTTAGTTATTTATTTATTTTTAAAACTTTTTAAAGTCCTAAATGGTTTCATTCACAAGGATATGAATCGTATGCATCCATAGAAGTAAAACAATTACCTGAAGCTTATTTAAAGTTGAAGACAAGGAGGTAAAGATCCACAGAACAAAGAAAGCATCCAACACTGCAACAGGAAGGACCAAAAACAGTCTTGCCTTTCCTGAAAGATCACTTATAGCGCCAACATTTTCGACTAGTTCAAGCACTTCAGATGCAAGAAAGAAAGTCACTCCAAGCATTAGAACCTTTGACGTAAGACCACCTAGAGTAGGTCTGACAACGCCATAACCCATTGCAACCATCAGGATAATTAGACGGGAAACTGTTCTCTTCACAGTGCCAAAGCTAACAGCCCATATAGTTATTCCAATTGGCCTGACTCCAGTTTCATTGAATTCAGCATAGTCAAAGTACCACAAAGCCATCTCAAACATACCCAATGTTATAACCAATGTAATACAGTTTTGCAGCGGAAGTACTTCTCTCCAAAATCTAGCATACTGCGAAAACCAGAAGATTCCCAGTACTGCAACTGCAAGAGACATGAAACCATAAAAGTTCATAAGCGGTGCCATCCTAC
Organism: Rauvolfia tetraphylla; assembly: GCA_030512225.1. Lineage (NCBI taxonomy): Eukaryota > Viridiplantae > Streptophyta > Magnoliopsida > Gentianales > Apocynaceae > Rauvolfia > Rauvolfia tetraphylla. The sequence goes on from JAJQKT010000005.1 coordinate 738,853, forward strand.
CAGGCAGGTAACCAGTCGGATTTTTCCATATGGTTTTACCCTCGACAACCACCTCTTTAAGATTCAAATCACAATGAATGAAGTACAGGTTGTACATTCCTGTTCTGGTGATCTGTATAGATTTTGGTTGTAGTGTAGCAACAAGCTCGTCAGCATTAAATGAGACACCAAAAACCTGAGGCCATCCAGGATTAGTGGATGGCCGATGAATAATTTCTCCCTGTTTACAGACTCCGAGTTTTGCTAGATCTCCCGTGCAACATATAGCTCTTTGGCCACCATAGGCTGAGCCACCAATTGTTTCTCTATCGTCAACCTCAAAAAGAACTGCATGAATCGGCATCGAGCTAAAGTTTGAAATTTCTTTGGGTCTGCTAAATACAATTTTTTCAAAACTGGTAGAAGAGGAGAATAAATGTCAGCCATTGTTAATGAGGTCCTAAGAGAAATTCCAGAAGAATTTGAATTGCAAAAAGAGTTCATTATAGACAGTAAAGATGTAGGAATAATCTAACTAGATATGGTATTCGAAGTCCAATTGTTCTTTTACTTCTCAACTATTCAACCAAAACAACTATTGCAATTATTGAACTATTATCAAGATTTGATTGTCCCAGTTGAGTTTCTTTGATTACTTAAACAAAATGATACTTCCTCAAGAAATATCGACTTCAATTGCACTAAAAAATGGAAAAAGTTCTCAAGGATCAATCCAGCTTGGTTTCTACAAGCAAGAATATCAACTAAGATCTGATTTTTCTCCTGGTTATGATTCCTAAGCCCACCGATTATGTAAATTTAGTCTAGGTAGCTGGTGGATCTTATTTCGCATAAGTTTCCTTCCCACAAAATGAAGAAACTACCAAAGTAAGCTAACAAAACTGAATTAAAAAATGTCTTTCGCCCTCACTGTCAAGTTTTCATAATGCTGCCTCAGATTCAATACATTCTTTACTTGGATTAGCAGCATATGTGTAAAGCATTTCTGTGCTAAGTATTACGAAAGGTTCAGCAGGGAAACGCTCAGGCAGCATCATATAGTGAAGAGCTACCAAGAAGCTATATAATGCTTTTGTCCGATTAGCCTAAAATTTCAAATTCAGACAGATCTCCGCAAATTACAGTGGACAAATTTACGATTGTCAGCACCAGTAGAAGAAACGTTTTCAAGATTCGACTAAATCATTGATAGATCTAATTTGCAAAGAACATGGAACAGCAAGAATAAGATCAATGGGGAAAAGGAATTAGAACCGGTGGATAGGAGAAGGAGCAGCTGAATTTGTACCGTATGAAAGAATCGCCAGAGGAAGAGGACATGGAGTCGTTTTGGCTAGGAATAGAAGAATACATTCCTTCGCTGCCACCGTGAACCACAAAAGCATTGCCTTTGCTCAGGAATCTTGCTCCGGCATACTCATGCACCGACGCCTCAATGCATATTAACAAGAAAGCACACTGAAACACTAGAAAGGCTGACGCCGTAATTGAGCAAGACGACATTGCTCGGTGCAACCGAGTTGAACTCAGTACAGAGAGCGACTCGTAAATCGATCTGCCGGCTGCAGCTGACGCGACTCACAGTGAATACTACCAATTCACTACAACAGTAGAGGAGTGAAGTGTCGCCTGCGAAAAGACCGAGTCGACACGACGCGAGAGTGAGCTCAGCCAATAGACCAGAGTGAAGAATGTGGTCTGATAGTCTTAACTCTGGTTAAGTTTCTTTGCGGAGTTGTTACTTATCTACGACCTGCTACGCGACGGAAAGCTGGGTGCACAATGGACCATTGACTTTGTTAGCTGGAGTAGTCCAATCATGGAAGACTTGATAGAACGGCGTGGCTCAGGCCCTATTAGAATCTGCCACCTCATTCCTGACCAGCTTTCGAAGCATTAGATTGTAGCTCAACGTTGCTTTCTCGATCTTCCATGTTCATGTTTAAAAAACCAGTCGGTGCTGTCGGTACGGTTGAAAAAATTCATCCCTGCCAAAGTGCACTGACGTCGTTCTCTTCAATCTCGTGGGTGCCTCCAGAGATTCAACTCTTCACAAATTTTATATTTGCAAATTTATTAGGAAAGTTAAAAATCAATATAATTTTAAGTTAATATTTCCTAAAATATTAAATTACGACATTTAATGCAGATCCACCGTCAAGTCAAATATTCGTCTCCAATTTTTTTTTTTTTGGGGGGGAAAAGCTAAACTATCTTGCATTCATTGTCGAGGGAGATTTGATACAAGCTAATCTCGCGTAATACTACCAGTTGGGAAGCAAAGCAATTCTGACTCATGCAATACAGATCAATCCCAATACATCTTAGGTCATTCTTCGGGATTCAGCGAGACGCAAGACCCACTTGATTAACTCGCAGGAAAGGGAGCGGGAGCGGGAAAGCTTGAAAATTTCGTCTGCTTCTGTCATGAAATGTAGGGGACATCAATGAATATTGGGCATGGGGGTTATCCTGCTGTTTGTTACATTTAGTACTACCTATCACACCGCAGATGGAAACCGGCATTCAAACTAACATACCGATGGAAACTGGCATTCAATCACAGTGAATATGCAAATGTAGAAATGAAAAGCTCTAAGTTTTGCTGTTATTTCAGAAGCACTAAATGCCATTCCCCATCTACAATCAGTGTACAAATCCGCAAACGAGCAGGAAACCTGAGTTCTTCCATGACGAAACAAAAAGAAAACAGAGGAACCCAGATATACGGTTGCTGATCTTTTACCCTATTAATCCCCCACACAACTTGCTGAAGTTTTGCATACAATGTCCAGCTCCAAAACATTTGCACTTCAGTATGACGTTATAGGAACCCAAAGTCACATGAACCAACTACAAAAGCTAGATGAATTATCAGAACTAATGAATGGTACCACTAGCGTAAGAGAGGCTAAAAACACCCTCCAGTTCCAACTACGTGTCCAGCATCCAGCTACCGCGATAATATTTGCGGAAGACATGGCACCAACTTCAAGCATTATGCAGAACTGGATATCAAGAACATACACATCAATCCATATCAAGAAACTCCATCCTTTTTCTCATAGAACCCTTAAGAACTGTAGCCTCCCTTTCTGCCTTTTGTGCCTGATGATTTTTTAAAAATAAAAAATAAAAAACCACAAAACATAGAGTAAGAGACTGTAAAGGCTAAAACTACTTGTAAACCAAGCTTAAACTTGAGCATAAAGTTCAACAACCAAACCTAGCATCTGAAGAGATCCTTTTACAGAGTGATCATCCACACAGTCATAAAAGATAGGAAAAGAATAAATTAATAAAAGTATGAAGTAACCTCTGCCTCGAGGCCGCGGGCAAAGGGGGGTTTCCTTTTATTATTTCCCTTGGCCTCAACCCAAAAGTTCAGTAAACCATGGAACAACTTGTTTAACGGGATGGACAAGCGAAAAGTTAAGCAACTGAGTACTAATGTTCGAGAACTTCTTTTTAAGAATACTTGTTATCCCTCAGTCTCTATCTATTGTCGTCGGAAACAGTAGCAGCACTGTCATGTACGTGGTGTATATTATAGTACTAACAATAACAATTACCGATAACTTTTTGAGTTCAACTGGCCCGCAGGCCACAACTGCACCAGTGCAAGAGTTTTTATAGTAACTTGGACATTGATACAGAACAGAAACAGCAATTAGAATTACCCTTTTTATCTCTGCCGCAGAGACCCGAATCATGTGTTGGGGAAGTTCTTCTTTGTCCAAGTCCTGAAAATCAAATCAGATTTGTGTGGAAGTGAAAGAAGAATCTCTTTTAAGCAACACTATAAGCATAAATGTAGTAATACTATGGAACATACCAGCTCACCGATTAAAACAACATTTTCTCCTCGGATAACATATAAGCCCAACGGAATATCACAGTAAAGATCACCAACAATAACACGTTCACATGCGCCTTCAAGAACAGCATTAGCTACAAAAGAGAGAGTGCAAAATTTATCCATCAGTAATTCCTTAAAGGTTTAATTGGACAATCCTTGAATGATGAAAGAAAAGTAAACTACCAAATTGATCAAAAGAACGAAGAGACCCCATTAGTTTTCTACCATCCCGCAGCAACACAAGGAGTTTCTCTGTTAAAATATGAATATCAAAATAATTCAGCAAGCAATAAAGCTCAAACTAGTGCAGCAAGCTCAATTAGAGTTTTCAAAGTACGGGATGAAATAGAGGGGGTTCAACGAAGAGGGAAGAAATAATAACCAGAGGAAATCAAGCAAGCTTCTTTACAATCTAAAACACAAAAAGCTTTTGCATAGCACAGGTCAAGGTCCAGATCGAAGTTCAAAACCAGAAATCAAGTTCTTCAAGACAATGAAGTTCACCTTTTACAGTGCAAAGTTAACTGCTGCTACAAGTTTTCTTCTTGTTACCAAAGATCAATACACATAAAAGGAAACTACAACAGCATAATTTTCCCAACAGTGGCAAAAACGAAAGACTGAAAGGTGCCTTTTTGTTCTTCTAGTCACTAAGCAGTACCTGGATATATTGAATACACTAACATATTGTAAGAATGTGCATCTAATTATCCACCATCTCAGTTAAAATAAGACTACATTCTGGTCAAAAAAGATCAGTTGTCCTAAGATTATTTAGATTGGGTTTCTTCCAAAGCTCGATGTAATTGGATCCCACGTCTTCTCTCACAAAAAATTCACTTTTGCAAAAACCCAAGAGAGAAAATCTCAACCCCAAACCCAATCCAAAAAATTCTTGCCTTCTTCTCCTTCAGACTCCCAAGATCAGTTGTCCTGAGATTAAATATCAATCAAGATTCAACTGGTGACAAGTTTATTCCTTGTGGTATCTAACTAGTAGAATGCAAGATGATTCGAGAAAATGCCCCTTTTCTCAATCCAAAAGGCAACAACTTTATCTTGCAAATGATTGCACAAGTACACCCACGAATCAGTCACACTTAAATTTTCTATAAAACCAAGACTCACCACCGAGTAATGCACCAAGAACACTAATTTCAATTCTTTGCATGTTCCAAAACGCATTCTACATGTAAATTAACTTCAGCGGCGAAATTCTCATTGAAATTATTGCCACACACCAGACCATAAAAAGGGTCCACTCCAGAAGCTATAAGCATATGCAAGGTCGCCAGTACCATGCATAACTGACAGCAAAGCTAAAAAATTAACAGAAAACATCAATTCAAGACCGATGCACATTTTTAACAAGAAAATTTCAAAGCACCAGGAATTTTGTAAATTGACACACAAGAATCATTTCTTGATGACTAAAACGAAATAGAATTGAAGCACAGAATAATAGTTCGGAAAATAGAGACGGAGATTAACTTACTGTCAAGATAGCTGGCAAGAGAAGTAGAGAGATAGATGTCTTCCGGGCCTGCCCAAGACATTGCTAAAGAATCCCAAGTTTAACTTTTTCGGTATCCCAAAAACCACCGAAAAAATCCTCAGAATTCAATTCAAATTGCATTGGCAGCTGAGATTCACCTCTCTTGGATTGCCCCCCACCAGCAATTCACTCCCTCCACAAATTCCGTAGAAAAGTTCAACTCCCTAGCCGACTATGAAGAAGAAACACACAACTCTAGAACCCAAATCAAGAAGATGTGAAAGAACTTGCTGTGGATTGAATAGTTGACTTCTGGTTGTTGCGGTTGTTTCTTGTTCAGATCTGGAAAACAAACCCTAACAGCCAGAGAGTTGGGCCTATCCCCAAATCTGGGGTTGAGGCACATATAACGCGAAAGAGGGCTCGACGATTGCAGACCCCCTTTTACCACCTATGTTTCTACTATTTCTTTATTTTCTCCTTTTGTGATTCAGCCCTTGTCTTCTCAGTTTATTCCGTTCATATGCCTGAAGACGTGTGATATTTTCAGTATGACCCCTCACACAGTTATTCGCTTAGGAGGTTGGTTGGAGGAAACTCCCCCACAATTCAGCTATTGTATTTTTAACAAAATATTTTGGTTATTTTCTCCGTAGTTTAAAACTCAGAATTAATATCTCTTTTTGCATTTTTGACCGAGCTTTGTTTGGTGCGTAAAGGGAGAAGGAGGGGGAAGTTACACATTTACTTTTTAGTTTCTTGATAAATGTAAATATATTTATATTAATTTTGTTCGATTTGCGTATAAGTGAAGTAAATTTATAAATTTTTTATTTTTAAATATTAATGATTTACTGATATGGAAGAGGAACTTTCTCGTTTCTCATTTACTTCTCATTTATTTTCTTTTACCTTCTTTTTTCAGCCCTAACCACCCAACTAAACAAGTTGGAAGGGATATCATTTATTAACTAGTGTTATGTTAGTATAATCCTCTTTAACCATTAATCATAACCAAAAGTTACTACGAAATTCTTAATTAACTATAGGCATATTCTCAATTATTTAAAATAAACTACTTATAGCTTTTTTCAAAGTAAAAACTATTTTTAAATTATGCTCAACTATTTATTCATTTATGATTTTAGCTTAAATAATTTTAAAAAAATTATTTTTAAAAAAACTACTATGAAGATGCATTTTAAAATAACATTTACTTATTGAAATTATTAAAAATAATAAATTTATTTTTTATTTTAAATACAGATTTTTTAAAAATACTTATTTTTCAATTACTTACAAAAGTTTCAACAATAAAAAACATTATCTATATTATTTGAGTGCAAAATTTTCTAATAAGAAATTTAAATTATATGCTTGCATCATACGTTTAGTGCGTTTCCTATATGCCACATTTATCATGTCTACTTGGATTTGCGCGGTATATTTTTTATTAGTACATAAAAATTGTGACCCGCAATGCTCCGGGGAGATGCTAGAAATTCTAGAAAGTTTTGTACCTTGGCAACAAGTTGAATATAATATATATTAAAAAATAATTTCCAGGAACCTATATGGGTTGTTAGGGGAAAAAAGCAGACAAATGCATGAATTTATTTTGTTCAATGAGAAAAGTACATGGATCTATAATGAGTATAAGGATATTTTTGTAAAATATCAATTGTGCACCTACTAATTTTAAGAATACAATGCTGGCGAATTCTTACTATTTCTCGATCAATGACCCATAATTTTACATTTTATGATCAAACCGCTTTAAAGCAACGCGTGAAGTTAGTGTGTACTCAATATTTAATTTCCCCTATTTTGTTCGGGATGATGAGAAGAGAGAAAGGTTACTGGAAGTGCGAAAGGAAAACCATTCAACGTGGGGAAGAACTCAGCCCATTCAATCCTTTGCCCTCTTTCATTCTAAATCCAGAATAAGGACACTACTATCATTTTGGTTTCTACCTCTCCTAGCTCCAATTTGAGGGGAAGAAAACATAGAGAAATATTATACCAAGAGGCTGGGTCATTTACATCAATCTAATTCCTCTCCTCCTCATTTGCAAAGAGGAAAAGGAAAAATTTTCACTTCTTACCCCAGAACTAAAGAAACTGTAAAGAAGCTAGGAAAAAATTCTCTATAGTTTCTGTGACAAACTACATAAATTACATAACATGAGTTGTACCCATCACAGATACAACCATGAAAAAAGTGAGGGAGGATATATACCTCCTCAAAAGACAGGAGCTGCTGATGCAATTCGTGATGCCACTTCTAAATCAACTTATTTCTATCTTTCCCTTTGAAGTTCAGATCTCAAACAATGAACTCTTTCATGTGCAATTGTAGATTGACCTCTTTCTTATTCTTTCCAATTCAAGAGGGAAAAAAGTGTATCCTCTGTATTGCATGCAATTGGATTGCCAAGAAATTTGAGTTCAATCTAAATCTAGAACAATATCTGCAGAAAAAAATTGGCCAACGTCAATATCGCTTGCATTCCATGATGAGGTAAAAACAATGTTTATATAATTCCAGAATTGGAATAGGTGATTCACTTACATTCAGAGTCAGTCCTGACCCATTTACATCCTTTGCGTTTCTCCTCTTGCGATTCATCATCCTCCTTTTTTGTTTTCGGATGAGGTCTGTCCTCTAGATATCTTTTCATTGAGGAAGCTCGAGAAGCATTCTGTGTGTATATTTTCTTGGAGAGCATTGTCCTCAAAAGCTGTATTGAAGTATCATGATCAAAGAAGTATATTAGAAGAAAGATATTGCAGAAACTGGGCAAGTGTATCCTAGAGCTACAATATTGGCATTGTGGATGCTACATCGGAAGTCGAGGACGGGCCAGAAACAGATAGTCATGAATGAATTTGATCCAAAGGGTGTCATTTGCAATATGTTGATTACCATTTTATGCCGCCATTATACTTAGATCCTAGGTATGATCCTGGCTTCTGCTTGTGTTTATTGGGGCAGGGTTGGGTTTGCACAGAATATGGTGGACTCTGTTGATTTGTTCAAGTTTTTTCACCAGATCTAAACGGGCTACACCAACAAGGTTAATTTAATTAAACAATGTTAAAGAAGTGAAGCCTAAGTGGATCTTAGAAGGAGACAAAATTTCCTAAAATTGGTGCCTTGGCGACAAGAAAATGGTGATGATGACCCGTTAAGAGACAAATTAGCCATTTGCATAATTACCTTCTCCATTCTTGATTCCTGCAATGTATCTCGTAAGCTGGGAGTTGGTGCAAATCCACTTCTGCAAACAAACATTTTCTTGAGTAAGAAGGAAATGGATTTCTTTCCGATTGCTTTCTTCTTGTTTTCCATGCAAACTTCCTTGCATCTTCCAATGATAACTCTAATTGTTCGGTCGATGTCTTCTTCATCTTTATCGTCTGAGTAGCTGCTAAATCTATTCGAAATTGTGCGATCCACTTCCAAGCTTGATGGACAGTTCAGGAATCTATCCAAAGGTAGATCAGCATTTTCTGCTTCAGCTTTGGAAGCCGGTTTCCTTTTTAAAAGCTTTGTCAATTCTTTCTGTAGCTGCCCAACTTCTTCAGGTGTGAATTCCGCTAAATCAGGAGATGAACTTCCTTCCTCCTCTTGAATGACTTCATTTTCTGTATTTTGAAATCGTTGGCTCTCTGTGTTTTCCTGTGGATCCGTGTTACCTAAAGTTCCAATCGTTAGCAGTCCGCGGGACCAATCATTCTTTTCGTCCTTGTTGGGTTCTTGTTTTGCATGATCTGCACCAAGAGAAGATAATAATCAAACCAATTATAAATGTAAACTCTAATTCTTCATCTTGGATGAGATTGACACTGTTCGTAAGTAAAAGTTTCATGGTACTCCAAAAGTATGTTATATAAAATCTACTGATCACTTGCCCCTTTTACAATCACATGGGATGACTCAATAAAATCAACTAATTATATGATTAAGAACTTGAATTAAGCGGCAATGTGCAGCCTTGGATCAGAAAGATGGAAGATCTGGCAGGACAAAGAGGCTTCCGTAACCTGAACCTGCTTACACCCTGAACGCATTCCAATAAATTACAAACTCCAATACCTCGACGATACCTTCGCTTGCAGGGGAAAAAACAGTAAATTAGAAGAATTCCACCAACCAAATTTTATGGGAGAACGCATCCATGTGAAAGAACCATCTCCATATTTCAGAAAAAGGAAAACATGAAACCAAAATACGCTTTACTCCACCAAGTATGTTTCTTGGTGGTCTGTAACGTCATAGAATTGGAAGGTTGAGTTTGTTCAATCTCATCACTAGAGAGTTCCCTTTTTGGGGCACCTAGTCGTGCTATGCGTCCTTGTCATATCCGGAAACGTCCAGCTAAGTTTAATGTGAATATGATTGTTATTGCAGGAAGTAGATTATGGTTGCTGAAGATCACTAGTAAAAGTTGAACTGACCAAACATAAGAGAAGATGAAGCGTTCTCAAAGCTGATGCAAATTAAGAGAAGACAAAGAAACAATGAGATCATGATAAGGAAATGAAAATGAGATTCTTATAATTATGTTCTGCATATCCTGGAAGGCAAGTAAGTGATTTAGATTAGCATCATATCCAGATCATCAGAAAGTGCTGTACGTGCATGCTCCATGAATAATTTAACATATATGACATGTATAAAATTTGCAAAGTAATTGGATGAAAAATCTCAATGGGATCTCTCCTGGTCCTCATATGACCATCAACGTTGTACGTAATGTACTTAATGCATGGCCAGATCTCCATATATAACATCTCTAGCCTACTTATTCCAAAAGTATTATGTATCCCCATATATAATTCGCTCAAAGGAGACTTTACAAGAAGGAAATCTGAAGATGAGAAAGACACACTCACACGCAGCAGGAACAGGAACTGTATTGCGCTTCCTGTTTTGTTGTCCTCCATTCAATTTACTTTGCATCCAGTTGAAGAACTGCAAAAGTAAAACATGCATATATTTATAATATTATCCATATCATAAAACCGTAGAAAGAAAGTCACAAAGCTATCACAAGAACTCCCAACTCCTTTTTCTCACATTCTCATTTCTCAAGTCTAACCTTCATTTGCAAATCAATCGAGACCCAGTATCTGTTCTCGATCTTCAGTAGCACAGCTATAGTTTGTAGCCTGTGGAGGCGGTGGTAGTGGAGGAACTTGGTAGCTAGAGTGAGGTGTTAAGAAGCAGATCCCAGAAGCCAATGAGAATTGAGCTCTGGAAGTAGCTATAGTAAGGAGTAATAAATAAGGACGGATTTGCTAAGAAAAACCGCGGCCAACCTGGGCAGCTTTCTATGGTGCAAGTTCCTAAATTGCGGCATTTTGACGGTGCAACTCTCCTTCCACTCCTATATGCCTATGGGAAAGATGCACAGTATTAGCAATCTATCCAACCATTTCACTCTCTTCTCCAAGCCTGATAGCCTTGCCCCCATCATCAACAGATATAAACCCATGCCCATGATCCAGCCACACCAAATAACAACATTCTCCCTTTTTTTAAGTTATTATTATTATTATTATTATAATAATAATAAGTAGTCGACTAGCAGATGCTATAATCTTTGTTTCATGTACTAACCTAGACATGGTGAGCAATTTGCGGGAGCATTCGTGGCATTGCGTTAATCCGTTCATTAATTATCAAATAATATGATTAAATCATAGTAAGTAATGGAAAAAGTGCTTAATCTCTAAGAAAAACTATCCTGCGGTCCTCAAGCTGACACACACTCGACTTTTCCTTGTTATTTTAGGACTCAAATGACCAGTAATCTTAGAATAACATGAGGTGAGTGTTTTTTATCTAAATAAGTATCTTTAAGTCATTATCTTGTGCTTTAAATACAAGATTGTTCTAAGATTGAGGTAGCTAGCTCATTAAGAGCATCTAGTATCAAGCGATACATTCTGATTCGATTTACATTATTCATCCCTTTGATGAATAAAAAATACAAAATTATAACTCAATAATTTGAATATTTGTTTAGAAATATAATATATGATGCTAGATACTAAATTTTACTCCACCTAAAAAAATTATATAGTTCAAAACTGATGATGCGGGAGGCCAAATATTTGGTAGCATAGGATATGCTAAAATCAGATTGTCAAGAAGAAGGGTGACACTCTTCCATTTCCAAAAAATTGATGTCCGAGGAAGGAGTGGCAACCCCTTTCAAACCTCTAAACCATTCCAGAGGCACAAACCAAAGCGAGTCAAGTTTTTCGCTCGCAACTTGTTTAACTATTCTTCTTTTATTGGCCAAACACATACCGTACGACAACTAGCGCCCTTAGAAAAATTGACAAAAGGCTTAACTGAATTTTATTCGATTACTCTATACTCCCAAATCAAGAAAACCCAAAAAAAAAAAAAAAAAAGCGAATGAAAAGAAAAAGAGAGAAAAACGATTACTACGTGTCACGACAAGATGAAGTTCATCATATACTGTCGGACCAACACGTGTACCAAAGGGGTCGGGTTGACTTTAAATTTGAAGCTCTACTTGAGGCCAGAGCACGACAAATCTCTTTGGTCTTTGGAGTAGTATAATATTAGAAAAATATTAAAAGTTAAAAATTTCAGTATAATCTAATTGATACAGCATTTCTTATTAGATCTGAAAATTTCATGCTCAATGCTTATTAAATTTAAGAAAATGTCTAATTTCATTTTCTAACTTCTTTGTAATATTATAAAATTATAACATATTCTGGACTTCAAAATATCTTTCCAGTAGGCCGAAATAATTGATTTACGATTCCGAGAAGCATGTTGAGTTAATCTAAGACATTTGGTTGGTGGACGAAGTTTCTGCTAACCTAAGTTATTTGATTGGGGGACGAAGTTTTTGCTTCGATCCTTTTAGACATTTAGCATGTGACCATATGCAATTTCCGCACAAGCTGCACAAACGAATACTACATAGTACATTACTACTTCAACTAAAATCGCCACACTAACAGAGTAGAAATCTCTTAAAGATTAACCTGATATAATTGGACCATCGTCAAGTCCCCACATGCAAGGCAACAACCTAAGCAGTTATAAAGAGGCAGCTAGCCATGTGGTTCCAGCTAGTTCCATTAACAGGCAAAATTGTCCATAATCAAACACGCCAACAGGGTATTGAACTTAATTTGTTGCCAATAATGACAAGGTCATAACGGCCAAGACACAAAGGGCTACCAAGCGCCGGCTTGAAACTAGGTACCAAAGCTTTGTCCATTACCTCATAAATCACTCGTCGTAAAATGAATGTTCCACTTTTAAAAATATAAAAATATTTGTTATTTATAATATTACAACTATTCTTTTTAATTTTAAAAATATATAAACTTCACAAATACATAAGTTTAACGACCGACCTAATTAATTAATTAGGGTAATAGATATAGTCAAATAACTTTTAAAATCAAACATAGATATTCATATTGAAAGATCAAAGGAGGTGAGCTCCAACGGTCATAAGGAGGACAAGAGAGTGAACGTCACCCAAGTTGTCACCAAGAGCTGTATTAAGTCATAGAAAAATGGTGGAAATTCCTCGAGATGTATGTAAGAGAAGTAAGGAGAAAATAGGAGAAGAGAGTGCAGCAAAATGCAAAAGAATCGCTCCCACCAAGACAGTAACTTTTTATAACAAAGAGGAAAGAAGAAAGCCATGTGAGGAAGTACAATTACTAGATGTCTAGAGTTGTGGAATCCAACCGATATTTTGCACTTGAAATCGAGACTTGCCAAATGAGGAATGTACACCCCTTCCTATAATTAAACTATGACTCTACGTGATGTGGACCTCTATCCCCCATAAAGTTACACCCATCTTACTTTGATTTTGACCAGCTCGTCTTCCACTGGATCTTCACTGCACTATATTTTTTACCAAATCTCCAGATTTTGCAAATGTGGTCCCTTCAAACATCGGGAATTACGTTAAGAACGGCCCTAGTCAAACAAAGAAACAGAAAAACTAGCACCAAAATACCATACACAGCATCTTCTTTCATCTTGCTAAAGTTTTTTCCTTTTTTCCGTTTTTTGTTGCAAAAATCACCTTTTCCTTGAATCAATATGTAAATCCTCAAACACCTGGCATGTCTCAGTGACTGGGTGACAACTTTTTGAATTAAACACTACGACTGCAGATAATCCCAATATTGACAACTATTCCAAAGCAAATCCACCATAAATTCAACTCAATCTCTGGGTAAATACACTTTAGTGGGTAAATACAATTTAAAGAGAGTGACGGATGCCTTCTGCATGTTTAAGGAAAGGAAGACAAAATACAGGAAGCCCCTCAACGTCATGTAGATCAATAAATTCTAGCAATTAGCTGTTTTTAAGTTTTGACCCCTGCAACACAGCTGAGCTTTCAATATGTTTCTTTATTTCTCTTCTCATTTTTATTTTTAGTTTTACTTTTGCATTGTGCTAAATAGCTTTTAAGCCCTTCTTGAAGTAGTCAAAATGACAAGCTTTTCAAAAGTCAGCTTAGAAGTCCACCTGTGGCCAGCAGCCACCAATATCAAAATGTTACCATTGCCTCATCTTTTCTTTGTAGTTCAGTTGCATCAAACAGTATTACAACATCTTCATGGATAACTCATACAGCTTGTTATTCAGAAGATCATAACTCATCATGCGTTGGAACAAACCCTGCACGACAAAAGCAGAATTAAATGATTCATTATCCAATTAAGAAAAGGTTTTACCTATGATTTCGAGTCAAGACAAATACAAGCTGCCATTGTTTGAATCTAATATTTCACAGGGAAAATGCTATGCCATATTTATTCGCTGAAACTTGGTTGAAGTTGATTCATTAATTCCTTATCTAATATCCAAGTTCTGCAAAAGAAATTTCATGTCTCATCTGTTTAGTCTTGCTTTCCTAGCACTTTAAACAACAGCTATCAAGATTATCAAAATAAGTATATATGAAGTAGGCTATATATCCAAGAATATCTTTAGTGCAAGACATTCAATTAGCCTTTGAGTACCAAGGTAATCGTCATTAGATTCTATTAGAATTTATTTACTGTAAATGCCATATTAGTTATTCCATGAATGACCATACAATTATTTACAAGAAAGAAGCTAGGAGGAGAGGACATGTGTTCTATAGCCTAATTCGACAAAAGAAAGGAAGAAGAGTTAAAAGCTTCACTTGACCTGTCAATGACTTTGTAATGAAAAATGATATCTCTCTAGCAGCAGATTGAGGTGAATCTGATCCGTGAACACAATTTGTTTGCTTATCCAGGCCACACATTGCTCGGATACTGTAGAGGAAAAGGCCAAATAGACATAGTAAGAATGTCTTAAATTTCTTCCAAACTGGAGGAGAAAACATGGACCACAGAAGAGAACACAAGCAAGAAGAAAAAAAAAACAACCTCTGAGGATGAGTAACCTTCGCTAGGCCTGCATCAGTTGGTCCAATTAAAGCACGCCAATCAGCAATTGCATTTACCTTCTCCAAAACCATTACCAACACTGGACCACTTATTTAAAGAAAAGTGCATGAGACAAGTAATCTTAAGAGAGGCACAGTAAAGAAAGTAAAAGTAAAATTTCTATTATACCATAACATCTCAAAAGGCCTCAATACCCACCTGAAATATTCCTGCTATTCAATACTGCAGTTGTTCGGATGAGAACAAGCAAATAATTATGTCCAGATCAGGAACTAGCCACAATAGCCAAAACAACAGAAGTGACTACTTGCAAAGGGCAAATTGGTTCTGATGAAATACTCAAACAGGTAATTGCAAAAAGAAAATCAATAACCTCAAGAAAGCTTTGAAGGCTTTGGAAAATTGCAAAATTCTTTTCCTGATATCAGGAATGGGTTTTTGGAGCAATAATGCTAAGCAAATGCAAAATTTGATTTGCTCACATTCAAAACTCAAGATTGGGCTCAGTTACTCAAAATTTCCAATATGGCGAACTCATCAAATATTTCCCATAATCAAGAAAGAAGATGGAAATAGCAAGTATCAACCTTGTAACATAGGTAAAAATGATCCAATAAAAAATCACTGTCCGTCATGGTAATGGTTTATGTTTGTATCAACCATATATCTTCAAATTGTGTCAATAGGAGAATGATAAGTTCCACACTAGGACAGATAGCTAGGAAAAAATTATATAAGAATTTCATAAACTTGAGAGAAAGCATACCTTGTCATGTATTGGACAAGACTTGGGAAGAAGCTTCTTTTGGAGTGCTCGGCATAAAAGTTCCTAACAGTGTCTTCATCAAGCTGAACTAGAACTTCTCTAGTGATGCTGAACCCAGAATCTAGAATAATTTTCTTTATAGCACCAGTATAGTTCCCAGAAACTCCATCCGGTTTTATTAGAGCAAAAGTCTGCTCCTTTGCTGTAGTTGGATTTGCAGAACACCTATAAATTTGAGAAGCATCATACCAGAAAGGATGATAACGTAGACATCAATAGAGCTTCAAATATCTCATATCTGCTTTGCTTTTAATCTCAACACAAAACACAACAGTCCTGCCGGAAGAGGTAAAATTATTTATCAATGTTTTACTAGTCTGAGTCTTTTCCGAACAGTGAGATTATTCCAATGTTTAAAACTTGAAACTTTGCCAATATTCAGGACCCACTAGAGATTCTAACTAATCTATTTTGAAGCATGCACAAGACTGAACCATTGGCCATGTAAAAAAGAAAGCATCACTGAAAAAATTCGAGATCAGATTAAAAACCAATAACCTCGTGAGTAATATATAAAAATCATACTGAAAAAAGCACACCAGCTGAAAACGATAGAAACCCTAATTTTGCTCACCTGTGAGCAAGAGGCAGAATTGAGACCAGAAAGTTCAAAAGGAGAAGCTTAGTGAAGAAAGGCATGAATGATGGAGCCATCCGAAGCATTAAACTGCGAGAATGAAGTTAATCGAAAGCAAGTTAGCTATGAGCTGCAATTAGTTCAGTACAACATAACGAGTTTTGGAGGAATCCACAATATGAACGTATTGAAGTAAACTGATGAACAAACAAGATACAATATCACTGATCTACCTCTGATCACCGGAAAACTTTTAGCAGGATGTTCGCGGTCCGGATTGCTTTCCTCGCGAAAAACTGGTAGGCGGGAAAACTGAAAAAACACGAGTCCTCTTTTAGGGGAAGTCTGGCTTTGTGCGCGTGGGAGAATCATTGTGTTTTCCTTTTTTTTTAATTCATTTTTAACGCATGCTTGACCAAAAAAGAGTGAAGACAAGACCCTTCTGTTCTTTTTTTCCTTTTTATTTTAATTTTAAGGAAGGGAATAGACATCCTTTTGAATTTCCCGCTCTTCCTTTGAGAAGGGAGGATTAAAATCCTATTGATTGCAGCTTTCTTCAGACTCTCGGTAAAAATATGCTAAAGAAACGGCTATTACTTAGTAGGTTTCCATACCAAGGCTCAATCCAATTAAGTCCGTAGCGTCTACCGATTTCGCCATATCCCCTTCCTTTTGTTTTAAGATTAGGATTTCATTGTGTTATGATGTCATTCCTCACCTTAATTTTTTATTTTTTTCTTTTTTCCTTATATCAATAACTCAATCAAAATGCAATTATCTCCAAGAATAAAATGTCTGTTATGCTTAATATCTTTAATTTCATCTGTGTTTGCTTACTCATATTCTTACTGTGGTGCAATGTCTCTTTACTTTGATTACGGTTTAAATTTAAATTTGATTTTTTTTCACAAAAGAGTTTACTTTATACAAAATCTAAACAAAATTATGAAATGAAAAATTTGAACTTTGATTTCTTTTTTTTTTTTTTTTGTAACACAAAAATATATCTTGTAAGAAACCAAAACAAAAATTTCAATAAAAAGCTCTTTCCAATCCATCCCTTACGCTCAATTCTTTTTATTTTTATTTTTTACTTCTTATTTCGTTTGTTCTATGTCTTGTTTGGAGTGACAAAATTTTATTAACGAAGTTTTCTTTCTTCAAAAAAAAAAAAATTGTAAGCAGAGCAAGAAGGAAAAAAAAAGGATAAAAATAAGTGAAAACACATAATGGCATCATAACAATAGGTCACGGGGCAGAGAATCTTAAACCGCTACATTATTCATATGAATCATTTTGAACACCTCAACCCAAAGCATTCTTTTTTGAAAAAAAACAGACCTCCACTTAATGTTCTTACCATGAAATTTTGAAGGATTTCAGTGAACCTGGCAAATTTCAGGAAGCAAATGGATGTTCTATAGGTTTACAAGTGCCATTGAATTGCAGCGCACAGGGCAAACCGCCTAGAATGGCATTGAAGGCGAAAAAGGACAGAAATTCGGGAAAGTAATTGTATATACATATGAACAGAGATGGAGGGGCCACGAAAAGAAGGGAGGGGGGGGAGGGGAGGGTGTGTGCGGGGCGGATTATGAAATGTGCAACATTTTATCCGTTACACAAGTCGCAGACATCAGCACAAAAGTTGATGCACTCGAAACATGCAAGAGCAGTGCAGATCTGTGAAAGAACAACCGCGCACTGGTCATTAAGCCGACTACAAAATTGTATGAAACACATGCAACAACAACGATCGACCATCCTCCCGCAAAGGTTTGAAGCAGCTTTCAGTATTTTTTCTGAGGTTTCATGTAACTTGGGTTCTGCTGTTTCTGGAGGACGGTTATCAACGGTGGCCTTCAAGCTTCCAAAGCCAGAACCCAAACTCCGCAGGACTACGATCTTCTGAGGACCTTTTGCCGCCATCTGCAGATCATGGCATTATTTAAGAATATGATCAGTAAACCAAGCATTGCAAAATGACTTGTTTCTACTAATAAATTTCACCCTCCGTCAGTTACTTTCATAATAATGCCGGTCCAGCTTAAAGAAAACAAGCCAAGCTTTGTTGCATATATGCTATAGGATATCAGAAGTACATACCTCTGCTACTGCATCTAGTTTGCTGGATTGCTGCTGACTGTTGTTCTCAACCAAAATCATGCTGGTGTATTCCGAAGGCACACCTGTCTGCAGGCTTATCTGTGCAATCTGTAGATATTGGAAACGTGTTCCAGTGGTTGTGATTGACACAAGGAACATCGCATATAGTTAGTTGGTTGACGGCAGAATGAGCAATATTTCTTTCCACAATTTATCCGGATAAGAAAATTTTGTACTTCAGCTCCCTTTCATTTCCAATTCTAAATTTTGCAACAATATTTATTTCTAAGTTAACCCAAACTAAACTATGGCAGGTGCATTTTTCATAGTGATCCCATTTGGATGATGAAAAATGCAGAACAAACCTTCTCCTCTACTTGCTTGCTTCCCAATAGCCATGCACTGGCAGTAAGTGTGTCAATGTGTCTTTTTGCAAATACCTACAACAGATTACAGAAACAATAGTCAGATCATTTCACAATCTTCCTAATTCTTATTCTTAAAAAATGTTCATTACATCATCCATTAACCACAAGAGCTCCATGGATGCAAAGAGAAACTCTAGCGTGCTACCTGTCTCATTTCAAATATTTAAGAAGAGACTAAGGCCTAGCTTGATTGGGAGGAGAACGGGAGGGGAAGTAAAAAGGAAGTAAATGGATATTTTACTTCGTTTGGTAAGAGGGGGAGCTCTCCCCCTCTCCCCATCCACATCAGCAAAACCAATCTGCCCAGAAGTGGACGGATTGGGAGGTATTTGATCTTCAAAAAACCATTATACCCTCACCTTACACTTCGATCATAATTAGAGAATTCAAGGGAAGGGTAAATTTGTAAACATAACAAAATATCCTCCCCTCTCCTTCCACTTTTCAAATACAACCAAACAAGGAGAAGTATTTCTAATTTACTTCACTTTACCTCATACCAAACAAAACCAAAATAAATACAAATACCTCCCCTAAGAAAAGTCAAAGGTGTCTCTTCCCCTTCCCTTCCCCTCCCCCATGCAAATCAAACTAGGCCGAAGATGGTGACGGGCAATTCTTAATGCCATCATAGTGCCAGAATATGGCAGTAAGGACCTAAAGCCCAGTAATGCTCCCTTCCAGAACTGTGATCCAGTTTAAAGAGAACCTTGACATCTCTGGGCTTAAATCAAACAAACTTATTAGGGTATGGCTTGAAGCTAAAGTAAAATTTCAACACTTTTCCTTGAGCCAAGCTCAACTTGAAACTAGAATTTTTAACATTTTAGAGGAAATATGAACATACAATTCCCAGATGAACCATCCTAATAAGCAGTTTTTATAAAGAATATCATCACAAGTTGAAGCATTACTCTTTCCATTGGGATATCCTTTCTATTCTGCACTTTTGCATCAACTGAAAATTTACTCAAATCAGCCAGGGTACCATCCACTCTAACAGTGTCAGGAAACTTCCCAGCATATCTGCCAGAAACAAGCAATGGACTTCCAGACGATAAGTCTGGAAGATTAATCGGATATAACTGCAATGAAGAGACATAGCAGGGTCAGGCAGACATAAATGATTTGACTGGTCAGTTTAGCATACATTCTCTAAGATGGCAAATAAGTTAAATGAAAAAAAGAAAAAGAATAAGAAGAAGAAGAAGAAGAAGAAGCAATTACGGAAGTGCATACCGCTGAGAGGCTTGGATCTGTTGCTAAAAAGATAGATAAAACAGCTTTTGGAACTTAATTTTATGTAAAGATTTATGTGATTGTTACTGCTAGTGCAACACAGTAGAATTTGGTTTTAGTACAGCAAGAAGCCGAGCTTCTCTTGCAGTTGGTATTTATGTTCTGTTGCTGATTCCTCTCCTTTTTCTGATGAAATAATTTAAGAAGAGTCTTAATGTTTCATGGAGTAAGCAAACAAGTTTTTGGTCTTCTGGAATCTTTTGGTTTAGTTGAGGAGAATTGAATTGCATGACCACCCAGAAACAATTAGCTTCCTCCTATTACATGTTATACACAGAGGAGAAAAGATATTATGATTCATACTTTTTATAAACGTCGTTCACCAAACCCACAAGGAAAGCCAAAGGCTGTAAGTATAACAAAAGGGAGAAGAAAAGGTTACAAATATATGTCTCTGAGGGGTTCATGTGAGGATTCTATCTATTATTTCCAACCATAGATCCGAGAATAAAGATGACTTTCCCTGCCTCAAATGGATACAAAGCTCAACTGAAAATGTAAAAATCCCAATCAGAGAAAAATGAAAAGCAAAAGAAGTTCAATAAGTGTTGTCTTATTGTTGTACCTCTAGAGAATCAAGATCTCCAAGAGAACTAACGCATACGTCAGCCAGAATGACAGAAGACGCTTGACTAAATAGTCTTTCCAAGCGGAACTTAATGGAATCTGAGCAAGTGAAAATTGACAAAAGAATTAAAACATTATCATGATTAGAATTATTGGCCTGGCTCTTTTACATGCAAAACAGTAAGGTATAGATGGAGCTTGAAAATTTCCGTGGGGTCTTGCTTCAAAATATAAACTTAAACTGCAATAGGTTGACACAGAAAAGAAAAACCAAACAAAGAGTAGGTGGTGGTACATCTAAGCTTCACAAAAGTAATTTATATTCTCAGTTACTTTATCTGTTATTCGTTTCGGAAAGACTGAAAAAGCCCATCAATTAAATTACAGAGGAGATAAGAAAAGACATCAATGAAACTCACCAACATCAAATGCAGCGTCATAATAACCTCTCCCAATTTGAGCAAGTGCTTGCAGAAAGTAATGATTACAATAGGAACCTGATGAGAGTAGAACTCAAGAAATGATATTAATTAAACGTTCAAGTAATTATGGAGGTAGAGAAAATGTTAAAGAATTTAAATTAATTGATGGCTACTGTTGTCCTGGATGTCAAAATGAACATATTAGATCAAAACCACAAGTGAGATAACACCCATCATTCACCATGTTCTGGATAGGGTGCTGTAATACTAATAATTACAAGAATGACATAAATCAACTTGAATTCGCAACTCTGATGCATACACATATAGAAAACACCATCACATGTGCAGATGTGAGTATAGCTTCTGGGGTGGGGGTGGGGTTAGCATGTACTCAGTAGTGAACTGTATCACACCAAAGACCATTTCAACATGATCCATGCTGGTAACGTAATTGTTAATTGTTCCTGCTTATTTTTTCTGGAGGTCTTGCATTGTCTGAATAACCAAGCACAGTTCAAGCAAACAGTAAGATCAAGCAAAACCAACAGGAAATAAGTCTCACCGATTCCAAATGTGCAAATTCGAGGAGAACTCAGGTCTCCTGTTGTGAGCTGGCCTTTTAGTACATCGCATATATCTTTCTCATCTTCAACAGTCCCATCAGTAATGAGAAACATGAGGGAAAGAGAATCAGATGATTTTGACATCACCTTTAGTGCCTAGAAGAAGAAAACAATTGAAATAAGTTAATTCTCTGCGTCCTGCATGAATAAATGAACATAGATGTGTCAATTATACCAGCTGTACACCTAAGAAAAACCATTGACCAATTAGTTGGTAATAGAAGAGCTTGGTAGAACATGAAGATGTTGACCAGTCCCAAATGAGTAGCAGATTGCAATAAGAGAACCATACCGGATGCTACATCAATATATGGAGATTCAAGTATGCAATACACATGAGATATGTTATCAAAAAACTAAATGAATATCAGAATTGTATGGCACTGAAACAGAAGCTATGCACAACTACCAGCAAATCAGTTCATATGGGTATGTTTAGTACACGTTATAAGCGCATTTGCCAGGTTGAACACCCAGCAAGTCATCTCCTACTTTTACATTCACTCTCTTCCAAGTCAAATAAGAGAAATTAACTGCTACTGTTTACCTCTCTCATGTATTTCTGACAGTTAATTACTCTTCTCAATTTTGGAAGTAAAAGAAAGATATCTATAATACAAGGCTTAAAATGGTATAACCACCTGACTTAGAGGCAGTGAAATGTTTGTACCACCGTCTGCTATGAAATTTCCATTAATCCACTGAATAGCATTTTCAACTTTCTCCTTATTTGCCGGCTCCATCGATGATGAGAACAATAAACTGTTACCGCTGAAAGCTATAATGTTAAAAGTATCTGCTGGGTTAAGTTTTGACAGGGCAGCCACTACAGCAGTCTTTACATTCTCAAGAGGGCCTCCCTTCATGCTTGCACTTATGTCAACAACAAATACAATTTCCTTCCTGAAAACCTGTAAATCCCAAAAATGGATGAAAAGTTGCACCATAAATCTTTAGCACTCAGTTTATCTTGATACCATTACAGGCCCCTGCAAATGTAAAGGACATTCCCCGGGGGGATCTGTCTAAAACATATTACTTGTATATAACTGAAGACAGTAGATAGAGGAGGCAACAGCTAAAGATTAAGAGAAATGGCCAACAAACCTGCCTGGTATTACTGTTTCCAGGGTAAAGAGAAAAGCAAAACATATCTCTCTGATCAAAATCATGCAGAGAGGGAGACTGCAGGAGCACACTGCCCAATATGTCATGTGCAGAAACCTGAACAACCATCAGAAGAATGTGAAAGAGCTGCATGACCAACCTGTCTATGCATCCCAAATGCTGTAGTTGAAGGCAGGAGAAAGGGCTCCACAGATAACAAATAATAAAAAAAACAAAATGATTGAAGTCTTACAGTGTATAGAAAATTAAAGTCATTCATGGACCATGCAGACACTTCCCTCTCATATGAAAATCCTAGCTTTCCAGCTTGACGTCTTACTTCCTGCAATCCAATATATGGTAGGAAGACCCATTTTTTGAGTACTTATCACTATATTAGATCTCCAGCAAACAGTGATCCCAAAAAGGAGTACCTTTAAAGGATGGCTAGCACTTTTGCAAAATATCTCCAACCCAAAGCCACAGTGTACGTTTAGCAGTATCTTTTCTCTTTTAGTTATTTTCTTTCCAACAGGAATTACATATGGCTGAAAATTGAATGGTACTTGAAGGCAGAATTCATCCTCTTGATACAGCAACTTCTGTGACCATCTGACTTTAACTGAAATAGTGGAACCTCCACCAACCTTGAGAAATCCAGAACTAGAATGTTATGTCATTTAGACAAGCGGAGAATACAGAAGAACAATAGTATGACCAGACAAGCAATTAGGAGACATTGTTATCTACCTGAGGGACCTTTAATGTATACATCTGGCGCTTCAACAAGAAACCATCTTTAGCTTTGTGTGCATCTTTTGCATCCTCCAGTGTTATCAATTGTGTACAATAGGATCTTGTAGGACATTCAACTTCTACACCTAGAATTGAACCCTGTTAGCCAAATGATGCTATGTTGAGAGTAGCGCAAGAAAATCACCATAAACACAAAGACCACCTAGAATCCTGTTTAGCATATGATTAGCAATTGACAGTATATAGAGCAATTACAAGAGACAGTAAAGAATAGAATCTATAAGTTTCCTCTATTACTGTAGCAACATGCACAGGTGAAGCTGAAATCAACTTAGCAGTCTCACAAGTACATGAATTAGGAGAAAAGCCTTAAGAGGATGATTATCCGATATAATGATTCCCCCCATCAACATAATCCCTTCCCATATACTCAACGGAAAATGGCCCAAGTGTGGATTTAGTATGAGTTTGAAGCTAAGAAGCGCACTTCTCTTCTATCCTCTGAACGAGAAAGGCAAAGCCATTTCTACCTACAAATGAATTGATGCGTTTGCAACTGAGACTAACAATTCCGCAAGAAAATTAGTTTAAAAAATTCTTCTGGGCGGGGTGGAGGAATAAAACACAACAATCCCATAAAGAGAAAAGGAGTAAAGGGATAAAATTCAAGGAGACGCACGCAGTTACTCGTTTCACTGTACTCATAGTCAGTTTTCTCAACCTGCTTAAAACAAGAACACCTTTGCTCCGCATGTTACAAATGTAAATCCAATTTACTTTATTTCTTTTATTTTCTAAAGAATGAAATGTATCAGTTGACAACAAAAGCAGAACAGCTACCATCTTTCAAATACCAAAAAATATAGATAAATCAAAACACAAAATAAGAACATCAAATAGAGATCAGAAGCAAACCTGTTCGCCCATCGGCACTGCGATGCGGCAGTCGCAGGTTTTGCTAGCAGTAACGCAGTGCACTCGCCAAGTTCCGCTCATGGTGACGAAAGCAGTATCCAAATAGCAGTCAACCTCCATGGTAATCCCGTGCATGTGAAGCGGAATCAACGCCGGAGGCTCACATCTGCCGTGAACATAAGGCTGGTAGCTCGGAATGTCCGGATTATCCACTATGGTCGGTTCAGTTATAACCGCATAAACCATCAGAGACGTAGGGACATACGCGGTGGTCTCCGACTTCCTCTCCATTACCAACGGCGGCGGAGGCCGCTGTTTTCCGTAGTAAATCCTCTGGGATAGCTGCAGTCCCACCTGCACTGACCAGGCGAACTCCTCCGCCATTTTCTTGAACTGCTGAAGGTTGAGAAATGGAAGAGCTTACGAAGAGAAGATGAAGAAGATGATGATGATGATGAAAGCAACTCTATCAGTGGCCAAATAAAATCTTGGCTGGTTGAGTTTATAAGTCAACCGTAATGGGACACTGGGGAAGGTTGAAGAAAGAGCGGCGGTTGTGGGGCTTCGTTGAGTATAGTCGGTGAAATACCATGTAATAATTTCATCGAGTATAACAACAAAAATGCTTTGCCTTTTGGCTGTTTGAGACGTTTGATTGCTGCGGTTGTTGTCTGCAGTAATGAGAAGCGAGCGAGAAAGACGAATGGAATATGTGGTTTTAACCTTGGAATGGAAGGGACAAAGCCATGCCATTAAGAACTTGATTAAGTTAAGCATATCCAAAGTGGCTTTACGGGGCCGTAATAAGTAGACTCTAGACTAACAACCCCACCCAGATGAGGACTTTGATTAGTGTCTGCCACCATCAATGATGCTGTAGAACAGTATTGAATAAAAGTATTAATACAAATCATCGTCAAAATAGCTTACTACTTTATAATTTGATTTCGATTTTATACATTATTTTTTATATAAATTTATTTATAATTATACGATTGATATTTATCTAATCGTTATAGATACTTAGAATATCTTAAAAGAATAATTATTTAATTTTATATTTAATGAATAATTATTTAATTTTATATTTAATGAATAATTATTTAATTATTTATATTTAATTAAATAATTATTTTTTAAAATATTTTTAAATAATTTTAATTATTAAATTAAAAAAACTGATCAAACGGTCATAAATAAATTCTATATATATTATTAAAAATAATATACAAAAACATAATCAAACTAATTATTCTACTACTAAGTACATTTATATTGCAATTCAACTAAATATTTTACTTTTTTAAAAAGGTTAATTCTAAAATTGTATTTTTTGTTTCATAAAAACTAGATATAAATCCTACTAAAAATGAAAATTTACTTTAATATATATAGATTGGTTTTCTATTTAAGAAATTTCTTTCAACTCGCGGGCTGGCCTGTTTTTTTAGGAATATGGACGGATATGGACCGAATGTATACCGATCTGTTTTAACACAGATTTTTTCGGCCCGTTCCGTTTAGCCCGCGGGTCAGTCTATTTTTCTTTTTTAATTTTTTTTAAAATTTTTTTTCTCAAAACGATACCGTTTTTATATTTTTTGATAAAACGACGTCGTTTTGTAAAACCCGCGAGTTGACCCGTTTAGCCCACGAATTTACACGAACTGAAGGTTTCCATTTCGCGGACTAAACGGACCAACCCGTCTCAACCCGTTTTATTATTTAACCCGTACGAATTAGAACGGATCAGCCCGTTTTATAGTGTTAATACAAATACACCCGCAGCATGCCCTAAATTCTTCTGTCCCAAAAACATCAAATCCAATGTCAAAAGGGTAGACGAGACGCAGCTGGTAGACAACATTAGAGTGCGGACCACGCTAGTCCATGGGGCCAGCCCTCTTGTGTTGGTCCCGGCTCCAACGTTGCATTGTACATCTACGGAGTCATATTTAGCTGAACTACTTTGTCTCGTAGTTATCTTACATCGATGAGATGGACTTTGAAGAGGAGAAACATAAACGGATGCCCGGTGAGATAAATTTGAGACTAGCAGAACCAGTCAAGGACAATCGGTTCGGGGCCAACCCTGTTCACAGAGAAAATTGCGTGGGCCACGGAGGCCGGCGACGCATTGGTGGAGTCTCGAGCTTTCATTTTCACCCTTCGATGTATAGACGATGAAAAGCACAAATACTAGTGTTAACAGACTAATTGACAGACGCCGATTTCCCCCCGAAATGATTTTGGGACCCTGGGATGGACAATATCCCAGCACCAGACAAACCAAGGTTGTGGCACTTTTAAACTTGACGACCGTAATGGTGGGATCTCCAAATTTGACTACGGCGAAAGCAAACCGGAACGCACGAAACCCGAGGCATGACAGGCAAAGGCGCAGTGTTTAGGGAGGTAGTGTCGTTTAAGGCATGTCCGCCGCAACGACGTATTACAGACGATAATCAAAGCAACAAGGCATGTGTTTATCATTGTGCTTTGGAGCTCGCTATACCCAACCTGAAGGAACAGCATAATAACATAGGTATTTTTGAGATTCTTGAAGATTTTTTTTCCCCGGAAAGAAGATCATCACGATCTGTTTAGCTTGAAAATATAAGACGCACGCAAAAACTGCTAAATATTTCCCAAATTACAAGTACATTTGCCAAAAATGCGAGATCATGCATGTATATCTCTAAAGGTATTTTTAAAGCAGCGCTAGGGGAGTATCCAGTTGAACAAATGTCAATTTCAGAACCCGGACCAGCGTTACCGAGAGACGTAGATGATCGACAGCTTCACATGTCCACACCCGTATGCAAAACCTACCAGTTGGGACCAATCCCTTCCGAACGACAGGTGTACAAGCAGTGGCAGTACAGCACGACCAGAAGGCCAACAATGGGGGGAAGATGTCTTATTTATTGGACCACAGAGAAGTGAACCTGGGCCTGGACCTGGACCAGAGCCTCAATAATATTCTGATTAGACAGGCATCGTAGAAAATCATGCACCAAAGTGTGAAAATCATCTGCTTCGCAATCTTTATCGCAATTATTTGTTTTCTAGTGATGCGTAACGGGAATTTCGTCAATTCCACTATTTACACCGTCAATTCTACAAAAGCTATCACTTAGGTCTTGTCACAAATTGCAACCTTTCAACCTTTGGGCAGTCATGCAGAAGAAAATGGGCATTGGGGGACAGAAAAAAGAAGGCAGGGACTAGAGAGAGCCGAGGAAAAAACTAATGCGCCATACAAGAGGCATCCATAAAATGAAGATGAATGTGGCAATTCAAAATTTGCTGAATTAAGGATATGCTTACAGTTCACAATTGGTAAATTAAACCACAGATTTTCAAATAAGCACGAATTAAAAGCCTGGGACTAAAACAGCATATTCTGCCATGAATGCAGCCACAACAGGCATCTTCTCAACGGTACTGCAAATGTGCAAGAAAACGCAAACAACTGGATATCAGAGCAACAAACTAAAAGTAAATTGAGAAGCAAAGTTTATTTCAGTAACCAACAAAGGCCAAGGTCTGCATCCCTAAAGAAAAGGACAGGGCGAGGGCCATGCAACTATAATTCCAAGCTCCAAAACCCAATTTTGGAGAGAATAAAAGCATAGATATTGAATATAGTTTCAAAACACAGAGAGAATTCCTTGCTTTTGATTACCACCTTCAATCAAGACTCAGTTCATGAAAACTAAGAGCCTAAAGTATGCATTGCAATAAGAAGAAAAGCAACGTTTTTTCGTTTTTAACAAAAAAGAACAAGGGGAATCTGCTTAGCTGGGCCCCCGACTCCAGTAAAGTTAAATGAACAAAGCAATAGCCATGAACATAAGTGCAAAGTAGGAATCAAGCTCGACTCGGAGCTTTCAACGCACTAAGCAACACTTCGACAGATGAAAACGCAGCAACCAACAAATAGATACAAAAGATAAGTGCAAAAACAACAATCAAGTTTAGCCAGACTTATCATTTCTTCTGTTGGAAGACCTAGCAAATCCATCAAAAATTAATTAACAGGAAACATACAATTCCCGAAACATGCATAGTCTCAGGATAATTTACAGTAATGCAATTTCAATATGAGCGGAAACTGCAAACATGAAGTTGATATTTTATTAACTGGAATCAAAAGAACTACAAGTCGTAGTGATGTAAAAAACTAGACCTCATTGGCTCATTTAGCGATTGCTGTCTAGGAAATTCTACTATCTGAAACAAAGAGCGCAATTAACTCACATGACGTCGGACAATTAACATAAGTAACACAAACGAGCAACCCCCTAAGAAATAAAAACTAAAAATCATTCTCTTCCCCACCCCCAACAAAAGAAACAGAGGGACCCGAGTAAATTTCCTTTATCACCACTTGAACAACATTAATTTTCGACAGTAACTGACCTTGATGAAGCCGATTTCCTTAGCGTTGCTGCGGAAGCACTGTCTGCAGCACATTAGCCCGTACTTCCTGATTATCCCATGGGAGTTCCCACACACGCGGCTGATCAAGTTTCAAAATCAGCCCAGCAAAATTAAAAGATCAACGAGATAAAAAACAGAAAAGAAGACACGCATAAGAGCAACCGACGTCAAAAAAAACTACTTGAAAATCAAAGGAAAGATGAAAGAAAGAAGGACAGAGATCTAACCAGGCCCGAGAACCAGGCCCGTAAGTCTTTGGGTGCGCGTTCCAAATGTTGGCGTGCCCCATATCTTCTTCTTCGCCGTAATCTTTGACGAAACCCTAGCCGTTCTGTGTTGATGCCTTCAAGACGATAGTCAGGCACAGGCTCAGCCGCAAGTGTTCAACTTATGCCGGCCCTACCTAGCAACGTCGGTTTTTGACCTATCTGACCACGTTATGCGTTCAGGTTACAATGAAGAACGCATCTGAGCAGGTTGCGTCAACAAGTGTGAGTGAATGACAGAAATGCGTGCTTCTTTCTATTGCGTTCACCAATTCCTGGCCAAGCTTGAACAAAATGTCAGAAAGGTCGAACAAGCAATTTAAGACCGGAACTGTATGTACGATGTCTGTGTTTGCACGTGCATTCGCGTCCCCACGCTTTTTTCGGATTGATTTTCATCACAAAAATTGTGCATTTTTTTAATTTAAAATATTACATCTCCTCTTGCTAATTAACTCACCTTTTCCATCCTCAAAATAAGAAAAATCAATCGAAATCTAGTCCAGATAATATGGACTAGCAAAGCTCTGCACAAGTCCACTGGCTCACCCTCTATGCTATAAGGTGTGCGGCCCATTGGAGCACACTTATGTGGACTTTTGTTTTTTTTTTTTAAATTGGGAATTTAGCAAATTTATTCCCATAATCATTTTTTTAGTTTAATTTCGTCCTAAGACTATTTTTCTTTAATTTAAGTCTCAAAATAAATTTCCTTCAAGAATAATAGTTCTAGTCATCCTCTCTCGCGGTGAAATTTTGTAAATTCTTGCATGTGTCTCACACATAAGTTACTAATCGAAGACAAACTTATTAAACCATAAATTTTTCCTTCCAAACATGTATATAAGGAATTTACATTTATTTCTTTAATGTAAATTAAGTGCACTCACTCACATCTTGTTTGGGAAAAAAAAAGTTATAATTTGACAAATTTGTTCTCAATCAATAATTGATCACGCGAGTACTAAGTACCAAAATTCTTTAGTGTCCTAGGAGTAATGGTAGGGAGTATTATTTAAAAATATATATATTTTGGGACTGAAATTTAAAAAATAATTTTATGATTATGTATAGACAAACATGTCTATTTTGAAATGTATTAAATTGGAGATAATTGGTGAAAAATAATCCAAGAAAATTAGAAAATTACCCATGCATATAATTTCATTATATATTGTTCAAAATTTACTAACTTATTACGTGCATATACGTTTTAGATCTTCTAAGTTAAAGAGTACACATTTCGTGGAATTAGGTCGAATAATGATGAGATGAAATTTAGATATGCAGTTTATTTTCTTTAAAAAAGTTATGTCTCATAATATTTGAATACATTCTCTAATATATACATTAATTAATTTGTATCACACCGAGTAATATTGTTAGCCTAAGAAAAGGTTGAACTAATCGCTTATTTCCATATGTTACAATTTATTCAGTAGTAAAACTATGACTAAAAAATAAAGTCTTTAACTCGGTAAATAAGTTTTGTGTGCCTCTTTATACGTTGGGCGCATTTTAATTGATTTTTTTAGTTTAGTTGTATTAAAAATAGTAAAAATAAAAAATTAGATCTAAAGTTAGTTTAAAAGATAATCTAAATACACCATAAAATCTTTAAAATAAAAAAGAAAGATTTTTAGTTAAATTTGTTTGAAAGCATACAAAAAGTTTAAATGAAAGTTGTTAATATAAAAAACAAAAAATGGCAAAAGGAATTGTTCTTTTTTATTACATTAATTTAAGAGTATTTGATTTACAATTTTTTTCTAAACAGTATTTGATTTACAGTTCAAAAAAAAAAAGAAGTAATATTAAGTGAAAAAATAATAGTGTCAAATGGGCTAATCAACGACGGCCCGGTCCGACTGGCTCTGAAACGAACTGACGCGGGTTGGCTCGTTTGGCCAGCGGACTGGAAACTCCCAATCCGCTACAGTAAATCCGCCGGCTAAATGAGTTAGCTTACGAGCTTTATAAAACGATGTCGTTTTACCAAAAAGTATCAAAACGATATCGTTTTAAGAAAAAAAATTTTAAAATATTTTAAAAACATCAAAATGGTATCGTTTTGAGAATTTTTTTAAAAAAAATAAAAAGAAAAAATAAACTGACCCGCGTTAGTTCACGAGCTAAACAAAACAGGTTAAAAAAGTCCGCGTTTAAACAGATTTGAGTATACTAAACTCAAACCTGTCTATACGGATCAACCCGCGAGTTTTGACCCGTATTGACAGTACTGAATACTTAACCAAGCGAAAAAGAAAAAAAAAAGTTTACACATTATTTATTTATTTTAATTGAAGTATTTAGACAAATTTTTTGTTTTAAGTTTTAACAATTAATTTATAATTATTTATGTTTATAAAATTTAAAATAAAAAACTTAAAAAGAGAAAAAGATAAATGACTGGGAAATTCGAAATCCTCGTTGATTGGTCCACCACCTGATTCGAACGGTGACGATGGAACCGCCTCGGCGCCACGTAACTTCAGAACCAAATTCGAGACCGCGTTTTAGATTCACGAAACCTCCAAAACCTTTGCGAATGAACAAATCCCTGATTTCTTGTTGGGAAAAGAAAATGAAATAAAGGAAATGAAACTCAAGTATACATGTCCTCTAAATTCCTTTACTTTGCTCCTTCACTTCAATTTTGAATTCCGTAAGAGCGAGGCCATCCTATTCTTCTCAATTCCTATCGCGTACGAGATTGGGGCGCTGCTATAACCATCGAGCCTTTCAGGTACCTAATTGTCTGATTTTTTTCCTTGTTCTCTGCAGTTAAATTGAAATTTGAAGGTCCTCCAAAGTTTCGGCCTTTAGGGTTTTGCATTTTCATATACTATTAATCATGCCCATGTCGATTTCATTTGTGAATTCTGTTATTTTCTTCCTTACTATACGGTTTTCTTCACCATAATCTGTACGAAAACTAAAAGGCTAAGCGAGTTATTAGTGATCGCCTAATGGTTTGGTCACGCGTTAAGAAGAGGGCTTCTGAAGATGTTTGCTTTAATTTTTTATCTATTCGTTTGCTTGGAGTTATCGACAATCAAACTGTCTCTGTTGCTCTGCAATTTTCGTAGAAGCATCGATAATGCTTGTTAAACTTGCATCCTAAAAACAACTTCACCACTACTTTGCTTCATAGTAGTTCTTCAGGTTTAGAAAAGAACCTAAATAAGAGTTCTTGAGAAAAATTCCTGATATCTGTTTAGCTGAGTTCTGTCTCTTATCTGTCTAAAGACTTAGGGATCGGAAGTTAATGGCAACAACTATGGCAACTGCAGCAGGTGCGGCTGCTCTGTTGTATTATACATTACACAGGAAGCTGCAGTCAAATACAATGAAGGCTGATGATGATGAAAAGGGTACTGGGGCTGAGGATCATGCTCGTTTGGGGATTGACAGGGTTTCTACTAGACTTATACAAGCTCCGGCAACATGGTTAGAGACAATTTCAACATTGTCAGAGACACTTAGGTTTACATATTCTGAGACTTTGGGGAAGTGGCCCATTGGGGATTTGGCTTTTGGTATCAGCTTCCTTTTAAAGAGGCAGGTAAGCTTCTATTCCTTTTAGATGCTACCTGAACCTTTTTATGGACTCTATATAATTTGTCTTTTTTGACTTTCTAAGAACAATAACCGCCAATTGTAAAGAATTGCAAGGATTTTCTGCTTTCTGATGGTTTCCAATCAGCCATGCTTGGCAGTTATTTGAAAAGGCATTCCTTTTTTCATATCATGGCATGAAGTGGGAAAAAACAGAGGATTACTTTCTGGACTTACCCTGCTTTCCGATGGATGTGTATAAATGTCTTTGTGAATGTGTGTCTGAGCATGAAAACACACTTTGCAGGGAAATTTACATGTTGGAAGTGTATTTGGTGGTAAAAGTAGCTGCCAGCTTAAAGGTGCTGAGATTGCGGTGGAGCTTAGACATCTGCTAAAGTTGTTGACACTTTGTTGGCATTTTTCCAAAAAGCCATTCCCTATGTTTTTAGAGGAGACTGGCTATTCCCTACATAATGTTCTTCTTCAAGAACCTAAGGCTGGTGTAAGTTCTTTGAGCATTTCTATATGAGCTCTTGGTATTCACTAGTTATATCTTAGTTTTCATTTGTGAATTGTGACTTGCAAGTATTTAATGTTATCCTGCTTTTTCATACTCCTATCATTTGCATGATCTCTGCATCTTTTTCTTTTTTTTTGGGGGGTGTTGAATATTTGCCTGAGGTTAGGGATTGTTTAGGGATGCAGGGATATTGCTCAATTCATCCCCTAATTATTGCTATCGAAAAAGAAAGAGACCAGAAACCAATTTTATGGCACATCTTTTCTGCCGAAGTAATGCATCTATCTATTTTCTTGTAGATCCTCAAGCCTGCTTTTACAATACTTGTAGACCACAAGACAAAATCCTTTCTCTTACTGATTCGTGGAACCCACAGTATCAAAGATACTCTTACAGCTGCTACTGGAGCAGTGGTGCCTTTCCATCACACTGTGGTAAATGAGGGTGGAGTCTGCAATTTGATTTTAGGTTATGCACATTGTGGAATGGTAGCAGCTGCTCGATGGATTGCCAAGCTTGCAACTCCTTGTCTCACTGAAGCACTTCAGAGATATCCGGACTACAGGCTGAAGGTGTTCAAAATTTTCTTGATTCGATTCCAAATGCTTATGATCTTAGCAACAGAAACTTTATCTTTTAATGATAGTGATGTACCACTCTCATAATAAGCTAAGTTGTATGCATTGTAATTACTGGTTCATGCTCTCGACTAAGGTTGTTCAGTTGACAAGGAGGTTTAGTTTCAGAGGGAACAGCTTGCATTCCTGCATTTTTAGGCTGCCATAACAGACCTCTTCCTGTACATCTTATTACGTGACAGTCTCATGCATATACTGCACCTTTGGTTTAGTTGCTTCTGGTTAGATACTTTCTTGCGGACTAAGATATTCCCTAACGTAGCTGGAGCAGGTTGGGTTGTGATTTCCAAAATAAAATTCTCTCTCTTGGTTACAGATTGTGGGACATTCTTTGGGCGGAGGTACTGCAGCACTTTTAACTTATGTGTTGCGTGAGCAGAAGGAACTAATGACAGCTACCTGTGTTACATTTGCCCCTGGTTAGTAAATCCTGCACTTCCGAACCTATATAATTTTATTGATTTATGGTCATTCTTCATCTCCAAATGTAGTTGTAGCACTGCTAAATATCTGACCAGCGTGTTAAATGCAGCTGCTTGCATGACATGGGAATTAGCAGAATCAGGGAATGAATTCATTACTTCAGTGATAAATGGAGCTGATCTGGTGCCAACATTTTCTGCTGCTTCGGTGGATGACCTCCGTGCTGAGGTTTAATCTTGAATCTATTCTGTTGGCTTGTTAAATTGAATTTCCTTTTAATGGATCTTTTCGGACTTAGGTATTATTTGTGAGTTTTCAAGTTTGATTTCAGTGAATGATTATTGGTGTCAATATCTTTACATTTCTTACAATCTCAATCCTGGTACATGCAAGAACTGGAGTGGCACCTTCTATTGTGCATTTCACTAGATTGAAGATTATTTGCACAAGAGTTACGTTTATGTCCTCGAATTCAACTGTATCTCCAGCTAATTTTTGTGTTACTGAGCTTAGAATTGAAATACATTGCTCTGCACGTTCATTTTTCATGAATTAATTGTCAATTGTTATGTTGTCCTTCTTGGGCTGTTTATCTCAGTATGACATTCAATTTCCATATTACTGTATTTACAAGTAGAACAAGAAATATGTGGTCCTATGTTATATCAGGATGGATTATTGATAGAATGTGATCGTTCCTGAAAAGATAAGAATTCGCGCAGCCTAACTCTAAACCTTCCAGATGTCTGTTGGTTGACAGTTAAAATTATCTCTAATACCAGACACTTGCTGTATAGAATGGTTGTATGTCACTGCAGAAATGATTTAGATCTTGAGGATTTTCCCGTATATTTACTTTTTAAGGAGTGTTGCTGGGTTTTTTCTTTTTAAATATGTGCCAGTGGCTTTACATAATGGTATATTGCCATGTGGTTCTTTCTTTTTGAATGGTAAATATGTTGCTTTCTGCAGGTAACAGCGTCTGCTTGGTTGAATGATTTGAGGAATCAGATTGAACATACTAGAATCCTTAGTACTGTTTATCGTTCTGCATCTGCTTTGGGTTCCCGTCTTCCATCCATGGCCACTGCTAAAGCAAAAGTTGCTGGTGCTGGTGCTATACTGAACCCTGTATCTAATAGAACACAGGTATATTAAACTTCTAGTTAATTTCTTTATGACCTATCTTTTGGGGTTTCTATACGTCCTTCTAGTCACTTATCTGCACAATCTTCATTTCTTCTTATATCATTTATTTCGCTTTGTCTCCCAGCTGGCTTGTAAGCTCTTCATTTTCAGTACCATATCACTCATGGACCATTTTTATGCTGGGTTTACATTTGGCTTTCAGCCCATAAAATGGCTGCTAATGTTTGTGTTGATTATAGGTTGTTATGAAGAGAGCCCAAACCATGGCTCAGGCAGCATGGTCACGTCCTGGGTTGCGCTTATCATCGTGGTCGTGCATGGGTCCTCGCCGTCGTCCATCAAGTAACCAGTTGAACTACCATGATGGGGCTTACACCAAGGCATCTTCATCAACTCGAGGAGAATCATCTCAGCCCTTTCTTAAAAGCTCCGAGGTGTCTACTAGTACTAGTGAAAGATTGGAACTTCCTGTATCTTCATCGGAGGGATTGTTTTGGAATTCGGGAAGTTCTTCAGATGAGATTTGTTTACAAGGTGGTAATGACGAAGTGGATGACTGTGAGGATATCATGGAACATGAGAGATATGAAAATCATATGACTGAAGTTGAATTATGGCAACAACTTGAGCACGAACTTTATGATGAGGCTGAACCTGGGGTGGCTGATGTGGTGAAGGAAATTAGGGAAGAAGAGGCAGCAGCCATTGCAGAGGTCAGTGACGGTGAATCTGAAAGCTCTGTACCAAATACAAAGGAGGTTCACAGATTTTTCCCTCCTGGAAAGATAATGCACGTCATAACACTTTTTCCCGATGAGATAGTCCATGGAAGTGACAGCAGTAGTACCACTAGCTCAGATCAACCGGTGGATATGAAAGTGGGGCTGTTTCTCACCCCTAGGTCATTGTATAGTAAATTAAGGTTGTCTCAGACTATGATCAGCGATCACTTCATGCCAGTTTATATAAGAGAAATTGAAAAGCTCATAAGAGAACTTGAGGAAGAGTGTTCTAGCGTCCCTCATTCTGTCAAGGAAATTGAAGAAGATATCTTGTAGATTCGTGCATCTCAAATAAATAGTTGGAGGCCTTTTTTTACTCTAGATGGATTTTTATAACTGAAATTGTAAATCCTGGCTGTCCCTGCTTTATTACAAGATAAAGTGGCAAGTCTTTTATACGTGTACAGACAGCGACGCATTGGTCTAAACGAAAGCGAAGATAGGATAAATGTAGCCAGAGTTTAGTGATGCATGTGTTCGTTTTAAGTCTCTTGTACATAGCAAAGTTCAGGTTAAGTTGATTCATTTCTTTCCCAAGTTTGGTACGTATGCTGCGTTGAAAATTTTTATTTGCTTGACGGTTCAAGGCATTGGTTCCTCTAAAACCTTCTATCATGTACTTTATGGCTGCAAGGTTGTCGATCCAGTGAGAATGGAACTTGGGGTTGCAGTGGAGATTGATCGCTTCCAAGGCAACATTGATTCAGAATTATAAATTGCTGCATTTTTCCAAAAAAAAGAGAAGAATTATATTGCAGCTAAATTTTTTTTCTTTGGCAACCGAGAATTATTTGCAGGTTGTTGGTTTTTTTTTTGGGCGGGGGGTGTGGGGGATTTGTAAAATATGAACAGAGAAGTATGGCTGTGAAATGCCATTGCCAGTGCGAGTATCAAAGCACCAAGCAAAATTCGGGCTTCTAGTCTTCCTTTTGCTGTGATAACCCGTCATTGCTCCGAAAGTCAGAAACTGTTATGATGTACTACTCGAAAGAGAGGATCTGGAATCACTTGAATGGCTCAGAATGCGAAAATTCAAGGAGCCCTTTTCTCTAAGGTACCA
Source organism: Rauvolfia tetraphylla (assembly GCA_030512225.1). Classification (NCBI taxonomy): domain Eukaryota; kingdom Viridiplantae; phylum Streptophyta; class Magnoliopsida; order Gentianales; family Apocynaceae; genus Rauvolfia; species Rauvolfia tetraphylla. The sequence continues at coordinate 776,152 of JAJQKT010000005.1, forward strand.
CACGCATGATCGAATTTGATTCGTTAGATCATATTTTTGATGAGTTATATTTTTTTATTATATATATATATATATATATAAAATAAAAAAATATAACTCATCAAAAAATATATATATATATATATATATATGAAAATTTATAAATTTTTTATCTTTAAATCTTGAATAACATCTAACAAATTAAATTTGATTCTATACATACAGCAAAAATATCAAATTGTCCTGTGTTATAATTATAGTCATACACTTTTATTTTACAGGACGTGTAAATTAAATTTGATTCGTCAAATTAAATTTAGATTATATATTTTTATTTCTATATATATATATATTATAAAAATTTATAAATTTTTTAAATTATTAAATTAAATTTAAAATTTAATTTAATAAATTAAATTTAATTCTACATATAAAATACACGTGCACGACTGTACGGACCTGCTTTTCCCGGCTCTCTTGCTGCTGATTATCTCATCCCTACTATTGGTTCCAGCTTCAGAATCGCGGCAGCAAGGACATAGGCCCCAGTGGGAGGAAAATCGAAGTCCAACTTCCATAGTTAACTTCTTGGGTGCGTAGTCATCTATCAATAATTGAGCAAGCTGGCAAAAGAGGTTTTTTTTTTTCTTGAGGAAGAAATTAATTAGGGGTTTGCTCGGAACTTGTATTAAAGAGAAAAGTATTGCAACACCTACCTCCTCCTAGTCGAGTGCTCCTTGGGCGCCAGGTCAAATGTATTGGAAGTTTCCTCTATGAGTAGCCTCCAGGGAATTTTCACAACAGCTACGGATCCTGTAGATGATGTTCTTGACCTTCAATTTTTTTCTAGGAAGTTTTATGGCCGACATGATAAATAAACACAGAATACAGGGCTGTTCAAAAGTTTTCCTTTATCTTTCCTGCTGGTTGCCCTCGCCGTGTTTACCATACAAATACCAACTTTTTGTTGTATAGCGTGCGGGCTTTACAGAACGCGTTTGAAGTCTGTCAATTTTGTACCTAAAGAGTTTCCGATTTGCAGGTTGTGCCTTTCTGATATTGTGTTTGATGTGAGTACCCTGACCAATGGGATCATCACAGTCAGTGCAGTCACCTGAGGACGTAGTCTCTCGCTGGCATTCGGAGCCCAAGGAAAGCCTCCTCTTCGATTGCGGTCGCAGTGAAATTAGTCAATACCTCCAAGCCGTGGACAAGATTAGGCAATCGGCTTGCAATGATGAATTTGACGGCATCATGTCTATGGCTGTGGCTCGGCTTAAGCATGAATTTCGGACCGTATTAACCAGGCAAATTGAGTCAGCAGCCGGTCCAAGTTCAGCAACTGAATTGAGCTCCTCTATCACTGACACCACAAGCTATCAATTTAGATACGAGGAGTATGTAGTATATGAAGTTCCAAGCAAGGAGGTGATCGATTATCTGCGAAACATAGCAGAGAGGATAGATTCTTGTGGACATCTTAGTGCTTGTATTCAGGCGTACACTACCTCGAGGAAACACTTTGTGAATACTAAATTCAAACGGCTTCGACTAGAAGATCTGCAAGGAGGTGACAAAAAGAGGTTTTTGTTAGAGGAATTGAAGATGAAAATTGAGAGGTGGATACAAGCAGCTAAGGTGTGTACTAAACTCCTCTTTGCAAAGGAGAAGCAACTCGCAAAGCAAATATTTGGTGGTCTTGGAACTTCTTCCACGCATGAGGAATGTTTTCTGCGCTCGGTTGAAGATGCTGCTGTTAACTTATTTACTTTTGCCGAAGCTGTGAGCACCAGTAATCAGTCTTCAGAGAGGCTAGAAATAATCTTGATCCTCTATGAGGGATTGTCCTCTCTCATAAAAGATGTCAACGCTCTGTTCTCATTAGAAGATGCAAAATGCATAAGAGAGAGCACAGCAGCCATCGCATCTAGGCTTCAGGATGAGGTGAGAAGGATGCTCTCAGATTTTGAGAACGGTGTGCTAAATGAACTCTCGACGATCTCAGATGATGGAGGCCAAGTCCATTCCTTATCAAAATACGTGATGGAGTATGTCAATCTCATTGTGACGTACCGGAAGCTTTTGAACACCATCGTGTCAAAGCCATCAATGGTAGCTGGGGGTAAAAAACTTCCTGATGGGGATCTTCAGGACCCATCAAGGTTGAGTAATCTGGCTCTTCATTTGGTCCTGATCCTAGCAGTTTTACAGTTGAATTTGGAGAACAAGTCCAAGTACTTCAAGGATGCTTCACTTGGATACTTGTTCGTGATGAATAATGTTCAATACATTGTACAGGAAGTTGAAGGGTCCAAGGAATTGCAAGAGATGATTGGTGCTGAATATCTAGAGAAGTTAACCGAGAATGTAAAGCAGGCAATGATTAACTATCAGACATTAGCTTGTAACAGATTCTTGTATTGCTTAAGAGATGAGGGACTATACGTTTCACGCTGTTTTTCTTCTCAACTGTCAAAAACAGCCTTGAGGAACAGGATGAAGATGTTCAATGGAGTTTTTGAGGAGATAAGCCTATATCAATCATCTTGGGAAGTAACAGACTTGAGACTCCGGGATGAGCTCTGCCGTTTGATGTTGGAAAAGTTGTTGCCAGCATATGATTGCTTTCTTAAGAAGTTCAGGATACACTTGGACAGTGGAAAGCAAAGAGAAAATTGCATCCCGAACTACCAAAAAATACATATCAAGTACTCAATTCAGGACCTTGAGGCTTTAGTTCGCAATAACTTGTTTATACGTTGTCAGCACTGTCCGTCAGAAGTGCCCAAGGAAAGTTTTCATCCGGGAGGTGGCCATATGGAACCGCAATTAGAGGTTCAGTAGTTCTAGAATTGGACTTGAAGTTTGTTTCTTTTCTTATTTCTAAATTGTCTGCATTATTATATAAAATTAATGTTGATTCTTGATCTTGTTGGAAATGTTAATACAAAATCAAGCCTTTTAGTAACTTTCTGGTTCAGTTAATCTGATACTAGCATAGCAGTTTGTTGGGCAAGCATGTAACCATTGTTGCTTCAGCACAAAATAATATGTCATACTCCAAAGAAGGTTGACCTAAAGAACTTATGATTTTCCTTTCTGCTGAGATATATCTGACTCTGTAAAGGCTCAACACAATGATACCAAACTTGGTTTTTTCCTTTCTAGTCCGTTGCTAATTCTGGAAGTAGTCTCAGGCACGAATTCCCACTTTTCCAACTAAGCTATCTATGCATTTTGATCTGCATAGTGTATGGACGACTAATACAAGGGCTCTGAAACAAAATGAAGTATACTTTTATTGGTGGCCTTGCAATAACCTGCCAAATGCAAACCCGTAGAAAACGATTAGTATGCTGCTTTACAATCTTGATCCTAGAGGATGAAATTAGTTTTGCAGATAGGCTAGATTGTGGCAATCATCTAATTCTCAAACCATTCCTGTCCCGTTGTTTTGTAGTTCTGCTGCTGTTTTTCCTCTAAACTTACCACTCACATGGACAATACAGAAGGAAAAGGACAACCGGGGGAAAATGTGAAAGAAATTCCTCCCCATATCTTACCAAATAGCGACCCCGTTCCTAGGAATTTTGCAAGCAAATTTAGATCTAACATGAACATTGCAACGGCCGTCACAGGATGTTTATTTAGGAATGTAGGACCCAACAAAATCAAGTAGTTCACAAAGGCAAACAGGGTATCCTAGGAGCGTGCCTTAGGCGGACAGGAATAGATGATGATGAAGGGAAGTGCAGACGAAGTTGAACGAAAATCTGGGATCGCTGTTGATCAGTTGAAGGGCGATATGAAAGATGCATTGCTAAATGAAGCCAGAGCACTCAGAGCTGCAGGGATTACCGAAGATCAGCTTAAAACTGTATTTCGGTACACATGAGAATGAAAGTAAATAGTGGCCCACACAAGCATACGACTTCCACAACTTGTTCCAGTTCGAATACTCGCTTAATCATGGAGGACGAGGAGACTGCATCCTGCCGTTTACCAAGTGCAGAAGATCTTGACGATCTTAGGTACATTGCTCAGAGGATTAACTCCATAGGATGTCTTGAAAAGTTCAATGGCGTGTACACAAGTGAAAGGAAAGCCACCATGAATGCAGACTTCAAAAGGACTGGAATCGAGAAAACAAGCAACATCGAGGTCCAAAGGTTGGGCTTGGAACCTCTCAGGTTAAAAACCATGCGTTGGATTCGAGCAGCTAAAATTGGCCTTCAAGTTCTTATTCCGCGCGAGAAGCAACTCTCCGAGCATATCTTTAAAGGTCTAGGAAACGGCACAGACGAATCACGTCTTACAGAGACCGTTAGAGATCCTGCAGCGCAAGTACTTGATTTTGCTGAAGCCTTGAGCTCCTGTCGTCGACCCCCAGAGAAACTTAAAAGCATTCTACTCTTGTACAGAGGCTTGTGTGCTCGTTTACCAGATATCAACTCTGCCTTTCCATCAGAACTAGCAAAAACCATTAATGTTCGGGCATCTTCAATACTGCCAAGACTTGTTGAGAAAATGAGGTTGATTCTGTTGGATTTTGAAGGTGCACCGGTCCATCTTAGACAAACTGGTTCATTCTTACGGGAGCTTTCTTGAGCAGTTCGGGAGCCACGTTCAGAGAGGCAGCCACCCACCTCAGAGATACATAAAGTACTTCCAAGAAGTACTCCAGACCTTAGTCAGGGGTCTGTTTTGCGTGAATAATGAATCTATACAAAACTCTATGGATTTTGAGATAAAAAATTTTAAAAATTTTAAATTTTTTAAAATTCTGAACAAATTCTGTCAAATGTGGCGAAGTGTAAGTTTTACCCTACATGGCAGATTGCTAGAGTTCCGCCTTGGAAAAAGGAATTACTGTATAAGTTCTGCCAAAAGTGGCAAAAATGATTAAAAAAATTTAACAATTTGACGTTTTTATATATTTTTTATTTTAAAATTGAGTGAGTTTAATATAAATTTATTATTCATTTTATTGTATAATTTAATAAAAAATTATATTATTTAATTTTAATAAAATTATAGAGAGATACTAAGAAAAGGGAGGTGGGATAGAAAAGAAAAAGTTAAAAATTTTTAATTTTAAAATTATATATAATAAAAAATTATATATAATAATATTAATTAAAAATGATCAATATTTTCTACTATTTGCTTTCATACATAAATACATAATCTATTTTTTACGAGAAAAAATGAAACAAAATTATCAAAAATAAATTTACTTTATTTCATTTTGATCAATTTAAAAAAATTTTTGTCAAATCACTCAACAGTTTTATTTAGTGTAACATTTATTCATTGTTAATTTAAAATATTGACGTTGTAAAAGCGAATGCTAAATAATTTATCTAAATGGTTGACCGGAAGTGCTGCTACACCATGAGTCGCCCAGCAGGGTGACCTTTTGTCCAAATGTAAGAGTTGGAGGTGTTTTTAGCAGACGTTCTTGGAAGGTTCACCCAGTACGCGTTCATGTTGTTTCTCTTCAAAAAATCAAAGACAACAAAGCAGTTCCGGACAAGTGTTGCCTATATCCAATTTACCTCCCCGAGTAACGACGGTTTAGGGTCTAGGGTTTGCTGCCTAGTTGCACCAAATTGGATTGTTTGTTTTGTTGATCATTAGAAACTGAGTTCATAATTACTGTCTGACCTGACCTCAGTTAGCTCGGAGCTATGGACGGTGCCATGATGGAAGCATGGAATTCAGCATCTGCCTCGGTGCAAACCATCCCTTTCCGGGAATATTTGTCTCCGACGGAATCGATATGTCAGACGATATGCGGAGGACCAAGCCTTGATGGACAAGTGGACACAAAAACGGAGAAGGCTGCAGACGATCTTAGGCCGGGGGACGTCAGAAGGAATACAGATAGCATGGATCAGCTTCAAGATCTTTTCCGTATCTTGCATTTGCAGGTATGGTTTGACCCGTCTAACTCACCGATTAGCTTCGAGAGTTGGATTGGGCTTTAACTGGACGGTTATATTTAACCGTTTGTATCATCACTCAATAACCTGTTCATCTTACTCCCTGCCTCTAAAAATACCCTCAGTTTGAATTCACCACAAGAACCACTTCTTTTCAAAATTTTCAACTTTAAGCTCATCCAGTGATTGCATTTAGCCTTCTAATGGCTCAAAGTAATTTACGTTATACTAGGTGCCTAAAAGTTCTAAACTTCAACATAAGCATGGCAATACCCTAGCGTAATAAGCAATCCGATTGATGAGTTACAGAGTTCATCTTGAATAGGAAAGGACGTCCCGTTGGGTGGCAATAGGTCTTTTCCGATTTGTTTATGACCGTTTGTTTAATTGGTTAAGATCCAAACCAATTTTACCCGATTGTGATCCGACCTGTCCATTTGCTGCCCATGTCTGCAGGTTGAAGAAGCTACTGTTGCTCCAGTGCTGACGGAGCCTAGTTCTACTACTGAGTCAAGTTCCTTTGGCCTTGGTTTCTCGGTGGAGGAGAATTTTATAGGCTACCATGGGCTTAGTGTGAAAGATTGCGAGGATCTCAAACGTATAGCGTTGAGAATGAACTCCAAAGGGCGTCTTGACAAGTTGGTTAGCGTGTATGTGAAAGAGAGGAAGTCTTTCGTGAATGTGCATTTTCAAAAGCTATGGGATGAGAAATTGAGCAGCAGTGATATCCACAGATTGGAGTGGAGCGTTCGGGAGAAAATGATCGTGCGCTGGATTCGAGCAGCAGATTACAGCCTTAGGCGTATATTTGCATATGAGAAGCAACTTTCCAACCAAGTTTTTAAAGACCTTGGAAATGCTATTGACGAGTTATGTTTTGTTTTAGCTGTCGCAGATTCTGCTACTCGATTGTTTGATTTTGTTGAAGCTATCTGCTCCTGTCGTCGATCACCTGAGAGTTTACAGCTTGTTTTACTCCTCTACAGAAGATTTTCTGATCTCATGCCAGAAATTAACAGGGTCTTTGAGTCAGAGAAAGCAAAATCAATTCGAGATCGCTCTGGCTTTTTGCTCTGCAAATTTGCTGAAGTGGTGACATCTACACTTTTGGATTTTGAGGATGCAGTACTCCGCGAGCTGTCCAATGAACCCATACCTGGGGGAACAATTCACGGCTTGACAAAGCATGTTATGGACTATATCACCAGACTTATTGTGGAGAATAGGGAAATTCTTAAGGATGTAATAACAGCACAGCCGTCGAGGAGTTTAGGTCCATTGGATTGCTCCGAGCTTCAGAGGCGAATGCCACTGGCAGCACATGTGCTGTGGATCATTACAGCCTTAAAACTAAATTTAGAGAAAAAATCCAAGCACTATCAAAATCCGTCATTGTCACATTTGTTTATGATGAATAATGTACATTACATTGCACAGCAAATTGGACAGTCTGAGATAATGAGAGAGATGGTTGGGAATGATCATATTGAGAAGTTAACTGAGAATGTTGAGAAGTCATTGACTAGTTACCTAAGCACAACTTGGAATGGCCTTGTGTATTGTTTGAGGAATGAGGGATTACAAGCTAGCTGGGGTAAGTTGGGTTTCACCTCTGGGGTGTCAAAGACACTTCTGAAAGAGAGATTCGAGACCTTCAATCCTATGTTCCAAGAAGTTCTTCGGGCTCATTTGATATGGGCAGTACCAGATCTTGAGCTCCAAAGCAAAGTTCGCCAATCTATATTAGAAAAGTTGATTCCTTCATATAGGAACTTTGTTGAGAAGTTTGGGAGCCACATAGAAAGAGGAAGTTGTCCAGGGAGGTATATCATGTACTCGGTCGAAGAACTTGAGGCAAAAATCTTGGGTTTGTTTGGGTATCATGAATTCCTCTGAAGTTAACTGTAGGAATTATAATTGTACATTAAGTACATTGAGATCATTCGATTTTGCTGTAACTTTTATTCTCTGAATTTTGCACTTCTACCTGTACATTCGACTACTGCTTTTGCGGTGGTTGAATAAATATTGGATATGATCATTATGCAGAAAGTATACTAGGGTAAACCAAATTCAGTAAGAGAAAGACTCCAATACTTTGCATCTGTTTCTGTGGATTGCACTGTTGCATTTGGTAGGGATGCTAGTGTCATTTTCATCTAGGACACTTCTTCATTTATCCTGGTGATTCTTTATCAGAAATATTGAATTAAACCTCTGTTCTTTACTTTCTCACGCTGCAAATACTTCCCACCAGCCCAGACGCATTAGCAATTTGGTATAACGCGAGTCTCCAACTTTGTGAAATCTGTTGCCCTGGGAGGAGCCTTGAGTCTCTGAGCTAACTGGAGAGAGTAAATTCAACCTCATGCCCTAATACCACCTTATAATAACTGAACCCTGGGGAGAGAGAGCCTGTAAAATCATAGAAAATTCTTGCTTAATTAGACTTAAGAGAGAATCTGACTGCGCGGAAAAATCCCTCCCTCGCGAGTGTGAATCTCGGCTGTCCAGATTGGCCTACCAGCAATTTTCTTGTTTTTCCCTGCTGTAATTTTTTCCTTCATCGTAGTTCTAATTCTTCAAATCAAACATCCCCCCAAGCCCCAACACCCCTGGGGCACATGCAAATGCAACGAATGCCTGAGCTTGGCCTTTGCTCGGCTCCCTTCACAAGTTGCTACCGTTTTCCTTTCCCTTACAAACTACTTATTATCGAATAACAAAACTTTCACGCTTATGGGCGATGTTTCAGAGAAGCGCCCACTCTTAACTTGCGCAGAATTTCTTGCGTGGCTGTGAAACAATTTTACAAGAAGTTACTGATATTCCTGTTCCACTCTTGTAATCCAATCACCTCTCTTGTTACTAATAGAATGTTAGAATAGGATTTTGGACCCACACGGCAGAGGGATAATTCTGATTTTTTTTATTCTTTTTCTAGGGAAACTTCTCCGGTACCTTCACCATATTTACTCGGAAGTTGCAATAAGGTTGACAGCGTGAAGGCAGAACGAGTCATAAGGTCAGACCTTTTTCTCTATACTAGAATCGTATCCAGTTCATCTTTCATCTCAAACTACTAAAGAATTTGATCTCCTCGCTATAATCTTAAACCATTTACAGTCGTTGATTCTTGAATCTGCTGCCCAACTCACAGCCGGAGTCATGTCTGATGCAATTATTGGTGCAGTTCTCACCCAGCTGGGTTCCATATTGGAACGACAGTTCCGGGAAGAGCTGAGACTCGTGATGGGAGTTGAGAAAGATATTGAAAGCCTCAAGAGGACGTTCACATCCATCCGTTCTGTGCTTCTTGATGCGGAAATGAGCCGAGTGAAGAAGGACAAGGAGAAGGAGGGAATTGAAATTTGGCTGCAAAATCTCCAGGAAGTGTCATACGACATGGATGATATATTAGCTGAATGGAGCAATGCAATCCTAAAGATAGAAATTGAAGGACAGGAAAATACATCACCCAAGAAAAAGGTATGCTTTTTCATCTCCTTCCCTTGCTTTTGTTTCGGCAAAGTAGTTAAGCGTCGTGACATAGCCTTGAGGATAAAGGAAATTAATGAAAGACTGGATGAAATTGCCAGCGGAAAAGAGAGGTATAATCTTAAACAGATTGAGTGTACTGAAGCATCCAGGAAACAAAAAACTGCCTCCTATATTGATTTGTCTGAGGCTTGTGGTCGACATGGGGAACGGACTGTTCTTGTTAGAGAATTATTGAAGGAGAATAGTCGAGCAGATAGGGGCCTCCATCTCGTTTCCATTGTCGGTATGGGGGGTATAGGGAAGACGTTTCTTGCACAATCAGCCTATCATTGTCCTGAGGTGGTAACCCATTTTGAGAAAAGAATATGGGTGTGTGTTTCTGAGCCCTTTGATGCTTCCAGAATCGCCAAAGCAATTATAGAAGGTATTGAAGGTAATGCCCCCAACTCGGTTGAACTTGATCCTATAATGACCAAATTGAGGAATTCCATTGCCGGAAAGAGATTTCTGCTCGTCCTGGATGACGTGTGGTCGGAGGACCCTGAGAAGTGGGAGCCTCTGAGAACCTCTCTAAAAAATGGTATATCTGGTAGCAAAATTCTGGTGACCACGCGAAACGAGAGAGTTGCAAAAATGATGGGGAGTAGCCATACGCTACGGCTTGGGGAACTCTCAGAACAAGATTGCTGGTCCTTGTTTAGTCAAATAGCCTATTTTGACAAATGCAAGGAGGACCGTGAAGAATTAGAAGATATTGGTAAGAAAATAGCAAACAAATGCAAAGGCTTACCTCTTGCTGCAAAAACTGTTGGCAGCTTAATGCGCTTCAAAAATTCAGTCCGAGATTGGCAGTCAGTGTTGGATAGTTTTATGTGGGGATTGGAGGATGCAAAAGAAGGTCCGTTTCCTCCTTTGCTGCTGAGCTATTATGACCTACGTTCGGCTCTGAGAAGATGCTTTTCCTACTGTGCCATCTTTCCAAAAGACTACAAGATTGAGGCTGACAATTTGATCAAGCTGTGGATGGCACATGGTTACATCGAGACTGAAGAAACAGGCAGGGAATACTTGGATAATTTGATCAGCGGGTGTTTCTTCCAAGACTTGGAGAAGGATAAGGATAGCGAAAGTATTGTACGATTTAAGATGCATGACATGGTTCATGATTTTGCACAATATCTCACGAAAAATGAATGCTATATGACGGAGGTGGACAATAACTTGGAGTGCTGGATGAATTCATCTTGTAGTAAGGCCCGTCATTTGACCTTGGTACGTGCAGAAGATGTCCCTTTTCCTGTGTCTATTGGAAATGTTGAAAAACCACACACCTTTTGGGTTCAATCCTTTTATGATTGCCCAGCACTTGTTTGTGAAGAGGACAAAGTATCACCTGATCTTTTCGGTCAGTTGTTGCATGTCAAGGCATTAGATTTGAGTCGTAACAGATTGCTTGAACTTTCGGACGAGATAGGGAAACTGATGAGTTTAAGGTACCTCAACTTATCACATAATCCATTAAGCGAGCTGCCTGAAACGATTTGTGGTTTGTATAATTTGCAAACCTTGAAGCTTGTGGCGTGTAAATATCTTCGTCGGTTACCTCAAGGGATTGGGCAACTAATAAACTTGAGGCATCTTGAGATTGATGGTACAGAGAGACTTGAGGCGTTGCCTAAAGGAATTGGAAGATTACGGTCCCTTCAGACACTGAACAAGTTTATCCTCGCTGGCGGCAGGAATCCTGAAGAGCTGTGCAAACTAGGAGATCTCAAAGATCTGAACCTACTCCGAGGGCGTCTTAAAATAGGAGGACTAGGCTTGGTGTCAGATGTGGAAGAGGCAGCGAAAGCAGAGTTGAAGAGCAAAATGCACCTAACTGACTTGCACATGGATTTCAAAGTTCAATCGCGAGCTGAGGGGAGACTCGAGGTGGTTGAAGCTCTTAAATTGCACCCAGATTTGCAGTCTTTGCAAATAAGTTTCTACGGAGGTACTCAGCTTCCTAGTTGGATAACTTCACTAACCAACCTGCGAAAGCTTCAACTCCAAGACTGTCAAAATTGCACTCAGTTACCTCCTCTTGGGAGACTTCCATCGCTTCAAACACTCTACATAGAGAATATGCATAAGCTGAAGCAGATTGGGCCTGAATTTCTGGGAATAGACAGTAGTGTGGCTGCATCATCCAGTACCGTTCTGGTTGACATTTTCCCTAAGTTGAAGAAACTCAAGTTTGAGCACATGACAAGTTGGGAAGAATGGGAGTTGATCAGCATGAATATGGGAGTCGAAGAAGCAAATTTGAGGATCATGCCATGTCTCCGCTACTTGAAGCTTTCTGATTGCGGTAAGCTAAAGGCATTGCCTGACCACCTTCTCCAGAAGACGCCAATAAGAAAATTACGCATGAACAAGTGCCCGCTTCTGCAGGAGCAATATCAGAAGGGAACCGGAGAGCATTGGATCAAGATTTCCCATATCCAAAAGGTGCGAATTCCATAGTATTGCTAGGTTGGTTGTAAAATTATGGCTATGATATTTTTTCTTTTGCATTGTGTTCTTCCATGCGTATGCTGAGAATTGCGGAAATAATGAACAAAACCAATGATAGATCTGGCATTTCTCATTTTTCTGCCGAACATGTTGGAAGAAAGGTGACGTTAGGAGGGGAATGAAAGGTACCTTGAGAGTTGAGTTGAGAGCATCAGCCCAAGGGGCCCAACAGCACTGTAATCATGATTGCTCGGGCCAAAATCTCGTGTAGTCGAAATTTACATGCTGCGGCCTGCAGGCCATGCGGCCCATACCAATAACGGGGTTAGGATTTACTTTTGCTCCTTATCTTTGTTCGATATTTGGATTACTGATGAATAATTATGTCAGCTTAATTTATGAGACCTTAATACCCCTCTTATACGTAATTAGATGAGTGATTAAAGGCTTGACACGGAAGCGAGAATAAGATAACTCAATTGGTTAGAAATATTTTTTATTAGATAATAAATTTTTTGTTCGATTTATATTCTCGACCAATTTGCCTTGATCTCAATAATTACGTGGACATATGACCCCGGCGTCCCAGAATTCTTTTGTCTATAGTACGTGAAAGAAACAGAAATTTGGATTTGGTTGGAGTAAAGAAAAACCAGATCTTTGCAAGTTGCAATGGTGATATAGCAAAATGTATTGAGAGGCATCCCAGCGTAGCTACGTTGCTTTTCATTGGACAACACGCGATTCTGTAGCTGAGGCTTTGATCTTGATTGAGACTTGAGAGAAAACTGTATTTATCATCCACAATTGTTTAATTAATCCATCCTCTTGAACCCACCACCCGATTGGTTGAAAGAAAAAGGTACTTGAAATCGTAGAGTATAGCGGCATTGTATTCCATCATCAAGACAATTTTGAGCATGTGGGCTATAAAATAAGATCGTTCAAATCTTTGATCAATAATAATATGGGTATAAGTCATAATCAAATTATACACTTTCTTTCTGAAACTAATTGTCTTATTTCAAAAGCCGCTTAAAACATAGACGATATCCTCCCGCTATTTCAAGATATAATAAAGCCCTTTTGACCATTTTTGTCAAGATTAAGAAAGAAGAATAAAAAAAAGATATTTTTTAATTATATTTTTAATTAATTTTATTAATATAATAGATACTGAAAGGATAGTTTTAAAAAAAATAATTTTTAAAATTCATAAAAATATCAAATATTTTGAAAATAAAAAAATAATCAAAATATCTTATTTTTTCAAACTGACGAAGTAATTATCTATTAAGGCTCTACTTAGAAATATCTCATCTTAAAATCAAATTCAAAATTTTAACTGTAAACACATATATCTTCTCATAAATAATTTAACTTTACAAAAATTAAGACAAAAATCTCAAAACCAAACTCTATTCAATCACCTCCTAAAGCAAAGCAAATCAAACGCTTGGGATGGGAACAAGATTGGAAATACCATTTCCGATACCCCATTGGAAGCCGGATGAGTTGAGATAAACTTGTTGGATAATTAGGAATATTCTTTGAAATTATTGAACAATTTTCTAATATTTACAAATTAATTAATTAAATATTGGAAATACCATTTCCGATACCCTATTGGAAGCCGGAGGAGCTGAGATAAACTTGTGGGATAATCAGGAATATTCTTTGAAATTATTGAACAATTTTCTAATATTTACAAATTAATTAATTAAAATATATGGCCCCTACTTTCTTTTCCTTTATTCTTCTGGTGTTTCTTCTTCTACAATTAAGAGTTCCTTTCATGACTAATTTTTTAGATTCGATGTATCCTAAGAAATTCATATTTAACCTAAACCACTTGGTGACGATCACTTGAAAGTGATTTTTTGCTGCCATTGTGGGTTTAGGTCTCTTTCCCCAATTAATTTTAGTTTCGACACTCTAATAATGACTAGTACAAAGTCCGCACTTTGCACAGAATATATATTATTTTTAAAAAATAAGTGTATAAAGAGAATATATTTTTAAAAAGAGAAATTGGTTCTAAATGTCATTAAAAAATTACCTTTAATAGTATGACCATGAGTAAGTCTTTTTTTTTTTTTTTGATAAAGTCAAATTTTTTTTCAAAAAAAGTGCCAAAAAAATTAACCTGGATTATTATATAAATAGCTATTAGAGTTATTACAAAAAATATGAAGCAAATTTATATGTTTAATAAAAAAAATATGCACTAATGATTAATCATGAGTAAATTAAGATAAAGAGAAAATAAATAAAAAAACACATTGTAAACTGTGATTTTTTTAAATTTTTTAAAATAAATTAACTCTAAAATATGATCTTTCAATTATTCTGTCATATTCACATTCTATTCCCCCATTAGGTGTAAAAAAAAAAGAATTCCTGTTCTATACTATCATTTAATTATTTATTTTGACTCTTCAAAAACAATGGAATATATTTACAATATAATCTTTGTGAATATTAAAATCTATTTTCCCTTCATTGTCTCTCTCCGTTTCTAAAAAATAAATAACATAAAAAATATTAGTATTTTATATTAAAAACCTCAAAGAAAGTTTTTTCCAAAATAAAAAGATTTTCAAGTCATTGCTCAATTTTTTTTTAAAGAATTGTATTCTTGATCCATCACAAATAAGCCATAGTGTTATTATATTTTACAAAATCATTTATTTCTTTTATATTCACTTGATGAAAAGATTAAAAAAAAAATATTGACTGTTATATTTCATGTCTAATGTATTGTAAAGTCATACATGTTTTTGTGTGAAATATTTCAATAGGTAATTAGACACTTTTATTCTTAAAAATTAGCAAATAAATGATCAAATTAGATAATAATAGATATTGAAAAAAATAGTGTTATAGATACGACTGACTAAATAGATAAATATTTCTAAAATTATTTTCTCAAGCAAATGAAAAAAGTAAAGAAAAGGCTTGAATCTTCAAAATCTGCCAAATAAAATAAAAATTCACTAATTTTTATTAAAAGAACTAAAAATATACAATAGAGTATATAGTCCAATCAAAATAAAAAAAATAAAAAGCATGAAAGATGTAGAAATAGAAAACATGAATGAGGCTAAAAATAAAAGAAGCTGATAAAAAGGGAGAAAATGTATAACTACATATGAAAGTCATGAACAACTTCCAGACTTTTTAACGATTATAAAATTTAAAAAGTTTAAAAAATATATGTTATTCCCAAAAGAAATTATATGGAGTTATATTGAAGAAGAAAAACATAAACTGAAAAATTAAAAGAAAAAGTGCATACCTCTCATTTTACAGGATCCCACTGAAAAAGTCTCTAAGACACATTTCAAAATAAAAAAATAGCAAACTTAAAACACATATTTGAATGAAAAATTAAAATATCCTAAATGTACTTGATGTCTATAATGTAACTAGCATAAAAACCCGTGCTATGCACGGGTATTAAATTATTTATTTTTAATAACAAATACTAAAAAATATTTTAAAAAATTATAATTATGAAGTCAATTTATGTGTTTACTAAAAAATTATTCACTTAGAAGTAATTATAGGTAATAATAAGAAGAAATTATATAAAAAAGCTATACATGCTCATTATTATGTGTATTTAAAAATAACAATAAATTCCTAAACAACAATAAATAAATAAAGAATTGAGTAAGAAACACCCCAACCTACATGCATGAAGGATGAAATTATTAAAATTTTAAATATTAATTTATAAAGTTACTTATAAAAATAAAAAAGAAAAGATATCAAATACTTAAACAACTATGAGCTATTTGAAGAAAATGAAAAAAAAAACTTGAATCTTATAAAAATTAGAAAGAAAAGAAATCAAATATTTAAATAACTATGAGCTATTTAAAGAAAAAGAAAAAACACTTAAATCCGCCTGGTGAGGGTATATGCATAAAATATGAAATAATTAAAATTTTAAATACTGATTTATGAAATTACTTATAAAAATCAAAAGAAAATAAATCAAATACTTAAACAACTATAAGCTCTTTGAAGAAACAGAAAAAAATATGAATCCCCCTAATGAGGATACCTACACAAATAGTAAAATGATTAAAACTTTAAATACTAATTTATAAAGCTATCTATAAGAATTAGAAAGAAAAGAAATCAAATACTTAAACAATTATTATAATACTAAAATGTTCCTAAAACAAACTAATTATATTTTAACCACTAAATGTTCCTAAAATATTATCATGATCAAATCTTTAAGAGATAAAAACTATTGTAATATCAAGTTCAATTTATTTTTCATACTATTTCCTCTATTCAAAATTGAATGATTACAATACAAACTATCTATATTATAATAAATTTGTCAAATATGATAGTATAAACTCTTTATATTATATAAAATTATTGATATTTTTTCGTTAAAAATCCTTAAAAAGAGATAAATGATTTATAAAGTACTAATTTTATGTTGATATGTTACACTTACTTATTTATTTATTTATTTATTTTTGTTGAATCTTGTCAATCTTTTTTGTGTTTCCCAAGCCTAGCCCTTCAAAGTAAGCTTGTTTTAACTGTAATATTCGTACACTAATTCTTAAAGAAAGCCTCTGCTAATAAAAAATATAATATATTTACAATAAATTTATGATGAATATTAAAATCCCTCTCTCCTTCCTTCTCTCTCTCTACTCTTAAAAAATAAATAACTTACAAAATAAAAGATATTAGTATTTTATACTAAAAATCTCAAAGAAAGGGTTTCCCAAAATAAAAAAGTTCATAGAACATTACTAAAAAATTTTCAAAAAATAGTATTTTTGATCTACCAGAAAGAAATCATAGTGTAATTATACACATTATACTTTATAAAAATTATTTATTTCTTTTAATCAACTTGATGAAAAGAGTAAAGAAAAAGAAAAAAATTTAAAAACCATCGACTATTACATTGCATGTCCAATGTACTACAAAGTCATGCATATTCTGATGCATAATATTTTAGCATTTGAATGATCAAATTAGAGTAATAGATACCAAAAATTAAATAGATAAATATTTCTAAATCATCCACTCAAAAAAAATTTTGTGATCAAAACGAAGTTGTTGGAATATATGAATCTTCAAAACTTGCCAAAGAAAACAAAAACTTACTAATTTTTCATTAAAATAACTGAAAATATATATATTAGTGTACATAATCTAATTAAAATAAAAAAATACATGAAAAATGCAGAAGGAGAAAACGTGAATAAGATAAATATAAATAACACAAATTAAGAGATTTAATGGGGGAAGTGGGGCTAAGAATTAGAATTTTTAAATTTAAAAGAATAAATTCTAATAGATAATAACTTTTCTATCTAGTAAAAAAAATTAAAATTCTAAAAAATAAGAATGAAGACTCCAAAGTTTTTAGATAATAAATGAGAGTAAAAGTGTTTTGGTAATATATATAGATAAGTATAGATTATTGATACTTTTTCATTAAAATAGATTATTGATACTTTTTCATTAAAACCCCTTAAAAATATATTAATGATTTATAAAGTACTAATTTTATGTTGATATGTCACACTTACTTATTATTTTATTTTTTTCTCTAAATCATATCAAACTATTTTATATTTTCGAAGTTCATTCCTTCCAAGAACAAATTTAAAATTAAAAAAGTCATTAATATTAAAACTTGAAAGTAAGCTTATTTTAATTGTGATATTTGTACACTAATTCCTAATAAATTCTTAACAAAAGCCTCTGATAAGAAAAAATATAATATATTTGTAATAAAATCAGAATGAATATCAAAATCCCTTTTCCATACCTTGTCTCTTTACTCTAAAAAAATAAATAACTTATAAAATAAAAGATATTAGTATTTTATATTAAAAATCTCAAAGAAAGATTTTTACCAAAATTAAAAAATTTTAAAACATTGCTCAATTTTTTTTAAAAAAAATAGCATTTTTGATCCACCAGAAAGAAATCATAATGTTATTATACTTATTATACTTTACAAAAATTATTTATTTCTTTTAATCCACTTGATGAAAAGATCAAAAAAAGAAAAAATTCAAAAAATATTGACCATTATATTTAATCTCTAATGTATTGTAAAGTCATGCATATTTTGATGCAGAATATTTTAATAAAAAATTAAACACTTTTGTCCTTAAATTTTATGATATGAAGGATCAAATTAAAGTAATAGATACAAAAGATCTAAATAGATAAACATTTATAAATTATCCACTCAAAGAAAAAAATAAAAGGCTTTGTGATCAAAATACATGTTCTGATCTCTGTGGTATGTGCTTTCTGTATTTCTATTCAAACAATACTATTTTGTTTACTACTCGTCATCTGATACATAATAAATATTTTATCTATGAAGTTCATAAATAAATGAGGCCTTAAGAATAAATTATTGTCTTGATTTTGGTTAAAAAAGAAGAGACTTCAATCACTCCAAAATTTGCAAAAAGAAAACCTTCCCTTAAAACAAAAAAAAAAAAACAAATGGATGTATAAATAAATGAGGCCTTAAGAATAAATTATTGTCTTGGTTTTGGTTAAAAAATAAGAGACTTCAATCACTCCAAAATCTGCAAAAAGAAAACCTTCCCTTAAAACAAAAAAAAAAAAAAAACAAATGGATGTAGAAGGAAAAAAAGATGAATGTCACAAATGAACCAAATAAAGAAATGGGAGATAATAGGTTAGTTGGTAAGTAGGAGATAATGGGTAAGTGGATAAGTAATGAGAAGTTATGATTTTTTAAATTTTAAATGAGAAATATTTTGATTAATTAATAATTTAATACAAAAAATGATGTTAACTAATCAGATTTTTTCTAACTAATAACAAAAATCTAAAATTCTAGAAATTAGGATTGGAGGTGAAAGAGTTTTGGAGGAGGAGAGAGAGTAAAAGTGTTTTGGTAATATATATATATATATATAGATTACACCCATATATTTTCCTCAATAAAAAAAGAAGAAGCACAGGACACTCTTTTCATTTTAGCCTCTACACTAAAAAATTCTCAAAAAAAAAACCTCTAAGAAGAAATAATTTTATAAACATCTCACCTCTACATAAAGAAGTTCTCAACAAATTAAAGAAAGAGAAATTTTTTAAAGAAGAATAAATTCATAAACATCTTTTGAACAATAACAAATGAATTAAGCATTGATAAGTTCATCAATAAAATAAATTATTTATTTAGAAAAATAAAAATCAAATCTATAACATTATTTATAAATCTCAGATGTCAAATATTAAAGTAAAAGAGAAAAAAAGAAGAAAATAAAGTAACATGTATCAGAAAAATAATTGAAATAATTATCTCTATAATTTAAAACTAGAAGAGCATAATCAGAGAAAATTAAAAGAATTTGACGATAAAAAACTTTTGAGGGAAAATTTGTAAAGAAAGTGATAGTAGATAAGGTTATGTGGATATAGTGAGAAGTTATTAGGAATTTAATTTTAAATTAAACGATTTATTCATGATAAATTAAAGTATTCATATTATTTTATTATAAAAAATATATTAGCCAACGACAACTTTTCTAACTAATAAAAAATTTTTAAATTTTAGAAAGTAAGATTGAAAATTTGAGAGTTTTGAAGATTTGTTTAGGATAAATTAAAGTATTTATATTATTTTATTATAAAAAATATCTTAACTAATGAGTGAGTAAAAGTGTTTGTAGAAGAAGAGTGAGTAAAAATGTTTTAAAAATTAAGATTAGAGATTTGAGAGTTTTGTAGAAAGAGAGTGAGTAAAAGTGTTTTATTAATATATATAGATATAGATAATCCCTTATAAATTCCTGTGATAAATTAACTTTAAAAAACACTATTTATCCCGCGGAAGACTAATAAATTGCGATTAGGACGTAGTATTATATTATTAATCGGGGACCTTGAATATTGTCGTCAGCTCCCTCAACAGAAATTCAGAAAATGGAAAATGTCGTCAGCATAGGCTCCACCTGATAACCTTCCACTGACCCGTACCGTATTAAAAAAAATGACATTTTCTTAACCCTTTTAATTCAACAACTCCAAAATTTCTTTCCCCAATGCATTAAATGCACATACTGTATCAGATTGGGAAATGAGATTTTTTTTTTTGGTTTGCTGAGTTGATTAAAATCATTATGATGTTTGATTAATTAATAAGAAAAAAAAGAGAAATTTATTAATTTACATATTTATTTTTATTTTATATGAATATAATATTTTAAAATAAAAATAATTTAAACAATATCAAAAATTTAATTTTGAAGGGAAATAAAATTAATATTCTAAAATTAGTGCTAATTCTCCCATTATTCTCCCTTTCCTTTTTTTTTTAATAAAAAATCAAACAAAATACCGAAAACTTAATAATTCCATCTCCTTTCCATTACCTTCAATCCAAGCTGTGCCTATACGTGGAGTCCACTTGAGAGGATTTGAACATTTCTTTTCCCGCAAGATGGGGGATCACCCCTACTTAATTAAATTAAATACGGTCTCAGAGTCACGGCGATGGCTAGATATTTTGGCAAGGCAACCACTCTTCCATCAATATTTAATTGTTTTGCCGCCATCCGATCAATTCACTTCACATCAGTTTTTTCGAGTTGGCTAGGGTGCAGAACCCATTTTATTCTGCACGTGCAGAATCGAATTTGGGTCGTTCGATCGGTCCAGATTTGATCCAACGGTTGAGGTCTTCCAAGGATAATCTGGGCATGGAGGGATTAAAATTTTCAAATTTTGCACGGTTTTCATGGGCATCCTGTCACTCAACCATCATTTCAATCACTTCTCATTCAAAAAAAAACTTAGAGAGAAAGCCTCTCACTCTCTGCTTCTCATTTCTCATCCCTCTCTCTCCTCCTTCTTCTCTCATTCTTCCTTCCCGAATGCCTCGTCCCTTTCTTGTCACTCCTCGCCGGAAATCACCACCATTATGCCGGAAGTATTCGAAACCATGCACCAGGTAATACATTCGAAACCAGTTTCATAATTGCTTTATGTTGTATTTGTTTTGAAGAGATGATTTTCAGGTTTGCCTCTCTTTTTTTTCTCCCCAAGTTACACAGCCACATGGGTTGGACAATTGAGATGCCTTCTAACGAGTATTTCTTATATTGAAGGTTGTATTCGAAAATGCAGAAGCACAATGCATCCAGCCTCAACCTTCTGTGTGCATGGATCTTGATAACTGCCACAATGAGAATGGTAAATCTCTTTGTAAGTAATAAGCATGAGAATAATTGTTCCATAAGTTCAGAATAATTATTAACAAAGAACCGGTTTGCTAATGCAATACCTCACTGCAGGAGAGTATTTTATTCGTAAAGACTATAATTGTGATACATAGAAGGAACAATTATTATTAATATTATTAATAATTATTACGTACTGCCGCAGCAAGCATCATACACATTGACACTAGGCAAGTGATCCTACAATGCATCTATCGTTTGTTCAAAATGCTTATAATCTTTTGCAGGCATGTCCTCAAGATTATGATGTTCTTGGCCATGCTTGGTCTTCAACATGGTTGATGTGGAGGTTGATGCTCTGTTCATGTGCGGTTAGAGCATGCTCGCCATTCCCTGCAATGACGTTGATGGCTGCCATCTTGCTCATGTAACACACAATATTTGTAAGCATTATGCTCATTCTCTTGAGTATCATAATTATTCTATTGCTAGGGAATAATTATTTTGTGGCTATTTTGACAGCGACTGAACCAAGCCTAACTCCAACTCCATCGGATGCGCGCAAAGTTGGCAGGACGATTAAATCTCGTCCCAATCCTAACCGCTCAAGAAAGAGACTTAGGAGCTTCCTAAAACATACTCGGTAAAAGAAAAAAGCGGCAATCAAAAGGAAGATGAACAAATCTAGTGTAGAAGAAGCAAACACTAGAAATAGACGATTCAGAGTTTAATCGATTGAATCTAACGTTGTGAATATCCTATTAGCATTTGTACCCGTTGAAAGATTGTTTCTACAATGCTTGTTAACGTACCCTAACAATTGTTATTGATGTGGAGAATAATTATTATTCATGACTAAATGATGACAAGCTGTCATGTATAAAAAAAACAATTATTATTGATGAGGTGACCAAGTGTTATAGAAAATTTTATACTTGTGCAAACAGCAAGGACTCAAATAAGTGCGCGTTCACAATTGTTATTGAGGGTTGAATAATTATTATAGAACATGTTAGACTTAGGCAAACATCAAAAGGGGCATCTGTAATCCTTACTTTAACAATTATTATTGATGTGGAGAATAATTATTAACCACGACTAAATGATTGCAACCTGTCATGTATCATATACACTCACTGAGAACAATTGTTACAAAAGCCTGTAAAAGATTCCAAGCGTTTCGAACAAACAACAGGTGCATTATAGGATCATTTGCCTAGTGTCAATGCGTACAAACAATTGGGGTAAGGAAAAAGGTGAAAAAACGGGATTGTTAAAGTCTTAACTTGTTTTGTAACAATTGTTCTCAGTGAGTGTATATGATACATGACAGCTTGTAATCATTTAGTCGTGGTTAATAATTATTCTCTACATCAATAATAATTGTTAAAGTAAGGATTACAGGGGCCCCTTTTGATGTTTGCCTAAGTCTAACATGTTCTATAATAATTATTCAACCCTCAATAACAATTGTGAACGCGCACTTATTTGAGTTCTTGCTGTTTGCACAAGTATAAAATTTTCTATAACACTTGGTCACCTCATCAATAACAATTGTTTTTTTTTATACATGACAGCTTGTCATCATTTAGTCATGAATAATAATTATTCTCCACATCAATAACAATTGTTAGGGTACGTTAACAAGCATTGTAGAAACAATCTTTCAACGGGTACAAATGCTAATAGGATATTCACAACGTTAGATTCAATCGATTAAACTCTGAATCGTCTATTTCTAGTATTTGCTTCTTCTACACTAGATTTGTTCATCTTCCTTTTGATTGCCGCTTTTTTCTTTTACCGAGTATGTTTTAGGAAGCTCCTAAGTCTCTTTCTTGAGCGGTTAGGATTGGGACGAGATTTAATCGTCCTGCCAACTTTGCGCGCATCCGATGGAGTTGGAGTTAGGCTTGGTTCAGTCGCTGTCAAAATAGCCACAAAATAATTATTCCCTAGCAATAGAATAATTATGATACTCAAGAGAATGAGCATAATGCTTACAAATACTGCGTGTTACATGAGCAAGATGGCAGCCATCAACGTCATTGCAGGGAATGGCGAGCATGCTCTAACCGCACATGAACAGAGCATCAACCTCCACATCAACCATGTTGAAGATCAAGCATGGCCAAGAACATCATAATCTTGAGGACATGCCTGCAAAAGATTATAAGCATTTTGAACAAACGATAGATGCATTGTAGGATCACTTGCCTAGTGTCAATGTGTATGATGCTTGTCACGGCATAGACGTAATAATTATTAATAATATTAATAATAATTGTTCCTTCTATGTATCACAATTATAGTCTTTACGAATAAAATACTCTCCTGCAGTGAGGTATTGCATTAGCAAACCGGTTCTTTGTTAATAATTATTCTGAACTTATGGAACAATTATTCTCATGCTTATTACTTACAAAAGAGATTTACCATTCTCATCATGGCGATTATCAAGATCCATGCACACGTAAGGTTGAGGCTGGATGCATTGTGCTTCGCATTTTCGAATACAACCTTCAATATAAGAAATACTCGTTAGAAGGCATCTCAATTGTCCAACCCATGTGGTCATGTAACTTTGGGGAGAAAAAAAGAGAGGCAAACTCGAAAATCATCTCTTCAAAACAAATACAACATAAAGCAATTATGAAACTGGTTTCGAATGTATTACCTGGTGCATGGTTTCGAATACTTCCGGCATAATGGTGGTGATTTCCCATGAGAGTGACAAGAAAGGGAGGAGGCATTCGGGGAAGGAAGAATGAGAGAAGAAGGAGGAGAGAGGATGAGAAATGAGAAGCAGAGAGTGAGAGGCTTTCTCTCCAAGTTTTTATTTGAATGAGAAGTGATTGAAATGATGGTTGAGTGACAGGATGCCCATGAAAATTGTGCAAAATTTGAAAATTTTAACCCCTCCATGCCCAGATTATCCTTGAAAGACCTCAACCGTTGGATCAAATCTGGAACGATCGAACGGCCCAAATTCGATTCTGCACGTGCAGAATAAAATGGGTTCTGCACCCTAGTCGACTCGCAGTTTTTTCACAATATGCCTACCCGCGGGGAAGTGCGTGTAGTATGCCAGCTTTTTCTTTTCAAGGATGCGTGACAGCATTTATCTTTCCAATCTGGAGGAAGCCATTATGGGCTCCACTGATTTTGATTCCTCAGATTCAAAAGTATTCTTGCGTCAGAGGAATAAATTTCTATTTTAAGATTGGCCTTCTGCTTCGTACATTGGTTCCCTGAATTTTAAGTAAATCAAAACTATATAAATTAATTTATATTTTTAACTAAGTCAGTTACTATATTTTTGTAATTTGGTTTGTAAACCTACCCATGAAGTGGCTGACTGACTTCTTGTTATAAATAGTTCCAAATTATGCAAAAAAATCCCATTAAAAAATTTTCATTGATAAAGAAAAGATAGGCCATTGAGTTACTTGTCATTTAGGATATTTAAGATTTTGAGTGGAATTATATAAATTTTATATTTAAATTTTTTTATCTTGAGTTTAGTAAAATTAAATTTTTTATAAAATTTAAATTAAAATTTTTACATTGAATTTTACAATAAAATTTAATTTAAAAATTTACATTGAATTTTATAAAATTTAAACCTAAAGAAAGAAGGCAGCATTTTTCTTTTTTTTTTTTGGATTCTGATGAAAATATTATCTCGTAAGAAGGACAAATACTGCACTATCGTTTTAACACATAATCATTCCACTTTAAGGAATTCAGAAGATTTTATACCTTTTTTGTGAAAAAAATATCAGGTAGATATATATTCTTTTGCCATCTAAAATTAAAGGCGTAGCCTTATGTATATCTCGAAGCATCTCGGCTCCCCTCTTTCACACTTTTGAGTCCACCAGAAGCCATGTGTGCCTATTTTATCCTTTTCACTCTCCTGGAAGAATCAACTTACCCACGACAAGTATACGCGCGTCTGTATTCAAAATCAAATTAGTAGATGCAAATTTTCAGAGTGAAGCTATAAAGGGTGTATATGAATTGCATTTGGTTTGATATTTTTTATTATAAAAATAAATTTATTATAACATAAAAAGTGAGATTAAGTGTTTAAATAATAAAGTTAATTTTTAAATAAAATTTATAATTTTACACTATAATTAATATGATACTTTTTAAATTTAAATAAAAAATAATAATGATTGACATTAAAAGACATATACCTCCAAGACATAGAGGTGTGTAATAATCGAATTCAAATCAAATTAAAAATTTTATTTTATTTTAAATTTTTAATATTTTACTTCATTTTTTATTTTTGATTTCTATTATCAAACAAAAAATTAAATTAAAAAATAACATATAAATATATTTACGTAATTATTCTTGTATTATTTTTTAAAAATAATATATATATAATATATTTTATATTATTTTTTAAAAAATAATATAAAAATACATTATATATGAATATGTTATTTATAAAAATTTAATTTTAAATCAAATCAAATAGAATTTATTTATTTTAATTTAATTTAATTTTAATATAAATTTAATTCTATTTAATTTTTTTAAAAAATAAAAAATTAAATAAAAAACTAACCGATAAAATAAAAAATCGATTTCACACCCCTACCAAAACCCGTCGTTTTAGAATAAGAGAACGATGCTAGCGGCGTGTTTGTTTTTACTAGTTACTTGCAACTAGTTAATAATGACCCTCCAAATATTATTATTATTATTATTTATTTTAAGGAAAGCACCAATTAGTTACATGCAATTGGTAGTACCACCGATAGAACCCATAGAAGCCTTTCGTTTTGGTACTTGGTAAGACGTAGAAGCATCTTCAATCGTCTGACATTTGAAGAAGCAAGCTGGCTCGTGATACTACAGTGGCAGACTTTGTCTCTTTTTAGTTTAATAATCTTCTAAACTTGTTGGCTTTTTAAGAGCATTTTATCTATTTAACAATTTTGTGAAATTTTAAAAATATTAAAGAAAAAAAACGTGAAGTTCATGCTTTAATCTTAAATGTTTTCCCTTCCGGAGTTTGAGAATCAACCAAATGTACCTGTACGTATATGTAAATATTTTTGAAAGAGAAAACTTCCAGCCTCAAATATTGGGTTTTTTCCCCTTAAAAAAAGAAAAAAGAAAAAAGAAAAAAGGATTAGGTTTCCACTTTTTACCTCAAAACTCATTAAGGGCATGCAAAACGTGGTGCATCAATACGAAATCACTAAGGGTGAGATTGGAAAACCAATCCAAGTACTAATGTTTCCACATATAGCAAAGCAATCAACAATACGCAACAAAGCTTTGACCCACAAAATAATAATAATAATAATAATAAAGAAGAAAAGCAACAACGACACCACCCAACAAAGCAACAAATCTATATTCCTCACGACGGGAAAATTGCCTTAACTTATCTCTTTGAAAGGCCATGGAATGGTTAGCTTACTTACTTAGACTGTATTTTGATTAAATTTTATTTTAAGTTAAGTAATATTAAAAATTATAAAATAAATTATTTTTTTAAAAATAAAATTAAAAATTAAAAAATTAAGAAAAAAGGAAAATTTTTTTATTTAAAAATTAATCCAAATACACCCTAAAAATCTCAATTGAGGTGATTCTCTCTCTTCAGGTCTTTTAGTTGTAGTTTAATTATCTTCAATTTCTTTGTTTAATAAATGTGACATGTAGCTTTTCATTGTTATAAAACAATTATGATGGTGTGGAAAGCAGTATTTGCTTCTAAATTGTTTGTTTGACGAGGTAGTGGGGGAATTGGCGGATTGCGGACGTCCTTTTCACAATGATGCCAAAATTTCACACTTATCGTTTTTGCTTGGTCCATCCGTTATTAACGAAACAAAGACACCATACGCGATGAGTGAGACTCCTCACTTCACTCGGTCCGCTTTGTGGAATAGGTTGTAATCCCGCAACCCCACGGCTGCCTCTAGACCTAATAATGGAGCGCACAGCTCGGATAACTCACCCTACAATCAACATTATTTAGGGCCAATTTCGGGAATGATTTGTATTTAGGTATGTATTGAGAGAAAGTCATCCCATATATTTTTTGGAAAAATATTATTTGCTAAATGATTTTGCATAATTTGTAAAAGGAAAAAAGTCCAAGAAATAAAAAGGGAAGAATGGATCGAATATAGTTTTTAATTACGAACAAATGACAATAAAGAATCTCTTGATTAGAAGTAAGGGTTCCTATAAAGTTTCAAAGTGTTTTTGAGTTGACTGTTTTTGCATACACTGCTTTAAGAGTTTCCACCAAAAGAAAGTGCTATACTATACCAAACTTTAACTTCATTTAGTTGCTGTTCAAAAGCGGAAAGTAGGGAGTTGTTTGTTTTGTGGTGTATACAACAACGGAGGAGTTTGGACGAAAGCAATTAATAGCATGATATCATACATACGACCCCTCACAACTTTTAATTCGCATGAAGCAACCTTCGTTTGACCAAATTTGTCGTCACGGATAAGTTTTGCGGAGGCAAAGTAACAATGAGAACGCTCTCATGATTAGAAATTTCTATCTCAAATTGACAAAATGCAATACAACTTAATATGTTCTATACTACATTAATTTCAATCATACTACTAACAGTTGTTTCATTTATTATAAACAGCTGATTACAAAAGTATTTTTATATATGTATAATGAATTTTATTCTTTAAATTTTACTACAAATACTTTATTATCCTTTTTAGTAATATAAGAAGCGTAACGCTATTTATAAAAGTTACATGTAATAATTAAGTATAGCCTAGGACTATAGTAATAAAATTAAATCAATATATGTACAAATTAAAAAATATGACCATAGAAAAGGAGTTAATAAACTTGCACTATATATAGAGATTGAACTCCCAATCTTCTGATTAATTAGGAGGCATCAGGCACTTGCCATTCAAACAAGGTTGTGCCAAATACTCTTATCACTGCCTCTCCAAAACATTTATGTCAAATTTTCAATTTATTTTGTGCAAAAAAAATTAACATTGAATTTTAAACGGAATAAATAATATTCTGTTAGAATAACTTGTACATTGGTTAATTTAGATTAAGTAGATTATGTATGAAATCTGTCACAAGATTAGAAAATAAGAGAACTCTAATGGAATTAGAAACTTATACTATCATATATGATATATGTTATACTTAATATGTATTTACATTTATCGGAGGACACAAATTAGAAAAATCTATAAATATACTTAGGGCAGTATATCGCCACTCTTACTTTAGTTTTCTTCACTTATCTTCATGATTTTTTTATAATTAAAAAAATTTAACACTAAAAAAATAGAGATAAACTTTATTAAAAAAACTAGATATGAATATTAGTTCTTTTATAAAAAATGAAAGAGGGTAAAAGGAGCTAAATGGAGAGCGGTTAGTATCAATTATAAATATTTAATTTTGTTATTTTCTTCTCTCTGGAAACTTCTAAAGGCTATAAAACTAGTGCTTATTGCAGTACTAACTACTTTGCTTTCACATCTAAATAAACTTCACCACTTTGACCAACAATTTGAACCCTTTTAGTTGTTCTTCGGTTATTATAGCCTTTCAATTGTCCTATTTTGATATATTAAAATAAAAATTTAAGAATTTAGTTGTAATAATTTTGACTATTTTTATTATTAATAATTAATTTTTATTTAGTAAAAACAAAACAATTTGAACCTTTTAACTTCTGTTGTTAATGCTAAGGGACAAATCTAGCATTAGAAATCAAGAAACGTGAGCCACAAATGACGCATGAAATAGTAATTTTACTCACTCAACCCAACATTAACGCGCATTTTGCCTAACTAATTACCCGCTAATTACCGCAGCCAAAAAAGTTGAACGGTTTTTGAAGTTGAACGCCGGATATGGATGGTACGCGTCGCATAAGTGAACGTGGCAGTCAACGATTGGTGAAATCGGCAAAAAATAAGGAAAGATTTTTTTTTTCGAAAACAGCAAAAGAAAAGAAAAGTTGCTCTCCAAACGCAGATAATGCACAGCTGGCAATCCAATCATATGCGGCCAGAATTTATTTGACTGAACAATTGGTGACGTGGATTCTATTAGCATCCCTCTTTTTTTGATAATTGATTCTATTAGCGCCCCCATTGTCCACGCCCTCGCTACCGCCAATCATTATACTTTCCCTCCACAACCGTGTGCTCGCCCTTTATATATCCTCTGCGCGTCTCTCTTCCGAACGAAAAATTTTCTTTCGAAGAAGAAAGGAAAAGAAAAAAAAAAAAGGGTGAAATCTTTCTTTCCTTTCCATTCTTACCTTTTCTCTCGTGATTTCTTCCCTTATTATCGGCAAAGCAATCAGTCCGAAAGATCGGTAATTTGTATTACGGTTCTCAGAGAGATCGGCAATACGGATAAAGCTCTTGTCGATTTCTTCTGAAATGTCTTTCATGTGTACGTTTTCCGTTCCCGACGAAGCCAAGGTTGAGCAAGGCGAGTGGGAAAAAGAAAGATAATACCAGAATTATATACATATCTGGTTTTATCAAAACAAAATTCCGCTCGTTCATAAGCCGTGAGCGAAAGCAGATCGATACCTATCTTTATTCGCAAAAGAAGTCAGAGCTCTTGCATATACAATTTGAATCTGCTTCTGCAGGTAAATCTCTTGTATATTTTCTTTTCTAGGAATTGAGGTAGTTTTTGGTGTATTGCTTATTGATTGCTTGCTGTTGAATTGAACCTCAGTAGCTATGTCTGCGACTATTGTCAGCGACTCAATAGTCATGACCGCACCTGATTCACAGACAGTTACGGCAAAAATTAACCCGCCTGCGCTAGAGGTCGATTTCGCAAAATGCGATTGTTGTGGTCTCACGGAGGAATGCACTCTGGAGTATATAGAGAGAGTTCGTGAACGTTATCAAGGGAAATGGTTATGCGGACTCTGCGCGGAGGCGGTTAAGGATGAGACGCAGCGATGCGAAGAGAGGCTGATAAATGCCGAAGAGGCTTTCAGCCGTCATTTCAATTTCTGCAACAAGTTTAGGTCTTCCGGACCGCCTTCCGATCCTACGGTTCATTTAATCTCGGCGATGAGGCAGCTATTGAGGAAAAGTTTAGATTCGCCGAAATCGCTCAGGTCCGTGCCTTGCAGTCCGACGAGAAACGTAAAGGGCGGAAACATTTTGACTCGGTCGGAGAGTTGTATTCCGAGTCTCTCTTTGGTCGATACGGCTGACTTTCGAGTAATGGAATTACAAGACAATGAATCGTAGTAGCAGGGTTTTACGGAAAGTTTGCTGTGGGTAAAAGATAATAAAAGAAAGGAATAGTGGAACAGTGGATGTAAATTATCTCAATTGTAAACAGCGCAATCAATTTACCGAATATAATTTTTTTCTTACCGAAATAGAATCTTTTTCTGCTGCAATTCGTCTATCTGGCTTTTGTATTAATTACATTGTGATAATGGTTTCTCTGAGTGCAATGTCCTGCTTATGTTGTATGGTATGGTAGGTTTTATGTTTTTTTTTTACTAATTAAAATATTCTTAACATATTAATAATTTTAAAAATTATCTAAAGAGTGACAAACACTCATCAATAAAGATTAATATCAAAATGTATTATAAAATTTTAATTTAAAAAATATTATTATAATTCTTAAAAAAATAAAATACGAAATATAATAACAAAAATAACTATTATAATAGAGAATAGATCTGGCCAAAATCAGAGCTCTAGCTAGTGCTGAAGCACCAATCACCGGAGCTTCGATCTGGCCAAAGAGAGCAGAGAGGACATTTGAGAAAAGAGAAAAAGAAGGATATAAGAACCGAGTTGGCCAAGATCCGAGCTCCGATCTGGCCAGAGAGCATCCTGAGCGTAAGGAGGTGCAGTGAGGAGAGCGTCTGAGAAGAGGTATGGTAGCTTTATGGCTTTTAAGTTTTGGTGAATCCGCAATTGTGATGTGAAATTGGTAGAATATTTGACGATTCTTTCTTGTCTTGCTGCGATATTTGTTGCTCCTAGACGTGGCTTATGAACGAAAATTACTTTCCACTGGGGCAAGGAGCTCATTAACCTTTTTGGCTGTCCATGTGCAATGTTCAATCTGTTTGGTGAACGTGTTTATGTGGTTTCCAGCTTCAAGTCTGTGGTTTTCTTATATTAGTAGAACTCGCTGAAGCCACTTTTTTGTCAAAGGTAGCTGCTACCACCATCCCCACAAGCGGTTTACTGCATATGCAATTGGAAAACTTCTCTGGACATTTTTTAAGACAAAATCTTGCAAAATTGTTATAATTACCATGTTGTTGGAAACCTTAAATGTCGCAAGTACTTGGGGCTCGCTTACATCTCTATTCTATTTCCTTAATCCTAGCGTCCTCAGCCTTGCTATCTGAATTGTAATTTAGTTCCATATATGTTTTGAGCGCCTTGGAAGTTTCTGTAAATCCCTTTTGCCCAAAAATTAGAATGAAACGTGTGCAGTGAAGAGGGTGGTATTGGATTATTTGGATTGGATTTCAGTATCCATTCACTTCAGTTTCAGTTCGGTGAATCATGTTAGGCTCTAGTAATAAGGGATGCATTCCTCTGGTCTGACGGACTCCTCAGGGGCCGAGGGGAATGAGGGTGCAGGAGATATTAAGATGATTTCCATTTTTGGCGTCAGAGAGAACATGTGGGGGCCAAGTACCAAGCATGCAGAGATCAATGGAGCCACCTGTGGCATCTCTGCAAGACAGCAACTTGTGAAGTGCATTCAAGTCCAGGAGTGGGAGTGTGGGAGAGGCCCTGCCCGCTTGCTCCGAGAGTATAGTAGCATGTGGGACCGAATATGGCAATTGTCAGTAACGCACAGGTCACAATTATCAGCTTTTCTGGTCCCACACCTTCTTTGTCTCTTGGGGACACCTAACCTCAATCATCTCGGCTTGCAGACCAACTAAATCAACTGTTGCTTCTTTTCCCTTTTTTTTTTTTTTTTTGGATATGACCGGCCAAGGCATTAAGTCCCCCTTCTGGGCTCTGGGCTCAGAGTTGTTGAAGCTTGTGGACGCCGCTGGAAATGTACTAGGCGTCTGGTCAATGCTCAATAATTCAAGAATTTGCATACGAAAATGACAGATGTATTTACAAGATCGTATTGCTTTGTTCTTGGCGATATATGGATGGGGTTATGTGGTCAAATTCGTGTATTCCCATTCTGATGCCTCAATGCAAAATAATGCTTCCGGATTTTATTGGAGAAAAACGTAGCTTCAATTTGATATCAAAGCGTAGTTTTGAGAATTAGTCGATCGTAGCAGCACACGTTACCCAACCAAAGGAGAGCAGAAAACTACATTTGTGAAATGGAATCGGCGCTAAATTGCCCATTCAGAGCTGACTCTGATAGGCTTGGGATTATTAAACCACTAAAATAATCCAAGCATGGCGACTATTTTAAGATCAAAGAAAAGAAACTCTAGAATATTGGATAATGAAAACTAAAAGAGATTAGCAGCATGATCAACTATTTTATTGTCCAAGCTGGAAATTATTAGGAAGAAGGCTCGTGCCACTCTTTCATACCTTCCGATTATTGGATTAGAAACCCCCGTTGACCATTTGCAATTGATTTGGTCGTGTCCATTTCTCCACAAATATTCCAAGTCTCCCAACCATCAATTGCACGACAACTGGAGTTCAGTATTAATCAAGAAGTTAGGTAAACAACTTCCAGCAAAAGACCTTTTCCTGCCAGTGAAAATATTTCTTTGAAGGGTTAAGTTGATTGCCGTTACTTGGAAGTTTCTCGTTTCCTCATTCATAAAGAGCACCAACAAGTATTTCTTCTTGTACTAAAAGAGTATAAAGAAAAGAAATTTCGGAAAATAAAACAGATATAAGCACAGTGAGCCAGCAAGTGATTACGAGATGTCAAATAATATATATTTGTTATTACTCACGACATTCTATTGCAGATGACACAGAGAAATTCCAGCAGGGTCCTGCATTTTCCAGAAAGGGATTGCAGAATAGGCGCTGTAACTGCTTTTCAACTGGTCTTGGATCTCTTGATAGTTTGAGGTTGTCGAGAAGGTTTAAGCTCTACAAAGCCAAGAAAGGGAATCAGATCAGCAGTAATGTAATACCAATGCACAAAAAGGTTGGTTGATGTTATTTATTACTGAAGAGAAATATTACTGAAACATGAAGAAACTGACCAACCAAAGTTGATTCCCTGTGCCAATGGCAATTCATTACCATAATTGATTGTGCTGCCACGAAATGCCACTCAAGAATGTCAGATATTTAAGTTCACAAAGTTCTTGCCCAGACTATATGAAAGACTAGCAATATGTTTTGGGATTCTTATTAAACTTGCTGGTGAATGATGGGGATAGAGAAAAGTCTGACGTCACTTGATCCAAATCCAAACAGAAAGATAGATACAAGGAGATAATGGTTCTATACCAGGTTGAGCGTCTCATATATTGCTTCCAAGAATCACTTCCAGCCTCTCGGCCTCCTCCTGTAGCTTTTTCACCCCCAAAAGCACCACCAATTTCAGCACCATTTGTTGGTATATTAACATTGACAATTCCGCAATCACTTCCAGCAGGCCTGCATCATTTAACATGTCAAGGAAAGAGCAAATAGAAAGAGAATGGAAAAGTGATCTTGTATAAGTTAACATACTTCTTGAGTTAAGCAAGACCCTGTACATTGCTTTAAACGGGCAGAATCGCATAAAGCATTGTCAATGAAGTTAAAATAAGAAATTCACTCTCTGGGACAAAACCAGCATCAGCAGCTGAGATCCCGAGATGCTGGCTAAGTCCGCATAAAAATTGCAGTAAACCCACTGTATATGAACAAAGAGAACTATTTACCCAATCCATTTGAAGATAACTTCTGGCCTACGGGTGAAGATGGAACTACTTAGACCTTGAGGTACAGAGTTGTTTATTTCTACTGCTTCCTTCAGAGTCTGCAAATATATGGTACTTGAGAATGAGAAATACATGGAAATATGGAACACCTTTATTGTGATATACCATGAAAGAGTAAACAGAAAAATATATTACTGAAAGAGCCACCTGAAATTTCATAACATAAAGAACTGGACCAAACAACTCTTCCTTGACTACTTTTGCACTTGGATTAATTTCCACTATTGTGGGCTGCACAAAATTTCCTTCAGATTCAATAACTGAACCACCAACTAGGATTTTTCCACCCTGCATATGAATAAAGGTTTGAAACTTGTCACTTAAGCATTGTAGCAGTAAGGCAACAAATTAGACTTCCAACCCTTTGCCCAGACAAAAAAAGGAAGCAGTAAGAACAAAGATAAGAATCTGTGGATCTTCAGTCACATTGAATTTAGACATATTGCGATATTTCAAGAGGCAGTTGGAAGAGCAGCAAAGACTAAACAATAGGTTCAGTAAAAAAAGCGACCAGAAAGACTGAACTGCTATTCTCCCTTGATTGATAAATCAGAACTGGTGCTGATTAGGATACCAAACTGATGCTTTTGATTTTCCATAATTTCTTCCCACTAAATATGACTTCACTTGGAAGAGCAAAAGAGGAGGACAATGAAATCAGTTCTTGCTTGCATTGAGATTGAACTTGCCTTATAGTTTATTTTAGTTGCAAGAGACTGCACATACCTGAGATTTGATGACTTGAATTCCCTTCTCGAAGTTCTCCCTAGAAGTGCGAGTATGCAGTGGTCCGAGCAGTGTACCTTTCTCTAATGGATCCCCAATTTTAACTTGTTTGTACACATCAAGAAGCCGGTCAAGAAACTTCCGGTATATACTCTCATGGAGAAGCTTCATTATTGAAAAGAGCAGGGGAAAAAATTAACTACTTCAACTTTACCAACCAAAATTGGTATAGAACATGATCTATTTCATTTATACCAGTCTTCGGCACGTTGTACAGCGTTGGCCAGCTGTACCAACAGCAGCAAACAAGACGGAGCGCACAGCAAGTTCAATGTCAGCATCATCCATGACTATTATTGCATTATTTCCACTTAATTCCAGCAGGCATTTTCCATATCTCTGATTCACTGTCTGTTGAACCATTAAACCCACCTATTGTAGTCATGCATGAGGCAAGTGAAAAAGAATCAGATGAAATAAACAAGCAAGATAAACAGATAGATTGTAACAAAAGGAAAAAAGACACTGTGATTACAATGAGTAAAAGGCTGGTTGTGTGTTGCCTGATCTAGCATATAGCTATTTTATATACTTCACTTGTGACCTCCAAGGAAGATTTGGAGAATATCTTGCTACATATGTAATATAGTATTTAAAAATTTAAATAATACAAATATATCATCCATACTTGGCAGCCATGCATATATTATAAGTATACAAAGTTTAACACCCCAACCCCCCACCCACCAAAAAAAAAAAAAAAAAAAAAAAAAAGAAGAAGAAAGAAGAAAGAAGACTTCATATTCTAACAAATTTGAAATTTATTATTTAAACTATTAAGCTAACGGTAAAGAACTACTACGTATCAGAAGTAGAACAAACACATTAATGAATCTCTTGATCTTCATCCAATAGATTCTAATTCCATATTTTAGGTCCCAAAAGAATAAAGTGGATAATAATTGTTAAGGATTTCAAATCTCACGAGCAAAATCTGCTTTGTCTTTTGGCTAAAACTGGTTAGATCTAACATAAAAGGGGAGGTCCGGAAGAATAAGGGGAAAAAAAGTAAAAATTTTATGTAAAATAAGCTTCTATATAAATGTTTGCACTAAAAAGAAACTATTGGAACATACCTTCGAGCTCCCAGTAAACGAAACTAAAGGGATGCGTGTATCTTTTGCTATTGCTTGGCCAATTTCAGCACCACCACAAAAAGCCGTGAAAATAGCACCTGGTAAATTGTTCTTCTCCAGCACCCCAGCAACCAGTCTTGTCATAGCTATGGTAATCAAAGGTGTAGTTGGAGCACCTTTCCTGCAACAATAACATAGGAAGAAGCATTCATGACTGTTTATCTATGAGACTGAAGATGAGATCCAAGAACTTAGTGGTGAATGCAATAAACAGCACTCAGTAGACAAGGAGGTGATTATTTTCTTCCTTTAACAGAGGAGCTTTTACAGAATACTGTGGAATAGTAGCAGGAAACCACCGTAGAGGGCACCTATTGGCATTCATTGCTCCCTAGAGGAAAAAACAAGGACACGGGAAGAACAGCTGAAGTCCTCATAGAATTGTGAAGGTTATGACTTACCAGACAACACAATTGCCACAGACCAGAGCTATGCATGCATTCCATCCTAAATAAGCAAACCAACAGGAAGTCAAGCATACTCAATTGCCGATCAAAGTCAATGACTTAGTTCCATTTTAAGTTGTTGAGCCAACATTAAAACCCTAAATCAAACGCCAAATCCTAGTAAATCAAAAGTTAAACAAAAACAGTAATAAAAATTCAATCAAGACCATGCAAAAATGATTTCCTGCTCATTAAAAGCAGAATTTGAAAAAAGAGACAGATCACAGAATTGGTTTCAAGGGACAAATTTCACTTATTTTGGCATCCATTTTTTTATTGGAATACTCTGGAAATCTGTCAAGCTTAAAAAGAAAAACAGTTTAACTAGCTATAACATGAAAAATACGATAAGCAAGACTCTTCCTGTAAAATAAATCAGGAAGAATAGGGAGTACCATGTTCATCAGCACTCAATGGTTAAAGTCAGTATCACAATTTTGGCAGGCAGAAGAAGTAGCAGCAGCTAGAATAGACGTTCAGAAATTTGCTTATGATGATTGTTCACAGGGTCCAGATTGGATTGGAAGAACAAGAAAAGTTTAAAAAGCAAGTATCTTCCAGAATCTAAAATAACTATCCATGTCAAATTTTGAAGAATAGAAGGACTTATTGGTTACATGATATTCATAAAACTAAAATGGACCCACAGAAATAGAAAATGAATCTCAACTTCTTTTTCTGCATACAAGATGTACCACTCCCAATCAAAGCGACTAAAGTTTCAGAATGGCATGATTTCTGTTATAACATTACCTCATGATGAACCGCTCCTGTCAGAACAAGATGTACACTGTGCTGGGTTTTTGGTCTTTTTGTTATATATACTATTATTTCTTGCCAAATTGATACGATGAGTAGTCACGGTTGCAAGAGAATAGACAAGTATTTTTTGTCCCAAGTGTTATGGTGCTCAGTAATAGTCAAGGCTCCATTTGAAGAATCCACAAACTTGCATCAGAATAGACATTTTCCTTTTATTCCTTTATGTTAAATCCTTACAGAACAAAATTTTGAAAAGGCAAATTAACCTAGGTAAAAAATGTACAGGCAAAGAAATCAAATTTTGAAAAAGAATACTTACCTAGAACAGCACATGGGAAGTTGAAAGCAGTTATTACACCAACTATTCCCAGAGGATTCCACATCTGTGCAAAAAGAATTCATAAAGGAGACTAAAATAACAGTTGGAAATATATGTACTTCCTCAAATTTCTGGACATCAAAATCGGCATACCTCTAACATCATGTGATTGGGACCTGTTGAAAAATTAATCATAACCATTTCAGATAAGATTGTCAGTAAGTTGGTTAGCAGCAGATTAGATGTCTAATATCCAGAATGGAAAAACCAAACAGCTCAAAAAAACCACCACTTATTCAACAAAAAGAGTAAAACTGAAGATTGAACTCACGTTCTGAAGGAATTATTGATCCATTTAGTTGCCGACTTAATCCCACAGCAAAATCACACATATCAATAATCTCCTGCAGATTTTAATTCAAGAAACATAAAAATGAGCATGCAGGTACTATACAAAAACTTAAAGCACGCAAGTCCTACATGGGCATAGAACAATGAACAATGTGTGTATATATGTGTGTGTGTGTGTGCTTGTGCATAAGTGCTGAATATACATGTAGTGCCTGTTTCCCAGAACAATTTGTGCTCTAGAGGAGAGAAAGCTTGTATTGAAACACTAAAAAGAGCCAAAATAATCATCCACTTATTGTTACTTTCAAGTCTGAAACTCAATTCAGGTATACGATTAACTCCATAGCTTCTGATACAAAATAACTGCTGATCATAGATCAACATTCAAACTAAGTATCATAACTGATTTTTAGGAACTTAGATACCACTTATTCCAGCAAAAAGTTAGAATCTTAATCACCAGTACTACCCAAAGAAGTCTCTTATCTGTTATGTCTGTTCATTTCTTCCCAGAGCTATTATTCTCAGCCACAGAGAAACAGGAAAGTAAAGCACTGGAGTTTATTTGATAATTTGCGGTCTGTCTATAAAAATTTGCAGTATACGTAACCAGAAAAGAACAAGTTCTAGAGTACATGACAAGTAATATACATACTTGAACCTCTCCTATTCCTTCAGCAAGTATCTTTCCCATCTCAAGTGATACAAGTCGACCTAGTTGGTGGAGCTTTGCTCTCAGTGCATCGCCAATCTGCCTAACAATCTCTCCTCTCTTTGGAGCTGGAATCTGAAGCAAATGAAACATCGATGTGATTTCCATTAGCAAATAGACAATCACAGTTTGTGCAAAAGATGGTAAAATATTTTATAGAATAAGTCTCTGCATTTTCCAAGATTGGCAAATTATAGAATATAAAGACATGAAAGCTAAATCATATATAGAAAATTCCAAAACATATAATCTTGAACCAAATCTTTGCAGCCCCTAGTGAAGGACAGACCTGCATCCAAACCTTTGCAGCTTCAGAGCAAGCTTGCATGCCTTCCTCGTAATCTCGCGCGGATGCCTCAATAACTTCCGCAATGGTCTGAACAAAAAAGACAACTTCTCCAGTGTCGTAAGAACCATAAAGAATAAGTTTAATAGGCCCCTAGATCCCTCTATATGGCGTTTGATTAGCCGTTTCATAGAGCACTACACAACAAGTTAGAGACCATGTATCTGGTTTTTGATCAGCCAGTTCAAGTAGTTTGGTAAGAAAAAAATGCACTCAGAATAGAGCAAGTTGCAAAGTCGATTACTTTTTGTCGGCTCAATATGCTGAAGTTTTAAACAACAAGAGTAAACTATCTTACATTCGGGAGCAAGTGCGAAATGTTTACGACTCAAAAAGACCACAATTTTCCGATCCCCTCAAACCCATTAGAGCAGAAAACAGAGATTAAAATCACGAAACAGATGAGCTCTATAACAGCCAGGCGAAGAGACTTGGACACGCTACTGGCACTGGGTAGAGTGATCGATGAGATAAGAAGTTCAAGAAATTCAAAAGGAGCGAAAGAGTACCTGATTGTTAGCAGGATTGGAGGAGGAAACGAAACGCCCCCTACCTTCCCAAGTGCCGTTAACGAAGCAACCAAGGTTGCGAGGCCCGATTCCTAGCTCCTTGAGGAACTCGTATTCTTTCTTTCCGAAACTCATCTCTGCATTTCCACAAATTTCTGCTTACTTCTACAGATACGTGCCAAAAAGAGCGAGAATTTGAGAGGGAGAGACTGTCTCTTACTTGAACCGTTTACAGCAGTGGTTAGAAACTTGAATCAAGATCGAAGCTTGGAGCTGAAATTAACGATGTTTTCGTTATGATTGATCCAACTGGCAACTGCAATCATAGTAGAGACGCCGGTGGGCAAGACAAGAAGAGACGTAGCAGCGGAGGATTCCTTTTAATTGATTTCTTTGCGCCCGATGATAATTGATTTCAAATTTTCACCCGTAAGAAAGGTTTATGCATTTGTAATGGGATACCTTTTAAATTGAATTTTATTATGAAATTTAATATAAAATTTTTATTTTAAAATTTATTTATTTTTTTATAAAATTTAATATAAAATTTTTATTTTTATTTTATATATTTTTTTATAAAAAAATATTTTTACAAAATATAAAACAATAATTTTTAAATTCAAAGTCTATCAAATCTACACCTGAGTAAGAGTCCTATTCAGGGAAGGAAAGAATGGTGTCCTAATCGGGCATCCTAATAAGAAATAGTAGTAGTGCTCATCTTGGGAAAGACAACATAGATGCTGCATTTTGTCCATCCAATCTATTCCTCAACTTTAAAATAAAGCTTATTTTCTTTTGATATTCTTATTGCTATATATCTTAGCAAAAAGGATAAAATATTGAGAAAGTTATCAAATAGAGGAATTTTATTTTTCTTAAATAATAAGCAAGGAGGAAAGGGAATATTAATTAAATTTAACACGTTTATGTTGCCGGCGGTCTAAAAACTATTGAGAAAGCAATATTTATTATCTTCTTGATGATGAATATCTATTATTATGTAAAGTATTTTGTTGGTCAATATTATGAATATTTGATTTTATGAAATACCAATAATTGTCTATAACATTATTGCAAAACAGAATGAGAGAAAAGAAGAGAAATTTACCGTTGAGCTTGAAAAATTTTTTAGCCATTAAGAAAAATGTTATCAAATTTCTTTTATATAAAAGACATATAATTGATAATCAATGTCCGTTTTATAAATTAGGTTCCCTATCATCACAGTTTTTTTTCAAAAAAAAAAAAATGTAAAAGGCAGCTTGGATGGAAAATTTTAGAGGTAAATTCTGCTAATTCAAACCAACCCCAAAAGAAAGTTCGCGGAGGATATTGGTCCAACTCTTCAAGGGGAAGTCCAAAAACCTGCCTCCTCTTCTCTTCTCTTCTTCGGGCTAACTGCATCCTAATGCATCTGAGTTGCTTCTCGGTAAACTGCATCAACCCCCTAAAGTTCAATTGGTAAGACGCGTATCTTCATCAAATTCTTTCATTTTTCCATCCTTCTCAATCAATTTGGTCCGTAAGCGTCATTCTTTTTATTGACTCTGGGGATACAGTCCGTTTTCGTCCCTAGGGTTCTAGATTTTTGGTATATGCAAAACATTTTGAGGTGTAAATACCGGGCATGAGGCAATTGAATGGACTTGATACTAATAAAAGATCCCAATTTCGGGGAATTTTTAATGGGTTCTGGGCCCTTGTCCTAATCTTCTTTTTTTACAACCGAGAGAATGTTCTCAAGAACCCATTACTGCGGCGGTCATCATCTTTAGATTACCGACCTCAATGGAGCTCCAGGAGTGGATTCAATGGATATAAGGTTCTAAACCGTCGACAAATGGTTGAACTGAGTGATAATTCTTCGGTTCCTGTCAACGGTTCTGTTTCTGATGGTTTATCTTCAACAAACCCTGAGTTATGTTCTGGATTGTTTGAGCATATTGGTTACGAAAGCAGTTGTGAGTTTTTGAAAGCTCATCCCCAGTGTTCGTCAGATGGATTCTTTGATTACGTAAAGTTTTACTACTGCGCTTGCAATGGAAGCTCATGGGCTTTTCTAGTTTTTGCTATTTGGCTTTTTGCATTGTTCTATCTTCTGGGCAATACAGCAGCCGATTACTTTTGCTGTTCTTTGGAGAAGCTGTCAAGTCTGCTGAGGCTTTCCCCCTCTGTTGCTGGAGTTGCTCTTCTTCCACTTGGAAATGGTGCCCCAGATGTCTTTGCGAGTATTGCTGCATTTACGGGCACTGGTGCTGGGGAGGTGGGGCTTAATAGTGTGCTAGGTGGTGCGGTGTTTGTCACCTGTATTGTTGTCGGTGTTGTTTCTCTTTGTGTTGCTGATCAGGCTGTTCAGATTGATCGGAAATGCTTTATTCGGGATATTATTTTCTTCCTTGTAACTCTGTTGTCGCTAATGGTTATCTTGATTGTTGGTAGAGTTAATCTTGCTGGAGCAGTTGCATTTCTATCAATTTATGGGTTTTACGGCTTTGTTGTTGCTGCAAACGAGATTCTGAGGAAGCAGGTTCAGAGGCTGAAATTGGATGCTGTTACGCCTTTGCTTCCTGTGAAAGGAAGCATATTCTCTCCTGGAACCCAGGAGGATGAGTCTATGTATAATCCTTTACTGGACATTGAGGCTGAAAGCAATGGAGTGCAATCAAATGGTTCCTTGCCACAGTGGATGTGGGCTTCAAATGTGGCAATTTATTCAAACCAAACACTGAAGGGGGCTGATGGTGACAGAGTTTTGTGGGGATGGCATGATGAGAGCATAGACGTTGTGAGCCCATCGTTCTCCTGCTCCAAGTTATGCTTCCTTCTGGAGCTTCCTTTAATAGTGCCAAGGCGATTAACGATTCCCTTGGTTGAGGAAGAAACTTGGTCAAAGTTCTATGCTGTAACTAGTGCTACGTTGGCTCCAGTACTTTTGGCATTTCTGTGGAATAGCCAAGAAAATGCAAGTGATAAAAGCGTCAAAGTTGCTTACTTTGTTGGCATGTCTGTGGGCTGCATGCTTGGTGTACTTGCCTATAAGTACACAAGATCAGATCACCCACCTCAGAAGCTTTTATTTCCGTGGGTTTTAGGGGTTTTTTTTATGAGTATAGTTTGGTTTTATATGATTGCAAATGAGCTTGTGGCTTTGTTGGTTGGACTAGGTCTTATCCTGGGGGTTAATCCTTCAATTCTTGGGCTAACTGTGTTGGCCTGGGGAAATTCCATGGGAGATTTAGTGTCAAATGTTGCACTAGCAATGAACGGTGGTGATGGTGTGCAGATTGCTATGTCTGGGTGCTATGCAGGTCCCATGTTTAATACACTAATTGGCTTGGGAATCTCAATGTTCCTGGGAGCCTGGTCAAAGAAACCTGGTTTCTTCACAGTTCCACAAGACAAAAGCTTGTATTACACAATGGGCTTCCTTGTTTCTGCTCTTACATGGGCACTACTTATTCTACCGAGGAATGACATGCGCCCTAGCAGGACACTTGGAACAGGCCTTATTGCCTTTTATTTGCTATTTCTCTCATTAAGGGTTGGCGGTGCTGTAGGGGTCCTTTCATTGGCTGGACTAAGCTGATTTCCAGTATCTTGTATAAATATGTGAATTTAAATGTCATTACTTGACCGGAGAAGTTGAAAGTTCCGAGACAGGTTACATGTTGAGCGCAAAATTACATCTTGTTGGACTTGAGCATGAATTTCCTATTGTGATCATATAACATTAGCTGCTTTTTCCAGGCTATTTGTTGTAACAGCATATGATACTTATCGAACACAAAGTAGATGTATATATCTTCCGGTCTTATGGTGTGCCACAGATTCTTTTGACTGTCTCTTGGACCATAAATTTTCTTTTATCTATTTATATACATCCTTTTATATTGCTGCCTATGTTTAATACTGTAATTGTTATATTTTCCAGATTGTTCTCATGTCTGACCATTTCCCTACCCCTCCAGCTCCTCTTTCAACAATACCTGGTTTCGAAAGAAAATTTTAACGGTAAGGTTCCTTGTAATTTGGCGCAAATCCGAATTTGCTTGTGGTGTTGGACGCTGGATGTGAAGGCTCAAAATACAAAGTGTTGCTTGCCTTCCCCGAAAGCGCTGCTTAAATCAGAAAGGAATCTGCAGCATGGCACTTACGAAGATTATTCGAGTGTGGTAAGCTTTGTTTGGTCCTGCTTTTAATCTGAAGCAAGGGTAGTAATAAGCAAAGCTGTTCAGTTTTTTAAGATGATACTTGGTGCTGAATGGATAATTGCCGTCCTATCAAGCTCTTTGGCCTTTGCTACTTCTTCAAATTGTCTTAATCTTTGTGGTTGATTGATCAATTGTACAACTGTTCATTCTTCAGAATCATATTGATGGAACTGATTTCCTACTGTGGCTGTGGAGCATATCCTATTTGCAAATGTCCTATTGAGCAAAATGCCCATCTCTTTTCTTGGGTATAAATGTAAGTTGCGAAGCTCGTATCTTTCAAACAAATAGAGGGGTTAAGTTGAGATGGCAACTGGGCAGAGATCAATATGTTGCTTGATGTGATTCATGTGGTTGTATGCTTAAATATGTGATTCCAGTTTTCCAGTTGCTTGCATGAGTCCTCTGCGATGGCCGTGCAATCAAGTTCATTAGTGATTGGCGAAGACGTTTAGGGTGCTTGATAATAAGTACAAACAAGCTGTTTTAGTTGTGTAGAAAAGAAGTAAGAACCCATGGCCATGCTTTGGTGTTTGGGGCCCAGGAATTTGTTTCTGATAAGTACAAAAACGTTGTTTTAGTTGTGTGAAAAACAAGTAAGAATCCGCGGCCATGCTTTGGTGACTGGGGGCCAGGAGTTTGTTTCTGTGAGCCATTCTTCTACTTGAGCAAGTGTGTAAAAGGCAATTTGTGCAACTGGCCGTCTTCCAATCGGC
Source organism: Rauvolfia tetraphylla (assembly GCA_030512225.1). Classification (NCBI taxonomy): domain Eukaryota; kingdom Viridiplantae; phylum Streptophyta; class Magnoliopsida; order Gentianales; family Apocynaceae; genus Rauvolfia; species Rauvolfia tetraphylla. The sequence continues at coordinate 820,532 of JAJQKT010000005.1, forward strand.
ATTGTCGATCGTATCTCGCATGCAGGTCCGTGTTGAATGTCATGGATAAGCATTTCCTCAGTACATTAGGAAATTGCTTGCATTGTCATTTTTCATTCATGGTTTGGGGAGTCGCGAACGAAGCAAATATTGTGTCCAAGCCTGGGACTTGCGAGGAAGTTGCAAGGCTTGCCTATTGCCAAAGCGATTCTCTTCCTTCCTGCTAGAGCAAAGTTGTGCTAATTTCATAATCCAATTCCCTCGTCAACGTCGTCTTCTTCCTTTTCCTGTGTCAGCTACATGCTCCTCTTTCTTCACTTTTTCTTTTGCTTCTCTTCCTTGTCTGTTACTCTCCCTTCCCTATTCCTGTTTTCCTCTTCTTACTATGCTTGTGAGACCAAATATCTTATCAACTACAATGGATAAAACAAACGAATTCTCATACCCCACGCTCACAAATTCTCATACTCCCCCTTTATTTTTTTCTTTTTACATGTGCCTTAATTCTTTTGTCAATTAGCTTTCGCTCTTTACCGGCCAAATCAAACAATTTAGATTAATAGAAGGGTGTGCATTGATGATTAAATAATGCTTAAAAGAGTACATATACTTTTCTTATTCCTATTGTAAATAAATTAATTTTTGAAACTCATTATAAATTTCTAAAACTAAAATTGGATTCAAGTCCAATTTTAGAGTTGTGTTGCAACACTACAAGCAACATTAATGAACCCAGAAGCCCGTCACCCGACACCAGTCAAGAAGGCGATTACATTTGATGAAAATACCTCCTAAATCTCCGGCCACATCTTATAAATAATAATAATAAAAAAAAAATAAACTTGGTTCTGACAATCTCCATCTCCAGCTGCCGAAGGATACTACTGCACTTTGCTTACGCAGGCGCAATTATAACGAAAAAAAAACACAAATATCTGGATAACAATTAGCCACTCAATGTCCACAACGTGGCCTGATAAGGCCCGCCAATCATGACGCATGAAGATACCTGCAGTGCCCTATTATCCTACAAAAAGGCAAACCACTATTAGCTTGGTTCGGAAGGCTGTATCAACCTACAAACTCGGAGACCAAAAGAAGAAAGATCCCCCTTCCTCCCCCTGGTCTCCATGGCCGCCGTCTCTTTTCTTTCTCCTTCCTTACTTATACTTCTCCTCTTCTTTTACGTTCCTTCATCAACCACTGCCTCAGGGGATCAACCCCAAACCTTCATCGTCCATGTTTCCAGATCCCACAAGCCCCCGGTGTTCACTACCCATCACCACTGGTACTCCTCTATCCTCCGATCCCTCTCTCCTCTCTCCCCTCACCCATACAAACTTCTCTACGCCTACGATAGGGCCGTTCATGGATTCTCCGCCCACCTCACTCCTGCCCAGGCGGCCCAACTTCGTCATATCCCTGGCGTCCTCGCCGTCGTCCCAGATCGTGTTCGCCAGCTCCACACCACCCGCACACCTCACTTTCTCGGCTTAGTTGACTACGCCGGCCTCTGGCCTAACTCCGAGTACGCAGGAGATGTCATCGTCGGTGTCCTTGATACCGGCATCTGGCCTGAAATTCCGAGCTTCTCAGATGAAAGCCTCTCCGCTGTTCCCTCTGGCTGGAAAGGCACCTGCGAAACCGGACCAGATTTTCCTGCGTGTAATAACAAAATCATCGGAGCTAGAGCCTTTTATAAAGGCTATGAGGCTTCTCGCGGACATCCATTAGATGAGACCGTGGAATCAAAATCCCCAAGAGACACAGAAGGTCACGGAACGCATACTGCTTCAACAGCAGCTGGTTCGGTGGTTCACAACGCGAGCTTCTATGACTATGCGAGAGGCGATGCCAGAGGAATGGCGATTAAGGCGAGGATTGCGGCCTATAAGATCTGTTGGAAATCAGGATGCTACGATTCCGATATATTGGCAGCAATGGATCAAGCCGTTGCTGACGGAGTTCATGTCATTTCGTTGTCAGTCGGTGCCACAGGCTATGCTCCGCTGTATGACCACGACTCTATTGCAATTGGGGCATTTGGCGCCACAGAACACGGCATCGTCGTATCCTGCTCTGCAGGAAATTCTGGTCCTGATCCGTACACTGCGGTCAATATTGCTCCGTGGATTCTTACAGTAGGTGCTTCCACGATCGATCGGGAGTTTCCGGCGGATGTCATTCTCGGAGATGGAAGGATCTTAGGTGGTGTGTCCTTGTATTCCGGCGAACCTCTTGGCGACACCAAGCTTCCTTTGGTATACGCTGAAGACTGTGGAAGCAAGTTTTGTTACCCAGGAAAACTCGACCCTTCTAAGGTCAAAGGTAAGATTGTATTATGTGATCGCGGAGGTAATGCAAGAGTGGAAAAGGGTAGCTCCGTAAAGCTCGCTGGTGGAGCGGGAATGATATTAGAGAACCTTGCGGATTCCGGAGAAGAGCTCATTGCCGATTCGCATCTTCTCCCAGCGACCATGGTAGGTGAAAAGGCCGGAGATAAAATCCGAAGCTACGTGCAGTCTGATCCAGCGCCGACGGCTACAATTGCTTTTCGAGGAACGGTGCTCGGTGAATCGCCGTCAGCACCACGTGTTGCGTCGTTCTCGAGCCGCGGTCCTAACCATTTGACGGCGGAGATTCTAAAACCTGACGTAATAGCTCCGGGAGTGAATATCTTAGCGGGTTGGACGGGTTCTACGGGTCCAACGGACTTGGATATTGACCCCAGAAGGGTACAGTTCAACATTATATCGGGCACATCGATGTCGTGTCCTCACGTGAGTGGGTTAGCCGCCCTGCTTCGGAAGGCCCACCCTCTGTGGAGCCCAGCTGCTATTAAATCAGCTCTGATGACAACAGCGTACAATTTGGATAATACCGGCAAGGACATTATTGACCTTGCCACAGGCGTAGAATCGACCCCATTCGTCCACGGTGCTGGCCACGTGGACCCAATCAGAGCGCTCGATCCGGGTTTGATTTATGATATCGGAACCAATGACTACGTCTCATTCTTGTGCTCCGTCGGATACGATCCGAGGAGAATCTCCGTGTTTGTAAGGGACGGCGCTGCCTCTGCGGAGTGCAGTTCCGCAAGTTTGGGAAGCCCAGGGAATTTGAATTATCCGTCATTTTCAGTCGTGTTTAGCTCTGAAAGCAGTGTGTTTAAGTATACAAGAGTGGTTAAGAACGTGGGAAGCAAAGCACATGCTGTGTACGTGGCGAAGGTGAAGGCCCCGGCCTCAGTGGAGGTGAGCGTTTCTCCTGCTAAGCTGGCATTCAGCGAGGGGAATGATACGCTGTCGTATGAGGTCATGTTCACCAGTGCCGGTGGATTGGAGGGGGTTAAGAGTATCAAGTCTGCCTTTGGTTCGATAGAGTGGAGCGACGGGGTGCACCTGGTGAGGAGCCCAATCGCAGTTGTCTGGCGTTTGGCTCCGGTGGATGCGATGTGATTTTGATGTTCACCTTTCTGCCCAGTACATTTGTGGAATAAAGTAATTGGTATTGTAATCCGACTGCTTCTAGAGATGATGACACGGACGATGAAGAATTGATAATGCTCCTGCTGCAATTGCAGGGAACAAAGATCAGGCGTATAGAAGCACACGGGCATTGGGAGTGAGGCCGGTTCATCTTCAGTTAGCCATTTCACATGCTTCCCGTCCCAGAACGTATGTTTCTCTAATTTCCGAGTAAAGAAGAGTTCATGGTGGAATTACCAGATGGGTTGCATGGTATTTCTCCCCTGTTTCAATATAAAGAAAATTCTACTACAGCTATCGAAAAGCTTAGAAAGGACACAGTGTAATCAATCAATGTAGCACTGCGGACTCAAAAAATGCTAGTAGTAGTAATTTGTTAAACTTGTTTCGCCAGACGAGGAAGACTGCAAAGACAATTAACACTACTAGACTAGGCAACGGCTCGGTAGGAACAAGTTCGAGAAGGTTCCCCTGAATTTATTAACCGGCATGCCACTATATTCCAAACGATCACTTCAAACATCAACCTACGTGCCAAGACGTCATAAACTTAACCCGAACCTGAAGGTTGAAATAGGATTCTCAGGCTAAAGGATTGACAATCCCCCATTACCAATCCTCACCAAGAGTATTCAATTCAGCAATAAAAAACCTACTTTAACTATCTCCCAATCAATATAGCATAACTTAGCTCTATGCTGAGATCCATCCACTCCTCGAACGGAGTAAAGCTTCAACAAAGAATAATCATGATCACAGTACTTGCATGAGAAAATCCTTTTCAAATTCGTATCTTCACAAGAATCCATATGGTGCTCATAGCAAGGAAAACGCATCCAACATCAGTCATGGCGTATAGTGATTCTGTGTGAGACATGGATCATTGTCTGAGAATACTTGGCTGTGCCAAAAGGTGTATAGCATTTACATTGAATTCCTCAAAAGTCAAACCAGATCAATAATAAGAAGAAGAAATTGATACTTTAAGGTCATTCTTCACGCAGAACGTCAACAGCCTTCTCCGCTAGTTCTTTGCTACAAAATCTAGTGCCCATATTTCACTATTATCTGCAGAAGAAACCAAACATTAATTTACGTAGTTTGCTAGCATGCTACTTAGCTAAACCAGTCAAGTAAAGACAAACGAAAATAAAATGAAGTAATACCTAGTGGGCAGACTTGACGAGTTTTAAGCCAACGGCTGATGCAGTGAAAGTGGAAGGCGTGGTTACATACACCTGCGGAACAAATTTAAATTGGTTACTTATACTAAACATTCTTGAGAAATAAATATTACAAAATTGAACAAGAAAATAATTTAAATAAATTCAGAATATTAAATCAGAAAAGTTATCTGGCCATAATCTTGAAATTAATGATACGAGAAATTCAATTTTGCCATTAGAGTAGGAAAGAAGACGCTCCCGACCTTATGTGTGCGGGAAAAAAGGATATGAATGGGACCATTCCAGTCAATCATTTAGAAAGAGATAGCATCGACAAAACCCTTGCAGACACAGAAGTTAAAGCAACAAAGAAATTTTATTTCTCTGTATTGTAGATTGCAGACTTACACCAAGCCATCTTCTAGCACGTCTGAATTTGCAGCCTTTATTGATTTGACTGATTAGATCAATATATCCGTTTTACTTGGATTCTATCCAAACCCAAATCCAAAAACTGAACGTGGAAAGCTACAATGGCATCTAACTTCGGGCTTCTCTTGACTAAACACGACAGCAACCAAAGTATAAGAACCCAAATACTGGGAATACAATCACTTATGCCCATCAATCCTTACAGAATAGGAAAGTGAACAAAAACAGCTTAATCTATCCTAGATCCATCCACCTTCAAAGATGCATTTAACCTGGAAAATTGCCAGGAAAAGAATGCAATTCTTTTTTTTCATGGTCTTCACCAAATTGAATTCCTCCATTTCCTCTTCAAGATGTTCCATAATAATGTTAATTTTTTTATGTGCATCTTTACAATCTTAATTTGTAATGTTTATCAAGGATGAGAACAGAATACCAACTAGCTAAATGCTCCACTAAGTTGATATGTCAAGCCAAATGAAGACACTCACTTTGCAATGAAGGTGATAAGTAGTGTCACATTCTCCATAAGTAAATTGTAACTTCAACTATTCTGATATAAAGAATGAGGAAAAATCAGTGAGCAAACAACAAACAGAAGGCAAACTCCTTAATGCTATCAGCAAGTGGACAGCATGGGATCATTTCAACAAAATCTTCAGCTCTGCATTCAAACAAAAAGTTTAAATTCTGGTTCAAATTGCACGCCATAAATCATTAGAAAATCCTGAACCAAGGTAAAGCATCCACCAGTTCCTTCTCAGTAAGTTTTTAGTCATAAAGTTGGGCTCAGAAAGGTGAAAAAGTTGACTATCACGCCTGGCTAATCTGTTACGTTAGAATATGAACTTGTTACTTCTTAAAAGCTGAAGCTTGCCACTGAATGCCAAAACAGGCAAGCAAGAATTTTCCTTTCAGAAACTAAGACCAAGACCCCAAGCCCCCATGCTTAGCTCAAAGTTTCCCATTGTCTAATTATTATATCTCATAATGAAAAGCTATACATCATCCACTGTGATCCAATCAGTGTTTTGACAAACAAATACTACGAGTCTATACATCCTTAACTGAACTATGCTTCACATTAACCAATCCGAAAACCTCCAGACTTTCAAATAATCGTGACAAGTGATTCTCTGAAAGTAGAGCAAGAACGTCGCAGTATCCTCAGTTCGAGTTTCCTTTTACCCAATTAACAACAGATTTAGAAGAAAAACAATCCACTGTTGTGTTAAAGAAAAGGTTTAACATCGTCGACTATTTCTGATCCTTTGTTTTAGACTAGAGTACATACCCCAAGCAACTGTACATTCCTCGCTAGTTGCGCTCACCTGATTCTCCTGACACTCGATACCTATACAAAGCCAAAATTCAATAGTCCACATAAACTCATCATAAGTACCCTAACAACGCGAAAAAGTAGAACGACTTTTAATGGAAGAAATTTCCAAACACTCACAAAGATCCATGATATGGTTGTGGCAAATCGCACAGTTGTCCACAACAATATCTGCAGAAAAGAATCCCAAATCCACATCAAAATCTAATAACTATAAACTAAAAAGCAATAAATTCGAGGAAACAAGAAAACATATCAATACTTCAGTTAATGCAAGCCGGGGGTTTATAAAAGCGATTTACGGACCCCAAGCCCACAGAGCAACAGCATTTCATTTTTTTTATCTCGAAGCGTTTAGGCTTCTTAGAGGAAGAAGAAGACGACGAAGCAACCGAGGCCGATGAAGGTCCTTCTTCAGCCGGGTCCATAGTTACGTCCGTATCCATTGTCGGTAATCGCCGTTCCTAAGGTGACACTGGAGTCTGGAACTAGAAAAATTATTTGCAGACGTGTGCTACCATAAATGTAATCTGACGGCGAAGAAAAGAGCTTATTTGGCCTTGTCTTGGCGCTAAAGGTTCGCTGCTAGATTATGTTCTAATTTGAACACATACTCATGGTGCCTACAAGATGCATTAAGGCGATGCATTACGCTGATAATATGAATGCCAGAAATGGGGTATTTGCGGAGCTTACGGGTCAAAAACCTCCCTGTTTGGCGCGGTTTGGTGGTAATGGATGCACTATCACGACTATCCTCTTGGGATAATGGGCTCCGTGCGAAAGGTTAAGAGAAAACACCGGTTGATTGAAGCCCATATGTATATGGGCTTAGCTGGCAGATAATGGTATGAGAAATTGAGAATTTGTGTTAGACGACACCATTACGGAAGACCACATTGTGGCTCCTTCATTTTTTCCCTAAAATATGTTAACACTATATTTAGATGAAGTTTAGCAGTTCGTTTCCTGTCTTTTGGACGTGCAGGACTGGATCAATGTCGTTGATTTATATGAGCAATCTGATTTAATAGTTAGGGTAAATTTTTTAAAATTTTTTAAAAAATTTCTATTCGACCTAACTATTAGATGAGATTATACATCTGATCTAAGATCTTGTATGTTCTGCAAAAAAGATATTCAAGACTAGATTTAAATTGAAAGTTTAATTACGAAATTAAATTTAAAATTTTCATTTTAGGTTATAAAGGACGTGTAGAAATAGATCTGAATTGAGAGTTTAGTTGCGGAATCAAATTTAAAATTTTTATTTTAAATTATACTTTTTTCGTTAACAAATAATTTACTTTTACAAAACTCATAGAAAATCTAAAATCAAAATTCTATCTTCCACCCTAAAAAAAAGCCTATATTGTCAAACTAACATCTTTATTCCTTCTTTTTTAATAATTAACTAACATATGTTTTCCTATTTCTTTATCCGTATTTATCATAATTTTATAATTTGAAGTGGTACTGGTGATTCCAAATTGTGATATACTATTATTTTGAATTCGTGCAAATTACTAATGAATGACTTATTAATTACGCAATTAAGTATGAAGAAATGGAGGTGGGAAGCTTGTTGTGTATTTCTTTATTGAAGCCAAATGTTCACTGGATGTTGGCCTTGCAACTACTGCTAGTTTCAGGACGTGTGCTGACCAACACTGATACCCCTTCTTTAAACTCACTAGTAGGACCTGAATCCTTTCATTTCTTCGCATCGCCTTTGCGTGGAGATAGATACACTCGCCATGGACTACTCCTTCCGAAAGCTTCACACAAAGTCCATCGCCCGCCTGCCAAGTATTTCTTTTGTTAGAATTGTTTGATGTCTTCCAAACTCCATATTAGTATGATATTGTCCGCTTTGGACTAAACCCTCACGGATTTATTTTTGAGTATCTCCCAAAAGGCCTCATATTAATGGAGTTATCTTGAATTTTATATTTAGACAATTCTTCTATCAATTTTTTCATGTGAAACTTAGTTTGCATCCCAACATCTTTCCTTCTTTACGCCTGCTTCTCGCTTATCGCTCCGTGGGCGCCTTAGAGAGGGGCGGTCATTCATCACGATTACCTGAGTGTCAAAATGTCTTAATTTCAAGCTACTTTCAAACTAATATTACTTCTTTTTTTCCTATCGGCTATGGCTTCTGCATCTAAGGCATCCTTATTCGTTTTTCGCTTTTATTAGTAATGTAGGTCGGGATAGGCTAAGCTTCCCCCGCTCTAATTGCGGCAAAGAGTGACTAAGGGTCAGATCTATTATCTATATATTTATGTAGATTTAGGTAAGGGTCATATGGAGCGGCTGATGAAACTAGCAACTATCCGGGTCTGAATCAACTCTTGGGATTGCGGGGAATAGTTCTGGTCACTTGTCAGATGAAACTACAGCTTAAGAGAAGGGTATGAAAAACCAGCAATTCGAGTATGGAATTAGAGCTCAGGTGGGGCATTAACTACAGAGCAGGTTGCAGACCTATCGAGATATATAGATATATATATATATATATATATAAAAGACCGTGATGAAACAAGGATTTCTCACTAATATGATTATTTTAATCTTAACAGAACAAATTATTAAATTAAAATAAAATGACCATTTAGATTTCTAAAATTACACTTTCATAATAACTTAGTTTTTTTTTTCTTTTATAATTTTAAAAAATTTTATTGTAAATAACAAATCACAACTCTCAATTATCAACTCCCACAAATGAAAATCACAACATAGGCACTTGCTAAATTTTTTAAAACAAAATAGATCATTTACGTGATTTCTTTTCTAGTTCACATTGTCTAATTTTAAAGGAAGGTCCTATATTAATTAATTTAATTTATTTTTTACTAATACGAGAGAATAAAGAAATAATACTTATGGGTAAGGATGACCTTTAAAAAACAATTCTTAAATTAGTAAAAAATCATATATTTTGAAATAGAAGAAGTAGTTTTTTTCCTTTCTTTTGTTGAAAGAGGCAATCAATTAAATGGAAGCCCTGCGTTATAAATTGATGGTAAAATCTCATTCCGACAAATTGGATCAGATTTGAGCAGAAATTTGTCCAAATAAGGATGCCTTTGAAGCGGTGCTGAGTTGTTTAGCCGATTAGCTGTACAAGTCCTCCATTAAAATAGTGTTAGTACACATTATGTGAGGCTAAACATTAGCCCAAGCTAAGATGCTTTAGCACCGAAGTCAATCCCCTATTATATTCCCCCCCGCCTTAGTCACACTCCTACAGCCAGAAATCACCCACCCTCGTTTCTTCTCCTCCTCAGATGGCTTCTGATTGTGATACCGATGCCGTCGCGAGAACCTCCAAGCACGGTCATTCCGCCACCGCTTACCAGCCACGACCGCGTCGTAAACTATCATTCCGGAGGCGGAAGCTGCCCACCGTTCGCCTCGGTGGAAAACCCCGCGCGGGGTTCTTTCTGGTAGGACTTGTCAGGCGTGTGAAGCTCAAGTCCGTAAAACTCAAGTACCTGCAGATGCTTAAGAAGTTTAGAGATTATTATCGTTCTCTGGCGAAAGACATGATAGACGGCAGCAGCGCTATGGATTCGTTTCAGCAAAGACTCCTCCTGGAGACTTCATTTGCCGTCCCAGTCATGGGCTTCTCCTTCAATAGTATCCCCAAGAATCATGTTTAGTTAGACAGTTTTCCAACCCCCTTCAGCTCACGTAGAAAATCTCATCGTGTCAAGTTTTAAGTCTTTCTCTTTACTGTATCTTTTCTTCTCTTTTCCAGATGATCGAATCTGGCGTCAGCTAAGCAGAGGAAACTACGAAGGAAAGATATAAATAAAATCATGCAGTAATACTGTATTTTCTTTGTTCAATCATCCATGTATTGCTTGAGCGCATACAAATCGATCGATCAGTGATTTAGATTTACAGAAACTCTGAGACGGTGTTTACAGATTTGCTTGTTAGATCTTCAATAAGAAACGCACGTCATAGCATTTTGCGGGGAAAATTATTATCTTTCATGTATGTTAAAGTAACGTACTCCAAATCAATTACTATGGAATAGAGTAGTATAATGTAGGATTAGTTAGCAATAAATGAAGATGAATTTGGGGATGCAATTTCGGGCTCCAAGGCGGCCAGCTATAGGCCAAAGATCACAGGCTAGTTCCCAGTTTCTTTATATAGTCGGTTGCAAACTACAATAAGAAGGAACAGATCATGGTGCACAAAAAGAGTTGAGGCAACGGAGACAGGGAAGAAAGTCGCCCAATCACAAAAATCGGCCGCATTGAGCCATGGGCAAGAACTCGGGGGCGGGGGGACATGGAGGAGCAATATGAATTGGCAATCCATTTTTAATTAGTCCAGCCCATGGGATGGGTGGCACTGGCACAGGCACGCATCTCCAAACCCAATAGGATTTGTCACGTTCTTCACGGAACATTTTCTTTCTACATCTTCCAAATCCAACAAGCTTCGTCCCAAACCAACGTACTGCTACTGCTTGCTCCCTTTCTCAACCGACATTTTGCGATGTTTCAAATTAGATATTATGGTATTCCTATCCTCTATATATGATACAGTGTATCCTTTCATACTTTGCAGCGCAATCAATCACACTCTTTCTGTGAACCAAAATGCAAATCGTATTGGCAATCTATTGCGTATTTAAATAACATAAGAGGTGATGCATTATTAATAAAAATTTAAAATATATTAGTGTTGTTATTTTTTTCTTTCCTTTTTTAGTTTTCTTATTTATTCGTATCTTCCAAACCTATGGCAGAAAAGTTGAGGGTTCTCTAAGGAGGCCAGGTAGAGTCTTTGCGTCTTTAACACAACTTTATACTTCCACTTTATATAGATCTAATAAATTTTATAAAAATAAAAATTTTATGAAAAAATATATGACTCAATTACGTTTTTGTACGAAAGGAATTCTATCCATATGTGAGGTTTTTTTTTTTTTTCCTTTTGTACAATGTAAGGTACAAAGCCTAAAATATTATTCAGAAATATTTGCAATCATTGTTTTTAAAAAAATAATATTTTCTGTCATAACTTGGTCAACATGACTTTTTAAAATTTATTTCGCGTAATTGAAGAACATGATTTGATGGATATAATAAAATATCATCCACGTTACATGTAAATCTTGTCCGTAGATAAGCCCTATACCATCCGTTCTGGAGTTGAGGGGTGAAGCGCACCGCTGGGCAAAGTTTTACTGTACTTTCTTGTATTCCTCATGATCCTTTTCGTTTGGGGTCCCAAAAAGGGCCCCAAGTACAAACGGCCCATAATCAGTTGCCCAGAAGAGGGAACTTATGAAAGAACAATACTTTCCACATTCCACACATTACTATATGGGCCACCCCAAAACGAGAAACGTTTTGCAATCAAGTGCCCAATCATTTTTTTCCCCCCTTTTGGAAGCAAATTACACAGAGAAGCAGAAAACTCTTCCCTTAAAATAAATAAATAAATAAATAAAGAGAGAGAAAAGGAAAAAACTCAGTAATGGATCAAAAATTGTGCTCCGGGAAAGAAAAGAATCCACGCACACGCTTCGGTCTCCGTTCATGGAAGGAAGACTTGGGATTTTGTTAGAGTAATTTTTAAAAGAGTTTCATAATTATTTTTTAATCTTAATAATTAATGTTTTTAAATTTTAATTTATGTAATTTTAATCTAAAAATATATTTTTAAAAAAAGAATATAATTTTTAGTGTGAATGCTATAGTAAAATTTAATTGAAATTCATATATATAATGTATATGAGTTTAATTTGAAGTATAAATTCATTACATCTTACTTATACCATCTTAAACACTTAAAAAATCAGATAATTTATAATTGAATTTAGAGCTTTATTATGAGTATGAATTACATACCTTATTCATATGTAAGTGCCTTTTATAAGAGTATGTTTGATTTGATGAATAAATTTACATGCGTAACATATATGAATTTATATCAAATTTAATAATAAAATTAACAATAATGACTATATTATTTTTTTAAAAAATAATTTTTAAATTAAAATTATAAAATTTAAATTTTTAAAAAATTAAAATAAAAAATTATGAAACTTTTTCTATAAATTACTTGATGTTGTTATGACTCATGATTTTTTTTTTGTCAACGTGTCATTGTAAACTCGTAAATAAGTGCTGAACGGTCGCAGCCGAAAAGATGTGGCAGGACACGTTAATCTTATATTAGAGGTTAATATTGTGGTTAATTCATTTCCGACTATACCTACCTAGTTCTTCATACTTAGGTCATAGGTGACCTTATATAAGCAGAAATATTTTATTTTATAATTCTGTGGGTCGGTGCGCACCAAATCAGCAAATGTAGTAATCAATCAGAGTTCCCGCTAGACATGCACTCCCTGCAAATCTCCTCTCAAAAATATAACGAGTTTCTCGTTTTTGATCCTTTTCTTTTCTTTTCTTCAATTCTCCTTTTGTTTAACGAGCTAGTGTCTTCGTACATCCTGGACCACTTAGGTTGACCAGTTGGAATTTTTCTATTGGTCAACATGACTTGTCAAAATGGTAGATGCTTCAAAATCAATGACCAAAATGAAATTGGATTTGAGAAGAACCCATGGTTTTCCGTTGACTAATCTGTGGTCAGGAGTTTCAGGCTTAGAGGTAAGACACTTTAACGTGGGAGAGGAATTCTATGGTCGGAGCCGAAGCAACAACATCTATTCGCTAATCCTCTGACCTTAAAGATGAAAAATCATAGCCCAAAAATAAAAGTCAAAATGTAACATTTTGTAGTCCAGATTTCTGTGTTTAATTTTCCAGCAGTATATTTGCGTGCTTAACAATTTGAACTTTTTTGTACTTTGAAAAAGAGGTTATATTCTGGATTGATTTTTTTTTTTTTTAAAAAAAAATCCTCGAAATCAAGGGAACAGAATGATGGCAAAAAGCACCATAAACAGTTTAAACATTTGCCTGACTGAGGAATTCTTCACGGATCCAAGAAGCGCTTAAACGGCAAAAATGTGTTATTCGATTTAATAATGAGCTAAATTCTCAAAGGCAATCCATTCCACATTTTTTTGGGTAAATGTCTTCATCTTCTAATAAATATAAACAAGGAGAGAATTCCAGCACGCCATCGTTTAATATAGTAGTTATTCTGAATCTAACCTCCACATGAGATGAGGAGGAATTCAAGGAAAATATATATACATATGTATATAAAAGATATGCTTGAAAACCTTTATGCTGCCCTTAACTTTCCAGCTAATGACAGATGAGTCCCAATTTTGACCGCATCCATTATGGAACGCAACTCAACAGATTATGGTAATTTTGCTCAGAAAGAAATCAGAGATTTGCACCAAAAACTCTCAACAATTTGCATCGCATTTCGCAGATTATTATCGAAAGAATCGTTTCTTTCACGCCTTTGGTAGTGGAAACTGAGCTGCCACACTCGGCTGTTTCCACTGCCTTTTGGAAGGAGGTCTAACATTCGTACAAGGTAAGTGGAAGTAGACAATGAATTGAGATGGATTGCCTCATTTTTTGTAAAAAGGTTGAACTCAGGTCCCCACTGTCCAATCCCTTAAAACTTGTAAAATATGTAAATTAGGAAATATGCTTCAAACTAAGATTCAACAACTGCCTTTTATCTTTACTTACAATGGCCTAAATATCATGTATTTACTAAGATTTGAACTCTTGTTCTATAATTGTAAATTAGGCTATTATCACAACATTCTTGACCTTTGATTAGCTGACCTATGCCCCGGGCGCCTCTTACTTTGTAATTAGTAATTAATTGTGTAATTGAATAGAATTTTATTTTAATATTTCTATTTTATATTTTGTAAAATTTAAACTAATTATAAAAAAAATATAAATCTTACACTTAACATTTTAAATTTGATTTCGAAACGAAACTCTATCTAAGATATATTAGTAAAAATTCTTATGATTTATAACTTATTTTTAATACATAATAATATGCCTATAATTAATCAATAATTTCAATATTATTGTACTTATTCAATAAATTTACGTAATTATCGACATAGGCGGCTGGTCAGCACTACCGTGGAAAAAGATGGCAGAGGACCACGCTCCGCCAACCACCAGAGAAAATGCTTATGTCACATTTCCTTTTTTTTTTAAATGACATTTTTTTTCTCTGAATTAGTAGTATGAATATATTGCCAACCAAATAGGCTGAAAATGCCCATATAACATGGAGCGGGCTGAAAAATTATCAATCGTGGATGCGAGACATGGGACCAACTACTCAGTGATTTGATCGATAGACAAAACGAGATGCACCACTTGCTTATTTGTCGCACACACTCATTCAAGAACACTGCTGCACTTGCCTCCAAAAGAAATTTACCCTCCTAAACCATTTAATGCAACAGGGACTTGATTGTCGTTTCTAGGTAGATTGGGGGCAGATAAAATATGCAGTGAAATCATAAAATCAATGATTTACACTACTGAAATTAAAAAAACTATTAAAAAAATTCAATAGTGATAAAATAAAAATTTATTAATAACTATTAATAAAGATAATACTAGCATAAAAAATACAAAAAATATATCGGTGTCAAAATTTACGTAAAAAATATTAAAGAATTACGAGTCAAATACTGATAAAAATATTTATTACAAAAATAAAATAATAAATTTTTTAAATATATATTAGAATATGATATAAATATTCTCATCAAAATATATAAATATCAATAAATAAAATATTAAAATAATCTTATAATAAAATAATAAATCAAAATAATTAAATAATTTTTACTTTATTTTTTTCTGTACCTCACTCTAATTATTATTATGGCATTCTAACATTCTTTTCCCTCTTCTTTTTCTCTTCGTCTTGCTAGTGTAATTCCCTTCCTTCAAAAAAGGGCTGGTATCGAAAACGGTAGGTGCAGAATGACACTCCATGCTGTTCGTCCGAAATTTTCTACTTCATCTGTCATTTCCTAATTCTTCACGCAAAGCTATTGCAAAAGACTATTGCCTTGTTGAATTTTTTTCTTCTTGCATTTCGTATGTGTGGGATTAATGAGTTGAAAATGACTCGATTGCCGTTCTAGTCGAAGACAAGGACCTTTAATTCCAGTAATAACAGAAGGGCATGTTTTTAATTTTTGCTTTTTCTTTGCTTTGCTCGTAGCAACTTTCTTCATAGTTTCCCTCTGCCGCGTTTTACCGGGCAAATTCAGAACTCGGTTTTGACTCAGCAGCCTCATTAATTTCTCATATGAAAAATCTTCAACTTCAAAACTACAAGCAGGTTTTCCAGTCATAAGAATAAAATTGAAAACGTGTGGACGGTGATCCGGTCCCTCCCTATTCCTCTTTTTATATACATATATTCGGTTCAGTACAAGCCCACCATGGAAATAGTTGCTCTTTGCTCGGTGCCTCCAGTCTCCCTATCTAGCTAGCAGCAATCAAAAGTATCTCCACCTTTCCAGAGAGAGAGAGAGAGAGAGAAGAAGAAGAAGAACGGAAAACAAGAAAAGCTTATTCCAGATGGCACTTGCTAAAGAAATTATGGGTATCTCTGTGGTTGAGAATTATGCTTTCTTTAATTCATCGAAACGACTTTTCAATCGGCGAAGGAATCAATTTTGTTCGAGCCCAGCTATGATCCCTTTGGAAAGAAGAAGATTACAGCTAAGAAGAGCCGTGAGGACAACTACCACGGTGGCAGCTATAAGCGAGAGGAATTTGGTAAAACTGGTGCCGGAAAAACCAGTACAGTTCAAGGTGAGAGCTGTGCTGACCGTGAGGAACAAGGACAAGGAGGACTTGAAGGACGCATTCGTAAAGCACCTGGATGCTCTCACTGATAAAATTGGAAGAAATGTGGTTCTACAGATTATTAGCAGTGATATTGATCCAAGTAAGCCATTCCCTCATTCTCTTGATTGTTAGTAAAAACATTGCTTTTACTGCCATTTTAGCCTATTCTCCCAATCCCCCTTCACCAACCGAGGGGTAAAATTCCGTTTCCTCTGTTGGTCATCGTATCTATCAGTACTTCAGTTTCACCGTAGATACTAGTAATTGTTTGTATTAAAGCTTTCACTGACTTATGATTATTTATTACTCATTTCGAATGCTGAAGAAACAAAGGCCCCAAAGAAGAGCAGCCAAGCAGTTCTCAAGGACTGGTCGAAGAAATCAAACTTAAAGACTGAAAGAGTGAATTATACAGCAGAATTTGTAGTAGACTCAGATTTTGGGGTGCCGGGGGCCATTACAGTTTCGAACAAGCACCAACAGGAGTTCTACTTGGAGAGCATAACTCTTGAAGGTTTTGCATGCGGCCCAATACATTTCCCCTGCAATTCTTGGGTCCAATCCGGAAAAGATCATCCAGGGAAAAGGATATTCTTCTCTAATCAGGTATTTTTTTTAAAAAAAATTGTCATCTTTCCTGACTCTCTTGATTTTTCCGTTTTCGAAAACTAGTCAAATCTTCATCATTTCTTGTTTCTCGGCCTTGCAAGTTGCAAAGGCTGAGGACAGCTGTTTGTTGAATGGTTGAATTGAATTATTCATGCACGCCAATTTGGATATTCGCATTTGTAAGGTCGTGCTTGGATGTTTTGCACTCTTCGCTCTTCTTGTATCTATCTCCTTCGCCCATATAAAACTTGTAAACTTTCTTTTCTTTTTCTCAGTATAAAAAAGTTTACTTTGATTTTCATTCATTTTTTGGATAGTTTTTTTAATTGAAAAACCAATCCAAACTCTCTTTATTGGATCGATCCTCTACGCTATGCACTAATTTTTTTATTTTTTTGCACGGAGGCTTTGGATCTGTCGGCAGTTTTTCCAGCCACTTTTTATCGAACTTAATTCATGATTCCCTATTGGCTCGCAATAATGAGATTCTTCACCTTACTACCGTATGTGTGTGTGTATATACTTACTATACAAGTATACACACACCTTTTCACTCGAGAATTCACACAGCACCCACTATGGACATTGATGGCCCACAGTTGTCGACATTGTTAACAGTTTTAACAGCCCATAATTCACATAGTGGAGCTCTTCGTTGGATCTGTCTTCACCATGTTGGGCCCCTGTTGTACGAGACGCTACAGGGCGTAGACCACATCGTGGTTACTAGATAATTACACCTATTAAAACTAATTCCTGGCTTTGTCCTAAGTCGCTAACAAAAAACGTGATAAATTTTTGAATGTGCAGCCGTATCTACCCTGTGAGACGCCTGCTGGGCTTAAAGCGCTGAGGGAGAAAGAGCTCAGAGATTTGAGGGGCGATGGCAAAGGCGTCCGAAAGTTGTCTGATCGGATATATGACTTCGCTACCTACAACGATTTGGGCAATCCCGACAGGGGAATTGATTATGCTCGGCCGAAGCTTGGAGGAGAAAATTGTCCATATCCAAGGCGGTGCCGGACTGGACGTGCTCCCACTGATACTGGTGAGTCTTCATTTCTTTTGTCCTCAGGTTTCATTCTATTTATCAGAAGGTTTGTATATGTTCATGCGGATGACTATAACTTGGGGGATTCGAAATGATTCAGATTTGCAAGCTGAAAGCCGTGTTGAGAAGCCACTGCCAATGTACGTGCCCCGGGACGACCAATTTGAGGAGTCCAAGCGAGATGCTTTCTCCACCGGAAGGCTTAAAGCAGTGCTGCACAACCTATTACCATCGTTGATGGCCAATATCTCTGCAAAGAAACATGATTTCAAGAGCTTCGGGGAAATTGACAGCCTCTACACTGAAGGACTACTTCTGAATCTTGGAGTGCACGATGAACTTTTGAAGAAGATACCGTTGCCCAAAGCAGTCAATAAATTTAAAGAAGGCGATATACTCAAATACGGCATTCCCAAAATTCAATCAAGTGAGTACACCTGACGTATAAGAATTAAGATTACCTTCATGTAAAATATGTACGGCAAAAGTTACAAATGTTCTCTCCCCTTGCAGAGGACAAATTTGCCTGGTTAAGGGACGATGAATTTGCCCGCCAAGTAATAGCTGGGGTTAACCCTGTAAACATTGAGAGGCTTGAGGTGTTCCCACCAGTGAGCAAGCTTGACCCTGAAATCTACGGTCCACTAGACTCTGCACTCAAAGAAGAACATATAATAGGCCATCTCAACGGCATGACTGTGCAAGAGGTAGCAACTAGAGCCTATGAATACTCCTGTCTTCACATAGTAATTATTAAATCACGGTCAGCCTACGGCTGTCCTCTTCAGTCCTCACTGAACTGAGCAGGCACTTTAATCTTATCTAATATCTAACGCGATCTCTGTTATACTGTTAATTCTCAGGCTCTGGACGCAAATAAGCTATTTATACTGGACCATCACGATGCTTACCTACCATTTCTGGAGCGCATTAACGCCCTTGACGGCCGTAAAGCATATGCCACCCGCACCATATTCTTCTTGTCCGAGGTGGACACCCTCAAACCCATTGCAATTGAGCTGACCCTTCCTCCAGCGGGTCCAAGTTCCCGCTCAAAGCGTGTCGTAACGCCACCAGTAGATGCAACAACGAATTGGATGTGGCTGCTCGCTAAAGCTCATGTCTGTGCCAACGACGCCGGTGTTCATCAACTGGTTAACCACTGGTACGCAGAAGTTCTTTATTCATTTCCATTTTCTGGCTAATATTGGGGGGAGAAAACAACAAAAAAAAAAGGAAATAAGTGTAGGTAGGATTTCAACTTTGCATCAGTTCAATTGATCATGGTGACTGTTATATACAGGTTACGTACGCACGCAGCCATTGAACCATTCATACTGGCGGCACACAGGCAACTTAGTGCCATGCACCCCATTTTTAAGCTTCTGGATCCTCACATGAGATACACGCTGGAGATCAATGCCTTGGCTCGCCAGGGCTTGATCAACGCTGACGGAGTCATTGAATCTTGCTTCACTCCCGGTCGGTACTGCATGGAGATCAGTGCCGCTGCTTACAAGAATTTCTGGCGTTTTGATTTGGAAGGCCTCCCGGCTGATTTGATCAGAAGGTACAAATCACTCAGAAAATACTTTTTCATTGGAAAATCCATTATTTGTAGGTGGTAGGCGTGAAGGGATAATTTGAAGCTAATTGGTTGAGCTTTTGTCTTCTGCTCAGGGGAATGGCAGTGCCTGATCCAACCCAACCCTCTGGGTTAAAGCTTGTAATTGAAGACTATCCCTACGCTGCAGATGGGCTCATGATATGGGCTGCTATTGAAAACTGGGTCCGTTTATATGTAAATCGTTACTACCCGAACTCCAGCCTAATCCGTAATGATAGGGAACTCCAGGCCTGGTACGCAGAATCCATTAACGTGGGCCACGCCGATCTCCGAGACGCGAGCTGGTGGCCCACTTTAGCCACCGCCGAAGATCTCACTTCGATTCTCACCACCCTCATCTGGCTCGCCTCCGCTCAGCACGCTGCACTGAATTTCGGGCAATACCCGTACGGTGGGTACGTGCCGAACCGGCCGCCATTGATGCGCAGATTGATTCCGGACGAAAACGATCCCGAGTACGGCGTTTTCATGGCCGATCCACAGAAATATTTCCTCTCAGCCCTTCCGAGTTTGTTGCAAGCCACGAAGTACATGGCGGTGGTGGACACATTGTCAACTCATTCCCCCGACGAGGAATATCTTGGGGAGAGGACCCATTGCTCGACGTGGACGGGAGATGCTGAGGTCGTCGAAGCATTTTTTGAGTTCTCGGCAGAAGTTAGAAGAATAGAGAATGAGATAGAGAAGAGAAATTCAGACGCTGGACTGAGGAATAGGTGCGGCGCCGGGGTGCTTCCTTATGAGCTTCTGGCACCTAGTTCGACCCCCGGCGTAACATGTCGAGGTGTTCCTAACAGCGTCTCAATATGAGCCCGATAGCGCATTTTTCTGAATTAAAAAAGTTTCCAAGCCCTGAAGACAACTGGCTTGATGTAGAGTATGTAGACTGCAGTGTGTAATTAAGTAGAGTGTTATGCACTAATTATTAGTAATTAGCAAATTAGTTTGATGCTGCTAAGCATATATAAAATCGTAGATATTATAGGCTCTCTAATATGTATAGAATAAGTTGTTGAATGGAGAAGAAATAACCCTGCTTCTTCTGCCGACTCTGCATTGTTTTCCCGTGGAGTTATTGATTTTCTTTTTCTAATTAAAGATTGTAAAGTAGATAGAAAACATAGTGGTACTTGAATTTACTAGTGTCAAACGGGTCAGCCCGACCTGTCTTTGAAACGGGACAGAACAAGCTGGTCTATTTTTTCCGTGGGTTAGAAAATTTTACTCTGCATCCTGTGATAGCCAGCTCGCAGGTATAAAACGATGTTATTTTGCAAAAAAAAAGTAAACGACATCGTTTTGAAAAAAATATTTTTAAATATTTTAAAAATATCAAAATAACGTCGTTTTGGACAAAAAAAATTTAGAAAAAATTAAAAAGAAAAACAGACTAGCCCGCAGACTAAACATAGCAGACCAAAAAAGCTCACGTTTAAACGAGCTTGAGCATACTAAGCCCAAACCTGTCTATACGAGCCAATCCGCATGTTTTGACCCGTATTGATAGTGTTACTGGAATTAACACACGGTATAATTAGATTGTGTTTGGTTGGAAGAGTTTCTATTTTGATTTTTGTGAAAGTAAATTTTTTTGTGAGAGAAAAAATTGAGATCCAATTATATATTTAATTGGATCAAATATTATCCAAATATTCCCTCTGAGGTACGTTTACAAGCACACATCACTCAATATAATTTTATAGTAATTCTCTCGTAAACAAACACTACGTCCATGGAAGCCAACAAGGATCCACAAGCAAAATTGATGCATATTCGCGGTTAGGGGTGTTATATAAAATTTTAAATTTATTTATAGTCAGTTAAAAAATTAAATTATTTTTAAATTTTCTCTCTATCTAACCTTTTCTTTCTCATTCTCTTATTACAATTTTACTAAAATTAATAAATATCACATTAGATCAGTTATACAATACAATGAGTAATGAATCTATTATGAATTACTTCGATTTTGAGATAAAAACTCAAAAAAACTTACTAAAGTTTTTATCTTGGAGTGTGAAACTACCGTAAAAATTCTACCAAAGGTGACGTAACTTGTTCAGAATGTTAGCAAAAATTAAAATTTGACATTTTTATTTTAAAATTAATAAAATTCAATGTTAATTTACTACTTACTATGTTGTATAAACTCAATATATTATGATACTTATTAATTTTAGTAAAATTATACATGAAGAATGAAAGAAAAAAAGTGAGAGAGAGAAAAAAAAGTAATTAAAAAATATTTTATTTTCAGATTGTATATAATAAAAAAATTATAATCAATAATAGTGTTATTATAATGAATTCTTGCAGGAGTGGTTCCTACAAGAACAAAACCTCCTCCAATAATTGCATGCCCTTTGCTGGCACAGAGAAGCAATTATACGATGAATGATTTACCAGACTTGTATTGTATGCGTATAGACAAGGGATGCAAAAATTGCCCCTTCGACCTTGTTAGTGTTTGTTCTTCATCGAAAAAGGATAAACATTGTGAAGTGCTCAATTGATTACTTTTTTATTTCTATTCTAATGAAGTATTTTAATTAGAAAAAAATGATTATTTTTTTGCTGGAAAAGATAAAACATAAGATTAGCTCATGTTGAGGAAAAATACCATGCACGCCTGTAATTTTTTTTTTTTTTTTGGTCCTTCTGAATATGCCTGTGAAGTTTTCTAACTACAAGAGCTGGTGACCTTTTTTGATATAGACAAGACAACCTAGAAAATTACTATTCTGGTTGTTAGGCTAAAGCAACACTGTTGATATTTCCAGCTTTTTCAAAATTCAGGGGCCTTTATTTTTTGAAATATTTAATTTTTCATAAGTTTTAAAAATAATTTTTTATTACTCCTTCTATTTTATTTTATTAAATATTATTATATTAAAATATTCTAAATAATTAATGTTTTCTATAAAAATAAATATTTTAATATATTTTATATTATTAATTAACTACTAATCTTATTAAATTATTTTTATATATTTAAATTTGACATAAAGTATCTATTAATTTATATATTTTTTACTTTTTATTATATTATATTATTTTTATAATATAATTTAAATTTTTATATAAAAATTTATATCTAATTAAATAATGTCAAATAAAATAGGACTTAAGAATTAACTTTTATGTTAATAAAATAACTAAATTAATTAAATTGTCCCTTAATTTCTCTTTGTTTGATATATGCGAAGATTGACAAAATGGATTAGTAAACGAAATGAGAAACAATTTAATAATTTTTGTTGGTGGGACCCATGGAAAACGCAAAGCATTACCATGAGCCGTCGGCTGCTCGGACTCAGTGGACATTTATTTTTTTATTTTTTTGGCTGAATATGGTCAATAAGTGAATTACGAGCAAGTTCCCTCCCCTGGTCTTCTGCGATGTTGTTGATGAAAAAGAGGATTGATTGACTTGCGTCAAAGGGGGAAAAGACGTCTCTCTTTCAACCCCCCACTAATCACATTGTTTCCTACCGGCCACCAACACCACTTTTGGATTCCTTTTTTCTTTTTCTCTTTTTCAAAGAAAGTTGGGAGTGTTTGTTCACAACAACTAAGAACTTGTCCGTTTTCGGCATTCTTTGGGTGTGATTAAAGCCTATGATATGTTCATCAGGAAAAGAGAAAAGATTAAAGCGTACGACATCTTATTAATTCAATTTTTTAATTTTGTTCACACCTATTTTTTAAATATTCAAAATTAAATATGTCTTGATACAAAATTAAATAAGACAGTATGTTATAAATATTTATACTATTTTTATTAATTAAAAATATTAGTAGTATGACTCGTATATTAATATAGTTTAAATTGTTTAAGTCAAGAAACTTAAAGAAATTAGTGTTATTAAATTAAGCAACTTAATAGTAGACGCTTATATAATATATGATTATTTTAAAAATTTTTAAAATTTTCTCTCTTCAAGAATAAGACTATATGATTTGTACGAGTTAACAATTAGAGAAAAATTACGTAAATAGATTATTTTAGTTTTAAAAAGTTGGTATTGTATATGAGTTGTATTTTTTTTATTGGTCAGAATTAATAATTAAGAAAGCTAGTCGTACTATTTAAAACATGTATAAAACTTTTTAAAATAATAATAGTCGAAAAAAACTTTTAACACAAAGTGATTAAGAGGTCAGAAGTTTGAAGGACTAAAATAACTATTTTTTTTATTTTTTATTCAAAGTCAAATAATTTTTTTTACATCTTTAAGTTGTTTAGTGATAAAAATATTTCTTATCATATTTAACTACTTTTTAAAATTCTTATATAAAGTAAAAAAATACGATATTAAAGTATAAATACTCAAATGATACGCTGTTTCCTATTAACTAATTTGAGGAAATAACTTTTGTTTTTTTTTTTAAAAAACTCTTTTTCTTAAAAGTAAATTCTTAACCCCATGTTATTTTTACAAAAATTAATCCATGCTCCACCGGAAATGAAAATTTTTCACAAAGAAAAAAAGAAGAAGCATGATCCAAGTAAACCATAGGTTGGTTATTGTTCAGAACTTTCGTTACAGACTCTGAGATGCATACCTCAGGCTTTGTAAACAAATCCGGTGTTGAAAGGATCTCTTGCTTATGATGATAAATTTGGAGATAGAAGTAAATACTCCGCAGAGAATATTATTGTATCTTTGTTGGTTGGGAGAAAAATATCTATTAATGTGGGGGCTTTGCAAATTAGAGTCAGAAATACACACGACTTAACTTTCCTTGCTGTTGCTCTTTTATTACCGAGAGAGATTAAAGGCTTGTTTGGTTGAAACGCGTTGGAGATAGAAGCCTGGAAAGCAACTTCCCCCAACGTCAGTTGACTGCCGTGGTATATTAAAACTTGGCTTCTCTCAGTTTGTCACCTTCAATTCGCTTATAAATTCTGGTCCTCCAAACCAAGAATTTGCTCAACACACCCCATCACTAAGCCCATAATACCATCAGCCTAGCTGAGTTAGTGATCTCAAGAAACAATGGATTTTTCTTCGAGTTTGGGCCAATATGCAGTGGCATATCTTGCAACTGCTGTCCTCTTCATCCTCCTCTCAAAGCATCTCCGTCGAAGAAAGCTCAACCTCCCCCCCGGTCCAAGACCATGGCCAGTTATTGGAAATCTTAACCTGATCGGCTCCCTCCCCCACCGCTCAATCCATGAACTCTCCCAAAAATATGGTCCCATAATGCAACTGAAGTTGGGTTCCTTCCCCTTTGTCGTAGGCTCTTCAGTCGAAATGGCCAAGATTTTCCTCAAAACTATGGACGCAAACTTCGTCGGCAGGCCCAAAACTGCCGCCGGTAAATATACCACTTACAATTACTCCGACATCACATGGTCACCTTACGGACCGTACTGGCGCCAGGCACGGAAGATGTGCCTCGTGGAGTTGTTTAGCGCAAGAAGGCTGGAAAGCTATGAATATATTCGGGCGGAAGAACTGAGGTCTCTTCTGGCAGAGCTGTACAAGATGCACGGCAGGCCCGTTGTGTTGAAAGATTATCTTTCAACAGTCAGTTTAAACGTGATCAGCAGGATGGTTTTGGGGAAAAGATACTTGGACGAGTCTGAGAACTCAATCGTGTCGCCCCAAGAGTTCAAGAAAATGTTGGACGAGCTGTTTTTGCTCAATGGCGTGATCAACATCGGAGATAACATACCTTGGCTCGATTTCTTGGACCTGCAAGGCTACATTAAGAGGATGAAAGTCTTGAGCAAGAAATTCGACAGGTTTCTTGAGCACGTTCTTGATGAGCACAACGTCAGAAGAAAAGAAGTCGAAGACTATGCTAGCAAGGATATGGTGGATGTCCTTTTGGAACTTGCAAACGAGCCAACCTTAGAGGTGAAACTCGAGAGGCACGGAGTGAAGGCTTTCACCCAGGTAAGCATCTTATCTTGTCTAAATGAATTGTTTATCTATTTTTGATGCGCATGGTTTGTGAATAATGGCTCGACCTCCTATTTAAAAGTGATTCCCAGAGCAAAATGTTGGCGAATAATCTCGTGTTATTCCTTACGTCAATCTCACGTGGGAAATGATGCACGAAACTTTTTTTTTTTGTTTTGTTTTTTTTTTTTTTTTTTGTGGATGAGATGATGCGCGTAACGGCTGCAGAATATAAAACTGATTCAGTCAGGTGTCAAGGATTTTGAATTTTCTTGCGTTGAGGTCCCCACTCCCCAGTCACGGCTCAAAATTTTTAAAATTTTTTATTTTGACCATTGCAATGCAGTGGCCGTGGAATGCCTATGTTGGCCAGTCCCGGTCCAAGCTATGTTTCTCGAGAGGGATCCCAGGACCATTAACAATAATTTTTGAAGGAACTATTTCGTTAATTTAGAATTATTATTTTGTTACGCGGCAAAAAAAAAAAAGGAATTATTATTTTGTCAATGCATCAATAATTTTATCTATGCGTTCTTTTTCCACCAATGGCCAGGATCTTCTTGCTGGAGGCACTGAGAGCTCAGCAGTGACCGTGGAATGGGCACTCTCAGAGCTATTGAAGAAGCCAGAAATATTTGAGAAGACAGCCGAAGAGCTCGACCGGGTTATCGGCAAGAATCGGTGGGTGCAAGAGAAGGACATGCGAGACCTACCTTACATAGAGGCCGTAGTGAAAGAAACGATGCGCATGCACCCAGTGGCACCAATGCTGGTACCAAGATGCACTCTTGAAGACTGCAAAGTGGCCGGCTACGACATTCCCAAAGGTACCCGAGTGCTGGTGAATACTTGGACAATCGGGAGAGACCCGGCGTTGTGGGAAAAGCCTGAAGAATTTTGCCCGGAGAGGTTCGTAGGGAAGGATATTGACGTGAAGGGACAGGACTTCGAACTGCTGCCGTTCGGCTCTGGACGGAGAATGTGCCCCGGCTACAGTCTGGGTTTGAAGGTGATTCAGGCAACCTTGGCAAATCTTTTGCACGGTTACAAGTGGAGACTGCCCGGGAGCATGAAGCCTGAGGATCTGGTTATGGAAGAAATCTTCGGACTATCCACTCCAAGAAAGATCCCACTTGAGGCCATTGCTGAGCCCAGGCTTTCTCCTAATCTTTACTCCCTGTAATTTGCAGCAGTAGTCTCCAATTCCTCGAATAAATGAGCATCAGTCGTGAGTTGAATATATATATTTTTTGCCTAAGTTCTTAATAAAGATAAAACCATGGAGGAACAAACGAGTGAAAATGATTAAAAAAGGAAAAAAGACGAGAATGGGAGATAGAAAGAGCAATAATGCCGGTCCCCGCAGATATAAAAGATGACAAAAGACCTACCGACCAATGGGCTACGCTTTGATCTCTAACGCCTCACACTGCATACAAAATTCTTATGAAAAATTGGTCACGATGAATACAAAGTTGAAACTATTACACTATCTGCATTACAATTTATAAATTGTAAAAGGGTCCGACAATTTAAAATTCAACATTCACTTGAAAATTTTTTATTCTCTACTAGGAACGCAAACAAGGGGGAAGCTCATACATCCCCATGGGAGAGATGGAAAAAACAGTGATTGCTAATATATATTTTTTTTAAGAAAAAAATTGTGAGGATCCTATAGTACAAACACTCTTTTTTCTTTTTTTTTTTACTTTAGAAATGCTATTAAAAAAGTTCACTTCGCCTCAAATTGATATCCCAACTTTTAAAATTTTAATTTTAATTACTCATTTATATTTAAGTTTCTAACCATCAACGTAACAAAATATATAGTCTGGTAATTTCTAATCTCAACTCCTCGTTTCCTTTCGTGGTCAATTGGCCTCCAATCAACTTCCTTTCTTAGCCCAATTCAAAATTCACAAGCTTTGTACACGTTGCTTTGATGGGCATCCTTAAATTTGAGATACTTTTTTTTTTTTTTGGCCGAACAAAGAGGGATGGGCCTTTTGGTCTTTTGAGAATTGGAAGAACAGTCATTTTCTTTCCTTTCAGCATGCCAAGAAAATGGATTTAAGACAAGAAGTTGTCTATAGTCTTTTTCTTGGCGGTAAAGTAGTAACTTTTTATACATTTCTTTTCGAAGAAAAATGTGTCGAATTTCCTTAAATTCCCTTTATGCGTTCTTTTTGTGTTTTTCAAAAAAAGTATCGGGTCGAAGTAGGTTTCTATAATAGGTAAGTTGATTTTGCAAGAGGAAACATTTTAGTAGTCAGCTTCTGCATGATTACTGGGATTGGGATATCGGAATTAATACAGCTTCTCTCTTTCTCAATTCTGCGTTGCATGTGGGAGAAACTTATAACAAAGTCGGCTGCTTTGACAATGTTACTAATAATTCATGATTTGCCCTCGTTAATTCTCTGATTGCTACGGTTCATCGGATAGGCTAAATGCTATAAGAATGAAAGATCATGTCAATGGTCGGCCTAATATTCTATGGCAATGAGCCAATTAAGACAGGAGACAGCCCTCAAACAAACACCCACCCTCTAATTTAAGAGGTACGTATTTGTTTGAGGTAAGATTCTCCAACTCAATTAATAAGAGTGTCGAGTTGGTTCCTAATCTCTGCCTGGATAACCCATTTTTTGTTTCCTTTGTAGTCCTCCACACACAACTAGGCTACAAGGTTCGAAAATTATGAATATCAAATGTATTCGAAATTGGTCTTCTAATCTATTATTCAAATTTAAAGCAACATCATAATAATACGAAGATTCAACCTTTGCCAAACTTCATAAAAATTTATCACAAGATTATAACGGTACACAAATAATATTTTTATATTTCTGTTTAAATATTAATGTACACTGCAATCTTTCAAAAAAACGAAAAAATTTCTTGTGGTAAACCTCGACTACAGGTGTGGTGTAATATTCTATATAATCCTAGGTTTTGAAAAGCCTTACCCAAATTCGTAGATTCAAGACCCAGGAGCTACTTAATGAGCTACTTGAAGAAAGGAGAAGTAGCAAAGAGAACAGACAAACAATGCGTCTTTCACTTGGAACAGCAGACCTCTGGTTTCTCATCCTTTAATTCCTTGGCCATGGCTTTGGGAGATTTTAATTCGTTTTTCTGAGTCCTATAGAGAGCAGTATCGGAGTAGACAGCGCGAGACCTCACACGGTATCTTTGTCTATGACCAATTCTGCCCCGTTGTCTACCATTTTCTTTCTTTTGCCCCACTTTTGGATCTTTAGCCTCTTCTCCATCTCTTTCATTTTTCTCGTCTCCATTAGTCCTCGTTGTGGAATCCATCGTTTCGGCTCCCGTGGGAACGATGTAAACAAAAGGTCCAACTGAGATGTCATTCAAGCTCAAGATATTCTCTAACGTCTGCACCACGCTGTTCATTGTGGGTCTGTATTTTGCATGGTGGGACAAGCATTGGTAAGCCAATACAGCAGCCTTCTTTGCTCCTTCCACGGAGAACCGACCTTCAAGCTTTGGGTCCATGAATCTATCGAGCTTATGGAAATCTTTCAGGAGAGGTCTTGCCCATTCTACCAAGTTCTGTTCTCTGGATGGTCTATTTTTATCCACGGCTCTTTTTCCGGTGAGTAGTTCCAAGAGAACTACCCCAAAACCGTATACGTCGCTCATGGTCGTTAAGTGGCCTGGAAGTCAAAGAACTTGGGAGTTGAGTTGTTTATTTTTAGTCTTACAATTAGGTGAACCACTTCGTTTCAAAGTTCAAATGGATTCTGTTAGTTACCTGTCATGATGTATTCAGGGGCGGCATAGCCGTGAGTGCCCATGACTCGGGTTGTAACATGTGTATTATCTCCTTCTGGGCCATCCTTTGCAAGCCCGAAATCAGAGAGCTTACTGGAGTAATCCTGCTCAGTTGCAAGAACAACGTTTATGCTTAATTGGAGACTTTCCACTCTTCAGATTGGAATTGAACTGGAAAAATTAATGAGGTGGAAGACGTTACCGAGTTCAGAAGAATGTTAGAAGCCTTAAAATCACGATATATCACCGGTTTTTCTTCCCCATGAAGAAAAGCCAGGCCTCTTGCAGCACCAAGTGCGATCTTTATTCTCGTCAGCCACGGCAGTGAAACTGAATACCCTGCCGAAATGAAGAGAATATATAAGAACAATTTCACAATTCAACCAAAAAACAAAACGGCTGGGAGTCTAAATTGACGGTACACACTTCTGAACAACTGATTTTCCAGACTGCCTCTTGCCATGTACTCGTAAACGAGAAGCCTGTGCTCATCTTCACAGCAATATCCGATCAGCTTTACGAGATGGGGATGTCTTAATTGCCCAAGAAAGACCACTTCAGCCTATCATCATAGTACGTATCTTGAGATCAGCTTAAAGTTACAAGTATCTTTACTACTTGACGAAGGAAAAGAAGAGATGGAAAATAATATAACTTTGAATTATCACGCCATTTTCTAACTTCAATTGCGAGACTCACCAGCCATTCTCTGTGTCCCTGGGTGCCATCCAAATCCAACAACTTTACGGCAACAGGTTGCGGATCCAGTCCAGGTCTAATCTTGTCGTCAACGAAGCCCTTGTAGACGGGTCCGAAGCCGCCTTCACCAAGGAAGTTACTGGACGAGAAATCATTGGTGATCATATTGAGCTCCGCAAGTGTGAAAATATGAAGATTTGATCCAATGAGAGAATTAGAGAGGTCATTCACAGATAACGGAGAGCCCGGATCGCTTATGTCAGAAAGTGATAGCCTCCCACCAGAATGTCGATTAGAAGGTTGCCTCCTGGACTCCATAGGCAGGTGTTTCGACGTGAAACAGCCGGGAAATATATCTCTCAGAGTGATCTTGGGAGCCATGTGTTGATCTTCAACGACTGCTTCTAGCTTCAAGTTGGTAAATGTCTTTAGTGCCCTTCTTTGGACACTCGATGGAACAATAGCTTAATGAAGAAATTAGAGGAGATTAGAGATGATATATATGTGTGTGTGTGTGAGAGAGGCGGGGAAGGTTCATGTCTAAGGTCTACTAATGATTTTGATAAGCGACCCACCCACTAATTTCTCTTCAAATTAAGGTTAAAAAATTTTGCAACGTGGAAATCTACAAGCTCGAGAAAGATGGACAGAATATTCAAGAGAGTTATCTGCTCCTTGTTTTCTATACCTGCAGTAGAAGTGTTATATTTATATGAGTGATGGAGAATTCTGTAGTCTTTCCAGAGGTTAGAACTTAGAAGGGAAATAATGCAGTCCTTGCCTTGACTTTGAAAAATGGAACCCGAAGTAAGTCTTTTTTGTGTTTTGGTGAGTGCAGAGTAGTTAAAAAAATAGAAAAGGTTTTCGCCTGGGTTGTAATCCAAATATGAGACTGAACTTACTTTCAGAAATGGTAATACTACTGCTATAGGAAATTAGGCTGCGAGTTTCCTTGAGAAAACCTCATCCGGTTTCTCCACATCTCGGCGTTTCAGGGATGGGGACACCGGCAAAAACACGAGGAATATGTAGACAGAAATTACGGCATTGAATTTTTACACGGTTTCATATTATAACTTTTGGATGAATCATTGGGGTCTTGGATTCAAAGCCATGTCCGCAGGAAGTGAGATAGAATGAAGCAAATATCAACGCCTGCCAACACATTATACAGTAAAAATTCCAATCGATTTGGTTCAGACTCACACGAAGTTTAATTTGACATTAATCGATTGGACTCGTTAAATTTGCTCTCAGCTTCCCAAAAGACTGAGAAACATGAATTGCCCCCTTCATCCTTGCAAATGTAAATGGATCCGTCCGCGGCCGAGTCTTGGCAAGGAAAGTAGGGCATCAACGCCGATCCTTCCTCCTCCTTATTCACCGAAACAGTATCCTCGAGCCGGCAATTTGAAAAAGACTGCCCAGCTTAAAAGTCCCAAGTCTTTGCGTTTTTTTCCTTCCTCCTTGGCTCATCGTTTTCATTTCCCACTAGTCATTTTCTAGGCTCGATTTTCACTAATTTGTATTTTCTCTTAAGCCATAATGACAAAAGCTTAATTCCGAAGGTAATACTCAATAGGACGTTTGTCCGCTTCTGCGTTTTTCCAAATATTCGTTTGGATAGACCATCGTAGACGGTCAAAACAAAGGCCAACTTGGATTGAATTTTATTTTAAATTAAATTATATTAAAAATTATAAAAATAAATTATTTGTGAGAAGAAAAGTAAGACTCAAAATTTTTTTTCATTTTGAAAGTTAATCCAAACTCACCCAAAATAATTTCAGCACAGAATCCTAACATCCTCTCCATACATCACCCAACCCAAGAAAAAATGGGGAAAGAAGCAGACGCCCTGCGTCAAATCCAAATTATTAAAGGACGAAATAGAAATACGGAAAATGTTGCAAATGTTTGGTGAGGAAATTTCAACTTCGCAATGCTCTGTCGACTCCGGCGCTCAAATTTCCTGTCAGCAATTTACGTCCATTCGCCCACCTAACTTGCTCGGGAGAAATAACTGGTCATTGAAGAAAATATTATTTGGTTAAGCAAAAAAAAAAAAACCTAAATTATTCCCAGTATGAGATCGAATTTTCAGTCTCTTAAGGCAATCAATTATGGTCTGCAGCGGCAACCAACGGCAACAAAATCTCAGATTCTGCGACCATACGTCATCCCACACTAGATTCCCAAAGAACGGTACATTTCCCTTCACCGAGTTAAGCGCAGCTGAACCCCTCATCTGTGACTAAATTCTAATTCCTGAATATTTAAATTCCCCGGTTTACTCAACGAATTATAGATTTGTTAAAATTCATAAAAAAATAAAAACTTTTGATAAGTATAGGTACTAGTATTATTTAACCTCCCCCCAAAAAAAAGAAAATATATTTTTATTCTCACCACCTTAGATAACATCCAGAAAAAAATATAAAAGAAAACAAATTGTTGTCCACACACTCACCAAGCTGTTCTGGAGCGTAATTCCCTTGGCCGTTTAACTCGCGAAGTCATCCGCATCACCAATATAATGCCGTTTAACTCAATTCACTTGTCATCAAGAAAAGCCCTTATAGCTTATCGTCATAGCAGAAAGCAAATGCTCAGGGATATCATCCAGCAAAGCAAAGGGCATATTTCTAAATCAAAGAATCCAAAATTTTCATTACGGGAAGGTTAATCAAGAAACAAAATTTCATTCTTTTCAGTCCATCCAAGACCCTTCAACAATCCCCATCGTTTAGAACAACAACAAATGAAACCCACTCCTGAAACAGAAGGCCCAGCTCTCTTGGCTCCAGACCGTAATAGCAAAAATTAGACACTGGTGGCAGCAAGGAGCTATCAAAATTGCAGTATACACAACCACCTGTTGCTGAATCTTTCTTCCTATCCCAGCAAAAACCAAAAACTCTCTTTCCCGGAAAATTTACACCTGTACGAAATATGCAACAAAGGCATTTATCCATTCTTCCATGAAGCAGTGATAATACACTAATCATCAATAAGATGCAAGACGTCTTCACAATCTATACCTCGTTGTCCATGAAGGGCAAAGAAACAATATTTACACTACAAGAACCTGCAATGTCCATGAGAATCTAAAGCCAGTTAAATAAAACTGCTCAAAACCAAAGGAAGGAAAAAACAGCAGAATGAATAAAGCATCTTGAATACCTTAGGTTAACAAAAAATGGACCGCACAAAGCTGCTCCTGACAAGAAGCACGTAGCAAGAATATGGGATAATTTGGCATAGGCTGACAATGTTATCTTGAAACCAAGCTGCCATTCTGCTGGACTCTCAAAGTCTGAATGAGTGATTGATAAAATGATCTCAATGCCTTGATGTCATTTCCCTGTGGGCAAAAAACTATATCAGACGAGAGCACCGAGAAACCAATGTAACCTAGAGGGAACAGAAGGGAGATTTGTACAAACTAGAGTTAATTGATATGGATCTTGATTAGGCAACATAAACATGACAGGGTGAAGGAAAGAGTTTATCATAAGTGAGTTGGCCTACAATTCCATCCTTTTGAGCCAATGAGGACCAATTGATAGCTGTCAGATATAAATCAACATATAAGAGCTACTCACTGTCCCCAAAAGTAAAAACATAATCATACCCCAAAAAAAAAAAAATTAGGCAGTATATGTATATCTACCAATTTGGTCAATGTAAATAATACTACCACCTTTTTCTTTTTTCTTTTTCCCTTTTTCAAACTAAGGGCGAATTTGGATTGAGTTTTTTTTTTAAAAAAAAAAAAAATGAGTTGTATTGGAAATCGTAAAAGTGAATTGTTTGTGAGAGGAAAAGTGGAGCCCAAGGTGAAAAAAGTGAGATTTTTTTGGTTTAAAAACCAATCCAAATACCCCCTAACCCTATCTTAGTATTATCATATATCCTCCCAACGGCCCTTCAAGAGAAAGTTTCCATTTTATACCACGAGATCTAAACCAGCAACAACCATCAGATCCCAGAAGAAAATGTCACCTGCAACTTTTGACAGTATTGCTCAGCCAAATCTTGAGGGCAATGGGCATTTGGGAAACCTTTTGATACAAAGTGAACGAGGAAGTCATTGCCAAACTTCTCGTACATAACCTTCTGAGCCACTATTATCTCACCAAACAAAGCAAGCTGCAAAACAAACCAGGACAAGCAAAGTAAAAATCAACATGGAACAATAAAACCAGGGGAAAACTTCCAGAAAATTCCAAGCAAACTGGAATTTTTCCATTGCATGAGTTAGAAACAAAAGAGCCTTTGTCATGATACGAGCTATGACACAACTTCCTTTCTTTTTTTCTCCTTTGTTCTTTTTTTTTCTCAGTGGGGCCTGGGAAACAAAAGAGGGAGGAGGAGGGGGGGTTCATGAAGGTATGCAGTGTGTAGGCACCAGATGCTCTGTGCTAAAGAGAAAGATCTGCATGTAGGAAGAGCACATAAAAGTTGTTCTCACACAGTTACCATCAATCCATAACACAGTTACCGCCCAAACATGTGGAGTTGCCAGACCATAATCTTTTTCTAGTAACAGCGTCAATATAAATTCATTTAATATTCATGAATTGTGAGCTTCTTATACATTTGTTCAACCAGTAGTGAGCTTACAGTATTTGCATCACAGAACTCGAAGGACTTGTCAAGCACACTGTACAGACAACAGTTGGTTGCAAACGCCTCAATAACAAAATTCTGGAAACCAGGCACCTGAAAAAATAAGAAATTCAATTGCCGAACTCCAGATACCAAACAAAAGGATAAAAATAAAGACTGAAGTTACCTTTTCTTCCCCATAAGGCTTGACACACCAATCCTTAATCAGTCTGATAAATAATTGTACACATGCCTGAGTAAAAGAAAATCCCAAAGAATTTAGCTTCTCTATAATAAAATGACATTACCATAGAGGTCCCAGATCACTGACAATGTAAGGATAGGGGTCCGACGGAGAATGTTTATTGTAAAGCACGCACCTTCCGCACGAGGATATCCTTATGGCTACAAGATGCATATAGCAGCATGTGCATCATTTGGTCCAAGTAGACCCTGCTTTTTGGGGAAAGGAAAACAGATGACAGATCATGCGTACCGATCACATTCAGAAATGTAAAAAATGTTCGCTGAAGTTCCTGTAGCTCACGGATTTCCTATCAACAAATAAAGCACCAATGAAGATTAAAATCTTATTTTCAAATGATATGCCAGTTTAAGAGAAAGAGAAAAAGAGAGGGGTGGGGGTGGGTAATCAGCATGGGCAAAGAAGGGAGTCAAACAGAATCATAGGTTTGGCTATGAAATCCATATGCTAAAACATGGAATGCAGATATACAGCCAAAGCCTAATTCCAACTGATATCTTCCACCAGAAGCTAAGCAACATGATAATCATAAAATTGTTATTTGCTCAATGCCCTTCAATATCTGAATACAGTAACTCCCAGCCACCCACCCTTCCCTTCTCCCAACCAAGCCCAACAGATCTTCCAGGATGCCCCTGATCTTGAACTTTGTGCCA
Source organism: Rauvolfia tetraphylla (assembly GCA_030512225.1). Classification (NCBI taxonomy): domain Eukaryota; kingdom Viridiplantae; phylum Streptophyta; class Magnoliopsida; order Gentianales; family Apocynaceae; genus Rauvolfia; species Rauvolfia tetraphylla. The sequence goes on from JAJQKT010000005.1 coordinate 855,982, forward strand.
TAAAAAAAGTAGTACACTGATACCGACACCATCAAATGGAAAAGATCTAAAAAGACAGAGCATTTATCTACTCCCATCTCAGCACGTACCTCTGTATTACCACCAGGTCCTGTTGGAAAGACATCCCTTGGAAGAATATTAAACACCCTACTAGCAATGACAGGGTAAACTTCCTCCAGTATGTCATGGACAGAAGTATTGAATTTGCATATGAGTTGGTTCAATAAAATCAGGAAACCTAAAAGTTCCTTCGGCTGCATTACAAGCATGAGGAAAATAAGGACACTAGAAATTATATAATAGGCATAGGAGGTGAATAAAAATGCGGTTACATCTTTCACAAAACCGCAAATCTTAAACTAGACCAGAGAACATAAATTACTAATTATCCTACAGCACTTTTGAGGATGAATCAAGAAACTTAGCAAAGCAAGATAATTTTTCTCAACTAAACCCTTATACTTAGATAACTAAGAAATATGCTTGATTTTGTAGCTACAGCTAGAAATTAATCTTAATCATAACTGTCCGAGGATGCAAATGATAAATGATCAGAGAATGAAAAATCAAAGAGTGATTAGTAACCACCATTCATGATCAAGAAACCAACTACTAAAGATACCATAGAAACCTTATGAATATGAAGATCATGACGGTTAAAACAATTGAAGGTAGACATTCCTGGAGGTAGCAGCAGTATAACTATCAGTCACAATGATAAAAGGATGCAAGCAGACCTATTTAGATGCCAGAAAAAACATGCTATGCCCCTTGATTACCCAAGAAAGTGGACTGAGGAGCTAATAAACCATAAGTAGAGGATAAATTTATACCTCACTTTCTGCAAGCAACTGTTCTAATGCCTTCGGAAGGAATGGGAAAACAGATGCCCCCAGAGTATCCACCATGCGATGGAGAAATGATGTGACCTACAAATGAGTTCCATTAGCTGCCTATGTGTTTCGGTCTCAAAACAAAGGAATTCAGATCATACCTTAGTACGTAGGGGTTCTGTTCTGGGAAAAACAACAAGAATTTGGAGCAGAACATCCAAAGTCTGAACAAAAACGAAGACAGTAAAATTAGGAGGCAATTAAAATCACAATATCACAGCCAGTTGCAGAAACGAAATAATGTTTACTAATCAGAACCATCACACTTTACATGGAACAGAAGATATCATAAATACAAAATCAAGCTCTTCTTGCAAGGAAGGCAAACAAAAAATCATAGGAACACAGAGAAAGAAATTATATATATGTAAAAGCCTTGTCAACAAATACAAATACAACAACATCCTTCATAATAGTCTGCATTGGTATACTCATTTAGCATACTGATAGTTCACCCACTATTTGGCGGACCAGGCTTGAAACCAAGGCGGATGCTGCTGCTCTGCTCTGTGTGTGTGTGTGTGTGTGTGTGTGTGTGTGTGTGTGTGTAGTGTTAATTTTTCTGAAGCTATGGACGACTTGGTTTGGTGCAAATCAGAAATCAGTGTTTGAAAGCATACATGCACAAGCTCAACAGATTGGTCTATTAACAGATGTAAGTGCTAGGCATATTGTTCTTCTTGTACATCAGATCCTAGGGGTTCCATACAAAACGAGTGGCAATCTAAAAAATACAACCAAATTTAAATGATCCGGGAACCAACTGGGAAACTGAATCATATGCAATAAAAGAACATTCATAGCACCAACCTGCTTGAACATTACACCAATTGCAGGACGACTGGCTGTAACAAGACGCTCACTGAAACCCTGACATCCACATAATCAAGAATTTATTTCAGAAATTTCAATGATTTACCAACGAAGAAAAGAATTGAATGCAGAATCCTAAGCTGGATAAGTAGATTAGCGAAATCTCATCATAGAACAAACATATAAGTTCAGCAGGAAGAAACCTTTCCAACTCTGCCCTAGAAATAAGATATCTGGAAATCACAAAAATGCTTGCCGCCTATCAAAAGGGGGCAAACAGTTGAATAAAGCAAAAGCATGAACTCCACGATATAACGGTAATCACAAGAAGTAAAAGAAAAATGAAAATGGGATACAACATTTCAAGAATAGAAATTGCGGACCTTGCTAAGGGCATTAATGGCCATAATTATCTGCTGGATATTTGCAATCCTCACTGAAGATTCTTCTGGATTCTGAACTTCGGCATTTAAGAGAGCCATCTTAACCTGCTTAAAGTTTACCAATTTCAGCTAAATCGTAATAAGAATCATCCAGACATAATAATTATACACCAGGGCAAAACAAATGAGCCACATCATCTCTGACTTGGGGGGGCCATGTTAAAAAGTTATTGAATAAATCAGCAAGTAAATGACTAAATATAATACAGTCCACAAGGCTTCAACACAGTCGACCTAACAGGTCTGGTTTTTTTTCTTCATTTTTTTTTTTTAGTACAGGAGGTACTGCAGGTCTGAATTTATTCAGCGTTAATTTAAGAGGCTTTTCCGTGTATTCTGCCTGGTGTGGGTTGTATTGAAGCAATCATCACAATTGTGATGATTATACACAGGTTCTGCTAAGGTCTATTTGGAAGTAATCCAAAAGGAAGAAAAGGGCATGGAGGACCATAAAAGTTAATGTAGTATAAACATAACTGACCTGCTGACAAAGAGGAGTAAGCAAGGCGGAAAGGTAATCAGATTGCTTTTCAAGTGGAACATCTTCCATTCCAATTAGTAAGCCAATTGCCTGCAGAGTATTAACAGAATTACAATATAAAAAAATGGCTTGTACTTTTGAATAAGGGTAAAAGTTACTAGTCTCCACAGAAGAAACTATTTACTTCAAATATGTGACTTCCATCTTCAGATACTGAAAGTTGTTCAGGTGCAGAATCCATTCTCGTAAATTGAGCAACCTTACCTTGCAAACTCTGATAAGCAGATTCAGTGATGAGAGAAGTGAGTTAAATGGAGAAGAGTACAGCAATACGTAAACTCTCCTAACAGAATTATGGATGTTTTCAGTAAGAACACAAACATGATGAGTATAATTCTGATATACCTGCAAGATTGTCTCAATGAAGGGAACAAGCTTTGATTTCAATAATTTCACAACCCTCATGAAAAGATAACTAGCCCTGCGACCCACATTGACATTTGGGTGGTTTATACCCCTTTCATCAAGAAAAGCGCCTAATGCCAGAGGTATGTATTGGGTATTTTCTTGAACAAATTTCATATATCTCGTTATTGTCTCCAAATAAACGAGTGCAACAAGCCTATTAGAATGGCAAGGAAACCTCGTAGACAAAAGCATTGGTACCAGCTCCCCCAAGAGACCACTTCCAGTCCTAATTGTTTCGTCAGTCATCGACTCTCCAAAAGAGTAAAAAAGGGAAAGAGCAGCTTCTACTTCTTCAACATTTCTATCAGCAGAAGACGCGACAGCATTAGCTAATGAGTTTCTAATAAAAGTCTGAGTCACCTCCGGTGCCACACGACCCACACTGCGAAGCAATACCAATAGATCCTTCCGAAATTCCACCATCCTATCTTCCTCTTCCTTCCCAACTTTGTCCAAGATGTCAAGATTATTTCGGTAGACAGGGTCAAAACGTATCTGGGCTCGAATAACTTCCAGTATCTGGCCCACGTGAAGCAGCTGCATCTCTGTCAATGAAGAAAGATTCTTCATGGTGCCAACGTAAACTGAAAGAAACTGCACAATGCTGAAGGTTGCATCCACCTCGCAATTCTGAATGACATAAAAAACAGAAGGCAGAACTTCATTCAAGAGTTCCACCGAAATTCCCTTACCATCCCCCAATTCCAATCGCTTGGAACATTCCAAAATCTCATTGGCATACCCAGTAAGCAAAGCAGCTACTTTGAAAACCAACTCAGAGTCAATATCATCTGCAGCCACCAGACCAAAAACTCTCCTTATTTGTAGACTCTGCAAAAGTGTAAGCTTGGATTGTGGGTCCATCCGCTTAGAAACAACAGCAAGCACACAACTGGCAGCAGCACCACGCACTTGATCCATCAACCCATCAGACAACATCAATTCAAATAACAACCGAATGAAGGTATCATTTGCTACCAAACCAATGTCAATCCAGGATACAAATCTCCTGGTACAGTCTAAAGCACTAGTACATAAATCTGGGTCCAAGTTCTTATACACTGACACAACATCATACCACGCCCTAACAATTTGAGGTACACACTGCTGCCGCATGGCATCCTTAATTCGCCCCGCAACAGCCACTTCCTCCGCATTTCGGGGATATTCCAAGCTAATCAATTCATCATCCATTGCATTTAAAACTCGACAAAACATATCTATAACTATTGTTCCTTTACTAAGATTTGGCAAAAAATCAATAAATACTGAAGGCCAAATTAACGGATACTCGAAAAAAATTAGTGTAACAAGAACCTGAGCAAGCTTGTTCTTTATAAATGCCGGGCTATCCAAAACCCTTACTGAGTTCTGACCATCAACAGTCTCGTAACAAGCCATGGAAAACACTGATTTCCGAATAAAAGACTTCTCCTCAGGATTCATTGATGAGTAACGAACACGCAGGACATCGAGCAGGCATTGCAGGCACCAGAACTGCACCTGAACAAGCTTACTATAACATAGGCGCTCTATACATATGCTGCAAATTAATGGGTTCTCTTTAATTTGCTGACAGAAAGCGATGGCCTGTGACTTCAGAACTGAATCAACCGTTCCCGATTCATCAAAACTGATTACAATTGCTTTTTCGAGGTCATCCATCACAGTTTGCAAAAACCTAAACCCCAAAAGGCAACCTTCGTCACTACAGCCACACAAAATTAATTTAGAGAGTCCAAGTTCTTCTTTGTTTCCTCAGTTGAGAATTTTTGGTTTCTTTGCAGAGAAGGATGCTATACAAAGGGATAAGATGACTATAAATCCAATAGAAGCAAATGTAGGAAATCAGCGAAGGCCTACCCGGAACATGACTTCCCTGAAAATAGGAAACATAGAAGCAGGAATTTACAGGGGTTATTGGACAGACAGATTGAAAATCCTTAGGGTTTTAGGTAAAAAGAATGGGTCAGGCTCTAGGGTTCTTGAAGTTGCCTGGCGCTTGCCCTGTGCTATTTTCAAAATTTTCTGTTGATTTTGTGGGTTTTTCTTTCTCTTTTAAATAAGTAATGGTTTGACAGAGACGAGTGACTGTGGTGCTTAGAGGAAGAAAGGAACTGCGAACAGAGCTTTTGAGGGAAGGAAGAAGAGCCCGGTGGCTTTTCAACTCAGCCTATTTATACCACCCTCAATTGCACAAAAATACCTCTCCTTAAAATAATCGAATTCCAAATTTCAAAAGAAACGAAGTGTTATTGTAAAATGAATTGCTAGTTTGGGTATTTTTAGATAGGATTTGAGTTTAAATTTTTTTATTTTGAATTTGGTAAAATAAATTTTTTTGAGAAAATATGATGAATTACAAATTCAAAATACACCCTAGCCTATATATATATATATATATATATATATATATTACCAAAACATTTTTACTCTCTCTCCTCCTCTAAACCTTCCAAGACCTTGATTTTATTTTCTAGAGTTTTTTAATTTTTAATTAAAACAATTTTCCTACCTTTTAACTCCAATTCCAACTCTAATACTATACAAACTCTTCTACTACTAAAAAAATCAAAACTCACTTCTAACTCTAATACTATACAAATTATTCTATTACTATTATAATTTGAAATGTATTTTTTAATTTAAATCAAATTCTTAATAACTTTTTACTATCTCCACATAATTTCATCTACTGTTATTTTCTCCACAAATTTTTTCTTTTTTCATAAATTTTTCCTCATAAGGTTTTTTGTCGTCGATCCTTTTTTTTTAAATTTAAAAAATAATATTTTTTTTATACATGTTACTTTATTCTCTTCAATTTTCTCTTTCACTTTAATATTTGACCTCTTAATTTAATAAATAGTATTATAGATTTGATTTTCTATTTCTGTTTTTGAAGAAATAATTTATTTTTTCTTGAGAAGCTTATCAATCCTCATTGTATCTCTTATTGTTCAAAAGATTTTACGAATTAATTTTTTTAAAAAATATTTATTTTCTTTAATTTATTAAGAACTTCTTTGTGTACAAGTAAGATGTTTATGAATTTATTTATATTTAAAGAAGATTTTTTTTTTTTTGTTGAGAACCTTTTGGGATAGAGATCAAAATGGAAAGATTATTTCATATTTCTTCCTTTAAAATGGAGAAAAATGTATGAGTGTTATACACATTATAAGCATAAGGCACATTTATGATATTTTAATTTTTTATTCAAATAAGTATTTTATCTTTATTATTTTTAAATTTTGAAATATGTCTTAGAGGTTTCTTTAGTTAAATCATGTTATTCCTTTTAGTTTATTTTTTCTTCTTCAATATGAGTTAGTGTAATTCTTTTTAGGACTAATATATTTTTTTTTTAAACTTTTTGAATTTTCTTATTATCAACAAATCTTCAAGTTGTACATAACTTTCATATATAGTTATTTATTTGCTCTCTTTTTGTTAGCTTATTTTACTTTTTAGTTTTATTTTTAGCATCATTAATGCTTTTTCCTTTTACATCTTTCATGTATTTTCTTTTTTTGTTTTGACTGAATGATAGAATATATTTTATATTTTTAGTTATTTTAATAGAAAATTATTGAGTTTTTGTTTTATTTAATAGATTTTGAAGATTCAAGTTTTTTTTTCATTTGTTTGAACAAAAGACTTTAAGAATATTTAACTGTTTAGTTCTTATTATATATTACTCCAATTTGATCAATATCTATTACTATCTAATTTGATTCTTCATTTGCTAAGTTTTAAGGATAAAAGTGTCTAATTTACTGTTAAAACATTCCACACCATAATATGCATAACTTTGTAGTACATTAGACATGAAATGTAATAATTGATAGATTTTATTTTTTTATTTTTGTCTTTTTACCAAGTGAATATAAAATAAAGAAATAATTTTGTAAAGTATATGAACACTATAGTTTTTTTGTGATGGATCAAGAACACGATTTTTTTAAAAAAAGTTGAATAATGACCGAGAATATTTTTATTTTGAAAATCTTTCTTTGAGGTTTTTAATTATAAAATACTAATTTTTTATTTTTTATGTTATTTATTTTTTAAGAATGGAGGGAGACAAGTAAGGGGAGAAGAATTTTAATTTTCACAATAATTTTATTACAAATATGTTTTATTTTTTTTAAAGAGTCAAAAATAAATAATTAAATGATAAAAAGTTCTCTTTTTCTCTTATACATAACAGGGGGTAGAAGGTGAATACGATAGAATAATTGAAAGACAATATCGTAAAATTAATTTACTTTAAATATATAAAAAAAGTATAACTTACAATGTATTTTTTATTTCTTTCTTTTCATCTTAATTACATATGCTTAATCATTAGTACATAATTTTTTAATTAAATATATAAATTTGCTTCATATTTTTTGTAATATCTCTAATAACTATTTATATAATAACACGTATTAATTTATCTTTATAATATTTTTTTAAAAGGAAAATTAACTCTGTTACTAAAAAAAAGGCATATTCATGGTCGTGCTATTAAATGTATTTTTTAGTGATATTTAAAACAAAATTTTCTTTTTAAAAATCTATTCTCATTATACATTTATTTTTTTAAGAAGTAATGTATATCCCGTGCAAAAGTGTTTTGGAGGAGGAGAGAGAGTAAAAGTTACTCATAATTATACTATTAAATATATTTTTTTAGTGATATTTAGAACAAATTTTTCTTTTTAAAAATCTATTCTCATTATATACTTATTTTTGAAAAAAATAATGTATATCCCATGCAAAAGTATTTTAGAGGAGGAGAGAGAGTAAAAGTGTTTTTATTAATGTAAAATTTTTATTAATGTATTTCAATATCTATAAACTAGCCAAAGATGCAGAGTTTGTTCTTTGTTGTCCAGCGAGTTATTTACGAGATATACAATCAAATGTATTTATCTATGTAGATGTGTATATATCTCTCAATATATAATTTATCAATTATAATATTTAATTATAAATTTTACACAACATATGTATTATTGAGAGATTTTTATTTACATCACATTCAGAAAAATGGACACAAGTTAGTAGAAGACCATGTAAATTTCTGTATAAGCTTTCATTTACATTTGTGATGCGTTCACCTATATTCAAGGAAGATAAAAGTCTTTCGCTCTTAGTAACTTTTGCCATTAAAATAAATTGGTGTGAAAAGTGTTTACAACTTAAAAAATGTGCAAAATTTCTTGATACATTCAATTAGGTAATATTTTATTAAATTAAGATGCTAAGCAATTTGATATGCTTATAATTTCTTAAATATATAACTAAATTTTTTTTTACTAAATTTGCAGATAGTGATCTCTTTATTAAGACATTAGAAGAATTATTAAACAAGTACTTCAACATCTTATCAGGTTTAACTTGCTTAATTATATGTATATATCTTATGAATATTCGACATTCTAATTATTTATTTTATATTTTATTATTCATTATTAAAATAATTTACGTAATAATTTTTTATTATAAATTATTTCTCCGTGCATAGCACGGATTTTTTTGGCTAGTACTATTATACTAACACCATGCAGAAATTGGTTTATTAGTATAAACAGAAGAGTTCTACTTGTGTTTTCTTTTCTTTTCTTTTTCATCTATCATTAATCTAGTTTAAGAACCATCTTTTTCTCCATTAATGTTAAAAGGGTTAATTCTATTTTAGTACCCTAAAGTAGGGAGTGTTATCAATTGAGTATCATATCTTTTTATATTGTCAATCAATGATCAAATTTTATTTGTCTGTCAATTTAAATTGCTAAAAAATATAAAAAATCTTTTGTACTTTTTTTTTAAAATTGATGCCATGTTAGTACTCCAAAGTTAAAAGTATATCTCATCTTTTAAAATTATCAATTAAGGAATAAATTTTAATTGATATTCAAATAATTCGATCAAAATTCTTAAATGATCAATTTACCATTTAAATAGAAATTAAAATTATAATTTTATCTTTTTACTCAACTAATTAATAAAAAATAAATATTCAATTTAATTTTTTAAAAATAATTTATTATCTTTTTTCTCCTAAATTTCATATTCATTTCTTTGCCCTTCATCCTCCCACCATCCCTTTACTTTAAGGTACTAAAATAAAATTAACCCATGTTAAAATGGTCAGAGTTAATAAGGAGAGTTGAGGAAATATGTAAAATAAACAAACATATAGCAATTTTTTACACAATCCTTCAACTATTGTGGCAAAAAATACCCAGCTTTTGATGACTTGTTTTTAGAAATTAACAAATTTGAATACCATGAACATATCAATAATTTTCTGAGGGAAAGAAGAAGAAGATTGAGTAAGGACTCTAAATAAGTCTAGGTTGACAGATCCTTCATGGAGAATTGAGAAAAAATCTCAATAAATATGAGAAAGATCTTGCCTCAAAATCTTAAAATAGAAAATGGTTTGTAGTAAAAGTAGAAAATGAGGGCATGAAAAGCAAGGGAAAAACAAGAATATCTGCCCAAGCTCCGAGTGCCGACCAAAGCCATTGCACAGAGATGGCCGGTGAAGGGTGCGCAGAGAGGGGGAGGAGGAGAGTGAAGAGAGAGAATAAAATCATCTTCTTCTTATTGATTTGTTTTTAGGATGTGATTGGATATGATTTAATTTTGAGATTTTTATTTTAAATTTTATAAAAGTTAAATTATTTATAAGAGAAGATGTGAGTCTCATAATTAAAATTTTAAGTTTGATTTTATCGTAAAAGTTAAATTATTTATAAAAATAAATATAAATTTTATAATATATTTATTTATTTATTTATTAATTCATATTAACATACTTATAAATTAAAGAATGTGTAATATGAGCAAATCACAAAACACCATTGTAAACTTCTTACCTTCATTTTATATAAAAGACTTCAATAGGATTTCTGGTTCTACGTCCTTGGTCTAAAACTTGGAAGCCCACGAACTTGGGCTCCCGCATTTTACAGAAACAATAAGTAAGCCCAATGATAGTTGGCATATGTAGTGTGAGGTACTTGATTTTTATTTTTTATTTTTGTTCCGAAATTGGTGCTGTTTTCGTTAATCAAAACGAAGCAAAAGAGTATAGAATATTACACTTTTGGCTCCTGATATGCAAAAAGTCCGCCATTTGTAGAACTATAGTGAGATTAGATTGAAAATCAATAAAAATTTTAATTTTTCTTATTTTTTTATTTTAAGCCTCATTTTTTATCTCATAAACAATTCACTTTTACGATTTACAATACAACTTAAAATTAAAAAAAAAATCAATTCAAATACACTGTAAAAGTAGATGGCTTAACTATCTCTATACTATAATTGATTGTTTATTACCCTATCATGAACTCTACTAATTTGAAAATGATGTAATTTTTGAAAGATAATTTGATCATCTAAATCTAAATTAATATGCATTCATTTCTCTATTTGACAGGAATAGGAATGTTTATATTCAATTTTACACAAAACATATAATTTCTTATCTAGATTTTATGATATTCAAAACTCGAATGATGCATAAGAGGGCACTAAGATATATTATATTTATATATTTGTCTATTTTTAGAGGGAAGCACATGCCATATATTGGCAAGAAACCTAAATGCAACATTTTGTTTTTAAGAATTATAACTGAGAGTCGAACTCATAACATTGCATTAGTATTAACAATTCATTTAGTAATTATTTCAAACTATTGGGTTAAAGTGCAACACTTTCGTATAATTGTAAAAGCCATTGCGGCCCTTTGTTGCATCAATTTGGTTAGTTTCGCGTAAGATAACCGATTAACGAAGCGTTAAGAAGAAGGAAATACAGTCATTCCCCTTTTAACACGAGAATCGCAGACGGAATCCTCATTGGTGACTGTTAAGTTCCCCTAAATCTAGGGAAACCAGCTGCTTTATAAACACAATACCTAAGGCATACAATCACGTTTTCTTAGTCATAGTAATTAGCAAAAGATAGCAACCAAAAACTTTATTCGGACAAATAAACTCAAAATTTAACTATTTTCACTATGAAATCAAATTTATTGAAAATAATTTGTCAAAACAGGAGCCAGAATTGTGAATTAATACAATTTTTGTTGTGTTTAAGTGATGAAATTAAAACTTTTATTAATAACGAAGTCTAACTAATCTAGAAATCAGCTTACACGTTGACCGTCCTTTTAAAAAAAAAAAAAAAAATCTTGAGTTATAGTACCAAAAAATAATGGAAGCGTAAATAATCATAATGAAGTATCTTGAGGGCATTTGCAGCATGCAACGGCGCTCATGCATGTCAATAGCTTGCACGTTGCGCAAGCATTCTCTCGCACGCAATGCGACATGTTGTCCGCACGTCTTCCTCTGCCACACCGTTTCTTGTCATTATTGTTGGTTTTTTGGATAGACTTCTAACATTTTTCTGCTCGTGATTTTATTTTATCCCCTGAGATGATAATAAATACTGCTACTCTTTTTTTAAAAAAAAATATAAATTTTCATTCGTTAACCTCTACATTGAATATAATGTTTTTAAACATTATTAAAGACGTAAAATTGACCACTTTGTGAGTGTATTATGAAATGATAATATTTGGCCATAATGTTTGATTAAGGGTGATTAAAAACTTGTCTCGACTTGACGCATTGGTTAGGGCAATGTACCTCCATCTAACATTTTATTCACAGTGTATATATATAATTTCTTCCTAAATGTGGACGGGTAAAATTTTTATTTGGAATCTTTTACTTTCAATTTTTAAAAAAATAAATAAATACTTTCAAATGTGAGAAAATGGATTCAAGTGGAAATATGTCGTTTTTAAACCCGATTTAGAAAATCATGTTTTATTTTACAAACAATTTTAATCTCATGAAATTCAAAAGAAGATTTCCAAACGTGAATGCAATTCAAATGCGAAAAGGCAATTAATAAAACTAATATTTAATCCGCATAAGGTTATAAATTTGATCAACATCTATCTTTTTAAAAATACAAGGTAATTACAGTCCATAAACTATACCATTAATCAATTGTAAAGGCAATTAACTATTCTTAATTATTTAAAATAAATTATTTATAATTTTTTTAAAACTAAAAATTATATTTAACTGTTATTAACTATTTGTTCATTTATAATTTTTAATTTATATAAACTAAAAAATTATTTTTAAATAAAAGGTAAAAAATAAAAAATTATTTTAATTTTAATAATATTATTTTATAAATATTTATTTTTCAGTTGATTATTTTTTTTTTTTTCAGAATATAGCATTTCAAGCTAACTCTTTCGGCCAGTTTCTTCACAAACTTATTTTTTTCTCGAATTGAGGAACAGATATTTGACAAATCCAACCAGAATTTGATAACAGAGTTTGTAAAGGTTGCGGCTCACAACATCAGAGATGCCTCAGTAGTCAGCGCTCCTGACCTCTTTGGACGGAGAAAAACCGCCCAGAAATTTTGACTTACCGGTGGAGGTAGGAAATCTTTCTGCAGCCGTCTACGGCATTACTGCATATGCCACCGTTAAAACATGGTCCTAGTCCTACTGGTAGTTCGCACCGGCCCCCACCGCAAAGTCCTATACGCGTCGGCGCTAGCTGCTTACCTTGCGCTACAGTACAAAATCAGAAAAGCAACCCAAACCCACCCAAGAATTCGGTAGTTCGTCCATGTCGGCGGTCAATGTCGCTGCTTGCCGTTGAATCTGGGAGTATTTGATTAAGTAAGGATGATTAATCATCAGCATCCTCATGAGTTCAGTTGTAAGCAGCAGTAGTAATCCAGTGATTAATGGAGATAGGAGAGTATCACTCGACTGGGATTCTGATTGAATTAATCGGAAGTGCAAGTCTGCTAGTAGTCGATTCTCACGGGGGCCCACGTGCCACTGGCGGTCGTCAATCACAAAACACCTTCTTGCCGTCTCTGCTGACCACGTGTCTTTGATGCTTCTTCGAAACACGCCACGTGCATGTCCCACGACTCACACGTTCACTTGTAGAGAAAAATGCAGTTCCCAGGAAAAACCACATGGAAAATTAGAATTACGACGTCCTTATTGGAAGTACTGTTACCTTTCCCAGAACGTCTAGAGGAACGTGGAGAGAGGCACGGTACACTTACGAATTTCCCAAACTACCCCCTATCTCAAACTGTTCATCTTCCTTCTAACTCAAACGCGGAGCATTTGTTTCTCTTACACCTGATGACACTAATTTATTAATTATAGTACAAATTATTTTTTATTTAATTTTTTAAAATTTAAAATTTACTTAATATTTTTTTAAATTTAAGTTTATTTTTAAAAATTTAAAAATTTTTATACATATATTATATATATGATAAATAATGTACATTAATTAGAAATTAAATTTTAAAAAATTTTTAATTTTAATTTTAATTTTATTTCAAAAAATTATAAAAGATTTATACTTTAAATTAAAATTTTAATACAATTAAAACTAAAAAAAGAAAAAAATTAAAACAAGGAGAACAAGAAAAAAATAATATTATATTATAAGTGCATGTTATTATATTATTTGTAACTTATGACTTTCGTTTGAAAAGAAAACAAAGAATTGTTACCTGTGAATTTAATTTATACATTTTGCATGAATTAAAAAGATTAATATTTTCTTTTCCTAAAATGCTTTCTTATGAAAAAGAATATAATATTCTCCAACTATATATAATCAGGGTGGTGAGTAATCAACTTGCGATCTATCCAAAAAAAAATAAAAGAATAATCATCTGCTTTCTATCTGCATGGACGGCTTTCGTATGATGAGTGCGCATCACTCGCCTCTGGCTTGGCTGATGGCTCTCCCTAGTTCTCCTTCCGTGCTTGACTTGCTTTCAGGATTGAGGCTGTCCACACCGGATGAGAGGAGTAGAGGTCTTAAGAAAATATCTAACGGGGAGAGGGGACCCCCATGTTCCAACTTGCTCAGAGGTTTAGATTCAGTGCGTTACCCCTCATATAAACACGAGGAAAAGGGCTTATTGTTTCTGTTTCAAAATTTGTCTTACTTTTTTTAAAGAAGAATTATTTGTAAAGGAAGAAATAGATTAAAAATAAAAAATGTATGTTAATTTTTATATTTAGAAAGAGTCCAAACATGCCTAAAAATAGAATATGTATTTGGTCATGATATTCTTTAGCATAGTAGGAGAACGAAAATGTAAATTGACATCAATACTCATGAGATGCTTTTAAGTAAATGAAGATAAATTGGCGAAGATTTTCAAGTATGTTTTATTTATTATTATTACTGGTGAAATATTTAAGGGATATCATTTATCGGTGAGTAATAATGCTGGAACTCTCTTATAGTTCCAAAAAAGGAAAAATCAGAGTAAAAAAGATTCCGTTATTTCGGGTATTCGCTGAGGCCACTCTCGTCCTTTCACAACTTCCTTTTCCTGGTCTTTAAGCAACAATAAGTAGAGAGAGAAAAAATGAAAAAAAAAAGAAAAAGGAAAAGAAGGAACAATAAAGGGGGAGAACTCTATTCCCACTTCCCGGAAGGAAAATCACGTCACAGCAATCAATCGCAGTCGGAGGAGGAAAAGAAGTAGAAGGAAGAAGGAAGGAGAAGACCCTGAAACTCTTCAAAGATTTCTCTCTCTACCGAAATTTTAAACCGTCTTCTGCCTCCTTTCTTCTTCAAAATTAGGGTTAGGGTTTGTAATTTTCACCCGAATTCACGCATTTCACTTTCTTGACTCTTTTTTTGTTCCTTTCTCTACTGCGAGCCCTGAAATTTCTAGTCCTTTATCTATATATTCTCCCTGTACATATTGCATTCAACTTCAAATATTTCAAATCCGACCTTTGCTTTTCCTTCTAATTTCTTCAAAATTAAAATTAACAAATTTTTTTCTGTACATAAAACTGACTCTAGGAAAAAAAAGAAAAAGAAAAATCCTAGTGTTGTTGCACAGGCTTGAATTCAGCTCCAATCATGGCCGTTCCGACCATTGCTCTATACGCAAGTCCACCGAGCAGTGTTTGTTCGACGCCGCATCCATGCCAGATCAACTCGCACGCTTCATACGACTTTGATTTAAATAGCCGATCGTCTTCTGCGTCTTCGGCGACGGCGGCTCCGTCGCCATCGCAGAAGCCAGTTGTCGGTGGTCTCTCGCGGCTACTTTCGTCGACCCCTACAGTGAAACACGCAAATTATTCAAGTCCAACCGAGGAACTGGGGTCATCGTTGTGGCATGATAGGAGCGGAGAGGAATTGAGCTGCGGCTCGTTTCGGTACTCGTCTTTAAGCGCTTCCTTGAAGCGGGATCAGTGTTATCAGAGCCCAGTCTCGGTGCTTCAGGGGCCGGTCTCGTGTAGTACAAGTAGCGGGATTGGTTCTGTTTCCATGTCGAGGAGTCCATCGATGAGAATTGGTGAAAATATCGGCTCTATCCGATCTGGTAGTGGGGGCTTGTTCAGTGGATTTGTGCGGCATGCTTTAGGGTCTTTTGTAGATTATGATTCACCGTGTCGTGAACTGGCTAATGAGTTGGATTCTACATCTGGTTCGGTGGATGAGCTCACATTTAACATGGAGGATAATCTTTCTGTATCAGATTTAGAACCTTCTGCTAAAGATTTGCTGTTGAATGCACAGTGTAGGCATAAGATATTTTATGATGATTTTGTAATTAAGGCGTTTTATGAAGCTGAGAAAGCTCACAGAGGGCAGGTAATATATCTGATCATCCTTTACATCCTTTTTGTTTTCAAATTGTATGTTTACTGGACTCAGAAATTTTGTCTGGGTTCTTTCTAGGTGCGAGCA
This sequence comes from Rauvolfia tetraphylla, assembly GCA_030512225.1. Classification (NCBI taxonomy): domain Eukaryota; kingdom Viridiplantae; phylum Streptophyta; class Magnoliopsida; order Gentianales; family Apocynaceae; genus Rauvolfia; species Rauvolfia tetraphylla. The sequence continues at coordinate 871,886 of JAJQKT010000005.1, forward strand.
AGTGGGCATCCTTACTTACAGCATTGTGTTGAAACTGCGGTTCTGCTCGCATTGATTGGGGCTAATTCCACTGTAGTTGCTGCTGGGCTGCTTCACGACACTCTAGACGATGCTTTCATCACTTATGAGCACATTTTCAAAACGTTTGGTGCTGGGGTTGCGGATTTGGTTGAAGGGGTACGTGCCATTCTTTGTGATGAATAATTGTAACTGAAAGCTTTCTCATGCGGTTTTGCAACCGTTGTTGTTTGGTTGTTAATTAACAATCATCGGCATTTCTTCTCTTTAGAATTTTTTATTTAATGCCGTAGCAAATTGCCGAGTGGAGCTTCTGGCCCTGTTTTCTTGTCTTTTACCTCCCTTATATCATATTTGGGAGTTACTTCGTAGCGTCATGGATTAATATGTTTATTTATTCATATATACTAAAAATGTGATCAAATATTGAAGAAAATGGAGAGATAAAAAAGTATATGCAGTTCTTATTCTGAGAATTAAATCCTGGGATATAAAATGGGAATGAAAATCATTCTGAGAACTGGTGTGTGTTTACTAAAGGTTATTTAATAGCAATGATTCTTCTCTTAGGTGTCAAAGCTGAGTCAGCTGAGCAAGCTTGCTCGTGAGAATGATACAGCTTGTAAAACTATAGAGGCAGATCGGTTGCACACTATGTTCCTTGCAATGGCAGATGCCAGGGCTGTACTTATAAAATTAGCTGATCGGTTGCATAACATGATGACTTTGGATGCATTACCCTTTATCAAGCAACAGAGATTTGCCAAAGAAACTTTGGAAATATTTGCTCCTCTGGCCAACCGGCTAGGAATTTCTACTTGGAAAGAGCAGCTTGAAAATCTCTGTTTTAAGTATCTCAATCCTGATCAGCACAAAGAATTGTCGTCTAAACTTTTGAACTCCTTTGACGAGGCTATGATTACTTCTGCTGTTGAGAAATTAGAGCAAGCTCTAAAAGATATATCCATTTCGTATCATGATCTATCTGGGAGGCACAAAAGCTTGTACAGCATCTACTCTAAAATGTTGAAGTATGTTCTCTCTTTTCTGCATTCAATTTTATATTCTGGTACGTTTTCTGTTTTGAGGGTAGTTTTATCAAATGGAAGCATTATATATAATGTTGTACAGGAAGAAGCTGAACATGGATGAGATTCATGACATTCATGGGCTGAGGTTGATAGTGGAGACAGAGGATGATTGTTATAGAGCATTGGGAGTAGTTCATCAACTATGGCACGAAATACCTGGGAGATTCAAGGATTACATTGTCAGTCCAAAGTTCAACGGGTAGAAGTTTATATAACTTGAGATTCATTTTATTGCTAGCTGGAAATTTTGTTTCTTAACCGAGTCTGAATAAATGCAGGTATCAATCTCTTCACACAGTAGTTTTGGGTGAAGGTATGGTTCCCCTTGAAATACAGATTCGAACAAAAGAGATGCACTTGCAGGCAGAGTATGGGTTTGCGGCTCATTGGAGATACAAAGAAGGAGATTGCAAACACTCTTCCTTTGTGCTTCAGATGGTTGAGTGGGCACGCTGGGTTGTCACCTGGCAGTGTGAAACAATGAGCAAAGATCGGTCATCCATTGTTTACTCAGACTCTATGAAGCCACCTTGCACATTCCCTTCTCATTCTGAAGATTGCCCCTACTCTTGCAAACCTTGTTGTGGGCCCGATGGACCTGTTTTTGTCATAATGATCGAGAATGAGAAGGTATTGCTTTTTCTTTTTCATGATGTGGATTAAGCTAATCTCTTCATGTTCCCTGTGTTCTTTGTTGTTTTCTTAGAAGCAAATCCACCCATGCCCGTAATTATGTTACTCCTTATCAAATCAACGGGTGTTTGTTGTTTTTTATTTTGGTTGTTCCGGGGGAGGGGGGGAAGGTTTTAAAGAGCATCTGTTTTGAGAATCCATGCTGTCTTTGGTAGTGTATTAGTTCAGGTAGAGTGAGATCCTCATTCATATCATGTATGGTCTTGTAGATGTCCGTACAGGAATTTCCTGCCAACGCAACTATCAAGGATTTGTTAGAGAGGGCTGGTCACGGAAGCTCAAGATGGGCTCATTATGGATTTCCTTTGAAGGAAGAGCTGAGGCCTAGGTTGAACCGCGCACCCGTTTGGGACCCTTTGTGCAAGCTGAAAATGGGGGATGTGGTGGAATTAACTCCATCGATACCAGACAAATCATTGACAGAGTACAGGGAGGAGATCCAACGTATGTATGAGAGGGGGCTCAGTGTATCAGGGACAACGCCTTCTGCTGGTACCATGGTGGGCTCACGGAGCTGACCTTTCTGTTTCTTACACCTTGGTCCTGATGGTGTAACCATAACCTTATTTTTGTATATAAACGATAATTTTTGTACAGAAGTATTATTTCATGGTTCTGGTATGAAAGATGGAAATGGGCTTACTGAAGCATTTGAATCATTTATGCTTTCTTTGTTTTGTTGGAATTTTTTGCATGCGGCATTGCGGTTTCCTCATTGTTGAGTAAATTAAATTGGCAGAATGTTGTAATCGGATGCCGGCATGGGAATTTAGATGCCACTGGGCATGGGAGATGGAGATGCCGCAGCGGGAAACTAGCTTGTGGAGATTAATTTAATTGTTTTAAGCTTACTTTTTACTTGAAATTTGGGGAAAAAGGTCTAAGAAAGAAAGGCTTGGCGAGTAAGAACAACAAATGTGTGTTGGTTATGGTCTGAAACTCTCGCCGCACCCGTGGGGAGGTCTGATCATGTTGACGCAAAAGGGAACCAATTAACCATTAATCATACTTCATTGCAAATGTTCGATTTAGTTGAGCCAACAGGCTAAGATGTATTATTCTTGATTGTTGATTTTTTTAAAAATAATTAAAAAATAAATATTTTAAAAAATTTATACTTAAAATTAAAATAAATTTTTTATATTTTAATAATTTTAATAAGTAAGAGTTAGTTTAAATAACACCTCTAAATGAACTTTTTAAAAATAGTTTTTCAACTTATTTTAGTTAAAATTAAAAATAGTTAAAATAGCTCCAAAATAATTTTTAATTAAAAAGGATATACAATTTATTTTAAACAATTGAAAACATATAAATATATTAAGCATCTGATCCTTTTTAGTGTTACCATTCTTTAATTCTTTGTTTAGATTCTTAGTATTACAAATTCCAATAATCACAGAATCATCCATTGTTTCACCCAAAGTTTCTCTCTGGCTTGATCTAATTTGTTGCCCATTAATGTATTTCTTTTATAAGGCGTTAAGTCAGTTAATAACAAACACTCTTATGAAGACAAAAGTCCTAAGTTCAGATTTGCCAATGTATCAAGAAAAGAACCAATGGCTTCTTTGCTTCCCTATCAATTTTGACAAATTCGAGTGCATATTTATTTGGCAGAAAACTCCACACCACTTTTACAGATATTATAGAACATTCTCATTTATCCTTAACAGTTTGAAGGAGTAAGCAATATATAAAGAAAAGATGCAACAACGGTCATATAAGAGTGAAGATTCCTTTCTTGAATGACCTCCGCAGGAAAGCCAGCAAGAGTAAAATTGACTCCGTCATCGTTTCATGGGTGCTAGGAATTGGCATATTCAATTCTTTTGGCAGAAAACTGTAAACTGGTAGAGGAGAAGTTGATAATTTCATGTTCTTTGTTACTCAAAACATATGATTCCTGCCTTGCTAGCATTGTTGTGTTAGATGTTCTTACATATGGGGAGAAGCAGCACTATGCTTCTCTTACATTCTTCTTGCCCATCTGAAAAGGTAGAAAATCAACTTATGTAACGCACTTGTTTATTGATGGGAGGAGGAATTTGAAGATGAGAGCTGGGGATTGAGTCCTCTTTTATCTCCAGAAGAGTTGGTGGACGGAAGATTGCCACGACAAGACGCAGATGAGCATGACTAGAATGCCAGCAAGTCCCCAAGAGGAATTTCCAATTCTAAGGACAGACGAAGCTTCTGGTGATGGAAATAAGGATCCTCCATTCTCTCTCTGCTTTGAAGAAGATGAAGTGGTCTTAATGGCAACTATCAATCCAACAAGAATCACAGGTAGCACAAAGCCAGAGCTCCATCTCGTCTCATGTCTGTACTCATTTTTCCTGTCCACGTACAAGGGCGAAAGCACCACCGCTGATACCAAAGCCAGAACCATAGCCACACCTCTATGCGACGAATTTTGAGCGTGCGTCTCCATTGCTGGACTCAGAATTGAAGTATCAGAGGTTGGATTTCTTGCAGCAAGAGAAACCAACTTGATACCAGGACAATGTCTTGGTGATAGCAGGGGACTTTTATCAATTTATACTGGAAAGGAAAATGGGACGGTAAAGGAATCAAGGTGGAAAGCTTGGCACTTGATGGGAAAAAGTTAAGAGACAGCCGTCCAAAAAGCAAAAAGGTGAGAGAAGAAAAGGATAAATAATCGAAGAAAGCTTGGGGAACAGGGGAAAAAGAAGGGGAAAGATAAGAAAGTTGTAATCTAACCGCGGGAAGCAAGGAATTTTTCTCTACCTCTTTTACTCGTATTCATACTTGACCCCAAGAAATTCTCTCTTTTGCTTCGTGAGATTGAAGGGTATCTGGCTGTTTTTAAGCTCACTTTCATCTGTTATGCTGATCATGCCATGACTCCCCTCTCCCAACTTCTGCAGATGGATATCCAAGTCAAATTTGGGAGCAGACATGGCCATGTGCCGTTAATAATTATTGATTTGAATGAATCATCCTTAGTTAGTCAATCAATTGATTGGGCATTACTCATAATAAATGTATCTAAAAGTCGTCCTGGGGGAAAAGATTAGGCCCTCTTTTACTCATAATCATCTGATCTGATGCAAACAAATATCAGAGGGCATGCATGGTAGTAGCAGAGCATCTTGAAGGTGATCCAACAGACTGGCTGCTATATAAATCTGAGCAAGCAGACGTGCCAGGGAAAATGCCGGATGATTGGTTAAGCCTGCCACTCCCGGAGCTGGTAGGATACTGCTAAAGAGGCCTAAACTAAGCAAAGCAACCAAACAATAGGGAAACTTGTTCAATTTCTATTGTAGCCAACCCCAAATGGTCCAGCTACAAAAGCTCGCCACGATGCTTGATGCTTTTGACTCAGCTTTCGAGGGTTAAAAATTTATTTATGATGCTTTTGCAGCCAACCCCGGGGCCAAATGGTCCAGCCACATAAGCTCACTGCGAGGAGATGCTTAAGGTCATCTTGGGACAACTACTGCAATTAATAAGTTGTTGCTTACATTCATGAGCAGGAAACTACTTGATCATGCTGGTAATCACAATCCCGTCCCTTTCCACTGGGAGAGGAAATATACATAGAGTAGCTAGATATCTTCTCCTTCTTTATCTGCTTGTACAGACCATCAAGAAAATATCAACCATCGTATTCATCTAAATATTATGGCATGTCAAGCCATTCAATATGATCTTATCTATGCCATTTAGTCACAGTTTGGCACTCAATCGGTTAACTATCATCAAGAAAACCTATCTAAGTAGAGTTTAATTATGAGAGCAACTGCTTTTACTGTTTGATCTCATATCATTATTTTCAAGGAATATGTACATTTCTTAAATTTATTATGTTATAACTAGCCGTCGGATCTTTTGCAAATGCGCCATCAGAAGACAACTTTCTTCTTATTAGTAGCTATATATGGGACAAGTGATCGGCCGGAGCAAATTATATTGTTGGCATTGGCAAATTGGCATGAAATTCATATTCATTATTCAGATATATTTGCAGGTCACCATCCCCTCGATCGCTCTCACTCCTAAAGTGAACAAACGTGCCATCTGCATCTCCTTCCGTCCTCGTTGCTTTCAATTATTTGCTGTGGAAATACTCAATGAGATTCGATCATTTTCACGCGTTGTTTTTAAATTCTTAGGATTTTTAATTAATATATATATATAAATCCATCAAAGGTGTACTATTTGGATTGATTTTTCTCTTTTATTTATTGTTTTAAAAATATAGAAAATAAATTATTTTATGGGGAAAAATATGAAACACAAGGTAGAAGAAGTGGAAATGTTGTGTGTGTTGATATTTAAATATAGCCTTAGGGTGTATTTGGATTAGATTTTTATTTAAGTTGAGTTGTATTGAGAATAAAAAAAATAAATTATTTATAAAAAAGAAGTAAAGTTTAAAATAAAAAATTTTTAATTGAAATTCTAATGCAAGCTTACCCTTAGAGGCCCTAGCAATTGCAAGGGGAAACGGACGGGACAGTATGGCCACGAGATACCAAGATGATTTATAGGGGAATCGAGAATCACGTTGCCAAATCGAATGGCAATCGGACACTGATGAGGAAGGACAGCATAGTACTATACCAATGTTGGCGTCACTAGGGGCTGCATTGGTCTGAGGTAAAGTGGGTTTTAATTATTTTTTTATATTTAAATTAAATATTTATTTTTAATTAAATACAAAAAATTAGAGACTATTGACCTTAACAAGTTAGTACAATAATATACTAGTATTTTATTAATTAAAAAGAATAATAGGGAGCTCAATATATTGTTGAAGCTTGAATTTATTTTATAAATAAAGGATGTTAGTTATTGAAATTTAAAAATAAAATATATTTATTTTTAAAAATAAATATTTATTTTTAAGTAAATTAAAATAAAAATGTGATGCTTTATAATTTTTTTGGAGAAGATGACAATTTCGTTACAATTTTAATCACGTATTCAGCCTTTTTCTATGAAAATGATCCCCTGTCCCTACCCCTACCCAACGCCTACGTATACTCTGACTAAAGTGTGGAAAGCACCTATTTTTTCCATCTCATGAAGTGAGCTGGGGGTCATGCATTTTGCCTTTTATTGGCATTACCTTTTTGATACAATGTCAGAGGGTTAACGCCAATGACCCTCAAGTAATAGGAATTTGTCAAATAGACACCTGAATTTTTAATTATGATAATTGGTCAATACTTTTTAAATTTTAACTTCTGAATTATGACAATTGATCCTCTCATCTTAAATTTTAATGAAATTAATTACTGATCTAATAGACAAGGACATGTGTTAGTTGTTTTAAAATAACTATTTATTTATTTTTTTAACCGTTAAAAATTTTATATCTAAAAAGTCTTTATATATTATAAAAATATAGAGATAGTTACTCCTTTATAATATATAAAAGTTTTCTAAATATAAAATTTTTAACAGTTGAAATAAAGATATATTGTTACTTCAAAATAATTGTACATTACCTTATCTATATTGATTGATTTCACTAAAATTTGAGATGTAAGGGCCAATTATCATAACTAAGAAGATAGAATTTAAGAGAAGAGAGCTAATTGTCACAATTAAATATTCAAGTGCCTATTTGACACATCTCCATGACTTCAAGGGGGGTATTTGGCATTAACCCCAATGTCAGAGGATCATTTTTATGCTATTTTGATTCAGATTTAGGAAAAACTTTTAACTTGTAATTTCTTTAATAAAAGTCAAAAATTGATCATAAATTTCAAAACAATGAAAAGTTAAATACACTGGAACTTCAAGACTCAAATAAGCTTCCCACCAAGTAATGTTTATCGCCTCATCTAACCCATTCTGATCCATGTGATAACCATGAAAATTTGATACCTAAACTGGTTTTCAGCAAAATTTTATTAGAAACTTTTAGTACCATTATTTGCATAACAGTACTACACCTGTGATGGGCTGCGAAATGACGAAGCAACCCTCAAACCAACTCTTTTTATGGCTTCGCGCTCTCCCGTTCCAGTCAGATCCCGAAGTGTGTAGTGTATCCATCTAGTCTTCATGGATGCTCTGAGCTTACTACGGCTGCGGCAGCTCCGCTCCTTTTACACCTCCATGGCCACCACAGCTATACGATACCCGCTCTCCAAACTTCCTATCCCCAACTTCTCCGCCCTTGTTTCCCTTATTGATGCATATCTTTGCTTTTATTTCCGGTACTGCGGCCTCGTCCCGTGCACGGTCAATATCGACGACGAAACCTACATGCATTTCTGGACGGTCAATAACCCCAGAGCCAACAAGCCCAATCTGGTTATAATCCACGGTTACGGAGCGGACTCGAAGTGGCAGTTCATTAACCAAATAGGTTTACTCTCCAGGTGCTTCAACGTGTACGCTCCTGACTTGATTTTCTTCGGCAAATCCTATTCCAAGCATCCCGACCGGACGGATGAGTTTCAGGCCAGGTGCGTAGCTGCAGGCTTGAGAAAGCTTGGGGTGATTCGGTACTCGGTGTACGGCATTAGCTACGGCGGATTCGTGGGGTACCGACTGGCGGAGATGAACCCTCAAGTGGTGGAGAAGATGGTGATCGCGAGTAGCGGGATAACGTGCACCAAGGAACAGAAGGTTAAGCAGCTGGCGACGGTGGGTAAGGATTTCAGTGATGTGCTTTTACCACAGAAAGCGGAGGATCTGCGGTTGCTAGCGAATCTCTCGTTCGGCAAGCGTGACCCGTTCAAATGGGTTCCAGATGTAGTACTCCAGCAGTTCATCAACGTAAAGTCCCTTTTCCCCTGATTCCCTTTTCTTCTAATCCTTGCGTTGGACGCTAATTAGCATTTTATCTAATTACTATATGAAATTGGGTGTGGCCTGGCCTATTTAAGGTGCTGGGAAAGGGTCACGTGAAGGAGAAAAAAGAGCTGGCACAGCACTTGATACAAAGTGCAGGAGATTACGATTTTCCTGATATAACTCAGGTGTGTTAACATACTACTGTCTTTTCTGCCGTTCGGTGATCAAAATGCTTAACACTCGTAGTTTAAGAGTTATACAAGCGTTTACTTTCTCTGCAGTAATAGTGATTACTAATTCACTTGGTACAATATATCCTTGTTGAAGGAAACATTACTTCTGTGGGGTGAGAAGGACAAAGTCTTCCCGGTATCCTTCGCCATGGATTTGCAGAGGTACATTCCCTGATTGCAAATCACAATTTTCGCTCGTTTTCTTTTCCGAGTGCTCTAAGGCATCGTAATATTTCTCCCTACAAGTACTCCTGTAAGACGAGCAATTTATTCTATTTTCCAATGCAGAAAGCTGGGCTCAAAAGCGAGGCTGGAAATTATCAAGAACACGGGACATGCTTTAAATATGGAGTCTGCTAATGAGCTCAATTACCATATCAAAGCATTCATTTTGGGTTCGTCGAGACAACAAATTAGCCGCAGCCGTCTCATACTATCATGAGCTGATCATTTCCGTTTCTTTTAAGCAAACTGATCTTGATTTCCAGTGTGGATCAGCCTAAGGTCATGAATCCAACTCACTGCTGAAACCGTATCAAGTGGAGTGCATATTTCTAAGGTTGCCTGGCGGGGATGAATTTATAGTAGTAGTAGTAGTACTATGGCCTCTTCATTTATTGAACAATAAAAGTCTTGGCGGTTGGGAATGTGATGATATGATATGTAGTGCTCCTCCCTGCGTTTTCATTTTTGATCGGCTATATCATATATATGTATTTAGATATTGAATTTTCTGGTGTTTGCCTAAAGGGTGATCATCTGCTATATTTTCGAATTCACCCAATATATATGTACTTAGTTCCTTTGGAACAGCCCACCCGTTTGGGTTCTATTACAGGAATAAAAAATGGGAATCATGTTGGTCAAGGAGCCATATATTGGGTAATATAATCACGTACGTAGTCACGCGTTGCTGCCGTTCCAAGGAAAACGGAGCAATTGCAAATTCCATGACCGGAGGGGAGCTGAAAGACGTCCAGTCGTCCGAGAACTGGAGAGGGGCCTCTCCGTAGTTATTAATCAAAACGTGTAGGAGTCCAATCAGCTCAAGAAGCAGAAATTGCAAAGTTTTCTAAAGCCTCGAGATTCTAATGTATGTATAAACATTTTACTATTTCTAACTAATACATGGTGATTGTACCAAATGCATGGCTTGTAGTACCCGAATTGGTTTCTTTGACTTTATTTGAACTAAAGGGAAAGTAAGGTAAATAAGAACTTGGATTGGATTGTTTTTTTCGTTTGGACGTTTTTATTTTTAATGGGTCCGAAATTACCAATTATAAGGAAAATGCGTGAATATTGGGAAGGAACAAACTCCGTCATAAGCTTTCAAATTATGCAAGATTCAAGGAAATATTTACATAAAAGGATTTTGTTTTCGATAATTTTCTTTTAAAACAAACACCACATATAAAAAAAAAATTAGGAACGAGATTGAATATCTTCTAATCTTAAAATTAAATTTAAAATTTCAAGTATGAAACTCATATTTTTTTCATAAATAATTTAAATTTTATAAAATTTTAAAATTAAACTCTTCTTATATTTTTTTTTATTAAATAACCAACCACAAGAAGAAAGGAATCCAAGATGGTGACTTCACGAGTTAACAATAAATAAAGCCTTTCTTTTTTCTAAAAAAGATTGCATGTTGTCAAGAAGAGGGACCGGACTCCCTTTTTAAAAATTAAATAAATAAAAGAGGGACCGGAATCCGGAAAACGCCACATGATTAAAGAAATCAGAAATAACCTGCGTCCGGTTACCTCGCCTCGCGTCATCTGTTCAAACTTCAAAGGCTTCCGGTATTGACCTCGAAGGCATCAGCCAATGGTCTCAATTGGAGTAGGAGGATCCTCCAGTGCGTACGAGAAAAAGCTTTAAATTGAATCTTGGATTATGTTCCCAATTCCACTTAGGTTGGAGTCCCTGGTTCTGTGGCTTCACAAATTCCTCCTCTTCCATTTATCCATTACTACCACCACTCTGCGCTGCATTTTCTACCCATTCACCAAACTCCGATGGTTCCCCATTGTCACTCCCCTCCTAGATAAAACTCTGTCATTTTACTTCAACATCTTTTGCAATCTCTCGCCGTGCAAGGTGGACCTCGATGGCCAAACCACCGTCCATTTCTGGGTCCCCAGTCACCGGAAGTTTGACAAACCCAATCTTGTTTTAATCCACGGCTATGGCGGCAACGCAAAGTGGCAGTTCGTGTTCCAAGTGGGTCCGTTGGCCCAGTTCTTCAACCTGTACATACCAGACCTACTGTTTTTTGGAGAGTCCAACACGAAAAATGCAGACCGTACGGATGCTTTCCAGGCTAAGTGCCTCTGTGAAGGACTGAAGAAATTGGGCGCGGAACGGTACTCCATGTACGCAATAAGCTACGGCGGCTATGTAGGATATCGGATGGCCGAAACCAGTCCTCAGATTATCGATAAGGTGATCATATTGAGCAGTGGAGTTGGGTGCAGCGAGGATCAGAAGGAGCAGCAGCTCAAGGAGGTAGGAGGGAATGTATTGGATCTGCTCTTACCCCAGAAACCAGAGGATCTACGGCAGCTGGTGAATCTCTCATTTTGCAAATTCAATCCTCTCAAGTGGGTTCCAGATTTTTTCCTCCACGACTTCATCCATGTGAGTCAGCACCATCAATCCATTCGTTCACTTTGTTGGTTCCTCCGTCAGTACAACTCTAGCAAGTTCTTTCTTTTAAGTATTTGCATCTTTTGAAGGTTAAAGCTATCCGTAGCATAAAAAGTTTTACATCTCTAGTTATATTAAAGTGGTCTCTCTCTTGACTTTGCTTGTCTGTCGAGTGCCAATTGATGATCTCTTCAGTAGGAACCACATGTCTAACCAACGAAATGAATATGATTGGTAAATGAGTACTCTCGCGGAAAATCAAGAAATTCCTCTTCAATCATGGTATGTGCCAATGAAATAACAAGAATCTATTGCAAAGGTAAATAAGTGCTAAATTATACTTTCTACCCACGCTGTCAATTCCAATCATGCATTTGAGGATCCTTTTAAATATGAAAGCTATACGGTCTATCCAACAACTGGGCTTACCTTTAACAATCGAAAGTTTCATATAGGATTCTTTTTGCTTAAGGTTAATCTTAACTGAGAACTTGCCTTGGCTATGAAAGTTAACATATTGGTTATGGGTGAGAGAAGTATCTTAGCCCTTTTGCTGAAAGAAATTCTTACATACATCCTGCTTTTGCAAAATTGTCCTACAATCGGTCATCTTGCTAGGGAAGTGTATCAATAACCTTCAATTGTCCGCCGAAGGGCATTCTCTCTCTTTTTCTAAGGCTTTGGTTTACTTAATTAATAGGTATAGGTTCTCATTCTTTTCGCAAACTTCCTTCTTCCCCTTATCCCCTGTTTATCAATCCCCAACCCTTTAATGTAAGACAGACTTTGTAACATACTCTAGCTTTAGATCAATGTCCTAATCTCTGTCCTTAGGCTTGCAAAAAATGAGTTCAAGATCTTTTTTGCACCCTTGATCAGCAAGCCTTCCCAATTGGTTCGTTGCAAGAACAGATTCCATTTTGTGCTGGTAGTGCTGTCCTACTATTCTGTTTCGTGTCTCCCAGTACACGATATCCTGTAAGTTTCAATTATCTCCATTTTTGAGATCCTAACAGATTTGAGCACATGCATTATGTCATTGCACTTAACCTATCATAGACATAGTGAAAGGGCTTTGAGGGAATGGTATATGCACAATTCTTTTCAGGATATGTGCTTGAAACAAGGAATTGTTATTAACTTAAGTGCTGCACCTTAACGATAGTTATATGACAAAGTCATTGCAACAAGCAAGAAACATTATGCTTACTTGTCCTCCTCCCTTCTCTCAAGGCAATGTGCAAAACAAACAGGAAGGAGATAAAGGAACTAGCAGAGTACCTGATCATGAGTAAGGCAGGTTCTGATATTCACACTCTAAATCAAGTAAGTTTATGTTGTTCAACTGATTTTCTTATCTTTCCCTCTAAGGCTGGAATATTTTAGGATAATTCACACGCTGGCTTACCACATAATCGAAATTTACATGCTCATTTTGCTGAAGGAAACACTGCTTATATGGGGTGATAAGGACATGGTCTTCCCTGCTACATTCGGCTATCATCTACAAAGGTACTAAATAAGTCCCTTTTCAATGATTTCTTGCAGTGAGAATCTGACAATTTGAATATACTCTGCTACTTTGAAGTTATTCATGAATGCAGCATGCAGATATTTGGGTCCAAAGGCAAAGCTGGAAATAGTAAAGGACACAGGACATGCAGCAAATCTGGAGTCCCCGCATTTGGTGACTGACTTGATCAGAGCATTTGTTTTGGATTCTTCAGAATAACCCAAGTTATATCACCTCTAATGAATGATGAGCATGAAAAATAATTTCTGCCCGCCAATGCATTGTGGCGGAACAAGGTACGGCAACCCGCCGAATTCAATTGAGAGCTTTGCAGTTGTGATGGCTGCTAGTCCAATAGAAATGAACCATTTCAAGTGTTGACACAGGTCTTCTCAACTCTTTTCCCATCCTTAGAACAACAATCAACGCTCTTGTACTTTTAGGTTTCAGCAGCCGTTTCTATTGAAAGAGAGAGTTTCAGCTCTAAAGTACAGTAGGCCTTTGTTATCTGTTTTTTCTTTGATACAATAGATTTAGGAAGACATCGGCATGCAGTCTGCACTTGACAAGAAATCATCACATATATGGATATTGGAACCTCATATAATTTGAAAAATTCTTATGATCGCAATTGTCTTTCAAAAAACGAAATGTTAAAGGCGACAGTCTTGTTATTTTTTTGTATGGAATTTAATATTTACATTTTTTTTCTAAAATGTTTAAAAGTATATATATATTGTATAAATTTTTATTAATAGCTTCATTTATTTAAGAAAAGTGAATTTTATTAATATAATAGTTTTATCACTAATATTTTTTACTCTCTCAATTCGAGAAATTTAAACTTTTCTAATGTATAAGTTTTATTATTAATTTTTAAATTTTATCACACAATTTAATATAAAATTTTTACTTTATATTTTTTTAAATAATTTATTTTTAAATAATTTAATTTTATAAAATTTAAAATAAAAAATATTAAATTAAAACTTTATCCAAAATATATCCTTGGATTAGTCTCCTCTGTTAGTAAATATATCAATGCTCTAAGCAAAAAAAAAAAAAATGGAAAAAACAATCGCTGGACTTTGGCGGTTAAAACTACCGCCCGCTTCCCCCACAATGTTGTAGTCCCGAGTTGTCCAAACTGCCACTCTAATTTTACATATTAACAAAAGAGCCCTCGCTTTCTTGCTCCTCAAACCGTCCCACTTCCCAGTCTCTCAGTTCAACTAAAAGAAAGAAGGGAGTACAACGAAAGAAAGGGAAAGTACAATCTGAATGTCAATACACGACCAAGCGGCGGCGGCACTGCTGTCGCAGCTAGCGCTGGCGGCGGACGGGGCGGTTCTTGGATTAGGCCTAGCTTATGTGGCCGTGCGGAGCATCATGAAATTCACGGCTAATTCCTCTGCTCTCCGCAAAATTGAGCAGGCTCCTTCCGTCCGCGTTTCCGATCTCCGCGCCGTCCTCTCTTCTTCTAATGATAGTGATAATAACTCTAATTCAGACAGCCAATCCCATTGTGGAAAGGTCATGATCGTCCGTGGCGCTGTGGAAGCAAAATCGGTTGTGGATGGTAGCTGGAAGAGCCTCAGGTCCGGCCATATCCTCGCCTCTCAGGAGTCTGGTGATAAAGGAGTTATCCTGCGGCGAACTCAAACTGTATGCATTTCTTGTACATAAGCAATGAGTTTCTGCACAATAGTGCCTTCAACTTTCTACTTCTCTATGTTATATGGGCGTCCTTAGATAGTTATACTGTTGGTTACTAAGCTTTCGGTTATAGGTAGCAACTGACTTTTGGTTTATTTCATGTGCGGTGTAATTTCATCCACTTCCATTGCCGAAGTAGCAGTAATGAGTTCATTGCTGTAAATGTAAATCAAACACAAAGCACACTAGTTTCTCTCTTTTTTATCTGCAATTAGATTTGCGATAATGGTATGTTTCATACAATCGGTAATGGTAGTTTATTTGCTGGGATATCAATCCATGTAGTTTCTCTCCTTTTTATTTGCAATTAGATTTACGATAATGATATGTTTCGTACAATCGGTAATGGTAGTTTATTTGCTGGGATATTAATCCATGTAGGTGTACTTGTAAACACTAATATTCTAATACGACTAATGTTCCGTGATTGAAGATAATCACATTCAAGAAACCTTCTTAATGCTGGTTTGTGTTTCATGTTGGTATTGTTTGAAAATTTTACTGGTTGTAACATGAGATTTATATTCTCTTTAGTGCATATACAATGAATGGAGGGGGTTCTTCGGAGTGGCTTCTGAGTTACGTTCTTTATTTCTGAGATCTCGGAAGGAGCAAGAGTCATCATCACTAAGAATGGTAAACCTCTAACAAAATGATCTCGGCTATTAGTATCATCGCTATTGCAAATGTGATATATTCTTCATATTTCTGGATAAAAGTGGAGAGTGGAGTCCTTCATTGGTGATTCTATGTAGTTTCTGAGATTAATAATGTTTGTGGTCACCAATTACTGTTGTGGGTTTCTCTCTCTCTCTCTCTCTCTCATGAAAGTTCTTTGCAATTCAACTATCTACATCTGAACAATATCTATGTTGAAATGCTGATTTAAAATCCCTCTTATTCAACCGCAATCTTTCTGTGTTTCCCTGAAACTTTCGTTTCTCAATGTTCAGATGGTGTTGGTGGTGAGTAGAACTGTTTCAATCCTTTTCTTAACAGTGGGAACTGCTCCAATATACCTGCCATAATTTTTTTGGCTTGCCACTTTTCTTTTATTGCAATTTCTTAATCCCCTAAACCTGGGGTCAAGGAAGACATTATAATTATCCATAGATTCATTCTGGAAACTGTAACTGTACGATGTAATTAATTTGCTTGAAGGAATGGATTAGTGGTCACGTGACAGGTAACCTCTTTAGTACTCCAGGCATATCAATGGAAAGTTTTGGGTTGAGTACAATTTCTTGAATTTGATCTATTTTCTGGTTGTCTTTTGTGGGAGAGCTTCAGATGCTTGCTCTTTTTGTTGGAAGTTACTATATTGCTGATTTTTTGCTTCCTCTAGGTCACTATAAGTTTCTTGCTCTGGATACTGAGAAGTTACAAGACACATTGACCCGTGATTATGCTTATGTTACTTATTCTCTGAATAGGTGCCGTTTGTTCTTGTTGAAACTGGAAGGTGGCCTCAATCTGATTATGTCCTTGTAAACATGGAGGGATCACAACATCCACTGCCTCTTACAACAGTTTATCATCATTTGCAGCCTATTAATGCTTCTCCTTATACTTTCCTCCAGGCAATTTTTGGTCATGAATATCCTGTAAGTTAAAACTTAGAAAAGGAAGATTTTTCTCTCCATTTGTATCAGCAAATCACTTTTTTTTATCCCTTTTCCTTATTTCACCTTTTTAGTGCAATTTTATATTGCTTGGAAGGTTGGACTGCTGGATGAAGAAGAAATTCTTCCTGTCGGGAAGGAAATAACTGCAGTTGGCATTTGTAGTTTGACAAATGGAGCTGTTGAGCTTAAGTCGTGCAAGGATCTCCCCTATTTCTTGTAAGTTCATTCCAAGCACTATTTTGGATCATCATCTCAGATATAGAAACGAGCTTTTCTTATTCTCACGTCACACTATTTCGTCTGGTTCCCTGAGTGAGCCTACTTTTCTTGGAGCTTCTCATCCTAGTCAACTGATTTTTGTTAGTGAATCTCAGAGTCTAGAACTGGTCTCCAAGGAATCTGATTTGTGGATAGATGAGTAATCATCTGATTAGGTTACAGAGCTAATTTTATCTTGTTTTCTCTGGAGAAAGTATTTCTTTCCTTCTAGTGGGCCTCGCTATGTATTTCAGAGAGCTAATTTGACTTTGACTTGCTTCGGAAGAAAGTTTTTTCTCCTGTTGATCTGGCAGTGGTCAATGTATTTCAAGATGTACCATCATGAATTATGACACAGAGAAGTAACTACTGGGGTTTCTCTGGCTTGGCTTTCAATAACTGCTGCTTCAGTTATAGTTTCATGTACTCATGAGAGGTTCCATTGCTTTTACAGGTCTGACATGACTAAGCATCAAATGATTGCGGATCTTTCCTTCAAGACAAAAGTCCTGTTATGGACTGGAGTGGTTTTTGGTTCACTAGCTATCGGTATCCTTGGCTATGCTGCTGTAAGGTACTGCAGTTCCCATGCTAGAGTGACGCACTTTCTGTCACTGGATCAAAAAGTTCTCTCATCTAGCTGATCCTTCTGCTTGCTTGTAGTTGTTGCTTAAACTTGTTGAAGGACATATCTCATTATGGTTCTAAAACTTCTCTGAACTGTTTAATCAAATCTGTTACAAATTTCTAGGAACTGGAAAAGGTGGAAAGAGTGGAAACAGCAGAGACAGGCAAGGCAACAGAGCACGTCTACTGGCGAGGAGACCAGTAATCAGGGTGGAGCTGAAGAAGAGAATGGTGATGTTCCAGATGGAGAGTTGTGTGTGATATGCCTCATGAGGAGGAGGCGATCTGCTTTCATTCCGTGCGGACATCTTGTCTGTTGCCAAAGCTGTGCACTATCAGTTGAACGTGATTTATCACCTAAATGCCCTGTGTGTAGGCAGACAATCCGTAATTCAGTGAGAATATATGATTCATGATATACTGAATACTTCAATTTTCTTAAACTAGAATGATCAAGAGATGTATAGCAGATAAACTTTATCAAGATGAGTGTGCTGAATCACAATTTTTAGAAGCGCAGTTGTATGAAATTCAGGTCCTCTAGGTAAGGGTCTCTAGGTTGACATTCATGGAGAAGATTTGAAGCTGAAACGAAGAGTGTGGAGGAATCAGAGATACAGATTTCAAGTGGTTAATATTTTAGATGGCTACTAATTGATGTTTAACATAACTTTTTCATAATTTTGGAAGTCATTCCGGTGCTCCAACGGCAATATTTTCTATTTTTTCTTTTTGTGCTTGTTGCTTTTGGGAATCTGTTAACCTAGTCCTTGGTTCGTCCATTGTTAGTGTTGTATATGGTGTTATGTTTTTTCATTTTGTGCTTGTTGCTTCTGGGAATCTGTTAACCTAGTCCTTGGTTCGTCCATTGTTAGTGTTGTATATGGTGTTATGTTTTTTCATTTTGTGCTTGTTGCTTCTGGGAATCTGTTAACCTAGTCCTTGGTTCGTCCATTGTTAGTGTTGTATATGGTGTTATGTTTTGTTTCATCTACCCCACCCATGACTATTAACGCAAATTTTGAATAGGGCATGTGGTCATTGTTATTTGTTACCTGCTGAGTTAAAGATTGGTAATGGAGGTAAGAATAATGCTCTGGGGTACTCTGTCCATATAGTTATTGTTTGGTAAGCAAGCGATATCTCAAAATTACCAGTACGCATTATTTGTTACCCGAGGACACCTAGCCTGTTGCTTAGTTATGTCTCGAATCATGACTAGGAAGGCTTCGTGGGCATAAGAACAGAAAGGATGTCAAGAATAACCCCGCCAAAAATTTTCATCACTTGGCAGTTTTATATTACAAAGGATCTACAAAGTTCATGAATTAATCCACTTGCTACTTCCTACACTATAATCAGATAGACAGCCTAGTTATAGGTAGCAGGTGCCCCTTAAGCAGGTGGACAACGCAGTTCAAATAAGATCAAATTTGTGATCACCCGTAGACATGAAGAACTTCTTTCCTTGCATCACTCATCTGCATTCAGGATCAATCTTCCATAATGAGCAAAAAGATACAGGCTGCCCTCTCCACCACAAACCCACACAGCCATCTCTTTCCTCCGCTCTAATCTCCCAGTTGCTATCATACTTTCTCAACAAGGCTCGAGCTCCATCAACTGCGTCCTCTCCAAAGATCTCTTTGCTGAATCCAACACTGGTCATTCTCTCACACCATTTCTCTTTTCTCTCGTTCATTTCTCCCCCGTGTGTCAAAGCCTTTGCTGCTTCTCCTTCCACCATCCTCCTTTCATCACTCTCACGTCCTTTGTATGCTACACTTGTCGAATCCAGAAACCGCCATAAGTACTCCACTCGCCTAGAGAATCCTGTTGCGAAGTCTACGCAGTTGATGCAGCAACACTCTGTGTTGTTCTCACTAAGTACTACTCCTTTGGGTTGCATGCTCCTTAATACTTTCAAGAATTGTGTTCTGTCATCTGGACTTTTGTGGTTCAGATTGTGAAGCCTGAACTGTGCACAAATGATCAACGTCTCATCTGGCGAGGAATTTATAACCTGGGAACTAAGATTCTGAAGAGGGAAGTTGTCGAGTCTGTTGATCTGCAGATTGATCTTGATGGCCTTGGCAAAGCTAAGGAGTTGCGTGGAGCAATTGTAACCCGGCGGACTTACTAGGAACGGTGCATTCCTTGATTGTTCATCTTCAATGGTCTGAGTGATCACTGTGATGCGAACCAAAGGAGGCGGGCCACCCGATCGACGTGTTAATTCTTCAAGGAGTGTTGGCCATTGTATACCATGAGAGACTCCAACGTCAAGGATGTGAAGATTCCTGGGTTGGTCCTGTCCGGTGAGAATTTGGAGGATTGACGAGTTTGCTATGCTGTTGGGGATGCGGAACCAGGGATTAATGTCGTTAAAATTGATGAGAGAATCTGTAAAGAACTTTGGATTTGTCGAAGCAAAAGTAGTAGCCTCGGCTGGAGCTGAGGATGTGCCAGGTGAAGATAGGTAATGTGTCAGTGCTCGGAGGCCATGAGCTGCCAACCGATGGTTTGCATCACCGGTTAAAGAGGCAAGCTCATTGATAACATACAAAAGGTGTTGCACTCTGCTAGGATTTGAGGCTGCAATTGCGGCTGCACAAGGATTGAGCAGTTGTTCTGCCCACCTTCCATCTTTATTATTTCCACTAATATTGCTATTGCCTGCTGCTGATTTGGGAGCACTCTTTTTGCTTCCTGTTGGTTTCTTAGCTGGCTCACCTTGTTCCACCATTGGGTGCCCCTCATCGGTCTCGGTTATCGGACGATTCTGATCTTTTTGGGATATTTGCAAAGTCTTGGGAAAAAGATCATCAGATGCTTTCCTTTTCTTGGACGAGTCAGATGGCAGCTGAGAATCTGGAACGGTGGCTTCAGCAACGGCAGTGCTTGTGGAGCAGTTGTTAATCTGTTCTGGTTCTGAAGTTTGACTTTGAGCCCACCAGGAGATGCTGTTGAAATCATTGGAGCCGTACGGATCATCAAAGATGGAAGACAGGTAAGGTGAAGAACTCCCGAACCAGTCTAATATTTGTTCAGACATGGGGTTTGGGTCTGGTTCTTCGTCGGTCATTCTTTCAAGTAGGTATAGTTTGGGCGTACAGAGAAGAGGCAGGGTGGGGGCGAACTAGATGGCGTTGGTATATGATCATTGACAAATGAGGAGAGGTAGAAAGGGCACGAGATGATTGGTGTGGTTTTACTTAATTTCTCGAGTGCTATAATAATAGACATGACGGTGGTCCATTTTGGGAAGGGACAATTAAGCGCATATTCATCGTTTGATTTGCTGTTGTTCTTGGAAGTTATGGCGTTTTATTGAGGTTTTTTAAAGGCGTAGGAGTCGGGGAAGGGCTTCTCCGATTCGTTTGCTTGTTCTTTTGTATGTCATATTTGTTTAAGCCTTAAAAACAGCCGTTGGGGACCGGAAGTATGTGAATAAGTTTGAGGGACAGGGATGGCTTTGAGTATTGAATTTCCAAGAGACGGCAAACTCTTTTGTCCTGTAAGTGACATATGGCCTTGTTACCGTGCCATTAGCTGATGTGGGCTTGTCGTATTCCAGCTCGGTTGACCTATTAATACTTCATTGTCACGCTCCAACAACTAGGTTATTGCACTATAGTATTTTACTGGAATTGATCATATCCTTTCCCTATTAAATTAGATTAATTGGTCCAATTAAAGATTGAGACTGATTCGGTATCTTTGCTTTGAGTTAAGCTGTCTAAGGTTTGAAATGGTAAAAAATAAATGTGTGATGGCTCTTTTGTTAGGCGCATCACGCATGTCTTGAAATCCAGCCAGCAGCTGGAATATTTTGTCTGAGAATAGGGGACCTTCAAGGGATATTTTGATTAAGCCGCAGAAATTCGTGGTGAAATCTTCATGCTTCGGTTGAACTTTTGTGGAGTTGCGTTTCCCGAAGTGCTTTGTAATGGAAAAGTTGATCACGGCCTGCGAAAACGGCACCTCATGAAGCCAACTAATCAAGCATCCGGTAATGATCTCATTAGGGCTTAATCAAATCGAGAACGCCCCCTGGTGAAGCCAACCCACTGCTCATTTACTATATATTGCCAGTTCGTCTCGACCCAAGTTAAATAAAAAAGACCCATTTTGTCTATTTTAAGAATTTGTAGTGTGGAAGTCCATTTTTCAATAATCCTTTTCAAGGACAGTGTGACATCGGCCTAACAAGAGAGGAAAAGATTATATATATGTAGGTCATCTACTAATTCTATTTTGCCCCCGCAATGATCCTACGTCTCGGTAGTCTTCGTGGGGCAAAACTTTGATCATGGTGTATTCTCGTTGAAAGGACACCATGAAAATATGAAATGCTGACTTTCAGCGTAGAGTTGAAGATATGTTGCTGTGATGCAAGCTTTAAACTCTTCGGTTCCAAATAGAGAAACGGATACATAAACTTCCAATGGATCAGACAGAATCTTGATCTAAACAATTACCACACAAGTAACTAGAAAGAAATATAAGTAGCTTGAGTTAGAAGGTAGGCACAAGGATAAAGAAAGGAGATCGATCATGGGGAAACCAATAGCACATTTGCTGGTTGACCGCCCGCGTATCCAGTGCCGCCAAGGCCACTAAGCCCCGGAAACTGAGCATCAAATGCCGGAGTGACTGCAGCTTTTATTACGTTGGTCGTGTTTCCTGCGGAGACAAACCCCGAGAACACGAAGTCATCAACCGTGACATTTACCGGGTTCTAGCAATGGTAACCCGATGTTACAATTATGAATCAATCATTGAAAAACAAATAAGTTGAAGAAATTAAGAACTCAAATTCTGCTGCTTTAAAGACAAGCAACTTTACAAAATCTCAGCAAGAAACTCTGAAAAAAGGAATTATATTTTCACTTAAATGAAACAACTGTTTGTACAACTGATATTTATATACAGGTTTATATACAATTGTAAGCCAACTGCAACACTATAGTAACTACTAATATGGATTACAACGCGACAATCATTTATCTTTGGCATGGCATGTAGACTTGACCGGTCGACGTTTGACCATTAACCTCCAAGAGAGGGAGTCCCGGGGGCTATTAGATCTGCTACGCAGAAGTCTGAAGCATCAGAGAAGAGAAGAAAAAGCTGCAGCATTTCTGCTAGATAGAATTAGTGCAGTGCTTGTGCAGAAGCATGGACGGGGCATATATGTGTGTTTGTATATATAGATGAGATGGCAGATGTTGAGAATCACTCGCACCTTCATTGTCAGTGGCAACCCTCGGAAGCTGGGTTAATCAGAAGCACAGACAGAAGTGCATGTTGCAGATCAGGTAATC
Organism: Rauvolfia tetraphylla; assembly: GCA_030512225.1. Taxonomy (NCBI): domain Eukaryota; kingdom Viridiplantae; phylum Streptophyta; class Magnoliopsida; order Gentianales; family Apocynaceae; genus Rauvolfia; species Rauvolfia tetraphylla. The sequence goes on from JAJQKT010000005.1 coordinate 894,428, forward strand.
CATCAACTCAATAGGAGAATACAGAGAGCATCTTGTTGCCGAAGTAGTTGAATGTTCTCTGACTTAATTAGGAAGACCCATTTTTGCGAGCAGAATCCCGCAGTGAATGGAAGATTACGTATAGGCTATAGCTTGTTTTCAAATTGTTGAAGTCCACAATATTTACCATGATTGATCGAGTAGTGACGTTCATCTTCTCAAACCTTCCGGAAAATGAGATGTTTGGAAAAACATCGATTACAGGCGGTGCATTAAAGGTTGTTTTCTCCTTAAAAGCACATTATTGCAGCATTGCTTATAGTTAGCGTAAGAAAAGAAAATGTGGTCCCATGCTAAAGATTTTGAGAGAGCATGTGTACGAGAGGAAGAAGACGAGTTGCCAGCGTTAAGCCCAAAAGAAGTCGATTTGCTAATGATTTAAGCGGGGTGCCACCACTGACCACTGGCAAAAGGAAATGCGGGGTCTTTTAACAGTTGCCTTGATGGTAAGGTTATCTCTCAAACCTCAGAGGACAGCGGGGTAGAGTTAGTACGAGAATGTCTTCCCTTGTCTTCTTTGCCAACACTGACATTCGCCATCTAACTGAGGCCCAGCACAAATATAGGTCTTTGCCGTTTTCTTCATCTTCTTCTGGAACCTCTATGACTCGCCGGAATGAAATGTATTAAGTGGATAAACAAGCCAGATGTCAATATAAGAAATAGGATTAGGAAGCAATTGGACTGTGCAATTTCTCCTCAATTCAAAGGTCATAAGTTAAGCAAGTGGTAAGATTTCTCTCTCTCTCTCTCTCTCACTCTCTGGGTTTTAAGAACAGTGGGGAAACTCACCCACCAACCACGTTATAAGCCAGCTAAGGACATTCAGCCTATAACTCTCTACAGCCCAGAGAAGGTAAAAAAGCCGCGTCCCGAGTCATCCCAATTGAGTCCGACGCCCACTGCTGCAGACCCACTAGGAAAGCAGCCTATTAAAAGTTCCATCCAACCATTAGCCTCAAGGAAACAAGTTCTATCCGACCTGTCTCTTCTTAGACAATTACCACTTTCTTTAAAGTCTAGTCGTGCGATAAGATCCGTTACCTTAGTCCATCCATCAATTACCCCTCACGTTCACTTTCGATCCATATCTAAACATAAAGGCAATATCCTGAGGCCCAATAATTCCCAAGAGGAAGCCCACTACGCCAACGACAGCCAGAATCTTCAGGATATGAAGCCGAAATGAAGCCCCAAGTTACCAGGAATCCTAATTAATATTACGGACTCCCCGCATTTTGTTCTATGCGTTCTCAGTAATATATAGTACGACAAGAAACTCCAGAATAGTAAATAATAACTTTATTAATAGTTTTGTTGCATCGTGTCATATACAAGGTGATAAAAGGGCAGGTTACAAACTAATCACCGAAATCATCTGTCACACCTCCAAAAATCTGTATGCTCATCTTCCTAATTTACAGCCTTCCATCCGGACAAATTAGATGTTCACTACCGGACAACCAAGGCACAATTTCGTCTTAGAAACATCATATCTTTAAGCACCTACAACATCATCAAAATAAATATAATAAGTTAACATGTTTTTCTCATAATAGACCTAATAACACCAGCATTGAGAAAGAATCACAGTATTATGTGTGTGATTACATCGATTTTCAACCCGCCAAGATTCTATTCCTTATGCTTATCTAAGGATACAATTGGCTACAAAACCTATCCTAAAACCCTTTTTCTCCCCATCTGCAACTTATCAAACAAACAAAAATGACAAAGAAGAAAAACAAGAAGAAAAAATTACCCTATCTACTACCAACAAAGATATTTCTAGTGAATTGCTTGACATGATCCAAAATATGCTTCTTGCTTCATAAATACAATACTCTTTGACAAGTATACAGGTGAATTACGCAAACCCCAGAGATTTAGGTGCCTAATATCTATAATCTATGCCTCCAATTTCACAGGTTATAAGAATTAACATCAAGCCTCATAGACATGATTATCAAACTAGACAGCCAAGCGAAAGAAAGTATTAGTATCATTCTCACTGGTTAGCCAACCTGTGGGCAATATGCCAACTGCTAAAAGAAATCTTGTGCAGGCTCAACAGGAGTTAAGGATCATAGCAATTACAAAGTAGATTAATAAATCAACACAATTAGGAAGTGGCTGGAAAATGTCATTGACACTAACAAATAAACACGATATCCTCATTTCTAACTAAGATTAAGATAATAAAGAATTTTTTGCTAAAAAAATTAATCAGTTGGATACATCAAGACTCCTCGGGCTTTAGACATCCTGCATGTTAAGAGACCTTTCATATGTTCCACGCAACAAGAACAAGTCTATAAATATGGATGTAGGGAAAGGTCTCATTATGCAGCAAAAAGAGAAACAAAAACCTTCCTAACCGTTCTTCACGGTAGCTTCAAAACTTCACTGACAACAAAAGCTGAACAGGGTTAAAACCTTCCAGAGGTAAAAGGCACACATATATTACAAACTCTAAGCTAGAACATATCCTAAGAATTCTAATCTGCTAATCAATCCTCTAGGCTCGCAACGAAAGCAAATTCTAGGGTCTCACTGGAAGTACTAAAGAGGGTTTCCCTGAAAGTTGTATACTTTATGCACTTCAAAACATACGGAAAGAACGAGCAAGATCGTTTCAGTTACTTCAACCAAGACACGTGCATTTATCATCACTTCCCCATCAGACCTAGTAGTATGAATGAAGTATACAACTTCATGGATCGATTGCTAACAGGTAAACGAAAATTTCAAAAACCTATAAAATCATCAAACTCCAAAGATAGTCATGATGATAAACCATCAAGATAAAGAAGAGCAAAAAACAGGCAACATTCACATGCTAATTTCAGGAAAAGGAGGTCAAATATGTTTTTTTTTTTAATCCATCAATTGTGTAAAAGAATTTAAAATTGTGGTTAAAAGAGAATTGAACAAAGAAAGAATCAGAAAAAATTGCCAACTAAGAATTACCAATTTACAAGAGCGACAACCCAAATGCAGACGTCATATATCCTCCAATTCATATCTCAATCCACCTTTCCTCATATATTCGCTCGCTGAAACTCTATCCCACGGAACTCCACCTTTGTATCGTATGCTCCACCAAAAGGAAAATAAAAGAATGCAGGAAAAGCGGCAGATGAAGTATATCCTAACACCCCTGTTTTAAAATCTGTTTTCAGTCCTTAACAACTGCCTTCTCTTGATTACCAAGAATGACACCACGCAGACCTGCAAAATGGCAGCAATACCAACAAAAAATAGCCCAATTTTCTTCCCAAAATTGAGCTTTTTCTCCTTTTTCGGTGGTGGGCTTGCTTTTCCAGGTGATCTTTGGTGGGTACGACCTTTGCTGTGATTTCTTCCAGAGGCATCCTTTTTGGAATTTCCTGAATTTGGAGGAGCTATAGGGAGGCGTTTCCGTGGGGGTCGGGGAGGGTGAGCAGATGAGCTTTTGGGAGCAGGAGGCGGAGGCGAACGAGATGGAGGCGGTGGAGGAGGAGGTGACGGCGACGGTGGAGGTGGAGGAGGAGGTGGTGGTGGCGGTGGCGGAGGCGGCGCCGGTGACGGTGGTGGTGGAGGTGGTGATTGCTGATTCACATTTTGCTGGGACTCCACAGCGAAAGCTAAGAAACCAAAGAAGACCCCTAAAATGACGATGACCCAGGTCAACAACTGCCGATCCATACAAGATTTGAACTGAAATCTCGTCTTCTCAAGGGTCCTCGCATCTGGGTCTTCTCCAATTGGTTCCAACTGTCATCCAAAATCAGAGAGAGTGAATTTTTAATAAATGATGAAGGGAGATAGGGTTTGGCATCGGCATGGTAAGCAAGGTTGGATAAATTTGTTCTGATTCCGCAAAATCAAGAAAACCGGATTTTTCAAGGATTACCTAATCTATTCGGATTCAAACATCTAAAAGGTACAGACGCAACGGAGATGAATCCAGGAAGAAGGCTAGGTCATTAGAGTCTGAGAAATCGAGTAAAACGTAAAAGAAAAAATGTGTCGAATCGACTCTGCTAAGATCATAAGCGTTTTTTCTTTTGAATTTTCTCTGATTTTTCTTTTTATTTCTCTGCGTGATCCCCCCACCGCTGCACAGATAGAAAGGGCAGAGAGAGCCAGAGAGAGAAAGAATGGGGGACAACGAAGAAAGCAGAGCAGAATGGGGGACAATGAAAGAGGTAACGGAGGGAAGGAGAGAGAAATGAGCAGAGCAGAACAGGGAAGGGGGGACTTCAAGTAATTCAACGGTGGGTCTAATTTGGGAGTGATTAAAGATGTGATTGGGTAAAGGAGGATTAAAGACTGTTCAAAACAGCTGTAATTTTGGATTAAATCTAGGGCACCAATTTGTAATTGCAGATTTGGAGGCCTTCATCTTCTCCACGTCGGATGCTATGGGACCATAAAATGGCTTTTCACCTTGATTTTTTTTTTTTTTGTTATCAATATATTTATTTGAATATACTTATAAAAAATTTACATAAAATTTAAAAATAAAAAATAAATATTTATTTTATTGTTATAATTAATAGTAAGAATAATTTTAAAATAATTTTTAAATTTTATAAAAATATTTTAAGATGAAAAAAATAGCCTGAAGTAACGTTTTAAAATGTTACAGCTTTTCTATTATAAAGGGTCATATCTTGTTTGTTTGGAGCAATAAAATGTTGCATTTCACACCGTTGACATGATACAATAAGTTTGTCAAGACTTTTTGGTTGAAATGGGATCTATTTTATTTAGATTATTATTTATTTTAAAATTTATAAAAATAAATTATTTTTAGAAAATAATATTTAAAATTAAAAAAATATATTAAATTTTATTACGAAATCTAATCTAAGTATAACCATTAATATATTTCTAAAAAATGATACTTATTTTACAAAAGACTTGATTCAAGGTAAGTCATTGGTTTCTATTTGCATTTGTACAACTTACGATATATCTATATATATATTATAGAAATGTAATCCTTTCTTTCTTATGATTTCAAACATCTCATTCTAATTTTTTAGAGTTTTTATTTTTTTAATTAGTCTTCAAAAATTTGATTGGTTAAGATTATCCAATCATTTAGGATAACTTTAAACTACTTATCTTTATCATTTTTGTTTATCCAATCTCTTAATTTAAACTAAATTCATTAAAGCTAAATTCTTAACTAATACATTAATTTTGATTTTTGAATTTTGTATATTATATATATTATTTATTTATTTATTTAATAAAAATATAACCCTTTCTTTCTTATGGTTGCAAACCTCTCATCCTAAATTCTTAGTATTTTTACTTTTTTAATTATTCTTAAAAAATCTAATTAGTTGTGATCATTTTCAATCTATTAAGATAACTTTAAACTAACTTATGTATTTAATTTTAATTTTAAAGCATCTATATTAAATTAATTTATGAAAATAAGAGAGTTTAATTACTACTTTAAAAAAATTTATTAGTTAGAATTATTTTTAATATATTAAAATAATTTTAAACTAACTTATAAATTAATTTAATTTTGAATTCGTAAGAGTAGGAGATCTTAATTATTACTTTAAATTTTTTTGATTGGTTGGAATTATTTTTAATCTATTAAAATAATTTTAAACTATCTATATATTAACTTGAATTTTAAATTATCTTAATTTCTTAGAATTTTTATTATTTTAATTAGTATTCAAAATTTTGATTGGTTATTATCAATTTTAATATACTAAAATAATTTAAAACTAACTTATACATTAATTTTAATTTAGAATTCTATATATTAAATTACTTTGTAAAAGTATGAGACTTTAATTATTACTTTAAAAATTTTTGATTGGTTAGAACCATTTTTAATCTATTAAAATAATTTTAAACTAACTTATAAATTAATTTAATTTTGCATTCGTAAGAGTAGGAGATCTTAATTATTACTTTAAATTTTTTTGATTGGTTAGAATTATTTTTAATCTATTAAAATAATTTTAAACTATCTATATATTAACTTGAATTTTAAATTATCTTAATTTCTTAGAATTTTTACTCTTTTAATTAGTATTCAAAAATTTGATTGGTTATTATCAATTTTAATATACTAAAATAATTTAAAACTAACTTATACATTAATTTTAATTTAGAATTCTATATATTAAATTACTTTGTAAACAAAGTAATTGACTTTAATTATTACTTTAAAAATTTTTGATTGGTTAGAACCATTTTCAATCTATTAAAATAATTTTAAACTACTTATATATTAAATTGAATTTTAAATTATTCTAATTTTTTTATAATTTTTTTCTTTTAATTAATCTTCAAAATTTGATTGGTTAGGATCATTTTCAATCTATTAAAGTAACTTTAAACTAATAAATTAATTTTAATTTTAAATTTTGTATATTAAGTTACGTTGTAAAAGTATGAAATTTCAATTATTACTTTAAAATTTTTAATTGGTTAGAACAATTTTCAATCTATTAAAATAATTTTAAACTACTTATATATTAACTTGAATTTTAAATTCTATATTTTTTTTATGAAATTGAATTCCGTATATTGAGTTACTTTGTAAATGTAGGAAACTTTAATTATTCAATTTGCTTAAAATTTTTTTAAACTACTTATATATTAACTCGAATTTTGAATTTCATATTTTTAAAAAAATTAAATTATGTATATTTAGTTATTTTATAAAAGTAAAACTTTGACTATTCAATAGTTGTCAACAAACATGATCTTTATATTTATAATTTTTGTTTAACCTAATTTCTTAATTTAAACTAAATTTATTAAATCTAAACATCTAATATCTACCTATTTCTTCTACACATAGTGTACATCATCATCATTCTCTTACGCATATTATTTTCTTCTTCTCTTCATATGTATGTTTTTTTGATGTTTTGTTTGTTTGACATAATTTTTATTTGATTTTTTTTTCCTTTGATGATATGTAGGGAGCGATTTTTTATGAGGATATAACATGATCTCACGATTCACTCTGTTTGCAAATTTAAGGCCTTAGGAGAATCTTATACGTAATATAGATTGAAACTCTTTGATAGACAAAAAATGCACGATAATAAGAGTACGATTTTGAACACATATTATGGAAAATAATGGATTTATCTTTTTCATTTTTATCTTTTTTTTTGTGAGAATTTAAGCTTCGTATACATAGATGTGAATTGGAACAGGTGATCCGAGGTTCCCATACAAAGATTTCTTTCCTTTAATCTCCAAGGAAATAACCTAAAATGCTTCAACGATAAGAATAATGTTTTAAATTTGATTACTTCAGGAAATTGCTCTACAGGATTTCCAAGTCAAAGAAATTAGACTATGACTTTACAGGATAAGCCATTATGTAAAATGACAAACTATTCCTATTCTACGATATCAATCCCATAGTTATTTCCTAATCTATGTAGTTTATAAGGAAACTCCAAGAATTTGACAAATATAGTACTCCATTTATTTCCACCAAGTTTGATTCTAATGTAATGTTTAATTTTTTATAAGTAAACATATATTACTTTGGATACATTTGTGCTTGGGTTTTATATCAAATGCAAACACGTGAGACCCATAAGAGAACAAAAGGGCAAGCTAGCTAGGAGAACGCAAGGTTAGAAGAAAGAATTATTAGATTTGATGGTTTTAATTTGTCTGTTTTCTACAAGGGCACACAAAGCAAAATTTTTTTAACTTTTGAGTTAAATAATCCCAATTTTGGAGTGTTTTTACATGTTCATCAAATTATAGTATGGCAAATTTTCATTTTTATTGTATGATACACTTATCAAATTATATGTGAAGAAAAATAAAAAAATATTTAATAGATTTAAGAGATGATTTCTCCATTTTCTATTAATGCTTTTGTGTCCTCAAACATACTTCTTTATTGTTTAACCTCTTAATTGGTTTCGAGAAATACAATTAGTTAGTACTTTTTTTTCCAAAAAAAATACTTAATATGAATTTAATTGGTTCAAAGCCTTTGAACTTCATTATTGTTTAACGTCTTAATTGGTTTCAAGAGATAACATTAGTTAGTGCTTCTTTTTAAATAAAAGAAAATAAAATTCTTAATCTGAATTCAATTGGATCCGAGCCTTTGAATGTGTTTCTGATTTGTTTTCTTTGTAAAACTCAATATTTGTTCTTAGTCTGTTTCATTTTGAAATATTTCGAATCATAACTTGATAAGATATTAAAAATTATAAACTATGAAATAGAGATGATATTTTACTAAAAGATATTATATATAATCATCTTCTTTCCATTTTTGTTTTATTACATAACTATCATTTTCTTTTTTCAACTATCTCCATGGTGCTCTCTATTTGTACTCTACATCTAATTTTTCGCATTTAATAATCACCTACTCTTTTTTCTTTTTCTTTTCAATAAGAATCAATAATCCCCTTTTGTGATTAAATTATAAGTCATGCATGTTTATGGGTTGAATATGTGGACTATAATAATTGGGTAGGAAAGCAAATATTCCAACCAAAATTTACTTCACTCTAAATCAACACAAGTACGATCTACTAAAACTCTACCAAAAAAGTCTCGATATTGACAATGCGCCTTATAAAAGAGTGATGATATTTTTGGAGGATATTTACTACTTATTCTTATTGTTACCCATGATCACTCCTAAGCAAATTTTTTTTCATTAAACACATAAATTTGTTTCATAGTTTATTGGCTATGTAATTAAAAATAAAAGTTTTATTAAATTTATAATGCAATTAGTTGTTAGTTTTTTATTAAATATATTTCAATAATTATAATTAGAAATAAAAATTTTAATATCCATGCTTATAAGATCATCATAAGATGCATGTTTCATGGACTCTGTGGTGATACTTTCCCAAATGCTCCATGTATGGTAAATAGTAAATGTTCAAAGCACTACCCGAAAAAATTTTATAATGCTACAACAATAGAAAATGATAAGTATGTAGAATACAGACGCTAAAATGATTTAAGTAAAAGAGTTACAATAAATGATTTTACTTTCGATAATAGGTGAGTTATTCCTCATCTGAGAGATTTGTTGGTATTGATGGATGCTCACATAAATTTAAGAGTATCGTCAAATATTTGTACATGTACATGACCAAAGGATTTGATAAAGCACATATTATTCTTAAAGTAAATGTCAATACATTAAATAATGACCAACAACGATATCGAATTGTTGATGAGATTAAACATTATTTAGATTGTTAATATGATCATAAAAGATTATAATGCAGAAATGAATATTACTCTCAAAGATAGGCATGCAGACCTTATACTAAGGTATTCAGTTGATCATCTAAATGAAATGCAAAGACAGGTATTGATATATTCATACTTCTGACAAATTTTTTTTGAGCACATCAAAAAATTATGTGATTGCTCAGATATTTTTAATTTTATAGATTCAATTCTAAAATATAATATTTGTGGGAAAATAGATTAAAAATTTTCATAAACATATCAATTCATGCAAAGATCGTGCGTTTACATTGATGGTTCCAATACTACATAACGTCAAAATTATAAAAATTCATCACTAATAATATTTGTTTTATGTGTCGATTAGTGTGAAGAATGTTCTCATCTGCAAAAGAGAATCATAATATAACATATTCATTTGTGAAATTATCTTTCAATAATATGTTTATGCCTCTTTACTATGTATTACCTATTATAATATTTATTTTTTTATTTTTGTTCGATTGACAAAATTATCAATAGTATTTGTTAAAACTTTCATACTGGATATCAAATTTTAATTAATTAATTAATTATTAGATCGATTGTAATGATTTAGTAATTTGATAATTTAATTTATTAATTAAAAAGAAGTTTGAAACTTTTTTAGAATTGATTTTTTATTTTACTAGATATATTACTACAAGAATTATATTTAAAAAAATATACATATTACCGTGCATAGCACGAGTTTTTGGCTAGTGTTAATTTAAGAAAATTAGTAAGAGAAAACAGTTGTTTGTTGAATATTTAATTTGTAATTTAAAATTAAATTAAATACACATTTTAAAATAGAAAAAAAAAGGCTCAACTAGTATTTTGTGTGTGTAAAGCAGATTAGACTTGAAGAAAAGTGCAATCTGTGGTGCATGATTGAGTTTTTCTCATAGTCAAGAAAATCAAGCGGCTTGCTCGTCAATCAATATCAAAAATCTGATCCTTAAATAAGAATTCGATATTGATGTGTTGACAGGAGTCAGCGATAGAATCTTATCACTGTAAAAGAGCGTTATCTTTAATTTTTCTTTTTATTTTTTAATCTTAAGTTGTACAATTCTACTCCGAGGAACATGCTTCACTATTCACTCTACTAGAAGGCCCAAAAGAATAAGCTTGTTCAGGAGTAACTTTTTTATTAAAAAAATTGTTATAATTGTTCTTAAATTATTTTAATTTTTTAAATAATTTTTTATTTTTTATATAATAAAAAGTTTTTTTAAGTAATTATATTTGTTAAATTTTAAATATCACGATAGATTATGACAAAGAGAGTTATACTGTAAGTGCGAGTCATTGTTTTTAATAGTAATTTTGTCTGTAGTGTCAATCAAATTATATGTGTTAAAATTTAATTTGACTAATTATCTCAAATATCAATAAAATTATAATACTAAAATATTATTTTCTTAGTTTTAGAGCCATCATTTTTTTTAAATTATAAATAAATAAAATTATTTTTAAAAATTATAATATATATTTGTATCATGACTTTTCTAGTCGAAATATGTGTTTATTTTCATTTGTTTAAGGAGAGAAAGGATGTACTCTCTCTCTCAGTTACAATCTTTTTCCTTTTACATATATATATAATATAAGGTCAAAAAATAGTAAGAAATTTTTAAAAATAATATTACAAAATCCTTTTCGTTTTTTTTTTCTCACTAAGTTTATCTTACATCTTATGTTTTCTTTTATAATAATTAAGTTTAAATCTCATAAAAGCAAGTTTCTTTAAGGCACACAAAGGGAAGAAATGCAAATGAGAGGCCGAACTTGGAGAATAAACGAGAGCCAAAGTATTTAGTAACTGAGGGTTTATTTGCAAGGAGGGGCAGGCAAAAAAGCAGGGGATTGGAATCAGTAGCATTTTGGGACATCATTGAGGCGAAGGCCGGTGCGCTGTCGTTCAATTATATATTTTTTCTCTGTGGGGATCTTTTCAGGTACTCTATTTTCTTTCATGTTACTGGCGAAAACGGACGCGTACGAAATCTTTGTAGTTCCTCCATGGCCCTTGCATTGCATTGCTGGCACAAATCTTAATAGAAAATCACAAAACATGCCATCGAACGTGATTTTATTTCACTTTTTACTTTTTATAATTAATTATTAGAAATAGTCACTCCAAAAACAACACAAACATTACTGTAATCGAATAAATAATTCCAGTTGGCAGGGATGGGATGAGAGGTTCCTCGTGGATCCAGGATGCCCTGCATCTCAAATATTCGTAGAATAGTCAGAATCTCAAGTAAAAGTCAAAACTGTTAAGGGAATCCAATGACCTTCACTAACCTAACGTATATGCTGTTTACCGCAGTTAGCCAGCACAGCTAGACATTTCCAGTTTCCACCACCCTTCGTCCTTGGTATTTTGACGCCGTTAATAATAGGACAAGACCATCATGAGTCATGGCTACATTGCAACAATACTCCGCGCTCTTTCACCGCCCTATAGTGTTGAGGAGCGCTCTTTATTCCTTAATTTTTTTTTTAATTTTAGAAACTCATATATCATGAATTTTAAATAATTATTTATTACATATAACTTTTAATTTTTTATTTGTTTTTTTCATAAAGTTCATCTCCTCACTTAGCTAGCAAAAGGTAACCAACAGCAAGGTGTTAGTTGATAGGGAATGAAATGGGAATTTTGTACAAAGCCTCCCCGCGGCCCCCCACTCCCAATTTTTTCCCTTGTGAAAGCTTTTTTTTTTTAAAAAAAAAAATAAATGGACCGCCAATGGGCATTCTAATTTCCGAATGTATTTAGGCCCACGAATTCCATTTTTCTTGGACTTTAGTGTAAAGCCGGGCAGAAATTGCTAAGTAAGCTAAGACTTGGTGGACTATGGGCCCATTTACAATCCTTTGCTTGGAAAGAAATCATTGGACCACTACCGTGTTCAGTTTTGCTACGTCGTTGTCTCCATCATTTTATATTCTCTCTCTATCTCTTCGTTTTCCTTTTCTTTTTGAAATTTGGAGGTGGAAACAAATTTCTTTGCATCGGTGAGGACCAAACATTCAGGTGTTTGTGTTCCCACCCCAGTCAACATCTGTAGCTATAGGTCCTTCGGTTTCAATAAACCGATAACAATGTTCTCTTTTCATTTTTTTCCCTTGAGTCACGGTGTTATTTTTGAAAAAGAAATGCTAATATATTTCTGACAAAATTGCTAATATGGTTTTTAACTATTTCTGTTTTTGGTTACAATATCCTTCAACTATTTTTATTCAACTAATACGGTCATAATCCACTAATTCTTTTTTACGGTGTTGGGTCAAAATTCACACTTCCTTTTGTATAATAATATTTATAATGATATTTTTGTTCAAATACTTAGATTTTCTTTTAAATTTACACACAAATTTTAATTATCCTTTCATATAAGGTTGGTATTCAGGACTATATTAGCTAAACAAAAATAGTTCAATCACCTTAAAATTAAAAAACAAAACTAAGAATTTGCGACAGAAAACTGAAAATAGTTAAAGAAATAAAGTCACGAATTTCCCCATAATGTCTCCGTTTTTATACGTTAACACAATTCTGCACTGGTGAAGCATAAAAAGACGGGCTTACAACAAAGCAACATAGATATCACAATTCACACCCAACCTGAAATTGTAGTCTGAGTTTGGGCAGATACAAAGTGGGCCGGGCCTAGAATCTTAGATGTTGATCCATTCACAGACACCCAATTCAATACTAGTATGAAAATCTGGGGTTATTAAAAAAGAAGAACCTGATAATTATTCAGTCTAAGGCAGCGTATAATTATCCGTGCAATGGTTATTACTCGAAGGATAGATGGAAGGGCGGTGGTAGTTGGATGAGAAGAAACGTAGATGCAGGAAAACACTGAGAAGCAGCTTTCCACGGTGGCCTCACTTGGAACGAGAGATGCCCCAAAATCCAAGGCCTAAGGGAGTGTAGCGCCAGAGTGTTATCGATAGAGTGAGAGAGAAAGAATCAGGTCTACGCGGACGCAGGTTTCTACAGTCTTCACTTGGATTCGCTTTATGCTGTTTTCCTCATTTCTCAGCCCGACATCTTCTTGTGCCAAGGAGTAGTTCCTCGCCATTGGAGCTGCCCCTGTCCCATCATCATGCATCCCTTTTATCATTTTCTTTGTGCCCCCCATTAACTGTAAAAAAAAACAACAGGTACTAGGTATATACTACTCCGCACTTATCATTTTAGATGGTCGTATTTATCTCGGTATACCTTTGTTAAATGAAAAGAAAACCAAGGAAAGAAAGGCATGGGTTAGAAAGAATTTCAGCAGGAGGGAAATCGGAAAATGGAGGAAATTCCTTGAACACATGACAGCTAAAATGGTGCAGCTGAACATTACTTGTTTGGTAACCTGGAACTTTATGGATTTTACTGGCAAACTTGTTCATCTTGTGATGTGTGTGTACGAGAGAGAAGAAGAAATATGTTGGAATTGCAGAGAGAGAGAGAGAGAGAGAGAGAGAGGTGAATAATCGAGTGAGGGGCCACGCAGATGATGTATACTCGTATTATCAAGGCTTGCACAATAATGCACCATGCGCATATGTATCGGAAATTGTTGCCCTCTTTCCATTTCGGAGCAACAGGTCGCCCCACATCGTAGTCTTCTCCCTCCTACCAAAGGGCACGGGCAAGTCCATGTCCCTGACGGCAACAACCATGAATGAAAGAATCAGTTTTTTACTGCACTGGGTTGGAAAGATTTTTCGCCTTCTCTTTAAAGATTTTACCGATCCTGTTAATCCACGGCCTGTCGACAGTGCTAAGCGATTTCCTTTTCTTGCTTTTCTCTTTCTTTCTCCTTTTGCGAGTAATATTCGTGTTCAAGAGTTTCCGTAAATTTTGAGCTGGAGAACTGCTCTCAATCACACTCAAAATGATCAATTGGACAGTAAATTAAGAGGAAGTGGATAAATCCAAGAATGTAAATTGCAAATTTATAATACAATTAATGAGGGGGATTTGGCTGTTGAGATGAGTGATCAGTCATGCCATGACTGAATGAAACAGCAAAAAGCAAAGGAAAAGATCCTTTAGGGCGCAGCAGCTTTTTTCAACGCTGTAGGCAGTGGAGTGAAGGAGGGAGGAAGCAATCAGCAATGGATATGTTGCATGGAATGAGGTGCAACTCTATTCTAATAGCTCTGAAAGAGATACGTCTCTGAATAAAGTAAATCTTATGCTCTAAACATTTCCAGTTTGCGTAAATTTACAGAAAGTCTTCCCATTGATGGATAGCCTTTCCCTGCTAGAACTTTTCCAGGGATTTCATTTCCATCGTCAGAACCCGAATCTATCTCCATATTACTTCAAATTTTCTTTACTGCAACAACGTCACTGTTCCAGTATTCCCTCCCCCCATCTTAAATTTCATACAGCAACCGACAAGCCGGCCGATTCCAAGTTCATGTATCATGTCCACCCGCGCCCCTCCAAGATTAAAATATGCATTTTGGATATAAGGTTTGATTTGAGATTTTTTTTTTTGAGAATTATCAAAATTAATTATTGATCAAAAGAAGAGATGAAATTTATAATGCAAAATCTTTTAGGATAGTGAAATTCAAATACACTGTTTCTTCAAAAAGAAGAAAATTTAGGATGTATTTGGATTTAATTTTTTTAATTGAGTTATATTGATAATTTATAAAAATAATTTATTTGTGAGAGGAAAAATATGGTTTAAAATAAAAAAAGTAAGAAAAAATAATGTTTTTTATTAAAAAATCAATGAATTACACCATTTCCTTTTCATGTAATAACACGCTCATGAAGATGAGTCATAGGAGAAAATTTTAACCATTGGAAATAAGTACTCTTTGCCCTTCTTTTTTATTCATCAAAAAAAGACCTAAACACACAGACCAATCAAAAGTAAAATTTTATATGAATTAGAGTTTAAAAAATTATTTTTTTATTTTTTCTTAGTTACTATTTAAATATTTTAAATTTAAAATATATTTAAAATTTAAGTAATTAAATATTTTTCAAATTCACAAATTTAATAAATATAAATAGATAAAAATAATTAACTTTTAATAAATAAAAAAGAATGAGAAAAAGTATGAAACCCTAGAAATGAGGTAGAGACACAGGAAAAAAAAAAAAAAAAAAAAAAGAGAAGAAGAGGGAGAGAGAGACAGACAGACAGAGGAGGGCACACAATTTAAGGAACCCTCTGGTAAGCAGCGGAAAGATTGGACAGGCTTGCTGTCTCTTAGCTGAGTACACTTTCTTGAGTCAATGGGTTCTCCGTTCTTCTTTTGACCTTCAGCCGAGTTTGACCTTTTGCACAATTTGTCGTCCTGGATATATCAGGGTGGCATTGGATAGATTTTGCATCCGTTTGTATTGAT
Source organism: Rauvolfia tetraphylla (assembly GCA_030512225.1). Classification (NCBI taxonomy): domain Eukaryota; kingdom Viridiplantae; phylum Streptophyta; class Magnoliopsida; order Gentianales; family Apocynaceae; genus Rauvolfia; species Rauvolfia tetraphylla. The sequence goes on from JAJQKT010000005.1 coordinate 910,112, forward strand.
GAGAACAAAAGAAAAGGAAAGGTAACGAGAGAAGGTGCAACGATTGAACTTTTTGATGTTTGAGATAATTTTTTATAAAAGAAAAGAAAAACATGAGAGAAAAATAGAGAGATTAATTTTAGTTTAAAAAAGTTAACTTCCTTTCCATTTAGTTGTGGACAGAAATAAAAGAAAAAAAGTAGAACTGTTTACTATTTAGTGTAATTTGAAAATTAAATTGAATTGAACTAAAATGTGAATTTTGATTCAGTTTATTTTTAAAATTTTTATATAATTTAGTTTGATTTTTTGTTTCTATTCTCAAATCGAAAATTAAATTAAAAAATTAAAATTTTGAATATATATATACATACTAGTATAAAACTTGTACTTTATACAGAATATATATTATTTCTTAAAAAAATAAGCGTATAATGAGAATAAATTTTTAAAAAGAAATATTGCTTCTAAATATCATTAAAAAAATACTTTTAATAGTACGATCAGGAGCAAGCTCTTTTTTTTAGTGACAGAGTCAGTTTTCTTTTCAAACAAAAGTGTTAAAAAGAAAATTTAATACAATTTATCATATAAATAATTATTAGAGATATTACAAAAACTATGAAGTAAATTTATGTATTTAACAAAAAATTGTGTACTAATGGTTAATCGTAAGTAATTAAGATGAAGATAAAAGAAATAAAAAAATACATTGTAAGTTGTACTTTTTTTTTATATCTTTAAAGTAAATTAACTTTACGACATAATCTTTCAATTCTAGAGTCATACTCTCAAACAAAAAAAAAAGCTTGAATCTTTAAACCGTATAAAAAATAAAAGCTTAATAATTTTCTATTAAAACAATTGAAAATATAAAATAGAGATTCTATTAAAACAATTCTAGAGTCATCCCCTAAAAATATAAAATAGATTAAATAGTCCAATCAAAACAAAAAAAAAAAAGAAAAGACATGAAAGATGTAAAAAGAGAAAACATCAATGATACTAAAAATAAAACTAAAAATAAAAAAAGCTGACAAAAAAGGAGCTAAAGGCATAACTTCATATAAAAGTCATATACAATTTGCAGATTTATTGATGATTAAAAAATTTAAAAAGTTTCAAAAAATATATACTATTTCCAAAAAGGATTACAAGGACTTATATTGAAAAAGAAAAATATAAATTAAAGATTAAAAGAAAAGTGCATACCTTTCATTTTACACGATTTAACTGAAGAAGCATTTAAGACATATTTTAAAATTTTAAAAATAATATAGCTAAAACACTTATTTGAATAAAAAATTAAAAATATCCTAAATGTGTCTGATGACTATAACGTGTATAACACTCATGAATTCTTCTCCATTTTAAAGGAAGAAGTATAGGATGATATTTTAATTTTGGCCTCTACCCCAAAAAGTATTCAACAAATACAAAAATCTTCTCTAAAAATAAATAAATTCATAAACATCTCACCTCTACACAAAGAAGTTTTCAACAAAATTTTTTTAAAAAAATCTTTTCTAAGAAGAATTAATTCATAAACATCTTATGAAAAATAAGAGATACATTGAGCATTAATAAGCTCCTCAAAAAAATAAATTATTTCTTCAAAAAAAGAGAAAAATAAAATCAAATCTATAACATTATTTATCAAACTCAGATCTCAAACTAAAAGAGAAAAAGGAAGAAAATAAGAGTAACTTTTATCAAAAAATGAATTGAAAATATTTTTTTTAATTTAGAAAAAGAAGACCCTAATTAGAAAAAAATAAATATCTGATGATAAAAAACCTTCAAATTTGTGGAGAAAGAAAAAATTTATGGAGAAAGTGGCAGTAGATGAGGTTATATGGAGATAGTGGAATGTTATTAGGAGTTTGATTTAAATTAAAGATTTGTTTAGGATAAACCAAAGTATTCTTATTATTTTATTATAAAAAAATCTGTTAACTAATGACAATTCTTCTAACTAATAAAAAATTTAAAATTTTAAAAATTAGAATTAGAGATTTGAGAGTTTTAGAGGAAGAAAGAGAGTAAAAATATTTTGGTAATATATATATATATATATGAACACATTTTAATAATATCTTCTTAATTCATAACTCATTATCTAAATGAGTTTTTAAATAAAAATTAAAATTTAACATAAAATTATTATTGAACGCATTTTAGTAATGAATTATTAACTAATAACTTACTATCAAAATGCGTTCTTAGTCTTGATTTTTTAATTTTTCGATTTACAACTAAACCGAATTTAGTTCATGAAAAAATTTGATTCAATTTGATTTTGAAAATCTTTTAAAAAATCTAATGAACACTCTAAAAAAAGATTATTTTTAATAAAATATTTTTATATTAATTAAATTATTATTATTTTATAATATTTTTATTCATATTAAAATAAAAATAAACATATAATCTAATAATTATTTATTTTTTTATTAATTATCTAAACATACAATAATTCAATTATCTCTTTTCCTATCCTCTACTTTTCTTTCTATCTCATTACTCTCATTTCTTTTTCATTATTTTCCCTCAATCCAAATGGGTCTATGAATTTAAATTTTTCTATTTTAAATTTCGTAAAAATAATTTAGTTATAAATCCAAATAGATCTTTGAGATTTTCTATTTTAAATTTTGTAAAAATAATTTATTTGTGAAAAAATAAATATAACCTAAAGTAAAAATTTTATATTAAGTTACACAACGAAATCCAATTCAAATACAGACTAAGACTTCTTTTCTGGAAATCTTTCAAACTACATTCACGCTCAAATTGGATTTGGATTGAATTTCAATGAAACCAATACAAATTTTTCATTTTAAATCATACTTAAGCTCTCATAAACAATTCACTTTATAAAAAATTTTAAATTTAAACTTTATCCAAATACACCTTTGTTTTGAGTTTAATTAAGGAACATCAATTCAACACAAAGCAGCTCCTAAACAAAAAAAAAAAAAATGAAGATTTCAATGTAATTACACATAGCATTAATCAAACTAGTAGAAAAGATTTATCAAGAAATTGCCACTGTATTTTAGAAACCAGATATGTTTTCCTCCCTCTTAATGCACCAAATCTCTGATACCAGTTAAAGGTTGAAAAACTTGTTCGACCTTTGAATCCTTTACTTCTTGCATTTTTGGTCAGATAATTTTGCTAAGTTAATTGGTAAAGGAAATCTACTTAAAACCTTTCACTAGCACTTGAACTAAGTTCACTTCCTGGCTACTCTATCACTTACAGAACAACTTCAAGAATCATTCGTTCCACAAAGCAAAAACGGGGACGTGATGCCCCAAACCCAAGTTGGCCATCTGATTTGCATTTGTCTGATCACTTTCGTTATTGCCATCTCCGTACTTGGGCTTTGACCCCTCCAACGAAAAATAGAGCTGCGAATAATCTCCTCCGACTCCGAATTCACCACCAATTCCAGGCGATCCGGATGAACAGGGGTTCTTCGGGCTTTGTGGACTGGAGGAGCACCTGCTGCTCGAGGCCGGAAACGGATGATCGCTACAGTTATTCCTCTGGTTCTGCTGATGCTCATCAGTGCTGTTGCTCCAAACCATTTCAGTCAATTCGGCTGGGGTCTCCGTGTTGGTTATGGCTAGGAGAGATTGAGGAGAAGCTGATGATGCACAAGAGTTGTAGTCCTCCAGCGAAGACGGACCCGAGTCTTTTGGGGAACGCTTGGCAAGCTCTCCGGCGATAAGAGTTGAGCTCGAGCATATCCTTTTCACATCATACCGACTTATATCAAAGTTGGTTACAGCACTAGTACCTCTGAACTTGATTGCAGCAATATCGTAGGCTTCGGCAGCTTCCTCTTGTGTACCTGGATAAAGCACCTCTTTCAATTCTTGGGAGTCATCAGGATAATGCAAGAACCAAACGGTTGTCAAGATAAGAATATTTTACTGCAGAACTATCAATCCATGGACAACTCAAGCTCCTTACAGAACTTCCAGGCAATCATGGAAAGGCATCATCAACACCACAAATTAGTTTAATGAAGTTTAATAAGTGCGGGCACATTCATGATAATTCACATAGAATAAATCAAATTAAACAATATACAAATTGATGAAATAAACAAGGGGGCTTGGCCAATATGGTGATTGTGAATTAACTGCTATCAAAACAAAAATGCTTATGTACTAATATCCGCAACTAATAGCTGCAGGAAGCAAAATCATTCGAAGCTATCATAAGCGTTAGACAAAATAATTACGTGATTTGGCAAATATTATATCCTAGGGTCCCAGCAGTTAAAAAAACGCATTGATAGGAAGATTCAAGACAGCATTTTATGTTTACGTACATGATGAAAGATTAACAGCATTTCTAATCGCTCCCCGATCCTCATTACATATTAGAAAATAGAGGAACTATAAATAAAAAGACAACCAAACAATTTGATTTCACAATAATATGCCAATTAAGGAGCTCTCGTGATAGAACTTGCTAAACTTGTTACCAAACGTGAAAGGTAACAATTGCTAAACTTGGCAGCCATTGTTTTGGTCCTATTTATGTAAGAACAGATGCCCATCGGTAACCGAGAGTCTACTACTTTCGAGGGGGCTTATCGAACTGTCACAGTAAAGTATGTCGCAGGTCGTGGACACTTTAAGGTAAATAGAGGTACCTGAAAGAGTGAGAGAGAGAAGGGGGTGGGGGGTGGGGGGGGTGGGGCGGGGGCGGGGGCAGGGAGAAGTTGGGGAGTGTCTAAAATCTTCAAGAAAAATGTTCAAAAGGAAGAAGCAAGCATGTGGGAAGCGAATGTTAGCAACGAACGAACAAGCATTTTCCAATGATGAATAACCCTTAGAAAAGAGGACAAGAAACTTACTGAAAGTACCAAGGTACAAGTCCTTGTTGCCTGCAACTCTTCCAATTCGAGCTTGCCATCTTCCATGCTGATGATGCCTGCCAATTTTCAACCAAAAAGAGGTAAAGAAATTAAGAAAGGTATAATGGCGGGTGCGCCATAAATGATATACTCCATATGCACAAAGCTATATAAGAATGTATATATCATGCACATGCATCATAATGTCTGCCTATGCCCATAATTGAAGACGATAATTGCAAAAGCTGAAAATTGCAGTAAAATAATGTGAACTTTTTTTCTTTGAAAATAAGGTGAACTTTATTATCATAAAAGTTGTAATTCGTTGCCACCTCGTGACTCCCCGGTACACAGAAGCCCCCCTTGAGAACCCACTGCTTTTCCTGTCAAAACAGTGAAACAGATTGAATCGGTCTCAAGCTCACGTTATTACTTCAATAATTTCTACAAATTAAGTTCCATTTTTCCTAATCCGGCGGCCACGAAAACCAGTACCTTCTCAAGTGAGCAACAAACTCTTGTCTAGTCATGTTCTTCATCCCTTCAAGCTCTTTCTCGTAGGTGCTTAGCTGATACATCACATATGATGAAACGAATTCAGTTAGTACAGTATGGAGAAGTAGGAGGTCCATTTTACATAAACAAAACATGCCAAAACAAGGTTACCGGAAAATTTATGTGAGTACTAGGACCCCAATACTTCAAAGCAGCCAAATCATAAGCCCTGGCTGCTTTCTCCTCTTTGTCATAACCACCTGAACAAAAGTTGAAGAAAATGCATAGAGTCAAACTGTTTCTACGGCAAAGACAGCGGAAAATACTTTCTGTTTTTTTGAAGTCAAATTTATCTATAGAATTCGATTGCCTACAATAATCTAGTAAAGAATGTATAAATGGACATGTATACTTACCCAGATAGACTGAATTAGAACATGGCCGACAACAGAAGACCCCGAAACATGTATGCATGGAAAGAAACGTCATGAGTTTATTCTTCTATCACTTTACTTGTTAAGAGAGATTTTTATCCAATGGCAAATGAGCTGAACAGAAGTTTGCAGCTTCACGGTTGCTTACTCACCTTGCCTTCCTTTCCGGGTTTGACCTTCCTTTCTACAAGTGTTATCCCATAAATGAGCCTCGTATCGTCCGGTCCATCGATGTCTAAGGCATTCATAATATCCCCAGTGGTCAAATTTCAATCAAGTATGCAGTATGGCTGCAAATTGAGAAAAGTGTGCAAGTTTTATACCTGGTGACACCGCGATACTGAGAGGTTCTTTGCCCAAAAGTATCAATAGATTTATGGGGCGTTGGGTCTTTAGCAGGAGATTTAGCCACGGGGCGCTTCTTGCTCTCTGCAACCTGTAGAGAAGTGCAAGGGTGCGCACTGGGGCTCATGCTCAGTGAAAGAGCCTGAATATTACTGTTGGTTTCTTCGGCTGAAGATTTATCTGCCAAAAAGGGTGTTTGGCGCAGCCAAGATTTGAAACCAGAGACCGAAGTTGCACCATCGAATGGAATAGGGTAGATACTGCCACCGGTGTCATCGCTAGGGTTTGACTCGCAGTTATGCAGCTGAGGACAGGGTATCATCTCTTGCGAGTAGCAACTGATGTTGTAAGTATGGATAAGCCGAGACTGGCTCGTCAGATTTTCCCCTCTTTCAATCTCTCCATCAGAAATGCTGTAATTTGGTGGTACGTTGACATTGATTTCACCGGGTTGAGGTTGGCAGTAGACCGTGTGCTGATGAGGAGGAGAGCTGGCGTAACATCCCAGAAAATCCTCAAGCTTCGGACCCTCGCCTTCAGGATGAGTCGCCTCCATAGGACTGTCATACCTCCATTCTGCCGGAAAAAGACTATAAGTTGATACATAGAGATGACTTAACGATGAAACAAGGGAAAATTTGTGAAGGACGGACGGAGTATCTATCTGGAAATGATTTATGTGCATAGAGACATAGATATGGGGGCATGCATAAGTATGTAAGGAATCAGATACCTTCAACACCGCCGGGCCTCCTGAAAGTGTCCATAACACAGAGAGAACCGTCGGAACGCAAGGGCATGGCCGACATAGGAGGAATAGAGACACAGGCTCCATGGTCAGCTCCCGGACTGTTACTTTGTTCAGTAGTCGGCTCTTCTCGTCCGAAGCCACCTTCATCGTCGATCCTCAGGTGGGGAGTCAGAGAGAAGCCCAGCCAATTACTCATTTTCTATTTGCCTACAGCTTCTCCGTTATCTAGTCCTCCCTCTCTAAAAGATCGCAGACCAAACTCAATGTCTCTCTCTCTCTCTCTACGACTCTGTGTTTGTCTTCGCTACTCCCAACTCAAACTTGAGTATGTGGGGTTTGAGCTCAAACTTCAAAGTTAGCAGCAGGTAGACCCCTATATATGATGATACTGGTGGCTCAAAAGGCCTGCAAAACAAGCGCAGCCCAAAGTCCATTCTAATCCCACGTAATGCTACCTGTTATTTTTCTTTTCTTTTTTCCAGTAAAAAGGAGAAGAGATAATTTACCCAATACACAAAGTTTCTATTTGGATCTCAAAATATTTTGTTAGAAAAATTCTCTCAAGAACCTTTATAAAAAGGTGAAAATTTTTTAATTAAAAAATCAATCCAAAGGCATCCTTGCTTTGCTGAAAAGGTATCTCTTTTTTTTTAACGTAAATAGAGTCTCGATCATTCCCTTAAAATATATTCATTTAAATAATATAGGTAAGATTGTATGGTATTTATATTTAAATTTTTTATTTTAAATTTTATAAAAATAATTTATTTATAAAAAATATGATTTGAATGAAAAATTTATATTAAATTTCATAATAAAATACAATTTAAATATATATATTTAAGAATTTTATAATATTTTATTCATAAAAAAATAGACACGAGTTATATTTACCTAAAAATTACTATCTATCCAATTCATACTCAAGCATTTGGAATTTTGCTATGCTATTTTATCATTCGTGAAGCAAGTAAAAAGAAAATACCCATCGATCTGAAAAATTTGGGTTTAAATTGTCAATTCATTGAAAAAATAAAAATGATGTAAATTGAGTTGATAGTAATATATGTATATATAAAAAGATACGGTATTTCCTCTTCAAAAGGGAAAAAGAGGATACGGGTATTTCAGAATCTAACGTATATCGTCTTACCGTCTCAGCTTGTCTGCTCTGTGTTTTTTGTCATAAGCCTCGGGTTTCGTTCCTCCCTTCCATTTCTTGTGAGCTTTCTGCAGCAGCTCGCCAGGCCAGCAAACGGACAACTTCAAAGAAAGGAGGCTACGTTCTCCTGCGCTCGGGTCTACGCGCCAGAAGCGAGCATCTTCAGAAATACGGTGTACCCTGTGGGCACCTTCAGGACAAGGTGCCCACAGAATTGGGCCAAGAAACAGGCTCAATCCATGCCATGGTGTGTGTCTGGAAAGCCGCAACGGGCTGAGATTGGACCTACCATATGATTACAAGAGTTGCTCAAAAAATGCTAACATAACAATAAAATCTTTCCCTGAGCCCAAGCAATCGCATTCATTCATGTTGATTCACAAGCTTCTTCTTTTTTTTTTTCATTTACTCTTTAAAGGAGATCCCAAAAAAATAAAGGAAATGAAAGAATAAGGATGAGATTGAATTAATTTTTTATGAGTTAAATTATATTAAGAATTATGAAATTAAATTATTTATGAGAAGAAAAGAAAATCTCAAAATATAAAATATAAGAAAAAAATAATTTTTTTTAGTTGAAAAGGGTACTCAAGTTGGGCCGAAACTTCCAATTCTAATGTACCAAAGTGTACTTGGACCACTAACAGGTAGCCATGTTAAATTTTGTCGTCGGAATCCCAATGCATTGTGAGTCCTAGGTTTCTATAGTCTGGAAGCTTTGAAAGAAATATGCTTCTGTCAGAATACCTAGTGTACCATTCAATTAAATTTCCCATAATCAATGTCAGATTAGTTTATGAATTTCAAAAAGAAGAAAAACTAAGATTGATATATAAAATGGATAAACAAAGTAAAAAAACGAGGCAGTCCCCTACCCCTGCTAGTAGTAGACTGGGTTTTGGATATCATTTCAGCACCTCTAATTCACAGTTATATTAATTGAGAATGATTCATCTCTAATTCACAGAGTCCCTTTGCACTGTTTAAAATCCTTTTATACGTTTAAAATTTTTTTATTTTAAGTTTTTTTTTTCACGAACTAAAAACAAAAAAGTTCAAAATCTAAACTCTAAGGAAATGTATCCTAAGTTGGACAACCATTACAACGGTACTCTGTCCAAATTTTGGCTTGTGGCTCCGAGGCATGAACCAAAACTAGCTCAACAGGGATTCGCGGCGTCATGGCTGATTCTTATCTCTAAACTAATTAATTAGATACAAGCGAGTTAGTGCATAAAGAACTCAATGTGGATCTTTATGTTTAAGTATGATCGGTAGTTGGCTTAAAGCTGCGAAGCCATCTACCGAGTCTCCATCCCTTTCGAGAATTGCCGACTCTTCAGTGATGTTATGCAGTGATTTCATGAACTTGTTTGTATTCACAGTAGAGAATGCAGAGGAGGGGTTGGTTGAATTGAACTTGTTGCACATAATTTTTGGGATTAGATCCAATGCTTATTCGCAATGTGATGTCTTTAGTGTGCCGAAAAGAAAATATATCAATAGTCTTTGTTATCTAATCATACTCTATCTTTTGGCCTCATGCAGACTCTTGTCATACAATTTTGTCTTCTCGGACACTGTATTTCATCCCTAATTTCATATTCTGAAATGATGAGCCTTTCGTGTTATTCCAAACAATAGAAACTAGTTTTGGTACAGTCTAAACCAGTAAAATTGTCGGCCTTATTCCTGCATATCCACCATAATCTCTACCTAACCTTTAATTTAAACTATCTACCAGTATGCCCTGCGTCTATCAACAGAAAAGGGTGTGTACTTTCGACGGTATTTTGTCTTATCAACTAATTTTCTACTACCGATCCCAAGCCAAAAACCGTATGTTTGCAGCATTTCACGAGTTGATTGTATACTTGCTGGGCTACGTAGTACCTTATAATCCGAGGCTCAATGCTTCAATTTGAGAATCACCAACTCTTTTGCTCGCAGCTCTCGGTTGCAGAATGAACGGCCTCGAAAGAATGACCCCTGCAATTGGAGTGAGCATTGAAGAGAGTGGATTCGTTTCTGCCTTCTGGGATCAAGAAAATTAATCCAGCTCATGAGGATCTATACTTTTCGTACGCACTCAGAGCCTAAATATTTACTCTGCGAAAGAATGAAATCTAACGAATCAGGAAAAATCTTCATGCACCCACACGAATATGCAGTTTCATCTTTTCATGGCTCTGAAAAGTGTGCCAGTTTTGGCAGCTGTGTTGTTCTTATGTTATCACTGTTAGTATTAGACCTGGCTAGCCTTGAGTAGACTGTGTAATTATAATCGTTGTATTAACTAATCTGTGCTTCTGAAAAGCCTGGTATACCACCACCAGCATTATTGTGATTAACATACGAATAAAACCAAAGCAGGATTAATCTACGTAGACCTTTTCTTGTCTCATCTCTTTACCCTCATTTTCTTTGCTTTTTTGGTCCAAAAGCTGGTCTTTAGCGAACCATGTCTAGTATTATTGAAAGCTTTAGCAGCCTTTCTATTAAGACGTGTGGCATGTCCAAACTTTATAGGGCTCTCATTGTCCAACCATCAAGTTCAGTGCCAGCCGTCGTGTCTCAATATTACTATACTTCATGCTCACGGATAAGTACAGACAAATGAACACTACGCGTGTCTCTATCTCTATATATATACACACACATTTGTACACAAACCTCGTTGAGCTACTCCACGGCATAATTCAACCAGAAAGGTTGATAGAGAGGGACCATCTGAAACGTACGTAGCTCTCTTTTCTCTAGGCTCTACAAACTCAAACTCAGCCCTTGATACTCTCTTACTGGTTTTGCATGTATGCACATTCTGGAGCAACCAAGAGCTGGCCACGGCTGCAATGAAGGATCGATCAACTAAGGAGGAAATAATACCAGTCGCCTTTACCAAGAATCTAAAGGCTAAGAAAGAAGTCAACAGAGGAGCATGGACAGATGAAGAAGATCAAAGACTAGCTGAAACTATTCAGATCTATGGTCCGAAGAAGTGGAAGGCAGTCGCAACAAAAGCAGGTCTTGCTCGTACCTTGAAAGATCTAGAATCTATACTGTCAAAAGTTCACAGTAGGAGACAATGGTTATTATGTGCACATAAGCAAACAGGTGCATGTGATTGGTTCTTCCCGGTAACTTGTCAATCACTTGTGGTCTCATATTTGTAAATGCTGGATTTTTTTCCAGGGCTTAATAGGTGCGGTAAGAGCTGCAGGCTGAGATGGATGAATTATCTAAGACCCAATATCAAGCGAGGCAACATATCTGACCAAGAAGAGGATTTGATTCTTAGGCTTCATAAACTTCTTGGAAACAGGTCAACTGTTTGTTATAGAACATACCCAAACATCACCGTCCTCATCAACTTTGATAGGCCAAAAACAGATCAATTACCGGTTGTGGTTAATTTTGATGGTGGTCGCAGGTGGTCGTTGATCGCGGGAAGACTCCCAGGTCGAACGGATAATGAAATCAAGAATTACTGGAATTCGCATTTGAGCAAGAAAGCACAGCAGAAGGACGGCCAAGGTAATGGGATTCCAGCGAAAGAAGGATCAAGGAGCCGGAAGAGAAGGAAGACGAATGAGGTTAAAGAGGAGAACACGTCGTTTGCTGGTCTTGAGGATCCAAAAATCAGTTCTGAAGTAGATGACTTCTTCGATTTCTCCAATGAGGATCCTTTAACGTTAGAGTGGATTAGCAGGTTCATTTAGCTAGCTAGGCTTGACGACTTGGTCTGAGCGAGTCGTCGGCTAAACCTGTAAATTTTGTGTCTAGAAGACTAGATCGGGTCGAAACTGTTAGTAAAACTCGACGTGTAATGCAAAATATTAGCAATGAAAAGGTTTTTCTTTTCTGGGCAAAGGAGATGAAAGAGGTTTTTGCATTCCCTGAAACAGTTGAATATAATTTTTTTTATTTACGATTCAATTGGTATTCATATATATTTTTAACAACTAATCCATTTTGTTCTGCCATAAGATTTCTCATGAAGTTTTTTTTTTTTTTTCATATATAAGATTCAAACTGAAAATAAGAAATATTAAATCCCTTCCACTTAAACCAATTATTGTTGGTGTTTGATATGCTCTTTGGATGTTGGATTTGGCTACAGATGGCCTCCAACCGGTCTGATTTTGTTCCTTCCCATCCATCAGATCGACCTTAGCTGGAAAGTGATGAGTTGTATGCCATTGAACTTTTAATCCCACGCTTCGAAGAGGGAAAAGACAGGGATTTCCTTTCAGTCGTCCCGCCAGCAACGGCCCCGTCCTGAACTTCAAAAGTTTGCAAATAAAGCTTATATATCCCACGTTTATGTTCCACAAAGCAACTGAAAGCACGAGTGCTAAAGTTCTATACAAATTAACCTCAGGCCTTTTTGAACATCATAACAGACCAAAACACATCGAAAACGATCTTTCAAAAGCGCTTTTGCCTTCATTGCTAAACTTAAAAAGCCCCCACTACCATAAAAAGAAAATGCAAGTCCTCTCGTGTTGAGAATCTAGAAGCATCTAAATCCTTTTTACCCATTCTCTCAATGTTGTTATTGAGAGAACTAATTGGTAGGACGAAATTGTCATTTCCAAATTTGCACTGCAAACCAGCGTCTCACAGGTATTGTCACGCGGCCATGAAAAATGTTTTTGTTGTGTCTCACAGGCATCTCCCCCCGGTGGCATTGCTATGGAAACGAGGGCTCACGCAGGCTCGCAAGAAAACGACAGAAGATTCTAGAAAATATCAATTGCTTCCGTCAATGTTCAAACTGAGCTTCTCAGAAGCCTCTATATGCCGCAGGGATCCGCCAGTGTCAGAAAGCTCCTCAAGGAGGGATCAAGTTCAGTACTGAGAGAGAGATTCCAGTCTACCACCAAAAACAAATTCCAAGTTTCGAACTGAACTTGGCCAAAATTTCATTTATTACAACTTGTTTTCACCTCAAAAATCACCACCGACTGCTCAGTAATTGTCTATTGCACAAAACATTGAAGAAATAGAAGGCGAGGATGCAGAAGTTTTACCGAATTTTGACTGGGCCATACCGCCGGAAAGAAAATGCCATTAGAATTAAATGAACATTTTGCAATCTTTCTTCCACAGAGCAGAAGCACGCATCAACAATGGGAATTATAGTTACACAAGGGGAAAAGTACGGAAACACGATGGCAAAATATGCACATTTTTCTATTACCGGAAATATCTACATATAGACAGACAGAAATTAAAACTTCAGACTTCCAAATCTTCTAATTTGACTTCCATGATCGGGATCATCTATCAGTAAGAGTTGCATTCGGCCGCGAACATGGAGCCGCTCTAACCGATTCCCCTTTGGACACACGGAAAACATTTTGAAGAATGAGCTTTGCAAGTCCACTTGACGTTGATATTTCACAAAATACATCAAAATGAGAAGATCCAGAGGCATGCTTCAAATTTATTTGCGCAAAAACTGTTTTCATATTTTAGCACATAAAAAACTTCCATTGAAATATAAGAGATCCAATCCCTTCGTAGACAGTGCTTGTTTAAGTCGGACAATTAAAAGAAATTGCAGCTTTTGTATTGAAAAAAAGACAAGAGAGCACTATAAAATGTGATTATCTACTTTGATATTACTTACTCTATAATACATTATTAGAGTCTTGATAGGGAGGAGATATTCTAAAAGAGAAAATTCAACAGTTCTAATCAAAACAGTCTCCTCAATCCATTAATTCTCAGGTTGTGGAAAAGACCCCCCTGTGCTTCAAAATATCTAGAGAAATAGTCCACCAAGGATGTTACAGAGAATGGAAATTCACAAGGCAAAAACTACTCTGTGAAACCGGCAAAGCTCCCTACCTTGAAAGATTTTGTAAAGCTGCTGGTTAGCCCCATGCCATTGAGCAAGCATAATTGACCACCAATTTACCATCAATACCAAAATTCTGCAATGCAAAATTTAATAGCCCAGTGAAAAGATGTTTCAGGCATTGCTGCTTAACTTCATTCCCGTGCAACCAAAAATAGAAAAGGAAAAGATGACTCATTTTATAAATTTCTAAAGTTGGATTGCTGAAAAGGGGAACTGTAGGATCTTACAGTGGTATAAATCTTGTTTGAGAGCTGCTAAACAGCATTCCTATGAATATCATGATTTAAATATTGTATATTATTATTCTGAGGCATCTATAACATTAGGGAATAAGTACTACAGATATATTTAGATGAAGTTCTTTAAATGCTCTGCCAATTACAGAGTGGCTGGTAGTAAAAATACATTTTTAAATCTTGACAATGAAGCATTAACTCTCATGCTTCAATAACACGCTTACTGGTTATTAGGAGTACAGTTATATGTGTTTGAGAATGCTTAACTTTTACAAGCCAGCAGATGCATTATCTAATACAAAATGGATAAAATAGATTTATCATAGATAATTTGTATTTTAAGTAAAGGTAAACATCATTTCAGGAAAGAATTTACACTTAAAAATGATAAGAGTTGGAACAACTTACGTTATACAGGTCAATAATCAGCTGATCAGGATTAGGTGAGAAAGCACTGTTGACATAAACAAACTAGGGAAGCACAAAATTAACTGTTCCATGTCTCCTTAAAGGCCACATAAAAAGATAAACTGGAAGGAAAAAAGTCATTTACCAGCGTCTCCCTGTGAAGTTGGCGGCGCAAAAATTCAATGACTCTGATAAATTTGTCAGACCCAGCAATCTGTATTTGCATTGAAGAAAATGTAAATTGTTTAATACGCAGGACACAAATTAACAAAATAAAATGAGAGTAAAAATAATGGACACCAACAGCTATTTCTTTAGTAGTTTAAGAGACGAATTCAATATGAGCAGCCGCAGCTAATAAGTTGCCTCAGTATACAACCCTGTTACTTCGATGATTCAGCTGCGATCAAAGTTGTCCACATTGACCACTCAAAATATTCAACTTTTAAGCGTGGGCCTGTATCGAGAATGATAAGTAACTAGCGCTTTTAACAAACACCTTAACTAAGACTCTGGTCCAATTTATGCCTGTCAAGACTTAAGCTGGGGAATGGCAATCTTAACAATCAGCATTGACGCCAGAGATTGGTAGCAAACCTCACTTAAGCTGGGGAAAGGCACACTAAATCAGGACTTCGTAAACCCAAATAGGCCATTCTTGTGAGAAGTAAACCAGTATTTCGTGACACTATTATGAAGAGATCAATTTCAACTAACATATGCTTTACTTCTTGCCACCAATAAGGAAACGATAGGAAACAAGGTGGTGATGATGATATGCAAGGTAGGAGCTGGTGTTTTCAAGTATAATCGGATGATTTAGTGATTAAGAAATTAATTTTGATTGGAGGTTGTGAAGTTCCTGCATTACTGGCAAGATGGTTATGGACTTTTTGTCTACTTAATTGACTTGAAAGCACTATATACATGTATCAAAGCCATTTGAATAGCAGTTGTTGTCAAAATGAAATCCTGATGCTCTTCAAGTGCTATAGTCTGACTCCAAATTTCTTTTGAACCTTACTATTTCTTGCTGCCATATTCTTGTCCCTTGATCGTCACATTCATTTAACTCCTCCAAACTATTTCACTTTGTTATTGGGACGTACAATTCTTGAAGCCTGCTCTGGTTCGAAGAATTGCGACAGACATAATAATTTGGAAATACATAATCATAGGTTGATGATCAAAGGACAACAAAATAATAATAAGTAATACAGAAGCAATCTTTTGAGCAACACAGTGAGATTAGGGCTTCAGGCAATAGTGAATTTGAAACAATGAAGAGAATGATAATAATTACCATATACTCAGTAAGAAAGCAAATAAAATTAATCAGAAGAGAACCTTGAATTTGGCTTGCTTGAGAATTGGGGCATCTCCAGTAGCTCTAAGATGGACGACAACTGCATAATATCAACACGTTGCTAACAGGGAAAGAAAAAGAAAAGAATTCCATACACGCAAAATTCACAAGAATCCGGGCAAAGGGATCGGTAAACAGAACGATAGTTTCTTGATAAGAAAAGGAAATTTCGGATTAAACAGCTCTTACTAACCTTTCCGAGACTCCGACGCCATCAATTTTTCTGCACAGACGAACAAAAACAGAGATTACTTCGAGCTTTCTACTTCGGCTTCTTCGGTTGTAACGATGAATGTGGAGTAAGGCAGTTGCTACCGGAAGGGTTTTAGACCTGATTGCCCTTGATTTGAGCTTGAGCTCGCAAGGCGCAAACGACCTCCGCGCCTGCTTATGGAAACGCGCAGCGGGTTGAGATGTAGAATTCAAGCGGCATAAATAGTTAATATAACTTTTAAACAAAAAATTTACTTTATTAAAAACTCTCATTTAGAAGATATCTAACAATTAAAATTATACTATACTTAATCTCTCTTGTAGCTTTCACTCTCTTTTTTTCTCTCTTATTTTACTTACTCAGTAGAGTAACTCACATACTTACAATTTTCATGATCTTTACTAACCTATTTATAGTAGTTATTCACTAACTTGCTTATGTCGGTTAATCATTTTCTAAAGTAGTCCAACCTCCACCTCAAGAGAATTCTAGAAAATAGCCAAAAGTTGTGGCTCAAATTCTTAAGGTCTACTTGGGTAGTATCAGTCTCAAAATTAAATTTAAAAATTTAAATATTGAATTAATATTTCCTCTCACAAACAATAATTTTTACGAAACTCAATACAAAAATTTCAAAATCAAACTATATCCAATCACACCCTTAAAATTCGTTAGAGTAGTTGGTTCTCAATACTCTCCCTCAATGTTTACTCTCTCTTGTTACTATTCGTATAGTCGTACCAAATTATTTTCAAAAGTCTTCAAATTTTGTACTATTAAGACTCTTGATAAATATTAGCGATCTGTTATCCAGTTTTTATACGTTTCATATTAATATCTGCACAAAGCATATTTTTTTGAACGAAGTAATAATGACTGTTCACGTGTACTTCGTTCTTGCATAAAATATCAAATTTTCAACAAGTTGAGTTGTTGATTGATCGTCACAATATAACGTCACTGCATCATCTATTAGTTCATAAAGATCTTTTAGTAGTTAATCAACTTACTACTCTAACAACTTATGAAATATCAGACTTTATAAATATTAGATAGATTAAACTTCCCACGAACTACCGATATATTGTCACTTTCTTGAGGTATTTCCTTTCTGTTAAGCATAGTGAGCATTCACCTCTATTGGTATTGATATTAACTTACAATCAAACATTGTATATTTTTGCAAGAGATCCTTGCCATACTTCTATTAATATAGGAATATCCCGTTATTTATTAAATCTATTTCCAAACCAAGGAAATGTTTTAGCTCCCTAAGTTCCTTCATTTGGAATTATACCGAGAGGTTTGACCTAATTTGTCTAATCTTTTGTTGATGATGAGATCATCCACGTACACAAGTATTATGGCTAACTTTATTTCTCGACAATATATCTTACGAAGATGTAGTGAATAATCTTTTTATCGAACTTATTTCTTAAATGGTCAAGTATAAGCACGTAATAAACACATTTGAATACGTGAAAGTGAGACACTAAAGGTTTCTTCTTACAAAGTTTCTCATAAGATGAAATACAGTTGAGTTTTACTTATGGAAGTCTATTAGTAATATATACCACTATTTTCATACATTCAACCTAAAAGTGTTCTTGTACATTCTTGGCATATAACATGCTTTTACAAGTCTGTGCCAAATACTAATTCTTCATTTTTGTGACTACATTCAATTGTGAGTTGTTTGGACATATCAACTGTTATCGAATCCTATTCTTTTTCAAGAATTTTGTGAACTCGTACGAGGTATATTCTCCACTATTATCTATACAAAGGCACTGTATCCGACAACTAACCTCAGCCTCCGCATTTTCCTTAAAGGTTTTTAATTTTTCAAATGCCTCTAATTTTTCTTTTATAAAATCTATTTAAAAGTATCAATTGTAGTCATGAATAAATATTATCATATATCAATAGTCGCATACAATGGTTGCTTCATTGGTCAAAACATTTATGATTATACCAACTCTAATAGTGTTTTGACTATAAACTTTGAATTCTCATATGATAGTCAGTGTGTTTTTTGATACTGTCATCCAACACATACTATATTATTTTGAACTTCTAATTATGAAAGCCTATTAAGCTTTGTCTTCTTATAATTACCTTTAATTTGGTATAGATCATATGTTCCAACTATGCATGGTATAAATTTAATGTCTCGTTCTTCCTTGTCTTGTTGGCATATGTCGTTTTAACTGACATTATATAAACTAACTCTAGTTTGCATTCTTCTACGATTAGTGGTTATACTGGCTTCAATTGACAATAAACCTCCATTTCATTTGGACCAAACACCACAAAATTGTCAGCTGATATTAATTGTGATACTGAGAAGATATTTTTTTCCATACATGACACATATAATATATTTTGTAATTCTACCTCAGTTGAGTCGAAGCAAGGTGTCATCATGGTCTTATCAATGTGTGTGATTAACGTCTTTAAATTGTTCATGATAATTTGTTTTTATCGTACTCTGTCATATTCTATATTTTTTCCTTATCTCATGTTATATGATTGGAGCACCCATAATCTACTATCTAATCACCTCTAAAATTTATTAGATTATCACTTATTGCGGCCGAAGCATATAGTTCCAGTACTGCTTGAAATACCATTCATTTTCATTGCTATTTCTCTTCTTGAAAATAGTAGTATTTTTTTTTGTTTGATCGTGGCAACAATCTCAGGCAAACTGTATTTTCTTCTTACAATTGTAACAGACATCAACTCGTTGCTAAGTTCTTCAATTGCTGCCTCCTTGTGGTTTATCTCCCATTTGTTGAGAGTCTTTTTAAAGGTGTTCTTGTCTCGATTTTTTTTACATTGATTATTTAATTCCTTAGAATTTTTTTTTCCTCATAAAGTTTACCTCTTGGTAAGAGAACTTTCTCTTATTTTGTTAAGAGATTGTGATTTTTTGTTTGTTTAGAGCATCTTTATCAGTTAACATACTCTTTAACTCATTAAGAGTTGGTTCTCTAGTCCATCCACGTGTTATTGCTATGATAGGATTGAATTTATGACGAAGCTTTGTACTATTATCTTTCTCATCTTTGTCTCATCGACAGGATAAACATATCTAATTTTGTAATTTTTACAAACAAAAATTTAACTTTGTTAAATAATTAAATTGCAGTCATATTGTCTTGTGTGAGTGTCATTAACTTATTTTCAAACATTTGCAACTTGGAGTTATTCGTCTTTGCTTAACATGCAGCTAATGTGTCTCATGATTCCTTAAGAGTTTTTGCAATTTTAATTTTATCCAAATATCGCTTATCTATTGTTGGCTATGATAGATAAAGCCTTATCAGCTCCAGTATCTCACTTTTTGTATTTTTTGGTATTTTATTTTGGAAGTAGCATTATTTGGTTATCGTTGATCATCTCTCATAAGTCTTAATATCTCAAGTAAAACTTGAGACGAATACTTCATTCACTGTAATTATCGTTATTGAGTTTTTTAACAGTATTAACGAACTCCGCCATCATAATTTGGTGATACCTAGTCCATATCAACCAACTTCACAATCTTTGATTGTTCACAAGTAGAATCTCCACGTACCATGATCATTGACTAGTCAATGTCGAACACGGTTTTTGATCGTTTATTTTAATATAATCTCCTCATAGTGTGATTCTCAATCTATATATTTGAATATGATCCTTAATCGTATTTACCTTAATTGTGACAAGTCTAGGATAAGCTACTTGATACCATTTGTTAAGAATTCAAGTGGCATAAACTTTTAAACTCTATTATAAACTCTCACTTACAAGTCACTTAAAACTTACAATTATAGTATACTTAATCTCTCAATTTTTCTTTACAAGATACCTACACAAGTAACTTTATTCTCTTATTTTGTTTACTCAATGAAGCAACTCATATGCCTGCACTTTTCATAATCCTTATTAGCCTATTTATAGTAATTCTTCACTGACTTACTTATGTAAGTTAACTATATTTTTTAGAGTAGTCCAACTTTCATCGAAAGCATTTTCCTCAAGAGAATTCTAGAGACTTAATGATAAAAAATTGCAGGTCAAATTATTGAATTCTCTGGAATAGTTAGTACTTCTCAACAGTTGAGAGACGAAATTTTGGTTGGATGCGTTTTGTAATATGAATTAGTCGAAGCGTTTCAAAAAACTAAGACTGTCAATAGGTCGGGTCTTACTCGAACCCGACCCGATAATCTCTGGTCTGGGATAACATTCATACCCGCTTACTCGGATTAGGATCCGGACCCGATAGTACATCTTCTAAATGGGTACGGGTACGATCCACAAAATTTCAGACCCGATTACCCGATTAAATTTTGAATAATAAATATTTTATATACTTAAATTTTTTATAACCGTTAGATGTGTTTGATCCAACGATTAATTATTTATAAATTTATACTAAAATATATTATCGGATCTACTCGGACCCGAACCGAGACTCTATATGGTTGGGTACGGATCTATCATATTTGGACTCGTCGAGTAATCAAGTCGGGTCCGATACCAATAATAGCTAATCGGGTCCAAATCCAAGATAAAGTATCCCGAATCCATTTGAATCCGTTTACAGCCCTACTAAAAACGCCTTAACCCACTAAACTGTAAAAGCTATTTATGCAATATGAACATTCCAGTAGAACGCATTCCGTAGACCGCACCGCGAGATGCGTTAGGATTTTTTGACACGTTTCAAAACAGTCCTATTTGCTTCCGAAACTCAACTTGGGCCTTTTGTGGGCCAGAAAAGTAGGTTCCTAGCATTCTTCTTCTTTTGATGATTTGTCGATTCGATTTTCCTCTTCACCAATAGTCAACGCTCAAGCTAGGGCTTTTGGGCTATCTTTTTAGCCCTTTGGGCTTTTCCAACCCAGGACTATCGGCCCCTGCTTTGTCTCTAGACTCCCCGGTTTTCCCCCCCAAAAAATAAAAATTGACAATTGAGATTTGTATAAGGTTATTCCTACTTTTTTTTGTCTGATTTAAAATATATGTATAAAGGTTTTTATTTATTATTTTTAAATTTAATCTTATCTCTAACTAACTATTTAAATATTTATATATTTAAAAATTATTAATTATTTAAAAAATACTAATATTTATTGTTAAATTTAAAATTGAATTACTAGACAACCACTTCTAAATAAGAGTATTTTCTAAATTTATTAATTTTTTATAAAATCTGTCAAAATTTTAATTATCTATATAAAATACAATTATAATATATATCTTGAAACAAATGAATAATTAATTGCCTTTATGATGTTGATAGTATCTAAAAATAAACACTATTACTACATAAAAATTTATATTTTATTATATATAGTATTTTAAACATTTTATTCTCTCAATGTCTTTGTTTTCTCTCAAAATCTTTACGTACCAAGTTTTACATTTATCAAATTCTGCTTTAATTTTGCATAATAATTTGAAACTATATCTAATTTTTTATTATTTTACATAAAAAATTTATCAAATTTGGCCCTAAAACAACCCAGAAATAGAAGTCAATATCTTTGCGTCTTGTGTTCTGTCATTTGAGACGGAACAAGCCAACAACTTTCTCCCTTTCGAGCAGAAGCTCGAGTAAAGAGTTTTGTCCTCGTAGACAAGTATCTCTTGCTTCACTGATGACAGAAACCGGAAACTTTCGCAGTAGGTCGCCACAAGTAACAATCTGAGTTTAATTAAAAATTATTATTCTATATATTATATATAATTAAAAATAATATATAGCAATTTAAAATTAACATAGAGTAGAATTACTTCCGTAATTTTTTTATTGAATTTTTCTGATGAAAAATACTCCTATTCCATAATCGTGGCATTGAATAGAAGAATTAGGACACAACGCAGGGCATGAGAGTACTTCTTAGTCCCGGAATGGTGAGAAGAGTCATACACTCGAAAGAAAGATCTTTCAACCTAAACAACATTGAATGAACGAAGAATCCCGCAGGTGAAGTAAACGAGGAGTGAGAAACAAACGCCACCGGCCCAACAACCACTGAACCAGACCTTAGCGGTCTTCCTCCTTGTATGTACCGTCAAATCTCACCACACACGTAATGTGCCTCTCTCTCTCTCTCTCTCTATATATATATATACAAAAGCACTTTCTGTTTCTCTCTCTGTTCCTGCCTGAATTCATGATTTCAGGGCCTCTATTCAGTCCCAGATATTTCTGATTCTACTGCCGGCGTTTTCCAAGGTATCTTGCAAGAAATGGTCCAGAATTTCCAGGTACGGTAACACAATGGTGACGTGATTTTATATGCCTTCCCTTTTTTTCCCCTTTTTCTCAATTTCTTACCTTTCTTTGATGGGTTCGTTGTATTTTCTTTCTTGAATGTAATAATATTTCTTGAGTTCTTCAACCTTTTTTCTCTCCAAGCATATTGAATTCTTGGACTTTGTTTTTCCTAGTAAGTAATTACTTTGGGAGTTCTTTGTCCGTTTGCAATTTGGTTGTGGCAACAAGCATCCATGTTCGTGTCTTTTTTGACTGTTATGTCATGTAAATTTTGAATGCTTTTTTGCTTTGCTTTCTCGTTTGGAGGGTTAGATCTCATCTTCCTAGTTCTGCATTAACTCCTTTGGCTGCAGGGCTGCAGGGAAAGGACCATTTCCCCCCGCTTAACCCCCTTCGGGGGAGATTATTGTCGATTGGATCTCATCTTCCTAGTTGTTTCCCGTTGTTACTTTCTCGAATCAAAGTCTCATCTTCTTGGCTGAGTGAAACTTTTGGATTGTCTTAGAAGCAAAACTATTCTTTCTTTTGCCTTTTCTTTTGACTGATTAGTCTCTTTTTTGTTTCTTCTTTTGGTTTTTGGAGTTTTTGAGATTCACACTCATAGCAAGATCTTTGCTTAGTTTTCGGAGAACGAGAAAGGAAAAAGTTCTCCTTTTATATGGTACACAAACTCGACTTTTTGTAAGGCAGAGCAAGAGAGATGGTCTAACGAGTCTGATTATCTTGCCGCATGAAACTTTGTGAAATTTCTTTTTGGGATTTTCCGAATGCGCATTCTTCTTGGGTCTGAATAAGATTGCGCTTGATGTAGTGGTGGTGAATTGCCGAAGGGGGGTAGATTTGAAGTTCAATAGCAATGGAAGATGATATATTTTCTGGCATTGCCAATGGAGTACAGGTAGACGGCAAAGTTCTGCAAACATTTCAGAAGAGTTTTGTGAAAGTCCAGAATCTCTTGGACCAGAATAGGCTGCTAATCAACGAGATTAATCAGAACCATGAATCTAAAATCCCAGATAATTTGACCCGAAACGTGGGTCTAATTAGAGAGCTGAATAACAACATTAGAAGGGTGGTTGATCTCTATGCTGATCTTTCAAGCTCTTTCACCAAGTCTGCGGAGGCTTCTTCCGAAGGGGACTCCGCTGGGACTATGAAATCCGATGGAAGAGCCGGTCAGAAGGGAATCAAGTCCAGCTAACTGTTCACAGACCAATCCTTATTGCGGCGGCTTTTCATGGACCAAAAGGGATGCCTGCATCTCTTTCAAATCTTCAATCCCAGATGATGGTATAGTTGATTAGATATTTGTAAAAGTGGGATTAGTGGAGGTCCTTTTTCCTTTTCTTCGTAATTTTAGGGGATTTTCGTGATCTTTCTCCATTTTTTCTCTCTTCACCTATCTCAACAACTTCTTCAGAAAAAAAAAATAAGAACAATAATACTGCCATGAATATGATACATCTACTTGCAATTTAATATAGCCGTTTACCGTCATTGATATCAAGCATTCCTCTATTGTCAATTTCCGGAATCTCTTTTAGTTTTTCCATTGAATAATCAGATCTACTCTGCATATTTTTTTTAATACTGTGACTTTAAAAATTCTAATTCTAATGATTATCTGTTCTAATGATGATTCTTGGATAACTATCTCAAAATAATGCTTCTACATACTTTTAATTACTCAAAATTCTATGTAAATCCATGATCTTTTCATTTGCATTTCTTTTCTAATACTTTTTCGGCCGGTGGCTGTAGCTGTGGGGTGGAGGATGCTGCAGGCCGGGGCCGGGAAAGGGGAAGCAGGCCAGCCTCCTGGAATCTGAGACGGCTTCGGCTGTTTCTGTTGCATCATTATTCTCACGAATCTTGTTTCCTCTGCCTTTGATGAGAAATCCCAACGGCCGGCCCTCTTGTTTTTCAATGTTTGTCATATATACACTCTTCTTCTGAAAATCAACACTACAAATTTCTATGGAAGCATGTTTCCCAAGATCTGCAGTGCAGTTGTGCAAATCCAAAGTCACTTAGCTCTTCCCAGACCTCTTAATTAACACTCCATTCGCAAAAAAATAATATCTACTTTTCTATTCATTTTGCACCCATAAATAGATACTCAATTTTAAATGGAAAAATAATACTTCCTTTATTATGTTTCTTATTACTAATGGTGATGATAATGACGGTAACTTCCTGTTCAAGTATATTTTTGTGGAAAGTTGAGCATGATCATTAATATGTTAATAAATAATCAAAATCTCATCTTAAAATGTGAGATGACCTTGCAATTCTCTCTTTTTTTTAATACTCAAACTAAAAAATTCTAAACAATTAAAAGAAACAATCCAAATAGAAAAATTCTTTATCATATATAAAAAAAAACAGAGAGAAAAGTTCTTCTACACAGAACATCTATCGGCTATCAGCCTAGGTTTCTATTCTCCTCTCACCCTAATAATATAATCAAAATAATATTAGTTAGCTGTCCTTGTTGACTTTAAAGATATATTAGACCTCAGAAAATGCTCTTGGAGAAAATTGAAAGCAACAAAAAATCTTAAGATTGGATGACTAACGTGTGCTCTTTTGACTTGACTACTGCATTTGTCCCAAACAAATGCAGAATTTGGCTTTTATATCTTGTACTTAAGTGAAGTCGATAAGCAAGAATCTTGGTAAAAGTAGCTTGGGATGGTTTCAAAGGACGGAATACTGTGTTATTTTTGAGAGAGAATTATTTAGCCATCAAATTCAAATCCACCAACTATTAGACTCAATCGGGTCACCAATGTGAACAAAATGCACTTTCTAGCGGCACCAAAATGATTTCATCTGGCTGCCTTTTATATCTCCGAGCGTCGGGATTTCTATAAATGTGCACCACAAGAAAGAAAACTGAAAAAGAGCCCGAACCATAAACTCATACTAGCGTTTTGGGGAATTGCAACATCATGAACCTGAAAGATGACCCTCAAGCCACCAATTACATCCTCAAATACCAAAAGATGGAGAAGAAAATTACTTTAAAGAACTGCGGAGGAAGAACAGCAGACAAAATTAAAAGTGCAAAGATGGATCCTCTTGCAGGAATACTTCGGATTTTAGTGTAAGGTTTACATCTTTTGTCCTTAATACAAACGCATGACAACTGCAATGGAAGTTTGGGTTCATTTCTTCTATACTAACACTAATTGCTCCAAAATACTCTGGACGACATCACAAACTCGAGAAAGACCATCAGGTAACAGCACAGCGAAAGCAGCTATTCCTGTGATTTCTCCATCAATGCTGCAAAGCATTTTTTCCAATCTGAAACTGTCTCTCCACCATTAACCACCTAACACAGTGGAAATTTTGGGGTCAATCAACATTTTGGAGTCACCAGGAGAAAATTTGAACTGAATAGAAAAAAGAAAAGGAAGGAAAGCAACCACAACCTCTCAGATGTTGTACCATATACTTGCATCTTTTTTTTTTTTTTTTTTGGGGGTGGGGTGCGGGGAAGGTTTGTTGGCATTTTCCATCCAAAGGGGATGACCGTCTATTTCTACCTGGTAAAAATTAGTTGACTGTGCCCTTCTGATGAGATAAAAAGTGTCTACTGCTAAGAATTAATCAACAGTGTAAAATATTAGGCAGACCTCGAATATCAATCCTTTCTCTGGAACTGCATCAAGAGCTTCAACACAAATGAAGGCAGCATCCTCCTTGCTAAGACTTCCTCTGGCAGCACTACCCTGCCACAAAGAATTTCAGAATTCATTCAAACACCTTTCTGTTTACCTACACTCATACCATGCTAGAGATTCCAAAAACAGTACAGCAACCTTTTTATATTGAAAAAATTCTCGATTAGAGGATTCTTTCTTTTCTTTTTGCCTGAAACACAAGCATTCTCCCATTCTCATATGGATAGAGATGCATATTAGTAGCTGCATGAATGTAAAATATTCAGTATATTCACCATGATCATCAAGGAATTTCGTACTGCCTTCACATGGAATCCAGTCAAATATACCTATAGCACCTTATTTCCAGGCTTCACATTAGATACAAGAAACTCTTTCACTCAGAAATGAAGATATCCATGAAACTTATAGTACCATTCCAAAGTTGAATCCTTGGCCTCTTGGTGTGTTCTTTAGCAAACCAGTCCTGATAATGGTGTAAGGAATCCCTGAGGCCATCAATACAGATTCATCTAGCTCTGCCAATTTTCGTGCATTGCTATTCATGATTGCTTGAATCCCACTATTACCTTTATAAAAGGACAACTGCAGCTTTGTCAAACCACAATATAAAGAATAAACTTGGCAATGCTTATACATGGAGGAGAGGGAATCTGTACCTGAGATAATAGAATCACATGCTCTAAACCTTTCCAGCTTTCAATATTTGATAGAAGACCTTCCTGGAGAAAACAAAGTTTAGTCATAATATATTTATACACACACCAGCTTCAGAGAAACAAAAATTATTAATGATGGCGACAAACTAAAAGTCTAAGGAATATAAAAGATATAATATGTTGATATACATACATTTGCACATATCATTGCACGAACACCTCGTAGAGCCCTCTTCAGAAATGAGCTGTCCTTTGAATCACCAGTCATTGACTTTACAATGAAGAACGAATTAAATTAGTACCAGCAATAATAAGTAACAGCAATCAAAAAATGCATGCAATTATGTTGGAATAGTCCTGTTGATAATGCATTAGCAATGCACTAACCTCAACATAAGTGCCAAAGGCTGCAATAGCAACCCGTTTATCTTTCACCAGTGCTTTAACTCGAAATCGTTTGACAATTAGTGAAAATATTACCATCTAGACAAGAAAAATATATCAAAATAATGATCTGGCAAGCATAAGGCTTGTGGCCCACAAAGTACAACAGAAGGCCATAGTACAATGGTAAAGCAGTTTAAATCAAGTCTCACATTCAAATAATAAAATGACATGCAAGGCAGACACGTAAACAAAAGAAATATTTGTGTCTTCCCTTTATAGACAAAAAAGGGGAAAAAAAGAAAAATTCATTATAACCCACCTGGCCAATTTCACTATCTCCATCAGTTACTAAAACTGCATCCCTTACTTCATCTTCCTCTGTTTTTCAAGTTTAGAATCAATTGCTACTGGGGAAAAATGTTAAGAAACAACATAGAGTTGCTATTGCTATTGGGAAAAGAATGGTAAGAAACAACATAAAGTTGCTATTGCTATTGGGAAAAGAATGGTAAGAAACAACATAGAGTTGCTATACCAGACTACCTGAAGTCTCATCACCTTCCAAAGCAGATCCATCTTTTGGGAGGAGATCAGGCGCCCCATACCATTTCCTCAATTTTGGACCCCCTTGAAAGGTAATACACAAAAAGAATATCAAAAACGAAATTTGAATGGTTTGGTCTGCTAATAAAATTGTTTCGGCTATAAATCTCAACTGGTTGGTCCTTGTTGATTGATTGCCAATATCTCACTCTGGTTTCTCCTTTTAGATAAATGTGGGGCAAAAAGTTGCCTCGTCTAAAACCAAGTTTTAGACGACCATTTTCGTTCAAGTGATACGTGCTAAGCCTAAGAGGTATAGCAAGTCGTTTGTTAGTTGTTAAACTATATAAGTAGACTCTCGTATGCCTTCTTGCTCACCGTACTACGACAAAAGTACCAACTTTAAACCCTGTATAAAAAATTAAGCAAAGAAAAGAAAGCAGTGACCTATGAATTCCTGGAAAAATGGTTGCTGGGCCAGGCATACCTTCAATGTAATCAAGAATTTGGTCCATGAAGCTGAGTTTCTTCTTGGATGAGAAACAAGTGACTCGACGCTTTTCAGAGAAGGAATCTGAAGGTAAAAGTCTTGTGAAGGAGCAATCATTTTTCTGCGACGAAGTCTTGTTGCTGCTTTGCAGGCCCGGGGAATTTTGAAGAGGAAAAAAGAGGTGGAGATTTGTTAAACTTGACGTTAAAGCCAGCATTCTCTGGAACCGGACCACTGCAATTGTTTCCTGTGGATGCAAAGGATGAGGAAGGGCAACCTTTTGATGATATGAGATCCTGTCGGGTCGTTTCAGTGCTTTCTTTTGGCTTGGGATGTGCTAAGCCTTAAACCGGGTAGAGCGGAGATAAAAACGAGGCGGAAATACTCCCTCGGTCATACCGTTTAACCTGGCAATAAAAAAAGGTTTATTGAATTCGCATTTTTTTCCATCAAATAAATTTCACGTGTGCCCTCCGCACGAGTGGTGGTGGAGAAGGCTTGAGCAGGTGGACTACACGGGTCCACCAAGAAAAGCGGAGTGGATTCTTGTTCAATCGGACACCGCCGACGAAAGAGTGTCGCGCAAATGAGATTACGGGAAGATTGGGAGCTTCTCTGTTATATTACCAGCTTCCTCACAATCGTCATTCTTGGCGTCGGGCTTAATGCCAAGCCCGATCTCACTCTTGAGACCTGGGCCCTGCAGCTTGAACCTGCTTGCACGCAGTAGTCTGAGTGATCTTGATGGTGAAATTACTGTTTCGAGCATGGTCCTTCCGGACAATCAACCGAATTAGGATTTCTGTTGATATTTTTATGGAGTTAAATTTCCTGTTGTTGCAAATAAGAGTTTTTGTTTGGCTTTCAACATGGGCTGGGATAGACTTTTAGATCTTTCTGATCAATTACAGCTTTAATTCACCCGAATTTTGATAAAAAAATCTTCTATTAGGAATTGAATGTTAAAAGTTATTTTTAAAATATTATGAAGTAAATGTATATATTTTTAAATAATTATATATTTTATTTAAATAAATAATATTTTTATTATTTTTAATTTTATTTCAATTTTTTAATTTTTTTCATAATTAAGAAGACATTTATATTCAAATAAAATTTCAAAATTTTAATTCAATCCTTATTAGAAAAATTAACAAGGGATATTAATTTTTTTCATTTATAGAAAAAGTGAGAAGATAGTGAAATAAACTAAAAATTAGGTGAAAATATCATTTCTCTTTATTAAACTTTGTTACTAAAAATTTTAAAATTTAAATATATTCAACTCTATTAATATAGTAGTTTCACCGACAACAACTTTGGTTCTTTTTATTTAAATAATTTAAAGTTTACTAATACATTAATTTTACTATTAATATTTTTAATTAATAAATGTAATATCATAATATAGTTATAATCAAATTTTTATTTTTATTTGTTGTTATAAGTTAGTTAAGACTCTCAATTTTAAACGAATATAATATTTCACATATCAAATAGGCCGTGTAATTAGACGAGGAAATCTATTCTTTTCTCTTTTTGTTTTCTATATAATAGTCACTCACGATATTTATGAAATTTGACATCTTAAAGTAGATATTTTCTTGTATCTAAATGACAAAAAATGCAAATTGGCCTAATAATGAGGGCTCATAAGTAATTTTACAAGTCTATTCCTTATGGGGGAATGGCTTTGTTAATAAATATTGTACATCACATAAATAAGAATGGAGAAATCAAAATGTACACTAAGGCTAATTTTTTTTTATCAAGTTACTATTTTACATCAATCATTACGTAATATTCGTTATATTAAGTCAAAAGTTTTATAAGTAACATTTGTTGCATTCATATATTTGTTCAATAGTTAGAAATGTCTATTGACTAAAAAATACAAATTATGAATATTTTAAAATTTATAATTCATTAATATTAAAAGTTGAGTTTAACTTATATTAAAAAAATTTTAAAAATAATTAAAATAAAAACTAGAACAAGATTACCTTGCAAAGTCAACTGATTTGCAAAAAATAAATTATAAAATCCTCAAAAAAATTGTAACTTGTTAGTGATAGGGATATGCATTGTTGGAAGAAATCGAATAACCAATTTGAATCGAAGTCAATTTTGATTTTTTTTTTCTGTTTTATAAATTTTCAGTTTTCTGTATTTCAGATGGGATAAAAGTTGGATTTGATTTTCAGTTTTGCTTTCCCAAAGCTGAACCGAAGCAACATTCCCACCGAGAGCCGAGCAAGGGTGTAATTGCAAAATATGACTTTTGAAGGACTTAACTGACACGATGTAATAACTTTGAGGACTGGTTTTATATTAACCCCGAAAAATGACACATATCCTCCCGCAAAACCCTAATCATCCATCACCATATATATTACTCTCACCCCTCCGCAACCTTCACTCCGCGGCTTCTGATAATCGGATAGTTTTCGCGGCGCCTCTAGATCATAGAAGATGGCTACCCAGATGAGCAAAAAGCGAAAGGTTTTTCAGTCTCTTATGTGTTTGCCTCTTAGTATATGCATCAACTTGTGAATTTGTGCTGACGAGTTTAGGTTTTGATGTAAAAAAAAAAATTTCAGTTCGTGGCTGACGGAGTGTTCTTTGCCGAGCTCAATGAATTGCTAACCAGAGAGCTAGCCGAGGATGGCTACTCCGGTGTTGAGGTCAGGGTCACGCCTATGCGCACTGAGATCATCATTAGGGCGACACGCACTCAAAATGTTCTTGGTGAGTGATTCCCGAATTGGTAGTTTTCGTTTGTCTATATCTTACTTGCACAGTCTACGTAAACTCATGTATACCCTGTGTAAATTTTGGTTTTTTTTTTTTTTTGGGTTTTGTTGCCATCGCGGTGTTTCTGTGTCTTGGTTTTGTCGAGTATTATTATATTGGTTTCTAAGACGAGAACGAATCAGAATACTCTTAAGGGCTTCTATCGGGCTTTTTCCCGTACAACATAGTTTGATTCAAATCGAAGCTGAAGAATGAGGAATTGGAAATTTGGTACTTCCTCTGTCTCAGAATATAGGACCTTTTGCCAATTTTAAGAACTTTTTTCAAAAATTGTCCTCACCCACAATTATCCCATTCTCTCTCACGTTGAGACTGGAAGAAAATAAATTTGTCATGGTTATAATAGTTAAAAATGCTCCTCCTTTTCTTTAACATTGATCTTTATGTACAGCTATATTTTGAAACAGGTGGAGTAGTTTATAACTTGGGTTGTTTAGTTTTCACTTGCCAAAAATTTCGGACAATTTTTTTTATGTTTTTCTATCTCAGGCAGACATTCATTTCCATTCTCTATGATTGCAAAAAAGTAACTCTTCGGAATTGACCTTTTATTCCAATCTTTTTGCAGTAGCTAACTGTCTGCAACTTTAGTGGTTGCCTATTATTTTGGAAGACCTGTTTCCTCCTGATTTCTCTCTTCCAATTCACATTGGGTCTCTAGATCATTTTAATTATATTACTTTTATTTTCTTAGATCTTCAGATTACTCCTTAACAGTTGTTAACATCCTCTTTTTGTTGACTTTTCAAAGGTGAGAAGGGGAGGAGAATTAGGGAACTGACATCCATTGTTCAGAAGAGATTCAAGTTCCCAGAAAACAGTGTGGAGCTCTATGCTGAGCGGGTTAATAACAGGGGGCTATGTGCGGTTGCTCAGGCTGAATCATTGCGTTACAAACTCCTCGGAGGGCTTGCTGTCCGCAGGTTGGTTTCCTATGCTTGACTATTTTCTTGATTCTCTTGTGTTCAGTTGGGTTGAAATGCGACATCCAGTGCATGGAAACTATGCACACTGCATTGTTTATACTTCTCTCTTTACCACTACACTGGTTAAAAGAGATTCCTAATCGATGCTTATATTAGCTTGGAGATTGGTTGGCCCCTTGACTTGTTCTCACGGATTGGGGTTTACATAATTCTCCAACACTTGTCTGTTCTTTCACAAATATAGGGCCATTATCAGATAGTCCGGATATAGAAATTTGTGCACATAGCAGTGCTTATATTACTCTCTTTACTACATTATTGTAAAAGAGACTCTAAATCATTGCTTAAATTGATATAGGAGATTGGTTGGCCCCTTGACTTGTTTCCACGGATTGGGGTTTACATAATTCTCCAACACCTGTCTTTTTCTGCATAAGTTTTGTCTCTTAATTTCTTGATTTTACTATCCTTGATCTTTCAAGTCTTTGGATCATCTGGTTCTAGAACGAATTTGATTGTGCTTTGCATATTGTAAGCCTTCTTGTGATCTCTGGCTTCCTTAAATTACCAATTCTTAGCTGATCTGGATGATCATTGCTTTTACGCCACTAGTAGAGGGGCAAATTTTTAAATTGGCATAACTCTATCCCTCCTGTGTGTGTATATCCTTTCTACAAGGCACAAAGTGAACTTTTGGAGTTTTGTCAGGCTCGTCGGACTGCTTTGTGTTCATTGAGTTTGGATTATTCTCCTAAATGCGTGTTTCTATTGTTCTTTTACATTTTTGAACAAACTTCTATGTTTCACTATATTGTTTTATTGCTAATCTTAAGTTGGTTGTTGGTATAAATGCTTATATGAGAAACATCTGGTTGAAAAACCAATTTGTTTTTTTTTTTTTTGGGCATCTTTCTGGCCTTGAATTTTCTTACTCCAATGCCTTTTTGTTTGCCCCTGAGATTTGTTAGCTCACTGGTCCATTATTCCTGTTCTTTGTCCTAGGGCTTGCTATGGTGTTCTGCGATTTGTTATGGAGCAAGGTGCAAAGGGGTGTGAGGTGTGGAAAAATCGTCTTTGTTTTCCTCCTATAGAAAAGGTGAAGGCAATTTTGTTCACAATTATTATGAATTGCAGGTTATTGTTAGTGGAAAACTTAGGGCTCAGCGTGCTAAATCAATGAAGTTCAAGGATGGCTACATGATATCCTCCGGCCAGCCTGTGAAAGAATATATCGACTCTGCTGTGAGACATGTTCTCCTTCGGCAGGTTAGCTTACGTGCTAGTATTGGATTCTGTAAATGACAGCTGGTTTTTCTGGATTCCTGTCAAGGGGGGGGGGTGGTTATTTGATGGTTCACTGAGTGTTTCAAGCATTTTGAAGTGGCATCTGTGGTTGTGACTATCATACTTTTGTTGAAGGGTATCTTTTCTTATTACTTGAATGTGCAGGGTGTTCTTGGTATCAAAGTGAAGATCATGCTCGACTGGGATCTAAAGGGCAAGACAGGCCCTGTAACACCGTTGCCTGATCTTGTAACGATTCATCAACCCAAGGAGGAAGAGGAATATCCCAGGCCGAATCTGGCTGTGGCTGATATAGATGTGGGAGCAGTTTAATATACTAGATTTCCAGGGGAGGGAATCGCACGGACGGGAGATAAATTTTGCATCTGTAGGGTGCGTAGGAGGCTCCTGGTTTTTCAGGTTGACAATGTTAAATAGGAGTATTGTTCTGTTTTGTCGGCTTGACAATGATATTTGAAGTTGGTTTTTGAGGTTCTGTGACTGATGTGTTTTCTATAAGTTCATATCAATATGTTTTAATCCTATATTGTACCCGGCTACCATTTTAGTATTAAATTCTATGTTCCTTCTGCATTTTTTTCCGCATCAATTTTTTTAAATTGAGTTGTGATTTCGTTCCACTAGATGCTTGGATCTTGTTCCTTCCAACAAGCCTTTTTTTGCTTAATGAACCGTGACTTTTTGATTGGGGTTAACCCTTTGTGGGAAATGTGCAATACAAAAATTATGGGTGGGATTGGAGAGAGAGATTTAAAATTTTTTATGTTAAATTTTATAAAAGTAAATAATTTGTGTGAGAGAAGATGATATTTAAAGTGAATAATTATATTGTATTTTATAATTGAGTTTGTATTTGAATTGTAATTTAAAACAGAATAAGTTTTTTAAAAAATTTTTATTAATAAATTTTTTTTTATAATTTTAAGGTAAAAGAAGTTAATTTATTTAGTATTTGTTAATTATAATGTATTAAATTATTGATTATAATTTTTTATTTATTTAATTTTTTGTTTTTAAATTTTTAAATTTTTATATAAAATTTTAATTTTTTAAAAATATTTTAATATATTTATTTTATTAAATAATAAATAATGTACACAAGTTAAAAATATAAAATGATAAGATTTTAATTTTAATTTAAATAATATTAAAATTTACTTAATTTTATTTTAAATAATATTAAAATTTACTTAATTTTATTTAAAAAAATTTTAAAAGATTCGTAGTTTAAATTAAATTTTGTATACTAGGAGAACTTAAAAAAAAAAATGGAGAGATACTAGGGGAACTAGAAAAGTAAAATAATTGAAAAAAATAAAAAATGCACGCAATAGAAATGAAACCTTTAGGTTCGGTCCAAAAACAAAGAAAAATTGTATGAAATTGAGCGGAGCCTAAGGGGAATAAAGCAACAGTTGCGGGGAAGGATGTCCCCAACAACTCATTGGTCGGAAAGGGTCGAGAGGGAGTTCGGTTACAATCTTGTATTATATTTTTGTTATACGTACAGATTAAATTTGATCTGATTAATTTAATAATTATAAAAATTTACTGGTCGGAAAGGGTCGAGAGGGAGTTCGGTTATAGTCTTGTATTATATTTTTATTATACGTACAAATTAAATTTGATTTGATTAATTTAACAATTATAAAAATTTATAAATTTTTATTAAAAAAATTACATGTAAGAATAAAAAAATATGATCCGTTAAATTAGATTTTAAATATAATTCGACGAGTCAAATACAATCTTGCCCGTCCTGCCAAGTAGCCACAACCGTTGAGAGATGCCGCTGGCATCGGCGGAGGCTGGAGCTATTAAATTTTTAAAAATTAATTAAAAATAAAAATTTTAAAAATTAGAATGAAATATTTGAAGTGAAAAAATTACATTTATATATATATATAGGACCGCGGTTAGCAAAGTTATCCAGCAGCGGTAAAGAAAAAGAAAAAACCTTGAGCTTTCTACCTAAACTTCAACTTTAATGGATAAAATTACTTCTTATACTAAAAGAACTTCCTTACGAAGAACTTTCTTTTCCGAAAGTGGAATGCCAATCTTGATATCTCGAATAGGCTAAGCCCTTGAATGAGAGCTCGCGTCAATTACATCGACCCTCGACCGTAAAGACTTCGTTGCTAATGTTCCGGTCTTCAAACAACTCGTTCGACATATATATATATATATATATATATATATATATATATATATATATATATATATATATATATATATATATATAAAACTTTTTCACTCCGTATATTTTATTTTAATTTTTACAGTTTTTATTTTTAATTAATTTTTAAAATTTTAATAAATTATAATTATTTTTAATTTATTAAGATAATTTTAAATTAATTTATATATTAATTTTAATTTTGTATTACATAAAATTACTTTATTAAAATTATATTTTTTAAAAAGATAAAAAATATTTTTTTAAAAATTAAATTTTAATATATTTTATTTTAAAAATATATTCATACATCATATAAATTTAGATTAATATTTATAATAAATAATTTAACACACCGTAATAAGTGTCTCTCAATTTATATTTGAGATTTGAGGATGGAAGGTGTTGGAAGTTGGGATGTAGAGAATCGAATCCCACGTGAGTCTTCAAATCGAATTTATATTACCCTTTCGGTTCCGGGACTGTTTGCGAGTAAGCTCAGGTATCAGCGTACTGGAAAAGCATGCCACTGCACTCCCTACTGCAAAAAGAAACTAAAAAAAAAAAAAAAGAAGAAAAGTAAAAGCCCACCCGATGATTGATTTTTATCATCTCCCCATCTCTTCATCTCTCTTTCAGACTCATCGCAATCACAACATTTCCTCTCACTGTAAATTAAAAATTCTACTACTTCAAACACTCATCTGTTTAATTTTCCCCCGCCTTTGTTTGATTCGATTAATCCTAACTCTAATAGCTCTTCTCAGACTTATCAATTGAAAGCCAGCTTCTTTTCTTTTCCTCCAGACCTGGAAAATTCTCCTCCGAATTAGCGGCAGCCTGTAATGACAGTTGTACTCTCCAATTAATTATTCGTGACTCTATGGTACGAAATCAAATTCGTATTGGCTTTGAGTCATAATTCTTTGTGTGCATGCTTGCGCTTCACTGTTTGTATATGCATGCGTGGGGTTTTGAATTTACAAAGAGTAACAATTATATTTGATTGCTTTTTGCATTCAAATTGATGTCGATTTATGCTTATTCGTTGGAAATTGAGGTCTGCAGAATTTTTTCAATCGGCAATTTATCTTACGAATTCTTTTCCCTGTTGAAAGTAATTTGAACTGAAAAGGAAATCATTTTGCGTCCATCAAGCCGTAGTTTTGGCCCCTTTAAAACAAAACTCGGACTTTGAACTTAATTTTTTTGGGCGGGCAATTTTCAGTTTGCAAATTTAAATTGCATGCCGCGGATATTCCATGGAGTCGGTGGTTGGCGTGGAGGGAAATGATGAAGCGAAGGCTGACAATGCGGCTTCTGATGCTGGGTCTGACCTGACTTTCCTCAATCCTGTTTCCGATCCTGTTGTCTATAAGCTTGTCCGGGTACATTAATGCCTATGTATATTTGTCTTTGTGGATATATAATTTCAAAGTGTTTGCCTGTTTACAATGTGGAAATTCTTGTTGCAAATTGGTGCGTTAGACTGTCTTTTTTTGTGTTTTGTTTAAATAAATAAATATGAATGTTACTGTGAATTGGGGTATACCTACGAATGGAGTAATAATTTTACTTTATTCCTCTCTTTTTCTCATTTTCTGATGGTTTCTTTTGTGGAAATTGTTTATCTATGTTTACTGATTCCCTATCTAGGTTGATGGTGATGGGAGGTTAGTACCAGCTACAGATGATGAAGTCATGGTGGTTGAGGATTTGCTCAAAGATGAAAAAAATGAAGTTCATTTTGCTATAGACAATCAGCCTATAAATACAACTAATAGAAGCCCCTTGGAGACAGCTGATTATAATTGCTCAGGAGGTTGGTATATGATGTTTCTAGTTTCGCAGTCATTTTGTGACCTTACTTTTTGATGTACTGATCATGGTGTTTTTCTGTGTTTCTAGTGCTACTCTTTCTGAATATTGACAACTTCAATTAGGAAACCTATTTTTGTGAACTGGCCTTTGGCTTTGGAATCTGCTTAGGTTTAGAGATCATGTGTTGAAAATTGTGATATCATCTTCCTGAAACTCATTCATAATTCTGGATCAAATTACTGGAGTTTCAGTTGCTGGATTTATCTGAATAGTCCACACTAAGGTGTTTTGGTATGATATTTTTTGCTTTTCTTATTATGCATGTCTCTGAATATGGGACTTTTTTAGGTCATTCTGGAAACTTGGATGTTGGATCAATGGTTACAAATTTTCATGGAGATCCTAACATGGAGCAGAGAGAAACCAAAAGAATACGGAAGCCAACGAAGCGGTATATTGAAGAAATTTCCGAAGTGGGGTCTAGAGAATCTAGTGGAAGATTGATCTCTTCAGTTAAGAGTTTTGAAGCAGTTGAATTGGGGAAACGAATTTCTCATCAAGAGGTTCATTATTTGATTCTTTTCCCCTTCCTCTCCTCCCCATGTCTTTGATGAATTACAAGTTAAGCTGTGATGGCTTTGCTTATTTATTTATTTAGTTATCCTTTATTTACTTTCCTTGCTTAGATCCTTATAAACTAGGGGTGTTGATTAAATTGCCATGAATGTAGTTTTCTGCTTTACTGCTTTGAAGCTGTTAATACTCGGTAGAACGACAGGTTCAAAAGGTTTGCTGTACTTTTTCTTTTTCCATTGGGTAAGTTTTCGACTAATGAGAAGATCAGAACCTGAATTCCTTGCAGGAATCTCCAAGGTCAGATGGCATAAACATAAGTCAATCACGGAATGTTGAGTCATGTTCAAGCTCACAAGGTGGATCAATTGGAAATGGATCCTCAGCTTCTGCAGGTAGGACTTGGAAGCCTGATTTTTCTATGTTAAAGGGGGAGATATGCTTGGATAATCTCACAGTCAAAGAACTGCAAGAAACTTTCAAAGCAACTTTTGGAAGAGAAACTTTTGTCAAAGACAAACAATGGCTTAAAAGGAGGATTGCTATGGGATTAACTAATTCCTGTGATTTTTCAACTACTACCTTAATAATCGAAGATAATAAAGTGGTGAAGTTGATTAAAGGAGGGACCTCCAAGAGCATTGCGGCTTCTGAGGATCTTGTAGCTGAGGTTACCAATCAGACTGGTGCAGGTCTATCAGATGTTTGTGATAAACAAATAGATGTTCAGACAGATATTAGTGCCAAAAGGCCTCAAAGTTCTTTGGAAGAATGTAATTCTCTTAGTGAAGATCCTAATGTGGAACAGAGAATGGCCAAACGAGTTCGGAAGCCTACAAAAAGATATATTGAAGAAATGTCAGAAGGTGAATCCAGGGAATCTAGTGGAAGGATGATCTCTTCAGTTAGGAGTTCTGAAAATGGACAGCAGTCTGCAAAAGCTCTTGTAAGACCCTTTCAACATATCCAGCAAGATGGGCGACCTATTGTTACGCGGCAAGATTCATTTGGAGGTTCTGGTGTCCAAGTTCCATATGTGTCCCGGGTTCGAAGAGGCCGTCCAAGGGAAAACTTCATGACTCTTACGGTATTCTTTTCGAGTATAATATCTAAATTTACTGCTCTTTTAGTTGTACAAGATTGATCTGCATTACTTCTTGTTAGTTAATAATGTGATCTATGTGGCCACTTCCTTGATGTGTTGTTTACCTTGTTTACCTAAATTGTTCCATATCTGTTCAAAGTTAGGCAGCAGTGTGATGTTAGCAACACAATTTGTCCTTTCGAAATGTTATATGCATGAGGATGTCTTTTAGGATTTCCCCCCACTTTCTCATCACTCAGTATAGGCACAATCAATGAGCTGAATTTACTGAGCGTAAATTTTCAGCCCTTTGTCCTTGTTTTATTGTTATATTGACATGTGTTCAAGGGAAAAAAGGCAGAAGAAAGACTTGCATTAAATTGGCTATGGCTCATGATGCTGTTCAGTTAATAAAAAATTCCTAAATGAAATGGTTTAGGTTATAGTGAATTTCACTTGCCAAAGGTGCACTATTAAGTTATATATTTATCTTGGTGTTTAATACTTTTGAGGTTGCAATGTATAGAAACTTCAGCCTGGTGACATTGGAACAGCAGCCAAAGTGGTGAAGGCGGCATTTGAAGGACCTGTTAAGAGTGGAGATGATGATACAGGGG
This sequence comes from Rauvolfia tetraphylla, assembly GCA_030512225.1. NCBI lineage: Eukaryota > Viridiplantae > Streptophyta > Magnoliopsida > Gentianales > Apocynaceae > Rauvolfia > Rauvolfia tetraphylla. The sequence goes on from JAJQKT010000005.1 coordinate 949,617, forward strand.
ACAATGTCTTGAAGGCAAGGCTGTCTCCCAGACAGATTGAACAGTCCGTAAGTGTTTTTATCTGATGTCTTTAGAGCAAACCTGTTAGTTTTCAACCATGGTATAGGCTTTTTGTCCATAAGCTGCTAGTTGGAATGAGTTTGATGCATTTCTTGCTTACAGTTTCTATCCTTTAAAAAATTTTCTTTCTACCTGTGAATTGATGTTATTCAGTTTTTAGTATGCAAATGTGGTCTTGTTGAATTTTCTTGTTTGTTGGATATTCATTGAATTCCAATGAGAGTGATCAATATCTTCGATCCTGAGAGTTTTTCCAATGATTTATACATTCCACCGTCATACTTTTTGTTTATGCTTGCACGGTTGCACCAGCAGTGAAGTTCTGTACTTGCATCTACAAAGAACATGTTTTATGCCTATAGTTGGCTTGTGGCTGATGATGATATGAGAGAATTTGGAAATGTGGACAGTGCAATCTGGAGGGGCGGTACACTTTTCCTTTTAGGTTGCAAGGGTTTGGTACTATAATATTCTTTTCTACATTTCATTCTGGTTTTTTGGTTACTTGTGCATGGGACTCTTTTATCTGAGGGTTGGTGCTAGGCTCCGAGCTCTTGAACTTTATGCACCAGTATACTCTTTTGGTTGTCACGAAATTTGGTGACAAAGCCTAAAAGTACCGTATTACGTGCCTAAACCCCATTATGTGATCACTGTAGGCTAAATGTATTCATTATTCTCTACCTAGGTATGATCACCTAATTACTGCAGCATGCCTCATTACTTGAGCGTTGGAGATTGTCTTGTATCTGAGTATTTTCGGGGGGCCTACAAAATAAGTGGGTTTGTCTGGGCATGAAGCAGCTATTAAGGTTTGAGAAAATGAATCCTGTCATCATAAGTAATTCGTGTAACTAAAACCCTTCGTTTGGGGTTTGTAATTAGGTTGTAATTATTGTGCAAATTATTATTACAATTATCATTATTATTTGGTAAGTGAAGGAAATCGTTCTAACAGTCTCTACTTGTCTTTGTAGCTTGTTGCTGCTTCTGGAAAAGTTAAGCATTATCCCGAAAGGATAATGGAGCTCGGGAAGGATTTGGAGCTTAAAAATATGAACTCGTTTGACAAAAACTCTGATGATAATAATATGGTTACTGTGCCCACACCTATGGGAGGAATGAGGAGGAAGCATCATCGCCCATGGTCTCTCACTGAAGTGGTTAAGCTAGTTGAGGGTGTGGCTAGGTATGGTGCTGGTAGGTGGTCAGAGATTAAGCGGCTTGCTTTTGCATCATATTCGTACAGGACTTCCGTTGATCTTAAGGTTTGTAGTTACACATTTTACCTAGTAAGCAAATTGCTTACAATGTTTGTTTCAGGATGTTTTTTTGACATTGATATCAGACTTAAAAAGGTGTTATTATGGTGCAGGACAAGTGGAGGAATCTGCTGAGAGCTAGCCTTACCCAGCTGCCTGCAGAAAAAGGGGTGAGCCGACACTTTATATGTAGTTCTCACTTCTCAACTTCGACCTCAGATAGAAATCGTCCTCTTTACCTTTCTTTGTTTCTAATGAAGCTGAAATTTCAAAGATCCATTCTGTTGAATATTAAATTGTTACATATGTTGTAGAAAGCAGCTTCCTCGTGTTCAAAGCAGCATAAATTGACCTGTTGTCAGAAGTGATATATAGATAGCCTTTTCTAAGAGCCTCTAATCTTACTATACATGAAGCTTATATGAGATTATAGAAAACCGTGTCAAAGTTTTTAGTGATTATATGTTAATGCAATGTGGTATATTTTCACATTGTGCACATAAGGTTGGTAGGATGGCCAGGTGTTTAAGTGCATCTTTTTGCATTGAGACCTATATTTACTTGATTAGGGGAATCTTGTTGCAAATGATACTAGACTTTATCTTCTGCTTATTTTGTTTGTTCTAAAAACTTTAATTGTATGGAACAACTAATATCTAAAAGCCATTTATTCTTAAAATGCTTCACCTTGTCCTCCTTTTGGAAATCTCTGCAATTTTAGGTCTGTTAAGAGATGCTATTTTGGCAGGAAATTTGAAGATAAGGACTGTAAATTCCCATCTTCTGTAGGCTTTTGTTTGGTTTTCTTTTACTTTTTGGAACTTATTTTGAGTCCAATAAATTCTCAATTCTCATACTCTTGGAATTCTTTTTAGTACTCCCAAAAGGAGTAGTATCTTCTGAAATTTCCATTGCTAACCGCTTTGTTTTGCACAATTCTAGTTGTCCCCATCTTACTAATTAATAAAGAATCTTCGTACAAATTCAATGTTTACAATGAATTTAAAGGTTTTTATTTTCCTGGTTTGTTTTCTCAAATGTAAAATTCATGTTATATATGCTGTTCCGTTTCCTAACTCATAGACTGTCACCCTTTGTCGTATAATTTACTCTTTTTTCTGTATATGCTTCTTGTACAGATGCAGAATTCCCGGAAACATGCTTCAATTCCGATACCTGCACCAATTCTCTTGCGTGTAAGAGAGCTTGCTGAAATGCAAGCACAGGTTCCTCCGAATGTCAGCTCAAGCAAGTTTTCTGGACAATGTGATGGTACTGATAGAAGTGTACAGGAAACAAGATCAGGTTACCTGTAGAATTGTAAATAATTACTGCACTTATCAAGTAATCTAACGAGTCTAACAGCAATGAACTTTTAGAAAATGTGCACTTCATATACTTGCGCCCCGCGAAAAGAAAAGGAGAAAGAATGCACTTACTATGACTTTGTCGAGCCTCATTTATATTCTCTCACTTTTTGCTACTTACAATAAATAGCTAGAGATGGGAGTAATCACTTATCTGCTGTTTTTAGATCCTTTCTTCCTAATGATTATTTAACTAGGTGTTGCACTGATTAAGTGCTTGAGTTAAATTTGTGTTCTCTGATTGCTATAAATTGCGCTGAAATACGTTTGGGAATGTGCTTTCACAGCAGAAGTTGCTTTTGAGATGGTATCTTGGTTGTACTTGGGGCTATTTCCCCAGGAAGATGTTAGAGGCTAGATGCTATGGATGTATTTAGATGGAGATTTTTTAAAGTTAGTTATATTGAGAATCGTAAAAATGAATTGTTTATAAAAAAAAGAAGTGGTATTTAAATTGTGAAAAGTGATATTTTTTTATTTGAATTTTAATTTATAAATATAAATTTATTATTTTTTATTAGTAAAAAATAAATTAAAATTATTTAAGAATATAATATAAAAATTTTTTAAAAAAATTTATATAAAAAGTATTTATTGATTTTATATTTTGAAATAACAAGGGTATTTCTTTATTTTGTATATTTATTTTTTTATTTTAATGAATAAAAAATAAATATTTAATTTTATAAAAATGAATTATTTATTTTTATATATATGGTATTTAACAATTTTCTACATACACAAAATGAATTTTTACATATACGGTCCCCATAGGCAACTATATCCTTCAACAGATTGTGAAATTCATTTCAGATATAATTTTGGAATAAACTTTGAAAATTTATATAAAAAGTATTTATTGATTTTATATTTTGAAATAACAAGGGTATTTCTTTATTTTGTATATTTATTTTTTTTATTTTAATGAATAAAAAATAAATATTTAATTTTATAAAAATTAATTATTTATTTTTATATATATGGTATTTAACAATTTTCTACATACACAAAATGAGTTTTTACATATACGGTCCCCATAGGCAACTATATCCTTCAACAGATTGTGAAATTCATTTCAGATATAATTTTGGAATAAACTTTGTTCTGTTGCATTTTGGCCCCTAACTTACTGCATGAGTGGTATAGGCTTTTCTAATATAGAAGTGGGTACAAATGACACAATCGCTATGCTGACCCACGGGCCGCGGCCACTCAATAAAGTTGTGTTAAAGACAAGGTCTGTGCCATGCCACAACTATATAGAAAATACAATAAGGCCCGGAATGCCAGTATCTCACAAAAACCGGGCCGCTTGCTATGCGGGGCCCAGTCCAATAAGCACAGTCTTTCTTTCTCCGGCAACTCTCTAGTCTCCGCATTCCCCTCAGGCACTCGCCATCTACGTTCTCCTACTTCCCCAATCCACGCAACCCCACGCAGCTACGCCCCTAACCATAGCTGACTGAAGGGTTGGTCTGCTTGACGCACGCTTCTGATAGTGCTCAGAGGAAGTAATCTCTCCCTCTCCTTGTTTTTTATCATTTGTCTTGACGCTTGCCAACTCAAGGGATACGGTTAATGAATTACATTTGAATTATTGATAAGTCCTATCGTTCTAAGACAATGATCTCTGTTACCAGTCGTTTTTTGGTAGTATAATTGCTTTGAAATTGAGTTTTTAGCTGAACCGCACTGGATTCAATCAAATTATTCTGAGGATTCAAGTTCTGGGCTCTGATGGATTCTCTTTTATTTTTTTCCCGTCAAAAAACTAGTTCTCCAGACATTATTTGAGCTCTCGCATGGAAATTTAGAAGCTATCTTTGACTTTATGTTTTTCGTGGGCTTTTAGCACCATCCTCTGCATTAGATCATTGTTCCTAGGAAAGTAGTAACTGTAAGAAAACAGTGAGCACTAATAATGGTTGCTTTTGTGTTCTTAATAGTAAGAAGGAGAAATCTTACAGGGAATAAGTATATTGTTTTAGCATTGGTGGTACTAGGAACATTACAAGAATGGGAACGGTGTCAAGCCGGGCTTGCAGAATGTGAATTTGGCCTTAAATTTTTCTTACAGTTGTAGAATGTTTCTAGCCGGAAAAATGATACTCGAGAATTGATTTCCCCTATTAATTTTTCTAGTAATTGTTTGAGAAGGAAGTGCTAAAGTAGTTTGCGGCCTACCAACTGGAGCCTTCATTCCCCTGGTACAGGACTGGTATTTTCTTTCTGTCATTTGTTGAAGTTGTATTGCATACTTTTGCTCTTGAGATAATCAACAAAACCTTATAAGGCAGTATGTGATTTTGGTTGTTAAAAACTTTGCCTCCATGCATACTAATATGGCCATTACTCAGGGCCTACCGTTCTCTTCAGAACAGTTTTCATCTATGAAATTCATTTCCTTTTCTGTTTTCCATGACAGGTTAACTCAGGAATCATGGGAATCATAGAAAAGATTAAAGAAATTGAGGCCGAGATGGCCCGGACCCAGAAGAACAAAGCCACAGGTTGCTTTTATAATCCATCACAAACTTGTCCTGTGTCTTTCTATTGATTGAGAAGTAATTGAATTTTTTCATTCTGCACAAATAAAAATCCCTAAAGTTGTTTATCTTCTACAGCCAAGTGCAATGATCATTTTTTAAAAATCTTGATCACACACATGAATTTTAGTTCCTTATATTTGCCACTTGTAAAAGGTGCTTGGAGTTCCATATAGAGATGCTACAGGGTTCTGTTTCCCTTTTTTGATGTGTATTTTCTTGAATAAGAACTATGCAATTCTCAATATCTCTAGTTTCTCTGTTGATCTCTTTGGCTTTCTGAGTTTCAATTCTAGAATATTTATTGTTATACTTAGTGAATAACTTATTTATCTCAAACAACAGAATATCATCTGGGTCAACTCAAGGCGAAGATAGCAAAGCTAAGGACACAACTATTAGAGCCCCCAAAAGTATGCATTGTTTACTGGATCCTCAATTCTCAAATTTGTGATTCTATATGTTGTATGCCCAATTAATAAGTTTGAGATTCCTCTTTAATGCTTTTATTCCTCCACTCATGCATTAGTATGTCTTACTTGTAGCTGGTCCATGCTGGTGCTTCCTTTAAAGTGATAGTTTTTGAAAAAAAATTCTTGATGGCCAGGGTTCTAGTGGAGCCGGAGATGGTTTTGAAGTTACAAAATATGGACATGGACGCGTGGCCTTGATAGGATTTCCAAGGTTTGCAAATTTCTCATGAACCACTTAAATTAGATTATATATATTTATTCCGCCGTGTGTCATGATGCTAAAGTCTGTAGGTTTAACTTTAGTATGCTGTAGCTTTACTTTTTTCATGTATATTTTAACATGATGTTCATCCCAAACACAACTATATTTTCTGGGGAACTACGTGAAAAAAGTTGAATGTGAATTTTTATGCTTCTGAGCTTTTATTGTCTTTTGGTATTCTTTCTCATATCATATTCACAGTGTGGGGAAGTCAACACTACTTACAATGCTGACGGGAACACATTCAGAAGCTGCATCATATGAGTTTACCACTCTTACCTGCATACCGGGCATTATTCATTATAATGATACTAAAATCCAGCTGCTTGATCTTCCTGGAATTATTGAAGGTGCATCTGAAGGGAAGGGGCGTGGAAGGCAGGTGGGTAATTTCTACCATTTTTTTGATCAAGAGAGAAATTCTTCCTTATGGTATTGTGAATGTAGTTCCATGCAGTTGTTAACAGTCATGCTTTGGTTTCTTTCTTTGACCTTTGTTCCTAACTCGCACACTATACTATTTTTTAAGGATTTATTAGTATTGTAATATTCTTGTCATTATTATTATTGGTTCTTATGCTTCCTGTTTTTCTATACTGAATTATGATGTTAATTCCAGGTCATTGCTGTGGCAAAATCATCAGACCTTGTCCTGATGGTTCTAGATGCTTCAAAAGTAAGTGCTGGTCTCCTTTGGTCATTGTTGGATCAGGATAAGGTTTACTTGATATGCATGGCATCATTTCATTTACTCTTGCATGCTGATTATTGTTTTTAAACCATTTTGATATGTATGTGTTTAGATGCTCTGTGAATCTCTTGATTTAACCGGACACACCTCAATGGCATTATAACACTCACTTGCTATTTACTAGTCTTGTTGCAATTTGCCTTCCTCCGGACTGTAAGGTAATTTGTTTAAGTGCTGATGAGTTCTATGTTGCATAATTTAGGATTAATTCGTAGTTTGGACAAAACTCAAGGGAGGTAAAGGTAATTAACTAACATTTTATTCTGGTCGGATGTATTTTGCTGGATATCAGCATTATTAGTTCGCAATAAAAACAGTACATTGCATGGCTATCTCGTTCGGGTCCTTGCCTTTTGGTGTGGGACTAGGGAATAGATACTTGTGAGACGTGCTTCATTTAATGTTGTGGTGTAATACATAGCTTTTTGAATTTTCTTGGTTTCTTTTGTTACTTCTGCAGGGAATTCCTAATAGCTTCATGAATGTTTTATTTCCTGGTAGAATGTTGCTTTATTGATTGCTTTTTTATCAACTAATTGATGAAACTTTAGAGTGAAGGGCATAGGCAAATATTGACAAAGGAGCTGGAAGCTGTGGGCTTGCGCTTAAACAAGAGACCACCTCAAGTAATTCTGTTATTTATTTCTTCATATATGCTATTTTAGGTTCTTATATCTAACATAGATTACACTGTTAACTAAAAGTCTTATACTAGTATTTTGCTGTAACAGGAATTCTTCTTTCCTAAATATTTTTTCACGTTGGGAGTTGTTTTTCCTTCTTGACAGATATACTTCAAAAAGAAAAGACCGGAGGAATTTCTTTTAACAGCACTCTACCTTTAACTCATGTGGATGAGAAGCTCTGCTATCAGATTTTGCATGAATACAAGATTCACAATGCAGAGGTATCTTGTCTTGGCAAATTAAATCATTATGTAATGAAGATTGATTTAAATGTCTGTGGAAACTTCTTATTGTTATTGACAGAAGTATCTTCTGTATAATTTTGTTTGTGAAAACTTCTTATTTTTATTGATAGAAGTATCATCTCTGTAATTTTGTTGTTTTTTTCCCCCATCTTTTTGACTTCAGCTTCTAGATATTGAACCGTTTCCTTGGATCTACTTTGTGATGCATGATGCCTTTTTATACAGTAATTAAGAGCAGAAAATATATTAATGTCAACTTCAGATGCTTACGGCTTTTCTTTCTCCGAATTTTGTCTAATGGATGTTTTTAGGTATTATTTCGTGAAGATGCCACAGTAGATGATCTTATCGATGTTATTGAGGGAAATCGTAAATACATTAAGTGCGTGTACGTCTACAACAAGATTGATGTTATTGGGATTGATGATGTGGATAGATTAGCAAGACAGCCAAATTCAATTGTGATTAGCTGCAATTTAAAGGTACGTTTTATGCTTTCCATGTTGAACTCCTGAAAGGACAAAGACTTCTAGATAGTGTATATGGGCCAGCCTCTTGTGACCAGTGTGGCCTCGGTTATAAATTAGTGGAAAAGTTATGTATTTTTCATCAAGCCTGTCCGGAATAATCTGGCTTACACTTAAATGCTATGGCCCCTCTTTTTTGGGAGAATTGCACAGTTTATCAGCAACATTATTATAATTACGAGTCCTATGCAAGAAAGCAAGTGATACTTGGTTTTGTTGTCTGAACAGCTGAATCTGGATAGACTGCTGGCTAGAATGTGGGATGAGATGGGACTTGTTAGAGTTTATACAAAGCCTCAGGGCCAGCAACCAGACTTCACTGATCCAGTGGTTCTCTCCTTTGTAAGTGATCTGTTTCCCCAACCTGAACCTTGTTAAACTGTGGTTCCCACCAAACACCAAACCCCCACGCCCTGCCTTCCACACCCCCCCCCCCCCCAAAAGAAAAAAATAAAAAAAAACCTCCCATTTACAGGTCTTATTTTGGGTGTTGCATAGAATTGTTTGTTTGAATGATATTGATGTCTCTTTCATGATTGTGATTCAGGATAGAGGTGGCTGCACAGTTGAAGATTTCTGCAACCACATTCATCGGAACCTTATGAAAGATGTTAAGTATGTGCTGGTGTGGGGCACAAGTGCAAGGCATTACCCACAACATTGTGGTCTAGGTCATGTTCTTCAAGATGAGGATGTGGTGCAAATTGTTAAGAAAAAGGTATGTGCTCTTGTTTTCCGACAATGACTTCTTGTGGTGATGGAACCTTGAAACTGTATAATCTGGTGTTGCTTTCAATAAGTTTTCAGTTGATACTGAGGGTGTGATTGGATTGGGTTCCACACGGAACCCAATACAAATTTCTCATCTCACATCTCACTTTTCCTCTCACAAAAATTTCTCTCTCCCGAAACCCAAGACAGAAAATCTCAAAACCAAACTTTATCCAATCACACCCTGAATGTTATAAACTACTTATGTAGTTTACAAAATTAGATACCATGTTATCTTGTTCATTTTTGCTTTTGAGAACACTTTCAATCTTTAGCCTGAGGCTGCAAAATTGTGGAGATCATTTACAAAATTTCTAGCAAATGCACTCTTAAATAGGTATTTCAGAAAGAGCTGTAAAAGGAAAGAGCATGAAAGTGTGGGATTGTAACTCTAAAGGGTTATGTTAATATGTTTGCATGCAGAAGTGCATTTTAAATCTTCAATTTTCCTTTGGTTTTGAGGGTTTCCAGTGCTGCTGACAACATTCCAGAAGCTCTGTTCTTTAACTTCTCAACCACCTAATGAAGTTAAATATTGAATTTCACTTGTACAGGATAAGGAAGAAGGTGCAAGAGGTCGGTTTAAATCACATTCCAATGCACCTGCTCGAATATCCGACAGAGAAAAGAAGGCGCCTCTGAAGACATGATAAGAGACTGTTGTGGCCTCAAGAGTTGTTCTTTCATCTGTTTAGTGGGACTTACTGCTGGAGTATCTACTGGAGATCATAGATGAGTGGAAGATCCTGTTCTGCGGAAAGCGCATTACTGGAATTCCACGCTTAATTACACCTGGCTAGGAGGTCTGTCTTTTTGAATAGACACTTAATCTGGTGTTGCATCAAGAGCGGTCATGAAATAGGACAGTACAAGTATGACGCTCAAAAGGATCAACTGTGTCATGTAATGTAATTTACTCGCGAGTAGGAATACTTGTAGTGTCAAATATTTATGTTACGGGGCGTTTCCTTTGTTATTAAAGCTCATTAGTCTTGAAATGTATGACTGGCATTTTTCTCAGCGTAGCCATAACATAATCATGGCGGCATGGATTTTTTTTTTTTTTTTTAAAGTTCGGTTTGTAGTTTGTAGCCTGCAATAATATTTATGCACTTGCATTGGCAAAGTTTCACCTGCGGGGATGATTGGCGCCATTTATCCAAGTAAGGCAATGCCTTCTTACAGTAACCCCCTCCTGTAATTCAAGGATGCCGTAGATCGTCAGCGATGCCTGGAGGTGATTAATTCGTAAAATTAGTCTTTAATTTTTATTTTAATTATTATTTTTTTATTTTATTTTTTATTTTTATTTTTTTATAAAAATAATATTATTCTTATCATTAGTATTACGATAGATTTTAATTAAAATTTGTATGTGTAATGTATATGTGTATAATTTGAAGGATAAATTTTTTTATTTCTTATTCAACATTTTTAAAAATGATTGTAAAGAAATATTACACACATTTTTTTCAAATATAACATAACTAAATAATTATAAATAGTCTACAGGTGATATTCATATGTAGATATTTTTTTGTAAAATTAGATAAAATTTAATAAATTTAATTTTTAAATAGAATTTACTTGCACTATATATATGAATTTGAGCTTGATTACTGTGATCTTAATGGCAATGATTTTATTTTTTAGAAAAAATAAATTTGAAAATAAAATTAATAACAATTAAAGTTAGAAACATGCTTAAAATAAAAAGAAATAGTTAAAAGAATTATTTTTACGAATTACTCCCTGAAGCTCGTTTACTGTAACGTCTTGGGAACCGGCCGCGGCCGCTATGACCACAGGGCGACCGAAGTCCAGCGAACAAGTAACGGTATCCTTTTGTTTCTTAATTTTTCTACCGGCAAACCTTCTGCAGGTTCGAACTCTTTAATGAGGATATGCTTAACCGGAATATAACAAAATAATAAGGAACGGACAACTCTGCCAAATTTTTGGTTCCTCAGATTTTGGAAACCGAATCTGTAGAGGCCAGTAGCAAGGAGGGAAAGGGGTCTGAGGAAGGCCATAGTCAATGTTTTCTTGCAGCTCAATGAGTTCCAATTTGTCGACTTTTGCGTAGTTAGACATGCCCACGGTCGCTCAGGTTTGCCACCTGTCAAACGCCATGCCGTCTGCCGTAGTCATCTCATAGTTAGCGATGTTCAATTTTCCTTTTGAAGAGATCAAGCAATTTTTTCCTTTTCTTATTTTGCTCGTCTCCGACAGTTCAAGATTGGAATATGCCAGTTGACGGTAACCACGGACAAAAGCAACAATCTTGCCAGTGCTCGCAGCTCAATCCGAGCTGCTGCCGAACAAGGCGCGACCCTGGTGCTCTTACCTGTATGTTGGCGCTTTTTCCTTCCTCTAAATTCTCGTAACTTTGACGCAGCCTAACTTGTGTGATGGTCGATAAACAGTAGAATAACTGTATAACCTTTAAACGTCTTTGACTCTGCGATCGGTTGATTGATTAACTGATGCGAACATGAACCTCGCTTGTTTGTGTTAGGAAATGTGGAATTTCCCATATTTACATGATAGCTTTTCCAAATATGCCGAGAACTTTGATGACAGAGACGGCTCACCAACATTTTCCATGCTATCCGAAGTTGCTTCTTCCGTAGGAGTTGCCATCATTGGCGGCTCTTTTCCGGAACGGAGTGCCAATCGCTTGTACAACACTTGCTGTGTGTTTGGACCGGACGGAAAGCTGAAGGCTAAACATAGGAAAGTAAGCGTAGAATGTGAACCATTATGAGTTGAATTGCATGGATTCTCTGCCTTCGCCAAATACATTTTACTGCAGATGCACTTGTTTGATATCAATTTACCCGGAGATATTTCTTTCAAGGAATCAGATTCATTTTTAGCAGGAGAACAAGCAACAATTGTTGGCACTGGTAGACATCACTTCTTCACTAGTCTCATTTTCGTTATCTTTAGGATTGACATAGAGTTTTCATCTCTAGTTGCTTACAGAAAGCTCAGAATTGAAATGAATGAGATCAGTTGATATAGTCAAATCGCCTTAGAATTCTGATATTCTCAATTTCCTTAAGAGAAGACTTTCTGGTCATCGGCAATTTGTGCTTCGCTTATCTGTCCGATGTGAAAGTTTCCTGTTTGATGCTGATGTCTTGAAAAGGAAAAGCTAAGCATCACTTGTTTTCTTAACCTGGTGAAATTGACTTACATCAGAATATATTTGAAGATACGTTCTGTTTATGTGCTTTGATGCGCTTCTTGCACTATTATTGCAATTTGATTTCTCCATTTTCATGCTAGTCATTGTTTAGCTTGTCCAAAACAATGGCAGATTTTCAACGCTTTAAGCTCTCATTGGCACAAACTGAGTCCATAGTGGGGGATAACCAGTTTATACAATATTATGATAAAGACTATTTATCAAGCCTAAAAATCTATTAGACCTCCCACATCGTGACCGCTGATTTATTGAAGCTACTTCTTATATGTCTATACTAGTCGTGACTTGCGTTAATTAATAGGGTTAGGCAAGGACGGAACTCAATACTGCATCACATTCAAAGCATCAATTTATGTAGTTAGCGTTGAATGAGTGACCTTACTGTTGTTTAAATGTATGTGTTTCTAATTTCGTACAGTGAACTAGTTGTCTTTGGCATTTTAAGGAGAGTGAAACGCCTTGCCCCAACCCTAACCCCTCACTCCAGGTCCTTGTAACAGAGCTCTTCCTGGCAGTGATTTGAAGCTCTTTTTTCTTGGGGTAGCCAGTAATTGGTGGTGACATTCAAGCTTTCCGTAAAAGTTGGGAGTATCGTCATCTAATATTTATTTTCTCCAAAGAATCTATATTACAGTGCTGCTGAATGAATTGTATTTTTGACTTTGAATTCAGATGTTGGCCCTGTAGGAATAGGAATTTGTCATGACATTTGCTTCCCTGAGCTTTCAATGTTGTATCGGGACAGAGGTTTCATGATTTTGCCCCTTTAAGAGTTTATTTTGCTTTAAAGAAAGAAAAATTGGACTACTTTCTTATTCTTCTCCCTCTATAATATCTGGTAAACACTGATGTTCACATCATGTGCTCACCTAATATGCTTTCCTGGGGCCTTCAACATAAGTACGGGAGAATTGCTCCGGGAACAGGAACAAAGAGCTAGGCAAGTAGATGTAGTGTCTAATATATTTGTAGACTACATTGAAATAGGACAAAAAAGAAACATGAGTTAAATTTATTAGTACAATGATATTGATCTAGCATTGTCTTTTGCCTACAGTCTTTTTGGTAAGGCATTCAATATAACATAATATTACTAGGATCTTGTGAGAAAGCCTGAAACTGAAGCGATCCTTCTTTCAATGAAGTAGGGCTCCTTTAACTTCTTAGTGAAAGAATGAAGCTGAGAAATATGTGAACAACAAGAGAAAATACTTCATTCTCAATAAAAGATTATTAATTATTTATACTAAACCATGATAAATTTAGTGTTCTAACCTGAATTTCCTATCTGGGAGCAAGACCATTAGTCATATTTGAACTTTATTAAGGTCTAGTCAGAAGTAAATTGTCATGAACAGAGTGGTTGAACGAAATAGTAACATTATGCTACTTATTGTGCTCTCCCTAGTTTTTCTTCACATATTGTTCCATTTTCCCCTTAGTTACTGTCTGCTGTAAGAAGTAACGTAAGTTACTAGCGGAATAAAATAGCCAAGGAAATCTTAGTTTTTGTTGCTTCATTTATATGGGTTGGTAATACGTGACTTCTTTTAGATGTATTGCTACTCTTTATATTTTCAAAGATACAATATAGAATCCCACCTTTGTTGATAAATTCACTCGTGAAAATTCCAGTGCAGCTGACAAACAGGTATGGATATGTCAATACTGCTGTATATTCTTCTTACATCCTGAAACAAAGACCAACAGTATTTTCTTGGATTTGGCGGTAGTTATCTGTGGCTACTTGCTCGCCATCCAGAGAATCAGCTGGTTCGTATGTGATAGTGGAGTAATTCGACAATTGTTGGACCTGTAATAAAATACTCGAGAGTAATTTTTATTGTCTAATAATTCGTTTAGAAATTGAAGTTTTGAAAATCATAACGTGATCCTCTCGTTTGCTCGGTTAGCAGTTGGGCCAAATCATTGCAACCTCTGGGCATTAGGAGAAGATTCTGATTGCTGATGTTGATTATACTGGAATAGAAAAAACAAGGTGATAACTTGTGCTTTCCTCACTGGATTTCATTTAAAACCATCTCGTTAATCTTGTAAGTACTATCTGGCAGGAAAAACCTCCCCCTGGATGAACGAAGACGCAAGGATGTATACAAGTTGATTGACTTGCACATGCATTGCCCAAAAAAGCTCTGAAGAGTCTGCCAATGAATTCTCAGATGGGCTTTGGATCCAACGGGCACGTAAAGAGTCTCACTCTTCTAAAATTAGTGAATCGCATATGTTGATCCTCTAAGACACACTTTTTGAGTTTTAAAATAGCCAAGGAAATCTTCCTCTTAAGTTTGTTGTCTTTTAGACGTACTTAATGGTATTAATCCTCTCCCGTTTTAGTACTGTCCTATGCATCTCTGTCAAGGACCTCATTCAGTAAACCAGTTGCGTTGCGTATCTTCTTATTACAAAACAAACCGACCTAGCTTTATCGGCCTAGGCGGTGGGACTAGGCGGTGGGTTGTAGCTCTAGCTGTAGTCTTTCACTATCATGCACTAGCTTGCTAGCTTCCTTTGGTAATAAAAATGTCGACTTGGTGGGTGGTGAAATGAGTGGCACTGCTCACGCAGGTTTCCACAGTCCCAGTTACGTCCGCGTTTGATTGGCTCAGCATTCATCTGATCACCGTAGAAGTAGAAGAATTAATGGGGCTTTCGCCTGATCGTCTCTATCAGCCTATTTTCAGACAAAGACGCGTGTCAAAGTTCGATCTTTACAGAAGATAATAATGCAGGAACGACTGCTTTCCGCCTTGTTAATTTCAACAAAAAATCTCGGAGAAAAACCAAAATGGGCCTAGCGTGAGATGCGAAGTTAGACATATGAGAAAGAAACTTGGGGATTTATTCAAGATTTCCAACCAAGATGAGAGAAAAACAAAACCAGCCAGGTTAATGGCTCTGAGAGGCTTGGGAGACTGGAGAGCTCATTCTCTAGGCTTCTAGCTTGGTTGGTAAGAGAGCAAAATGTCAAATTTGGTTGGATAAATTTGAATAGCATCTCCGTCGGGAGAGTACAAGTGGGCCGGGAGAAAACGCCATCTCCCCACAACCGCTCATAACGTCAACCATCTGAAGTAAGCGTGAGTGGGACGGCAGAGGCGTGAAGAATGGGACCGGAGAGGGGCCGCACAGAGTGCAGGTAGCGACGGGAGCCGTCGGCCATTTTCAACAGGTGCCCAACTTCTGAAGGTCTGCCTAATTGATGCTAAGCAAAGCATGCACATGCAGTTTTTAAGCTTCCGCTTTCATTAAACCTCTCCAAATAAGTACTGTACTATACGACTAGTATTTTTGATTAGTGCAGAATGAGAGGAGAAGGATAAAGTCATTGGAATTTTTGCTTACCCCCATAATTAACCAAACAAAACTATTCATTTCTCAGCCGAATTCTCTTACAATTTGATGTTTGTACAGTCGGCAGTAGTCTTATTTTAGTCAGAAGAGTTGAAAACGAGACAGTTTTGCTTTCTCTTTCATGGTCTTAAAGATGGAAAAACCAAATGGTCTCACTCCTCAGGTACCATCTGAACCTGAAAATCACGAGTACAGTTCACAAACTCAGGAGATCCACTACTCCTCATTTCACAGACTGTATTTCATTGTTAAACTACTATCACCTTAATGATCTATTCGAGGAGATCTGGAAATTCGAAAATTCTAGTATTTTATTGCCACTATCAACGTTATGGCAAACGCCAAAAAAGAATAATAATAATAATAATTCATTGGAAGCAAAGCTCACAAACAAGAAGAAAATCGCGTGACCACATCATATACACACATCTTTCTTTCCAAACACAAAAGAAAAGCGGCTTATGCCTCTGCTTCAGAATCAATCATCTCGGGATCAACAACGTTCTCGACTCCCTTCTTTCCAACTTTTGTTTTTCTGGGTTTTCCTTCCTCCTACGATTTATCCATCGCCCTCTTTCTCTCTTTTTCACTTTTACTAAAGCTGCTTGTCTCTTCTTTTCTCACACTCTCCTCCTCTGGCGAAGAGCTGGGTCCCTGCTGCATTTCACTCGTCCACTTCTCTCATGATTTATACAATTTCTAACAAAATTTTCAGAGCACTGAGATATATTCCAGTACGTAGTGGCCCCAGAGTCCAATAACAGATTAAAAGATGACGTTAACACACGTGTGGGTCTGACAGGTGGCCTCGCAGGACTGGCGCTGAAGTGGCCAGGCGGATTTGCAGCCTAGTTAATCAAGTTGGAACTGGGAGGGGCAACTCCATAATTACTTGGTCATCCTTCAGAAAATTATTAGCGTAAACAGCTGAACAAGCGGAACGGAGAAGGGGGCACGCACGTGTGCATGCGCGACAGCCTGAGGGCAGCCCGGCCAGCCCATCACGTGCGATCTTAGGTCTTGCTCAGCCTCAAATAGTGTTTCAGCGAAGGTTGCCAGATCACTCCGGGCCCATTTCGACTTAGGCCCACTCTCTCTCCCAGGAAATTTGATTGTCCAGAATTAGTTGGACGAAGGCCCAGTTAGATTAAATTTATCATTTTTCCAACTCTTCTTGATTGCTTCAGAAATTCACCTTCTCTCTCTCTCCTTAGAGGATTCCATCTTCATAAATGTTGTGGTACGATTGATTAAATCAAGTGAGTCCTTAGATTGCCCCTCCATGGCCTAGAAGGAAAGGCAAAACCGACAACTAGAAATACGACAAGTCTGCTTTGTAATTAAAAAGAATGTAGAAGAGC
This sequence comes from Rauvolfia tetraphylla, assembly GCA_030512225.1. NCBI lineage: Eukaryota > Viridiplantae > Streptophyta > Magnoliopsida > Gentianales > Apocynaceae > Rauvolfia > Rauvolfia tetraphylla. Next base: position 966,514 of record JAJQKT010000005.1, read on the forward strand.
CAAAAACAATTAATTACGGCGACAGGAATAAGACACAACGGAGAATATTAACAAAACTCGTACAGATATTAGTGGGGAGATTTGAGGCTCTAATTTGCCCATTACCCAATTCAGAAAGCTGCGTAACATGGATAATTGTCGGGCAAATGACCCGGCATGCACCCTACACAAGGACAACAGAGAGAGCAAGATGGGAGCCGATGATCAAACTATATGATTAATTCGTGGTCGAATTGAACGACGAAGTTGATCGGGTATTCCCTGGTGCTGTGTATCAGTCGCTTCTGCAGGGTTGGTGTGTAGCAAGCCCAGCCAAGGTTTGCCCCACCCTTATGCAAAATATATATGCACTGATCGTTACAACTCCTTTCCGTTTGGAAGAGGAATAGTCTTTCATTATTAGCTATTACTCATTTATTTTGGGGCCGCCAACATCGTGCCTTTGGGTTGTTCTAATGTGAGAGATAGATTCTACTGGCCGTGGCTCGTTTTTCATGCTAGTTGTTAATGGCAGAAATTGCATGAATGAAGCAAGACTCTTTTAAGGACCCTTCCCCACGCCCCTCATCCGCCAAGCAGCCCAGAAGAGAACAGAACAGTAATTGCTGCAATATATGTATATGCAGTCATTGAACTATTCACTATTCCCTTCGATCTCCATATGAAAATTTAAAAAGACATACTTGACCAATTTGAAAACTTAGAGCCTAAGGTACATAATACTTTGTGTAGAATCCTCACTAATTATCAATGCATGAGTTATTTGCACCAGTTTAAGCTCAATAATTTAGATAATTGTCCCGTACTTGTACATTTCGTCCTTTAATCAGTACCCAAATAATAGTCTACACAGTAGCATATGATATAGTATAGTACCAAGACGTGAAGAAAAACAATTCAGTCATAATTAAAATGCACAAAGAGTCGAGGGCAAACAATTAAGAGCCATTGAGTGCGTCAAGCTTTACACTATTGAGAAGATTATTGTCATCATTAAGGATGTTTTGAAGCTGAGTTAGTAGTCAAACTCTCGATGGTCTTCCATCTTCTCTTCCACTAATCGAATCATTGCTGTTTAGAGTTCCCCACATCACCAACCATACAAAAGGGCTCTCCATTTTATGGCGGTTTTATTAACTATCGTACGATCAATGAAATACATATTCTCCGTCATCTGATCTAACCAACAGGCCATGATATGCAGCCAGCAGTGGCCCAATATATTCACCTACTGTGGAAATTTCCTCCCCTGGCAGATACGGAATATTATGGTTAGTCCTTTCTTATATTCTTCTTTACTCTAACTAATTGTTTTACCCAAAAAACCGAAGGGAAAAAGAAAAAACCCAGCAGAGCTTTACAGGCGTGCATGAGCCAAGAACTTTGCGTAGAATATATAGTATATTTCTAGGGTATCTAGGCTATATATATAGGTCGTGAAGAGGTTACTTGCAGGGCAAGTCCTGTAGACACCGGAAAAAGAAATCAGGAAAAACCACGTAAAGGAATGGGTGAGTACTGCCACCGGCCACTTGGCGGTTAACTAACCCGATGGGTCCAGAAATGTACTCTTTCTCTTCTGTTCATGGGCTAGTGATTAACTTATGCTAAGCTAAGTTGTGAATAGATTAGTGCAGGATTACTTTATAAAGGAGTAGGTAGTAGGCTTTTCTTTTCATGTAGTTTGAAGCTATATCTCGTTGAGCTCATGTGTGAAAGTTGATCAGCATAAAAATAATCAGCGTATCCCACTGTGATGATTCTGTGGTCCTTCTAATGATCAGTCTGCGTTCCAGTTTAAGTTGATCATCTTTCGATCCAGGAAAAAGGAAAGATTTCTTTTAACTTTTTATTCTGTTTGATCGGTACTGTTTCTGTATGTAAAGCGTTCAGACACATGGGATTTTCTGTTTCTGTGGAGAATGGGCTGTGTATTACGATATGGTACGCGGCGAGGTTGCGCTTTCTATTGAACTTTGCTTCTGAGTTTTCCCTTTGATCAACTTAACTAGGCCCAGCGCTTACAGAGGAACCTACATAATTCATAAATAAATAAACCTTCACCACCATGATAATTGATACACCTTCGGCTGTTCTTACAAGGCATGCTCTGCAGAGGTTTTGCTTTTCTTTTTTCTGCCTATCTCTGAACAATGCCATGCATAGTTGAGTTAAGTTTAACAGCTACTCATGAAAATATGATCCAAAGTAGTACTTTCTCTCCGTTTTAAAATTTAAAATTTTATAGTTTTTTTAATATTTAATTTTTATAATTTTTTAAAATTATTATTATTATATAAGTATAATTCTTTATTATATTAATAAAATATTTATTTTTAAATTTATATAAATAGACAAAATACTTATATTTTTTGAAAGAGAATAAATATATTATTAACAAAAAAGACGACCTCAATTATTTAAAATTAAATTTTATTATAAAATATTTATTTTTAATTCAATTTTACTTCTTATAAATAATTTATTTTTATAAAAATTAAAATAAAAAATTTTAAATACAAATCTTATCGGCGCTAACCTCCGGTGAAATGTAGTAGTGTTCTGGGATCGTAAGAAGCCTACCACGTTGGACAGTGGTCCGTCTCCTGCGAGTTTTCGGCTGGTTACAAGGTTATGCGCAGCGGAACAAAAGCTTGCGTGACCGTGTAGTCCGGCATAGAGTTCAAACCGCTGGAAAATTGCCTGCACGAATGACCCAACCTAAGTCTGGCAAATAATCAACAATTTCAGAATTCATATCCCGAGGAAAATGAAAAAGAGAAACTAGTTGTCAAATTTGGACAGTGGAAACACAGTGAGTAGTTATGAGGAAGGATTAGGTTAGCCATCCATATGATTCACGTTGGGTTGAGAGCGAGACATAATCTGAATTAATAAGGCTGAGAATCAACCCTGTTTGCGTTTGACATCAAGCATGCAATCTGAGTCGTGTATTTGGTTGGGAGGGCAATGACTCGTTAGTCCACCCCAACAAGGATCTCACTATAGATTTCTTGTCCTCATCTTTTTCAGACCACCAATCCGCCTTTCATATATTCTCCTTTTCTTTCATCATCTCCAAATCCTTCCCCTTTTACCTCCAATCAAACATCTCAATTGGAAAAATCAAAATGCCTCCCAACTCTTTTACTTGCGTAAAATCTTAATCAGAAAGGGGGAGAAAAAAAAAAACACGACTCAGAACCACAATAAAATTTTATGATTTTTCACTTCGCTCCTTTCAAAACTCGGAAAATCAACCTCCAATATGCAATTCCATTCAAAATTGATAAATCGCCTTTTTGACTGATAAATTTGAAATGGTAACTCTTTTGAGGGCATACTTATGGTGATGCTAGCGCCATATCCAAGCAAAAGCAGACCCCACCAAAGATAGCAGGGAAAAAAGCAAAAGTCTAAATACTATCATCAATCTAACTCATCATCTCGCGTGTGAACGCGATCTAAGAATCTTCAGTTTCTTCATCTTTACTTTCCCTGTGCCTCTTTTCCCCATTCTCTCTAATCACTCCCACATGCCTCTTCTATCCTTTTCTCTACGAGGAGAAAAAATCATTTCACAGGAGGATTAAGAGAGGTGAGTAAGGTAGAAGAAGCTCCTTATCCGGCGAAAAACTCCTTCGGCCGTTTCACGATGTATGGAAAAGACTAAAGAGTAAAAATGTAAAGACGGAGAAAAGACACTATTAGAAAGAGAAATTTCCATTTCTATTGTGGTCTAAAATCATAAACCCCCAAACCAATAAATAAATAAACTTCAGTAATGTTACATTTGCATTTTTTTTCTTTTTCTCGTTTTTTTTTTTTTTTTGGGATTATTGCTGTGGTTGCATAGGATTACAAAATCAAGCCATTAGCAATGGCTCTATTGGTATCAAGATGAGTTGTTTCATAAACGGGCAATTCTTCACGGTACCTCTCCATACCAATGGCAGAAAGATTATCTAGCTCAAAAAGATCAGAACTAGCATAACTTGCAGCGTCTTCATCATCTTCGTCATCAACATGGTGGTCAAAGACTTGATTTTTTCGGTGTGCATCTCTCATATCAATGTCGCACTCGACCTTCTTCTGATAATTTCTCAGTAAATCTCTGGCAGCTTCTTCCACTCGACGATTCTTCTCCATAATATGGAAGTTAAGCTCCTCATTGATGGAATTTCTGATTTTCTTAACGGCCTCCAAACTGGGTTTGTCATCGTACAATGACTTTTGTCCGCACGGTTGACAATCCTCGTCGACAATCACGCTTACTGGGTAGAACCTTACGGATCTTTTGGTGCCGTTAGTCGATTTTCCTCTCGAAGATGGAGTCTTGCTTAAGCATGATCTTGAAAATGAAGAAGCTGAAGAACATGTCGATGCGTTGGCAGACTTCGACTTTCTTTCTGAACTGATGTCATCATGATAGACGCCATTTGATGAAATCTTGGCCTTCTTTGCATTTCCTGCAGTGAACAGAGAGTTCAAGAAGCTCGCAAGCCGGCCGCCTGGGGAAATTGGCTGCTTAACCTTCTTCAAATCACCGTATATCTTTAAAGCCCTTGACTTTGTCTTCACGAAGCCCCCTTCTTGTTTGGGCTTCGGCTGTGCAGCATAATCTCTTCTTTCATGGCGCTCGTGACCGTACATGTCGAGCTCTTTGGCGTGCTTGTTGAACTTTTCAGGCTGCACCGATACGCTTGTTCGGATGGGCTTAGGTTTTTGCAAACCGTAACAAGATGACATGGACGAAGCTCCATAAACAGATTCAGCTTCTGAAGATGAAAATCCTCCGCCGCAGCTCGAGTCAGAGGAGCTGGAGCTTGAGTTGAAGAACAGAGCATCACGATCATTTCTGGACTTCCTGTCAAAATCAGCTGCTGATTTTCTTCGAACAACCACCTTCTCGCTCACCTTCTTCTCCATCCATTTCTCGATCATGCAGGCCCTTTGAAAATTGTCCATATCTTCGTGATCTCTAAAGCTGCCAATATTGCTGTGCTTCTTCCTCATGGTTTCTCTATAGAGAACTAGCTCCTCATCACCTTCGTCAATTGAACGATAAATCGCGTCAAGGAGTGTTGACGAAAAAGACGGGTTGGAGCTTTCTCTCTCTCGTCGGTAGCAGTAGCTGCCCATTATATAGTTGCACTTTTCAAAGGGTTGCGGACACGAAGGGCACAAAGGAAAGGAAACTATGAAGCGATTAGAGAGACAAGCAGAGAGAAGACTGAACTGAGTGTTGAGGAACACAAGAAGGGGTAGGGAATGATATTAGCTCTCTTTATTGTCTGCTTTGGAAGTGTCAAAAAGCTGCAAAAGACGGATTAATGGAGGCAAACAAAATCATGTGAGAGGCAATTAAGACCTTCTCCTATGGAGTATCTTAACACATATCAACAGCAGGCCGCAGGTGCAGAGACGACTTAGCTGTTGCTTTCGTTGCTGCTCTCTTCTTGCTATGAGTGAAAAGCTAAATGGGATATGGGGACAACGGGGACAAGAGTCATTGATGTAGCTTTGATTATGGTTTACAGTCCTCAGAGAAAGAGGTGTAGATAGTAATGAAAGCCAAAGGACACGCCTGGCTCGGCCTCTGCCACCGTGAGTTAGAAGAGAGAGAGGGGAGAGGGGAGAGCGGAGAGAGAGAGAGAGTAGAGAGAGTTCTCCTTTGTTCTGTGCACCTTTGCTTTAGTTGCCGTTTATATGGACTCAGTGACTGGAGTCTGAAGAGAGCAGGCCTGCTAGGAGTGGAGAGGAGTGTGGAGGTCCACGCTGGAGACAATGCCAGGGTGGCAATGATGACGTGGTATGCATTAATAACCTTTATTAACTGTTACCGACGATTATCCCTTACTTCTCTTGTCCAAATACTTTAAAGTATCTTATGTAATAATATATTTTTATGCGTAGAATTTTTATCTATAAAATTTTTAATTTTTTAAAAATAAATTATAAATAAGAAAATACTAAGTAATATATTAGAAAAGATTCGGAGTACACTTTTATTGCCACCATTAATTGCCTTGGTCCTCATGCAATTGGAGTCGGATCTCATTTATAATTTATTTAAATAGTATTTATTCTAATTAAATACATAATATAGTCATACTATTTGTCTCATAAAAAATATATTTTTTACAAAATTCAAGATAGAAATTTTTTCAATCAAATATAATCTAAATACAGATTAAATAGGGTTTAAATTTAAAATTTTTTATTCAAATTTTATAAAAGTAATTTTTTAAAAAGAGAATGAGACGCAAAATGAAAATTTTACATTATGTTACGCAATAAATTTCAATCCAAATACACTTTTATCATATTCTTCTTCTTCTTTTCTTTTTTTTTTTTAGATAAACCTCATTCAAATTCTAGAAAATAACCCCGAGAAGAAAAAAAAACTAAAATTTCCTTTTGGAGAGATAAAAACCCAAAAATTTATTGTATTAAAAGATGTTCATAACATCTTGAAAATGTTTGTCCGTTGGCTTTCCGTTTGATATTTTCTTTATTCTTTTAGGCTAATGAGACGATAGAGAATGATTAACTTGTTTTATTTCGTGGTATAAGAATTTTATTTTTCTTACTATAAAAGTGATTTGTTGTAGTTTACAAGTGAGGAGCAGGTCATTACATCTAACAATGCATAACTAGTTTTGACTTATGGGGAATAAACTATAACTGAAGGCAAAGGCATGCAAATCTCGTTAAGGAGCCGGGGGAATTTTGTAATTGAAGGGAAAAAATAGGGCAATTATTGTTTTCTCTTTCACACCAGGCAGCGAAACATGTCATTTTTTCTCTTATAATCTATTAAAGGGGGTGGGGGTGGGGGGGGGAGCTGGGGGGGGGGATGTAAAGTTGGTGTCTATTTGATCAAGATATTTTTTTTTATTTTGAAAAATTAGATCAAGATATCTTACAATTTGAATCTAAATATCTACTATCTTTATTAAATCGACTCACTCTCTCCTCTGCGTTATTGTTCTTCTGCTATGAAAGCTAATATCGATAAAGACAAAAGATGTGTAAAATATCTATTGACTAATCTTCACGAATTCTCTCTTCTCTTTAGTATTATTCTTCCGCCACCAAAGCCAACATCGTGGAAGAGGAAGATATCTATTGCCCAATCTACACAAATTTATTCAATACAGTTATAGGTATAATATTTCTAAAGGTTGTGATGTCTGGAAAGATTGGATTATCATGAAGAGTCATGGTTTCTTGGATTTGAATGATGATGATAAGAAATTTAGTAGTATTAGATGAATATTGCTATATTAGATAGTATTGTTTCTTGATTTTCTCTATTTAACTTCAAAAGGTATATTATTGATAATAAAAAAAGAATTATATGATAGGAGTTTGCATTGAATGTAATGATGGTATTGTGTTGAGAAGGAAAATGAAAGGTAGTGATTATGTTGATAATTGTAATGAGGAGGGTAAAAGAATGGTGAAATATCTACTTTTACTAAAACTTTTATTAACATATTAGAGTTTTATACAATAGAAAGTAGAGTTTAAATTTATGTAACTAGTATCTCTCATCTATACTATACTCGAGTTTGTTCAATGTAAAAATTAATATTAACTTTAGTGCAATATCATTTATAAATAGATAAAAAATTATATCAAAAGTAAAAAATTTATTGCAATTGAGTTGATTTTTACTTCAAATTTTCACATAGAATGAGATTATGTTAATTCACCACATGGGTATGAGTAATTATTTATGCAATAATGAATAATTATTCATGTAATACTGAATAATTATTTATAGAGACTTGAATAATTATTTACTATACATATACGTACATTGTTATCTTTTTTCGAATACATTTGAGATTATAAATAATTGAAATATTATATTAAAAGCATAAAATTATATTGTAATAAATGTTATTTTTACTTCAATTCAACGTAACAGAATAAAACTATATTCATTTACCATAAAAGTTTGAATAAGTATTCATAGATAGAGAATAATTATTCACTAATTGAGATTTGAATAATTTTTCACATCACAATGTTCTCTTTTTAATAATTAAATTTTAAAATAATAAAAATTACAATTCAAATATCTATACTAGATAAGTATTCAATGAGAAATTTGAAAAAATCAAAAGGTTATTATTTTCTCCTTTGTTTTCCTTTATTTTAATTTCTCCTTTATTTTATTCAGCTTTAAATAATGATTCATGAAGATTTAAATAATTATTTATAAAGCTTTAAATAGTTATTGAATAATTTTTCTTTTAAATAATCTATATTTAAAACTATTAAGAGTCTTTACTAAAAACAATGAGAAACATTACAGAAGAAGACAAAATGCAAAGCAGATATAAGCCTTTATGAAATTAAGAAAAAAAGATCCAATACTAAAATTTTTTACCATCAAAATCATTATCTCAAGTCATGAAAATACTCAACTACCGAAATCATTTCTCAAGCCATGAAAATCAATATAACGCTTCATTTACTTTCTCAAATTGACTATTGAATATCTAAATAAATCTTATTTTTAAATGAAGATTTTTACAACTTCAAAGTCACCAAACAGTCTAATAAAAACTTTGACTTTGTTTTAGATAAGTGAATTCGAGAAACTAGATTTTGATCGCAATAGAAAAATATAAGACTCATAAAAAACGTCAAGCACAAAATAAAAATTTTGAGGATAATGAATTATTTTATTTTTTAATATTTAAAAAGTTTCAGAATAGTATCAAGAGAAAGAGAAAAAAGACAACATCTTATAGAACAGATTGAAGAAAATTATAATTTTGAATTGTTTTTTGAATAAAACACTCTTTGGGAGGAAAATAAAAAATTTTATATCTCAAAAATATTCTTGATAAGTTTCAACCACTATAACAAAAAGATGTTAATCTCATGACAGTAATGAAGTTAACATATACTGAAAAAAAAAAAAAGCATCAACGCTATAACCAAATCAAGTAAAGTAATAGGATCTCTCTTCTCCTTTACGCACTAAAACCTGCAAATTGTATATTAGCTAGTAGTCCCAAAAGGGTGGGTGTGAACGTGTGTGGGTGCACGTGCAAGTGGTCTAAAAGCTACGCCCGTGCCTCTTCAGGGCAGACATTCTTCCACACACTAACACACTAGAAATATACACCAGATTTTGTCTTCAACCGCCCTAATCCCAGCCTCACGCTTATTAGAATAATCTGCAGGACTTGAACTGTTCTTTACCTCTCCTTTCACTGCTTAGAGAAATATCAGACGTCTGTTTTTGATTCCTTAGCTAAGGAATATGTATATCTTCACAGACTTCTTTTATGCCTATATTACGTTCCTATCTGTCTCTGACTTTTGTGCCGCCGTAAGAGAGAGTGTGAAGCATCCAATCTGAATGCTATATGTATATATGATCATGAATCTAAATTTTTAAATTTTGATTGTCAAGTAGTAGTAGTAAATTGAACTGTTTCTGGGCTCATGAGTTGTGTTTTTTGAGCCGACGAGTCGGAGCATGAGAATGGGGGAAAGAGAGGAAAATGATTGCACTCGTGGCTTCCAACTTCCACCGAGAGAGATGGGGAGAGAGAAAGAGAGCAGGCAAAGCCAAAAGAATAAACAAATTATGTAAAGGTGATATTGATGATGAAGATATGGAATGCAGTAGTCGTTAAAGAAAGGATTGGCATGAGAGAAGAAAAGTGCAAAAGGAAATTGGGAGATTATACTAAATACTGACTAATCTTTAACATTAGCTAAGGCCTGAGTAAAGCAACTTGCGCGCACGGGCACAGATATTCCTTTCTCTTTCCTCACACGTACTGATCTTCTTCTTCCCATTGGATTCCGATTATAATTTTGGTGAATTTGTTCGTTTACATGAAAAGTTCAGTTAATAGTTTCCGGAGATTCTCAACGCAACCAGGAAAATCACCAAAGGTTGAGGTAAGAAAATGGGAGATATTCCAAGCCGCAGGGTAATGGAAACAGAGAGATTCCGTTCAGATCATGGTGACGGAAGTGGTCTACCAAGTTTATCTATCAAACTCCATGATAGTATGTTTCTGCATGACATGCCATGATAACTAAGAAAAAGGTTCTTTATCAATTTTCCAGACCAATCATCCCACCTTAGAATGGGGGTGGACGGATGTAGACTAGCGTCTACTATAATTCATTCCTGAATCTGTCTCCACCATCCCATTAGAATTGACGTATCGAAATAATAACATAGTACAATTATTAAGCAATATTTACGATTCCTTGTAAAAGAACTAATCTCGTGCTACTTTATGATTGTCGCAGGCTTAAGGGGGAAGATTTTTTTCTTATTGGTTTCTTGTTTACGATTTTGGATGAAGACGAGAGAGTTAGCCGTCCCTACTCAAATACACGAGCAGAAAAAGGAAACGATTGTAAAGAGAAGCCGAACGAACAAGTCCTCCTCCTACATACCAATTTAGCATTTTGGGATTATAGGAGGCGGCTAAGCACAACGGAACTGATCATCTTCAACTTTCTTAATAAATAAATACAATGTTGGGTGCTCTCCATTGATGGATCATATTCGCAGTTTCTTGTTAGTACCTTCACACTCATTACGAAGAAAAGATCATTGCATTAGCCTGTCTTCTTCTAATCTCTCTTTTCTAGTGGCTCAGTCCCACCCGCCCAAACTCATGATTTATTCTGTTCTTACCCAGAATCTATATATGCTTCTGCTAATGCTTAAACGCCTTCAATGTCTTGGGGAAACAACAGCATTTATTAATGCTTGTGCGCTCTTCCCTTGGTTTCGCGCTGGAAAAAATCAGAGGAAACGTTGTGTGCGCCGCACGGATATGTCTTGTTAAAAGTGGGCCAAAAAACTAGCGCTCTTTTCTTTTGAAGCAGTCAGAGTCTGCGCTAATCGCACAGAAAAATAGAACAACTGCACCAAGGGAACACAAAAAACACGGTTTCACAGTGGATCGTATTTGGGGCTATGCCTTTGTAATTGGGCCCCCCCCTTCTTAATAGTGGTCTCAGGGGCCGTAAAGCCCCGAGCAAGGGACCGACGGTATAAATTATAGGAGCGTATAAGGATGTTTATTTCGATTTAAAAAAATCTCAGTTTCATTATTTGAAAATTTTTAATTTTTTACTTTTTAAAAATTAAATAAAATTTAATTTACATTCAAATTAAAATTTTTAAATAAATATATTTCTATTTGAAGAAAATTTGGTCTACAGAAAATCTCAATATATAAAATAAAAAATTTTAAATTTTAAAATAATATTAATTATACTCTAATTTAGTTTAAGTTATTCATTTTTAAATAAATTTGTGATAAAAATTAAGTGTTTTAAAATTTTAAAATATAATTTTATTTGTGTTATTAGTCTTTAAATAGTGCTTGTAAAAATATAGTATATAATTAATATTTTAAAATTTAAAATAATTTTAATTAAATTTTAACTTAACTAGAGTTATTAACTTTTAATTATATTTAATTATTAGTTTAACTAAAATTTAATTTTTTCAATTTGGATTAATTCAAATTAAAAATTAAATCGAATTTTAATTTGGAAATAAAAATAAAATTTTAAAAAATTAAACTGAAAATAAAATTAAATTTTGATTCGATTTTATTTTATTTTTAGTCTTCTCCAAATAATGCACACCTTATGTGCATAAAACAGATTCAAAAAATATAATTCCTTCTTTTACTTTTTACCACCCAAAAACATAAAATAAAATCGACACTTATCCTTCAAAAAAAAGTAAAAAAAGAGTGAATTAATTAAGCTCGCAAAGGCTAATCAAGTGGTAAGATTTAAAGCCTCGCAACTACAATTTCATCTTAATTCAAGATTTTTTTTTTTTTTTACGAAGACTTGTAACTCTATTATATTATATTTAATAGTGTAATCGCTACCAGATTACTCAAATTTCAAATTGAAAATTACATACCATTAGCGGATCCCTCCGTCCTCGGCAGCACCTCGAGGTGCATTTAGTTGTCTTACAGAAGATAGTAAAACCTTATTTAAATGGTAATAATTAAAAATTTTCAATTAAAAATTTAGATATCTATCATAAGTTTCTACAATACAAACTAGATTAACCGTTGTGCTATATAAGATTGAGAACGTAAAGAATATTTCAAACTAATTCTCCATCATCGCAATTTTGTAGTTTCACCTGTGTCTAATTACGAACAACACAAGACACGTCTTTGGTTCGCAAAATGATGCATCTTTTGCTCTGATTCCTGGTGTCACCAGCTAGGAAAGTTAGTTGTTTTGATGGAAAAAGCAAAGGGAGATGGAGATAGATATTACTACAAGATACTATGTACAAATCCCCAAAGGCATCAAGGGGGACTGGGGGGAGGGGAATAAAAGGACAGAAAGAGGGAATGTTTGGCGATCCCGAGGAAGAAGGCCGACATCCTTACAATCTCAAGTTCAAAAGGCTTTCTTGGTGAACTACTTTTCTTCTCTGACAAAGGGAAGAACAAAGAACAACACAATTTCACGGTACCCCCGGCAGAGTTGTTCCGTTTCCATGGCTAGTCATTGGAGCTCGATGCTTTACTAGAACAGCTTCACCAAAGGAGATTCAGCGACTAAAGTAGAACGAGAAGAGGCCAACTTTCAAAATGAATCTAAAGACATAGGCCCAACTTCAGAGGCTTTAATGCTTTTGACAGCTTTTGATTCGAAATAATTTCTTTGCCTTCCTTTTTTCTTTCTTTCGCGGGCTAGGGTGCGGGGTGGGGGTGGGGGTGGGCGTGGGTGTGTTGGGGTTGGCGCGGCTAGGTGCTGCTTGGGTTGGGCTTTGGGGTGTCCTATAATGGCACAAGCCTTATGTAAAGACTAAAGAAGGACCATACTCCGGGATGTCCAAGGGAACTTGTCATGGAAAAATCAAATTTGTAAATTGCTTCTTTGAGATCATCAACTGAGACAAATATTAACACAACTTGATGCATTAATCAGCAAAGATAAATGTTTCTCATTTCACGAGAAAACTGAAAATTCCTATAGCCTAATGTCAATCCTTACATGAAATGGCCCCAAATTGACCCCTCTTTTCAAAAGTTTCCTGTCCAATTCAGGTGGCCCAATTGAGGTTGCTGATAGGCGCCCGCTTGAGCTCCAGGAGTAGCAGCGGCAACTCCAACTCCAACACTACCACCCATGGCAGGGCCCAAATGATGGGGATTACCAATTGCAGCAGGCTGCAAAGGAGAATGATACAAGCCCGGAAACTGCATATGTGAAGATTGTGCAACAGCAGCAGCTGCATTGAAGGAAGTATGACCGTTGTGGGATGGCAAATAGGTAGCATGAGGTGTTTGCCCGGCCACGTTGTAGTACGAAGCTGATTGCAGATCCCTTGGGTTCATCCACATCTCTGATGTTTCAGCCTGCAATGTAATATGGAGAAAATTGGGATCGATGCATACCAAAATGCTTGTGCAATTCATTCTTGTAAACATCAAGTATAGAAAGGAGATATACGACTACCAGGAAGATCCAACTCAACTGTCGGACAAGATACAATCATATTACATAAACAAAAATTACCATTGTCACAATTTTTTACCTAAAAACAAACTTGATGAGCACCGTACTCCAGGATAAGAGGATCAGATACATCAAAGTTGCAGCATGATTTCAGTTGAGAAAGAAAGATAGGGGATAATTTCACAAAAATCACTTAAACACAAGACAGAATCTCTTTTTCTCAGAAAAGCACAAATTCACTATGGAAGATGAAAAAGGAAACCAGCAGCAGCAGCAGCAAAAGGTAGACATAAATGCCATAAGAATTATTAGTAATAGGATAAGCCCAACAACGTCACCCGCATCACAGTTTTGCCAAGACAAGAGAGCGGAACGGTATGCAAGATATAATCTGTTTGTCTACTTGTCACATATTTGACATATGATTAGAACACAAGTTAACCACCAAAGTAGCAGACTGAAAACTAACCTGTGGATTTGGAACATAAAGATTTCCATCTTTATACTTTAGCCTAGAAGTATCCTCAAGCCCTGTAGCACTTCCAATAACACCAGCAGTGTTCACAGCATACCCAGTGGGGCTGGTGAAACTTCCAAAACCAGTGGGACTGCCTGTTGGAACGGGCTTGAATTGCTGGATCCCATACTTTGTTGTTAAATGGGAGCTACTTCCAGGCATCAGTATATAACTGCTGCCATTTGAGGGATGAGGGTAGGCAGGATTGCCCGAGTATCCAGGAACCATAGGTGGAACATAGACTTGGGGGGGCATGAAATGCCGATAGGGCATAACATTAGCAAAATGAGAAACATGAAGTTGTTGGGGATACATCTGAGCTACTGCTTGCTGTTGCTGTGCCATTGCTATTGAGGATGAAGAGGTGCTATTCGCTGGGTGTGAACTAAGGGCCTGAAAGAAAAAAGGATAAAAACATATATGTTAGCACGACAACTGAAGCAAACTGGTATTGGTTAGAACAATGAAATGGTGGTGAAAATGTGGCAAGATAAGTGAATTATGCATGTCACTAAAACTAACAGTGGGACAGGCCCATATTCTGGCACTTAAACCAAACTAACAGTGTGAACTAGCATCCTCAAGAGGAGCTTGATTGAATCTAATGCATGCAGTGAGGTGGCGTGGATTTTGCATGTTCAATGTGTCGTCTGCACAAGACAATTCGAATACTTTTCTTTGTTTATGAGAATTAAAGAGGTAAGATATTCATTAGTTTTACCTCCTGAGCTGACGGTAACCCCTGTCCCTGCACATGCTCATCCACAGCAGGTCTGAAATATGACATCTCATAGCCAGTCTGAGTGGGATCATATGACTGCATAGACCCCTCAAAGACAAAATTATCAGGACTTCAACTTGATCAAAAGGATAAAACATCATATCACCAATTCTAGCAAGAAAGACAAAAAAGAAAACTTGCCTTTGCCTCCAATCAGTATCTAATAATTGACAATGTAAAGGGCAGACTTACCGAGAAACTTTGCAATTCAGAAGCATCCTGCTGCTGTTGTGACTCTGGTGAAACATAAGGCAGACTGGTGTCTTCAACCAACCCAATGTCTGCATAGTTGTCCAAGTTCTCTGAGGAACCCTCCTTTTTGGCGTTAAGTTGGTCAGAGGCTGAAACAGATGCAGGAGAACCAGATCCTGAATTTCGAACATGGTCATCTATCATACCTAACTGCTTGCTACCAGCAGCTTGGTTGTTTGATGATTCTGAAGCAGAAGAGATTGGTAAACTGCCATTGACAACATGAAATCATTCAAGGAGTAAGCAAATTGCCGAGATGCCTATCTGCAAAGAGAAGTAATTTCACAGCTCGGAGAATAAAAATCCCCCCACCAAAGATTCCTCTGACAAATAACTTAAATATGATGTAGCAATTGTAATGAAAGTTGACAACTCTGCAAAGATGCCATCAATAGTACATTATCTAATCATCTCCCACCCACGAAAACAAGGAAAGCAAAGAGTCTTAAGTTCCCATTCTATAAACATGCTAAAACACAATTTCACTTCAGAAAATATGTCAAATGCATCAAAGATGTACAAGGAAAGATGTGCATGAAATGATAACAAGATAAGATGGGACTTTCATTGGCATTTCATGCACGAGACAAAATACCTACTAATGAGTTAGACCATCCAAAAAAGACAAATTTCAAGAAATAGTGATGCTTACATGCTAAAAACACTATTATAACCGATGAAAAAATTCTTAAGTACAATTAAACTACACAGAAGTTATATACCATTAACAGCAACACCATATTAGGAAACAACATATTATTAGTGCTAAGCACAATGGAAATGCAAAAAACCAACCATCCTGAAGGCTCTGTATGTGGTTCTTCTGCAGTTCCAGATGCTTGATAACCTGACTTTCTAGTTTCAAAATCGGTCCCCAAGCTACCAAAGGTTAGCCGGCAGCGGTCAGTCTCAGAGACACGAATATGAGCAGCAATAATGACATTCTGATTCTCAAACACGTTTACACAAGTCATTTTATCTTCCAACTGAGATACTTCCGTTCCCACATCTTTAGAATTCTCTACAAGAGGGGGGGCAGATTTTTTGGGCATTCCTATAACCCCAGGACCATTTGCACTTGACTTCTGGCTTGATTTCGGTTTCCATTCCTTGTTAGGCTGAGGAGCTAAATCAACAAAATATCAGAAATGAGGTCATACTACAAGAGGCATCTAAATTAATATGCACAAATAGGATTGCATCAAAAGTGGCACAGGAGAATACAAAAAAACAACAGAAACACTTGGTTCTTTCCTTTCTCATTCTCTTACATTGTAAGATTCATACAGATAATTCTTTTTAACAACACAAATCAGTCCCAAGGCTATTTCTCTAAAGCTGCGCAAACAACAACGACAAATAACAAATACAAGGGAAGTAAAGATTGCATCCCATCCCAATAAATTGCATAACAATACATGGACACAAAATCCATTAAAACATTCACTTCGATGGTAATACTACCATGAATGAGAGTAACCACTAACTTTGGGGAGAACATACCTTTTTGATGACTATTAACTTGATGTGATCTGCCACTTTGCGGATTGTTTGAGAAAGATCTGCTGACTGACAGGCTAGACATAGCAGATTGAGGAGCGGTACTTTGACTTGTCCGCTCAGTTTTGGATATGGTAACAATAGATCGCAGTGCTTCCCTAGAGGAAGACCCATCCCGTTCCACATGTATGCTTGAGAAGGAGCTACTATTCGTAGAAGAAAGTTTAGCAGAATGATCAGAATTTTGACGGTGAGCACCCACTACCCCAACTTCACGCTTGATAGCCCCAACCTTAGTTGCAGATCTTGAATCAGGAGATGGCACATGAACAGGGTCTGAAGAAGAGGAATAGACTCCAACAACAGAATTATTAGATGATGCTGTAGAGGGTATTTGGGGATCTCTTGGCTTCACTGCCTGCATCACTGTTGCACTATTCGGAACTGTCTGTCGTGTCTCCCCTGATAAGTCTTTCTTCAGTATGCCACCTGAATTACCATCTCTGGGTTGCCTAGAACGTGAATCAGTGGGGCCATTTAAAGCCTGAAATGCATGACGCCCAAAAGGGGGTTTCTGACTGATAGAAATTGCAACTGAATTGCTGGAAACCAAAAGACATTAAACTGCTTAGTAGACAAGAATAGAGAGCCCACAGAGATGATACCAAAGTGCTCAAAGAATCATGGTTTATGATTACAATACACAAGAATGTAAAAATTGTCCATGAAAGCAAACAAGATGAACAAATATTTAGTGTGCAATTCTGCCACACGGACAATACTCAGATAGCACAGATCTTCAGATAGAAAGAAACCAAAGCCTGAATGGATGGCAGCTTGAGGACATGACTATTGGTCAAATGATAAATATGTATCCAGCAGAAGCATTGCATGCATACAAAACAAATGGAAAACAATATTCATAAAGTAGATCTTAGATATAATTAATAAAGATGTTCTGAGCCATGTTGAGTTGACAAATCTAATGATATCCTAGGCTGACGATGGTGTGCCAATAACCTTTGACAACTGTAACATGAAGATTAATCCAAAGGTATTACACCTTATGTGATCTTGCAGTTGGTCTGAGATGTACGGGACACGACGATGACTTCAGCTAAGTTGATATGTCAAAACATCCTAGGCCTTTGATGATAACACTGAACCTTTGGCAACAAATCAGCATTTTCATTGGAAAATTTCTTAGAGTACATAAATGGATAAAGTTACCTCTTTGCAGAAACATTAGTGACTACTGGCCCACTGCTGAAAGTGGAACTTTCTATAGGCTTTGACTCCTTATTTGCATTCCGATTAACTCTATTATCACGCACAACACGGAACTCACAACCAGCTCCTGCAACTAGCCATAATTCAACCATCAAAAACCCAAGACTTAAATCTTTTGGCATGTGCATGATGAACAAGCAAATGTTATTGTACCCTCAATTGAAATAAGCCCCCCCCCCACCCGCCTCACAGACAACCTTTGCTTCATAGACAATAGAGAAATACATAAATGAATGGCATACATTGTATCAAGATGTAAATAAGACAGCAGGAAAACTCTCTCAAATTATGGAAGAAACGAACCCCAAAAAAGAAAGAGTAACCACTAAAATCTAACAAACTTCATATTACAACACTAAAAAGCATCATATACAGTAAACAATAAAAGATCACTGTTTCTGTTAGACTTAAGAGTTCCTTCTGAAATTTACACGAGACACATGCTACAAAAGAAGTACACAAGAACTTAATGCCATAATCCCCCATACCCATCACCCCAAAATGGGCATAAACAAAGGCTGAAAGAGAACTTACAGGCACCTACTAAAAGCCGTATGCATACACACAGAAGAAGAAAAGGGGCACAGGCATGAGATGGAATTACCAGGTAAAGCATCGCGACTATAGCCAATCTTTCTAACATTACGATCAGAATATGTACTGGGTTTCACAGCCTGACCTGCATGGTCCGAATTCTGGCGTGGTTCTGCAGCAGTAGAAACCCTATATCCCAAATTCTGAAGCAAAAGACACAGGTTACAAAGTTCCCAAGCAATTATCTTTGCAGCAAATGAAAATACAGGCAATACCTCTTTCTTTTTGTCCTTTTTCCTCTTCACTTCATGGAATGGATCTGGGTCGATAAAAAGATTCAATGGCACAAGCACATTATTTCACACTATCAGTTGGTAATTAAGGGGGTAAAATACATAAAAGCACAGAGCATCAAACAGAAATGAGAGCAAGCCAGCACGAGAGAGAGAGAGAGAGAGAGAGAGAGAGAGAGAGAAATTGCAGAGGCAAGCAAATGCTATAACTGTATATATACATGCCCATAAATGTCAGAACCAAGTGGAAAAGAGAATCTATGCATCAAATGTAGTATTTAACTTCACACCTTCCTTGCAATTTTAAACAGTCAACTTTACTAGCAAGTAATTTAACAAATTTAGGTTTGGTCTAGCTGGTACTTAGAAGATAAAAGGACATCAGAATCAACAAATCAAATAGAATAAAGCAGCCAAAGTTTCTAATATATTACATGGAACCCAAATTGTCCACATCACAGAGATTCTTCATTAAACATAACATTGCTGACAAATTCCCAGACATCCATGCCGCTCTGAATTCAGTCCAATGCATAATGGAGCAACATTCCCATTCAGTTAACCACCCTGCCAGCGTTCTAGTATGGAACTCTTGGTGCAGTAATAGAACCAACCCCACCCCCCCCCCACCCCAAAAAAAACAAAAACCAAAGCCCTTATTTGTCTTTCTCCAACATGTAGCATATTTTACTTACAGAAAGTTGCAGATAAACTCTTTTTTAGCCTCAAAATTACATGAAAACATCATAAGTTCATGATGCCAAATATGCCAAGGTGACTTCCTACCAGGCCTTTAGCCCGTCACTAAACCAATAAGCGTGGAAGAGAGAGATTTTAATTGAAACCATTCAAAGGAATCTTTCAGAATATCCGTTTCCAACATCACACAGTTAATTTCATTTAAATGAATGATCTTTTCTTGCCAGTATGGTTCTTTCAATCAACTATTTCGGCTAATGTACCGCTCTCGATATCAAGTGCAGGTTAACAACAACCTTAAACATCAAATATAAAAGAGAAAAAATTATAATTAAAGCTCATTCACCCTCCCACTCCCTGTTACAAAAAAAAAAAGAAAAGAACAAAAAAAATAAAAGAAAAGAACCAAGAAACAGCAGCCCCCCATAATATTCCGTAATGAAGAGACATAAAGAAAGAATAAAATGGCCAAAGACTCGAAAAGAGACATAGTTAGAATAAGTGTAAGAAAATACCTTGATTAAGCAACTTCTGAGCGGTCTCATTAGGATCCATGTTAGTCTCTTTAAGGGCTACGTATATATCAGCGTCGGAGTGATTTCCAACTATTTCTTTAATCTGCTGAATAGTTTTCCTCACCCCAGCCGATAGAATTTGGGTACCTCCTTCCACCTTTGCACCCGATACCATCTTCAATCAAGCCCCAAAACAGAAATTAGCAGGTGCAGAAAATAGTATGTATGTATGGATAATGGTTAAAATTTTATGTGTGGAAGAATGTATGAATGGCTAAAGAAATGGGGAATGAAACCCTAAAATGGTAATAGAAGGAATGGAAAAGGGTTTATGGTTTTGCATTCGCTGTATTGATACAGGGGAGGAAGGGAAGCAGAGAACGGCTGACTAAGACGACTAAGAAGGTGAAGAGAGGCAGGGGGTTAGGGAACGAGGGTTTTAAAACCAGTTTACAGTGTGTTTGGATTTTTTTTATTTTTTATTGATTAAATAATAAGAAATAATAATAATACTTACACCCGGGTTTTATTCTGAAATTAACAATAATTGTCTGATTTCTGCAATATTTTACACTTAAAGGCGAGTATGCGATGGCAGCCTCTCAGTGATATTACCAAAAGGTCCTTTTTCCTAATGCTGACACTATTTCAGAGTAGTTTTTTTTTTTTTCCTTGTATTACATTTCAAGGCATCCACCAAAAAAAAAAAAAAGTATTACATTTCAAGGTATGTTGCCGACAATTAACTCTTGTATTTTTTATTTTATTTTGTATTTATATAGACTTACCTCTTTAAATTCATTTTGAGATGTGATGTATTATTGAAGAATAAAATACTCAACTGGTAATGCATATAACAAAATTTTACTCATTATTCTTTAAAATGTTTTTGATTTGTACTGAATGGACCAAAATACCCCGGCTGCTGCTCAATCTGCACCACCTTATCATTATTGTATAGTGTTCCTGAAATGATAAATTCACCATGGCACAGTCATTACAATGATGGATGAAAATCTTTACTAATAATAAACAATTCTTTGCTGCCTAAAAAGGCATTTCATTTTTTAACTGCCGATTGACCGTTGGCAATATTAAGGCTTACATTAACTAGTGCTATCAAAACGGGTCTCAACTCGCTAGCTGATCTGTTTTTTTAGATATACGGATAGATATCGGCCTAGTATATGTCAGTCCGTTTTAAAGATAATTCAGCCCGTTTTTCTTTTTAAATTTTTTTCTCAAAACGACACCGTTTTGATATTTTTTAAAATATTTTTATTTTTTTAAAAAAAGCGACACCGTTTTTTTATTTTTTGACAAAACGACGTCATTTTGTAAAGTAAGCGGGCTGGCCCGTTTAGCTAGCGAATTTACTGTAACGGGCCACGGACTGAGAGTTTTCAACCCGCGGGTCAAACAGGCCAGCCCGTCTCAAACCGTTTACTGTTCAGCCCGCGAAGGTCGGAACGGATCGGCCCGTTTGACAGTACTAAGTCATTTACATAATTGTTTTCCCAAAATAGTGTGAAAAAAATATTAATTTTAAATAGCGTGAAGAAAAAGCAAAGAAAATAAGTGGTCTTTTATAATTTATTTGATAAAGACAGTGACTTTGTAGAACCGAACATTAATTACAGAGTACTGTTTGATTAATTCGTTTTATGTGTAACATTGATTTCTTCGAGATTTGATTTTTTGTTAAAAATTTAGATATTTTCCGAAAATGTATTTATTCTTCAAAGAGAAAGTTATAATTTCACGAAAGAAAAGAAAAAGAAATGGGAAACTTATAGAGATTGGTCATCGAGCTTTGCAACCAAAAAAAAATTAAAAATACATCCAATACTGGAAAGAAAACTCGTAGCAAAGTCCAGAAGAGGCCCAATATCGAAGGAAATGTGGTAGCTGGGTTCATTAAAGGAATTGCTGTATTTTTCAACACCTTTGGACCAATGTGAGCTTTTAGGCCCAATATACTGAGGCAGCCGACACAGAATAGTATAAAGCGCTAGCCTTTTCGTCTTTTTTTTCTTGGGGAGTGGTGGGCTGGAAGAGGGGCTATGGCGGAGCGATTATCCTGAAAACTACACTCCAGAATCTCCTCATTTCTCTCCCCTGTGGCAAGGGAGCAACCATGCTCGATCTCTGATACCAGGCTGCAGTTCTCGGGCATTGTTTGGTTGTGAACACGCTACCAATATCCATTGAGCTTCTTAGCGATTTATGAAAAAACATTCAAGGGACCCAGTAAAACAGGAGAGAAAACCAACATTCAAGTATGCCGTCAGCAGTTCAGGGTGAAACAAGAAGAAAAGAATTAACTGTTTGTCAAATGACGTTTCCGGAATGCTTTCTGGTACAAACTTCACTGTCGGTTTTCTTACGTCTGCATGAGTAGATTGCGGAAAATTGACCTCTTTAAGGCATGGGCAGCACCTTGAACTATTGGTCTTTGCACCAATATGAAGCAGTAGTACTGCCGAATAATCCCTTCATGTTTCTCTAAAACAAAAGAAAATGTTAAAACAAAATTGCAAAAGATAAAAAGTCCACATAGATATTTTCAAACCTAACAAGCACCAGGGGCACTGCGGCACTCAGCATCGTGCAACAACTTGCATATTTCAAACACCAAGCAGTAAACATACATAAAAACTCAGCCTCTCCCGTTACAAATTTTGCTAAATCATAAGTACTGTTCTTGAATCCTGGCTCTATTTGCTTCCCACCATAACCTTGCCTGCGTTTCTCCAAACCTTTCTCGGCTGCACCAAACATTTGTCACCAAGTGAGATATTTATTATCAATATAAGCACCAAAGCGTCTCAATTTTTTATCATAAATGTACCAACAGCACCTACAGGAACTGCAAAACCGAATATCAAATCATGCTGTCTGCAATTCTAAACAGCATGGAAATGGTGAGGCCCGTCTTTGTACAAGTTGGGACTGATCAAATTTTCTAGTTCCAAATAACGTGGAGAATCTCCTAAAGCATCAAAGAGTTACATTTTAAAAGGAAAAATGGCACTTCATGTTGCAGAAACCAGATTTTATTAACTTATTTACGTTTCACAGCCTCTACTAAGAGATTTTTAACAATTCCTATGTATCAGTACAGCTTTGAAATGGCAGAAAATCATATTACCAAATCATGATGAAAATTTTCAATAACCTATTATAATGACATTTTCTCCATTTACAGTGTCTCTCTCTTTTCAATAGTAGATAATAACGTTTTCTCCTTTGAGACTTGGTAGATAACACATCAGATCACATGAGTCTTGGGCCAGGCCTATGAACAATGTTAAGAAGCAGCCACTCAACTCTTTCACAAGTTTTTACTATCAAGGTCAGTGGTCCAACAACCAGAACATGTAAAGCAACATTCCAGATGCGCAAGCAACAAGATATAGTTTCATCCTCGTGCCCCACAAATTTAAAGAAAGAACCAATTACCTAAATCGGACCCGTCTGAGCTCTTTATTTCCACCTGGCAAAGCCCTAATTGTAATGTAGACTCCAGGCTCATCTTGCTCAACCCACTCAGTCTCCATATCACTCGCATTGCTGACTGAAAGCTCTCCTGAGTGGTCACCTTCTCTAGATGAACTACTCCTTGCAGAAGCATCAACTGATGATGTCTCAGTTTTTGCGGCACTGATACTGGAGAGCTTTGGGGTTGAAGTAAGACCCCCTGAGTCATAGTATTGATGAGAATGCATTGTCTGGTGTTCATGTGAATCTGATGAATAATGGCCAATCCCTGGTGGACGATGGAAGTGGCGGGGTAACCGTTCTTTGCTCAGGGGTGGTGTTGCTGGGCTATCCTCAGCAGATTCCATCTTTGAGTTCTGAAAGAGATAAGACATTCCTCAGCAGCAAACATCAAGATATTATAAGCTGCAAATGGATAGTTGCTTAGGCTTATATAATTAAGAATGGAAAAAAACAAGGTTCCCCGCTCCCGCACCCCTTCTGTGATTTGGTTCGAGGGAGACAATGGCCTACTCCTATCCAGTACTGGAGGAGAATTTTTTTCATCAGACCCCTATGAATCAACCTCCCGAAGCACAGTTGGTTTTCATAAATTTGCTGAACCATAGTATAAATCCAGATTTCTAGATTAGTTATTATTTGAATTAAATGAAATGTATCCAACAGCTGAAAAACCAAACATCAATGACCACC
Source organism: Rauvolfia tetraphylla (assembly GCA_030512225.1). Classification (NCBI taxonomy): domain Eukaryota; kingdom Viridiplantae; phylum Streptophyta; class Magnoliopsida; order Gentianales; family Apocynaceae; genus Rauvolfia; species Rauvolfia tetraphylla. The sequence continues at coordinate 990,598 of JAJQKT010000005.1, forward strand.
TCAACCACACACAATATCTGAAATAGTGTCAACAACACTTGTATGCTGCAATGCAAAAGCATAAAAATGTATATCTCAAAGATCACCTCATCCTCAGATCTTGGCGGAGTTGGAAGTGGCGCAGGCTGATGATTGAACCTCTGAACATTGTATAATTCCATTACTTTGTCATGGTTGTCTGCCCACCATCTTTGAGCTTGCCACTTATTAAACACTTCACGGCTGACCAACCAACATGAGCCATTAAGATAGATTGATAAAACAACTGAACTGAAGAGGGCAAGTTTTTACTAGAGAATATAAGGAAATTAGTGTTTAACTAACTCCTACCGCGCTAATCAAAGAAAAAGGGAAAGGAAATATTTTAGAAGGTTCTATCTTTAATCTTAAATTATCTGAAGGCCAAGGCTATTTCAGCACTAAAGCAACCAAACTTCTCAGACTTCAGTTGCCATTCCTTATTCTGGGTTGAAAAGCAACAATCTCGTCATTTAACATTTAACTGCACTTTTGGTTAAAATTACGGGTGCTAATTGGATGAATCGCCAAATACTACGTCAATATTTCATATTGCCAGTTCTCCCCTATTATTTAGTATAAAATTCACTTTGGTTCTAGAAAAAATCTGAACACTTTACATTAGATGCATTTAGAACCATCAGCATAAATAGAATTCCCTGAGTTCCCTACCTTCTATGATAGTTTGTACACCTCATGCTCAGCAATACCAAAATGAAATTCACCATTTTTTAGCTAAAAGTTTCAAGTCCAGAACAATGCTTTTTCAAAACCCAGCCGCACATATTCAACACTTACTTTTTTCATCTTTAGCATTTTCCTGCTTCTGCTGGATCTTGTTCCACAGTTATAGCGGGGCAGGAATTTTGCGAATGAAACAATATATATAGGGAGAGGGTCAAGCAATTTCACACTATCACTCAGCTGAAGAAGAAATTCTACTGATGGTTAAGGAGAATTAAAACAATAACCAGCACACAAACACTCAAAGTCAACAAGAAGCTGCATTACTTGCACTATATAGGAGGCCAAAATATAATGCTTGTAACATAAAAGATAAATGAGACCTAGAAGCACAACCCATAAAAATAACAGTCACTATTTCAAACAGACGTAAGAAAGAGAACAGCATTTCAGAAAAGTAAAATCTAGGAATAATCAAGTTTTCACCAGAACAACTAAAATCTTTTGCTTATAACTAAATGCAAAGAACAAGTGATGCTTGATTATATATTTTGGCAAAAAATATCCATAATGCAATTGCTTTTTACAAGACCATAGTTCACTTGCGCTATATTTTATACAATTTACCCAGCATTGAGACCATCCAGGTGTAATTCACTTTACTGGCTGTTGTCATCAGGTATGAGACTTGAAAAGTCCAGACCCGGTCAATAATAGACATAAAGGCCATTACTCAATAATTTGCCACAGACGAATTGCTTCCCTGCACCGCTAGTTTGCGGATAATTGCCCAACTATTTATACTCTTACTGAAATAACGCAGACTTTCAGATTCACCAAGATCGGGTCCCAGAAAGGCCCACAGAAGCACTTAACTTCAGTAAGAAGTTGCGGCTGTGCAATTCATACCATTATGGAACCCCAAACAACATTTGGGATGATTCAACACAACGGAAAAAACAGACACGCTGCAAGCACAATAGCAACTGAGTTTTGCTATTTAGTCCAATTTCGAGAAATGGAGTTAAGAGTTTGTTTGAATATCACCCTCCTGAACCAAAATATAAAAGCAATGACCGGGATATGAGACACTGGTCCCCAGTCCTTTTGGTTTCCTTGCTTTCAGATTTAATGCCGGGTGGTGTGATTTCATTTAGAAAGTGACCAAGCCGAAGTGAATTTTATATGCCAGATAAGCCCCTTGGTTGAGATTTAAGACCCACTTTTGGGGCCACTTCCATAATTTCGGGTTTAGTGCATCACAATGTGACTTCACATGCCAATTCACATCAACTGCATCACAGTTAACATTAAAATACCGCAAAGAAATAATCCAGACGATATTGAATGCCCCAACAAAATTGATATCATTATCACCACGGCACCACGAACGTATACCCAGCACTCAGAAACAAATTACAACTTTCATTATTAGATCAAAAGAATCAAAACAATAAATAAAATAAAGTAGAAGACAGAGTTTGAAGTACCTAAATCGAATACGTTTGAGATCATTGCCACCCTGAGGAAGAGAAACAAAGGTGATGAGTACACCAGGCTCGACCTGAGCGACCCATTCCTTGGGTTCGTCATCTTCCATGAACACCACAGACTCACTGCGTCCGCTAACGGATGCCGGCGTGCCTTCCCCGCTAGAAAGCGCCTTCAATCCGGCTTCCATTTCTCTTCCCCACTGCCTCGGCGTGGAATTGGAGCTACCGTTTCTTCTGTAAGAGAAGTGATAGCGTCCTGATATGGAACCGGCGTCGGAGTCGGCATAGTCACCGCCATTGTTATGGTTTGATGATCCTGAACACGGCTTACAGTTCTTGTAAGCCCCCGAAGCCTTAATTGCTATGTCCTTGATCTAAATAGAACAAAAAGAAAAGAAAGAAAAATCGAACTTATATTGAATTACTTTGAACATAGAAGAAATTTAAAAACTGCAGTACCTGAGAAGTGAGGGTCTTGATGGCTTGTTTAGTGGCAGGCGTAGCAGCAATGTCATCGTCTTCGTGCTCGGGAAGAGATCCAGCATTGAGCCGTTGCTGTTTTGAACAAGCAATGCAGGTCAACATGTTCGATTTGCCGCTGACTCTGATAACCCACTGGAATTTGCAAACAGAAATCACGAAAACAAAAACCTCCTTTTAATCATCAAATCACAGCTCTTACTTATTACTTGAAAATAAGAAGTGTGCGATTTGTAGCCGAGGATTGGGTAAACAAACCAAACCAAAACGAGCTCAGCTATAGCTGCTCAACGTGAATCGAGAGAATAGAAGCTTTCCACCAGCGAAGAGCCAACTCTATACCTGTAGAAACTAGTAATACAGAACTAAAAATTGGGAAAGCCATAAATACTCATTATGAACAATGCGGAAAAAGGTAAAACGAACGTTTATTAGATAGAAGGCAATGAGTAGTACATTTTTGTATTATTCGCATTATGCCGAATTAAATTTGGCTGAAAGCTTCCGGTGATGCGCCGTTATAGTAATTCTTCAGCAGAGAAAATGAATATCGGGGAGAGAAAGAGAGAAGAAGAAGAAGAAGAAGAAGAAGTAGGTGGTGAAGAAGTAAATGGAGAACGAACCTAGCCGCGTCCGACGGCGCGAGTGAGATTTCAGAAGCGAAGCCTCCGAGGCGTCAGTGGCGGAACTCGCCGCAGCATGAATTACACAGAGAGAGAGAGAGAGAGAGAGAGAGAGAGAATAGGAGAGAAAGCCGGATCAAAGTTGCCGTTGCCTTGAATGCTACTACTAATAATATTTCTATTCTTTGTCCAGTCTAGCAGTCACAGATTCGCAGTTGGAGAAGAGTGAGAAACAATCTCTGCATCAACGAGAAGCAGTCTCTCTCTCTCTCTCTCTCGTTCTCTCGAAAGATACAGAGACTTTGAGATTGAAAAAGAAAGGGAAAAATCAGAGACAGATCCAATATTCTTCTTCTGCCGATGCTGGCTAGTGGCGCTACTCCCTGGGTCTCGAGTCCTTTTTTATGATTCTTCTATGAGCATTAAAAACAAAGGAGAAAAAAATGGTGAGAATACGAAAAGAGGAGACTGCAGACAGAGCTGTTGAGATTTGTGGGGTTTTAATCCAACGCCGGGGGCAACTGGCCACTGGCTCTGCTAGTTGCGCTGCCTACTCAAGGATCCCTTAATTGTCCTACTTAAAAAAAGATTTTGAATTTTTAAATTTGTTATAAATAAATATTGTTAAATAATATTTAAATTTTTATTTATTTTATAATAAATACGATAATTTTTTATGTTGTAATTTTTTATGAAAAAATTAATTTTATTATTATTTTAATATATACAAAATTTTTACAATAATATTTATTATAAAATAAAAAATAATAAATAATATTTTTAACAAGGTAAAACACATTTTTTGTAAACTCAATAAACGTATCACTTTTATTTATCTAACTATCATTTAGTTTTATATTAAAGAGTGATGTTAATATTTAATTTGATAAGATGATCCCGTTGTTTAATTAAGAAGAAAATCAATAAGTATTTTTTGGTCGTTGTGGCTTCAACATTGGATCTTACTAATTGTATCAATTCAATCTACCGTATCTTTGTTTTCTTTTTTTGCAGTCCGGTTACGGTGCTGAAGCTCGTTGTTTAAGTACATGCGAACAGCTTTTTTACCGTTCGATTGGTTATTGTTTATTATCTTTTGATCTGATGGTTATGAAGCATGAAGGGTATTTTGGGTAACTAAAATTAGTAGGAAAAAAGGACAAAAGTTTGAAACGATTTAAAAATTTTAAAAATTTATCATTATCTTCTAACACCTATTTTTTTCACCCACTTTCTTCAACCACTTCTACCAAATTCTCTCTCTTATTTCTGTTTTTCTCTCTTATTTCTGTCTTCTGTATTCTCTCCACTACTGTTCTAAAAGTCTTCAAATATTAAAGAACAAAACGATTCATTCTCTTCAAGATCTTCATTTTGTATTAAACGGTTTCGACGAAACTTCAAGTTTTCTTTCGGGATCGAAACATAATTTTTTATATTTATTAATAGCCAAAATGAAGTTAGATATTATGAGTTTTTGTTGGACTATTTGGTGACTTCTACGCTATAGAAATCTTCACTAAAAAAAGATTTATGGTTTACTTGTAGAGACAAAGAAAGCGATGTGTTGATTTTTTTAGCATGAAGAATGATTTCGACAGTGGAATATTCTTATGACTTCAAAGTGGCTTCTATACTATAAAAATCTTTACTAAAAAAAAAATTTATGGTCTACTTGTGGAGGCAAAGAAAGCGATGTGTTGATTTTCTTGGCTTGAAGAATGATTTCGACAGTGGAATATTCTTGTGACTTCAAAGTGGCTTTTACGGTATAGAAATCTTCATTGAAAAAAGATTTATGGTCTACTTGTGAATGTAAAGAAAGTGATATGTTGATTTTCTTGGCTTGAAGAATAATTTCGGCATTGGAATACTCTTATGACTTCAAAGAACGATTTTAATGGTGAAGAATTTGAATATTGGATAAGATGGTATGTTAAGAGTGAATAATTATTCTCCGCTAAGTGAATAATTATTCACTTAAGAGTGAATAATTATTCTTCACTGAGTGAGTATTTATTCACTTAACATATCAAGTTAATAGATCTAACATATTAAATAATTATTCATAACAATATGAATGGATATTTACATTAAATTAAATATATCTGTTTTGGTCAGATGGTAAGTTAAAGAGTGAATAATTATTCACTTAAGAGTGAATAATTAATCTTCGTTAAGTGAATATTTGTTCACTTAACATATCAAGTGAATAGATCTACCATATCAAAGAATTATTCATAACAATTTGAATGGATATTTACATGAAACTAAATACATCTGATTTGGTTAGAAGGTATGTTAAGAGTTAATAATTAGTCTCTGATAAGTGAATAATTATTTCCGCTAAGTGAATATTTATTCACTTAACATATCAAGTGAATAGATCTACTATATCAAATAATTATTCATAACAATCTGAATGGATATTTACATGAAACTAAATATATCTGATTTGGTCAGATTGTATGTTAAGAGTGAATAATTATTCTCCACTAAGTAAATAATTATTCCTTTAAGAGCGAATAATTATTCTCTACTAAGTGAATATTATAAAGACAATCATTACTTTTTAATTTTCTTCGTAACATAACACAACCCTTATATTCAACACAAACCCCTATTACCATAATTATTTTTTACTGTCAAGAATACATCCTTAGAGATTAAATAGAAGAGACAAAAAAAAAAAATAATACTTAATATAACAATATTCATCTAATGACAATAGTATATTTTTTATCTTCACTCTTCAGATACAACAAATTAATACTCTTCTAGATAACCCGATTTTTTGTCTTCACTTTTCAGATATAACAAACTACCACTCTTCTCGATAGCCCGCTATTCATATCAAGAACTCCATCCATAATGTCTGCAACTGTAATGGATCTTTCACACAACGTCTTTTACCTTCGTCGATACTAACCTGGATTGCAAAAGAACAATAGCGAACAAAATAGAAAAGAGAGAGATGGGGGAGAAAAAAATAGTTAATCTGTTAAAGATTTAAGAGAGAAGAAATATGATAAAAATTCAAGAGAGAAGATAGATGAGAAAGCAAGAGAGTCAATCTTCAAGGGAGGGGATAGATGAGAGAGAGAAGAGTGATCGGAATGAAAAAGGGAGAAAGAAATAGATGAAAAAAAAAATATTGCTATTTTCAATAATAGACAGATTTAGACGAGAGTCTAAAAATAATTTTTACTCCAAAATACCCATGGCCTCTCACAACTATTAGATCAAAAGATGCTGATCCAATAGCTATGAAAGGCCTCCCGCACATGCTGAAAAAAAAGGACTCAATATATTAACCAAACCGTTTTTTTTGTATATGTACTCGTAAATCAAAACCAAAGAAGTAAATACCATTTAATTTGTCTAATAATTTGTTTCACCATCCAATAAAATTTAGTATTCTTCAAGAAATAATTGTTCAATGGAGTCTATAAGTAGATAAGATCAAATACAATTGCGCTTGGACATAGTTTTTTTTTAAAATTAAATCTAAAAATTTAAATATGGGATGCACATATATTTTCATAAATAATTTAACTTTTACAAAATTAAGATAAAAATAATTTATTTTTATAAATAAAATATACTAATATTATAATTAATATTAATAAAATAAATAAATAAATAAATATATATATAAAATAATTTTTTATAATATATTTATCATAAATCTTCGACTACATAAGAAGAGTCAGCAAAAGCACGGAATACTATATATTGCAAGAGAAAGAGAGGGAAGATATCGGGAGTTCGGGGCCTAGATGGCGAGGGGCTGTTTTGTTGTCACGTGACTTACGGCTGTTTAATGGCCCTGTGAATGAACAATCACGTTTTGTGTGGTGGCGAATGTGAGCAAGTTATGATGCCAATATATAGCATTGCTAACACAACGCCTATACTCAGGAGTCAGGACAACAATGAGAGAGCGACCCGACCGATTTAATGGTACTCAGTTGCTCCGCATGCAGGAGCCTGCATTTCCGGACGGACTCATCCGGCTTAGGACCTGCCCCCCGCCACCCATCCCCTTTTTTTTAGCTTCTCGATCTTCCCATGAAATCCCGGAACGAATTGATCACGAAGATCGTTGCTACTAAACTCGCAGACCTATTACTCTAGCTTTGTCTCGAGAAGCTAACACAATATTTAATGTTTTGTATTTGAGAATTTTTGTTATGTAATTAAATTAAATTTGAATTAATTTTTAAATAAAAATTATTATTTTTAAAATTTTAAATCTTATTTTTTATTTTATAAATAATTTATTTTTTATAATTTTTTAATACAATTTAATTCATATAAAATTTTAATTTAAATACACCTCAGGTCACGAGAAAAAATTATGCTAAACTGAGAATTTTTGGATTGAAAAAGAATCCAATTACTCCAAAACAGAACAGTGTTGGGGGTCTTTACCCGAATCTGATGCAAAATTATTGTGATGCGGAACGTATAATTTTTCCCTTTACAGAAAGGGTCGTTCTAGGTCGGCTGCTCTTTCTTTCAGTAGGATACGGCCTGCCACTCCATTATTTCACTTGGGCTTTTACCATTATTAGCCCCTCCATTTGAAGCCACTGCGGCGATCACAAAGTGTAGAAGTGTCTTTTGCATGGTTCTTTGGATACTACCACACGCCAAAGCAATATATAAACTCTCAAGTGTGATCAGTGCAGAAAATTCTAGGCGCTCTTGTGGATAATGGTAGCCCAAAAGCATCCTAGACGAAAATTGCGTTTAGAACAAAAAGTGGGGATCAAGAAAGACATGTAGCAGAAGCTTTAACTCCACAGATCATGATCGCTAGGGGGGGATGGTTTTCTTTTTGGTCCGGAAGACAATGATTTTGTTCCCAAACAGGAAGCATTCTTAAGCAAAGCAAACCTACGTTTTCGTTGCATATGAGGAAGCACCTGTTCGGGCCATGCCTCGCGAGTGGATGCAAACATAGCAGAAGACCACCATATATGCATATGTCCCCATTTTCATTTGAACGCTCCTGAAAGATGATTAGATGTTATTCCTGTCTTGTCCGGAGTTGATACATCGCAACAGGAAAAGCTAAACTTACATAAACATTATAAATAATTGGTATGAAACTACGAGATTGATAATGGAGTTGAAAATGTTTAAACAGGGAGCTGAAATTGTCACTCCTATGTTGTATTTCAAATGGGTAGGAGAATGAGGTTTGATAAGTACTCATTTCCAACCTCCAAGGTGAAGAAAGGTGTGATTGGATAGAATTTGGTTTTGAGATTTTCTGTCTTGGGTTTCGAGAGAGATAAATTTTTGTGAAAAAAAAAATAAAATGTGAGATGAAAAATTTACATTGGGTTCCATGTAGAACCCAATTCAAGTAGAGCCGAAATCCATCGAGATACAGAAAATGCAGCCCCCGCCCTTTTTCCTCAGAGGCCCATTGTTTTGTTTGCATCCATCTTCAGCCCGTTGTTTTAAGGTAGACTTTTGGACTCCAACTTCAGCCCAGCTAGACTTCCCACAATGCTCGCGCTTGACATTTTTTCTTTTGTTTCATTTTCCATTTTTCATTTTTTTTGGTTTAAATACGTTTCTACTTAACAATGTGCACTCCAAAATTCATCTTCATAAAAAAATTAGATATCTCTAAATTACTTCCTTCCCTCCAAAATACAGTTTTCTCTTTTTCTCTCTCATCATTTTAATTTAAATTATCCGTTGTTTTAAATTATTAAATCAATATTTATTTTTTGTTAGTGTTATCAATTATTTATCACTACAATAAACTATATTAATTCAGTTTTTAATTTCAAAATTTGTTAAAATTATCTTCCTATGCTTTATATTGAATTTAAAATTTTTTATTTTAATTTTTAGAGAAAATATGAGGTTCAATTGATGTTCACAAATTCAATCCAATTGATTTTCTATCATTCGGTAACATGTACCCGCCAAATCAAAGCAAACCCCACCTTAAAACAGTCAATACTGTCCAATACGGAGTATCCACATATTTAACCCAAAAAAAAAGACACAATATGGAGTATCCATATTTCTATTATCAAATGTCTTAAAATAAATATTTGGTTTAACACAATCGTATTCTTTTTTTAATTAAAATCTTTACAACTAACCTCAAGAATGCAAGTTCCACTGTTATGTATCGAATTGTTTTGAATTTTTTATTATAATATAATAAAAAAATCTATAATTAACTATTTATTGGAGCCTTATTATATAAATAAATTTTTATTTTTTTGTTAGATCATTGACTGTCAAGATGTTAGTTACTAACAATAGAATGAATATATGTGCATTTTCTATCATTACTCATCTATTATTTATTAGAATCTCATTATGTCAATTGCATGTTTACAATAATAAATTCTTTATGAGAATCTCATTATACTAACTAATTATTTGCCAAACTTTTATTATATCACAAAATTGAGTGGGAACTACTGTGAAAATAGATGGCTTTCGATAAATTGATACATAATTTTAGTTTATATATTTTAAAAAATAAGAAATAAAGAATGTGATCATAATATCTAGATAGATTTTCTCTTTTAATAAAATATAAATATTTTTACTTAATCCTTAATGTATAAATATTTAATTTTAAATAGAGAATCGGTTTGCCCTCTCTTTTATTTTTTAAATGCTATCTTCTTTCTTTTTTTCCCTACTATGGACCCTACATAATGAAGCAATTCAAGGCTTTACTTGGATTAGGTTTCACACGGAACCCAATAGAAATTTCTCATCTCACATCTCACTTTTTCTCTCATAAAAATTTATCTCTCTCGAAACCCAAGACAAAAAATCTCAAAACCAAACTCTATCCAATCACACCCCAAGATCCCTTCTAGCGTGGTTGAGAAACTTCCTCTTCAAACGAGAATATGAATGAGATTCGAATTTATAATAATAAAATATATAAATATATATAACACTTCTTCCACACATCACACGAATCCTATCAAGTTGAACAATAAAAAGAGGTCACACCGTTGAAGTACAAGTATTTAATTATTAGCTTCTAATATTTTAGGTGCCTCTCAACTAACATGGGAATTTTTCTTAATAAATAAAAGGGAATTTATTTTAATTTTGAAAAATAATCAATCTTAGGTTCAGGATTCCAATTTCACGTGTTAGGTTCAAGATTGTCCAGAGCAAATAATTGGGAGCCGTAAGTTTCGGCACGTTAACGTTTAATCGTCCGTTAGTGATAACTGATAACCCATAAGGCATGGCCCGTAACGGCCGATGCTGACCGTCAGACACATGCCTAGTCACTCATGTTCAATACTGTTGCTCATGGGTCCCATTCTTCAGCTCCTCCTAACCAATCGTACTTCAGCTCGTTAAATCCCCACATTCCCGATGCGCTCGGTCAATCTCGCCGCCACCGGCCCTCTTCCTCTCTCCGCCTTACGCCGTTACCGTATACGGTTACTTTTGCACGGACGTCTGAGACGAAGGGGAAAACGTCCAGTACAATATGTCATTGCTGAGAAGAAGGAGACTTTCAGAAAATGAAACGCCTCAGCTGCAAGAATCCGATTCAAAGCCAGAAATTGAAGAGGATGACAAGAAAGACAAGAAGAAGGAGGGAACCAAACCGGAGTCGAAGGCTGAGAAAGCTTCTAAATGGTCCTGTATCGATAGTTGCTGCTGGTTTGTAGGATGCGTGTGCACGTTGTGGTGGACGTTGCTTTTTCTATATAATGCAATGCCCGCGTCTTTCCCGCAGTATGTGACAGAGGCCATCACCGGGCCATTGCCGGACCCACCAGGTATCAAGCTGCAGAAGGAAGGCTTAAAGGCAAAGCATCCGGTTGTTTTTGTCCCCGGAATAGTCACGGGTGGGCTCGAGCTATGGGAGGGGCATCAGTGTGCTGAAGGATTGTTTCGTAAAAGGCTATGGGGAGGGACCTTTGGCGAAGTCTACAAGAGGTAAGAGGCTAATAGCTAATAACTGTCCACTACTTACTAGTACTTCAATTATATTTTCCTGATATATCAATGGGTTCCAGACTACCTTTGATGCTAGAAAAGTGCCCATTACTGCTTTTATTTGGCTTCCCCTTTTTGGCTCAAGTTACTTATCCACGGTGATCTGTTGGTTGTGTTCAGTATATTGAAAGCAAAGTTTATCTATTTTGGTTTTGAAATGTTGGGATGTTGCAGATAGAGGTTGGCAAAAGAGTCGCGCAATCTTCAATCTGAGTATATTTGATTTCTGATTGCTAAATTATGCATAATCAGCTGCGGAAGCTATATACTCTTTGATTGTTGCTTTTTTGACGCTTTGCAAATTTTCTTGGATAAAGCATTTGCAGACAACATATGAAATGTTACTTGGTAATCAGTAATCCTTACTGAAAATAACTTTCGTAAACTAGAATTAAGTAACTTTTAGGATGATATATTTCTTTTAACATACCGAAATCAATTTAGTTCTTAGGCCTTACATTTACAATGGTAGTGACTAGAACACGATTTTATTGAATAAGGATTAAGACAAGTAAATGGATGTGACTACCTGCCCAGATAGACCTGACTGTTAGCAGCATCAAACTAAATGACAGCTGATTTTCATATAGGAGTTCTAATTTACTTTTTTTATCTAAATCTTCAAAAGCCCAAAGCTCATTGCCCCCTCCCTCTCTTGAGCATATGTGGTTCCCCATATTTTCTAAAGTGGGTTCTTGCATGACGATTCTAATTCTTACACGTCTGCATACATCCTTTGAGCATGCTCACTAAATTGGGCTATCTAAGCACCGGTGTCTTTTCAAAACTCAAACAAATTTTCACGCGTTTTATGCTTCTGAGTCTACAACATGATACACTATACTATCTTATTGGACCATGACTTAAAACCGAGGTCTCCATTTCACATCCTATGTGAATCTTAAAAGCAAAACATTGTTTAGCATGTTCTTTTCTCTTTCTGTAAAGCTATTTGCTTTGTTTTGCCTTACATGTTTTTTAGTTTTGAAATACGCTTTTGTATGGGGGAGAATAAGGAATTTGGTTTCGAGGAAGGGTGGCGGCCTAGGAAGTTATTCAAAGAGTAGCTCTCCCACTGTCCCACACCTACACTTTCACAGTTTGGCTAGTGCTTCTTGATGTTTATACAGTTATATCTGATATTGTCCAGACCTTTATGCTGGGTGGAGCATATGTCATTGGACAATGAAACTGGCTTGGATCCTGCTGGGGTAAGGGTCAGGCCTGTTAATGGACTAGTTGCCGCAGATTACTTTGTCCCTGGGTACTTTGTGTGGGCAGTTCTGATTGCCAATCTGGCTAGGATTGGATATGAGGAAAAGACTATGTACATGGCTGCATATGATTGGAGACTTTCTTTTCAGAATACAGAGGTACTCAGTGGTTCTGGCACAATGTAGACTCGTAGTTTAGTTGAAAAGAAATTTCTTGTTCGCATTTTAACCTGAGTTTAAACTTTTTCAGGTACGTGACCAGACGCTAAGCCGGATAAAGAGCAATATTGAGCTGATGGTTGCTACAAATGGTGGCAAAAAAGCAGTGATAATTCCACACTCCATGGGAGTTCTTTATTTTTTGCATTTTATGAAGTGGGTGGAGGCACCAGCTCCGATGGGTGGTGGTGGTGGGCCAGATTGGTGTGCCAGGCATATAAAGTCTGTGATGAATATTGGTGGACCATTTTTAGGTGTCCCAAAAGCTGTTTCTGGACTTTTTTCAGCTGAAGCCAGGGATATTGCTGTTGCCAGGCATGCTGAACTTACTTCCTCTTATTGAGTAGTGTTCCATTAGGTGTAGAAACTGCTATGTTCCTGTTGGTTTCCTGGAATCATTTTCTTTGTGATTTGTATGCCATAGTTTTCAGCTTCTTCAAATGAGCATTTATTTGACAAATCAAATTACAGGGCCATTGCACCTGGTGCTCTGGATAAAGATTTGTTTCATATATCAACCTTACAGCACATAATGAAGATGACCCGTACATGGGACTCAACCATGTCAATGATACCAAAAGGTGGGGACACTATTTGGGGAGGTCTTGATTGGTCGCCTGAAGAAGGCTATTCCCCTAGCAAGAAGAGAAAGCAGAGGACCAATGATACTCGGATTTCTGCCAACAGTGAGAGTAGTAGCACAGAATCTAAACCTAGGTGCATTAATTATGGAAGAATCATATCATTTGGAAGAGATGAAGCTGAAGCACGTTCATCAGAGATTAAGAGGCTGGACTTCAGGGTAATCTTTCCAAAATTTTATATTATACTTATGGAGATTTTAGTTTCTTCGGTTGATAAGTTGCACAACTATTTTCTTGCTCCATTCCATAGTAAATTTCCTTTTGCGGGTATTTGATATTTGGAAGTATACCTGGGTCTTGTCATATCATGCCTAACGATAAAAATATTGAACTCCACTATTATCCAATAAATAAGAAGGATACATGACCTCAAGACAGCCAAAATTGAGAGAATAATTTAAACATGAGAACCTTGGAAAGCGATTAATCTACCTCTGAAGCAGATGATTCAGGTCAGTCTATCAATGTCTTTTTTATTTGTGTTGCTTTAATGATGAAAGGTGTACTGTTAAATGCTTCTGATGAAGAATGCCCAACGATTGATTTCTCTGTTCTAGTTGGTCCGATGTCTTAATTCTGGTGCCTCTTATGTCTGTCAGTGTGATGACCTTGAATAAGTATGACTGATGGTTCTGGTAAAAAAATGCTTATTCTTTTCTATATTCAGGATGCAGTTAAGGGCAGCAATGTTGCCAACCATACGTGCCGTGATGTGTGGACAGAGTATCATGATATGGGTTTTAGTGGCATCAAAGCGGTGGCAGAATACAAGGTTTATACAGCTGGAGAAATTTTGGATTTGTTATATTATGTTGCCCCCAGAATGATGGCACGTGGTAGCAGTCATTTTTCTTATGGGATAGCTGATAATTTGGACAACCCTAAATACATGCACTACAAACATTGGTCGAATCCACTGGAAACAAAGTAAGACATAGCCTGCATACATAATCCTCTTCATTCACAAAGAACATGGTTAAAAACCGGCCTGTACCTGAATCTGGTATCTTTACATTTTATGTCAAGAAGTTAGATTCAGAAGCAAGCAGGAATATCTGTTACCATCTCGTATCTTCAGTTAAGTCGTGTTCCTCTTGTTTTCTGTATGCATTATCTTACTTTTTGATAATGCAGGTTACCTAATGCCCCTGAAATGGAGATCTACTCTATGTATGGCGTCGGCATACCAACTGAGAGAGCATATGTTTACAGGATGATACCTTCTGCTGAATGCTATATTCCTTTCCAGATAGATACTTCAGCTGATGAAGATGATGAAGATAGTTGCTTGAAAGATGGTGTTTTCACAGTTGATGGGGATGAGACAGTACCTGTTTTAAGTGCAGGTTTTATGTGTGCCAAAGGGTGGCGTGGTAAAACTAGATTCAATCCTTCAGGAATTAAAACATATATAAGGGAGTATGATCATGCTCCGCCATCTAATTTTCTTGAGGGTCGTGGCACTCAGAGCGGTGCCCACGTTGATATAATGGGTAACTTTGCTTTGATTGAGGACATTATCAGGGTTGCTGCTGGAGCCACTGGAGAAGAGTTGGGAGGTGATCAGGTGTACTCAGGCATTTTTGAGTGGTCTGAGAAGATTAAGCTACCTTTATAAACCTGAGCTGGTGATCACATCTTCCCGGTTGTGGATTTTGATTTGAGATGTCGAACCACTTTTTCTGTGCAATTTACCATTTTAAATCAATCTGTCACGTCTTGCTAGAGTCAAACATATGATCAAGTCAGGATTTTGGTACCTGAATTTGGAGTTTGGAATCTACAGTCTTTGTGTGAAACGAAAAATATGGTCAATTGAGGCATCTTTCTCTGCGACACTTCTAGTTCAAGTAAAGATCCTTAACGTTGGAGGCGTTTGGGTGGCTAGATGAATTAAGGGGGCACTCCAGTCTTACCCAGTTGTGGTGCTCTACTTTTCGTTTTCCTATCCAATGTTGGTATTCAGGATATAGCATTTATAATCCAACTGAGGATCTGTTGTCGAAATGTATGTATGTATTGTTGGGCGGAATATCCTCTGAATCTTTGGGCAAGGTGACGCTATAATTGGCAGCTGGAATCCATGCAAAGCGATCACTGTTGCTTTTCAATTCTTGTGTAATGTTAAGGGGTGTATCACAGACGTATCAACTTACAACTAGAGTTTCAGCTTTGTAAGTTGTATCTTACTTGATTTCACTGCTGTAGTCTTTTGCTTTCTGATATGCGAGGCGAACAAACTAGGAAACTATCGAGGTAAAACACATGTTTGTGGCAGTAACAGGAGAAATGAAAACAATTTATTCATATCTAGTTCACCCCGGAATAGGTATAAATAGCGGTTCTTACTTATAGTATAAATCCCTCAAGTATAACATATTGGACCGTCGGATTGTTGAGAAATAACAGAGGAATTTTACAAGCTGTGTCTTGATGACAGCGTATCCTCTAGGTATACTAGATCTGAGCAGCCAGGCCAAAAGAATTATTACAATCGCATGTCAAAATAGATTGCATCTAACTTGGTATGAAAACTTAGAAGAGTATTTCACCATAAATATTTTACTAATTTATAATAAAATAATTAGTAGTGTGATACATTCTATTATGGCACTCGTGTCCTTAAGTGAAGGAATGTGTTTGTATGATGAAAAAAAAAAAATGCTTCTTTTACAAAAGTAAGCATTTTGGCAAAATTGATACATTGCGTTCAACAAAAGAGCTAAAAAAAAAAAAAGAAAGAATTTTAATTATCAGGTAAAAAGGAGGGAAAAAACTTTAAAATTTAGATAAACAGAGTATAAGTTCACAAATTGCTACAGAAACATAAAAAGTGAAGTGGAAATATCGAAGGATCCTGGAGAGAGGGGGTAGATGATACACTAATATTTAAAATTTAAAGAAAGGTTACATTCTGATCCTGTTTTTTGAAAGGAAAACAGAAGTTACATAAAAAATTTGAGGGCTCTATCATCTATGCGCCATACGTAGTCACCACGCGCAGCAGGAGGAAGTGGCATCGACAGCTATATATATATTTTTGGTTTTCTTTGGTAGAAGACAGCCACTACACTAGGATTAAATCGGTAATGAAATAGACAAAACAGACCTTCTTTAAGATCTAGACCGCGGTGTCCGATAAAGGTCTTTCGGGTCTTTCTGGGCTTTCGCATTCGGGTCCGATACTATCAAAACTCTCTCTTCAGAACCGAGTTCAAAGCGTCGAACGGCCCTTCTTTTTGGCTTGAATAGAGCGTCGTCTGCGTCAGTCCGAGTCGACTCTCTTTGCCTCTGATCAAAACCTTCTCTTTCGTCTGCTCTCTTCTCTCTGTCTACCAGATCGGGCGCATTTTCTCTCGCCTTCTCGTAAGCATTCTCCTCATTCTCCGCTCTCTCACGCTGCATAGATCACAGGGTTTTAAAGTATTGACAAGAATGATTTTCTAGGGTTTTGAATTTTACGGACTCTTAGTTTTTACGATGTCTTGCTCTCTCTAGTTTAATTGGTGTTCTGGGATGGGGCGTGCGTGGAGTTAATGACCTAGAATCGGTTGCCCATGATGGCTTATTTTCTATATCAGTTGTTAGTCTCTTTGGTAATTAATTCTTTCGAAGTAAACCTGTAAATTTTGTTGGTATTTTTTTTTCTTTTTCCGACTTAGTTCCTTAATGCGCCAGGACTACTTTTGCTTTTTAAGTTACTTTTACTGCCAGTTGATAAAAGTTTGGGCATCGTCTGTGGGCAAATCAGAAACCAATTCTGAACCGGAAAAAATTGAACTTGCGTCTGGTAGAAAGCTTTTTTAGGAACATTGGTTTATCTATCTAGAGGTTCGAGGGTAGGGTGGTGAGAATATCATGAATTAAGTGGCTCTTTCCAAGTGGAGTCTGGCGCCTGATCAAGTTTATTAATTTATAGTTTCTTGAAGTTTGGATTTATTTCTTCTGAATTCTGAGTGTTCCTAAATTCTTTCTAGTTGTGAATTCTCTTTAATTTTCACTTCTCTTTATGCTTTTTGTTTTTTGAAAGTTAATTGATGTGCTAAGGTTATAAAAGAGAGTTAACATTAGAAATTCTCAGGATTATAGTATTTTTTGTAATTTACACCTCATTGAAGTTTGGATTTATTTCTATTGGCAGGATGATAGTGGAACCTGACGTTCAGGACTAAAACATCTTTTACATATTAGAAAACAATCTCTTAGAGATGAATTTGCGGCAAGCTGTGCAGCCTCGGTCTGCTGCCAATGGATTTGGCCGTCCTCGAATTGAAAAAGATATTGGACCTAGATTGGAGAGTAAGCCTCAGCCTGGAAAAGCAAATTCAAGCCGGTTGACCAGTGTAGGTGAGATTGCCAATACTATTTTTACCCCATTTTTGGTTTTTATTGTTCTTATTTCTAACTTCATTTGGCTCAGGCAAAGAGGGAGGAAGTGAAAGCCCTTCACGTGAACGACTGGTTTATTTGACTACCTGTCTTATTGGACACCATGTGGAAGTACAGGTGCTGGACGGCTCTGTTTTTTCAGGAATATTTCATGCAACAAATGCTGAAAAAGATTTTGGTATGCCGTGATTCCCATAGTATGTCTTTCACAAGTCTTTAAAGGGTGAGTGTTATGATCTTTGCTTGTTTTGCTTTTGCTCAGGAATTGTTCTGAAAATGGCTCGCTTGACTAAGGATGCCTCTCGAGGCCAGAAGAACATCTCAGATGGTATTAGTAAGCCGCCATCAAAGACTTTAATAATACCAGCCAAAGAGCTTTTACAAGTAATAGCAAAGGTTTGTTGAAAATTTGTCCGTTTTTATTATCTTAATGGTTATCCTCTTTGGGGCAAATGAACATTTATTTTTGAGCTGGCCAGTGCTTAAGGTTACGGTTAACCTTGCAATAATATCCTTTAGAAAGGAGAAATATGTGGATTGAGGAATTAGTTGGCAGCCCAAGTGAGCTACTGAGCTTTTGAACATTTAACAATGGGAAAAGAAGGGGCGAGATCAATTTATTTTTTTCCTTTCCCCAAAATAGTAGATTGAGTGAATAAGAAATCTTTATGCAAAGGAATAGTTTGTCTGAAGAAGAATTCAAAAGTCAGTGAAGATGGTATTCAGTTTGGGGCAGAGGACGTATTCTGTGAGAGAAAGTATATTATTAACTTAAAGAATTTTATTGCGCAAATCAAATAATGCATCAAGATTTGGGTTATTTTTGCATGAGAGGCTTTAGCTTCAGTGGCATTAATCTAGTTTCATATTTTGAGCTGCACTGACCTTTATTTCTTGTGATTGGAGCAGGGTGTCCCTGTAACTAGAGATGGGTTGACTACTGATATCCAGCCTGAAAAGCATCAGGAACTTTTGATTGATTCTTACATATCCCGATCTCGGGGTGTTGAGATGGAGAGAGAGTTGGCACGCTGGGTCCCGGATGATGATGATCCTGGCTGTCCTGAATTAGAGAATACATTTGATGCTCGCTGGGACAGGTTGTCAGATCACTTAAATCTTCTCATTTTTGGGAATTTTTCTGGTTTTTTGTACGAAGACATCTTGTTTGTTTCTGAGAATCCTTTTTTATCAATTTGCTTGGCTATCTTTTCCCTTAATTGTTTGGTGGTAGGTGGAGTTATGGATATACAATGTGCTCTTTTCAAACTTTAAGCATTCATTATTTCTTGATTTTCTGAGGATATTAATATGCACTCCCTTGGTCTAGGCCTCAAATGCTTCTATATATTGTTTTTAGTTGACATGGTCCTACAGATACTTCCGGATCTCATGTTTTGGAAGTTTGTTTGTTGTGGCTTCTTTCTTTCGGCCCCAAAGCCCTTGAGCTTTGATTTTTTCTTTTTGGTATTGGTGGTTGCTGGCAGCCTCACTGTTGAAATTCTGCTAGACTGTTAAAGCAGTTTACTTTATCAAAGGCTAACAAGTTTTTAGCAAGGAACTATGCTGTTGAAAAATACGTGTCCCTTCTTTCTTTAGTAATTTACTGCTCAACATAATTTAGTAATTTAGTAATTTACTGCTCAATATGGCACCGTAGTTGATTGTGAGATTGTCTTTCTCAGGAGATGTCTAATGAAGTTTTATCGAGGATTTGCTTGAGTAGTTTCTTTTAGACTATTGAATTATCTATATAATATTATGTGTAGCTGCCGGAACTCTGTTCTTCTACTGATTACTGCTTCGATTTATTTCACTTGTCAGGGGCTGGGATCAATTTGAAGCAAATGAGACTCTATTTGGTGTAAAGAGCACTTTCAGTGAGGAATTATATACAACGAAACTTGAGAAAGGTCCCCAGATGAAGGATTTAGAAAGGGAAGCTCTAAGAATAGCTAGAGAAATAGAGGGAGAGGATACCCCTGATCTTCATCTAGCAGAGGTGAGATTGTTGGTTGTTCACTGTATAGTAGCTTTCATTAATTTTTTTCACTTCTTTGCTTTCTAGACTGCTTCCATATTCTCTCTCTATCTCTATGTCTAATGTTTGTTGCTGTAATAGGAAAGAGGCGTAAAGCTTCATGAAGAGTTCGAAATTGATGAGGAAACCAGGTTCTCATCAGTCTTTAGAGGGGTTGATGACAGTGGATGTGATGATAGTGAGGATATATTGTTGGACAGAATCAATGATGAAACATTTGGAGGTGGCTATGGTTCTGTTGTTGGCAAGTCGTTTGCTGACTTGTCCTGTGCAAAACCTGATGATGGAGCACAACTATCGACTAGATCTTCATCTGTGGTACTCACTAAGTTCTTAATACTTATTTGTAACTAATTTCATCTTAAAATTTTCCTTTTGCTTGTGCTGGGAACATTCTGTTTTGCATTACTCTGTGAGCTCTCATTTTCTTATCATATTATATGTGTAAATTTTCTTGTGAATCAGGCTGGGGGAGGTATCATTCTCACGGCATTTTTGAGGAACTGATGTAGATAATAACTAGGAGAATGATTTAATTAATTTTCAATGTCTTTGATGCATTGGAAGTAAAATTTTAGACGTGAACATTGTGATCAACTGTGCTTGTGGGAACAAGTTTTTGGCTCAGCTTAATTCTATTGGAAGTTGTTTTCGCTTCTTATATGAGTTCCAAAGAAATCACGTTCATGTCAAACAGTCTTATGGATAAAAACTTGCATGGAATGAATGCATCCCTATGAAGGCAGTGCTGTTCTAATGTATGCAAGTGAAATACAATGATGAAACTGAATAAGCCAGGGCTTTCAAATGCAAAGATGAACTAGTGAAGTCTTTTATGTGCTTGTGGAATTCTTTTTTGTACAGAGGTTTGACAACTTTGCGCATCTATTCCAAAAATTAATAATTACCTAGAACTCTACATTTGGCTCTTACTACTTCTAGTTAAAGTTTACTGTTGACCATGATTCCGGATTTCCTGATTTCTTGGGCTTTGATCACCATCTTCTTTTTAAGGTTGTCTGAATCTTTTGAGTACCATTCAATTTTTTTTCTGATCTCCAGGATGAACTGCCGTCTACACATTCTAGCACTGATAGGGAGACATATCAATTGATTTCTGATGATCTTGTTAGACAGTTGTCGGCTGGAGAATCATCTAGAAACGCTTTACCTATTGGTGATGGCAGGTTCTGATATTATCATTCCAAACCATTACAATGATGTTCTCCTATTGAAAATACTCTCAGATCTTTGTTGGTGGTTGTCATAAGCTTTACATCATTTTCATTTATTCTCAGGGCCTACGAGAACCAGTTCCCAGAAAATGCTGCTAGTGGTTACTCTGAGGAATGTTCAGGAAATCCAACAGTGAGTAATCTTGACATCCATTATATGCTTTAAGATGTAATCTATGCTTATTTAATTGCTTTGTTGGCTCGCTGTTAAATGCTGAGCTTACACTTCTGTTTCTGTCTATATAGCTATATGAGGAGGCTCAAACATCAAAACCTGAGGGTGAGTAGAAGTACTTTGTGATTGTTATGTTATTAGTAGTTATTCTTCCCTTTTTCCTTTTCTTATGTTGTGGTCTGAAGTCTGAACTTTGAGGCAATTACCTTTTGCAGACTCACATTCCTCACCGTGGCTGAGGAGAGAGAGCTCTGATAAAGGTGGACTGTCTGCAAATGCAACTGCATATGCTCCATCCAAAGTTCAGGAAAAGATTAGTTTTTCTAATGATCCATCAGAGGGTTCCAGGTCTTCCAAAGCACACGGGGCTCCACAATCTGCTAGTTCTCGTGTTCAACCTGGTAGTTCTGCATCATCCACATCAGAATGTGGAGGTGGGGCCTCAGCTTCTGGTGCTCCTGGATTATCACCCAGTTCATCATTTGGTTCATTGTCTTCAGAAAAATCATCACTAAACCCAAATGCGAAGGTAGAAAAGCTTTCAAAAGTGTTTTGCCTCCTTTAAACTGTGAACCAAAAAAGATATTTGCAAAGTCATTGGTATTTTCACTTGTAATCATTTCTTTCTGATATTTGTCCTCATAAAGGTCAGTTTCTTGTACAATTTTGTTTATTTTATTTGATATGTTTATTTTATTGTGCTTAATTTACACTCTTTCAGGAATTCAAGCTAAATCCAAATGCAAAGAGCTTCATACCATCTCAGACACCTTTTAGGCCTGCTTCTCCAGTGTCTGATGGTTCGTTTTACTATCCACCTAATATGACTGCTGTTCCACACATGCCTGGCATGCCTGTTGGCATTGGTGTAAGTTGCTTTTCTTTTTTCCCCATTGTAGTAATGATTTTGCATCTTCCTACTCTTGTTAAGTACTTTAGCCCACTGCAAACTTGCTTTTTTTTTTTTTTATTTGGTTCTTGGCCCCTGCACCCCCATGGGTATGGTTTCCTTATTGGAATCTGAGCGTGTTTTTACTGATGATGCTAAATGTCCCTGGTTGTGTGGTATAAGTTCATTTTCCGTTTTCTCTTGAATCTTCTTTTCTTTCAATGTTCAGGTTACCTCTTATGACAATTTTGACTTGTGACTGATGATTTTGTTTTTGTTAGTAATGACTTAATTGTCCAAGGAAGTTATCTATGACCAGTGCTACCAGTAGTTTGAGTTCCTGACTAGCTCTTTTAGGGGGGTAATCTCCGCTTTTATTTGGTTTCTTCAATTTTGGTCTGAAGGCCAGGAACTACAGTGGAGGAAATTCATTGTTGCCTTTTTGTCCTTGGTCTGCTATGCTAAATTGAATATATGGAAGACCCACTTTGAGAAAATTCTAAGACGCTGCTGTGTCAAATTAACAAAATTTATTATTGAGCAACCTAGATTGATATTTTCCTACCTTTTCCTGCTTTTAACCCGCCTCCTTATGCCTCAATATCAATGCCCACTAGCAAAACCAGATTAACCACTGCTACAGCCTCATAAATAAAGAGAAGCTAATTATATCAAAATGTGCTAACCTCAAGCAGCATGTCTTGCCAAGTAGTTAATATAGAGTTACTCTTAGTTCCTCAAAAGTCTATCTGAGACTCGATAGTTTGTAGAACTGCTAGGTTAGTATTAATATTTTATTCAGAGTTTGAAATGTGTGAATCGAGAAAGGTCTGGAAACCTGGTTGTTTAAAGGTGATACGTTCTTAAAAGGAGAGTTCCTATGGACTTCTTTTCCTTCTTATGTTCACGTACTGCTTTCTCTCGAAAATGAACGTCTTTGAATGGTCCAGTCATTGTCTGGTCTCTAGGATTTCTGCTTTCCTGTATTAGTTCGCACTATTACCCTCACTGAGAATTAACTGCACATGAAGCTTTTGCCGTAATCACTCGTGCAAGTTAAAGGTGGGAAATCACGAGAACATGTTCCCTTAAAGTCTTTGTGCCAACATATGGTCATTCTTTCCTCAATGATGGAGTAATATCTTTTTGTTGATGAAAAAATTGTCCCCCAACACCCCCACCCCCACCCCCCAAACAAAAAAAAAAAAAAAACTCTTTTCCTTTTTCAATACTTATAATTCATGTTCTTGCAGATTGGTCCGGCCTTTGCTGCACACCAGCCGGTCATATTCAATCCACAGGCTACTTCAAATCCGCAACCTTATTTCCATCCAAGTGGACCTCAGGTATGTGTTTTCGGGGTAACATTTTTGAAATTGTGGTGGTCTATTTTGTCCTTTGACTCATCGAGTTTCATGTATAATCACTGTAGTATGGCCAGCAGATGATGATTGGTCACCACCCTCGGCAAGTAATCTACATGCCATCATATACTCCAGTAAGAAATCTTGGCCTTCGTTCATTTTTTGGGGTTCAGTGTTCAATTTTTCTGCATAATATATTTATAATGTATTACTAAGTTTTTGTAAAATATTTTAAAGATGAGAATCCAGGGCGTGCTATGCATGCGATAGAAGTTCTCCTGCAGATTTTGGATGAATGTAGTTATGGTCAATTTGTATGATGCTTTATGCTTTGGGGTGGAGTTGGTACGACTGCACCTGGTTATATATATATCTTAAGGGGGTTATTTGCTGAATACCTTTGAGTTTTCTCTGCGTATTTATTTATCAGTAGCCAGATTTAACACTAGTTCTAGATTGTCGAGAGGCCCCCCTGTCCTAGTCTTTTATTGTTTTTATACTGCTCTTACGGCTCATGAATTGGCAAATACGATTTTGACAGGAAACGCCCTACAAAGGAAGGGACTTTTAGGTGGGGAGATTCTGGTTCATATGTTTGATGATAGGAAATAAGTTGCTGACAGTAGCAGTCTGCTTGGAACCAAATTTTTTCCTTTTGGTGAATGAGCCCAGCAGCTGATGAAAAGGATCAAATAGCTATCAAAAACACTAAGGAGGAGAGTTGTAGTTTCAACCGTGTAATCTTGTAAACTCATATTCGATTGGTGTTTTGGGTTTCTCTTGTGTTCTTTGAGATATATTATGCCTTTTAATGTCAATGCAGATTAAAAAAAAAAAAATTTAGGGTGAATGCCTGCGTACTTTGTATATTTTATGATCACTTAATTTAGGAAAAAGGCCCACTTCTTACAAAAAAAGAAAAATTCCCTGGCCAAAATGGTCCTACCACCAGCACTTGCCACTATAGTTTCTGACTAAAATTGTTATCACAGTCAGTTTTATTGTACTTTTTCCTAATTTTGCGTTACTTCTTCCTCACGTTAGACGTCACCAAAGGAAAGAAAAGAAAAGCAAATGATTCTTGCACTTCATCTTTTCCGGTTTTTAAACGGGGGCAAAATCAAAATTTTGTTCAAAACCTTGAATTCTCTTAATTATTAAAATTATAAATCACGGTAAAAATCTTCCATTTTTGTTTACTGGAGGGATAAAATGCTGTGAGATTCAAAAGGAATTTAATTGTGTAGTGATAATTTTTTACCGTTAAAAATTAATCACGTGATTGGTGACCAGGATGGACAGTAGTAGTCCTCGTCGTCCTCGTCTTATCTATCATTCCTAGATATATGTAGTACGTTTGGTACATATAAATTGAATAAAATATTTTTTAAAAATTTTTTATTTTATTTTAATATTTAATATAGAAATTTTAAATAATTTTTTCACCAAAAAACTTAATTTCATAAAGAACTGTAAAATTTTTTTTACTAAAATCAAAGGAAAGGTTATTTCAGAAAAGTAAAAATCTTAAAAGAATTCTTATAATTGTTATACACTCATAAAATTTAATTAAAAAAATATAATTTAATCGTAAATTTTATTTTATTTAACTTAGTAATACTTTTTTTACTTTGATATAAAATAAAAATTATCTTTATGATTAAATTATATTTCAATACATCTAATGTTTGATATTCGTAAAATTTAGTATGAATTTTATTTAAATAAGATTTTATAAATAAATATTTAATTTAGTATTTAATATTATTTAAAAGAAAAAGTTAAAAAAAATCCAAATGTAGTATTCAACTCTCTCTTGGACACGGATTACTTCACCAAAATGCCATAGAATATGAATCTTTGATTTTCGTTTTTGGTGGGACCCTAGACATATTCATTTCTTTTTAGAAGGCAAAACCCTAGACATAGTCTTATTGATAGCATATATAAAGTCATTTTTTGACATCATCAGTGTGAAATGAAAATACTTTTTAACTTTTTTTTTCAAAGGAAAGAATACTCTTTTCTTGTTATCAATGGGCCTTGTTAGGTGGTTGAAAAGACCTACTTCAAAAAAAAAAAAATTAAATAAAAGAAGAAGAAGAAAAGAAAACGACCAATGAGCCATTTGCTCTTATTTGCAATAATTTCTTTCTTTTCTTATTCTTTTAGTCTTTGAAAGTTTTGTGGGATTTAATAGAAAATGGGTTTAAAATTTTTTGTTTGAGTTTTATAAAATTATTAATATTTTTTTGTGTTATACGCATCTGTTTAAAATATAAAGTATTTAAATATTTTTAAAAATTATTGTCACTATAAATATAATTATTATAATTTATTATTTTAATAAAATTAGTTAATAATATAATAAAAAATTATTTATTATTTTTTATTTAATTTATGTAAAAAATGTAAAAAAAAATTATATTTTAAAATATATAGAGTAATAATTTAGTTAATGATGAAGCGTTCCAACAAAAAAAAAAAAAAAAACAAGAGTTCTGCTGATGGAGAAAAGGAGGCAAGAAGCCGTCCTTTTCAAGTCCTTGAAATAATGAAATTCGATACTATTACCGCTACTTGGCAACGAAGCCAAGAGGACAGCAATTCAATTCAGAGCTGCGTGAGGCAAAGACTTCTAGAAACGAAGAGAGGGGTTTGAAAAAGGGGGACATGCCCATGTCCTTCCCAACAACATCTTCATCAATCTCTGCCAAAACCCAATCGTCTTTCTCTTTCCCTGTCAGCTCATGCTAGTATTAGAGTATGCTCCTTGTTTCTCTGGTTCTACTAGTGCCACTACTGCATCTTCTTTTTCTCCCTTCTTTACTCTTGCAGATGGGGTTATACTTTGTTTCTTGAAATCTCCATGACTATTGTACTATTATATTCTAGTCTTGCCGCTACTTGAACAATCTTTCTCTTTCTTATTTTTCTCACCGTAGGTTTTATATGTTTGTAATCTCTGCAAAGATGAGGTTTCTTGTTCCCAAACATCTCTATAATACTATTCTGGTGGTAGTTTACAGCTACTGGTGTTGAAAATACGGGGGCTTTGAGTTGCATGTCTTGTTGATTACCTGAGGTTTTGGTTCTTTTTCTGGGCATGTCTTTCTCTTCTCTTCTTTTGAAATGTATTCTTCCTGAGCACTAGAAACACCCTACTTCTCCTTGATGCTTAAAACATATAAAGTTTCATTTTTTTTCCCCCAGACAATTGATGTTTCTGGTTCATATCCCGTAGCTCTTAGTACTATGCTTCCTCGGCCTCTGTCTTTGGGTTGGAGGGAGATGTGGTGATTCTCTCTGGTCTGATGACGGATGCAGTATCCACTTCTCATTTTTTACAAAATATGTTTCCGTTTTTTGCTTCTTTTTCGTTGATGCTGCTGCTTGACTATTTTCATTTGCTATACATTCATATCAATACATCAATATCGAGTAGTGCACAGGCAGAAAAGGGCAATTAAAAATGGGCGAATTAATAGATGCTAGCCTGTTCCTTGTGGTTTCCATTTCGCATTGAACTTTAGGTTCTTAACATATATGATTTGAGATTGCGAATTTGAGAAATTTAGCATTTTCACTGAGGAAATAAGTGCAAGGGTCAAGTCACTGAAACTTCGAATTTTTCTTTACAAGGCTATAGTTGGAGTTTTTGATAGGCCATTGAGTTGAATCTGTCTTGACAGATTAAAGAAAACCAAAATTAATAAGTTGATGGTCCTGGCACTAGTTCACATAATAATTTGTACATTTGCTTTTATATTAAGCTAGTGTGTGTTTTTTTTTCTATTATCCCTCTTGGAGAATCAGTTTCATGTTTAGAATCTTGACTGTCTGGTTCTTTCAATTTTAGACATGAACAAATTTTTTACTCTGTTTTGCTTGCTTCATGAACAGGTAATGTGGCAGCAGCTATGAATTCTCCCCTCTTTTCCATAAATTGAAGGTACTAGATTTTGACCATTGTTTTATATCGGTAGAAAACCATTTCTTGCTCTGAAGCTGAAGGAAGCAGGACCTGTTTGAAAAAAAATTCTGATCTTAACGCCACAACAGTGGGCCCAATTATTTCTGCTGGTAGCTCTTCTTGGTGGATTTCCACTGAATCAGACATGCAGGAGTCCACTCTATCAAGAAATTTAAGCAATAGCATGATGAATCCACTAGATCGTTCTGAAACTAGCAAGCAATTAGTTGTGCACTTTCGAGACCAAGAGTCATCTTCAACCCAATCAACTGGCCAATCATATCCTGAAGTGGCTAGTGTGGAAACGAAAGGATATGGGAAGAGTGTTTTGTTATCAGGTAACTTGACTAATTTCTTTCCACAAAAGTTTAGTTTTGTTTGAAGTCAAAGATATGGAAGACAGAGAGGAATTAACTTCTATGGTTTCAATATCTTGAATATTTTGCAGTTCAAACTAAATTTAGATAAGCAAGCATGTTTCTGTATTTAAATATGAAAGAAAAAGTAGATTTTGTATCTCCTTGTAAACTTAATAAAGTCAAATGAAGTCTACTCATGTCAGAGTGATAAGGCCAAGCTGAAATTTTTACCAGAAGTTCCTTGCGGCTTCTTATTTTAACTATTTTAACCTAAATGTGCAACACAACATCTGGAATTCTACATGATATAATATTTTCTCGTGGTCCAAGTTTTATATTGGAGTTAGTTAGAAAAAAACAACTACAAAAAGGTTAATTCTGAATACTGTATATTTCATGTTATTCTATGCCTGTGAAATATATATATTTTATATGTGTAGTTGTTTACACAAAACTAATTAATATATTTAACATGATTACACGTACATATGAAAATTATTCATGCACTCTCTGACATACACATACAATTAGATATCACAAAAGAGATTTTTTTTGCCTTCTTCAAAGATTTTAATACATTGGGGGAAGACGGATGTGGATTGGACCAGGGCTCTCTCCTGGTAAGGCCATTTTACTGACCAAGCAACCAAGCTGTTGCCTTTCCACATATCATGAGACATGAAAAGGCTCTTTTAACATCTTTCTTTTGATTTTGAATTTTATTAATCTGTTGTTGGTAAAAAAAAAAAATTTTTTTGAATTTTGTATTGGTTTCTAACTGGTTCTTATGTGCTACTGCTGCTAAGAGAAGATATTCTTCAAACATAGATCCAGATACTAACCTTGTAAAACACTGTACAAACATAGGGAAAAGGAAATATTAAAACTCTGAAAGTAAGAGGAAAAAAGATGAGAAGACTACAAAAAAGAAAAAGGCATTAGTAAGGTGAGTCTATGCCATTAATAAGATGTCTATGATGAGATTCTTATTAAAATAGTATCGATTTTCAACATGGCATGCTTAACATATAACTATTACAAATGTTTTGCGTTTAGCTATTGTTTGGTGTATTACTACACAAGGATCCCCATCAAACTCTTGGAAGTCACGCATGTATGTTCTAGGTTCATGTTACCTCGAACAACCTTGGTTTTGAACATGTTGTATATTAGGTAACATCCATATTGACCAAAGTAGTCTGATAAAGGATTGGTTTAGGACGATTCCATAAATTTGCAATGTTCGAAATGATGAATGCTTAGATGGGGTTTCTGCAATTCTTTATCTTTATTCTTGAGGATGCTTTTGCCTAAGAAGACTAAAGGGATTAGAACTGTTATTTTGAATGCAGGGTCTGTTAAGTGATGTGTTTACTTTATCTGATTGAACTTTTATGCTGGACTATAACTATCTGAGGTGTTCCCCTTTTGATGAAAGATTGTTTAATATTATTTTCATTCTCTGTCATCTTGTCTTTTTTTGTTACTGTAATGCAAAAATTTGAAACTGTAAGTTTGTGCACTTTTTGAATATAGATATCTGTCTTCTGCTTCCTCAGGCTCTAGCAGAACAAACTTAAAGGCCAATGAGGATCAAAGTAAATCAGCTTTATCATGCCAGGATCATGGTTTTCCTCATTCTTCTATTGATTATAGACAATTGGTGGGGAAATTAATTTTTTTGGGTCATTTTTTTGAAGCTTAAATGAACTTTAGTTAATGATGATCTTCTCGTATAACATTTTAGGTTTGCTTTCCATTGCCATACCCTGATACGTACCATTGTGGATTCCATGGTGCGTATGGTCCTTTTCCTGTGGTAAGTGCAATTTGAAAAGTTGTACACGCTACTCATTTCTTGATGTCAGATTCTTTTCTTGCTATTTCAGTACAGGCTGTTATTTAAAAAATTTTTGCTGCTTATCCCAAGGCATGATTAATGGATTAATGAAATAATTACTGCAAGTAGTTGATTCTTCTACCGGTCTAAGTTTGAAATTTTCTTGTTTATCGCACCATTTATTTGATAATCCTTTTTTCGGGGAAGATGTTGACTTTTATTCTGTTTCCCTGAGTTTTTAGAGTTCATAATGGTACCCTACAAAAGTACTAGCATTTCATTATATTTTAGCCTTTCCCACTTGGCATCTCCTTTGGTTTAATGCCATATGCTTTTCTTATATAAATGATTCTTGTGGAACATAAAAGTTGCAACTTTTACATTAATTAGTCTACTAGTAGATTGCTCATGGGATCTAAACTTAAACTACATGACGCAAAAAAATAGGGGATTATTCTTTACTTTAGCATCCAAAAAGTCTGCTAATTGTGTATCAAGTGGCTTTAGATTCCTCAATCCTGTGGTTGCTTTAGAAGATACCGTTATACTATTAGCTGAAACAGTTTATGACCTGCATATTATATATACCGCGCAAGTCTGCATGGTTTACCGCCCCAATAACCCTTAGATGCCACATGAGATACTTAACATTCAAATTTGATCAGGTACGTTCTCAAATGATGGTCGGTATGACAGCTACTCGAGTGCCTCTTCCTCTTGATCTTCTGCATGATGAGCCAGTATATGTGAATGCTAAACAGTACAGGGCAATTCTGAGGCGGAGACAGTTTCGTGCCAAGCTAGAAGCTCAAAACAAACTTCCAAAAGTTCGAAAGGTTTGTAATTCATTACTGCTATTTGTCACTTTCTCTGACTTCTATTCACATCATTTGTGCAGTAACATGGCAGGAACTGCATTTATTAAAATTTTGTTCCAAAATTGTTTCTAGCCTTATCTCCATGAGTCACGGCATCGTCATGCTTTAAATAGAGCAAGAGGATCTGGTGGACGCTTCTTGAATTGGAAGAAACTGCAAGATTCGAAGCCTAGCTCAAAGGCCAACGGCCAAGACATCTCAGATTCCATGCAGCTCCAATTGAATACAAAGTCAATGGTTTCTAAAGTCCAGGAGGCAGAAAATGACAACGAAGGAAATTCCATTTCCACTAGCTCTGAGATCACGAGTGCTTGCAACATCGTGCAGGCCTTCCACCCTCGAGAACATAGGTTCTCTGTTTACCCATCACATACTGGCGGAAGCCTGCAGGCTGGTGGGCTCGGAATGATGCGTGGTACTCAGCAGTATCTCTCGGTTCTCCAGTAAACCACTAGGAGATACAAACTTCAGCAGTCCATGCTCTGCACTTGTCGGAGCATATGGTTGCTGGTGTAAGAGGGAAGTCATCCTTGGCTCGTCTAGTTTAGCTTTGTAGTGCATCCTTGCCTACAATTAGAATGATTTTGGTGTTGGTCCTCCGCATCAAGAAAAGCTTGATATGATATTTTGTGTTGATTGTTTTGGCATGCTAAAGAAGACCATTTAGTCTCTCTTCCACCTGAAATGTGGCAGAAGAATCTGTAACCAGGCTTGGTTTTGAATCAATATTGTTCTTCTTCAGGACAATTTGTGGAAGCCCATGAATTCTGTTTATTAGACAGCATCTTTCTCGTCGAGGCATCTCATCTAACAGTTTCCTAAACCTTTTAATCAACCAAAAATTAAACTCTTTTCCTTTTTAGGAGCAACACCAAACTAAAACAAGACGCCCGTTCTTGCCCTTAGTATATTAAAGGGCAGAAGTAGAGTAAAATTAGTAGGATTGGCCTTTCATACGTCATAAATGTAATATAACCATTGTATTTTGATTAATTCCAACGTGGTATATTGTTATATGAAAGTTGTTTATTTATAGTATGCTTATTAAACATGTTTTTTAATATTTTACTTGTGTATTAAAAAAATTAAAATTAAAATTAAAAATAAAAAAATTAAAAATAAGATTAATAAAATTTAAATTTAAAAATTTTTATTTAAAGAATATGTGATTTAAAATAAAAAATTTACTTTAAAAAATTTAAGTCAAGTACTTCCTAAATATGCTTGTAAATGTGATGGAAGTATCAAAAGTAGACAAACGCTGGTTGAGTCTCGCATCCAATCAAAATCTCCTCTCTCAATGGGAGTCTAGAACAAAAATTAGAATTTGTACTTGGAATTATTCAGACTTTGTAACATGAAATAAAAAAAAATGACGGTGGAAAAAGCCAAAACGTTTCTATTCGTCATTAGCGTAATTGAATACTTTTAGTTGAGCTTCATAACAAAAGTAAAAAAAAAAAAAAAAAAGCTAGTATAGGAAATCCACTGGCACTGGGAATCTATTCGGAGCAGAGAACCCAAATAGAAAACGGGTCGAAACAGTAGTTCTGTATATCCCGTGGCAAATTATCCCAAGCGGGTTTGAGAGAGGGGTCCAAAGGAGAAGGAGGAGGAGCTGTGGGTTCTTGCCATCTCGGACTCATGACCTCTTTCTCAAATCTAGTTAAACCCGTTCGCATTCCTCAGATTCAGATCCGCTCCCACATTCATTCAGTTACTACAACATTGTGCGCACGCGCAATACTATAGATACGCCCTCTTTGCCTCATCTCTCTCTCTCTCTCTCTCTCATGTGTAAAATAAAAAATCGACTCAGCCTGACTGCAGAAGAGAAGACTGCGACTCTGCTGCTGCGTCTCCTACAACCAACTTCTCTTCTTCTTTCTCCTTTGAATTGCCGATAATTACCATCTCAAATTGTAGAGGCCCCGTAATCTTCCTGTCTCCGACCGTTCATTGCTTGGTTCCTTTGCTATTATCTAGGAAAGTTACAGCACAGCTTTTCTGCTTTTGCTGTTTTCTTCTAGTATTATTTTTCGAGAGATTTCTTACGAGGAAAATTCAAGTAACTTTTTTTGTTAGTCGGTGGAAATGGACGGAGGGTACAATCCTCGCACCGTGGAAGAGGTTTTTCGAGATTTCAAAGGTCGAAGAGCCGGCTTAATTAAAGCTCTCACTACGGGTTCTTTCTTCTTCCCTTGCTGTTTTATTTCTCTTCGGTTTTTAAATTCTACATGCAGCAAGTGCCTTAATGTTGTTGTCCCTCGTTTTTCTTTTCCTTTTGTGTTGCAGATGTTGAAGACTTCTATAACAAGTGCGACCCAGGTGCAGATTTCTCTTTCTCTCTTCTTTTCTTTATACAAGTCGCGTGAGGTCTTTGTGTGGATATGCATCTAGTTTTCGACACTGTTCCTGTTCATGGTATTTTTGGCTTCAGGAGTAAAAGAACGAAAGAGAGAAAGAAAACTATTTTTCTTTGATGCTAACGTCACTGCATTATTTACTTTTTCATGAAAATATGCTTTCCTTAGTGTAGGCAACACGTATTACAATTTAGTAATGCTGACGGTTTCTAATTTGGACGTGTCTTGGGAGATTTTTCACTCTAAATATGCATTTTTTAAAAGCTTCCCTCTGTTTTCCCGTTTCCTAGCAGAGCTCTTAATAGTTGGGTTTAAAAAACACTGTGCATTGTGATGTTGTAAAAGAAGCATTTAGCCCAACAGTGAGTCAGTGACAAGCATGAAAAGTTGACTATATAACGTTTTTTACGGGTTGGTGAACCAAAGTAGGATTGATTACTCTTTGACGGATTTTTTTAGCTCTTTGTTGGCCTCAAAGCACCTTTTTCTTTTCCCGGTGCTTTTTAAATCATGTTCATGGATGGGAGTTGTCTTTTTGGCATATTTGGTGAACCTTTAAGGTGATAGCTTTAGTTTTATTCATGAGTATGTCTGCGAAGTATTGCGTTCATGGCTTTGGTCTTGATGTGGTATTCTGTTCATGATTTTTGTGGTTGTTCGCTATTAATAATGATATAGAAATAAGTTATGTAATTTGTATTTGGGGCAATTGTCTTGTTATCAAGTTCAACTCGTGTAATCTACCTTTGCAGAGAAGGAGAATTTGTGTTTGTATGGCTTTCCCAGTGAGCACTGGGAGGTTAATTTACCCGCAGAAGAAGTACCTCCAGAACTCCCTGAGCCTGCTTTGGGCATCAATTTTGCCAGAGATGGAATGCAGGAAAAGGATTGGTTATCTTTAGTAGCTGTCCACAGTGATGCATGGCTTCTTGCTGTTGCGTACTATTTTGGTGCTAGGTTTGGATTTGATAAAGCTGACAGGTAGACATTGTTTGCTTTTGTGCATTTTTGCCATGGGTTGATCATTTGGAATTTGCTGGCTAAAATAAAAAGCTGAATTTAAATTCTGGAGTTCTTTTTAAGGAAATACATGTTTGATGGACCTATGAATTAATTTCATCAAATTCAGTTTCATGTCATTTAAATATCTAGATGGCTGACACAGTTTCACTTGGACAATGTTGGAAGTTGCTCTACTCTTTCAATTGTTCATTGTGAGAAACACATAGAAATCTCTACTGCCAAGAATGTGATTCTTTTGTTATTTTCTATCTCTACTGTCAAGAATGTGATTCTTTTGTTATTTTCTCATCTTAAATTGATGGGAGCATACTGTGATTCTGTTAAACTCTTTGTATTAGAAGCTTACTGCCTGTTACCATCCGTTTCTGAGGATTCTCAATGATGTGTGCTGAGATATTCGTACATGAGGATTATTTTCAAGCCTGCATAGGCCTTTTATTTGGTGTCATTATCTGGAAGGTGCATCCTGGAAAACTAGACTTCATATCTGGCCATGAGATGAGGGAGCAAGTTGAAGCATTGCTTCATTGTCTATTGTTTTCATCAGCGTGCTTGAGAGGAGAGTCGCACATATTGCATTTTCTTTTCTGTTAAATTTGTTTTGTCAGATTGAATTTTCATCTCCGTTTAGGCTTTTGAAGAGTTTTCATGGAATTGTGATTGTGTGGTATTTGCCACGGTATGGTCATGTGACGGTTAACTACATGCGTGGAGGTTGAGTTCAATTCAATGGTAATAAATAAAGGGTTTGCTGTTGGCAAAGCCATTTTGGTTTTGGTTCCACCCAAGCTGTAGAAGTTAAACTCGTTGGTTGGACAATTTAAAATTTGTTAGAAATAGCCTTGAAAGTTGTATCTATGATGTTTTTCCTTGTCCAATTTCTTAAGATGGTTTAAATTCTTTGTGACTTGATCGTGTAAATTGTTTCCCATTGTTGTTTTCCTTTGCGTTATTTTCTGATGCAGGAAGCGGCTTTTTAATATGATAAATGATCTGCCTACCGTATTTGAAGTTGTGACTGGTGCTGGTGCTGCTAAGAAACAACAGAAAGAGAAATCCACAGTATCAAATAACAGTAGTAGCAAGTCAAAGTCAAATTCCAAATCGGTAAAAAGGATCACTCTTGTGTGCGCTTTTGTATTTTTTGCTCCCATTTCTGTTGTTAATTTCAATTCCTAGGTTGGGTCGTTCAGTCTCCTTGATTTTGGTCCCCTGTCTACTGGATCTAAGACTTCTTTCCAACTGTTGCTTTGTTTGCTTCATTGTTGATCATAGCAGCAGGTGCCTGAATCTCAGGGAAAATACTTGATGGCACAGCCAAAGGATGACGAGGAGGGCTTAGATGAGGCAGACGAAGAGGAGCACGGAGACACACTGTGTGGGGCTTGTGGGGAGAACTATGCATCAGATTTCTGGATATGTTGTGATATATGTGAGAAGTGGTTCCATGGCAAGTGTGTGAAGATCACTCCTGCTAGGGCAGAGCATATCAAGCAGTACAAGTGCCCGTCTTGCAGTAACAACAAGAGAGTTCGCGCAGCATAGAATATGCATTAGGTCTATCTCCCCTTTTTCTATTTTCTTCTCTTTTTAATTATAAAAAGAAAATTTGGGTGTCACCTAAGGTTATAGTGTTAAATTTACATTAGTAAGTATAAAAGTCGCACAAGTGCGGGGAAGGTCAAAGGTTGTGATCGAAGTATGTTTTATATTGACTAAGTGAATACAAGTCAATTCTAGTCGGAAAGAACTTCCTTCTCCCAGTATCGTTTGATGGTTTTTGTCAAGGTAGTGTTAGCGTGGGTTTTCAAGGAGAAGAAGATTATGGCCACTTCCTGGTAGAGCACCTTTAGTGGAAAATTAAGCTGAGGAAACAGAGGAAAGGAAATCTTTCATTGAGTAGCGTAGCTGTGCCTTTCAAGTGCTGCGTGTACAAATGTAAAACCAAAATCACCTACTACCATCAAGTGTAAAAACCAAATAGACATTTGGGTTGAAATAAAAAAGAAGTTAATGTCTCTTAGCTACTCGGTCAGCAAGAGAGGATTTATGAGGTAATGAATATCGTAACAACAGAAAAGAAAACCGACAAAGAATCCAAAAAAGCCAGTGACGATGGCTCCCAGGGCTTTGCTGCAAAACCGAGGGACGGCTCTGCATATAGGCGACCACCCAATATGACGGCTTCCATGGTTGAGAAACTGGTGGCAGGTCAATGCCGATCCCCAACTCCCCATTAGCACGACGCACATTAACTAGTAATATCACACCAGAGAAATAATGAAAAAAAAAAAAAACGTCAAAATGCTGCGCTTGCTTTCTTCACCATTATTATTCTCCTATGTCATCAACAATATTACCACAAAAAAAATAGGTTCAATACTGTATCTTACTACTACTACTACCACTAATAGATTATTAGTCTTAGAGGATCACATGTAATAGAATATTTTAAATTGCCTGAAATCTTAACACTTGTAATTCTCGTAGTATAGTGATAGTCATAGACTGATGTAAGGCATACCATATCCAAGGCAACAAATGTGCGCCACAGAGGGGTCCCAGACGGAATGATAATCGCCAACAAGTGTAGGGCACATGCGATGCTGTTTACTATGACAAAAATCCTGCGGCAGTATGAAAGGAAGATGGTCGTATTGTTGCTCTTTGAGATCAAGTAGAGTACTATTACGGAGTAGGGAAGGTAGGTCACCTGAAACTATCCCAGTCAGTGAAGTTTGCTGTAAAAATGTGATCAACAACTTCAATACTCTGGCGATTGGTCCCCATAACGACTGCTGCTGTTAAAGTAAATGTTGAAGCAAGCCCTCGTCCAACCATGCTTATTTTGGACTTGGTCATGATGATGCCTCCTGATGGACACTGATAAAGGGACTCATAAGAGGGGGAAAGCCAAACTCTTCTTTTGTATCAGAGTTAAAAGTAAATAAACCCTTTTACGTAGCCTAACGAAAAAAGGACAAAATCCAAAGGGAGAAGAAAGTTGTAATGAAGCAAAACAGTTGTAATGGTCGGTAACTAACGAGGAGCCCAACGAATTTATCAAAACTAGCAAATTTGTAAGTAAAGAAGAAGAGTAGACATACCCAGAGGCAGAGGGGATGTGCGTATTGCTTGAGAGAAGGATGAGGATTGGGGATGAAGATGGCATATCCATATATGCATGTTGAGAGAGTTTATTTTAGGCAAGAGAATAAGGAGAGTCTCATTGTTAGGGTCTTTTCCATTATTAAATCATTATTTTTGGTGAGTTTACCGGAAAGAAATATGGATCTTTATACATATAAATCGTGTATGTTATGGAAAGAAGGAAAACTCTTTTAACACATTTGCTTAATCCCGATTTAGAATAATTCTTCTGGAACAGGTTATTTCAGAAATTAATAAAGAATTCTTATTCTTAAAACAGTTTTTTCCTTAATTATTTTTGGAATTAAAATAAGAAGTGAAAAAACATCCAAACAGCTTTATTAAAAAAAAAAGAAAAAAGAAAAAAATTCAAAACAACAGCGAACAAGCAAGTTATCTGTCTATCTTTAGCTAAAGAACGGCAAAGCCAGAAAGAAAGATACAGATACTTTGCCAACTGCGAATAAGAACTGAGTCCAAGTAAACAAATTCTTTTTTCAATTTTGAAACGTATTATTTTATTTACAGGCACGTTTTATGAAGTTACCAAGCCTGCAATTCCTTACAATTGATCACCCTTTGGGCGACGAGTTGTAGCACAGGCAACGGGAGAAGATACAGACGACAGCAGAAGTTTTGACGGGGTCCAAGAAAGCAAGAGCAGTATAACAATGGCAAAAGCGTGGCTCTTTGTTTTCATCTCTGTTCTCTGTGTTAATCAGGTCAAACCCTCTTGATTCTTTGCAGAAAGCCGTTTCAGGAACTCATAGGTAGTGATCATAGTAGTGGCGGACATGGACATTGACGCCCAACGCGGCCACAATCCTCTGTAGCAAGCCATCCACCCTCCTTCTCGTACCAAATTCCTCACTGTTTGCACAATAGTTGGCCCTTTTCGACCATTCTCATCACCATCCAGGACCTGCAATCTTGTCTTTATTGTGTCCAGAGGCATTGTAATCATAGCAGAGACTCCACCAGCCATGAATGCACTGACCCCTTGAACAGCCATAACGGTTTTGCAGTCAGGCGTTAAAGCATTTCGACTGTTTTCATATCTCTCGTCGTCTTTCTTGCGCAAGTAACATCCAATGCCTCCCCAAACCAACCTTTGAGCAACAGAGTAAGATGCCCACCAAACTGCATTGGAAGGAGCATAAGTCAAAATCGAAATCCCAAATCCTCTGTACAGACCCCTTAGACCGTCTGCGTTCAAGATCTTCCTAAATGCATCAATTCCATTTAGATATTTGGACGTTGATGATGAATGGGTAGCTCTGTGCTGATCAGAACTAACATTACAACCACCCTGCACCATGAGCCGTTGGCTCACCACATCAATTGGGGTCCAGACCATCTGCGCTGCCACAGCAGCACTCACCCCAGCAGCTGCATTGGCTACAGCAGCCGCAGTGGCCTCGGGAAGACCAACTTCAATTGCTGCAGTTCCCGCATTACTCTTGGTAATCTCTAACGCAGCCATGTACAAACCCCTCGCAGGGATTGTGCCCATCAATGAAGTCCCAAATCCTCTGTATAAGCCCCGAAATCCTTCATTTCTCGTTATCCAAAATGCAGTCCGAATGCTCGACACCTGAGAGTGGGCCACTTGTTGCCGCGTTTTCAACACCACAACGGGGTAAAGAGTTGCTGAAACACCAGAAAACAAGGCCGCGCCGAGGAAGAAAAATTTGGATTTATCTAGCATTTTCCACTCTATATCAGCTGGAACATGTATCTCTCGAACTGATTCATCCTCAGACGCTTCCAAAGTCATTTTCGCCAATTCGAACGACCCGAATATATAGAGCTTCCCTTGCGGTTAATTTTCTTATTCTAACCTAACTTCCATCTTTATATACTATTTGGCAGTCTGATATTACAAACCCCTCTCGATCTCAAAAAAAGCATCACGATCAATTCCAGGTTTTAGAAACTACAGAATAAAGATCGATATTTTATGCTCTCTAAATCTACTATTAACAAGATGAGAACAAGATCAACGCTCAGAATTCAACAAGCTCAACCCAAGAACTCCAGTATTGGGGATGCCTTTTTCCGCTTGCGAAGCCATATCTTTGATCTTGCGAACTCCAGTACGATAGTATGCGGGTCCAGCATTTCTGGGTTGTTCTTGCAAGAAAAGCGTTCATCATCCACAGGCGCTGGGTGAAATCGGCGGAACTCTTCGCGATTCGTCACCAAAGAGATTCTGATCCATACAATTCCTCCTAAGCTCGAAACTGTGGACGTCCTTGCAATTTCTCCAAACACAGAGAGAAAGAGAGAAAGAGTCGGGAAGGCGGTTGCTGAAGTAGGGTGGCGGTGGTGACTGGTAGAGAGAGGGAGTAATAGTTTTCGATTATGCTGGCACGTGTCAGTTGTCGGATAGGAGAATGAATCTTCCATTGGTGGAGTCGTTGTTTCTAAGGCAGCGGGTGTGAAAGCTATCCATATTAGCAAGGGTGCTACAATCAGGTGTTTCCTTAACATTCACTGATTCAGTACACCTTCAATTTTTTTAAAAATTTATTCAAAATTTTTTCTCTAAACAAAAAATTTTCAATCTACTCATAAATTTAAATCAACATTAAAAATAAAAATAAAATCTTAAAAAATATTGGAGAACATAGTTCTCCAACTAAAAAAAAAAAAGAAAAGAAAAAGGAATACCCAAGAAGGGCGGTTGACCTTCTCATCTGGTCCCCTTGAAAAAAATTTCCTTCTTTTCTTTTTTTTGGTTGGAGAACCTTGTTTCTCTTTTTAAAAATTTTATTTTTATTTTAAATATATAAATATATTAAAATTTATCTAAAAATGGTTTAGAAAAAAAATTTAAATTTTAAAAGTTTTTTAAAAAATTTTAATAATAAAAATTAAATTACATTCCGTAATTTAACCCGCTAAAATCAGCAGATTAAAAAATAAGTACTACAATAGTTTCTCCCCTCCTCCTTTTCTCTCTCATTCTTTGGCATGTTTTAAGCCTCTAGTTAAAAAATACACATTTACATTCATTGACTCGAATAGGTTATGTCACAATTTCTACACTTACCGAAATTTATGGCACCTCATGCCCCTTTCAAGAAAGTGGAAAAGCTTATTAGGGCACCAATTTGGAGCCTGAAACAGAGAACTTTTACAGACTATTACATTACAGGAACCCTAACCTCATGGTAAAAGCCCAAGATTCTCTCCAAAAATCATCATCATATTTCCCCCCTCATCTTGTCATTATGGCATCGCGTGAGGCCCTGCTCCAGTAATAATCCTGAGTCTCACGCTTAAAACCCCAAATTTTCATCTCGCATCACGTCCCCTCCAAGGTTGGTGTAGGGTTTTATACGTTCTTTCTGGCTCCTTGCCTGCAAATCCATTAGACCACTTGATGTCCATCAAATCCCATCCCTTGGCTCGAGGATTATTTCAGATCATCTTCTACCCTGCTGGGACAATGTGCCGGAGACTAATATGAAGTACATATTCCGAATTCATTTACTCCCTTGAGTGCTGCATAATTTCGAACCACTGCGAAAGGAGCACGAGGGCAACAGTGGGTTCATAAACCGAGGTAATAGAACTTCAGAGGGGGGAAAATTGAAGAGAGTGAATATAACACTAAAACTTACTTGTCGCAATAGATCAGCAAGTGTCCTAGGAAGTGCCTCAATGTTTTTCAGCACCACATAATATGGGAATGGGAACGAATCCAGATACTTGGAGAACTTGACGTTTCCTCCATGAAATGTTGCTTCCTGGGAAAACATACATGCCGGGGCGAGAGATACACTTAAAAATCTTGACATTTATACTCTATATAGTAATTAGAATAAAATAAATGAGGAAAAATGTATAAGAAGAGCAATTACCATAAGCTCCGTTATGGACTCTTCAGGGCTATCTAGCAGCAAAAATGCAACCATACGTTTTGTACTCAGGATATCTCTTACACACCTTTTCAGGTTTTCCTATAAAGATTCCAAATAAAGGTAGATGTAAAAACAAGATCATCACAGACAACAGGACAACTTCTTTAAAGAGCGGGGAATTTTGCGAAAGCAGATATGCTAATACCTTCTCGTGGAACCTTCCATCTGCTATGATCAGAACGAGTTGCTGCAAGGGATTATGCCCAGACGGCAGACGCGAATTTTCTACTGCAGCATCCAGCATGTTCTTCAAATATTTCAACAGATCAACCATTGGTTCGTCTGCTATTGTATTCTCTTGCTTAAATGTTAGACTTGATATCATCTGCCCCAACCAAAGAAATAGTTTAAAGGCATCAGTTGAAATTCAGTGGCCAACATTAAACCAAGACTTCGACGTAGAATCGCAGAAAGAGAGAGACTATGAACCAA
Organism: Rauvolfia tetraphylla; assembly: GCA_030512225.1. Classification (NCBI taxonomy): domain Eukaryota; kingdom Viridiplantae; phylum Streptophyta; class Magnoliopsida; order Gentianales; family Apocynaceae; genus Rauvolfia; species Rauvolfia tetraphylla. Next base: position 1,032,038 of record JAJQKT010000005.1, read on the forward strand.
CCTAACCATAAAATAAGAAAAGAAGATTATTAAGCTGTTTCCTAAGTTTCTTCACCTTCACTAGCAAGTTGGGTTTACACACTAACCTTGATGCCAGCCTCACCAGAGAAAGGCTGATCAAAATCATGGAGCATCCTAATGTTACCCTTCTTCCCAAAGCTTGCAACAGCCAAGTTCCCAACTTCTAATTGAGACATTGCACGGCAAACCGTCACTAAAGCTTCAATAGCAACATTACCACAATGGTTCTCCTGCATACTGCGGGAATCATCCACTGCAATAACAACCTGGTAATCACGTTTATTCGGCCGCGTACGCCTCAGCCATATTTTGTCTTTGCGATAATGACTTGCAATGTAAGGAATAACCTGCATAATTTCAAATGTCATAAATCAATTTTTGAATTTAATATTGTCGATGTCCATTATTCATATGCGTGTATATTGACACCAATATAAAATAAGCCATATTGTGTATGAAGCAAATATTCCCATAAAACCCTCCCTCTTCCCACCCAAAATAGAAAACCAGTACAAGTCTGTGATTGCAGATCAGCCTGTTATATTTTCTTCCTTTTTTCACTAGAAGTTACGAAGAGCTCGTCCACATGAATAAAATGTGTTTGCATACCTTCTTCATGTTAATCCGTTTGCCAGTCCTGTAATCACCCTGCAGCTTGCTAGCTAATGTTGGTTCCATAACCAGACGCAGCTGTTCAGCTAACTCCTGCGACAACCTTGTGGTCAGTAGCTCATATCTTCTCCAGAGTACCGCAGCATTCTCTCTCATCTCGGGAGATATCTCCTCAGGCCTAGAAGCTTTACCTAAATCTTCATCATTCAGTGTAAGAACACCAAGTTGATTTATGTCTTCATTCAAATAAGACCTATTCATTAAGACCAAACTTTGCGCCATTCTTGTGTCAACGTCATGATTGCTTTGAGGGTCCTTTGATCCTTCAGGCTGGTTCTCAACGTTGAATGGTCCCAAATCGTTGACATCACTCCCAAGATTCAGAGAAGCATTCCGAACAGGACACGTTTCAGATGGCTCCTTCTCGATTTCCATATCAGTTCCATGGGCTTCTGCACCTGGGATTCCAGCATCTCTGTCCAGATCATTTCCATTCAGACTCTTATCAATCTGATCCGCAGTTGCGGGTCCGAGTGCTTGGGCTGTTCCCTTTTCCAATTCAGCAGTATATCCATATTCATTCGCATTCTCATCAATTAAATTATCCAAGTCCTCCATCATCTTGTCCTGAAGGTCAATAGACACTTTGACCCTTTCTTTCCATCCATCAAGTGCCTCCCCGAGACTACGACAAGGATTTGTTTCGATTCTCTGCAATGAAGAGTCAAGTGGTGGCTTCGGCATGTCAAGATGATGATTACCAAGTTTTCTACCCTCTGACGAATCAGCAACTGGGATTTCAATAGAAGAGGAATCAGGCAAGCCTCTTGTAGGAGCAAGATCATTGCCATTTGACCAATTTGCTTCTGGTGCAACCTCGCCCAAGTCCGACATAACAGATTCAGCTTGCAAAGTTGGCATACTATCACCAAAAATATTTGAAGTGCCAAGTTGAGGTTGCTCTTTTTTCAGTTCTGCTGAGTCCGTTACTGCATCATTCTCATGATCACTGCCAGTGTTGGCTGCGTCTGAATTTTCAGCTAAATGCTTGGACCCTTCATCTCCCATAGTTTCATCCACTTGGTCAGCCTCTTCTTCACCCTTCTCATGGTTCACAGAGTCTACTTTCTCTGCAGTATCATTATCATCCACGGTTTCAGAACATTTAGCCTCATCCATTTCAACATCTTCATCAGAACCTTTAGCTTCATCCATTTCAGTATCTTCATCAGAACCTTCATTTGTTTCGTCAGGCTTGAAACCACTAGGATCTGAAAATGCATCTTCTTTCTCCATTGTCAGGTCTTCAATCCCATTAGGAGGCGCTTCACTTCCATTCTCATCTTGTTTATTAAATTCGTCATGATCTTCTCCAGCATCATCAGCACCAGAGGTTGGATGCTCCTTAGCTCGAAGCTCCCGGTCACTAGAATCTTTATCTTTGATGGGTGGTCCAGACTCATATTTCTCGTTCATGCTACCGGGCTGATGATCATCATTCTTATCCCAAGATCTCTCATCTACAGTTTCACTGTTAAGACCTGTGTTCCCCAAAGCCGAGTCCAATTGCTCATCTCCTTCGTCATCATGCTCATCATCTTCTCCTGAATCCTCACTCACACTAAGTATATCAGCAGCAAAATCCTGCTCCATCTCTATTCCTTTATCATTTTTACCAGGAACATCACTCAACCCATCATCTTCTTCATTAGGCTGCAGCACAGTCAAGAAAACCATGAAAGCTTGTAAACCATGTTATTTAAAAGAAGACGAAATGAGGAAGTTCTGCAAAGCTGAACCCTTTTTACCTTTTCAGAAGTCCCAAGAAGTTGATCTTCATCCAGTATCTGATCACTGACATCATTTACTCCAGCACCTTCACCCATCCCAGTTCCACTTGCATCCTGTGTTGTTTCTTGACCTGACACATTGACCTGTTCTTCGGGAATGCCATAACCTTTTGTGAATAATGAAGCCAAAACTTCAGCAAGCACATGAGTAACCTCAGATACCTGTATAAGAAGTTCAAAGAAACACCATTATTTCAAATGAAGTATTTCCAGTTGCAGCACATATATTAACTAAAGAGGAAATGAAGCAAATGAGCTTCATCCCCTGTAAAACATTCCTTTCTGATTATTCCTTCATTCCATCCTAATTCCTCTTAAGCAAGTAGAATATGTCATCTAAAACCCAATAGGTGAATCAATTAATTAAAATCTTGTAGAAGTGGAAGTTGTACATTGGGGGGGTTGGATGAAGGATTGTTTAGGGAAAATATCTAACATTGGACATACTAAAATAGGAACCTATTGAGGGAAAGAGTTGATGCCAATTTCTGATTGAACATCCCTTAGTAAAGACTGCCAAACATTTCTTTCTATTGAAAAATTTCCCTGATGCCTTCTACCACAATTCTAGGTTGTTTACCACTTGGCTTAACACAAGAAGGATTAGAGCAAAGAATATTTGGCATGTTGCACACTACGAAAACACAAAACACCCATAAAACCTAAATAAGATCCCTGCCAGATATTGAAAGAGAAGACTTTGGAAATGGCGCACCATCCTGTACATATTGAGGAAATCATGCAGCAGACAATCACTGAATGCCAAAATTACGTCCAATAATGAACACAGGTGCCTGAGATGAGCTCCAATAAGTGAGCATATACTTCGATTTGAGTTGTAGTAGTTCAATAGCTCTCCCTGTTTAAAAAATAATGGTGAGGACTGCTCAAGGAAAGGCGAGAATTCTACCTCTAGAATTGATTTAGAAGGTAGCCCTAAGACAACTTACAGCAAAAACAGTTGTCTTCATCAATTTTTGGCAGATAATGTCCAACTTCATATGCTGAACATCCGAATCAAAGATACTTCTCCACTCACTTATACTTCTTAGTGATTCTTCACTAAAAGCAGGTCCACTCTCCTGTAAAACCACTCCAGGAAATGCATTCATCACACAATTATATGTTTCCTTGAGGGCAGCAAAAAAACTATCTTCTAAGTCAGTGGAACTTGCTCCATTAAGATCAGAATCTTTGGCCATCTTTCTTGATTGATTCCTTGCCTTAAAATCAGTATTAAACTGCTCTTCTATGAAGGTAGCCTGGAGTTTGAAAAGTGTACAGGTTCAGATTTCCAATTTTAAACAATTTCAAAAAGCTCGTAAATCTAAATCGGATGTGCTGAAGTATCCATTCAAATTTGAGATTGTAAGTACCTCCTTAAACAAATCGTGAAAATGCTCAAGTATTATCTCTTTAAAATTTCGTCCTTCCCTCTCTTCCCTGCTGAAAGCATTGAGATTGTCCTGAAATTTCCCCATTAAAAGGAAGTTGCCATTCACCAACTCTATCATTTGGTCGGTGACACTGTATGGATGCAATGAAACTCCTTCAGTTACACTTTCACTATTTTTGCCAAGAAGATAAACATCCAGCAAGTCCTGTTGAGAAGTTTCCATAAGAAAGGGCATGAAGCTGAACCTCTTGAAGTAGAAGCACGAATAAGAACACATACCTTATAATTCTGAAATTTTGGAAGAAATTCCTCAACAAATAAACGAATCTGCTTTTCCATTTCTTTAACACTTGAACAGGAGTGCATATCATTATTCTCTATAGTTTCTAGCAACAAATGCACTTCCTTCAGCATGTTACACCAATTGTCAAGAAGTTGCTGCAAGGAAAGAAAGAAAATTGCAAGTGTCGTCATTAGATGCAAAATATGACATCGATAAAAAGGTTAGCTTGTTTCAAGATGAAGCTTGCCTTTTGCTGCCACATGCATTTGAAAACTGCATGTTGATTTGAGGTAAAAGACCACTCACTAGTGACAAGACCAGCAAAAGTTGTACGACCTGAGGATAAATTAGCCAAGGGCTGAAGACACTGCCTGAGACATTTCAGTTGCTTGGCAAATCCATATGCAGCAGCACGTTGCTCTTGTTGAATTGAAATTAGATGGTGAAGGAAACAACTTGACCTTTCAACCTATGCAAGATTCAGGGTATTTGTGCATCAAAGACATGCAATACTGAAAATCCTGCTCAGATAAAGAGAATTTTACAGTTGAAACTAGTGTCAAACTGTATAGAGACAGAACAGGCCAACCCACGACAAAGAAAAAGTTCTCAAGCTTAGTTTCATTGGCTCTTTAACCTTTTTAGCACTGCTTGTTTGACCTCATAGATATACACGTGTTCATGTGCAGAAGTGTGCATGATGCCGAGTAGTTTCTAGTCTTGATTCTTGAATGGGTCTCCAAACACCAACAAAGGGATTTGCCTTTTCTATTGATTCCTACGGATTGGATCAAAAACAATTATTGAATGAGATATTCAATTCCAGGGATGAAGCGAAAAAGAAATCTTTATTGGTTCTAAATCCTGTTTTTCATGAAGAGAATGAATCTTTTTCTGGAAGGATTAAAAAAAAAAGGGTCCAGAAATCCTGTGGGAATGATCTGGAAGATCCACGACAAAAAAAAAGTGGTATTTGCCATAATGGAGGCAGGCAATCAAATACAGATTGATCCGAAATCTGATTCTTTTGGTTTTCTTTTTGGGAAGAGATTAGGGGAGGGGTGGTTTCCACACTTCCAACAAAGATTAATTGTAGGTCAAACATATAATTTTTTATTTTTTACAATTATCTGCAGAGAAATCCAACTGAAGTTATAATTTCTAATTTTCACGTAATGCAATCTCATCAAACTCAAGATGATTCATCCACTTGTGTAAGTTAAAACTGCCCCTGCGGGCATAAAATCCCCATGCAAATCCTGTAACTCAATGTGATTGATTGGGTTTACATCTTGACCGCTTTGCAGCTAAGAGATTCCATCCTATTCAACCCAGTTAAGAGGAATACCTGCTCAAGAGTAAAATCTTTATGGAAATTTAGGCAAATTTTCTGCAAAACTTGCATTGATATGATGCTCTTGAAGTAGAATTCATTTGCAGCTCTCCAGACACTTTGTGAGCTTTTAGAGGATAAGCACTGGAGTTTGCCTAATGTAGTGCTGTCAACAGCTTCCAAGGAAGAACCATCTTGTGTTAGCAGCAGATGTTGCACAGAATAGGATGGCTGAATAAGCCAGAAACTGGACTCGTGGTCCTATACGAAGAAAATTGAATATATATGAACGGAAAGTTGATCAAAAGAAAGTGGTAACATGAATATCTGGGTGTGTGCACGTGCGCGTGCGCATGTGTTGTCCTAAAGGCCTGAAAAATAAAATAAAATCCATGGTACCTCTGTGACAGTTAACCTGTGCTTTGATAATCCACTACTTTCTAACAGCTTTAGAAGGTCAGAGAAAACCCTCCTCTTACCAAAATGATTTTTCTCATCCCTCCAAATAATATCACAATCAACAGTAGCTTTACAAATTTTTCCTACTGTATCCCGAGCTTGCTTTCCTCTTTCCAGCAGGCATGAAAATTGGAAAGGCACATCATTCTTGATGATGTTTTCGACTTCTGCAGAAGTACAAAATCATTAACAGAGAAAAAGGTTTCACTTCATGGTTTCTTCTTTAATGTAGATGAAGCAGTCAAAGAAACCAACCTTCCATATCCTTATTGGGAACATATGAGAGATCAGCATCGACTGTCCTCAGAAGCTGCAAAGTCTCTAAAACCAACTCCAATTTCTTCTGGCCATCAAGAAAGCAAGACAACCTTTTGCAGACAAGAAGAGCATCAGAGAAAAATTATCTACGAGGATTAGAGAAAAAGCTAAAAAACTAGCAAGAGAAATAATGAACCTGTTATCATTCTTAGCCTCATTGCATATGAGATCAAGAAGTTCCCTGTTCCTCTCAAAAATATCAAGCCTTGATAGTGATGGACCTTGAATGGATTGGTTAACTACACCTCTTCTTGCTATTTCTTTGGTGATAAAAAGTGTAACTGGTTGTTCCAATAGAACCTGTCAAAGGAAAAGCAGTGATGACAATCATTACCGATATTTCAATTCATATTTGGAACCCATTTGCCATACAACCTTGTGACGAAGCTGTGAGCACCGAAATTTACATAGTTAATGTGCCAATTCAAAACTAAAATGATAAAAACTTATTTTACACTACACAGGACACCAGAAAGAGCCTTGTTCTGTTACTACATATTGAAATCACAGGTTATGAGCCTAAATATTAGATAAAACATAAACATCAGAATGTACTTAAAATTACAGTTTGAAAGAGTGCTGAATGTCTAATTAACATAGATTATTAAATTCCAATGAAGTTCTGTTGATGTTGCAAGCTTGCAAAACAAATCAAGTGTGAATAAAAACCATCATAATACCTGTGAGTATCCAACGGGCAATAAAATTTCTCTTAGAAATATAACATCACAGCTACAACTAATTGGCCAAGAAAAACGTAATCAATTTAATTAACGCAGCATGGACCAGAGAGAAAAAAGACCCCGGAGGGGATGGGGGTAGGAATTAGAACAAAGACAGACCAGAGTTTTACCATAATCACATACCAAGCAAAAGTTACTGCTTCTATGGCTGGCAAATAATAGCACATTATTTTTGCAGTACATTATATTGCTATTAGCAATAGGTTTCTAGAGGGCAACCCAAATCTAAAGCTAAAATTAACAAACATAAAGGATGAGCGAGAAAAAGAACAAATTATTAACTCACAGTATATCTTTCTATTATCTTTCTTAGTTTCTGCCTGGCTCTTCTTGAGTTTTCCATGCTCAGAGAGTTATCAGTGTGCTCCCAGCCACACAATTTCTTATGGCCTTCCAATTCTTCCTCAATCTTTCTTCTATTGGCTCCAATATGCTCCAAAATTCTGAAAAAGCACAGTTTTTATAACTTCTGAACCAATCCAAGTGGGAAGAATCTGAAACATTTCATAGCCAGAGGACCCTTAAAAAGGTTAACTGCAGGTAATAGAGAACTTACATCGGCAAGAATTGTACATAGAACCCAAATGTGTTGTACAGAATCTTCACATTCTCCACTTGGCAAGGACTTGAATAAGATCCACGGCACAGACCACTACTGATATGTCCGTGAAAAGCTAGTAGTAGTTGAAGACGCCTTCTAAATTCGCCAATGCTAGATGTGAGTATGAACTCCTCCAGACTCTGAATAGTGAATTTATTGTATTCTTGAATACCAGATTCAGTAGAATGTCTATGTTGGAGAACAGAATATAGAGGAAACCACAATCTCCCAGCATTAGTTTCAAACTGAGCGTCAACATCATCAAGCAAAGCAGGCCAAGATTTAAACTCTAATTTCTCCCATTCAGAAACCAGAGCATAAATAGGTTTTAAAGTATCAGACAGAGGAAATTTTGCAACAGTTTCCTGTAACATCCGTATCCTGTTCAGCAAAAATTGCAAGCCTGAGACAGCTTTAGCAAGAGGGATGCTCAAAGGTATAGCCAAAACCATTTCAATAGCGTCCAAAATTTTCTGAAGAGCAGGATGATCATTCCATTCTTTTAGAAGTAAAAAGACGGCCTTTCTAAGATTCAGAAGCGGCTCCACCATTTTAGCCATCAGAGGGGCATTAGAATCCTTGTAAAAGTTGTAAGCATGACCTGGTTCATGAGAAGAAACAAAATTCTTCTCATGCTCCAAGCAAACACGGAATACGTGTTCTGGCATGAGCTTAGCATCCAAACTAGAAGAAATGAAGCCCTCCAAATTTTTAATCATTCTTATTCCCAGCCCATAAGAGTCAACAAAGGCACGCTGCTTGTCTGCCCCAGATACCTGAATAATGCCAGGATTTTGAATGAGATCCACAGAACCAAACAATTGGTTGTGGATATTAACTGTGGCATTGAGAACAGAATCCTCAATACTGCTCCAGTCTTGCTCCAAATTCTCAGAGCTTTCATCAGAATTGAGCTCTTCTGTAGATTCTTTTTCAGTGGCCAATTCCTGCCACTCTAAGAAACTCTCATTTCCAACTGAACACCCAAGAGTTGATATGTCAAGATCAATTATATTCTCAATCCTGAATGCTCGAGGTCTGAATTTGAATTGCTGAGCCTCATTGTCTTCTCTCTTTCTAACTTGAAGTTTCATATGCATCCAAAACCTGGCAAACTCATCAAATAATCTATCCAAAAGTGAGAAGGATGCATTGTCCAGAACATGGGTCTCTGCTACCGAGTGCACAATACGAAGGAGAACATTATTGTAAATGGCACTCTTGAATTGCAAGTCTGAGGATGCTTTGTGACCACTGGTATCCCTAGCTAAAGTAACTAAATTCTCGAGCAGTCCCAAGTCCAATGACCCTATATCTAAGGGATACTGGACATCACAGGAAGGAAGCTTGTTTTGCCAGCTAACAGGGTGAATGGAAATGGTTTTCGAGGATAGTCTTCTAGGAAATCTCACAAATGAATACACTGTATCCAAAACAAAGTCAGTATCTTGCTGTCCAACTTTCTCCAGGAAAGTTTGACATACGGCACTTGAATGAACAAGTGACAAGCCTAACTTCATTTCATAAATGGCCACCTGAACTGGTTCAGTAATATCAACATACTCAGGGTACTCTTTTGATAATCTCTCAATGAAACATGTTGCTCTTTCCTGCCAATTTTTCACTTGCTCCAAATCCAACGACCTCACATGCATGTTCTCAATATCTTTTACCCAAATAAGTGGAGTCATAACAAATTCCAGAAATTCATCACATTCATTTTTCAACTTCTTAAATTTTCCACCTTGAGAGCGGTACACAATCTGTCTTCGTACCTTTTTCCTCTCAGCATGTAGATTTTCCAACAACCTCATTTTATATTTATCAGGTTCTCTCAACTGGAAACATCCAGCTAACAAGGCACATTCTTGCCGCACATCAATTTCAAGCTCAAGTGAAGCAATCTTTTCCATCAATTGTGAATACTTTACTGAGTATTTCACTGTAGGATCTATGTCATCACAGCAAATTAAAAGACGATACCGCAAACCGGCAATCCTCAACCAAACGCATCCCAGGGAAAATATTGAGTTGGCATGCGAAGATGGACTACAAAATTCAGCCACCAGCGGGTTCAGCAAAGGTTCAAGCAAGGATTTAAAGATTTCATGATTTGATGATTTAAGGCAATCCATAACCTCCATATCATTACCAGCAATTGTGCTGGACACAGTGGAAACGAGAGACTTGATTTTAGCATATTGATCCACCTCAAATGAGCTTTTATGCGCATGAATAATCTGCTGGAATAGAGACCGAGCAGCAGATTGCAGGATAGATTTTACATTAATGGCGCTGGAAGAACCATTCCAAAGATTACTTGAGCAAACTCTAAGTTTAAAAATGTGCAAAGGATAATCTCTGATGGCCCATGTACTTCCAAGAATCCGCTCAACAGTTACTGCTTTTAGCGGACGAAAAAGCCTGTCTGGTAGAATAATATCAGCAGCAGAATGCTTGGAGGCATCATCTGATAGGAGAGGATAACGCATCCACAAAAATGAGTGCCACTTGAGCCACATCTCAAGCACATAACTAGAAACTTTAGAATCCACTACAGGAGCGGATTCCCAAGCCTCCACGGTCCACACAATCTTTTGATGAGGTAAAAGATCAGTTGGAGGCCGCGATGTCCAACTCATTGCAAGTTCTAAAGCAGATTTAAGATGGCAAGTTAAATTAGATAAAGCCTGGTGTTGTTCTTTGAGATCAAGCAAAAGAATCTGTGATAGCTCAGGAAGCAACAACATATCAAAGAAGAAACTATTGTCATCAAGTATAGGCAGCTCATCTAATACACACAGAAAACCCGATCTCCTGGACAGTAAATCAATGAAGAAACCACAATGGACAGGTAAATCTGCAAACAACCAAGGTTGCTCTGAAGTCATCTCTTTAACTTGCAATTTCTCTTTCTCAAACTGGATCCTTTCAGAAAGCATCTGATACATTTCTTCCAACTGTCGGACAACATCAAAATCATTTTTATCAGATCTACCAATAACGAAAGAAGACATGGAAACACCTTCCAATGCAAGAGAGCGAAGTTCAGGATTGAAAGACAAAACAGCTTCTGTAAAGTCATGATTTCCATCCATCTCCCAGTAACAGGTTTTTCTTGGCCAAACCCGGTTGCAGAGTTCTAGAAGCTGACATTGCTTTTTATATATATCACCAGAGTGTGGCAAATAAGGATGACCACCATGCACCCACAGCAATGATTTCTGCGAACACAAGGATCCCAAAAACACATGATCCCAATTTCTTGCTTCCTCCTGCAAGATGCAATTAAGTTATAAGATACACAAAGCAAGAAAAGTTTATTCAGAGAAGAAGAAAGGGGGCAAGGGAAGGAGTTTCAGACAGTGAGCTCACCCAAAACTTATTTACTTCTTCGGGACAAAACTCCTTGATCTTTCCAATTTTCTTCAACAAAGACCGCCAAGAAATGACAATGGACTCATTAAGTGATACAGCATAGGATTCATCATGAAGTGATCTAACACCATTCCAGAACAGCATATGATGTTCCAGTAGACCATTGCATAATTGGAAAAGCACATCAAAAGATGCAGACTCCACAAGTAACTCAAGCACTTTCTTTTCCACCGTTCGCAAAGCATTCAATATAGGTATGAAATCCTTTGTTCTCTGATTGTGAACATAGTGAGTTTCTGATCTCCATTGCCAATAGCTAAGTCTGACTAAGGCAACGACCTTAATAGAGTTCTTCAGAAGTCCAGCATGGGATTCTTGCAAATTGTCTGATGCGAATACATCAACCAGATCCATTGAAAGGACTGGTACAGGAATGGCTTCCAACTCAATGGCACTATGAGATAAAAGTTCAGCACGACAGTGAAAAATCTTCTTCCAAACAGGATGCTTCAATTCCTCATTTAGCACATCCAGAAATGAGTTGAAGAATAAACAAAATGGTTCTAGCTGGGAATCAAACCAGCTAAACCAGCAAAGATAAAGCTCCATATCATGCTCGGTAGCTTGCTCTACTGCCCAATTAGCTGCAAAGAATAGCATTTTTTCAGCTGATTCAGAGTTGAACTTTCTTTGGCTGACCTTATTTGCTCCCATATCTACGGAAGCCATCGGAAACATAACAAGATTCAATCTTCTCAGATCTGTCAGGTAAATCCTCTCAGAACCAATAGCAGCAAGGGCTTTATCTTCTGAATACCTATTTGATGCCAATGAACACGCACGCTGAGCCCCAAGAAACTCCAAATACATGCAATTTTGCCTCACAGAGGTCTCCTTTGAATAAAGCACAAAATCCCTCGCATTCAAGGGTTTAGGCCATCCACCTGGCAAACAAATTGATGAAACTTGAGAGTAGTCATCACCATGCAAGTCCAGCGGTGAACAGATTGATGAATCTTGAGAGCAGTCATCACCATGCAAGTCCAGGATCGATAAATAAGAACTTGCTGCCTGATCAACAATATTCTTTCCTTCACCCTCACCCAAAGAAGAAAGATATGTGTGCTCCCAACTAACTTGAAGGCTCCAGATGGAGCAATTACCCCCAGTAATAAGCTGCTGTAATAACTGAATCCATCTCGCAAGTTCAAGATATGTAATTCCAACCCCAAGCCTTGCGCCTTCACGCCTAGCATAGATGTGGGCATTTGCCATCATGTCAACCATTTTACTGAGGGGAATACCAGAGAGGATAATAAATCTTTTTGCATCTCTCAGCTCAGCATCAACTGAACTCCTCTCAAAATCCTCATCAAGCAACCAAAAGGGTTGCATCAAATAAATTTCGACCCCTCTGTTTCGCATTGCTCGGGAAACTTCTCCAAAGTTGGGAATCACTGTAAGGAACATTCGAAATTGAGGATGTGGATGGAGAACAACAGGCTTACCATCCACTGTTCCACATTCATTCACGGTGATTGATCCTGACTGCTCAACTAAAGAGTTGATCCTATCCAGTACCTGTAGGTGAACAGAAAAACATGAAGTTTAGTGAGCATTCAAGAAACATATAGCACAAAATAGATAGCACTATCAATTAAAGAACTACAAAACCATCAGGAAAATAATATTCTACAAACCGTTGGATTGCAAAGATTCGCATTCTCTAGAACAATCCACTCTCCATTTTCTATTGCTTTGAGTAGTTTTCCAGTAATCCATTCAAACTTCGCAGAATACTGCCTTCTTGAACAACCTTCTTCCATCTTTCTGATATTCAACAGTGTTTTATCCAGATCCTTGCATGACCAAGCTACAGGTAGCTTTTGTTCCTCCAGATCAGACCTTAGACATTCAACAATCTCAACCAGCAAAGGAATAGAACTATGGCATCTAGTTCTCCAGTTTTCAACATCTACAGAGGTGGAACTGGTTGCAGGAGAGGAATCAATTCTAGATAAGAAGGTGAGCCATCTGGTAAAGATATCTTTTCTCCTAGCGGATACCTTTGGAGTAGATTCTGATTCAAGGCAGTACTCATTCATATACCTTTCAACTTGGGCAATAATGAGACGATAATTGCGAAAGGCATTACGTTGTTCAAAGCATCCAAGTAATTCGGATATATCAGTGGCAGACGAAAGATTTAATTCGTTCAGCACATTGCCGGTAAGCTGAGCAAGTAACCGGATCAATGAAGTCTTACCAGATGACGGTGGACCAACTAATATGCACAACCACTGATGCTTTACGCAATCAGCCACAGCTTCCAGGCTATTAAGCAACCCAGGTAAAACTTTAAGTTGATGATCAGTAAACCCACATGCCTGGTAAAGGTTCCTCTTGATGGATATATTCCCAACAACCAAATAGTGGGGATTGATTTGTACTCGTGGATACGGGTTTATGAATGGTTTAAGACCAAAAATCTGCTCATATATCCTTATCACTTCTAATCTATCAGCTGGTGTCCGCATTCTTTGCACGTAAACGGTATTCAGAAAGCAATCAGATTTTGACTTCTCATGTGCACCTGCAAAGTTTTAACATAGAATATAATCATCCTGATGGTAGCCTAAAAAGAAAAAGTTCATATACAAAAAATGCACACATCAACCTTGTATCATTTCGCATGATCGAATAACATCCCGCAAATTGAACTCCCATGGGGAACCATCTTGAGCAAATTTATGATATAACATCGTGTCTTCATGCAAACGTTTATTAAACAAAACCAGCTTGCAAAGAAGAGATCTATGTATTGATGGGTAGAGTGAACTACAAATGGATATGTAATCATCCTCAACCAGCTCATCAACATAAACCTATAACAAGACCAAGGTTAATTCGTAATAATTATAAAAATTAAATAACTTTGCGCAATTATTAACGGCACCAAAGTGACATGCCAGGAAATAGCAACAATGGAAAGTTAGAAACCTTAGTAAATCGATTGAGGAATGACTTTGGAAGACCTTTCCGTCCGCCACCCTGTGAAGAAGGATTTTGACAAGCAAAAACTCTGAAAGATGCAGGGCACTTAAAAGTACGACCTAATTCTGGGATGAAGACCTCAGCCCGATGATCCAAGATTGCATTCAAACCCTAACCAGCACCAACCACTCAATTGGATCAAACTTTTGTCACCAGATGAAGAATAAGGAGCAATATTAAATAACCAAATACAAGCCAAGAGATAAGGGGACAGAAATTTCAGAAATGAAAATCATACCTCTAAGACGGATTGTGGTGCAAGATTTAGTTCGTCCAGCAGAACCCATGATCCTTTCTTCAGAGCCTAAAACAAATTGAACATCAACATTTAAAACATTTTAGAAATGCCAAAAAAAAAAGGTGCTGATAATATTAGTAGAAAAATCAACCTGCAGCAGTATTCCATCAGACCAAGCAAATTGCATTCCTTCATCACTCTCCACAGGCAAATCAGACCCCAGTAAGTCCATTATGTCAGTCTGCAGCAGAGTAGCCGAAAATGCATGAAAGTCGGATAGCAGATAGAAAGAGGTGGATGATCCAGGTGCGTTAAACTCTTCATTCTTGAAACTAAATGGCATTTATGCCTCAATAGAGGAAGCCACATGTTTATGTGAGACAGTTTCTAAAACAATGAAGTAAACATTACCTGTTCAGATAAGTTTATTCTTATGACTGTATGCCCAGAAAATTTGCCAATGGCAGAAATCAAACCGGTCTTTCCAACACCAGGACTGCCTTCTAACAGAACTTGAAAGCACAAAAATTTCCTACGTCAGAAAATCTATCTCATGAAAAAGAAGTATCCTTCAAAAAATATCCAGTTGTGAAAATATGCATAGATGCTTGGACAAGTAGAAATGAACATCAATCCATCTCTGCCCAAAGACAGAAAATAAAAATAAAAGAATAAGTTATTACCATCAGAAGCAAAATAACAATACCTGGCTTTGCAAGCTGCATAGCACGGAGAACCCGCATAGCATTTCTACGGGTAGTAGGAGCAAGAAACTCGAATCCTGTTGCATCAGAATATTCATCGCCTGAACAAGAAAAAATAAGATTACATAAGCAACACTTCTGGTTTAATTAGGTGGTGATAAATCTTCAATGGAGGATGTAAATCCTTGTTAAGCAGCCAAATTATACTGTATGATAGTAAGTAATTGCTCATTGAAGTCTCAAAACTGATGCAGGTCACCATAAACTATTTCAGAAGCATTTAAAATATTTCCATGAAAAATAAAGGTATGAACACAAAAAAGTAAAGCTGTTTTGTCTTTCTTTCTACTCCCTCTTTCTACTAAGTTTGAAATACTTAACTGGCCCAGGAGTTCGTACGTTTCATATTAGATCCTCCAAACACAAGAAATTAATATTATAAATAATTTCTCCACTTCTTGATAGTCACATACATAAATTTCAACATCAAACATCCAAGACTTTTTCTTAGAACAGCCCCCAGTACTGGATGATTTTTTCCTTTCCACCAAAGTAAAATGGAATAGAACCACAAAATGGCAGTGTACTATTCTGAAGAGTAGGATATATCTCTAGAAAGAAATGATATACCAGAAGGTAGTTCAAATAAGATTCTGATAAGTGTTTTTGTTGCCAACATGACCTGCTTGTAGTATCACCTAGAACATTCCCGTCATTTTGAAAAACTAAGAGCCCTAAAGAATATGTAGCATAGAACATCTAAAGTTTCATGCATAAAACTCTCAGGAAAATAATTAAGAGGATTCAACACAAAAACTATCATTCACAGATATTAAGAGAATTCAGGACCTAACCAGCCCACTCTCCGACATGACTTAAAGGATTCAGCACAAAACTATCATTCACAGATATTGAGAGAATTCAGGACCTAACCAGCCCCCTCTCTGACATGACTAAGATATTCCTGTCAACATCAGACAGTAACTGATCGTGTTTACACAACAACAAATGTAGCTCACATTTTAACTAGCACAAATGCACACACCTTGCAGATCAAAAATGGACTCGCCAGGTTCAATCCTTGCACTTAAATTTTCACAACTTGTTAGATCTTTCTCAGATCAATGGACTGTTAGGAAGCTTTTGCATTGTGTTTACATTTATATGATTGCTTGTCCGAACATATTGCAAGTTTCTACTTGCACCAAATATTTTTCTACCCGTACGAAATTAAGATGATAATGTACTTATCATGACTGGAACTGACTGAACCTCTAAATATGCCAAGCTAATTGGCAGGAAAGAAGCTTAGTCAGAAAGGACGTGCAGGGGTCTCTCATAGAAAGCTTAGAAGTGATTGGTCTAAGCTTATAGCTGGTTTACTCTTTCATGAAAAGACAATGTTTATCTAAGAAATCGTGGCATGCATTTAAACCATCAAGATATTAAAATAGTAATACCATCTAGCAATGTCAGATAAGATTGAACTCAGATGCCATCATATGTAGATAAATCATAATACATTGTGTATATCTATCAATCATGACTGAGGTTTTTCTGCAGTTCTGAACCTATAAAATATCATGTTACAATTCTCAGAAAAGATTCAAGCTAACAACTCTGAGCCCAGATGAACCTGTAAACCCCATATCATAAAACCAGAAAACTGAAAATAAACGAGTAACAATATAAGTAAGCAAGTAAACAGATATACATCACTTATGATCTTCTTAAGTACGTCATCCTTGCAAAGTTTCAGTTCAGGAGCTAAGGAACATAAACAGGAAACAAAATTACCTCGTTCAATGTAGAAGGGATGAATGCCAAAGCGATTGTCACAAAGCATGCTATCAGCATCAGGGACTGAAGTAACGTGGGAATTACTAGAAGCACCCCAACCATAATTATCCAGTTTTGTGTTATTTGAGATGTTGAGATTGGGGTAATGTTCCTGTAGTTGCAAAATAAAAAAACTACAATTTAGCCAATGCATGTTGCTAAGAAATCACCACAAACATGCATAAGCTTGCAGGACTCATCGCAGATAAAACATCTAAACTGGTATTTTATGTCAGAAAGAAATGTTGAAAGCTTTAGAAAATAACAGAATAAGTTAAAAACCAAGTACACCTATCATCATGCATGCATTTGTTCGTTATCTATCTGTGGTCTATACTAGCAGAAAATAAAGCTCATAGGGTTTAAAATCAGAAACATCTCCACATTTCAGAAGAGAATTAAACCTCTAGCTGTTTCAGAAGGAAGGAAAGACATTTCTCCATCAACTCCACTGCATCACTTCTTGACAAATTTGTACCTGGAACCAATTAAGAAAATAGAAAAAGGTAGGAAAATATTAAGAAGACAAGCTAAGAATAAATTTTAGAGAAAAATATAAAGGAAAGAAAATGAGAGAACAAATCGCAATTTCAGCAGTCCCCAAAATTAAGAAGTAAACTCATTTGACAGAGAGAGGGGGCAGAGTCAGCATAAAGTTTACAACTCCTAGAACAACTGAATAGAAGGACCAACATACAGTCAACACAAACAGAACAGAAGCAAAAGGAAGAAATGTACCGGCCACCAACACTTCAAGACTCTGTAAAGTTACTACGCTTAAAGAATAATCAAATGGAAAAGAGGTACGAAGGTACTGCCAGCTTTAAAGATGTTAAATAACCATATTAAGCCACATCATTGCTAAAAGACAGTTCTTCCGTCAGAAAAAAAAAGGAATTAACATCTAGTGAAGATTACAGTCTTCTAGGAAGATGAATCTCAACTAAAACGGATTGTATAAATGTATACCCATAAAAGAATTTAAAGATACCATTCATTCGTAAAGAGAAAACTGTACAAACAGCTATAGCATATGAATCCAACAAATCAGGTAAAAAAAAGAAATACCTAAGCCTAATCCGTCAAGCAGAACTAGGAATACTCCATGTAGTAATGCATATTCAGGTTGTAAAGATTCTTCAGTCACATTGATAAACAATACCCATGATAAAAAATCTCTAACAGTAAGTGTCCTCCCAGTTTCCAGATGGTTGAACCACTGCAGAACAGGAGGAAAAAACAGAACAATATCAAAAGATTGTTAGGAAAGCAAGTCATCAATTTGCAAGTGCCATGCTGCATAAGATTCCAAACTAAATTATGGAACACAATAGACAAGGGAAAAAACATGAAGCGGCACAGAGACCATAAAAGCACATACTTCCCAAAAATTAAGCATGATATACACAAATCCAGTTAGTTGTGGGCTTGCAATCCTGCAAAATCAAAGCAAACAAGAATGAAAAATCAACAAGAAAGACTCATCTAGAGAAACCCATTTTACCTATAAGGTTCAGAAGAACATTACCTCTCAAGGCCAATGGACCTGAGCTCATTCATGTCACTGACAGAAGGAACCCATATCTCAGTGAAGCGGTTCCGAAGGGCAGGTGATAATTCCTTCTTGCCATAATCACCACCAGGATTCATAGTTGCAAGAAGGAAAAAGTTTGGATGAGCAGTAACAATTTCCAAATCAGTCCCTCCTTTCTCAGCCAAGGACTGTGCAATTAACAGAACATGACGTTTAAAACAGGCATTTGAAAACTTAGAAAGTATTGCAGGGAATTCCATTGAAAATGAAACAGAAAAATGTAGTGATAAAGCACTAAGAGAAGGGCTGATCTAGAAAAGGAACACTTTAGCAACAGCCCAGAAGATAACAAGGCAAAGAAGAAGGCCAAACATAACTTCAAACAACATTAGAAAAATATTATCGTATATTAAATATAAGAACGAGGGAAATGAAAGAACAAATGAAATAATATGATGAATACCAACACCAGGCACAGGAATTGAAAGGGACAACTTTTCAATAGCAATATGCTTCACCAAAAGCAAAAAGAAGAAGGGTGGGGGGGAGTTGGAGAGAACAGTAGGTGCAGCACATTCCAAATAAACATGAATACCTGAAAAGAGAAATTCTCTGATTAAATATGAGAGAAATGAATTTTGATGCCGAAGCAAAAAGAATTCACCAATTAATTTACTCACTCAGCAGCATAAAACCAGCACCAGTGAAGATGAATATACTACAAATCATCACTAGAAATACTTAGTTTCCTCCAGCAACAAGAAAATTAATTCGTCTATAGCTGTAACAGTAAAATTTATTAGTCACACATGAAAGGCAAACACGAGAGGTAAAGTTCCGGCCTCCAGAAAGTAAAGTAAAACCAAAACAATTTGCCGAGTTCAAAAACGTTATCTTTTATGATCTCTTTACTTTGCATCAAACCCCCACTGACATGCCAAGTATACAAGTGTCCGTGCAATTATAAGTTTTTTGGTCACTTCAAAATTAATCTCAACCCCAGACTCTTAAGACTTAACTCTAGCGGCTCTATATCCCATTCACATTTATCAAGTCTCATCACACGCAAATCAAAACAATCATTCCTCTCTCGAATTTTGTGGACACTTATTCCAGTGCATAAGACCAGCAAAACTAGGTATACATATTTCATAAGTATTTACAGCAAGAAAACCCACCAACTTTCTCTCTGGCTCCAAAACACTGTTCAGTCTTTCAAGCACGCTGTCATCAGCCAA
Organism: Rauvolfia tetraphylla; assembly: GCA_030512225.1. Lineage (NCBI taxonomy): Eukaryota > Viridiplantae > Streptophyta > Magnoliopsida > Gentianales > Apocynaceae > Rauvolfia > Rauvolfia tetraphylla. Next base: position 1,051,639 of record JAJQKT010000005.1, read on the forward strand.
AGAAATTTCATCGACAAGAAACAAGTTGCCGTTCTTCATTGCTTCAACAAGGGATCCATCTTGCCATATAAAGATGGTCAGCCACTTATGATGCAGCTTAGATAGATCCACCACAGTCCTCTCAATATGCTCAAGTTCTTGTACGTTAACATCAAGATCAGAAACCAGAGCCTGCCTGTAATTGTTTATGATCTTCGACAATTTCTCAAGAGTCTGCGAAGCTTGATTAATATCTAAAGAAATTTCCTGGCAAAAGAAAAAAAAGAAAAAGGTGCATGAAGAACGCTACTACAAATGCTTTCAGGAGAAAAAAAAATCCTTCATAACCCAAAGAAACAGAGAGAAATCTACAGAATCTCCAGGATAATTGAGGATAGCTTTGGAATTCATCAAATCCTTGCATAGACTTTTGTAGTCTGAAATAACACTTGATCTATCACGTACAGGATAAAAACCCTGTTCAATTATCAATCAAAACATAGGATTAGAATAACTCCTTAAGAACTATGAGAAATAACAAGCAATGGAAACAACAATGATGACTGACAACCCTATACTGCCACCAGATTCCTATCAATATAGCCACCTCTTCCCACAAAGAAATATGAACTTTACATTAAAATGCTAAAGGAAACTGACCCCAAGAAAATCAGATGTCTCTGTATACTGATGGCAATTCAGAATGTGTAACCTGGACTGCATAACAAAGCTAAGCAGCTGACAGACAGTTGTTTTTCCTCCACCAGTTTCACCAACAAGGAGAACCGGTTCACGCATTTTATAGCAACGCTCAACAAGAAAATACAGTCTGCACATACTTCGAGTCCAGATGATCTTATTCCCAGCTTGAGCCTCCTGAATTACAGTATAAAGCTTAAAACTCCCAGTGATTACTTATCAAAGATTTCTCCATATAAAACCCTCAGTGGACAAGAGAAATGAAATAATGTAGTGTCATCCAAAATGTAAAGCACTTTTAGCAACATAACTAAGAACTCATCACTGGAACAATTTATAAAAAAGCAAGAAGACATCCAAGGGAAGAAATTAAAAGTTAAGGAATTTGATTAAATTTTTTAACTTTAAATTACAGTAATGGAAGCAAAAGTCTATGCTGCAAGAATAGCATCTTTGTCTTTAGGAAATGCCAAACTAAGATTCATATAATCCTGCTCAATGCCCAATTGACTGCATTTCCATGACATTGTATATATAAGACATGCTAATATGAAAGACAATCACAGTATTTTAGGACAAAATTCAGGGAGTTTACCTTGGAAAAAATCAGAGTATTTATTCATAAGAGAATGATTTAAGAGAAGCCATCATAATTTTCAAAATATTTACACCTAAAGCTTACAACTTACCTTTTCAACTTACAATAAATGATACGTCCAATAAGTAAATGGATAATCGATGAACCCCAAACTATCATACTAATGTTGTTCTAGTCTCTGAACTCTAGTTTCTCAGCAAGTGGCCCTTCAAACTTTCCAAATATGCCATCACAGTCCTGAATCAGTTCGTGTTACCGGATTTATCCAACTTTTTCACTTTGAAAAGATTAAACAAATATTCCGTATTTGCTCCAAATTTGGACCATAGAGATACATACAGATAGAATTAAATGCAGGACATGTTTTTAAAAATTATATCTATAGCTTTCTGGACTGACTTTAAAAATTAACGAATTTCTGCTCCCTATCAATTATCAATTGTAAAAAGGAAAAGTCAAAATCCAGTTGCTGCATATGCATTAAACTTCAATAGGCTGTATCCATGATGGAGGTATTAATTGTTAAAATTCTAACACCATGGCTCTTGGCATACACCCTAAGCCATTATTATTAAAACCAAGCCCAATCCAATTTTTGCTGCGTACAAAAATATTTAAGCTTCTATACGATTAGTGTGCTTGAAAGGGCACTCAAGACATACCTTGGCAAGAAGCAACCAATCAACAGAAATAAATTAACAAAAAAAATGAAGGAATATTATCTAAGAAGTATTAAATTATACAGGTTAATTGCATTTATGATAAACATATGCGAGCACAAAAGAACATAACTCACCTGATACACAACCAGCACATATACATCATACATTATCAAGTAAAATGTGACAAAGGGAGCGTACAACATATATGATCCTCAGTAAAGATAGTATAATTGAGCATCACAATCCTACTACTTGTAATCAGTATCTTCTCCTTATGGGATAAAACAAAGGAAATAAAACAAATATGGTGACAGTTTTCTGAAATGAAAAACAGGATTGCAAAAGAAATCTCAACCATCCCATTAATCAGCACGGAAAGGAATATATGGGAAATCCTGTTTCTAGTTGGACGAAAGAAGGTCTAACCATCTAATAAAGTACACTCATAAAGCACCAGTGCATATTCTAAATAGAAAATATTTGTGAAAAGACATGCACAAACAGGCTTCGGTATCATTAAATAAAGTTTACCTGCTTATAGAAGTCATCTTCGGCAAGTTTAACTCGCAAATGTCTCTCCAAAATTTCTTTAACAACTCTCTTCTCATTATTGTCACGCAGTCTTTCAGCCAGCAAATAATAGCCATCACGAGCTAAATCCTCATAAGTGCTCCCAAATACCTGGAAACGACCAGCCCACCTAAACAAGTCACGTGGAGTTATATATCCTTGTTTTCCAGCAAAAACCTTACTGCCCTGCCTATGCAACTGCAACTCTTTCATGACATCAATCATTTTCTTGGCATAGCTCTCAGGAATTGCACACCTCTTCTCCAAGATTGTACTCAACTCACCCTGAGGTATTTCATCAACATGGATCTCTACAAAACGATTACGGAATGCCCGAGAAAGTATTTTACGTCCACCATAGAAGTTAGGCGGATTTTGAGTGGCAAAGAGCATAAAATCTGGATGTGCACGGATAATTTCACGCAGTTCAGGTACAAAAAGTTCCCTGTTGTCATCAAGCAGCCTGTTCAATGCTTCCAAGACATCAGATGGAGCCAAGTTCAGCTCATCAAGAACTATCCAATGACCCTTCCGGACAGCCTTAACAAGTATGCCCTCATGGAAAACAAGCTTTCCAGTTGAATCAGTGATATAAGATCCTAGGTACTCCTGAAGATCAGTATGTTCATGGTTATTGATTCTCACAAACTCATGACCAGTTATTGCAGCAAGATACTGAACTAGACTGGTCTTTCCACTGGAAGTTGGTCCTTGCAATAAAACAGGATATCTTCCAATAAATATAGCACGAGCAAGGTTAGTAAGATGCTCTTTAACAGTCTTCGTCAGAACATAGCTCTCCAACAGAGGATCAGGCTGAGAATTTCCCCTAACATTCAAATAATTATCAAAAGGCACCTCTTTCGGCATTTTTCCTCCCAATAAATATGAAGAAATTGACTGGTTCATTAACTTGGCACTAGGTTCATCTAACAAAGTCACAAAAAACATGCAAAACCCATCATATAAAGCTTTATAAAATTCAAAATTTCTCCTTGCCTTCCTAGTGTATTCTAATGCACGATAAAGGGACCTCAAACTAAATTGTGGCTTCTGATTCGCACCATCCTGCAACCTCTCTTCAGACTCCCTCTTTGCTGCTTTGTAAAAGTTCACTATCTTATTATCTAGTTCTTTTTTTGAATTGTCATCATCCAAATACTGTTTGATAAACAAAACCAGATCTTCATCATCCAACACCTCATCAACAAAATATTCTGTAAATCTGCTCCTTAATGAGAAAGGCAAGTCTCTCTTACCAGCATCAGTTGCCGGATTCATGCAGGCAAAGATACGAAAGTTGGGATGTCTAAATACATAGTCAATATCACCCCTTTCAGCCAAACACAACGATCCCTTCTCTTCTTCAAGGACACCAATAATTCGCTGCAGAGTTTCTGGAGGAGCCAAGTTAATCTCATCCAGCAATATCCACTCACCATTTCTGAGTGCACTAACAAAAGCGCCTTCTACAAATGAAAAGATCATTCCATCAGAGCCACAAATTTGTCCACGTGCCCTTTCAAGTTTAGATGAAAAACTCTCCCAAGCTCTCAACACTTCTTCACCTAAAGGCCTCTTCCTTTTGGTACCAGAACCAGATCTTCCTATTTCAACAATTTTTCTAACACCCTTCTGAAACCCAGTCAATAACATCTTCCATTTCTTATCAACAAGACATTTTCTTAAGCGTGCCAAAAATTCTCCATTATCCTGAAAAGAGATACCCGATAACATTTATTGATGTATGAACAGATGAATTTTAAAGGAAAAGGGGAACTCTAGTGATATATACCTTTGACGAAAATGTACTGGTGAAAAGATTTTCGAATTCTTTATAGAGAGGAATCAGAACAAACTGAGCATCAATAGGTCTGAAACCCCCTAAAAGATCTGCCACGTCGCTTTGCTGGCTCAAATTCTGGCATGTAAAAGCAGAACAATTATATATGTTTCTACAGCCACACCAAGAATCAAAGAGGTTACAATTAACATACCAAAACTACTAGCTTTTGAGCAAGCCTAGCAGCCAGATTTTGTACAAGAGTGGTCTTCCCAGTACCAGTTTCACCAACCAAGAGAACAGGCTCATTCAACTTAACAGAGCACGCAATTCTTTCAAGAACATGAACTGAGCTACGAATCTGAACAAAAGGCTTCTTCTCAGAACCCACCTGGAAACGACAAGTAATTATGAATTTTAACAGGAATTTGGCAACATAATGCACAGTCAAAACCATATCAAAAACATTGCTCACAGTCACTTGAGACCGATGAAGGGTAACTCGTCCAATACATAAATCAGAACCCATATCCTGCAGACAGTTTTGCAGATTTGAGAAACAAGTGATTTGATACTAGAAAAGATTACTAATTTAAGATAAAGAAGACACGGACTTGAATCACAGGCTTATTCACAGGATACAAAGTCTCCACATCGGGAATTGTCCACAACCTTGCTATCTCTTTCATCATCTTCAATCGGTTTTCTGCCGAAGTTGAGTAGGCAGCAAAAATATCTACAGCCTGGAAAGCAGACATCAAGTTTCATACCCAGCCAGATAATGCAGACTCAGAAACAGAAAAAAATATGAACCCAATCATATCAAACCTCTTTATATATGCTGCTACATGCAAGGGATGACACAAAATCTCTTCCAAATGTCAAACCTGAATCCACAATTCTCTTGCACCATTTTAGTAGATCTCTGCAATTGCAAAAACATGAAATATATTATTACATCATCTCCAGGGGTCTATTTTCTTTTTTTCTTTTTTCCCCCCCTGTATCTGCCACACCTACAAACTGACGGCTACCTGACAGAGAACCTGCCACGAGAAATTAAGGAAGCAGTAGTTCCATGTGGAAATGCAGCAAGCTCGTTCATCCTCTGGAACGTTTCTGCAAAGTTCCAATCTCAGACACAACTTAAGCAGCAGGGACAAATTTCTATCCTATAATCGAAATCTAACCTACCAATAAGTTTTTCTGCCAAAGGCTCCAGTTCAGGATACCAGGCGTTGACAATATCCAGCAAATCCTTGTCTCTTGGAGGTCTGACTGTTACTCTTCGCCAAAGATTACCAAGTGAATTCTTTCCTGTCAGAGTAAAGAGAGAGAGATTCAAAACCACAGGCCAAAGGAGAAAAATGCTTAGGTAGCCATCAAAGAGCACAAAAGATTCACTCATTGCTATATATGTCCAAAGAATAAAAGATTTCAGTTGTTAGGGGAAAACACAATTTTGAGACACATTTGCTTTGGAAATAAAGAAGGCCTTTTTGAACATAAATAACGACTCAGCCATTCATTTCACATATATAGTAATATAGGTACCAGACTCAATGCACAAGAATGGCACTTACACCTGTTGATGGTGCTTCAAGCATTCTGTGATCTAACGAATTCCAGAAGTAACATTTCTTTAGGGGGGAAGAAATTCCTGCTTCCAATCAGTCAATGATGAATTGAAAGACATTGCAGGGAATACGTACTTCCTGCTTCCTAATGTTTGTCAATAGTCTCACTTTGTTTACCATCCATGTGATTGCTGCTTAATATATTTGCTCAACTAAAGCAAGTTATTCTAGTATACATTTAATCATTGCTTTCCAACAAATAACACAATCAAATAACCATGTTCTTGAAAGATGGACAAGTACACAAATAAAAAGAAATGGCACATGCACCAAGTTTCTTGAAGAATAGGAAACATAACGCACATATCAATGTTCCCATTACAAAGAATATAAAAGGATGAAGCTCTGAAATGAGTAGTAGCTTTCCAACTTTTGATATCGAAGGAATAACATGAGCATTACTGACACCTTAAACAATTTTAGGGGCCAGATGTCTCCACAGAGGCATTGGTAGCTCATATGTATAAATGACATTAGCAAACATTGAGATTAATAGGTGTACAGTCAAGAAACAGATCCAGCTAGTTAGAAAATTTTGTAGCTGAGGACATGGAGATGGCTATAATTCAGGCATGTGGATCATGGCCAAATATCACAATAGAACTTAAAAGTTCATTTGATATACAGGAACAGAAGGATAGAAATCACAGGCAAAAGCCCTCCAGAAGGAAAAGTTTGATGTAAGAACCTTCTGCTGCAGATGGCACATCTAGCTTTGAGCTTGAGACTGTGGAGAAAAGCCGGAATCGTTCATGTACCCTTATCTCCTACAAAAGTCCGAAATAATCAATATCCTCAAGTGGAAAAGAAATTGCATGCACAGGCAGACAAAGGCATGGAAAATTCAAAAAGCAGAAACACATCCAAACTTTCAAAACCAAGTTGTGTCAAATTTTTTTAACGTACTCTAAAAGAAGGAACAGAGAGAAGGTAAAGGGGGGGAAGGTTTAATCAAATAATATACCAGAAAGAAACAATAGGCATGGACAATTTGCCATCTATCATGTGCAAGACACTTAAAAAGGTTGGGAAACAGGGATACAACTGCTTACTGAGAGATGCAATCACCAATTTTATGTTATTTTAGGGAAAAATAGTAAAATCAATTTCAAATGTACAAGCTAGTACCATAAAATCCTTGAAGTTACTAGAAGTACAGTTAGAAGATGAGTACCTCCCCATGGCCAGTTAAAATTGTACTTGCCCCCTCCAGTAGACATAACAAGATTGACTGAACATCAGGTGGTGCTTTATCAATATCCTCAAAAACGACCCAACATCCATTTGAAACAGCCTAAAACAAAAAGATAATTGTTACTCACTACCATGCAGAGCTGAACAATAATGAAAATGTGTAAAAGCGTAGCCAACCTGTGCAAGAGAACCAGGCTGCCATCTAAATTCTCCAGGCTGTTCCGTACAAACATAACTTCCAAGTAATGTCTTACCATCGATTTGCTCATCCATGTGAATTGATAATACTGACGTTGACAAGGGGGTAAGATTAATCCATTTCAATCAAAAAGAAGAACAGGAGAACACAACTACAATGGTTAAGTGTTCTTGCCCACCCCTTTAATTCCTTTCATCTGTTAACTGCTGAAGACATACATACCTTGGCTCCCATGATCCTGGGCTAATTTGTTTATGACAGCAGTTTTTCCAGCACCAGCAGGGCCATAAAGCAGAACAGGCCAACTTTGACTCACAGCTAAGAAAACCACCTCAAAACTTTTTCTTATTGCAGCTGTCAAGATGAAAGGATTTCTGCTATTCCTGCACAGACTAAAAGGGTTAAGACACCACTATATTTGAACCAATTCAACCAGCAAAAGATTAGGGAACCGTGAATTTGAGGAGGGAGACATATAAATGAAGCCTGGAGGTAATACTTCGTAGGACACAATTCAAACAGCAGAAGCGAATTTTATTTTTAAAAAAATTCACAAGATATTGGTCGAGCTCATTAAGGCCACTGAAAACACGCGCATACTTAAACATATTTGTGCATACACGCGTGTAACTGCAATACGCAATACAAGCATACCCTCCTGTGCCAGTAACATTAATGAATTTGATTGGTTACCTTTTGGTTATGATCAGGACAAAAAAATTGACAAGGTTAAACGTCAAGTCATAAATATCCCCATAGGTCTAATATTACATTAAAGAAGTGTAATCCCATTGTTATAAAACTGAAAAGTATTCAAACATTTCAAGGATATTAGTTTGTCGATGATTGGCCTTCAGTTTGAATGTTATGGTGAAACTACTGGATACCATTGTTGATGATCAGCCTTAGTTAGAAAGTTATGATGCAATTTCTGGACAGTGGACACCACATTGCAAAAGGCACTTAAAAGAATTTATACATTTTACTTCCTACAAATATTCCATACCATGTCATCTGGAGACTACTTCGATTTTGTGCAACATTGTCATGTAATTCTGAAGAGAACACATGTGCAAGACTTCTTCCAGAGGTCTCTGAATAATTGCTTCTGTCATATGCAGGACTTTCAAGAAACCACCCAGCTCTCTCCAATGACACATCTTGACAAAATTCATACCATCTGGAAATTGCATGAAAACAGGTAAAACAAATGAAACTAGTTTTTCATAGGTAAAAGGAAACAAACTAGTATACTCAATTCCGCCTCTGAAACAGGAAATGGAAAAAAACTGTCCATACAGCCCAGTAGAGAATATTTTATTCATCCCCTAAGGACTCTAATTCCAGAACAGCAATTCATTCAAGTTAACCGAAAGCAGTAGAATATATTTCTGATCTCATCAGATCGAGTTGGATGCATTGACCACCTGAGCCAACCCCAGTTTAATGACAGGCTACTGCTTCCAGTTTAGGAAATAATCTTCACGGTCCTAGATCCTTATGAATATTACATTATTCTGCCAGGATTATGATGCCAATAACATATTCTGGTTGAACAAAGAACATTTATAATATCCACACACACACCAATTACATTTAAAAGACTAACCGTAATAAAGATGAAAAAGCTTCTCCAGGACCAAGACTGAAGTTTGAAGATGTTCTATCTCCTGTCTTCAGAACAATTGATAATATCTGTATGCTAGACCACCTAATGTCAGTGACATTCCTCTTCAACTCCTTGTCCTCACCAAGCTTGATATCTACAAAATGATGCACAAAGTCCAAGAAATAGGACCAGTCCCAGAATGTGGTGAACACATCAGGCTTTGCCAAAAGGAAACGATACGATATCTGTACAACCTTCAATAGACGAATTCCTGCCTAATTGGGAAAAAGATAAACGTGATTGTCAAAGTATTAACCAGATTCTAGATAGGCAACAATAAGAAGAAGAAGTTGTTGCTACAATAAATTCGCATCGTATAAGAAACTAAGACCAAAAAGATAAGGAGAAGAAGGATGAAGAAATGAAATGTAGACAAAGTATTTCAGATGGCGAAATATCAAAACAAAGCCTAAGATAACAAAGAACATACCCTAGCCAAGTCTTTGTAGACCAACTCCTTCAACTTAATCCTTTCAAATGGTGGGGGTGCAATAGTAAAATAATCCAACACAGGCCTGCACCAAGGAAAGAACATGTTAGTTGGACCCAACTATAACCAACAAAGGTATGTGTTTCATTCATCTCATGCCTTCCGTGTAATATAAACAGCATGCAACAACAACATAAGAAGGTTAAAAGAATTACAAATTGATGAATTTGTCCTACAAAGGATTGGCCAAACCCACATTGATTTGACCAGACATGCAAGCAACTCAGGAAAAAAACCCAAAACTCCAGTAATGGGTAAGATCACAAAGGGCACATCAATAGAGGAGGGGGGAAAATGCTAAACAAAAATTTTGGCTTACCCCAATAAAGAAGGAACCAAATCTAGTGCTCGACAAAATGCTAGGCAAGCAAGCTCATGTAGACTCAAACCTTTCCCACTTCTAACATGAATATCAAGAATATGCATGAGTTCTGCACTGTCCAAATCTTCAACCCTTCTAAGAAATTTATCCTCATCGGATTCGAACATGTAATCATCTGAATTTGAGCGCAAATCAGGTACCAGAAGAAGCAAATCTACAGCCCTTCGAACAATCCTCTGCACTATTGGGCGGAAACATCCCAACATGGGAATGGTATAGTTTGGATGCAGAAATAACTCCCCCAGTGCCTTCACTACCTCTTCTTCCGTCACGTTTTCTCCCTGAATTACCATCCCCAGACATGCATATATAAGTAACAAATTTAACAACCAAATAGTTACAACTATACCGGTAGGCAAATTTTACGAGACAGACTGAAACAAAAAGCAGAACCTTCTGTAGTAAATATTCGAACTCGGGAACATTAGCAAGCCTTGGATGCCGAGATATAAACCTCTGAAGCTCGAAAGCAATCCGGAAACTCTCATCCATTGCCATGACGTCTATTTTACAGTAGCCAAAGAATAATATGTTGAAGAATCAAAATTTGCACCCTTTTACGGAAAATGACCTTCAAACTTCCTGGTGCACGGGAACATAAAAGTGTTTGTCAGGAGTGATACCAACCAATTTCCCAGAAAACGATCAACGATTCAGTAGCAGTTAGAGAACTTACTGAAATTCAACTAATAAAGCAATTGGGGTTCTGCACACTGTCTTGCCTTTATAATGATTAATCAACAGTTATTTGAGGGCTTAAAACTTGTTTCTTTAGTCATACAGCTTCGTCTTCACTTCTTTTTGGTTTTTGAAGGGAACCAGAGATCATTAAAGTTGATAACTTTATGGACCATTAACAGATGGAGAAAACGAGCATGAAGGACTGACCTAGGATTCGTATTGGTCGCTGATTATCTCTGGCTATCTCTGTTTTTCTGGTTTCCTTCTCTGTTTATTCCGGTTTCTTGATTGTCCCCAAGGTTCAGGGTTTAGGGTTTAGGGTTTAGGTGCTTAAACATTCCCACCGTTTTCGCCGAATCAGGCAGCTGCGGTATATGTATACCTTTTCTAGAGTTTGGATCGGGTCGGTGGGTGGGGCTCTCCCAGCTGGCAATGGGTGGGGTATTGGGTGCATGCCAACAGCCAAGAGGCAAGAGGCTGCTCGGTGGGTCGGGTTTATATTGAACCGCCTCGACCTGAAGCTAGAAAAACGGACCCTTTCCGTAAATATTGCTCGCGCGCATAAGATGTTTTCATTAAAAAAAGAAAAAAAAATTTCCAGATTCGATGTCTTCATCTCCATTTTGTGGTGTTTTTGAGATATAGTGATGGCCCAGCTCAGATTTTACTTTCTTTTAAAACAAAAATGTATTACTCAGCACAAACAAATTACTACAAGTTATTCCGTAAAATAAAAAAAAACTTCTTAAAAATGTCCACAATAATCTTAATTTCTTAAAATAAGTATACGCATTAAGTAAGAAAAAAATCCTCTCATACAACTTTATAAAATTTGTCGATCATTATATTTTTTTGTAATATCTATCTAATAATAAAATTGTATATAGTTTAAATTTAATATTTTTTATTTTTAAATTTATAAAATAATAAATATAATTTAAAATAAAAAATGTATATTAAATTTCGTTACAAAATCTAATCAAATCCAAATACACCCTAAATAAAATCCTCCACGCACTCGCATCCTCAAACCTTGCCGTAAATGAATATCTTCCATTTTTATTAATACAGTAACAAAATTAATCAATTTTTTAAAAATTATTTTTTCTCTCTCTCTCTCTTACCCAAGGGTTCTGCATTCCGTTATGTGGTGTTAGCAAAACTTGATGTGTAGTTCTACCAATACTTGACAGAATTTATTTAAAAAATTTTACTCTATCTATTCTATTTAAATTGATAGTGTTTGACAAGATACGAAATTTTATGTATAAATTTAAATATATTATAAAAGTAATATAATATAATAAAAAATATTAAATATATAAGGCAGCGAGTACTTTATATTAAATTTAAATATATAAAAATAATATATAGTATAATTAATAATTAATTAATAGTACAAAATATATTAAAAATTTCTCTTTTATAGAAAATATTAATTATATTAAAATATTTTAATATAGTAAAAAATCAAATAGAATAGGAAGTATTTTTTAAATATTATTTGTTAAATATTATTAATAAAATAGTTTATGTAATTAAATATTTTTATTTTATAATTATTAAAAATATAAAATTTAAAAAATACGTAAATTCTATCACGACATACAAAACTCCATATAGTTCGTTAAGAAATGGTAAAAGCATACATAGACTTTTACCACTTCTTGATAGTACTTTATAATAAAAATTAAAAAAAATTTAAAAATAATTATTTTTTATTATATATAATTAAACAAACAGCATATATCCATCTCAAAATAACAAATTTTACATGTCTCAATCAGTAGGTGTGAATTATTTATATCTTTATGCCCCCTAATCGGATCAGTGCGGATTGCGTTTTGGATCCTGGGTTTTATTTATAATAAAACCAGCTCCGTTATGAGAAGTCTCATTGTCTTTGCACATTCTTCAACTGAGCGGGCCACCAGAGAAACACAGCAACATCTCAGCCCGCCTCCACACCTTACCCCTCTCAACAATGGCGGCTTCCGGTCTCCTTAGATCCTCCTTCCTCTCTTCTCCATCGCAAATTCAACCCCACCAACCCACCTCTAAACTGTACGGCACCCACTTTACCCCCATCAAAGCTACCGCCTCATCCTCTTCATCTGATCAATCATCCTCATCTTCCGCCGCCACCACCGCGTCTCCTCCCCAAGTCATCAAGCATCGGCGTCCCACCAACGAGAACATCCGAGACGAGGCACGACGCAACAGCTCATCCCACAACTTCTCTGCCAGGTACGTGCCTTTCAATGCCGACCCAAACTCGAAGGAGTTCTACTCCCTTGAAGAGATCGTCTACCGGAGCCGCTCCGGTGGTCTTCTAGATGTCCAGCACGACATGGACGCCCTGAAGAAGTTCGATGGCGAGTATTGGCGGGCCCTATTCGACTCCCGTATCGGGAAGACCACTTGGCCTTATGGTTCCGGTGTCTGGTCCAAGAAAGAATGGGTCTTGCCAGAAATTGATAGCGACGACATTGTTAGTGCTTTCGAAGGAAACTCTAACCTTTTCTGGGCTGAGCGTTTTGGCAAGCAGTTTCTGGGCATGAATGATTTGTGGGTCAAACATTGTGGGATCAGTCATACTGGGAGCTTTAAGGACTTGGGTATGACCGTTTTGGTCAGTCAAGTCAACCGATTGCGGAAGATGAACCGGCCCGTGGTTGGAGTTGGCTGTGCTTCAACAGGGGACACTTCTGCTGCGTTATCAGCATATTGCGCTGCCGCTGGGATCCCATCCATTGTGTTTTTGCCCGCAAATCGGATATCCATGGCGCAGTTAGTTCAGCCGATAGCAAATGGCGCTTTCGTATTGAGTATAGACACTGATTTTGATGGCTGTATGCAGCTAATCCGTGAAGTTACAGCTGAATTGCCTATTTATTTGGCAAATTCATTGAATAGCTTGAGATTGGAAGGACAAAAGACTGCAGCTATTGAGATTTTGCAGCAATTTGATTGGGAAGTGCCAGATTGGGTAATAGTTCCGGGAGGGAATCTGGGAAATATATACGCGTTTTACAAAGGGTTTCATATGTGCAAAGAATTGGGGCTTGTTGACCGCATGCCAAGGCTTGTTTGTGCTCAAGCTGCAAATGCAAATCCACTTTACTTATATTACAAATCCGGTTGGAAAGACTTTAAGCCAGTTAAGGCAAACACAACTTTTGCCTCTGCCATACAGATTGGTGACCCTGTTTCTATTGACAGGGCCGTTTTTGCTTTGAGGAATTCAAATGGTATTGTTGAGGAAGCAACTGAGGAGGAGCTGATGGATGCCATGGCTCAAGCAGATTCCACTGGGATGTTTATATGTCCTCATACTGGTGTGGCGCTGACTGCATTGATAAAGCTTAGGAATAGTGGGGTCATTGGCCCAACAGATAGGACTGTGGTTGTGAGCACGGCTCATGGTTTGAAGTTTACACAGTCCAAGGTTGATTATCATTCCAAGGAAATTAAAGACATGGCCTGCCGGTATGCGAATCCCCCTGTGCAAGTCAGGGCAGATTTTGGATCGGTCATGGATGTTCTCAAAAAATACTTGTTGAGCAAAGATTCCAAGGGTTAAGAGCTTTTGAGCTTTTGATCATATTTCAGTCGATTCCGTCTTAGATGTTGTTCCTTATCCGTGAGTTTTCTGTTGGCTTTGTCATGTAGGAGTTGGATCATTTTGAATCCTCTATAGATTGAAGAGCGATGTATGCGAGGCTGCATATTCGTTTCTGGAGTTTATGCTGCTTTGACTATTGAACAATTTATCCTGAAGAATATTTCTGAAATTATTCATTATTTTTTCTTGCGGGGCGGGTGGGGCGAGTACAGGATCAAGCTTCTTTTTCATCACAAAATGGAGAAAGACGCTGTCGTGCTTCCTCTATCATATAGGAGAACAGGGGGGATCTAGGGAGCGGGGGATACAGCCAGTTTTTTCCAGAAATTTTGGCCCAGTGGGCAATATTATGAGCCATAATATTACAGTGACGTGAGATATTTGATTTTCCAATTCTGCCAATTGCGAAGAATATTTTTGCCATATTGAATTTGACCCCTTTCTGTCCATTTCACTACGATAGAATGACCACATAATGCCTTAACTACATTTAAAGAGTCCCCTTCCACAATAACCTTGGTGTGTCTTCTCCGATTAGCTTTCTTTAGGCCTAGTTTGGTTGGGTGGAAAAGGAGGAGGAAAAGATGAGAGGAAGTAAAAGAAATATTTTACTTTATTTGGTTCAGAGGAGAGAATGAGGGAAAGTAAATGTGGAGGAAGAGTTTTTCTTTTCCACATCAGTAAAACCAATTCATATCGGTCCAAGAATGAACGAATTAGGATTTATTTGGTCTTATAAGATTATTTGACTCTCTTAAAATATTATAAATTTTATCTATATATTATATTTTTAAAGTTTTTTTATTTATGAGTCTTTAAGTAGTATTCTTTTCTTTTTGAAAATTGTAAGTTTTTATGAGTCTAAAATAAACAAAATTAATTATCAAAAAGAAAATTTTTATATTATGTTTAAAAGTATTTTAAGTTTCGGTATAAAAATTTAATCATAATTAGATATTTTAACGAAAGGGTAATTTTATAAACATAACAAAATATTATCTCTATTTTTTTTATTATTTTTCATTCTAATCAAATAAGAAGAAGTATTTTTAATTTTTTCTCATCGTAACAAATAAAATTAAAATAAATACAAATAATTTGTTTAAAAATGTAAATGATGTATCTGCCCCTCCCCTTCCCCTTTGCGAACCAAACCAGGCCTTACGGTGAAAAGAGCTACAGAAGCTTTAGCAGCAAATGCAACTTCTATTAAACCTTGTTCCGCGTGAATCTCCAAAATTTCCCTTTCTCCATCTTTTATAATGGTAGCACTAACAGCTAACCTTTCCTGATTTAACGTAGCATCAAAATTAAACTCAAGGCATCCCATAGGTGGGGGTGACCAGGTTTGAGGCTCCGTTGCACTTACTTTGTTGAACTTCCTGCACAAAACAGCCTCCCAACATACCAAAGCAAGTCTTTTAATTAGCTTGAAAGACTCCTCCCAATCTGGTATTTCTTAAACCATGCACAACTCTATTCCCGATCTGCCATATGTGTTCCATTGCCACGGCAGCAAAGTTCAACATCTCTGATTTTCCTCCAAAGATATAGGAAATTCGTTACTGTTGTTGAGTAGCTCACGAATCCAATCCACTCCCTAACATCCCAGTCACTGAAAGCTTCCATAGCAATTGCCAACTAGAATTTAACCATAATGCCAATGTCAAGGGACAATAAAAAGATGTTCCATTGTTTCCTCACCTTCACCACATATCAGGCACCTCTTATCGCTCACTTGTGATAGAATCTTCCACAAGAAATGCTTGTAACGGTTACGGAATTGGAATTTTGAGGACAGCTCTGGCTATCTCCGGTGGAAAGTTGCGAAAAAGTGCCCCCGTGTTCCAAATTTTTAGGTCTTCTATCATAAGCTCTCTAACATGGATTGAAGGTTCAGGTTGCTTCAGATAGAGTGGTGGTTTGAAGTTCTCCAAGCTTGGGGCCCAAGAATCACTCCATGTTTTGAGCTGAGGGTTCAGAACCAATACTGTAACACAAGCCCTTCTGCACCAAATCTTTACACTTCCAGATCCCATTCCAAATTATACTTTGTGCTGACTGAAATTATTCGTTAGCCTTTGAGCTTTAAACCTCCCACTAAGTTAGGGGCTACCGTAGCATTGTCTTTAGAAAGATAATAACAAAAGGCTTCATTTTAATCGGTGTATTCAAGAGCCTAAACGTCACCTACATACTCCTCTTTCTCTGGGCTTAGTACATGTTTGATTTTACATTAACTTGACCATTAATGAGGTTGATTATCAAAAACCATAGTTGGGTTGCTCTTGACTGTCGTATCTTCTTCCTGAACATAGTCCTAGGACTTCTCATGTAAATGGAAGGCTGGTGGAAATCATGGATATTGAATAGACTATGGTCAGTAGGAATTGGGACTTTCTCTTCCCGCAGCTTACCCTTCTTGTTCTGTTTACTTGAGTATATTTTTTGTTTCTCAAGTATATTTTGTTCCTGAACTATCTGGTTGAAACTTTTGGTCATTCTTCTTGTCTATATCAATCAATATAGATTACCAAAATTAAGTATGAATTTGATGACCACTCTTGTTAGCTTTTTCTTTTTTACTTGAGTGGAATCACGGATGAGGATCAAAATATCCTGAAGCTTGGTTTTTCTGAGTCCTTAATCATTATTTCTGAAACCTCTGTTTTGGAATTGATTCTCTTCCTCGAAGATTACATCTTTGCTACTCGCATCACTTTGCGGTTTGCTTGTTAACTGCGATTGACATGGAATAACGCAAGTTATTTGCTTTGTAGTTTCTTAGTGTACCACCAAATGATACTCTGAAGCCTAAATAGTGTTACGGGCTGCAGCTCTTCATGGACAGTGACTAATTAATCATAGGTGACGAACTTTACGACTACGAAGTCCATATTAATGAACATTTCTGAGATAGTTTGGGGCATTCAGACAATACTTCTAAATAAGTAAAGAAGAAATGTCCAGCTGCTCAATCCTGTGTCACACTTGGAAGAAAGGATACTATTAGGGAAAAAGATCCATCCCATATAATTGCGGGTAAACTCTCGCCACATCAAAAGTGATCCGAACAAGAATATCAATAGATTAACATTTAGGGATCCAAATGGGATATCATTGCAATTTGACTTTCAGGGGCAAATGGAAATCGATTCCGATAGGGTACTATAAAAAACTAGTTTTTCAGCGTAAGATAAGAAGACATAGAGTGGCAAATTGCAGTTTCGACTCCACTAATGGAGAGCCCGTGACGCAACAACCAATTTCGTAGTGCCAGAAAAACTGCCACTGCGCATTCACGGACTGCACAGCCCTCTGATTCTGGATAAGAAATCTTACCGTATTTCACAACCTCGACGGTAGCCCATTTCTCTGCTCGTCGTTCGCTCCCTATTTATACCGAGAATGTCTTTCGAACAAATGCACCAAGCGACCGAAAGCTAAAGAGAGGGAGAGGTAAAATGGAAGCACATCAGAAGGTTGCCATTTTTGCGCTCTTGCTGATTGCTATTGCCACCCGCGTCGACATGTCGTACTCCCAGACCATTTGCAATATGTCTGGGCAGGAATTGATGGCCTGCAAGCCGGCAGTGACTCCGCCGAATCCACCCAAGCCTTCAGCTTCGTGCTGTTCCGGGCTCAAACACGCAGACATGCACTGCCTCTGCTCCTACAAGAATTCCAATGTGTTGCCCTCCCTTGGAATCGATCCTAACCTTGCCATGCAGCTCCCTCAGATGTGCAAGTTTCCTCATCCAGTCCGCTGCTAGAGTGGGGAAAGGAAAGCAACGTTCTAAATAATTGCATCCAACTACTGATGTTCCACGTAGCTTCTGTTTGTGTCCTGTTTTTATGTTGAATTTGTAGCACGCCATTGCATATTTATGAAGTCCAGTAATTGTGTATCTTTCTCTCCATGGCTTTGTGACTTCGTACTTCATTATTAATACGTAATCTCTTCAAATTGTTCGTTTCTGTTGAATCTAAATTTGATATCCCAGTCCAGTAGTCTGCGGTACATTGGTTTTAACGCAGACGATTTTCAACGTTACCCCGAGTTATATTTTCAGGAAAATCTCACGTTTGTGATGATGTCCTTGGTCCTCCTGTATTTTTACTAGGAACTGCCAACTTGTTGGAATTTTTCGGGCACTTGCCGGCATAAAATGGACATCCCACATTTAGATATTTGCGAGTGGTCTAACTACAGAAGAGGACCAGAGAAGACTTCAAGTCTTCGCACAAGTAGAGGGGCCTTACGTCTTCCATCGGTCGCCACACTCGAAAGATGATTGGAAGAAATCATTAAAGTCCAAGGACACGATAACCTGCTTTAGTTTAGTTCACATGTGACCTTCATGGGGGCGGCTTGGAAGTTGAAAGCGCACTTCTTGAAGAAAAATGGGGAAAAGATAACGCCCTCGTATAGCTCGGCTCTATATATTTCCACTACCGTGAATATAGCAGGAGCAACAAAGCTGGAAAACTTTTGTTATCTAGACTAGAGAGTATGGAGCAGTTTCGTAAGTTTCTGGTAGTGGCTTTGTTACTGGTAGCCATTTCCAGCAGGATTTCCCATGCCCAACGGATATGCAACATGTCCGGGGAGGATCTGATGGCATGCAAGCCATCGGTGACTCCTCCGAGGCCAACCCCACCTTCTGCAAGGTGCTGCTCGGCTCTCTCCCACGCAGACATTCGCTGCCTTTGCTCCTACAGGAATTCCAAGCTGTTGCCTTCCCTTGGTATCGACCCAAACCTTGCCCTTCAACTTCCTAACAAGTGCAAGCTCCCGCATCCTGCTCATTGCTAGAGAATATCAGTTTCCAAGAATCCTATCACTCTTACTCCTAAGTGTGCTTCTTGTAGTAATTCGCAGGTACCGTAAACCGTATGGTTCAATAATCTTCAGCGTAAAGCATTGCACGAAAACCGTGGATCTGGGTTGCTCTTTCCAGATCCCCACTTTGTTATGGTCATCGAATCTTGTTTTAGCTTGAAATAAGTTGTATTCCCTATTATATATGAAATCCTAATTTCGTCAATCCTGCACTAGCAAATGGATGCGCAGCGAACATTATGCGACATCTGGGAGATAGCAGATCTCCAGTTAGATAATGTATTGAAATATCTGATTCATTCAGTCCCGCTTATTTATATATAGGGGTAGTTTCAGAAAGTTTTGATTTTTGGTTTCTTCTCATGAAGGGAAGACAATTAAAACCCAGCGAATAAGTCAAATCTCCCAAGCATCTATAAAGGCAGTACCTCCTCATTCGTCCTTACCATACCCCAAAAAAGGGATCAATTGGGCTGGAAGGGATAATCTATATGCGCGTGAGAAAGGGACATATGAAGATTAGAGAGAGGTGATACTCATTCAATCTTTTGTCTTACTCACTCCAGAATGGGCTTGGATTGAATCAGTAAATTCAACAAAACAGATCTTTTGAAGTTTGCTGCAAAAATATCCAGAACGAGGTTCTAGGATTATGCTTCAAGTTTGGTTAAGGATGCCACTGGCACCTCATGGACATGGTAATCACTTAGGATCTCCTCTCCCAAATCCCTCCTTATTCTCTCCTCCATTATTTTTTGTTTGGATTTTTTTCACCCAAATTCTTTCCGATAATATTGCCATGTAATAATTATATTAAAAATTGATAAATTATAAGTCTTTTTATAAATATGAGAACTTTCAGGAGAAAAAATTAAGAATCATAAATGTTATTATAAATTATAAATTGGAGAAGAGCCTAGAGAGAATATAGTTCTCCGAAGACACTTACAATATTTTATTAGTGCGAGAGAGACTGAAAGAAAGAATATTATTCTTAAGCAATAATGTGTCTTATTCTATTTCTCTTAAAATTTTCATATTTTTTTTAGAGGTTTATATTTAAAAAAAATTATAATCATATAAGAATATTATATTGATGGAAAAGAGGATGAGAGAGAGAATGTGAGTGCCAGAAATATTGAAGGATCAAATATGGCGATTTATAAAATAATTTAATTTAGAAGTAGAATTATTAATATTTTGAATTGTGTTTGTTTTGGAAATCTTGGCAATGAGGTGGAGCCCAAACCAAAGATTTTTTGGAGAAATGGAATTCAAATAATACGTCTGTCTAAGAATGATGCGTTCTTCCGATGTCTAAGCAGACAGCCATGCGTTTAAGTTAGACAAGTCAAAAGATAAAATTATTATTCAAAGATAAACAAGAAAAGAAAAGAAAAGAAAATACCCGCCGCTGCTGCTGCCGTCATTCTCAGGCGACGAGAAGGAATGCAGCGGCTCATTCCTCCGGTTAGTTTTACTTCCCGACTTCGCTCAATTAGCTTTTCAATATTTGGGAGTAAAGATCACTATTTTCGCGTGTTCTTGATTTTCCCCTTCTTTTAGGTTTTGTTCATATCAATGGTTTTCGGTTTCTTTATAAGAATGTTTAGACATCTGAGTATTGCCAGCCATCTCTGAGAATAATTTTATTGTGCTCTTTTGTAAGCAACAGAACTAAGTTAATGAAGTTTCAAATTTCAATTTGGCTTAAGATCGTTTACTTCTTTTCTAGAGGTTGGAGAAATTTGTGTTTTCCGCAATGCTTTTGTCCGGCTTTGTCTTCCATAGAAACGTTTAGCACTGCATATTGGTCGTTTTGAATTGGTCGAGCTGGTTTCTTCGCTTGTTATGCATTGCAAGGCCGAATTTTTTAGCTTCCTCCTGCATTTGGGCTTTACTCCTTAATAAAATATGGGAGCCGGGAAGGCTCTAGTTTGTATGTCCATGTAGAGAATGACTTTCAATGATGTATATTTCTTGCTATTTTTCCATTGATACTTCTGCTACTTCAGTTGTTGGTTCACTTTTGGGACACAAATCTTGTTGTGACTTGTTTGCTTTGGCACCACATCTCTGTTTAACCGGTAATGTGCAATTCTTGTTTTCTTTATATCATCTTTTCAGAGTTGATCTTCATATAAAGTTTTCCCTTTCCCTTTTGTAGGTCAGGTAGCATCTCATTTGATATTCTAAAGCCCAAAATATGTCTGGACTATAAGAGGTACGCAGAACTCTTTTTATTAACTTCATTGGGGTAACATGCGGAGCCGAAATAGATCAGCAACAAGACCTAAGAAAGCGTCCAATTCTGACAATAGCACTTCGATTGATGACCAGGAAATGTAAGCTTGTTTCTATAGGAAGCTTTTTTGATATTTACTTTGTAGAGTTCTGATGGTAATTCCTCTGTTACTTCCATAAATATTTGTAGTTGCTATGAAGGAGAAAGTCTTGCTCCTCTGCTCAAGCTGATAAAGAGGTTAGTTTGAGGAGTTCAAACGCTCATACATTCATTTTATTGTGGACCTATAGTGCTAGTTATTTAACTAATCTTTTCTATTACAGTGAGATAGACTCTGCCAGGAATTTGGATAACACTTTACCTGAAAAAGTGTGGATTAAGGTTGGTTATTTCATTCCTTTTTCTTTTCTCAGTTGCTGATGTTCTCTTTTGATGCTACGTGGTAAAAGCAGCAGATATGAGCATGTTGCATAGTGGCTGGTTATTTAATCTTTCTTCATTTTATTTTATATTTATCAGCAACAATTTTCAATAGGGGTCAATGAGGTCACACGTGTGCTTGAACGAATGCAGCCTACTACACCCAAATATTTTCCTCACAGGCAACTTGCAAACGGCACTGAGAATTTTAAAACAGCTCCAGTGCAGCTTCAGGTTATTTTCCTTTTTTTCTCATTTATTTTGTATTTGCATAGTCATAGCAGTCTGTCACATTCTATTAATCTTAGATATATGAGAAGTAACTGCTTATTTTGTTTATTTATGATTGAAAATGTCTTCGTCTTCATAAGGCCTTGTTCTTTACAAACTGGCTGAATCTGTTAAAATGAGTATACTGTTTGCTGTAGTAATGTTCCTTTTATTCCAATGGTATCAGCCTGTGCATTATATATACTTCAAATTCTGTGTGACAAGGATCTAAGTGGCTTATGTGTTTTAGCCTCTATATGCATACCCATTATCTTGCGAAATAAAATTACTTATCTAGAATGCCAGTAAGAAGGATTTTTGTTTCTTTTATATTGCAAATTGAGATGGTTTTTATGAAACTCTTGCACTTGATTTTTCCTCTTCACCAAGAAAAGACCTTTCTATGTAGCAAAAACTTATGGAAAAATGCTCTGCATTTACTACTGTTGATTTTCATATTTGCTCTTTAGATGTTAAGCAATTCTTTTGGTTGCTCTAAGCTTGTAAATAGATATCTTTCTGTAATTAAAAGAAGACCTATTTCAATCATACTTGTTCATCTGGTTTAGGCTATTCTGTTAGCATCAGATTGCAACCCTCGGTGGCTGACAAAGCATCTTCCAAACTTGGCTCATTCAAGGGGGGTACCACTCATACTTGTCAAAGATAAGAGAGGGGCATCTTTAAGATTAGGTGAACTGCTTAAGCTGAAAACTGCTATTGCTATCGGTGTCAAGGTGGGGCAGCTCTCAGCGTTTGTATCCTCGTACATTCTTTTGATACTTATGCATTTATTGCATCAAACATACAGGCTAGAGGGAACACCATCAATCAACTTATCGAGAAGTTACTTATTGGCAAGGAAATCCATGTTGGTACTCCTGAATCAGCTGATGTGCCTCACACCTAGTAATCTACTTTATCATCAAGAACTATCTTGGAAGGATAATTATCTTTGCCTTGAAGAGATCAGCTTGGTGAAGTTTTCATTCCTTCCCCATATGAGCAGAAACCAGCAGCGGGACGAGGAGTTGGAAAATATATCTGCTTCATCGGCTGAGAAGACGGCTTTCTGAGGCTCAGACCACTTCCAAAAACTGCCGTTGATGTTCGACAATTTTCTTGCTGTAGTTGGGTAATATTTACAGGGTAACTGCATTACTGGGAAGTTGTAATTTTATTCTAAGAATCGTTGTTGACCATTGTCGGAGACAAGTTAACAGGCCACATTATGTCGAACTTAGAATAGGGCATGTTTGTTGCATCTAATCGCGTTGCCCAAACACTTTCAAGAATGAGCCTACCAACATTTTAGATCAAGTACTGTGAAACCATTAGAAAGCTTTGCCTTTACCCCCTTGAGCGAAAAGCTTGAAGTTTGGCTAATGTTGAAAGTATTTGCGTTAGTGTATTGGTTATAAACTGGTTCCAACTGTCACCCGTGGATAGGAAATTTGCGAAGGGAAGATCCGAAATTCAGTGATTGCTAAGGCAGTACCCAACCACGCTATGTTCACCCCATCCGAAAAAGGGCAAAAAACGACTTCCATTAGAAACTTTTGTTTTGGATTTGGTAAAAACATAAATTGTTTGTTAGAAAAAAAAATAAAAGTTGAAAGTAAATACACCGAATTATCCTATTGGCGCAGGGGAAATTGAAAGAGAAAAATGGCAAGTAACATTTGGAGCAGATATATTACTATCTTCGACTCTTCGTATCAAACTTCAGAAAGTACCATCAAACCACCATTCGGCTTTGCATTCAACAGTTCAAAAAAAAAAAGAAAAATACAAAAACCAATGTACGGGACAAACTTCTGAAATCTCAAGTCCCAAAAACAAACAAATGAATAAATGAAAAGGAAAATCTGTAATTTGGAGAAGTAAAACACTAGCATCCCCTTCATAACTGAGTTGAGTCTGAACCACGGCCGAGATTGGACAAGCCCAGGCCTTGCCTTTTATTCATAGAATTGATCTTCTCAAGCTTCAGACCAGCGCGGAACTTCGTTATGAAATTTTCCGCTTTGGTGTTCACGTCGGGGCTCGGAAAGAACAATGGCGATGGGGGAGACGTTTCGGCATCTCCACCGTCTGTGGCCGTTGGCGTGCCATCTGATTCTGCGTCGTCGATGTCCGGAGAGCCACTTCTTGAGCTGAGACTGCTATCTACCCTCACATAGTCACCTCGCACCACAAACTTCCACGACAATGACTTGGCGAATGATGGTGGAGGAGGCGGTGGCGGAGGTATTGGAATGAGCGGTGATTCTCCGCCACTGTTAGAGTTCTCCTCCACACTGTCAAAACTTCTTATTTTCACTGGTTTTGGAGATTTGTTAGTGCTAACCGTCATAAGCTGAGAAGTTGACGGTTTTGAATGGATTGCTGAAGTAGGAGTTGGAGGCTCTGGTTGCGAGAATGTCGAAGCTGAAATGTCCTGGTCTGATTTCTTTCTTTTGGATTTCTTGGATGGAAACAAATTGTGGAAGACAGAAGGTGGTGGCGACGGCGGCGGCGCAGGCGGAAGAGCTGCCGAAGGCAATTGGAACTGGAAAGGTGGAGTTTGAGATACATGAAGTAAAGCATCCAAATTTTCGATGCTCTTTTGCCTCTGCTTTTTCTTCTTCTTATGATAGAGAGAATTCAAGAAGTCTTTAGTTGCACTTCCACCACTTCTCTTCTTGTCAATTTTGCTGATCTTTTGATCCACAAACCGCGGTAGAGCTGGAAGTGGTGGTGGCGGAGGAGGAGGAGTCACCGGTGATGAGATGGGTTCCCTGTTTTCCAATTCATTGTCCTCCCTCTTGCTTCTTCTCTCTCCTTTATGTCTAAGACTTCGATGTACACGTTTTGGCTTGTCTCTAGGCATTGGTGGGGAAGAGGTGGCAAGTGGTGGTGGAGATGGTGACAAAGTTGGTGGTGGAGGAGATGGAGGTCTTGGAGTACTCGAAGCTTTCTCGGAAGCGCTCACAAATGTATCAGCATGAATGTTCTTGCTTTCTACCACTCGTGAAACCTCGAACTTATCTTTCCAGCTTCGGCGGCGAAGAAGTTGGCCAGTCTCGGATGCCCGGTAAGTATCGACGGTCATATCGTCATAAAACCTCCAGGGATCGTCCCCGGACATGAACTGCGATGATGCTTCAAGTAGATCGGGGTACGAGCTACTGGTCCTCCTCAAACCACCCCTGCTAACATTGACTTGGTTGTAGGCCATCTGATCCGAGTAGCCATACCATTGTTGTTGATAAGCTGAAAGATTTGAATTTTGATGTTCATCTGTGGAGTAATTGTACCATTTTTGTTGCGGTGTTGACGGAGTTGATTTCAGGACATCATTACTTGAAACGGGTGAAGTTTGATATTCATCGCTATCTCTATCTTGATTAGTGGCTCTGCTAAGGAACCCAAAGACTAATGCAAAGAGAACTAGTACTATATTGAGCGAATCCCAGCTTTTCTTTACAGTATTTGGCCTAAAGATTTGAGCAGAGAAAGAGAGAGTCGAGGGAACTACGAAAACCAAGAAGGAAGCAGCTGTTACCAGCAGCAGAATGATAAGAAGCCCTGAGCTGAAGAAAAGAGACGATAAATCATCCCGAACACGATCGGTGCGGCGGCGATTGGTGGTGCTCTTTAGCCAAAACGGAGTGAAGTCTTCTCCGTCTTCCTCCATGGATATAGGTTTCTACTTTCTGGTTTCGCCCTTTGTAATGCCTTTTTTGCTTATGCGATAGCCTTTGCTTTTGCTTGTAGACTTTGCTTACTGCGTTTCTTTCCCGACTTTGCGGCCTTACCTATTGCAAGATCGCTGCTTTCCGCGGATGAGTAAACAACTATTTATAGTATATGAAGGATTTTTAAGGTGAGAAAGCCGAAATGGGGCGTTGGTGGGAATTATTTATTCATGATTTGTCTCATTTTCTGGTTAGGTTGGGAGAAAAATATATCCAAAGCATATTTGGAATTGGAAGCCGTATACATCACACGATGGCTTTCCTAGCAAGAATGACAACCCAATCAAAAGCGCGTAATTGCTTCTGTGTTGCTTGAAATGTGATGTCATTCCAACTAATTACCATCTGGTCTTGACTCTTGACCCACTGGTGCTCGTTAGCTCATTGGCGCAATGTTTTTATAGGCCAAATGTTTGATAGTATATGTCATAATTTGATATACTACTGAAAGGGGGTGGACGTTCATCTTATAATTTGCTCTATTCTTAAATGTCTTCTGGTATTTTCTTTGTGACTTTCTAGTAAGAATACAGGAGCCAGCGGCAATCCATTAAACTAGCCGAGAAAAAGGGGGGGCCATCCGGTAGGGGGGTCGCAGCAAGAAGAAACAAGGAAACTGCTACATTAGAATAGGGTAGGATTTAATAGACTTCAGTTTTAGAATTTTAATTTTAAATTTTATAAAAATTAATTTTTTATGAAAAAAATGCATACCTCAAATTTGAGATTCGGTATTAAATTCTAAAATAAAACCTGCCCACATTCGCCTTATTCAAGAAACAATCGTCGTTAGAGAAACGGGGAGCGGACATGTCATCCAGCCCTTCCGTGTCATGTTTATAATGATCTTACCAGTGGTCTTAAATTAGATTAACAAAAAGATTATGAAGCGCGCTAAAGAGAAAGCAGTGTGGAAACCGCAAAAGCGATGCTGAAACGTCAAAGTTTATAAACTTGAATGGTCATTTTCAATCACCACCAAATGTTACAAAACTTGATTCATTCCCATGACTACTGTCTGCTACTCTCCGAGTCTGAAGCAGAAACCCGATTCCTGCTCATGGGCTGTATGCAGTCCACCTCGTACTCAAGCAACATTACGTACTCCTTTAAACCTTTTCCTTCCGTTCTTTCCTATCTCAGCAATCTTAGCTAGCTAGTCACGACTAAACCACAACAAAAAAAGAGAAGCAGATAGCTGATACGAATGTCCCAATACTCCCTATATATCATTAATACGGAGGAGCAAAACACAAGAATATACACACATTATTAAGAATCAAGTTTTTCTTCAGTTTGGAAGTGTAAGACTTGGAAACAGCTGGGGTCATACAGGTACTAATTAACAGAAGTCTAAGCAATGAGAGTTGGACAGAACAAAGGTATACAACAAATAGAAAAGCCAGACAATTTTGAGAGCCAAAACAACATTGCTTCAAGTAACACCAACTCAAGAAATCTCCCTTGTTGGACTAAAGCATATTGCATTGAATTTATTAGGCATACTCATAAATCAATACATATTCTTGTTCCTTGCATACTCAGTGAGTCCTCGCAGTCATACAAAATATTCTATGAAATATAAATCAATGTAATTGTTTCTCATCCATGACGAAATGCAGGCCTCTATAGAAAGGTCCAACTCTCTTTTTTCCCCCCTTTTGGGTGACAAAGGTCCAACTCTGCAACACATTTACAGTTTGAGGCCATGCCTTCAACTTGATTGATAGATGAACTCTTAAAGAAAGAGAATGACCTTTACGGAAATAGTGAAACAAATATCTTCCACTTCAATCAACTACCCGTTTTCTAGCTCCCATCCATCCTCTTTTCCTTCCCCAGGACTCTCATAAATAATGAAACATGCATACAGGAAAATAAGTTTCAACATCCAGGATATGTAAGCTGCACATTCAGTTCGACTATATTACATATATACACAATTTTTAATATGCACAAACACAAAAGAGAGCAAACTGATTTAAGGATTACAAACATTTTGTTCTCAGTTGTCCCCATAGTCATTGGAAGAAGACTGTTTTATCTACAGAAATTTGTTACAGGCTTCTTCCCAATTGATTGCGCCAGAAATACAGAACAAACCAAAACTGTTGCAATGTAGATTAAAAGAGAATAACAGCCACAGTAATCAGCACTGCAATAGTAAATATTAGAGCCTGCAGTAATATTTGAAATTGAGATTAATAGGCAAAAAGAAGAAGATTAAAGTGCTGAATTTCATAGTGGTAGCTTATTATAGTCCTATCCCATAACAGAAATAGAGACTACCTGCAGAAATGACTTCCAAGGTCAAATACTTACAGCAATTGCATTAGCAGCAAGCCCAGCTCGTTCTCTGGGATCTTTCTTGTAGTAATTGCCAAAGTAAAGTATTGTGCCATAATACCACATCAAAGGGAAAACAATACCAAGCAGAAGACTGCATAAAGAATAAAATCACTCATGAAATAAGGAAAAACAATCCATATTTATGGTAGAAAAAAACGATTGACAATTAAAACACTCACGAAAACCATCCTATTCCACAACCAAAGCAAGGAAGGGGTTTATCAAATATCCCCAGCTGACCATCTTCTGCGTCTCGAATAAGTACATATTCAGTATTCTGATGCCCATTGGCATCTTTCAGAAGTGCTGCATTAAACAAAATGCTTTTCCTTCAGGCAACGTTGCAAGAGTATGTTATACAAAAGCATCATATGGACTGTGAGCACAAAAATACAGTTTTTTGAAAAAAAATGAAACTAATTGACCCGAAAAAGGAGATCATAAACTGCAAAATGAATGTAGTTTGTAGCTTCACGAATAAGGAAGAATAAATATCCAAGCAACACTATAGAATACTATATCACTAAAATGCAAATGTGAACAACTTGAGATTACATAAACTTCTTAAGAAAGTTAACAAGAAAACCGACTATCAGAGCCATACCAATAGAAAGCAAATGGAAGAGAATCCAAGAAATGAGTAAACAAGATCCTAGAGAAAGTTATGTACACTTATCCATTATGTCCAAGACGACAAGTTTAGTGGTCAATATTTCCAACCCCTTCTGCCTTCTCTATAACTCCTGTATCATGGGATTTGCACCGATTAACTAAAGAAAACATAGACCATAGCAAAAAACTTAAGAAGTATATCTAATTGCAAATATGATAATCAGATTGGACATAAGCAACAGCAAGATAAAATTGCTTAAAGACCTTCTGTTTTGACTTTTGCAAGTGAATGTAGGAGTAGGCACAGCAGTACTGGTTTCACAAGTTTTCAACCAAATATACATAACCGAAAGAGTTGGTTAGGCTAGTCAAAGTATGGTTCAAACAGCTTTCCAGTCTCCACACAATCTAACACAATACCAAGTGTTTTTTGTGGTAATAAGGAACCATGTCCTAATACATGCAGAGTTCAATAAATCACCATTCCTCACTGGTCAAGTGAACAAATAATTGCCAACTTAAGCCATCATAAAAATGGAAACAATAAACAAGAATTTTCACTACTATGACATGATTATTAGTTATTCAGCTCATCTAATATTTAATTCACGTATCTGACATCAACAGATCAGAACTGCCATTCTGATCCAAATCAAGCACTATTCTTCCCTCACTCCTTTGAAGCCAGGAGTGGATTTAACATGTGAATATCACAATTCTATTAGAATTCACAAAAGAACTGCTTGCCTGAGAGAAGAGATCAGGACGGCAGACCTTTTTAACGTGCCATGTTCCCATCAGATTTACATAAAAGCTCTGCTCTGTTCTGTTGGGTTAACTACATTCTTCTTGATTAAAAAACTCGTAACACAACTAAATCAGGAAAGAGAGACCTTACTTCTGTGCAAAAGTTGATCTTGCCAATGATAAGAAGGATATAATTTACTATTTCCCTTGAGCTAAAAGTTGATCTTTAAGTTGCTCCTAAATCCTGATTGTATGAAAGCAATGAAAAAAAAGATGATACGTATTGAGGTTCACCAGATAAGCAATTTAATGAAGAACTCCTACCTACCACATCAACCTCTCGGGCAAGAATTCCTTCACAGGCACCTTAACTGTTATAATTACTAAAATATGTCATCATCCAGTAATCTTACTATCGAATCAATTCAAACAAAAAACTTTACAAGACAAAACAACTGATGGAAAAAAAAGAGGGAATTCCTGTAGTCAGAAAGGCTGAATTTATAGCTAAGAGTTAACCGAACAGATAAAAGAGTGAGCAGACGACAAAAGCAAGTGGAGGCAACTCTATGCAGATGCAACCTCACTAGCTCACTAGCTGCATTGATAAAGGACGGAATTTGGCATGCAGTTTGACTTTAACACGAGTACTAGCGGAGGAAATTTCATAGCTCCAATTTCTTTAATCAAGTTTGGTAAAGTAACCTAACTATTTGCCAAAAGTTTTTCCCCCTTTCAGTACCCCAAAATTTGAACCCATTTCCTTGTTGATCAATTTATTCCTTCATCTTTGGTGATAATCTTTTCAGAAGTAACCACGTAGATAAAAGCAAGGAAAACTCGAAAAAATAGTCTGAAACATCTGAAATGAACAAAAACCTGCAACTTTTTTCAGTTGTCCTAAATCTTGATAGCGACGCTGAAATACCAGACCCCCAATCACTGGAAACATACTAGCCCGAAGTCCTATCATTAAAGAGATACCTGGGTTTTGGGTAATTTAACTGAATAACAAAATACTAATGGTATAAAACCGCAAAAACACCGAAAGAAAAACGTTTGGAGATCGTTTTTACCTCCCTAGAGAAAAGTTATAGAGACGTAGAACGCTCCGCCTCGATTCCAAGAGAATACAACTGATGGACGAGACCAATCAAAGAAAGAGAGAAACACAGAGGGCTAGAGCAGCAGCTTCAGGTTAAAAATGGTGGCTACGCATTATGTAATCAAAAAATTTATTTTTTGCCAGTTAGGCTGCGATGTTTTGAACGCTATGTAGCAATGCGTTTCCTTTCTCCCCAACGGTTCTTCGCTTCAAATTTGATGTTTCAGGAGAGGAAATGTTGGGGTCTGTTTGGCTGTTGTCATTTTCATTTATTTATTTTTCCTAAAACCAAATTAAGTTTTGAAATAGACTTCTGCACGACAGATCCCGTTTGAGTTTCCGAAATAAATAAATTTGATATCAGTTTTTGGATTTTTTTTGTAACTGTTGTCATTCTCAAACAATATGAGCTCTTTAATTACTGCATAAATAAAAATTGGAAAATGGAAAGGGCAGTTTTATTATTATAGTTGGTTTCATTACTCATCCATTTTTCTTTTCAAACCCCCCATATAAATAAAAAATATTTTTTTTATTTTCCAAAACCTCCATAAAAATTTCAACCATTGCTAAGCATAAGGGATAGGCTAGCTCAAGAAAAGTAGATAACAATGCAAATACTCGAATAAAAACTTTCAAGGCCGCACGCCTGAAATATCAATGCGATAGATAATATATCCTCTATTTATTTATTTTAAAATATAAGATATTTTGACGCTTTTTGTATATATTAATAAATTAAAAAAAAAATTATTCTCGTTATATGTTTAACCAACTTAGTTTTATCTTTTACTAACATTTGAAAGAATGAAAAAAGCTATATTTATAAGTATAATAATTTTATTATAATCACTTAAAAATTTATATGCATCGCGTAAATTATACACATGTTAATGAGAATAAGACATATGAACAAAACAAAAGGCTATCTTATTATTTAATGAGATAATTAATTTTGTTAATAATGTAACTTTTTTATTTACGTGTTTTATTTTTATTAACATGTGTGTAACTTTTGAACGCATACAAGTTACTTTAATTACTCCTACAAGTAAGAGTAATTTTTAAAATTTATAAAAGACTAAATATTTTAAAAAGATACAAATAGTCTAAAAAATTTTATATTTTGAAACATGTTTTAGAGAATTTTGAATATTTAATATAGACTTAAATTTTAAAGAGAATATTAATATAAATTTAAATATTTAAATAAATTAAAAAATAACAATATTTTAATTAGTAAATTAACGCATTACAGTCAATAGATATATTATTTTATGAAGGATTAAAATAATATTTTGCATTCAGACATATAAGATAAGCTAATAACAAGTTTAGAGGTTTTACATCTAATAACATATTAGTTTGAAAACAGTTAAATTACAGCTAGAGAATTCAAAGAATCGAGTGTTATTCACATTTGATCATGCTTAGAATTAAATTCAATACTTGAAATGGAGAATAATATTTTCCAAGAGAAATTGGCAAAATAGATTAGTCTCTTTCTTTTCAATACAAGTACGAGATTTCTTGATAAAACATCAAAGGAATTCATCGAAGTGGGGAGAAAAACTTTTGGAAACTTTTGTTTTTGGGGAGGGTATAACGTGATCTTGAACTTCTCCAGTAACGTAGCCGTCGGTAGTCCTGTTGTATAGCTACAATTTTCTTTTTTTTATTTTTTTTTCTCCTTATTACTCCTGTCCTGTCAAGTGTCAACCTTATTCAGCAATCGTTTCTCCTGGGTAATTACAGTAATTGGTATCCTTCCGACCCGACCCGCGGATGTTCACATAAAAGCGGCACTGGGAAGTAGGGTTTATATATATAGCCAGCTGCAGCGTCTTCATTGCACTTGAACGGGGGCAAGCCATGGGAAAGCATAAGGAAAAGGAAAGGAGGAAGAAGAAGAAGACGACAGTGGAAGAGCTAGAACCAACTTACCAGTACGGAGAAGTCGAAGGTGGCAACAGGGAGAAAACAAAAGAGGACCCAACAAAAACTTCACCTGCGAAGGATAGCGAAGAGAAATTAGACGTGAAAATAGAAACTCTTGGCGAGAACCCTGATAAGCTATCCCCTGTACTCGGTTACTTCCCCTCCGGTTATGACCCGTTGAACCACCAGAACAAAGGAGGAGAACCGGGGGCCGCGGTTAAGGTTAAGGTGTATAGAAGTAGGACTAACCGGATAGAGCTGGTGGTGAGCCCTAATGGCTCTCTCGTGGATTTTGTCGGGACTAGTCATTCCGGCGAAGCCGCTGCGCCCCAGCTCTGCACCTACGGTCTTGGAGTTCTAGACAAGTCCACGCAGACTCTTAGGATTGTTCCTATCGCAGGCAATAAGGTAAAGTTTAGTAGTTCTTCTTTTGTTTTATCTTTAACTATGGCTTTGAGATTATCTTTTGAAAAGAGAATATAACTTTTTGTATCCGAAGATTTTTGTCTCAGAGCTGTGCACTTAAAGAGTTTTTTCTGCTAATTATGGTGTGCTTCTGTAATCATCTGACTCTGTTTGTTACCTAGGATATGTCAGCTGTCTTAAAATTTTAGTGTACTTCGATATGTTATTTCTCTAAGCAGTGTCTTATGTTGCCTTAATTGTATATTGTAAGGTCTTTGTTTCGGAAGGCAGAATTTTGCACTAATGATCTTCTTGCTCGGAAAACTTCAATTGAGTTCTAAATATTTCAATGGTCTTTATGGAATTGAATTGATTACCACCTTTATACACGCCAACCCAAATCACGCAGTTGCCTAAAATCTGTCAGAAAAAACATAGTCATAATTTATTTACGCAGCTTATTAAATTTATGCTTTTTTTGTTTTTTAATCTGTTCATATTCTCAATTTGTTACAATGTTGTCAGCATGTTTTTGGTTGTCTGGTGTTACAGTGCTCGAAAAGTTTAATTTTTCTGTTTTACTCATTTCCTTTCGACTTTTCTCCTGATTTCTGGGATGACCTTTAGTTTCGCATTCAATCAAGTCAATATACTTATTTTAATTTGTTATGTCAATGCAGATACTTAGATTGGAAGCAAAAGTTCAAGGGGTAGACAAACCTAAAATTGAAGATCCACAAACCGTAAATCAAGAACTAACAGAAGAAGAGAAGGCCGAAACAACAAGAAATTTGGATCTCAAGTATTCATCTAAGAAGACAATCAGACGGGTATACCCTCTGTTTCTGAGAGTCTCGACTTCTTTGAGGTCTAGCTTGTTCGCGTGCTTTCCTAGTGTTATGTGGGGTGCTTGATATTTCTTTCCTGTATCATCATCTTGTCTCCAGTTGACATCTACTTCACCTCTTCTGTCATTTCTTTGCCAGAAATGCTAATGGATTGGCATTGTTCTTTTTTTTTTTTCTTTGGCTAAATGGGATTGGCATTGTTCTGAAATATGTACTTTGGAGAAAACTATAGATAGGACACCAAATTGTCATACTTGATTTTGATGATTTGGGTTTCCATTATATAAAAGGAGAATTGAGTACTTTATTCTTTTTTCAGGCTGAGAAGCTGGACGCACTCCGTTTAAAAGAAGGTCCAGAAACTCAGCAGCAAATGGACCAGAAAATGAAGGGTGTTAAGATAAATAAAGAGGCCCTAGAAGTTGCTGCATCTACTGCTGCTAGTGCTCGAAATATCCCACCCCATGATTTAGATGCCACCACACCCGAAACGGCATATCCGCTGGATAAGATCATCTTTAAAGGGGAGTGGGACTATCTTTTAGATATTCTGGAGCTTTCACAAATAGGAGGGGAGGTTTCTTCTGATGTTTACCCTAGCTTTGTTTGTAACAGACTTCAGAAATTGGAGGATGTTGAGGTAAGGATTAATTGGCTCTTAAGTTTCTATCTGGTTTTGGGTTTACCATTTTATTAATCAATTTCTTTGACTGGCCTTATCTCCATCAAAGTATATAAGATCACCACATCATCCAACATCCAGGTTTTAGAATGTCCAGATGACATCTTTCTAGCTGAGGTTTGAAATCCATCCTTAAATCATATTTCAAAATCTTTCCCTTCCACAGAAGTATCTTCTGAGGGTTGAACTGTTGTCCACCTGTTCAACCAAAAGTTAGCTCTAAAGTATGCCTCTATTGGCCTTCCAGAACTGGAGTCCATTTAGTCTAGTGATGAAGGTTTAGGCAACACAGAAAATGTGGTTGACATTACAAATTGTTGTGCGTCCCTGATACCGTAGCAGCATACCCCTTTTTTAATGTGTTTGTGCAGGGGTGGCTCCGGCCTTCTTTTTCTTGCTGCTTCCCCAATGATGTTAACGTTTAATTCTTTCTTCCATATTATAGGATGAGGCAGGAAAGAGGCGGCTTGCTGGGATACTTTCATATATAACTCATCTAGTCAAGTTCAAGGATAAACATTCTATGGATGGTGTTTCATCTGCAAAACATCACAAAATTCCTGGCATCTTGTTCCAGAAGTTCTCAACTATGTTTTCTTCGGACTCCAAAAGGCTTTCTGATGAAAAAAGAGATCTTCTGATTGGTTATGTGTTGGTGCTTTCATTATATGCTGATGATTTTCGAACAGACCCATCAGACATAGCGAAGGATTTGAGGATGAATCCTATATCATTAAGACCTCATTATCAATACTTGGGTTGCAAGCTTGTGAACGAGAAGCAAACAACAGTGGTAACATTACCTTTGCCATTGAAATTTCAAGAAGAAGGTAGGAGGAAACGGAAGCGAAGATAATATGTTGAGGAAGCGGAAGCGGAAAATAATATGTTTTCTTGCGTTGTTTGTTGTTTCGTAGTTTTTTTGTTGGCAAGGGCAGGCCAGGATTGTTGTGTGCATGCGGTCACGCCAGAAGCGCTCGGGTTTGAGTTATGCAGTTTGTTGACAGAAATGTTGAAGTGCTGGCTTTGCTTCTCAGGAGAAAAAAACTCCACAATGGCGCGACTTCGTTTCAAGACAGGAAACAACGATTGAACCGGAGCATTAGGTTTTTTTTTTTTCGCTAATTAACTATTCTTCACACTTATTCTTGTCATATCATATTAAAGTTAAGATATATGGCAGTTGAATGTGGTGGATTTAATTCTTATTCTCGTTCGGTAAGGAAATAAAAAATATATTTTATTAAAAATTTAATTCTTATTAAAATAAAAAAAATAATTAAGTTATACTTTTAAGCAAAATTAATTTTTTAAATTTAATTAACATTAAATATATTTTAAAACAGGAAAAGTATTTAGTATGTCTAAAAAATTTTTGCATTATTTATGTTCAGATATAAAAAGTATTTAAATTATATTTAAATTTAATTTTTTTTAAATTTTATAAAAATAATTTTTTATAAAAAAAATATAATTTAAATACAGCATAGTGTTTAGCCGAAGGGCAGCTGCCAATGAAATTATTCATTGAAAGACGTCATAGTGTGGCATCGGACATAAATCATAGCATCAGCAGAATTTACTTAACCAACAGAAAAGAGATGCCTCGAGTGCTTTTCACCTCCTTACAACTTTCCACTCCGCTGTTGAGAATTAGACCTCTTAGTCTCCTCGACGAGAAGTTTTATCCCAAGGTCCACATATTGACCAAGGAACAACTCTTGTACTGGTACAACCTCAATTTATACAAGAGTGCACCTACAGAGCTAAAATAGGGTAAGCGCATTGCAAAACTTTGGACATCAAAGGCATTTCTTAGCGTTCTTCTATGATACATTACATGCTACCAACTACTCTCTTACACACTGTAAGCCCACGTGAAAAATAATGGACCGAGCTATGTAATGATTGAGATAACAGTTTTATGATGTATAAAACTTAGTATATTAAACCCAAACGTTGAGGATCATGTAATCAAGATTTGCTTTTGAATTTCCTTCGAGCTTTCAAGTCTACCACGATTACGGATATGTTATCCTTGCTCCCCTTTTGAAAAGCCAGCATAGAAAGGTACTCAGCTGCTGCTTGTGCCGCAGGATCAACTCCTTGACCCCTTTCCGGAATAGGGTTATTCCCATTCTTCTTGTGCCAAATCAAAATCCTTCTCTTAGCCACTTCACACGCTTCCTCATTGCTCATGACATCCCACAATCCATCACTGGCTAACACAAGACACTCATCTTCCCTAGCACGCGGCACAAACATGACCTCTGGGTCTGGTATGATCCATGGTTTGAGGTATCTGTCACCTGCAGACATAAACACAGCAGAACAAAAGCTTCAGATGAAGGGTAAATGTGTTGCTCGATCAAATATCACATGAAAGGAGGAGACATTTTCACTACACCAATAAATGCTTATCAGTTTTTCCCCCGCGCCCTCTTTCAATTCCATCTTAGACCACAGACATAAGAATTATAACGAAGCATCCATGAAAAAAGCAAAAAGTCCATATGGCAATAAAAGGGCATACACAAAGCTCCATTGACCTCACATTTCTTAGGACAAGATTATAACAGCAGCAGTCTCCGACAATGCATGCTGACTGTTAGTGACATCAAGCACTCTAGTTTAACCATCTGATTCCTTGACAATCTCGTGTGAAACAAATGGAGGGGCAGCATAAAAAATACCTATATAAGCTAACCAGTCTCCAACCCATATCCCATCTCTCCTTTGGGGAGCATCAGTGGAGCTAGAAAATGATGTCGATGGGGGTGGAAATGAAGTTATGACCCGTGTACCCAATTACCAGACAAAGTCTTCTGGTAACCCAAATCACAAATGGAATAAGAAGAAAAACCAATGCTTTTTTTGTTATTCATTTGGATAACGACTAAATGACTTCAGATTTTGCACTCTCCTGAAAAGGAACCAAAAAAGTATCATCCCTAGGTTAATCATCTCAAAAGATTGAATTCCATGTCCGATCAATAAAGCTTACGCATGCATTTACTAATGAATGTACAAATTAATACTTGCACACCTACCAATGGATCTTGACATTGCAAGAACACCAAAAACGCGGTGTCCATTCCACTGTATGACCTTGCCTCCAGATGCTTCAATCCTTGCATATTCATCTTCTCTGTTTGGCTGAAACAACAAAATCAATATGAGAATATTAACAAGACTAAGTTATTGCAGAAAAGCACCCTCAATAGGCTCCACAACAGTCTCCCCTCAGATCAAAAGGAGCAAGCCCCAAAAAAGGATATAGGGGTAAGACTTCAAAGTGTGCCTTACTTTATTATCAACAGATAATGCCAGAGCTTCTTTGCCGCGATAAAGGACTGCCCTTGAATCCCCACAGTTTGCAACTATAATGTGGGATGAACATACAACTGCCACCACAGCAGTTGAACCGACAGTTTCAGGGGCAACAGGTTCAGAGGTGTAGCTAGATGAATTAGCATTTTCTGTAGAGATAGCTCTGCTGACTTTTCCCCCAACTTCATCATCAACCTTTAGAAAACAACTGGTAAAGACCTTCTCCCAGTGTATCTTTCGAGTATCTCTCAGGCTGTCATCAACCATATCAACTCTCAACAATTTCAACTCCTCAGCCAATGCCATATGTATCCGCTCACTACAGTAGTTTGCAACCTGCAGATAAAAACACAATTGAACTTCAGCTAGGTTTCAAAAGTGAGTCTAATCGTCTAATCTACTTCTAATCTAAGGTTTTGCCTAAAATCCAAAAAGGTCAGACAAGTAACGATCTTAAAACACTATTTAATCAAGTTTCTTATACGTGCAGAGGATCAATCTTTTATCAACCAGAAGCTTTTTAAATGCTTAAAAGCAGAAACATTCTCTTTATCTTTAAAAAAAAAAAAAGCTTGTCAATGATTATGAACAAGAAGATGCTTTACCAGAAGTATATCAGACAAATAAATAGCAGGGTTCATTAAACAGTATTTTATTCCAAAGCAATTGTAGTTTTTGATATGATACTGGAAATGACAGGTTATAAAGCTGAGCATATACTTTACAAAAAGAAAGTTTATCAGACTACTTGCTGATTTTCTACTGCAGCCAGGGACTAGAATGAAAAGTAAGGGAACACACCTGAGATCCTCCATGGCCATCATATACACCAAAAAAATGGGAAGTTAAGTGGCTCAAGGTTTGACTTATCCCATCCACCACGTGGTGACCGACAAACATGTTGATGGGGATTCTCATGAAATTGGGTACAACCGTAAGAGCATCCTCCATCTCTGGCCTCTTTCCACACATAGATACAGAACCCCAGAGGGGCACACAATCCAATTCATAAACACTCTTAATACCACCTTTGACAGGATCCTTCTCGCTGGGTAATTGAAGAGCCACTACAGAAGTCTTAAGGGTTGGTCCAGCCGAACTCTGTTCAATTGGGTTTGCAGCAATACGTAAGATGTCATCAGCTATTTTCCTTTCAAAGCTTCTTTCTTCCAAACTAATAACCTTAGCAACTATTTGACCATTGTTAATACCCTCAATTTCAACAGCAATCGGTAAACTTCTCTCAGAGCCGGTGCTAAGAGGGAGCAATTCTTCTCTACTAATTCCACTTTGCTCTTCAGCAGCCAATAAAATTTCATCTTCAGCTTCCCGAATCACAGCAGGGCTCAATATACCACCATTTTGAGTTTTCTGCACCATCTGTGACAAATCAGATATCCCTACCATTTCGGTGGAAGCTGACAAGCCAGCTTTGAGAAGTTCCTTTCTTACACCATTGCAACTTCCACCAAAATCTGAGCTGGAATCAGAATGCAACAATGATGCTTGATCTGACAGCAAGCTGGCAGTGTCAGTTACCAGTTTGAGACGGGTGATCTCCACGTGGTTTGATACTCCAGAGTTTTCACAGATAGGGCTACCTAAACTAAGTGTAACTGCAACTGCAGGAGACATCTCTTCCATTAATTGCTCTCAGTGACACCAGCAAACACTTCCTATGCACCACTCCAAACTGACAGTTAATGAATGTAGTTGCTCGTTCATCTATATCCAGTAAGGAACTTGAAAGAAGTTCCTATGTCCTAACTGCATTCACTCTAATTGAGTAAGACGTTCTAACCTTCAAGCTGACTATACTTAATTGAGTCAATTCCACATGCTACCAAAACAAGGTCACAAGCAGTATAGGCATAAAATCAGAAAGATAAAAGAGTGGACAAGACCCAGAAGTGACGTCAAGAGCAACCAAGAAATACAGGAAAAACAGTAGGTATACGGCTTGGAGCAAAAGTAGAGGTGGATTTACCAACAGATCAGCAAAACAGAATATGTAACCGGATCTGGAGGTGCAAATGGATCTAAGGATCAGAAATTGTGCTAAACAGAGTCGGCCCTCGCACTTGTAGGACCTGGAGTAAACAATTCTTCCCTTCCAGAAAAGAATTTAACCAAGAATATCAAATCCCATGTCGGCCACCAACACTTTTATACACTGAAGCAGGAGGAAAAGGACAAAAATCAAACCCTTATCTAAATACTATTCATCAAGAAGAGAAAGCAAAATAAGTCCATGAAAAAGAACATGGAAAGGAAAAGCAAAAACCAACTCCCCAGGAATCACAAGGAAAACCCTACAAAGATGGTGCCTTTTTGCCACATGGAACTTGGGTTTCAGGGATCTGAGGCAATTCTCCTCAGCCTCTTAAATTATCAGTCACCCTCAAAATTTCATCACCCTCCAGAACATTTCATCGAAAAGTCAAGAATCTTGAACAAATTCCACATCCGTGGAAACACAACTACCTGGGTATAATAACATAGAACCTAAGAAACTGAAACTGACTGAAAATTTGAGAAAGTTGAATGATACTTACCAATTGATTCACTGAACCCAAGAGCTGAATCTTGTATAACTATGGCCAATCATGCCTCTACAGTAGATTTTTTTTTCCCCTGCTCCTGTGGGCTAGGAGGCAAGAAAGAAGAAAAGGGGGCGTGGTGGTAATGCCTTATTGCCTTAGTACTGCTACAGTCGTTGAGACGACACGTGTAGATTCAATTATCTAACTCCAATCAATGCTATATGGACAGGAAATGAGAAAATGCTTTAGGACTGTGCTTTACATTAATCGTTAATCCACAGTCCCATGGACTTTCCATGAGACAATCATCAAAAGATGCAACGTGTCTTTGCGTTCAAACCCGTTTCCCACCTGTCCTAACCTAAAAAAGTCTCGACAATCATGTGCCTACTTCTTCTTTCTTTTCTTGTTTTTATATATATCAAGTTCCTACTTCTTTAAGATCAGTCTTCAAAAAAAAAAAAAAAAAAAAAAAAAGAGAGAGAGAGTGAGGGAGAGAAAAGAGAAAGAAGAAATGTT
This sequence comes from Rauvolfia tetraphylla, assembly GCA_030512225.1. NCBI lineage: Eukaryota > Viridiplantae > Streptophyta > Magnoliopsida > Gentianales > Apocynaceae > Rauvolfia > Rauvolfia tetraphylla. Next base: position 1,092,403 of record JAJQKT010000005.1, read on the forward strand.
TATTGCTACTTCTTTTTTTTTTTTTTATCAAGTAAGTAGCAAAAATCTATTATCAGCTCTTTTTTCAAAATTGAATATTACGATTATACTAGTGTTATGTATATTTTAGTTACAACTTTTTTATTTGTCATATAATGCACTATTATTGTAAATAATATTGTCATTGTTTTTACTCCCTTTCTTTTCCTTTCTTTCCCTCTCTAACCTGCATTTCTTTCTCGGTCTTCTTAGATCAATGGTTGATTCTTCTTGCTCAGGAAGATTTATCGGTAGCTAGAAATGATTTGGGCATTTCATCAAAATTTCATTTTAATCTTAGTTGATCTTTAAAATAACTGATACGTTTAAAATTTTTTAAATTATTGAGTTTTTCGTACTTAATAAAATTCAAGAAAAGAGATTTGATATGGTGTACTAAACTTACTTAAGGAATTATGTGTGATTTATTTTCTATTATCGCAAGTAACCTACTTTTGCTTCCTACCATATGTGTAATTTGGTTTATACTCTCTAATGAAGTTCACTTATTTATCAAAACAATAATAAATAATAATAATATTGTTTTTTGTTCAAAATAATATTAATCGGTCTTAGAAGTGTCGTTTTACAGAAATCTTTATTTGAATTATTATTTTTATATAATCTTTCTTTTCCTAGTCTAATAATTACATTTTTATTACAATAAATCAAAATTTTTTATTTTTAAACTTTTAAAAAGATCAATATGTCTCTTTGCACCATCTTTAATATATATATATATATATATATACATATATATTTTCCATTTATTGTAAACTATAGTTTTTATGGAAGAAGTATTCGATTAATTAGATATTCTCGAAATAATTTAAAATTACATTTAAGTATGCAAGGAAAGAAAGTAAAAATGATGCCAATTGCGGAAGGCATATATATATGCAAAGTTTGGACAAAAAGGGTAACAAAAGTTTGGAATATTTTTATGTAATTTATCGATTTATTAATCTACTAATAAAAAATATAAATATAGAAAATTATTAAAATAAAACTACCTAACCATGTGTTAAAGGTACCTCATCAAGATAAAAATTTTAATATTTCATCTATATATATTTTTTATTATTATGTGAATAATTATTGAAATATTAATAATTTACTATTAAGATAAAACTAAGTCAAGGTTTGATACTTCATCTTTACCTCGGAAGGAAAAAATGAAAAAAGAAAAACTTAATTGATCTGTGGTTGACTTTATATTAATGAGGTTAACACCGTTACTACATTAGGAAGAGATTAACTCGTCTTAAAAGGGTTAGGTGGTGAAGTCACATTGGCTTAAGAGTTAGGTTGAAACTTTACGAATCCAAAGAAACAAAATCCACACATTTTATTTCTTCTTTTGACAACAAGAAAATTCACAGTTTTTTTTTTTTTTAAGCTTAGGTGAATTGTTTACAAAACCAATGGGATCTTGCCATATCGTTATAATAAGTGGTGCTTATCTGCTGCATAAGCCAAATCAATCGATTGGTGAAGGGTAATTTAGGAAGTGCCATAGAAAGCTTTCAAAAGGAGAAAATACTTCATGAATTAGAAAAAAAAAATGTATTTAGAGTGGAATCCCTTAATTTCTTATTAAGACATAATAAAATAACAAAAAAAAAATGATAAAATTTAGTAGAAAACGCACTTAGAATTAAGTCCATGTAAGACAATTAATTACAAACTAAGTGATGAAATTTTAGTATTAGATTCTTGATCTTACTCAACCTTTGACTTCTCATCAAATATATAGTCCTCTCTAAATAGTCTTCCTCAAAGGAGAAAAAAAGAAAAAAAAAAGGTTTGGTTCCAAAAGAAACGGGCCCAGGGTCAACCGGAACCGGGAGAGAAAACAGAGGTGGAAATTACGACGGTTTACCGTTTGCGGGATTATGAGCGATACATATAGCAACAACGTCGTGTCGAGAATGGGGCAGTAGATTTTAGGCCAATAGAGATTTTCATTCTTTTCTTTTTCCTTTTATTGGCGGCAGCCGTGGTGATTGTTTACACGGTTGCGACGCCACTTTTAAGGGCCACGCCTAGGCTGGCGGTGCCGCTGACCTCTTGTGGACGTGACTAACTTGCTCTCCGGTTGACGCATATAATTATATATATACATATATCGCCGGAGAACCTAAAGAGAAATTTATCGTAAGGTCTTCCTAGGCATGGCAAATGCGTTACATTCACAAGAAGGCATGATCTTCACCGCGGCCGTGGCTATAGACAGAGACAAGAACAGCCAACACGCGGTAAAATGGGCGGTCGAGAACCTGCATTTGAATCGCAATATCATCCTCGTCCATGTTAAAGGCCAACAGAGTTCGTCTGCCGGTAGGTTCCTGACTCTCTCTATGGTTCTTCTCGTCGGTCCTTCACATCATTTATTACGCATGCTTCATCCATGGAAAATCATCATACGTCTTGTGAATTGATGGTTGCCCATGAGGAAGTTTTTCTCCTTCGACCATGAAAGATGAACGCAGCAAATGGTTACCGGGGGTACATATACGCATGATAATATATGCATTGCGGTTTCGGGCAAAATGTTCCCGGAATCTGTTACTTCTTCCAAGCATGCATGGTTATTCTCATTAGCACATTTTATTCAGCCTTCAAAGCTTAGGAGGAAACCGTTAATATGAGGAATTGCTCTCTCTAATGTTTTTATAAGGTCTCTAAAAATCCTATTAATTCATGTTTTCTGTACTGCAGAAGATGATGTTCCCGAAGAAAGACGTGCACCAACAAAAGATGAGTTGCAGCTCTTCTTCCTTCCGTATCGTGGATTTTGTGCTCGAAAAGGGGTATAATAGAATCTGTATCTTCCCTTCTTCATTACTATGTAAAAAAGAAGAGATTATGTACCTCGCGCGACGCCTATCTATGCCCAAAGGCATTTAATGAAACCTAATTATGGAATGTAAGTCTCTGACTCTAACCAAGGTATCAGTGGAAACCAAATCTGCAGATTGCATTTTTCAGTGCGACTGCAGATTATGATCACCTGTGCTTATGAAACTCTGATCGATCATCTACTTAAGGGTTTGAAGTTGAACATAGTTTGCCATCAATTCAACTAATCATTTAATTTTGAACCTTTTGGGGTTAGAACTGTGTCTGCACTCAGCAGGAACGATAGTTCTGCTAATATGGAAAATCAATCCAGCAAAAGTTTGTATTTAAGAGAGTAAATTCTTTTGCTGGCCACACATATGTTTGTGTGATTGAACAGAAATGGTTTCCGTGAAAACGTTAAAACAGTACGAGCCATATTTGAACTGGACTTTTGTTTTAATTAAATTATATTAAAAATCGTGAATTGTTTGTTAGAAAAAAAATAGAATCTAAAATAAAAGAAGTAAAAAAAAAGAACTTTTTTTTTTGTTTAAAAACCAATATGAGTTCACATATGTTTGCACACTAACAAGTTCTTGGTACACGAACTCATCAATTTCAGGTTCGAGCAAGGGAGATGGTAATCCATGACATTGACATTCCAAATGCATTATCTCATTATATTATTGACAACTCCATCACTACCGTTGTGCTTGGTGCTTCAAGCCGGAATACCATAACGAGGTACCTTCCATTCTGTTATCAGCTTTAATTTTCATTTCAATTATGCTCCTCTCACCACTTGATTATTACTGAAAAACCTTGGAATGTTGTTGTCTCCGACAGGGCATTTAAAAATTTGGATGTTCCTACTAGTTTGGCCAAGTTAGTCCCTGACTTCTGTACAGTTTATGTAGTATCTAAAACGAAAGCTGTAACTGTAAAATCAGCTAGTCGACCTCCCATTCCAGGCAACAGAACCAGTTCCAGGCAGCCATCTCAAATTGGATTCTCATTGGATACCCCTCGCTCTGACGAACTTGTTCGGTAAGTTTGAGAAGTTTCGTTGCTACAACAACAGGGGTATTCTGTCTCTTGTCTTCACATATAAAACAACATTTTAATCCAGCAACACTTTCAATTCTTAGCCAGGGGAGTTGTTGTACAAGCTCTGGTGGATCATCCTGTGAGGGGAAAAGACTCTCAACTGAGAGGAACCGCGACTTCAAGACTTCCAATAACAGGTACTCCGGCAGCAAGATACCATCAACCCCACCACCAATACCGGTCATGAACAATATAAATCTGAAAGCTGGCACTCAGGGGTCTCCGGCTAATTCCCACTCTGGTTCAAGTGATTACTCAGGGCCAAGAAGTTTTCAATCATCTGATTTGTCCTTTGAAAACTTAGACGACTCACGTACACCAGATGCTTCCAGGAGCTCCCACTCTTCCCAAGCCGCAGTAAGTTCAAGACTAGGAAAGTTATATCTAGGAAAAAGACAAAATAAAGAGAAATGCTAATCTGAGTTTCTGTAGACTTGATGCAAAAGAATTCTAGGAGTAATTTCTCTTCATATTTAAGCAGTGATTTATCTTAGTCCGGCAGGCTTCTGGAGCATAACTCCAGGAGTTCATGATAAAGTTGATGGTTGCCCCTTGTTAGTTGCACAACGAAAAATCAATCTGTTTATTTATTGCCATCATAACTGGTTCGACCGTCCATATAATGGTTTGCATTACAGGGGGAGTTGGAAGATGAAATAAAGCGATTAAAGATGGAACTTAAGCAAACCATGGAAATGTACAACTCTGCTTGCAAAGAAGAAATGACAGCCAAAGAGAAGGTGACAGCATTCACATTCAAGTACAGCTGTACTACGAGGAAACAACCTTATAATAAATCCATTAACCAGTTGAGGTTTCTTCCAGGCAAGAGAGATTGATCAATGGAGATCTTCAGATGCACAGAAAATAGAAGAGTGCAGGCAGGCTGAAGAGGCTGCACTGGCTCTTGTGGGGATGGAGAAACAAAAATGCAAGGCTGCTATTGAGGCTGCACAAATGGCACAGAGTTTGGCAGAATTGGAGTCCCAGAGACGAAAGCAAGCGGAGAAGAAATTCCTACAAGTGGCAGAAGAAAAAAAGAAAGCAATGGATGCTTTGGCATGGAGTGACCTTAGGTACAGAAGATACAGCATCAATGAAATTGAAGTTGCAACGAATCACTTTTCCAGTTCGGAAAAGATTGGTGAAGGAGGATACGGCCCTGTCTATAAAGCCCGTCTTGATCACACACCTGTTGCTATCAAGGTTCTAAGACCAGACATTTCACAAGGGCAAAAGCAATTTCAGAGAGAGGTATTTCATCTTTTATCTATCTGTTCATGTGAGGCAGATGCAACGGAGATGTATATCCTACACATTTTGCATCCGTTAGGTAATCTGTTTTCATTTGGATCTCTAACCGGATCGAACAATGGGGAATAGAAAGGAAATTCTATTAGTTTTTTGCTATCAAAAAATATATTGGAGTTGTCTTAGAATGATGGACAAAGCATGTCTATTTTGCTTACTGCTCAAAGAACTTCCCGGAGGCATTCAGACTCTTTTCCTTTCCCTTAATATACTTTGTGATGCAGGTTGAAGTTCTAAGCCGCATGCGACATCCAAACATGGTTCTCCTTTTAGGTGCCTGCCCCGAGTATGGCTGCCTTGTGTATGAATACATGGAAAAAGGCAGCTTAGAAGACAGGCTCTTCTGCAGGAATGGCAGCTCCCCACTGCCATGGAGAACCCGCTTCAGAATAGCTGCCGAGATTGCCACAGCCCTTCTTTTCCTTCACCAAACAAAACCAGACCCCATTGTGCATCGTGACCTAAAACCAGCCAATATTCTCCTGGACAGAAACTACGTGAGCAAGATTGGAGATGTTGGCTTGTCCAGGCTGGTTCCCGCAAGGGTAGCTGATAGGGTTACTGAATATCACATGACTGCAGCAGCTGGTACATTTTGCTACATTGATCCGGAATATCAACAAACTGGGTTGCTAGGAACCAAATCCGACATCTATTCCCTGGGAGTAGTATTGCTACAGATCATCACAGCAAAGCCTGCAATGGGGCTGACTTATCACGTTGAGGATGCAATTGACCATGGGAAGTTTGCAGAGACGCTTGATCCAAAAGTTTGTGACTGGCCCGTCGAGGAGGTTCTATCACTTGCAAAGTTAGCTATACAATGCTGTCAACTGCGCAGGAAAGATAGACCGGATCTTAGCTCAGTCATACTGCCTGAACTCGATCGCCTGAGAGATTTTGGATCGGAATCTGAATCTAATGCTAGAATTGCGGACCAGATCAGTCCAGTTCAGAGTTTTCAAGAGAGCTTGTCTTTCAGCCTGGTCAGTTTGCCATTTACCTGACATTTCATATCTGGTTTTGCAAGAAATTTTTTCATAGTGGGATGAGATTATTGAGAATTTCAATTTGAAACTTAATGCTTTGATATCTGAGTTACCGCTTCAGATTAAAAGTTGGCTGTCATGTAAAGAAACAAACAAAATCACTTCATTCAAGGACATCTATTAGAAAAGAAAATTGATCAAATGTCTTGAGATGAAAATTATCTTGGAAAAAATGGGTGAAAACCAGTTGGCAGTTGTTATCCTTCCTCTCATGAAATGCATTATTAGAGCTATGCTTCTTTGTCGTGTTTAACCAGGAGGCTACCAGCACCACATCTCAGATGTAATGGAAAATCACACGGATGCACTTGAAAGTCGAAGCAGCTCCTCCAAGTTTAGAGAATCTTCAGGTTTCCAAAACGAGACACCTACACCTCATCAAATATGACAACAACCAATCATATATAACATAGATTGTCAATATCAACCAGACTTAGACGCATTTTCATATATTTAACATAATATTCATGTACGGCAGAAGGAAATGATAAGAAAAACAATGTCATTTCAAGAAGAACATACCATTCCCTAAATTTATAAGGAATCAGATCATATACTATTCTAAGGCAGGTACCCTCCATTTCTGGTAACGTTTGGCTCGAGAATTCCTTGATTGACAACATAAAATATAATATCCTATTATTCTAGATTTGGAGACTCAAATAACAAATTTGTTGTTTTCACATTTAGCAGTTGACCCTCAGTTTTTAACACATTAAAGTTGGTCCAAATGACGTTTATCACCATTCATCGCGAAGCATAAGCATTCAACTAACTAATATTTAGGTTTTTGGCTTTGCGGCTTTTGGATTTTGCAACAAGTAACTTGTAAATAGTTGGCAACATAAACTCCATATAAAGATAAGTTCATCAAATACCACGCTCACCAGTCCCCATTTACAAAACAGAACAACAAAGAACTCCATACCTAGAGTTGGCTGAAAATGGCACGTATCCAACGCCTAATTTAAAAAAAATCAAAGATTATTATCAAAGAAAAAGACATCAGATCAAGAAGATAATGGCAACAGCGCACCACTAAGAACTTTTGCTTCAGATTCAAGTGTGATATGTCAAGGGGGGATTGAGAAGACAATAGAACTACCCCACAAACAAGCAAAACAAAGTCAACTTAAGTTGATACATTTATGGCCAAAGTAAATGGAGAACAGAGAAAGCTTCTTACCTTGACATGGTAATATTCTTAGAGTGATTTTCTATTTGTCTGCAATAGGTATTAACAACAACAATCTTGAATCCACATCTGACAAACAAGGATGATAAAAAGTCTTCCGAGAAATAAAATGAGCACTGAAGATACAAGCAAATACCATTAGAATTGAAACAAAATCACAGATGAGGTGGCATTTCACATCCAGATTACAAGGTACTTACTGTACCATCTTCTCGGAAATAAAAGTTTTCACTAATTCTCTGGTTTCTGTTCTGCAATTTTACCTGAAAAGAAAGTTCGAGAACACATTATTTTTCAAGAAGCCCATTCTTCACTGTAGTTCTGTTAGACATTGTAAGCCAGGAACAAAATGTCCTGTAAGAGGGCAATATTTTTGGACACTGCATATGTATAAAGTTAACATGGTACCATAGATTTCAATTGAATTGACTTCTTGGATCAAGTAGATTTCCAAGTAGTATTTGACCAACACATGAAGCAGAGTAACAAATATGCATCAAATAGGGGAAGAACAAGAAACTTTGCTGATTAGAATAATAATATGCCCAAAACTGTAGAAGAGAAATAATGAATGGGACTCACTTGCGCAAAATCTCCAACAGCATAATCACGTAAAAGAACATGACCATTTGGCTGCAAGGAAAGCTCCGTGGAGAACTTCCATGTTAATAGGAACAAAATTACTGGTAAAACAAGGAAGCAATCTCAACCTTTAGCACTGTTGGGTTACCTTTAACACTCTTTTAAGATTCTGCAATACCAAAAGCATCTTATTTGGTGAAACTGCAGACAAGACAAAAATCTGCCTGACAGATTAGTCACTTGCTCTGCTTTCTTTAAAAACAAACTTCTTCCTTAACAATGAGTTGCACATGTGACTGTCTGAGTTGAAGATCGTCATCAGACAGTCGGATCAGTCTCATAACATGATGAGAAAGTACATTATATCATGCTTGTGTAGAATTCTATGTTCACTTAACAAATATACTGGTAAGCAGATAGAAAAATTGGAAGAACACACATATGGATCGAATTACCAAGGTAGCAATATCGACCGAAGAAGATTGGATTTGAACAGAGAGGTCATCCTTTGCAATGTCACAGAGAAATACATTTATGCGGTCATCATTGAAACTTGTGTGCGACTGCATTAAGTAACAACCAAATTACCCACAATATTTGGCTTTTGATTTTTGATAATTTTGAAGATTTGATAAATACATAAAGAAAAGCTGGTGTTTAAAGCCCTAAAAGCAAAAAGTATCAGTTCAAGAGAACTGAACAAGGACACAAGCCAAATGAGAAGATAACAGATTACATTTTCTTTAGCTCTTGCATCATTTGCAAGTGCAAAAGAGAGAACATATATCTAGAAATATTTAGATTTGACAACAAAGGGGTAACACAGATACAAGTACTATATCTGCCCAGGAAAGAAAGAAGCATGAAGAAGCGCAAAAAATGGATTTCATAGAAAATGTCATAATCCTTCATAGCAGGATGCAGATCGATGATCTATGTAACAGACCTTAACAAGACTAATGGCCTCAGGGGAGAAATCACAGGCGTGAACGAAAAGTTTAGGGTATGCATCAATAAGGGGAAAGATTGTATTTCCGGCTCCACAACCCACCTGTAACTTCCACAAAATAAATTCAGAATCAGTGTATAATCTACAGTAACCTGAGTATAGTCAGTAACCGCGATTGCATAACAGTAACTGGCGCCAAAAGAATACCTCCAAAACAACCTTTCCCTCTGCAGTTGTGGTGTCATCATCAGAAAAATACTTCCCCCAATCTTTCTCCAAATAGTGCCTATCTTTAAAAAACTGCAAACTCATTTTATAATTTTGTGCATAAAATTGCAGTCTTGATATGAAATTCATTAGAAAAAGAAGGTAAATTGTGTATGCGGAGCTGACCTTGTCCTTGTGGCGCTTGTAGAACCTGTTCCAAAACTTGAGGGCGTTTCGGCTATAGCGGTGTTCGGTCCCATTTGCCTTATCATCTTGAGTAGGCAGTAACAGCCCAGATCCAAAGTTAGAAACTTGGGAAACATATCTCTTGCCAGCGATTATCGCAGGCAGTTGGCCCAGCAAGCACCCAGTAGATAATGACATCGGAGTAAAAGTATACTTCTCCTCCTTGCTTACACTTGCCGATTTAAACAGGTTTTGTGATTCCAATTTGCAGCAGCAAACCCATAAAACCCAGCCTACAGCATCAGAGGCCGAAAGCTGCTGCGCCGGAGCTTCTTTTATGAAAGCCTGGCTTGGGATATAGGATAGAAATTAAAAAGGAAAAATAAATTTAGCAGAGGAGAAAGAAAAAGGAATGATGACTTCAGATAGTTTGTGCATTCTCTTGTATATATATATATTTTTTTTTAGCTGAATACATTCTCTCTTGTATCTATCATCTCACTTAAAAGCGGTTAAAAATAAGTCTCTAATTTTTTTCATTGAAAATAAAATACATAATAAAATAATAAATTAGTGCACAAAATTTCTATAAAAAAAAGTAATGCAAAAACTTCATAAAAGAGATAGCTAAAGGAAATGAAATGTAAATTTTTTTTTTTTTTTTGTGATTGTTTAGATTAGGGTTTATTTTAAATTAAATTATATTAAAAATTATAAAATAAATTTATTTATTAAAAAATAAAATATTTTCATCTTAAAAATCAATCCAAAGTCACCCTAAAATTTTTAAATGATTACCTTTGATTTATTCCCTCCCTTATTCATTTTTCCTAAAAAGAAAAGGAAAGGAAAAGAAAGAGTCGCTCCTGATTTTTCCTCCGCGGGCAGAAAAAGTGAAAAAGTAGAAACTATAACAAGATCCTAACTGTATTCTGCGAATCTCCCGGTGACAATCAAACCCGGTCTACCCAATTCTAGGGTTGTCACGCGAACCGACAGACCAACAAGAAATCTTTATCAAACCGTGCCGATTTTTCCAACCAGAGCTCTCATTTCGAAGTCGCCGTTGAGGGCCGAGACCTGAGCCCTCTCTGCTTTCTCTCAACGCGCACTTTAATACACAAACCTCGGAATCGACTCTTCTTTCTCTTCCATCTCAGATTTGCAGCCACCCAAAACCCTAAGGCTCAGAAGATTCATATTTACAAGAGGAGGGCAGAAAGATCATATGGCTTACCAGCCTCGAGCTCCAAATTTCAACGATGACGGAAATAATGACACAGAAGGGGTTCGCCTTTACAATCCTTATCGAGATTTAAAGGTTCCGGTCCAAACCTTATACAAGCTGCCCACTTCACCGGAGTTTCTCTTCCAAGAGGAGTCTCAAGCCCAGCGCCGATCCTGGGGTGAAAATATCACCTACTACACCGGTATTGGCTATCTCGCCGGCGGAACCACCGGTGCCACTAAGGGTTTAGTCGACGGTGTCAAGGCCTCCGAGCCCGGCGACACGCTTAAGCTCAGAATCAATCGAATCCTCAACGCTTCGGGTCACACGGGTAGGAAGTTCGGGAACCGGGCCGGAGTTATTGGTTTGATTTTCGCGGGGATGGAGAGCGCCATGGTCTCTGTGAGGGACGCCGATGACGTCATTAACAGCGTGGTGGCTGGATTAGGAACCGGTGCGCTTTACAAGGCGGCCGCTGGGCCCAGGTCCGCCGCTGTTGCTGGGGCAATTGGGGGAGTGGTGGTTGGATTGGCGGTCACCGGGAAACAGACCTTGAAGCGATACGTGCCCATCTAATCTCTTTTCTATTTCTTCTGCGCCGGTTTGTGGTTTTAATCAGCTTAGATAAGCTTTAGTTATTATTATTTGTTACAATTTTGATGAAATGTTGAGAATGTGTTCTCAAATACTTCTTGAGCAGTAATATAATGTAATTCGGCATGAAAGATGCATGCTTTATCGGATACATTTGCAGATTTGTTCGTGAGTGTACTATATTATGATGGACTTCATAGAAAATTTTAGGTAAAGAATAATTTGAGAAAACCTGGACAGAGACTTTTTTTTATGTTGGCGTTGAGATATATTTTCCAGTTGAATTGTGCGTAGTTGTTATTGATCAGTGATAAAGGCATGATTGTTTTCTAATATGGGCTTGCCAGCTATTGTCAAAAAATCTTTTTTGCTGCAGTAGGCAAATTTCACTATTTGCATCTCCATCGATCGTGATCTGCTTATATCTCCTTTATTTTGTAAAATGGGTTTACATTTGTTGGATAATTTGAACGTTTCCAATTTCTATTGGATAAGCCTCTATTGTTGTGTGTGTGTGGGGGGGGGGGCGGGCATGTGAAGACGTATTCTGAATCAAGGCATTTTAGTGTCTTATTTTATATTGTGGTAATATTGACTTTCCCACAGCTGGTCTTTACCAAATTGAATTTACTATATACGTGGAATCTAGAAATTGGAGGTAATAAGATTCCATGTTAGACTAGGTTCTGGTGTTCAGCAATGGAATCCCTTTGAAGTGCCAGTTTTGTTTGTTTCTTTAAGCTTGGTCTTGGACTAAAAGCATCAGTCAAGGGGCATGAAAAATTGTTGCCAATGTACAAAAACAACTTCAATTTGTAAAACCTGGAAATCTGGGATTTAAACAACATGCTGGATAGTGTGTTGTTTAAACTAGTGGATGCAGGAGATGGAGATGGTTCAGTAGCTTTCTCCCAAATCATTAGATGTTTTTTATTTACATTCACGCCTTTTGGAAAGAGCCGCTAAATCAAGTTCTAGTTTAGGTGAAGGAAGTATGACCGCCTTACCAATAGTTGAAACTCAATCGGGAGATGTTTCGGCTTATATTCCTACTAATTTATAGCAATGGGGAGGAGAGATGGGTTAATTGTTTGGTATACTTTTACCATGTTTGAATAAGAGATGCATTATTAACTAGCGAATCAGAGGGAGAGGATTTGTTGAAATGGTTTGTCTACATGTACACATGGGTCAAATACGTACTATTCACAACTGAATCATATTATTAGGGCATGTAATACTCCAGCAGCTCAGTATCTTAATTTGACAATTCTCTTAGTTCTTGTTGCAGATGGTCAAGGGTCATCATTGTTCTCCTTTACTTGTTTATTTATTTATGGGTTAAAAAGCTTAGTTGTTTATACGAGATGCATATTGTATGAGATGTATACTAATCACCTTGCCTCGCCATCTAGTTGGAAAGCATATTTGTTCATGGTACGATTATTGTGAGATCTTTGTGAAAATTTTGTGCTTCGTAATATGTACATGCATTTAACATGTGAATTATGCTGCTGGTTCTGAAACTCGGAGTTGTGGTTTCTTCTACTTGGAAATCAAGATAAAAGCCTTAGACAGAGGCTTCATCTAATCATTGAACCTTGGTCTTCCACAGCTAAACAAGTTTCTACCCGTTGCTGCTGTTCCTGTTACAAGTAATTGTACATGGTCTACTTTTCATCTCAATGTAACTTTCTATGCATCTTGCTGATAAAACCTGTTGCATGTCAGTAGAAAATATCTCTGCAGTTAAGAGATGTGGGTTTTATTATTAAAATTTTGAGTTAAGTTTTAGAATGAAACTTTATCTAAGTATGGCAGTTGTTAAGCTGATAGTTGTGATGCCCGGCTAGGAGAATTTTTTTTTCTGCGCTGCTGCATTTTCTATGTTGCATATTGGGGTTTTGCATTTCCCTCTGGCAGAAGCGTGGGCCTAGTTTGCGAAACGGGACTTGTGATATGTATCCGTTTGAATTATCCTTGGCTCAATCAATTTCATATGCGATGGCACTGCTACTCCGACTCCGGATGGATGTGTTTACCCCTAATTTTCTAGGCTTGCCAGATGTCCATGAGCTTCACCGTCACAAGCTCGCAAAAACTGCAGCTCCGTCTACTTAGTTGCTTATTCTGATGGGAACCGAATGACCGATGAAATAAGCTTACCGATCAGCCTCAAGGGCAGATCGACTACCTCTGCTTTATTGGTCCTCAAATATACTCTACAATTTCTTTTCACGAAAGGTCCGTCTCATGTATGGGTATCCTTAGGAAATATTCTTAGAACAATTTGTGTAATAAATAAATTCACAAATAATATTTTTATTTAAAATTAAAATGTTTGTTTTTTTAAAAAATATTTACAATTAAATATTATATTTTAAAAAATAATTATATATTTTAATAAATTTTTTATTATTTATTTTAAAAATTTAAGAAAATTAAATTTGATTAACATAATAATCTCACTTTTTCTAATTTTTTAATTAATAAATATATTATAATAATTTTTTCTAATCAAATTATTCTTTTTAACTTATCTGTCATGAAAAATTAATATAATATATTTAATTTTTAAATAAAAAAATATAACTATCAACATTCGTACCCATAATTCCTCCAGAACAGAGAAAAACGAAAACCAAAATCCTTAGGAATCAAATCCCACAAGAGTAGAACAGCTTTCTGACCAATTAGTCCCGTTTTATCAGAAAACTTTTGCCTTATTAATATAATTGGGAGAATTGATAACTTGATGAAGTGTCTTTACAACCAACTCTATAGGAGCAAAATCCAGTTCACGGTATATACTCCTTGGGATACATGTATCCCACCCTATTATTCGAAACTGATCAAGCAAGAAGATATGTCATGCCAAAGCCGAATTGCAAAAATTGATCGACGGTGCCAAATTTCTGAACTCTTCATTCAGGAAGCACTAAAAAAGGGGGAAAGTTGAAAACAAAAGGAAACAAAGAAAAGAAACGGTTATCAACTTAGAGCAACATCGATTCTGGATTCTCAATGTAGCCTTTAAATGCCTTCAACCATTCTGCTCCGACGGCACCTGAATACAAGAATTTGACCATTAAAATGTGTATTCCCGGAATAACAGAATGCGTGGGAAATAGTTATTTAATTCCAAATAGACCTACCGTCGACGACCCTATGGTCACAGCTTAGTGTCACAGACATGAAAGAAGCAAACTTGTAATCGTCAGGACCTGAACCAGGTACAACTCTTCTCTCAGCTGCCAAAGAAAAGTTTTTATGTCAGTACAAACACGACCTATAGTTCTAAAAAGAAATTTGCAAGATTTCTTCTTACCAGACCCAACAGCCAAAATACCCGATTGAGGAGGATTAATAATAGCACAGAACTGCTTGATGCCGAACGGACCACCTAAATTGGATACTGTAAATGTTCCCCCCTAAAAAAGTGTGCTCAAGTCTTAGTATCATTCTTCAGCCACCAATGAAAGAAAGGGGGGGAAGGGGGATTCCACACCTCGTAATCTTCAGGTTTTAGGCTGTTTTCTTTTGCTCTTTGGGCCAGATGTTTAACTTCATCAGAAATTTTCGATAAACCTTTCTTATCAGCATCCTGCAAATGTGCAGCAGTTCGCTCAATAAATTTTCATAAAAACATACCCCTAAGTATGTCAGACTGATAAGAATAAACAAACATCCAGACACCAGACCTTGATCACAGGGACATATAATCCATTATCGGTCTGTACTGCAACATTGATATTGACATTGTGATACCTGTAGGTATATTCCCCACGCAAAAAAAAAAAAAACAAAAAAAGATAAAAAGTGTGAGAGAAAATAGCAGGCATTTCATTCCAATCATGTAAAAATCTGTACCCAAGATTCCCTTACTGGCTAATGTAATCATTAGTCCATGAGCTGTTGCACTGTGGAACTCTTTGGAGAGCCAAAGCAGTAGCCTGCAGCAAAAGTTGCTAGTTATTTAAACCAGGAAAATTAAGAGCAAAATGAACAAGGCAGGATAGATGACACAAGAAGATCAATCTTAGGAGTTCTTTCCAGAGGAAGATCAAATTTAAATGGTGGTATGCCAAAGGGAAAGGTAGCGGGGCCACCAGATGTGAGCCACCTACTCCTAAATGTGGAGGCAGACCAAGCCAATGAGGTCATGGATGGCCACTAGTGGTAGTAGCAACTAATAGGGAAGCCACAGGCAATAATTCACAGTGCTGATGGAGTATTAGTGGCCAGCTTGGGTTGTCAGCAAACCACAGGCCCATTATAAAATAATACCATATACGCAGAGTACATCTGGGGGCAAGCAAGTGAAACCCAAATGAAGGATGGAGCATAACTGCTAAGATACCATCTTATCCCATCTAGCAATTTCATTTTCAGAAAGGCACAGAGCGTCAAATAAATTGATACCTTAATTACAAGATCGTTCACAGATATTCTCTTTCCGCCAGAAGCTTCTTGTAATGAGTTAAGCCGAGTGCGCAATCTACCAAGAAAGCAATATCGACAATTAAATTAAAAGAGAAATCATAAAGGATAGTCAGCTTAACCTTACTGGATAAAGATTAAGTCATTGCTTACTCCATAAGCTTATCAACACATGTATCCACAGTCAAATAGTAATGGGGAATGGTTTGCTTTGAAAGCAACAACCGTGAAGCTGTCACCTGTTAATATCGAAGAGTTGTTACCGTAAGTAAAAAATACAAATACTCATGGCCACAAATGAAGGTTGGTAAACGTAGATTTCAAAATCCATAAAAAATTATCATAGGTCCGAATATCAGAAATGGAAAGTCCCATTACCACAGAAATAATTAGTGACAAGGGATTACCTTTCTTATCTGTGAATGAGGAATATCAGTATAATCTAGAACTGCAGCAGTCGTAGCATCAACCTTGGGAGCTGGTGCTGAAGCTTCCTTGCCCCGAGATGCTACAATACATCAAAGGATATTGATCGAAGGTAACCGAGAATAACAATGTAAAAACCTAAAGAGAAGTATCAAGAAGGATGGCAGGATCAACTCAAGTTTACTAGCAGAGAATTATACTTGTGATGCTGAACAGAAAGCATCATAGAGTTCATGGCAAACTTAAGTTAAAAGGTAAGACCAGCTCTCCGTCTATCAGAAAACCTATGTGATAATACATATGGCTTATTGAGACTCCAGAGATTAAGCATGAAAGCATCAACACATGATCTATAAGTGCCAAGGAGAGGAATACCTATAAATTCTTCAACATCAGCCTTGACGATAACTCCATCAGGACCGGTTCCTTTAACTTCAGCAAGAGATACCTGCATTCATGAGAATACGATGTAAACAGGAAGCAGCCAGGATAGAAAGATTGTAGAATGAAAAGTCAAATAAATTATGAATCATTTAGTCAGATCAAATCTCTCCAAAAGTTGGATAAATTCTTCACAGACTCGAGGGAGGGAATCTAACAAATAATAACTACCATAATCTGAAATCAAATAGAACATATCCCAAAAGAACATCAGTACATACATTATGGTCATCAGCAATTTTCCTAGCAAGAGGACTGGCAAAAATGCGACCTGCTGCTGTAGGAGCTGCACTAGGTTTGGAAACTTTTGTTTCTTTTGAAGTGACAGGTTCTTTTGTAACCCCTTCTTCAGGTGGAGATGGTGTAGACGTCTCTTTAGGTGCAGGTGCAGCATCTAATGCAGCAGGTTTGTAGTCTTTGAACTTTCCTATATCTTCCTCCTCTTCAACAGTGATGGCAATCACCTGCAGAACTTATATGTCATGCCCATGTTAAAGAAAGGATAAGCTTTTTGTTTACTGTAGAAAAAAGGTTTCATATAATATATTTTCTCACTAAAAATCACATGATTGGCATGATTCCACAATTCCACCCAGAAGATGGAAGCATCATCAATCATGATAAGTCTGCAATGGATTAGATTAGAAGGGGGGATCCAAAACCATTAGGAACAGTAGACTTCAGAGTGATGCTGCATGAAACAATGCAGCAACTGCACCAAAAATAGAAACTAGTTCCATAGGATAATTAAGCAGATATTATCTTTTTAATTACACATTGAAAGATTATTATGGTATCACGTTAAAAGATATGCACAAAAAAGGAGATAGGAAGATCAATACCTCACCAACTTTAATTCCACTTGATCCATCCCCACGTAAAATCTTAGCAAGGTATCCCTCCTCCATGCATTCCATCTCAACTGTTGCTTTATCCTATGAACAGTGAAGTAAATGTCAAAATACCATACCAGAGTTATATGACAATTAACAATCAGGGGAAAATGAACCTACAGTTTCAACTTCACAGAGGACTTCACCAGGAGAAACCTTGTCACCTTCTTTCTTCAACCATCTTGCAATATTTCCCTACACAATAGGTAAACATAATGTCATAGACATTTAGTATGACTGACTCTGATGTTGAACAGAGTGATTAGTGAAAACTTTGAAAGCAGCGTGCCTCTGTCATTGTAGGTGAGAGTGAAGGCATCCCAATCTCTTGATGTGGAGGAAGGCCTGAACATGAAAAAAAAAACAAAAATATGACATTCACTAGCGGGATTAAAGCAAAGCTCAGCCAATGGCAAGGAATTTGTCATCAGAACTTTCTACTGGAGCAGAAAACTGCTAATTGCAATTGATAATACTTGCATCATGTAAAAATCTACAAATGTTGGAAATGAAACAACTTGAAGTTTGAAGGTTGTACACCAATGTTTTTCCTTTTCATATGGGGAGGAGATGTGAAAACTACAGTAGCTATCGTAACAGTTAAAAGACACAGTGGCAAGTATCTTGTTAAGAGACATGCATAAGATGCCAGTCCTATTTACTTAACATGGTTAACAATCATTCTAATGCAGCAGCAATTATGAAGTGAAACCCAAAAATGATGTCTTTTTATTAATAGAACTTTATACCCAATTGCACCAAAAAACCTCACCTGAATCAGTTGAAAAAGATCTCCCCTTTTGCAATCGTGACCTGATATCAGAAACAAGGACATAAAGCTTCCATGTAATTAGATGATCTAAAACATAACTCAGAAACCAACCATAAAGATCCAGCATTGAACAATGTGCCAGCCATAGGAGAATCAACTGTTCTTGCTGTCCTTATAGGACTCCCCTTTTCTGTTCCTATTGTTGATATCTGTGGGGCAGAGTTCAGATAGGGGATAATCAATAAGTTTTAGTTTTACATGAGAGCGTGCATGTTACCACCACATCACAATACAGAAAAGCAATGCCTCGTTAAGGAAAAGGTCAAGAAAGAACCAATTTTGAACAAATCTAATCACCTTGGAAGTAAATGTTCCTCCACAACTTTTAGTAAATCCATCAGTGCTTGGATTGAATCCACTTGGAGATGCAAAACCAATTTGTTTGAACTTCAGCACATCTGTATAACAACCAAGAAAAGGAAGCTTCTCAAATAAGAGAGTCACACTTTCAAGGAATTTGGTGCTAGAAAAAGTCATTTAGGCAATTTCTCCAATCACTTGCCATCTCCTTTGTCAGCAGAAACCCTAGAGTCACTGCTAAAACAGCGAATGAGAAGTGCACGATCATTCCATAATAGCTTGGAAGTATTCCTAATCTGTCAAAATAATTATTAGAAAAACAAAAAGGTAGGTCATTAAAAAGAAGATTAAGTGAAGTATACTAGGCACATAATACAACTTTCAAACATATCATTCAAAGTACAGAAGTTAGCACAAGTTTGCGGATGTACAGGTTTCAAGTACCTATGAAAGTTTATTATTTATTAACAGTGGCAATGTGATATCCATTATACGCGGACACCTGTTCTGGATAAACTTTAGAACAAAGTAATTTGTCATCCAAGAAAGGAGGGAACACTATATAAAGCAAAAATGGCATGCAATAAACAGACAGCCATTGATGGAACCAAAATTTTGCTTTTGTTACATAAATCAATTTCAAGTTCAAATGCCAAAGTAGACACATGCTGCTGACAATGTCATCCCCTAAAATCAGAAATAAGTTTCCAATCTTCAGTTAGGCAAGCCCAGTGCACCGCGTACCTTTTTTGATTGATGGAATATGTGAGAAGTACAAGTCATGATATTAGAATACCAGTTCCAAAGCCCTTCTTCACAAAAGCAAGGAGACAAAGCCCCTTTTGTGTCCTTGAAAATCAACTGAGCTGGGGAGAAAATTTAGTTAGACAGTATACGCCTAAAGCTTTATAGTACAGATGAGAGGCAATTTAGAAGCAAAACAACCTAGGAAAAGCATCTCAGGCACCAATTGTGCAATAAAGCTGAAAGTAGCTCAAGTATATCTCAATCATTTTGCACAAAAAGATAAACAGAAAATTGAACCCAAGTGTATAATACATTTTGATAAACAACTAAACTTAAACTGGACACCCAAAAACTCACGACACATGTGAATGACACTTGCAAAGAAAATAAAGAAATCAATTTCCACATTTATCATCCGTCCTGAACAATTGAATTGATGGTCTACAAACAAAATCTGGTAGGCGAATCAAAAAGCTCTCAAACTATAATAAACCAAAGAATATGCGATAGAATTGAATAGAGGAAATCTTAAGAAAATCAACCTATGCAGAGAAGGGTCTCGAGAGTCTTCCTCCGGCTGCCTTCTATCGGATCTCCGGTTCTTCGAAGACGAGTTGAATGCGAAATAAAATTTTGCTGCGCTATGCTGACAAAGATACAGTACTATTTCCCGTTTTTCTTTTTGGGTTGTGAAAATACAAATTGTGAGCCGTTGGATTAGGAACATTGAAATCACGTTAACGGTGTACGGTGTACTAGTATCCGTTGCGTTTTCCATTTTTCTATTTAAAGGCAAAATCAAGCCTATGCAAAAAAATATATATATTTCTTTTACACCAAAAATATATATATATTTGTCAGTTACAAAAACACCCCTCATCTACCCTGGGCCTTACGCTGTTCTTCTTTCTCCTCTCCCATTAAACAGCCGCCCATGCTCATTCCCCTCGAATTTTTTTCCCCCTTGAAATAGGATCTCTTCTCATTAAAGATAAACTACACAAAAGTTACAATTGATGATCCCCAAGATCTGCAAAAGAAAACTCTGCCAAGAGCAAAACTATGGCTAGCACTATCCTTTATTTTTTACAACAAGTAATTCCTTTCCCAATACCCTCCCTCTACTATCAAATTTACTATCTTTGCTTTAACAGCATTATTTATAAGTAATTATAACTTCTTGTATGATTATTATATTATAATGATCTCATAAACATATACTATTATTATAGTTATACAAATATATTAAAATATATTATACTAAAATATATAGATTACTATTAAATATTTTTATATATATCTGTATTCGTTATTATACTATATTTATATATACAAACCCAATATAATTATGTATTAAAACACTAAGTGATATTGGATATAGTTTTGATTTAATATTTTTATTTTAAATTTTATAAATAATGAAATGTTTTTGAGAAAAAAATATAGCTAAAGTGATTCTTTTTTAAATTATGTAATAAAATATGTCTAAGTGTACTCATTGTATGAAAAATATTTAATCATATTTATCATACATACTTTTATTTGCACTGTATGTCATATGTCACAACCTCTGCACAAATTTCTTTTTCATTTTAAATTGTTGTTAGTAGATAAATTTATAAGAGAAAAAAATTGTTTAATAGATATATAAGTGACAGATAATATCAAATAGAAAAACAACAAAAGATGGTAATATAACGTTTTTCTTTACAAGAATATTGCATTTTTTTTTTCACATTCCAAGGAAATTTCACCAATTTTATGAGCATTACAACAATTTTAGAAGAAAATAAATAAGATTTTTTCCTTTTTTTGGGTAGAGGGAACTCAATCCCTTAATCTCAAATCACTTATCAAATTTAAGGATTTCACATAGATTAAGAAAATAATTAATTTGATTTGATTTATTGAGTTAAAAGTTTTAAAAATATTTTAAAACTTTGAATATAAAGAATATAATATTTGATGAATTAATAAATATAAAGTTAAAAATAAATTTTTAATTGATGAATTAATAAGTATTTTATTACTTAGTAGTTACTTGACACATGATTTGTGATAGACGGACTGAAATGGAAATGCGGTCCAAAAACGGGGAAAGAAAATAGGAGGGCAATAACTGGAAAAAAGATCCATCTCTGACCGCACTAGACGGAAAAGGACATTTATTGCGCCTGAAAAGACCACAAAGGAAAATCGAGATTCCAAAAATGCCCGAACTCCTCCGAGCTGGAGAGGACATATATATTAACACGTTACCCAGACCCCCTCAGTGGTCCGGCGATGTTTTCCCTAAAATGCCAATATTTGATACTATCCCCAAATCAATCCCCGCAAGAACATTCTGGAATCCTATATCCGGCATTGTTCTGACCTTGCAGCAGATATAGGATGGATAATTCATAGAAATGATGTACATATACATGGAGGAGCATAGATTTAGTTGATATCTATATATACATTCTTACAGAGAGAAATCAGTAGTAGCAGAGTGAGTCGTTACTGCCGCTGTTCTTTGCCATGGGAAACCAGAAACTGAAGTGGACCTCCGAGGAAGAAGAAGCTCTGAGAGCTGGTGTTAACAAGCACGGTGTCGGGAAATGGAAGAATATCCTTAAGGATCCTGAATTTGCTCCGCACCTGACCAGCCGCTCAAACATTGATTTGAAGGTTTAGTTTCCTGTTTTCTTTTTTGAAATTTTTTTCCTTGTCTTCAACTCCGAATTTAGGGTATCCGATCATAGCATTTGAGATTGTTGTACGTGCATTTGTTGCACGTCTCATGATTTTGAGAACGTTCCTCTATCACATCCCGTAAAAGGACGGGAAATTGTTTGAGGCAAACCCAATGTCACGTTTCTTTACTGGCCGTTTTGAGATTCATTACTAGTTGATATTGGCATCTGCATCAGAAGAGCTTGGTTAGATTGTTGGAAATGTGTAAAGTTGGCAGTAGACCAAAGAACCTGATTCCTGAACGTTATTCATGAAATTGCACAGCTTTGTTCAATTGGGTTTCCATAATTTATTTGTGTCATCTACCATTAGTGCTCTTCAGTGATGGAATTCTGGTTATTGGACTTGGTTTCATTGTCGACTTTGTCAATGTTTGTCCTATGCTCTTTCGTTATATTTCCACTTGTGCTCACATTCCCATGGTTGGAAGTTGAAGGAAATTCTTCATTTACCATGACTGGCGACAGTTTGCTAATTTGTTTATACATGTTGGTTCATTTAAACAGGATAAATGGCGGAACATGAGCATTAGTACTGGGCAAATCGTTAAAGACAAATCTAAGGGTCCTCGAGTAAAACCAGTTACAGCTGGTGGAATCACCATTGGGCAGACTCCGTCTACTGCCATTTTCATTGATGAAGATAGTGCTGATGCGTCGTCAAAATGTCCACAGGAAGGCAAATCTGTTCCCCGGTATATGTTCTCTTTTCTTTTGACTGCAAGTAACTCTTTGACGTTCAGAGCCTTCATTATAAGAAGTTGTAGCCACAGGAGGAGAAGAACCATTGAGAAATGAATATCATTTGCACTTCAGCCATGGCTTTCTCTAAATTCTTTTTGATGTGAGAATATTTTGAATCTCTCTTAAATATCTGCTGTGTTTATTGTATCATCAGGTATACTTCAATGATCTTTGAAGCAATATCAAGCATGAATGCTCAAATGGGATCTGATATTGGTGCAATTGTTGCTTTCATTGAGGTGAGAGAAAGTTGTTCCTTTCATTCTGTTACTTCTTGGTTTGTTGAAGTTGTTTTGTTTTAGCTGACCCCTTGTGACTTTTCAATGAGGAGCACTGTGTGACCTACTTGACATCCAATAAATTCTCGGGATTGGAGTGAATAGACTGTAAGTAATCTTGAGAAGGATTTGGAAGCGGAATGTGTTTGGTTGTCTTTTTGGACTTTAGGAAAACAGAAGTGCTTGAATAAAGATCAAGCGGGTCACAAAGGGTTGAGGCTTGAAGGTCACTTAAATATGACCAAAGCTTTTTCTGAAAATGTTTGGATTTGCATATGCTGCTTATTGTGTACATGTTGTTGTTCAAACACTTTTCTTGTTATAGTATTAAGCTTCACCTCATTTACACAGTTATCCTGCAAATTAGCATTTTTTCAGGTTTTCTTCTGTAAGTTGACTCTGATAAGTGCAAATTTCTATCTCGAATTGAGGAAAAATATGGAGTTGTTGTCACTAGTTACTTCTAAAATGCAAAAGAGAAAGAATGAACTAACAAGTTCTCTATGATGTACATCGTTTGGTCATTATTTACAACATTGTCGTATGTTGAACATCATAGAATTAACTCATGATACAGGCAGATATATTAGTAATTTGTCATACGATTAACGTGAGTTCCTATAGGTCTGCGGTTGATTTCTGTTTTTGAAGTACTTGATGTTCTGAAATCAAACTAGTGCCTAAACTTTTCTCCACAAATCCCCAACGGAGTGTACTTTATGTTTTCTCTAATCACCTATTGAGAGATGGTGTGCATTTAACCCTTTTCGTTGGTTTTTTCCCTGTGTACTAAGAGAAGTTAGCTGCTGCTGCTTTAAATGGTTTCTTCCTTAATTTCCAACTTTTGTAATATTCAATACCAAGTGCATGTTATTTATCTTTGTAATATTGTAGAAAATGTATGAGGTACCCCCAAATCTGAGAAGGTTGCTGAGCTCAAAGCTGAGACGGCTTGTCTTGCAAGGCAAACTTGAAAAGGTAAATGGTCTTACTTTCTCTTCAACTTTAAATACGTTGTATGCCCATTTACCTTCCCAGGAAAAATGGTATAGATTATCCACCTTCTTTTATTGGATGCTTTCATTTCTTTGGAAAGTGTAAAGCATAATCTTTATTCTGTTTTTAGCTGAAAAAGTTGTTTTTCCTCCTTTGAAGCTCTAGATAGGTGGTTTTTCCAAACAGCTTTTGCTTACAAAATGTTTTTCAAACTTAATACATACATACATACATACATGTGTGTGTGTGTGTATGTGTGTATATATATATAATCTTCTTTTCAAAGAAACTTAACACAAGCTAAAGTAAATGAGAAAATTCCCTCACCAGCACCAGTTATGAGCTGTTCAAAATACTAGTAGTAAACCAACTCGTTAAAAGAGTTGGTGTGCATGCATGCAGCATGTAGATGTGTTGTTTTAGAGAGTGATTCTTTAAGAATAATCTGTATTATTCTTTTCAGATTACTCTTGTTCTTTTGCTCACCTTATATTGTTGAGAAGCAGAATCATCATCTATTTGATGCATACTTGGAAAACAAAGTTTAATTACTTATATATGGTGGTCTTGGTTGTCTATAGCATTACAGTACGATGAATATCAATTTCATGTGTTGTTTTTCTGAACAAGGTTTTGCTTCCATAGCATGCATACTTGGAAAACAAAGTTTAATTACTTATATATGGTGGTCTTGGTAGTCTATAGCATTACGGTACGATGAATATCAATTTCATGTGTTATTTTTCTCAACAACATTTAGCTTCTATAGCATGCATGTTTCTCTCTCGTTACTGCCAAGTGATACCTTAATCATCTCTGATTTAAGTTTTCTGCACAAAATGTGACAAATGCAGGCTGGAAATGCCTATAAGATTAAAACTGCTGCCTTGGGAACAAGGAATCCTGCAGCAAAACAAGGAGATGTTCGAGCTAGAGTACCACAGGGCTCTGGATCAAGTGTTTCTACTGAAACAGTTGAAGAAGCTTCAAAGACAGCTGCATACAAGATTGCTGAAGCAGAAAACAGATCATTTGTAGCAGCTGTAGCAGTTGGGGAAGCCGAAAGGGTCTTGAGTATGGCCGAGGAAATGGATACAGCTGTGCAGGTTATCAGAGAAATCAGGGATGGCTGTAAGTTACTATTATCATTATTATTGCTGCTATGATTGTCTTGATATGACTGTTGTTTATTCCTGTATCAGCGGCATTATTTTACGCATCGAAGGATTGATCTATTGCATTACAGATTGGAACATTTCAAAGATTCTAATGAATAACTGCTTGTAACTTCTTCCATTGTTGACAAAGATTCGTGTTTATATATAAAGTAAAAGTAAAAAATTTACTTCAGCCTAAAAACTTACTTTGTGCATGATCGATTGACGAGTTCCCCTTATTTTTCTCTTATTGTTGCAGGTCTGCGAGGTGAAACGTATGTCCTGGCTTGCTGAATTGTTCTGTTTCCCCGCATGATTACTCCTTTTTGTATAGGCTTTGGAAATACAATTCACCCTTCAAAGAGGTGTTTAAAATGCTAAGAACTTATGAAGTTTGCCATGGGATTGATATGTTGGAATTTGCTACTTACATACTTCATGAGTTTAAATTTATGCATGTGCTTGAAGGAAGTTGTCATTTCCATTTGCCATTTAAAGACCTATTTCTTGAATCAATTCGTTCCTTCAGCACGTGGTAGACAACTGGTTTCATTTTTTTTTTTTTTTTTTTGGTGCTAAACGGCAACCGGTTTCTCCTTTTAGTGTCTGGTGTTCCCCTCTGTTTTTTCGTTTTTGGAAATGAATTGCTGGATTATTTATTCGGGGTTTTGTTATTCCTGTCATCATTTTCAGACCCATGCCACCAACACCAATGTAACTAACTACATCCTTAAAAATTATAACATTTAAGACAAAAAAATGTGACCACTGGGTTTGATAGTCTCCATCTCACCTGAACGGAATGATGTGCCCTTATCCTTAAATTGTGCATCTTTCTTACGTTATGTAGTTGCATCAACTGTTCGTGCAGGCTGCGCTTTTGGAATAAGATGAAGATGCGTAGGTTCGCATAGGGTTTTGAGGACGTCTAGCTGTAGTTTTTTTTTCCTTTTTGTTAAATATAATGTGTAGCTGTAGAACATATTTAAGCATTGAACACCTTTTCCACTGCTCAAAGCTCTAATCGATTACTCTTCTCCACGCCACCATCACCTCAGGTCTTCCCATCGGTGGACATATATTTGACCGCCTTCGCGCACACAGGTTGAGAATGTTTGGTTTTACGAGAACGGGTTCTACACCACTGCTAAGGGAACTTTACTAGGATAATCGCAAGTACGGGAATTATTTACCAAAAAAGAAGTTTCAAAATTGAAAATACAATACAGAAATCTAATGTAACAATCACAACTTAAAAAAAAAGGGATAAGTATATTCTTAATGTGGTTGTTAACTGTAGATGGTATAGTTGTTAAGTTACCTAGCCAAAGGAAGAAAAAAAAGGTATAGATTAGTTATGGATTATGAAGCTTAATTGTACCTTTTTTAGTATATAATAAATCATAAAATAATTGTTATATGTTCTTAATGTGGTTGTTACAGGTAGAGAGAGAGCCCTTGGTTATTAGTTACCTAGCCAAAGAAAAAGAAAGTATAAACATGAGTTATGGATTATGAGGCTTTATTAGTAACCCTAGATATAAAGCAATAAAATATGATACTTAAATCTGGACAAAATATATAGTAGTAATTAAAATAAAATGATAAAATCATTAAATTTGTTTACTTAATGCCTTAAAGACCAGCGATTTTCTTTCTTTCCCTTTTTGGTTAGCAATGTAAGAGAAAAAGAGGTGATGGTTTGGAAGTAGCTTCCTTTTCATGTGCGAAAACTATTTAAGAAACAATGCAAATACGAGAGAAATTTTAAAAAAAAAAACCGAAATAGGCAAGAGAGAAAAAGGAAAGGGTAAATTTGGAAAATGTTGAAAGTAAGCGTACAACAGGGTTTCCGAAGACTGTCCCCGTATAAAAGGAGCTGCATCTCCCCACGGTTGCACACAAAAAAAAAACTTTGTTCAACTTAAAAGAGCTTTCAGACAATTTCAGGTTCGTCCGCTGCTCGCCATCTTGTTTTCTTGCCTTCTTGTTGTTCCTTTGATGCTTTAATCTTTCTTTCAATATTCAATAGATCTCTTTCTGGATTCATACTTTGTTTTCTGAATCTTGTAGATCTACTTGTTGTGTTTCTTGGAAAATGAGGGGAGGGAGATGTTAATACTTAGATTATCGAGACTGTTTCAAGTTTATGGCTTTCTCTGAAAGATGATATGCTCAGCTTGTCCAGATTCCATTTTGATTTGTTTTTTTCGTTCTTCTTCATCGTTGTTCGGCGGCTTTGTTTTAGTGAAAGCTCATATGAGAGTTCTGCTTTAACGGGCTGTTGCTGGTTCTGTGGATTCGGTTGTTCTGATAAATCCTTACTCCTGAATATTCTTTTGTATGCTAAGAAAAGGGAAAATATTCTTTCGAAGTTATGACATTGGATGTGCCAATGTGTTTCAGACCTGTTTTTTTCGTGTATTCTGTTAGGATTCCGATATGAAAAGCTTTTCACTAAACGGAATGAGGTTTCTGTTGTATTACAATGTAAAATAGAGTTTTTTCGGTCCATGCCCACTCTTTTGTCTATCAAAAGGCCTACATTAGGAGGATCGATGTTTGTAGCAACATATGAGAATGTTTGGTTGATTTGGGGAAGAAGGCAAAGGGGCTTCTTGTAATGGAGGTTGTACCTCATGGTTAGACAGTCACCTGCCTCTCAGAATTCACCCCCAAATATAGAAACAGAAGTTTAATGCTTGTACTCCATATGTGGTGGTTCACAAGTTTGGCTCTTCTGTTACATCTCATCTAAAGCCTTTCAAAATTATTATTGTTACGATATTTGCTCTAAGCAGATTTGTTTTGTGTTTTTTTTTACCTTGACGCTAAAAACTGGTATTTCTCTCTGTTTTTCCCCAGGCTTACTCTTCTTTTCTTTCTTTTCTTAATATCTTATTGTAAAGCAGGTTGCAATCATGGCTGGAGAAGATGGATTTGATAGCCGTCGGTATGACTCAAGGATGACTGAGTTGTAAGTTTCTGTTTCTATTTGTGCCTGCTCCATTTAGTAGCCTGTTGATATTGAGTGGCATATAATGTTCTGGTTCAATATCTTATTTCTGATGCAGGCTTGATGGAGAGGACTTCTTTACTTCGTATGATGAAGTTTATGATAGTTTTGATGCTATGGGTCTACAGGAGAATCTTCTTAGGGGCATTTATGCATATGGTATGTTGTCAGGACTTAGGCAATTGTATTTTTGCTGTAATGGGTTCAAAACTGCTGGCTAATATGTTCAGGCTGGAAGATAACTTGCTAAAGTTTTCAAATTTCTGCATATTTGGATATAGATTATGATGAAGGAATGTGTTTTACAATGAGATGCAATTATGCAAGTATGGGAATCATTGGGAGAAACTTGAATATTCCCCTGCATATTGTTTTATATTGATGTTTATTCATCTACTTGCTTGCTGGAAATTGTAGTCAGTTTTGTTACTTAAAAGTTATTTCCTTTTATCTCCTTTTTATGTTCTACTCCCTCCGTCCCTCCCTTATCTTTTTCATAACTATAGATCTTAGCTTCTTATCTTATCACTCTTGAAGGTTTTGAGAAGCCCTCTGCAATCCAGCAAAGGGGTATTGTTCCGTTCATCAAGGGTCTTGATGTAATTCAGCAGGCTCAGTCTGGAACTGGGAAGACAGCTACTTTCTGTTCTGGAATTCTGCAGCAGCTTGATTATGGTTTGGTCCAATGCCAAGCTTTGGTTCTTGCACCCACTCGGGAACTGGCTCAACAGATTGAGAAAGTTATGAGAGCCCTTGGTGATTATCTTGGCGTGAAGGTTCATGCTTGTGTGGGTGGTACAAGTGTTCGTGAAGATCAGCGGATCCTTTTAGCTGGTGTGCATGTTGTTGTTGGAACTCCTGGTCGTGTGTTTGATATGTTGCGTAGACAGTCTCTTCACTCTGATTACATTAAAATGTTTGTGTTGGATGAGGCAGATGAAATGCTATCACGGGGTTTCAAGGATCAGGTACATGGTGTATTACATCCTTTTTATAACTAAATGAGTTCATTATTTGTTTGTTTCTCTCTATATCAAATAATTTATAGTATTATAGCTTTGGTGGGAAGATACTTCTACTTTATCTTGGGGGTTTCGTTGTAACAGGATTAGGGATCAACTTCTTGCGAGATTTGACATAATTTTTTGTTGCATGCATTAGAGAGAATTGTATATCCATGCTGCTATACTTTCACAAATAAACTAAATAAACATATATGGGCCATTGTAATCTCCTGAGTTCTATGGGTTGATGTAGAATTTGTGAATTATAATGCTGTTATTAATTTTTATGCATATTCCCTGGCTTTTTTTCCTCCTTTACTTTTGGCTTGCTTGCTTATTGTGGTAAAGATGCTGCTTTTGCTGTACGTGCGGAACAATATGTGGTACATTCCAGCACTTCGGCTTAGTACCGGTTCTTGAACTGCTCTTGAGTGCCAGGGCCTTTTGTATTTCTGATGCCATTCCACCTGCAAGATGGAGCATGTAGTTGCAAAAATGCTCTATTTGGCTATCAGTCATTTGTGATCTTCCTTTGTTACCTTCTCTTTTTTTCTTTCCTCAATTGCAAAGATAATTGTCAAAATTCATATACTTTCTGGAATTTATCTGTTATTCCACAGACATGGCTAGTCTTTGCTCGAGTATTTTCTATATATATATTGAAGACTGTCCAGGGTTTTAACGTTTTTAAAAAAATCTCGGCTTTCAGATATATGACATTTTCCAGCTGCTGCCTTCAAAAGTTCAAGTTGGGGTCTTCTCAGCTACCATGCCACCTGAAGCTCTAGAAATTACAAGGAAGTTCATGAATAAGCCTGTTAGGATCTTGGTGAAGCGTGATGAATTAACTCTTGAGGGTATTAAACAGTTCTACGTCAATGTTGAAAGAGAAGAGTGGAAACTGGAAACTTTATGTGATCTCTACGAGACTCTGGCCATCACCCAGTCTGTGATTTTTGTGAACACAAGACGCAAGGTTGACTGGCTTACTGACAAGATGAGAAGCCGCGACCATACGGTCTCGGCGACCCATGGAGACATGGATCAGAATACTCGGGACATAATCATGCGCGAATTTCGTTCTGGTTCTTCCCGTGTTCTCATCACCACGGATCTCCTGGCTCGCGGAATTGACGTGCAGCAAGTATCCCTCGTTATAAACTATGATCTTCCAACTCAGCCTGAGAATTATCTTCACCGTATAGGACGAAGTGGACGGTTTGGAAGGAAGGGAGTTGCCATCAACTTCATAACAAGGGAAGATGAGAGAATGCTATTCGATATTCAGAAGTTCTACAATGTGGTTATTGAAGAACTTCCATCCAATGTTGCTGATCTTCTCTGAAGAGGTGCATTTTGGTTTTCTTCATTTAGGCGGTCACTTCCTTCCCTTTGGCATTTTGGGCAGTTAAAGGTTACAAGGTTCATCTTGGCTTTTTCTTTACGAGGCTGGCGGTGTGATGCCTCTGCAAATTTTGTTGCAAGTAGTGCCATTCTTTTAATCTATGCCGCATTTGTTTAATTAGAATTCAGATGGTAGGTTTGTTTAACTGATTGCCGCTGCTATATTCAGTTTGTAGGCTCTGCCCGTTCTTTTGATATTTCAAATTCTTGGGGTACCTTATCATTCTTACATGGTAGATATTTTATTCTTTTATTATTTTTCTCACTACTACGAATTTTCGGTCTGAATGGTTGATGTTTCTGTTTTCCCGTGGAACTCTATTTTGCATTTTATTTTTAGGGAAAATACTTTTTTGATCCAATACACTCAATAATATAGAGGTAAAATTGTTTATGTAAGAGTGAAATATTTACTCTTATACCCGTGTTCGTAGGAAGATCTTTTTTGTTAATTTATATTTTTACCCTTTTATTGATCTAAGAAATTTCAGACAAATAGCGCCGTCTATTTTCCAAAATGGACTTTAATTTTGATTCTCTAATAGAAAGTAAATTAATTTTTTCAAGAGAAATTTAAGATATTTTAGTATAATATTAATAAAATAAAATTATTTCGCATAAAAAAATCTGATAAACTAAAAGTAACGAGTCTCGAATAATAATGTATGATAATTGGCCAGATTCCGAGGAGGAGGCTGCTTAGCCTCCATCTGTATTCAACGGTCAACTTTGACCTTTCAGCTACTGCCTGAAAGTCCCATGTGTCAACGCGTCACGCAAGAACTGCAAGCCTAAAATATTCGCTTTTAAAGAAAAACAATAGTCCATTATTAACAGCCATCAGCAAAACTCAGTCATCAGCCCTCCGTCGAAGAAAAAGAAGAATAAAGGCAAGTTCTAAAGCACCCCGCAACCCCCACCACTAGAGCTAATCAGATTTTCGAGAGATCCTCTTTGCTTTTTCCCTTTCTCTATCCCCCCCGCTCCCCTCCCTGCTTCGCTTCTTCATGGAAAATTTTAGATCCAAGTCCACCAGAGAAGGGCGGATGACGGTAGATAATTACTACGGAGATAGGGCTGCGCCGCCCACCGGCATGCACGACCTAAGGAGTTACAGCACTTCACATGCTTCGTACGCCCACCAGCCGCCGTACTCGGAGAAGGAGGTGAAGATCAAGAAAAGCAAGAGCAGAGTGGCTTCCGCTTCTAAAAGCTGGAGCTTTACTGATCCTGAGCTGCAGAGGAAGAAGAGAGTCGTCAGCTATAAGGCCTATGCCGTCGAAGGAAAGATGAAGGGTTCTCTCAGAAAGAGTTTCAGATGGATCAAGGAGACCTGCAACCAAGTGGTCCACGGATGGTGGTGATCTTAATTGATTCTGGGGTTTTGCTGTCTTCGTTTATTCGTCTTATGCGTCTGAGAAAGCTTTTATTTCTTGGTCCTCAATCGTCAAATTCTTCATGAGGGAACCAAGTATACATCAATATAGTCTGTGGATCGTAAATTAAATACTTTGTTTTTGTTTTCTCTTATGAATGCGATGAAGTTGACTAATTTTCTTGCTCTCTTCTTAATGTTAGTGCTCAATATTCTTTTTCTTTTTGCCTCCAAGGGATTGGCTGTTAAGATTCCGAAAATTGAAGGGTTTCTATCTTTACGAAAATTGGATCCAGACTTGTGATGCTCTCTCTATCAGTGAGAAATTAATTGCCAGGGTGACCATGGGTGGTTTAACCTTTGAAGGTCAATCTAAGATCTTAGGAAAAGTAGTTGAAGAAGGAGGGGTGTAAAGGAATAGGTGTGGTTCTTCGTTTCGGACTCAAAACTAGTCTAATGAAATCGAATGGAAAACATCTTTGATCATCTCCCATCGTTTCTGATCCTTTTTCCCATCACTACTGCAATTCAATTATGATTCAGCAGCTATATATGGCATTTGTGCAATTGACATCGCGTGAAGCAGCTATCCAAGAAAGAGGCCACGACGAATAGGCATCTAATGGGTAGTTAGTAGGAAGGATTAAGGTAAGTTATTCTGAGTCCCAATTGATTCGCAGCCGGAGGGGGGATCCAATGCTCCCAGTAATTGTTTTTCAATGCAAGCCACTCGGTATAGCATTTAGCAAAGGCATATCTTAAGAACACCTAAAGATGCGACATAGTTACCAAGTACTCATTTTGTCTGGAACAGCAATTATGGTTGTTCTAACGCCTGCTGAAACATCAAGAAATATTCATTCCCACGTTATGCATTTTGTTTTCTGGGAGTTAAAAAAATGTCGCACAGGCATCTCTCTCTACTCCAAGCAAAACCCAATACAATCATCACTGATCCTACCCTTCCTCATCACGCTAAGGGAAGAATCAATCCTATCTCGAGTGCAAATTAGGTGCTGTTTTTTAGATGATATCGGATAGAATTTAATTTTAAATTTTTTGTTTTAAATTTTATAAAATTTAAATTATTTATAAATTTTTATAAATCTTGTTCCTCAAATTTTGAACAAAAATGCTGTCCGTAAACTTTTTAAAAGGAGAAGCGAAGGAAAAGAAGCGTGCAGGAGTTTCTACTTTATTTATGCAGATGGGAATCGTAACCGTGAGCGTGCGGGAGTTGTGTCATCTGATGCTTCAAGATATCTATCATATTATAGTCATTCCATTTTACGATGAAATCTATAGTGAAGAGGAATCCCAAACCACTAATTGATCACCATGCAAATCCCACCGATTGTTAAAGCAAAAATTACTACACCGAAGAGGCCTTCCACAAAGATACACGCAAAAATACGAATGGATTTTTTTAAGTGACAAAATGGAATTTCTTGCCGGAACACGTATTTTGAATTCCATATGTATTCTACGCCTCCAAATCCAATTAGTACTATTAAACAAATAACACTTGGAGGATTAACTTCAACGTTCATAAATGTCCGGGTCCGGTCACACGTCAAAACGAGTCTGCACTGCAATGTGCCGACATAAGGAACCAAACAGCGGCAGAAAATTATGCGGTTTTGGAGAGCCGATTCCCCCACCGACATCTGCATCCCTAAGTTGCTGTGCTCTAATGGCATGGGATGGGGTACCAACTAGCAATTACTGCTAATTTTCTACGTCTAAATTGCACGGTCGCAGAAAATGCCACAATAAACAATACAACTTGAACAGACCAAAGGAAGTCCATAAAATGCAGAATGAGCAACCGATCTAAATAGCGCACTAAAGCTATAAACGTAGCTCATTACATGGACAGATAGTTAAACGTAGAAACATCATTACACAGACGGAAAAACAACGAATGAAAAAGCAAGTGCCAAGACCTCAAATACGTATTGACAAAGAGTAGCGAGTTCCAGTGCAATTTGCCTCAATAACCTCCAGTCCTCCGTGGTTTCTTATTCTTGATTTAATCGCAATATTCCCTACCCCATGTAAAGCAATGCGGCCAGCAGGCATTTCCAACAGCATCTGGAGGCCCAACATGCTATGATATATCATGCCGAGATTGTATTAAGGGGACCACATGAGTTGCGGTGGCTAATAGTGCACCCTTTCTTCGTTGCCGAAATTCAGGCCCTCTATACCCTTGAGGGTGGATTCGATATTCTTGATGGCAGAAGAGCTGCGCTTGTGATCAGCTGATACTACTGGAGAGCTTCTTTGGGCACCGCTGGAAACTTTGCGGAGCACTCCTGGACTTGCATCGGTTGTACGAGAGCGGGTTGGGTCGGACTCATTCCCAACAATCACCGGTTCACGACTGCTAGAAACAGCTGGTCGTCTTGAGGATCCACTTGACCGGAAAAAATTAGAACCAGCCTGCCTCATCCGCATGCCCAGCCAAAAATAGAGTAATAAGGAAAAATAGTTACACTCCTACATAATAGCCAGGACAGGTATTGAGTAGCAAGAAAAACCTCTTTAGTAAAGGCTGAATCGTTTGCAGCAAGATTTTTCTGTTTTGATACGCCTCCCCCATTCAAAGTCAGCCCAGAAGTTCTAGTTCGATTTGGATTACCTGATGACCAACCCATAGGCCTACCTTCTTCACCACCTAAGGGACAAAAGATTAGTTTACCACTAGCAAGCAGAAAACAAGCCAGACCAAAGAGTTTCCAGCCTCCAGAGAGACAGCATTGCTAATTATCCAAATGTGTGAAGCAGTAAAGTGAAGAACCATAGGCAACTAAACCTTAAACTAACAAAGGAATTGGCAAAACAAAGAGAAGTAATGCATTCAGAATAAACAGATGATAATATTGTCCCGGAAAAATGCAAAAGAGCCACACCTTGTTGCCTATCAACATTGGCGACATGCTGCATCCCTGAACTAGTTCCTGCTGTTCCACCCTGTAGCAAAACTCAAAGTTGTCACCAAAATCTTTAAGAGTGAACAAAAATGAACATACATTCTCATATGGCTTACAATAGCACGAGGAGGGTTGGCTAGCTGCGACTGCTGATACTTTAGAATGGTCCAGTCAAACACATAATCAAACTGAAAACCTGGAAAGGGAGTGGATGAAAAGAGAAAAAGTAGGGGCAGGGGCACAAGAGTGAAGAAAAACATTCAGAATTAATTCAACCAGGATCCTAATGTCCATTCATTTACAGATCTAAAATTTTGCAGAAAATTATAAGTATCTGTTAAACTTGAAGAAATCAATGGCAAACCTTCACGAATGAAAAGGTCTCGGAAAATTCTCTTCAGATAAGCATAATCTGGCTTATCATCAAACCTAAGTGAACGACAATAATGGAAATAAGATGCAAACTCTGTAGGATAGCCCCGACACAGAGCCTAAAAAAAAAAAAAAAAAAAAAGACAGTATCCAAGTCAGTTACACGAGATAAGAAGGATATAAAATTTAATTGCGGAATAGCGAGAAAAAAAATAAAAGATACCTCTATGGATGTTGAAACCTTCTTTTCACTGATCTTTTCGTACTTCTGTTTCTTGGTACCTGCTTTTAGCCCCTGCCAAGGAAGGCTACAGGAGGTTTTGATTCAAGTGAATAAGGATCACGTGAAGAAAAATATGTGTTAAAAGAGAAGAAGAGGTTGTTACCTGCCCTTTAAAAAGTACATGAGGACATATCCAAGTGATTCTAGATCATCTCTTCGACTTTGTTCTGTGGTGTGATGACAGCACAGCAGATGGGTTAATTGTGTCATGAAGCAATGCTACTTGACCATATTAAAGTTGCAAACAAGTTTAGAGGTTCCATGACCTACCAATTCCAAGGTGAGTATTCATACTTGCATATCTGGCTGTTCCCGTCAAATTCTTGTTTTCTCTGTATTTAGCCATTAAATGACTTGCTTTTAAGGGGTAGTAAAGTAGAAGAATTCCGAAGACAAGAATAATCACGGGACATCGAAACATTTATTTGTGTGATAGAATCAGTAGTTCCCAGAGTGGAAAAAGCTAACCAAAAAAAATCAATATCCGTGACTTATGCAACAAAAGCGATTAAAAAGAATAATGGAAAACAAATAAATAAGTCAAAGACCAACCA
The DNA here is from genome assembly GCA_030512225.1 of Rauvolfia tetraphylla. Lineage (NCBI taxonomy): Eukaryota > Viridiplantae > Streptophyta > Magnoliopsida > Gentianales > Apocynaceae > Rauvolfia > Rauvolfia tetraphylla. The sequence goes on from JAJQKT010000005.1 coordinate 1,128,606, forward strand.
AAAAAGAAAAAGAGATGAAGTTTTATACCAAAGAAAACAAGATATTGCTCGCAAATCAATTGAATAGGTAAAATCGTCCCTAATAATCCCATTTTGGAGTTAATTTTACAAAATAAGTCACGCCACAATGTTTTCATGAATTGTGTAACCCTGTTCCCTCCTCCTGCTTACTAAGGAGTAAGGACATGCTCTTACTGAGTGGTATACTACGATATGTTCGTCATCTAATTCACAACATTCCCATTCATTTTTTCCTCTATCCATGATTCAATATTTGTATGTGAAATGCAGATTGATCATTCTACAAAAACTCAACCATAGAAGAAATGGGCCTACATATTTCACTTGTGAAAGAAGAGGGGCAGGAAATAGGTCCCAAGAATATTGAATAATTCAATAATTATACTTGAATTGGCTATAATGACACCATCAGATAGTCTACAACCAAATAATACAAAGACCTCCATTCAGGATCATCCTGTCTTGCGAGAAAAGGTGAACAATTATGAGCATCATTTATCCACATAAAACCTCAAGAGAACAAACCTATAAGGAATGTGTTGATGAGTTGATGAGTCTCTATACTTTTTAGCCAATCCAAAATCAATAACATAGACCTACAAGGAATTAATAGCAGAATGAATACAAAGACAAGGCAAAAGCAAATAAGCAATGTTAGTCAGTGAAAAGAAAGAAAAAGCATCAACTTTACCTGATTTGCACGCCTACCCAAGCCCATAAGAAAATTATCAGGTTTAATATCTCGATGCAGGAAAGATTTGGAGTGAACAAACTCAACCCGATTAATCTGAGAAGAAGCCAATAACCAGATAAAGGTGAAGAAGAGTGGCAAATGAATTTGGACAAAAATAAATGTAACGCAATATGCTACCATCTGATCAGCTAGCATAAGAACAGTCTTCAAAGACAGCTTCCTACTACAGAAGTTAAATAAATCTTCAAGACTAGGCCCCAGTAAATCCATCACAAGGACATTATAGTCTCCTTCAACTCCAAACCACTTAACATTGGGGATTCCAGCTACAATAATAGGAAGAAATACCAACTGATAAGGACATAAATCAATGAGTATAAAGGTACTAAACAATCCAAACTAGAACTAAAAGAATGAAGAACTTCTTACTCCCCCCTTGTAGAATTTTATACAGCTTTGATTCATACAACAGCTGTGGATGCTTTGTCTTGACATTTTCCTGGATTAAAAGGAAAAAAAGCACATGAAAGTGGAGCAAGATAAAATTGCAGTATTGGTTCCTATTTCTCAACAAAAGCAATCTGAGAGACATTATAGCTGATATAATATGCACTCCTTTTGTACCTGCGGCTTACAGAAGAGATAAATAAGAACTAATTGGTACAGAGCATCTTATTTAGCCAAATTTAACCGCGAAGCACTTAATAAGTAATTGTAGAAATCAGGAATTTTATTAATTGTTCACATATATAAGAACCCACCCAAAAATCATAGTACATGACTTCCCCCCTTCTCTTGTTTTATAAAATTAAAGTATTCGTATAACTCTAATATTCCTTCAGAAGTAGCAAAGCGTATGGCCTCCGATTACCATTATCCATCCAGAGCTCAGGTCAACATGTACAACCTTAGCCTGTTTACAATTAGCTGGAACTCATATATGTCAAAACACCGTTAATTTGTGCTGAGTGTCTATGGACAGTATAGTTAACAGAAGCACTCAAACTTTCAACTTCCACGCCAATAAATTTGGAATCAATTTTTTTTACAAAGAAATAGCATTGTGAAGCAGACAAAATGGAAACCCTTGAAATATTCAAGAAGAACCGAGAGAAAGGGAAAAAAATTACTTACAAGCTTAATAGCAACCTCTTCATTAGTCTGGATATTGGTACCTGAGTATCCAACACAATTACCAATTACAAACATGAGAAGCAAAAAAGCGGTCGCCAAGCCAAAGAAGAAGCAGCACTAAATACGGACTCACCAAGATAGATCTCTCCAAAAGAACCGCTGCCGATTTTCCGACCCAGCCGAAACTTATTACCGACACGAGGCTCCATCAAATCAGTTCACAAATGCAAGTTTCAAAACCAAGCCTAACTTACAAAATTAAAACATAAGCTAAAATTAAAATTTTTTCTTTATAAAAAAAGAACCTAAACGAAAAAAGAAAAAAGAAAAAAGAAAGCTCCAAAGCGTATTGATGTACCTTTGGGAGAACAAAACGTCTCCTAAGGAAGTATTTGCCGGATCCAAAAACCAAGGTAAATAAGGATAATGTGAAGGGACATTAAGGGTTAGCTTAAAAACATACTCCAATTTTGGGAAGAAAAATTAATACAGAGATGCTATTATGAATTCAGCTACAACCGAGAATAGCAGATGCAGAAATCGGGAAGATGAAGAAGAAAGAAGGGGGAGGAGGTGGAGATTGTTGAGGCTGGCTGAGGGCATCAACATTCACATCTTCTCTTGATGACTATCATGCTCTGCTTTGATCCAATCGAAGCAAGCAGGACTTTTCTTTTTCTTTTTTCTTTTTACCTCCCTCTATAAATAAAATAATTTACTACTACTACGTAAACTGTTGATGGCATTCCTGCAATTTCCGTCTCACCCTTTTGCACTGTATTAGTAACTTTTACCACTGACCTTTTTACTGGTATTTCTTCCTTCTTAGTATATTAGAAATAAAATACTATCGTCTTCTTAAAAATTATTAATCTCTTTAATTTTAAAAAATTATTAACACAATTCAACAGATTTAAATTTTTTTCCTTAGAAAGGATTTGGGTATATAACTTTTTCTTTGTTTCTTTTCTTTTAAAATATAAGATTTTTAATTATTTTTTATTTTGAAAAATATTTAATTTTATATAAAATTTTAAAATATTTTTAAAAACTATTATTATTATAAAATAAAATTCTTATTTATTATATTAATAAATTTAATTAAAATATAATAAAAATATTTATTATTTATTATTTTTTAAAATTAAAAAAAATTAAAATACCGTAAATTTTGAAAAGGAGGGAGACTGCAATTTTTCTGTTACTGTCCGATTCTTGATGTCGGTCCCATCCCATGTTGTTTGCCCCTTGCTCCTAAGACTGGCATAGAATGTCTTATTTTAATAGCACTTATAGCCTTGAGTGAGTGATCAAGTATCAAACTCACTTCAAAAAATTTATTTTTTATTAAAATATCTTAATAAATAATTTATTTTTATAATTTAATTAAATAAAAATTTAATTAAAATATGTTTTAAATTTATATTTAATTAAAATTTAATTTAAAAAATTATTTTTTATTAAAAATTTTTTATAAATAATTTATTTTTATAATTTATAATATAACTCAATTAAAAAAAAATTTAATCAAAGATTTTGTTGCCAAATTCGTGTTGGTAGAATTACTGTGCTGCATCTTTCAAAGATCTATATAGGGGAGAAAGAAATGGCAGAGGATTCCACTCTCTTTCTGTTCTTACTCTGGGTACTTGTGGTTGCGCCGGAACAGCTATATTTTGTGTGGTCGTGCGTCGGATGAGTTGGAGATGGTGCACCAAGCTACTGCTGCTACTCCGGAGCACTTGGAAGCAACTGTGGCACTGCAGATGAGGATTTTTCCAATGCACTGCAAGCGGAGGCTCTGTCTGGCAACCACCGGATGCAGACACTCACAAAGTGAATATATATGCTTCTTGGAGTTCTAATGAAGAGAATATTGGGGTTGTAATCCGTAACTGTTATGGTCATGTGGTGGTGAGTTTGGCAAAGAGAATCAGGTATGCCCAACCTCCTTTGCATGCAAAAATTCAGGCTTTGCTTGAGAGCACTCTTTTGGCGAAAATTTTTGTCAACACAAGAATAATCTTGGAGACCGATTGTCTAGAAGGGGTAACGCGTTTGCGACAAAAAAACTGAAGGGGATCTCTCTGATATTGGTCATCCTATTCATTTAATTAGACAAGAACTTTCTTATTTCCTAGTTTCTCCTTGAATCATGTTCGTGCCAACATGGTAGCAACATTTGCTAGCTAAACGTGGTGCTAGCTTAGCTAAGCTAATGCCTCTCTGCATGTTGAGTCTGTACCTTCAATATGCTAATCTACAATTTTTGCATATGTGGTTTGGTTTAATGCATATTTTTGTTACTTAAAAAAAAAAAAAGAACAATAAGTACCAAATTCGTAACTCTTGCAGAATCCAATATAAATGGAGAACAGCGAGATCGATGTTGGAACAAGGCAAATGTAAAAAATGTAGTATAAATATAAACTCGAGGTCTAATTTCTTAACAAGCTTAAAATGACACCTTTATATTTATAAGGATATGGATATCGTACATACAACATCCTAAAACTGTGGACATAATGAATGGACCTCACTAATGACTGTACTGGGGAAAAGAAAACATTAAGAAAGAGAAGGAGGCAAGAAAAAAAGCTAATCTACAAAAATAGAGAAGAGGGAAAATCGTCTAAATACACAATCTTTACGACTGAGGCAAGCCACTCCTTACAACACTAATAGAAGAATACCTCTTTTGCAACTTCCCTTTCAGCTGTCTAATTCTTGCATCTACCCTTGCCGTGAACCCAATTTTTGTCTTTTGCCTCGCCTTGGACCTCTCTCTTCTCCACATATGTCGATCCTCTTCATCTTTCCTGTAGTACTTGATCTCCTGTATGATATGGTGATCCATGGGATTGAAACATCTTTGAAACGCTATGTGAGCCAGGTAGGGAAGATTACATGCAACTGCCACCAGCAAAGTTGTAGTCCAGTAGATTGGAGCAGGAGCAAGAGCCTCTTGGAGGATTTTATACGCATTCCCGGAAATTACTGGCGACATTTCGCCATAAATGAAGAGGAATAGGTACCAAGCTGTAACACTGCCCCAAATGAGAAAGTGTTGTATCCATGTGAAGTGACTCATTGTGAGTGCAATCTGGCAGTTAACAGCCCAGATGATGCAAGTGAACATTGTAGTTCCTACCGCAGTCATGTCTGCAGTCTGGCCTCCAGCTCGGAATGATTGATCATAGAAAATGATAATGTTGAGGAAGAAAAGAATGAGTGAGGTATAGAGGCCATTCCCCATCCACCCAAATATTCTATACCAGTCAAAGAACAAATTTTTGGGTCCTTGCTGATATAGTGCCGGAAACTGTAAAGTGCATCGAGAGTGAGGCAAAAAGCTTTAGTCTTGCAATGCGATAGAAAGAGTGCCAAATAAGAATCTGGTAGAAGATATATGCAAAACCATACCTGTAAGCAAATCTCAGAAGAAACATCTTGTTCGAATACTCCAAGCGAAATGACAGGCAATGAAGTAAGGACGACATTAAATAGTATCATATACCAATCTTCATAAACGGACTGTCCAGAAAAACCAGTGAAGGCCTCGAAGTAGAAGAGAGTGAGGCCAAAAGCAATATTCTTGTAGAAGAAATAGCATATCTGAACACAAAGCAATCTTGTTCGTAAGAAAGCCAGAAGGAAAGCTGAAGCTGAAGATTACTTAAGTGCATCAAGTACTTGTCACAAAAGGATTTAAAAAGAAAGAAGGTTTAGTAGTCTATATTACCATCTGAGCAATTCTTTTGTAGCACCAATGTCCATGGACGACCAGAAGTCTTTCCAAAAACCGGAACTGTGCAATAGCAAAATCACTTGCCATAACAGCCTGTGAAAGAACCAATAGATTTGTGAGCCTAATCATAATATCTGAAACCACAGTTGCAAGATGATGTATGTTTTAATTGGACATCGAGTTCTAACAAGCATAAACAAATTATCATGTATGACCCCATCACAAAGACTACAATGTCAAACCTGTTAAGTGTATATTTCTCAGGGAATCAAAATAAATTACTTTCCTTTCTCCAATGCAGCAGAAAACTGGTCAATGAACTGCAGGTTATTTTCCATAGAAGTTTCCTTAGAAGGACAAGGACCAGGGCCAAAAGACTATCAACAAATAAAAAAGAAACCTATAATCTCTAGGATAAAGAATTTTCATTCCAAGGTAAAATTGCAGTTTAGTTGCTGCATTCAAGCCTATCAAGACTAAAAGGATTGCAGCTCATTATCACACACACGTATAATGTAGATAGCATTTAACAAATAAATTATACGGCAATGGTTCAAACAGAATCAGCCAGCAATGACACAATCAAAGTAAACAGTATTATGCACATTCTAACAATGAGAAGTTAGTACTAAGAGAGCATGTCACCAACCTGCATTCCTTCCACCCCACTGATGCCAATACCAATGTCTGCTTCTTGAATCATTCCAACATCATTTGCACCATCTCCAATTGCTAAGGTGGTCCTTCCAGTTCCTTCTTTTACTAATCTTGTCACCTGAATATGAAAATAAAATGGACAACAGAGGGTTTATGGGCAGAAAGAGAGTTAAACCAAGTAAAGTAGTTGCCTAGTTCCAGGAATGTAATACAAGAATGTATCATTTGAAGATGAAGCCTTAAGGAAATAAGTCAATAAAATCTTACCAGGGCCTTCTGTTTGGGAGAGACACGGCAGCATATGACAGATGCACAATCAACGCCTAAATTTAAGAACTGATACTTCATGTCCTCCTCCAAGGCATATGTGAGAGTTTTCCCGTCAATAATTAGTGCATATGCAGCATGAGGGTCCTTTTCGAGCTTGATCATTTGCAAGGCATTGGCAATTTGCATGGAAATATTCTCTTTCACAGACTGATCAGCAACAGAAAACGCAAAGACTACCACATATTAAACCAAAATTCTGGTTAAGCATGCATGATCTTCCATAACTGATTACCTCCTTTTCTCCTTTATAAGTGATTACCTTATTGGAATCCGATTCTGTATTTGCCGATATACAAATCTGTTTCATGCCTTGTCGAAGTAAACTGCAAGCATATCTGCATAAACATAGTTTATTATGCTGTTAATGGAGCTTTTATTGTTAAATCCAGTAGCCAAAACCTGTTTCAGGAGAGACTGACCCAATATTAATTGCAGTTTCCATCTTATCACCAGTAAGAACCCAGATCTTGAGACCGGCTTGAGCCAGTGTATCAATGCACTGAGGCACCTAAAAACAGATGAGATACAGTAGCTAAGACTTGAAATACTCAAATAACAAAGTTTGTAGTGTCTAAAGGTAGTAACATATACCCCTTTCTGAAGTTTGTCCTCCACTGCAGTTGCTCCAACAAGAATCAATTCTCTCTCCATGATCTCAGATACACGTTCAAGCATTGCTTCCCTATCCCCACCAATTGAAGTTTTGGCATTAGAAAACTCCTCATTCCAGGCAGAATACTCAGCTTCATCAAGCTTCCTGTAAGCAAGTGCTAATGTACGTAAACCAGCTTCTCCATACTCGTTTAAATGCTTTGTGGTAGCATCCAAAAATGTTTTCCCATTTTTTGATAACCTGTCAAATATAATGCTGTACATAACAAGGAAAGTAAACAAGGCACTAGGTTAGTCAAAATCTATCTAGGTTAAAGAGATTATAAAGTTTACGCTGCCATTAGAAGCTCAACTGGAGAGGGCAATTTCCAACGGAAGTTAAATTAAGAGCGCAAAATCATTGAAAAGGAATGGTAGATCAAAGTGCTGGAAGCTCTATGCAAATGCTCTAACTTGATTGTTATGCATCAAGAAGAAACCACCTCCTCTCCACGATTATATTTATTTTTCTTTAATTTCCATGCACAGTTAATTGAGTTTTTCAGGATGGAGAAGATGGAATATGCTTTACGGTAAACTTGAGAAGACATGAAAGGAATATTCTGAGCTAAAAAAATGTTGAAAGGCAGACCTATCTGCTCCTTTGCACATCAGAAAAATTTGTCCATCCTCATCCTGAAGAATAACAGACATTCGCTTCCTTTTACTAGTAAAATCTAACAGATTGAGAAGCTTGTACTCCCTGAAATCAAAAGAGAACATTTTTTTAAAAAAATTCGAGATGCAAATAATATCAAAAGGCAAAAGCAAAGATCCCATCAAATCCCAGAATAATAAATCAATCACCTCACCTTTCAACAGGCTCTTGGAAAGAAGGGTATCTTTCGCGAACAACTATGGTTGATTGAGTTCTTTTACAAAACTCAAAGCCAAACTCTCTAGCAGCAACCAAAAATGCTCCTTCATCAGGTGACTCAGCTTCGTATGTAAGAGTGCCAGTTTCTTCATTTATATCAGGAATTGCAGTATGACAAAGTGCAAGTATCCTAAAGAAAAGCAACATTACATCTCTATGAGGCTCTTTTAACCAATTTCCATCCATGAGTCGATCATCCTCAAGGCTAAACCCCTTGCTGGTAGGTTTCTGGTCCATTCCATCATTAGAGGTGATCACAGTCTCTAATTCAATTTCTGGCACTGCAAATTCATTCCCATTATCTTTCCTGTTGGACGAGTCATTATCTTGCCCGTCAAGGTCCATAGCCATCTGCTTTGCAGCAGCAAGTTCGACATCACTAGCCCGTTTGCCATATGAAGTTCCAGCAATGGAACATTTCAGAAAGTCCATCTGATTACAGGTCAAGGTGCCAGTTTTATCAGAGAGGATAGTGTCAACCTGGCCTAACTCCTCGTTTAAGTTAGATGTTCGTGCTTGAGCTGGAGTTCCAGTCTCTTCATCGTACATATTGATGTCTTGGTTGATAAATAAGGCCTGCAAGACTTTCACAACCTCAATTGACACATAAAGAGATATGGGTATCAGATATCCATATAATATGAGAGCGGTGACCAGATGAAAAGTGCCTGACAACTCAGGCCTTTGGGGATTATAGAGGTTCTCTTTATCCGGAGCTTGCAAATACCACCAGTCTGGCATCTGGTACTTGACCTTGATGGCAAAGCCCACTGAGCTGATCAACGAAATCAAAACAAGGAGGGTAAAAAGCACATAGATTATTTTGTCCATCTGTCTTTCGGTCGTGCTCCGTTTTGATGGTGATTTTGTAGCATTCTGCATAACCTTGCTATCATGGCCACTAAATATTACTGCTCCATAGATATAAGATGTATTCCTGAGCTTTGAATCCCTGAGGAGAATCTGACTGGGATCAAGAGGATAAACTTGACGTTCATATTCAAGATTGCCAACAAAATTGTATAGGTTGCTGTTGGGATCTTCACATCTAATTGTACCTCTGAGGTTCTTAAAGGCTGCATCCTCGTCCAAGGGCAATGTTACCTCCAGAGCTCTTTTAACCTTTAAATTTGTCTCTCCATCCAAGTTCATAGTCTCCACATAACATATACCATCTTCATAACTAGATGATAAGAGAAGCAAATCTGCTGGAAAAAATTGATCTTTCTCTACTTTTACTATGTCTCCTACACGAATCTTCCTCCATGCTCTGTGTCCAAATATTCCGTCCCCTTTATGCACAATAGATTTCCGTAAATTAACCTTCATATCCTGTATAAATCTGCGCCAATCTTCTAAAGCCTCCTTTGCCATACTCAGTCCAACAACAAAGGCCAGGGGAGCAATCATACTGACAGCTGAGAATGGTGCGACCGGAGTGAGAGACAGGATTGCAGCCAGGAGAAAATACAAGTTGGCAACACGTCTGAATTGCTCAAAGATAGCCTTTGGTAAGAAGGTTATAACATTGTATTTTGTGGTTGATATATGGTTTGAGCGGTATTTCAAAGGTTTCTTTTGATGGAGGTCCGGTTGGTTACAGTAAACTATACGGGAATAACCAGGGCCCTGGAACTGATGAGGACCCTCTGTCTGGGCCTGGCGAGACCGAAGACATGCAAAAGTGTATAGGTTGCTCCTTCGAATCCTTGCCCTTATCCTGCCGCGTGGCATTCTGTTTGGTTTAGCTCTCAAAACTAGTAATGTACCAGATAGTAATCATCAGAAGAAACCCCAAACATTGTCTTCATCCCTCCTGTTGAAGGGCTTCCAACCAACTAATAACGCTACTAAAGAAATGGAACGAGATGATCAGAGGATAAGCCAAGGCCAAATACTGATCTCCAGAAATGCGTTGAGCTCCTAAAGCATCAGCTGAGGCACAAGATTCTGAGGGCCAAAATCAAATCTGCGTGAACAAATACTGACACAAACATCCAGTTAGAACCACTAATTCCAGAAAGGTGTCCTTTAATGTTTGATCCAGAAAAGCACTAACTTTAAGTAGTATCTTATATAAATATCAGTTTTCCATTATGACAGTAACATACATGGGCATCTGAAAGAATCTTCAGAATTACCAGAAGAAAGCCCCAGACACAGGGACACCCTCGTAATGTTCGAGGAGAAAACATGAAATCAAGTAGTTGAAAAAAATAAATTTTCTGAAACGTTGAAAGAGATGGCAGCTAAATGTCTCTCAACCCTGCTTTTTATCCTGTCTAGCATCTGCATTCATGGTCTCTCAGAGTTCCCCAAATATCAAATTGGAAATTTTGAAAAACAAAAAAATAAAAGAAAAGAAAAATCACATGATTTCCAGCTGAAATTGCAAGAGAAAGCCTTGAATACGGTTAAAAAAAATTTCAAGCATTAAAGAAAGAATTTAATTCTTCTAAAGCATTTTGCATCTAATAGCGAACCCCCCCAAAAAAATCTCATTACATACACAGACATAGAAGATGAATGCACGAATGCGTAACGACAAGGATTCAAAGAAGAAAAAGAGTTACCTAAAACGAGGCGGGTCAACAAAGCTGGACGAGAATTTGAAACATAACGGAGCGCAAAGGCAATGAGATTGGAGAAAACGAGCTGAGGAGTTGCATAGATCGCAACGGAGGAGAGAGAAAATTGAAAGAGAGAGAAAGAACGACCGGAAGAGAGAGAGAGAGAGGAGGTTGAGGGAGGAAGATCTAGGCAAAAACGAGTCCTTTCTCCATTCGAAGTCCGAAGCAAATGCCAGTATTTTACGGTGACTCTCACCTTGGAAAATACAACTATACTACAAAATCACAGAAGCCACTTTTCCTAATTAAACCTTTTCTTCTCTTGAATTAATCAACATAAACCGATCTCCCATTTTTCTAATTACTAGTACAGCAAGATATCTCACATTCACCAATATGATATTTATATTAGAGATAATAAATTTACATTTAGTCGGACTTGTACCTATGAATAAGATTTAATTTTAATATTATATCGGTCAATAATTAAATATATTATTTTAATTTAAAATATAAAATTAATAAAAATAAATTGATTATAAAAATTTATTATAAATTTTTTATTAATTAAAAATTAATTATAAGATCTGTATATTAATAAAATTTAAAATTTTTAAATAAAAAAAATAGTAAAAGAAGTTAGTAGTGAGATTCTTGTATTAGTAAATATTTAAAAAAATTAGATGAAATATAAAATTATTTAAAAAAAAAAAGAGAATAGACATTCAGTTATGATGAAGAAAGAAATTTATCACTCTTTTTATTTAAATTTTATTACTATCTACTTTTTATTTGAAATGAATAATACTAATAAATAAATATACAATTTTAAATCAAGAAAATATTCATCGAAACATTATCAATCTTATTCTTCTTCTTCTTGAATAGAAACATGATTATCAATCTAATATAATCAAAACTAAATGTAAGCAAGAAGAAGGTAAAAAGGGTATCCCTCCCGAAAGAAAAGAAAAAGATAGCAAGGGTGGGTCGACGTCCAAGATTCAATTTCAAGGAAGATGATACGGGATGAAGGAAGGAAGAAAAGGGCCGGTCTGCGTCGTATAGAGTAGATGAGTTAGCGGGGGGGCCACGTGAGACGTGTGAGGGTCCCAGCATAGCCTACGTGGCAACCTCATAGAAACAACGTGGATGATTGGATCTTCTGACGGAGATGGGTCCCATGGAAGTCGGGGGACATTGATGGCAGCCGTTTTTCCTGGTTTGCACTTGGAAGCTCAGGTCTAAGTAACTCCATGCACTCATTCTCAGGGATTCAAAGTTCAAACTCCAATCAATTGATATTTATTTAATGAGTTATTAATCTCTTACAATTAATTGATCGTTGATATTTGGAGTTTTGAATTACTTATGGAGACTTTAAAATCATCTCTTATTTTAGGAATTCTTATTGCACCTGTATATATTAATTTAGATTTACTTTAATTTAGCCTAAAATTCCTATTCTCAAGTTTGGAACCTTCCTAGCTCATCAATCATTTTTGCGGAAGAGACTTTGTCAAATACTTCCTTTTGTATTGTGTGATTCAACTCCTCTTACTACTGATGACATTTTAGAAACAGCGGTATTTCAAGGATCCATCGAGTTTTTCTTTTCTTTTTTGGGTTACAAATTCACCCAGAAAAGTTAACATACCCTCTTTCAAAGTATTTAGAAAAGAAAAAAGATAAAGAAATGGAATATGCAGCGAGACGCCTGGGCATACTGGCGGTTGATAATTCCATGTTTACAACGCATTCATAAGAAAATTTTGAATTTTCTCATCATGTTCTTTTCTTTTTTTTCCGTGTTATTATTGGTGCCTTGATATGATTAAATTGTAAATTATGCATGAGCTCTGAGTAATGAATTTGAAACCCCACCGCCATCATTCTCAAAATGAATACACTTCAGCTTTTTTTTTTTTTTTTTTTTGAGAAGAATGTAATTGATATTATTGGCGTATTCCATTCTTTGCTGGTACTTTCCTTCGTCCCGGATTATTCCATTCTTCAGCCAAAAGCAAAGCCATCTACTCGTATTATTATTGGAGATGCAGATCAAATCAACAACTACTCTAAACTCAAATTGGAAAGAAGGAAAGATGATCTCTTAATTTGGTAAAAGCTACCTCAACAACCCCCAACGCAACATTGACAGGAGGGGAACCAGGTAGGAAATTTCCTCCATCATATCCATTTTCCGTCTCTGCAGAAAAGGGGAAAGCCACTTTATAGTACAAAGTAGCAGTAGTTGATAGCCATGGAATTTAGTGGATATTCTTTTCTTTGTCCAAAAGAGATGAAACTCCGTTGGTTTCTTTCAGGGGATCCGCTTAGCACATTTGCCCCCCACCACTTTTGTGAAAACTGAAAAACAACCCCACAACACAACGCGATCGGTGGACCAAACAAGAGATAATAATAGAAAAACTTCCTTTCTACTCATCTTCGTACCTTTCTTTACCCCTTAATTCAGCTGTTCTATGTTCTCAAAGAGAAAAGGGAGAGAGAGAGAGAGAAAATACGACTATACGACTGACAATAACCTTTTCAGTTTTAACTGGGTAGAGTATGGTACCGAATCATACGACTGACGAAGCATTGCGCTGGCAATGGAAACTTTTGTTCAGAAGTTTGTTAGACACTGACGAGCAACCGTGTGATACTGTCGGGCTCATCATCAGTGGCGACAGCCCTTACAAGACTCAGTTGTCGTGTAATAGAAGACTTTGTCATTGGCAAGGACAGGTAAAGCACAGGATACGGGCAGTTCAAATGTTGCTGGCACGGTTAGGAGAACTCGGCACAAGTCAAAGATCCCAATTGCAGGGTAACGTGCAGAGCATTATGGACAATAACGGAGCGAATATTAATATTTTTTCATTTATTTTCATGTCAAATAGTCAATGAACAGGACGCCAGCAATTGTAAAACAATAGGGTCCTCCACTATCAAGATTACCATGAACTTGGAAAAGAAACGGGCGTAGGAATGTACCCCCAAAAATATGCAAAATCTCGGCAGAAAGAATTAAACGACGGAGAGAAGGCAAACTTGACTACAAGCTTATGATTATTTCATTTAAGGAACGATCTTGTCAAATGCTCGCGTGCCGTGGCCAGGGCCTGAGATATTGTCTGCATACATTGCAAAATATCAGGTACGTGTTAGTATACATGTGTAAATTCGATCTTGTGTCAAACTGAAAAGCTAGACACACTTCTGCTGGTTAAACCCAAAGCTTATTTGTGGAAATTCAGCAGAGCAACAGATTATTCCGCCAACAAGTAAGATTCCACAGGCTCTGAAGAAATTAGTCGTAAGTATCCTTTCAGAACTTCAACACTAATACGTGATGGAACTGCTGTTTACAACTTATACAACCGATGTCACTGCCCAAGAGCCTTTCCCCTTTTTATATAAAGCTTAGAAATTCCCCTTTCCCCAATCCCCCTTCCCTCTGAAAAGAAAAAGCCCTACAGGCTTTCCAAATTTGACCCCATAAAGTCAAAATTGCATCCATCTCAACGCACACGAAAGAAGAAGAAAAATGAAAAAATTGAAACTTCTCACCCAGTCATTCATTAGGCAAAATCTTAGTCACAATTGCTCCCAATGAGCCCTAACCTACTATCCAAGGGTCATATCCCTGGGTTACCTATGCCCTGTTATTAACTGAATTATGATGCAATTGTCTGTGTATTTCATCTTATGGCCAAACTCAAGTATGTGCCTACCTCGAACTGTAGTCCGTTTTTTGAGTGATAGTAGTTATGGATATGATTCATAATGGCCGATTGTGCATGAAAGATGGCATCAGTACCTGCTCAGACAATGGTGCACCATCGTCAATGTTGTGAGTAGCTACTTTCCCAGCAATAGTGCTTCCATCAGTCTCAAGAATCATCCTGCCAGTGAGAAAAGACATATGAAAGTCTTGCCAGACCCTTTGAAACAAGGTATGAAATATCAAGGAAAAGGCAACCAGCTAAATTTGAATATGCTAAGAGATAGCATATTGCTTACAACAGTATAGTCAAGTGGTGTAGAGTAATATGATATTGCACAATGAAAATAATTAAAAATTTTTAATCTGCTAAAATGAGAGGTAACATATCTTTCATTTGAAATAAGATAGAAGATATCAATGAAAACTATGGTCTAATAAAATGGGGCAACATCATATTCATTTGAAATACTTGACAGTCTCTTCAATGGAAAATCAAAAATTAGTAAAGATAATGATTATTCATGTGTTGGCTAATCGCTTATCCTTACTGAAAGTAATAGGAAAGAAAAATAAGAACTACAAGAAAAGGTTAAGCACAATTGCAGCAAGATGTAGAAGCTATGACGTATAAAACTCCAGAAAGGAATAATTATGAAGCTTCTGATGAAGATAATGGATCCTAGACATCAAGAATTTCAGACTTAATCTCCTATGTCCCACAAATAACCGAGAAAAAGGAACAAAAAGATACACTTAAATATATGGCTGTTGAAAAAATCGATTTACTAGCTGAAATAAAAGATTAATTCAAGCCAATTTGCTTCCAATCAAATGTAATAGAGGTAAAAAGCTCACCCCCCATCCACAATTTCGTCAAGGCATAGGAGAATCAGATCCAAGTTCTCGAGTGCCTCTCTTGGTCGACATTGTTCCTGAAACAAAGGCATGCTTGACTTAGTAGCTGAAAGACAAAAATCAAGACATTGGTTAAACCAAATCAAAGAAACCTTGTAAAAGTGCAAGAATAAAACCTCAGCAAAAGGGTAACTGCATCAAAGAAACCTTGGAGAACATTAGCTAATATCAGTTCATTTTCCTCATCACCTCCAGTCACAAAGAAGTGCAGATCTTGAACAAACTTGTAAACAACAATGTTGTCCTCCAACATAGTTATTTCGGCTGTAAATTAAGAAACCAATATACCTCAACCAACGTATGCTTTACAAAATTCTTGAAATTCAAAGGCTTAATCTACGTGATCATAAGAAATCACTTAACAATTCTCAAGGAGCAGAAACCTTCCAGGCAACGATCCTTCAAAGGAAACGAATCATATTCTTTTTAATCTAGTTTTACTTGTAATCAATGAAAACGAATTAAATTTTACCGAATCCATCATGTGTATTCCATTGTTGGATCAGGTTCCAGTATTAAAAAATGTAAATTATTCTGTAAGGATGAATAATTCTACGATCATCGAGAAGCCTGATACCTTCGGTCCGGGCATTTGTCTTCTGAGTTTTTGTGAAGATGGACTTCTCAAAGGCTACCTTTGCAACATTTGTTGGCCATTCATCAGTATAATATTTCACCGCCACCCGCTTTCCTTCAGAATCCAACAGAAGTATGTTCTTGATGGTAGGATGAGCCTCCTACACATTCCAATCACAACCCCTTTAAAACCCATCAACGGAATCACGACCAAAAGAAACTCTCCTTCAAGAAGATCACAGAAACACAGTACATTGATAGTGGAAAAAGAAACAAAAATTACAAAGCCCAATTGAGTTAAACGGGTCAGCATTACAAAGAATGAAGTACAGATCTTGGAAGAAATTACTAGATCTTAGTCTCATTCGGAACCAGTTAAAGATCACCGGAAGATAAAATTGCAGAAAATATGAAAGTGAGAAAAGGGACATACGTTATAGAAAGAGAAGGTGGACATGGCTGTGTGCTGCTCGCTGGTGAGTGACTCTGTGCTGCTTCCTTCTTCGTCGCAGGCGAAAGCAAGGGCCTAGGCGTTCTCTGTAATTGGTTACTGAATGTTCGTTGGTGTCGGTTAGAACATCATGTGCCTCTGCCCTCTGCGTGCAAATGCTTCTTAGGTCCAGATTGTTCAGGCCTTGGACCCTCAAACGCAAACCAACAAGAAGAAAAGCAAAAGTTACTCTTTTTTCTTTTTTTTTTTTGGAAAGAACAAAAATTATACCTTGGTAATATTAAAAACTACAAAAAAAATATATTAAATAAAGTATTATATTTAAAGTTTTTGAAAGGAATATTTCCATTAAAGCAGTTGGTCCTTTATACATATATATATATATATATATATATATGGAATTAGAGCATTCGGACTCGAAAAACGTTTCTACAGGTATTTTCAAAATAATATTTTTTTCTAGAAATCACATTTTAAGGGCAGAAGGTTTCATATTTGTCAATATATTTCCATTTTTTTGGGAGGTAAAATATTCATAAATAAAAGTCTCTAAACAATAAAACTCATTTGGTGTAACATTTTTCTAAATCCGAGTATTTCACAATGTACTTTGTACAAAGTTTCTTTTTGAAACGTAAAGGAAAATTTTTACTTTAATTTACTTTTTTCTTACAAAACAATTCATCTTCTTGAAAATTTTAAAATAAAAAAGAATGAATTAATCTAATCTTTTCTCTCCACGGTTTTTCTTTTTTGTAAAAGAAAAAAAATATTTTTCTCAATCGAAGTTGTGTAAATAGTCCCGGGCTGCGGGCAGCATGTGATACGTAACAAAGTTGGATTTGACCCTAGATTTCCATGAAAGAGCTGTCTTTTTATTAATTTTTGAAGGGAATATAGAAACTGCGGGAAATCAGAATTCATGGAAAAGAAGAGTCATCTACGGCAATGGCCAATCCCTTTCTTGGATCAGGATAAGGTATCCGCTGAAGATTGTCCATGGCTGAGTTCAAATATAATGATTCTGATACATAGAGTGCATTTGTTTTCCAGTGTTGTCCTTTTCTAACACAAATATTCATATCACCAAAGATTTCATTAACGGCAGTTATGTGCTATATGTTGTTCGATGGAATGAAGGATCAGCCCATAAAAAAGGCCATGGAGGGCTCCTCTGTCATCTGTGTTCTTTTCTCTACTGGCTATGGTGTGTAGAAAGTGGGGCCACACTTGCATTTCCAGCCCTCGGGTTCGTAATTGGTATACTGGACTCCCACACGACCGTTGGTGGTGGGCACTTGAATGGCTTCACAGGGCATGCATCCGAAGCACTTGTTTTCGCAGCTTGGTGGACTTGATCCTAGTTTCTTTACCTCTTTATACTCTGCTTCATCTTCCTTCATCGTCGTTGTTCCTCTGCCTCTTTGGCCCTTCAGGATTTGAATGGTAAAGAGCTAAAATATTCATTTCATTAAACACACCCGAAAAAATGAACGTCCGTACGGAGCACACTCACCTGATGCGGGTTCATGGTCATCGTTGTCCGCAATGATTGTAGACCCTTGTTTATGCCTGCTGGCTCTGCTCACAAGAAGGAAAATAACCAATTCAGTTTTTCAGCTGTGTAAGCAGGGGAAGAGAAGGCATGGAAGGAAGATAATGCTGCTCCTTTCTTGAAGGATGATTCTATGATTGGTTTCAGAGATCAAGTACAATGGTAAAGGAAAATTATAGTTATTAGCATAAGCAAGCAAGGAAGGGAATTATTGAAATCTCCTAGCGGCTTGCTACCATAAAAAAGTATTGGCAGGTGCCGTATAGAGTTCTATTATATTTGAAGTTAAAACCAAGGAGAAAGGGCGGGGAATTAACAAATCAGGAAGGAACTTACCCAGGTCAACAGCATGACCAAGATTTGGTGCAAAAGGCCTGCTGGTTACACAGACCAAAATGGAGAGAAAGCAGAATAATTGTCCCTTCATTTCTTGAAGAAGCTGGATGATGATTGCGATGATGAGTTGAGACTCCTTGAAAGACAGAATATCTGTTTTGTGGTACAGAACAATAACAAGAAAGATTGAATTCTCACCTACGCTACGGGGAGGCACGAATGATTTGCTGGATATAAGAAGAGAAGGAAATGCCTGCAAGGCAAATGCTCACATCCCAAGATGTTGGCTTGGCTAGCTCTGATCTCCATAATTTCTTGGAGTTCCCTCGGTGTCTGTGAGTTAAACTGTACTACTGGTATAGTTCAGAGATTTTGCTTCTCAAACAAGTGATTCTAGTATCATATGGCAGAAAAGTGTGGTACATTATATCGCATTTTTCTTCTCCCAAATCTCAATTGACAACTCGCTTCAATACCTTGTGATTTATCTGTTTTCTCTGTCTATACTCCTATTATCTCTTGTTGCTTCAGATATGGATACAAGCAAACCTCTCTCTCATTCACCAAAAAAAAAGAAAAAAAGAAAAAAAGGCAAACCTCTCTCTCAGAGTAATATTTTCACTTTTGAGCCTAAAGGGTATTATTACTAAATGAGGCGGTCTCTATTAGTCTAAAACAACTCAGCTGCAACCTTTTTGAGTATGTGAACTAGTTCCACATCCTACAAATGACTGGGTAGGAGAGAAGGACAAGAAACAGATGGTTACCTAGACTACTGAGCTTCCTTTTTCTGATGGCATTCCGTAAGTGGAAGACAATAAATCCAGGTCAGTCACCTACTTCTATACTCGTTCACTGTGAAGTATCAACGTCCGAGACCTTCATTTACTAGTATCAAGATTGTGGATCTTGCAAGTAGTAACTCACTACATTTGTGGAACAATATTAGGTCAAGAAAGGAGAAAAGGAAAACTGCTTTCACAAAATAGGAAGTATTATATACTTGGGCACAGTATGGCGGTGGGCGTGCTAATTTCTATCGGTTTATGGTATGCAGAAAAGTTTATCACATCTTGGGTTTGTGCAATTGTTGTGCAGTAATTGATGCCCCACTCTATTCATTGGATAAAAATTCAAATATAAAGGAGAGCACCCCTTTAAAATTCTAGTGTTGAGTAAGTGATAACCAGCAATGAATGAATAACAACTTGTTGAAATGCATGCAATGAGAGAAGCATTGATTGAAATGGAAGAACGAGTAGCCAATTGTTGTTTAAATTTAAGGTACAGATCACTGGGAAAGGCAACCTGGGAAGCAATCTTCAAGAGAAAGGAAAGCCAGCTGATTGCACCATTCAATGCTCCCTCGGGGCTCAGACATCTATCATACTAGCTGTTGAGCCACAGACTGACTACTGCAATCAGGTAAGGAGTAGACAGCAGTAGTGTGGTAGGAGGTCATAGAGTGCCGCAGTGATAGTCAATTCAAAGTCAGTTTTACGGAGAACTTTCAGTGGAGTACTTAAAAAAAGAAGAATTTTGGTGGGCTGTAAATTAAAAAGCAGGATGTTAAGGTTATTTGCCAACATCATCAACCACAGTACAAATAGAAGGCCACGGTTGAAGCTGAGCGAGAGATGGTTGGTAAGGGCCTAATGGGAGCAGTAACAATGTATCATGGTCTGGGCTGGTTTTCCAGATTGACCCGAGTCACCAGTGATTTGATAACTCACTGTAATTGTGCAGCGAAAAATCTGAACTGCTTTCCTTCTACCCCTCCCAATACATAAAAGAACCCGAAGAGCATAGTGTGCAACCCTGGCAACTGAGATTACTATTGCTTGAGGCCATGCTTTTTGTTTCTTTTGCATTTTGCCTGCCTGTTCTCTTCGACCATCAGTTAGTCCGCTTTAAAGAAGATGAAAGAAATTGCTTCTCCTCCTTGTCTGAAAGAATGGGTTAAAATTTACCAAAAGCAGGAAAAAACAAAAGGGCCCAAAGCGGCTTTGGCCATCAGAGAGAAACGCAGGGGTAGTAAGGTGAACGTGATCCATTAGCTTCTTACGTAATCAATTTAATATAGACATTTTGAAAATCAGCCTGCTGGAGTAGCTCAGTTGGTTAGAGCGTGTGGCTGTTAACCACAAGGTCGAAGGTTCAAGCCCTTCCTCTAGCGCAAGCTATTTTTCAAAATTTTTCCGGATGAGCGAAGAAATGGTTTCTCATATTTTCGCTGAAATAAAAACGGGAGTTCCGTGCTTTTCCTTTTTTTTGTCCCCAGAAGAGGAAGAGTTGCGTGCTTTCTATTAATGGGGAGTTGCATTTGTCAAAGAGAATGTTTTTACATACAATTCTCTTGAAATCTATATCACACCTCACTCCTTCAAGCATCTGAATGGCATCATAATTAGAACAGCAAACTAAACAGCAGAAGTCACAGAAAAACTGAAAGCCTGTGACGCCCGGCAGTCTCCGCAAACTCAAAGACTGTTAAGAGATTGGGAAAAAACACACGTCTACTTCAGAAAACAATTCTGAGGCAACAGGAACATAGCAATCAAGGAAAGTTCCCTTGAATATAACCGTCTAAATCCACAAAGAACTACTACTTCTTAGGGAGTACTGATTGCACAACAGCTTCAATCTCTTCCTTCACTCGATGGAACACACTTGGTCCCTTAACTTCATCAATTGGGGTGTTCTCATCAATGTCATCACTTGTTCCATGGGTTTCCTTGTGATGCCGGGGTGATTTTTCACCATGAAATACCGATTCAGCCTCTTCCTGAGCTCGTTCAATCAAGTTTGGTGATTTTACATCCCTCTTCTCTGTATTAGGACACGAAAAACAGTATCAATCATAAAAAGGACTGATGTCCTTTCTTCATTTCAAGACAAATAATTCCTACTATAAACCCTTATACTCAGGATGCCGATATCATTCAATTGTATTCAAGATTGAAATTTTCTCTTATAGGTGGGCGCGCCAAGAAGGATTTTTTTTTTTTTCCCTTTTGCCCCTTCTGCCCTTTTGCTAAATAAGAACGATCATTTCTTTAACGAAATGGAGATTCTCATTAATCCAACACGCAGGCTTGAAACATTTCCAATAAGCATTCACTTGGATATTATCCAACCTACGGAAGTAATACCAAGATGTAAAGCTCTAAATAGTGCCCATCACCTCAATCATCCAGAACTAGACAAAAATCCATTCACAGTAGCTCTAAAGGGACCTATATATATTTGCTGAATCAGCCGCAACAAAGAAGCAAATTTTCAGGAAGCGAAAGAATGACAAAGAAACTTGAATCTGGAAAGTAAAGAAAATCTTTACCAGGAGGAGGAAAATAGGAGATTATCCCACTGCGGTTTTCGTCTGCCATAGCTTTCTATCACTGGAACTGGTAATGACTAATCCGATCGTTCTGGCGGTAATAGGAGAGTTGGGCAGGCGGAGCAAATCCAATGGGTCCCCAGTGTTAGAATCCACTAAGAAAACGGTATAGACCCGACCCAATATTGGAAGTAAAATCGGGCCTGTCTCTGTCTGACCTAGCAAGGTCTTCAATGGGTCTGAACGCATTTAAGATGCGTTTGTCTTGGAAGTAGCATTGAATGGATAGATTAGTCTGGTCTAATTTGAAACTAATGTGAAAATGCAATCAGCTTCTAACGACCCCACTGTGAAATCCACGGCCAATCAGGTCAAAAAGCTAAAGCTTGTTTTCCTTTCCTGTCCATCTTTGCCTGAAGTTTGAACATTTCTCGAGTTTTGATGTCGAGTCAAGGCCACAAGCCAAACGTCACCTCTTCTTCCCATTCAAAGAAACCCGTTTCATGGGAACGGACATTTCTTCAATCTTTACCCTGCTACGTATTTGAAGGTGGTAAAACCAAGTTTTCTCAGACCTTTGTTCTAACTAGTGCTACTATATAAAGGAGGGCATCATGGCGAAGTTTGATAAAGTTGCATCTCGAAAATCATTACGACAGGACTTTAAACGATTGAATTTGTGCTGGAAATTACAGGTATCGAAGTAATAGAGCTCGCTTTCTCTACTTTTGCTATTGTTTTGATCTTGATTACTAACATTTTGTTTTCAGTTAAGTATCACGTTCTTGCATTGGTTGTAAGTTGTTCTACGTAAGCTAATCATTTGACAGCTAAAAAGGGCTTGCCCTTTTTTGATCTGACGCAGATCCTTCTAAAATTCTGATGTGTGATTACGAAACTCCTTTTTTGCATGGTGCTGGCTTCAGCAATATATTACTGACTGATTTTATACATGCTACCTATGTTCCAGAATACATTTTAGTGCAGAGAAATAATACAGCTGTTAGTAGGTGTAGCTTGATCCTGCATCTAATTTAGTCTCAAAAGCAAAAGTTAGTTGTCACAGTAAGTTCTACGAGCTTCAGCACAAAGGGTTTAGAGAAGTACTCCAAAGATTCTGAAAATGCGCTTCGGGGAACGTTCATGACTTCAAAGTTTCTAACAGCTTCAGTAAATGTTGAATGTTGAAACAAACTATCTCAACACAGGATGTGATTCTATAGATTAACAGTACTAGCCATTCTTATTTTGTCTTCTCTTCCGAGGCTTGTCAGCAGAATCCATGCAGCTACATTAATTATAGTGCATAACGTCTACAAAAATTGCTGGGCTAGATGTAATCAGGTTGATTGTGCTTTTATACTTGAGAAACTATGATTCCTCTCTTGCAATCTCTTGAGCAACTATGCTGATTGTGATGCGTGTTATGATAATGTGGAGAAATTTGTTAATTTGAAGCTGGTGGTTATTGCCAAATTGTGCCATAGGGCTAAGGTATTAGATTTCGTGGCTCTTAAGCAAAGCTCGGTGATGTTCTTCAACATTCAAGAACGAGAAACTGCTATTTCACGGTGGGCAAGAGCCAAAATAATGGCAGCTCAGGTTTTTTTTCCATGAGACTTTCATCTTCAATTCCTGAGAAATTCCCGATAATTTCATCTTCAATTATATATATATTTAACTATTGTTGTTTTCAAACAAAGAATGATGTTTTTGTTCTGAAACTTCCTGAGGTCTAGCATTTGAACTTTGATTAGACCTTCTACTTCAAGGTTATTTGTGTTGACTAAAACAAGAAATATGAATAGTTCTGATTGATTGTAGGTAGGGAAAGGCTTGTTCAATGATAACAAGACTGAGAAATTGATACTATCTTCTAGATACTGGGTAGAAGCTGTAAGTCAAAATAATTCATATTCTCTTTAACTTCTGTTATGATCTGTGTCTTTGACCCTTTTTAATCAAATCCAATAGTCCTTGCTGTCTAGACTCACAGAGGATAGCTAATGGTTTTCCCCTTTCCTTTTCGTTCTTGTGAAAGGTCGATCCACTCCACCGCTACGGCAATAATCTACGCCCGTATTATGTTGCATGGTGCAATAGCCAGAGCTCCGAACCATTCTTCTACTGGTGAAGTACCTCCAGGCACTATATACGCTCTCCATTTTCATTCTTAAGACTTTTCTGCTTCTGATTCTGTATGTTTTATTTAATTGAGGATTAATTCCATTTTAGTGACTTAAAATAGAAAGGTATTGTCAATTGAGTATTTAAAATTATCAATTAAGGCTCAAATTTCATTAGCCGACCAATTTAAATCGCCAGAAAGTGTAAAAATTATTTTGTGTCCTTTATTTTTTTTAGGTTAATGTCACTTTAGTGCTCCAAAATTAACGGTCCTGTCAATTGAATACTACGTTTTTTAAAATTATCAATTAAGGGATAAATTTCAATCGATGTCCAAATAATTCGATCAAAAATACTTAAATGATCAATTTAACCTTTAAATAGAGATTGAAATTTTAATTTTATCCTTTTACTCAACTAATCAATAAAAAGGAAAGATTTAATTTAATTTTTTAAAAATAATTTATTAATTCCCCCGCTAAACTTCATGTTAATTTCTTTTCTTCCTCCAAACCCACCCTTGACAAGAAACAATAGCCGCCACTGCTATTGCTTGGATTGTTTGTGAAGATTTTATTGTATTGTTTACAATGTTGAAATTATCTAAAATTTTAATAAGTTAATACAAAAATTATCTAACTATTAATTTGAGTTTATAAAAATTTGGTGACGACTGTGGTGGTAAAAGTTTTGGTGGTTGCAACAAGATTTATGAAGGTTGGTTGGTAGTAAGAGGAAGAATAGTAAAGAAGAAAAAGATAGAAGGGAGGTAGCAAATGCGGCGAAGATGACTGTTGTTGTTGGTTAAGGGTGATAATTAAAGGAGGAAAATAGATAAACGTGAGGTTTAGAAGAAAAATTTTAAAAAATTAAATTAAATCTTTCTTTTTTATTGATTAGTTAGGTAAAAGGATAAAATTAGAATTTTAATTTCTATTTCATGATAAATTAATTATTTAAGTATTAAAATTTATTCTTGAATTGATAATTTTAGAAGATGTAATACTCAATTAATAGGACCCTTAACTTTGGGGGCACTAAAGTGATATTAACAAAAAAAAAAGGCACAAAAGACTTTTTACACTTTTCGGCGACTTGAATTGGCGCAAATAAAATTTGATCATTAAATGACAATTTAAATAGATATGATATATAATTAATAATACTTCTTACTACTAAAATAGAATTAACCCTTTAATTGACGGAATAAATGAAGGTTGGACTTTGGCAATGGCAAAGAAGTTACACTGGAGGAGTGTCCGAGGACTGATCTTCAATATGAATGCGTCAAGTACCTTGGACCAGTAAGCACCGACCAGAAAAACAACTCATTGCACGGTAACGTCCAGTGGTGGTCCCTTGATCTGAAAATTTTTCCTCTTTTGTGCAGAAAGGGAGGGAAGCATACGCAGTCGTTGTAGACGGTGGGAAGCTTGTGTACAGACAGAGCGGTTCGCTCGTAAACACTCCTGAAGGTACAAAATGGATATTTGTTCTGAGTACATCAAGGGTTCTATACGTTGGCGAAAAGCATAAGGGCTTTTTTCAACACTCCAGTTTTATTGCCGGAGGCGCAGTTATCGCAGCTGGACGAATAGTAACTTGTAATGGAGTTCTCCAGGTACTGGGTAGTGCATGGTTTCGGAAACTAGCTTTGACATGATTTCCAGCACAAACAAACCATTCTTGAGTCTCTGGTTAGTTTAGGTAGTGGAATCTTGTTTTGAGCAAATTAGTAACCCAGAATCAGTGGTTATAGCTTTCAGTTTGGTTCTTTTGAATGCCATGATAACTTGAGATTTGGCTAAGTAATTATATTCCATAATCAAGTACATAAGGTCTTACATCCATGCAAAATGAGTGCAGTCTTGAGGCTGTTTATGATTATTGATGGCAGGCGATATGGGCATACAGTGGTCATTATCGTCCAACAGAAAAGAATTTGAAGGAGTTGATGAGCTTCCTCCAGGAACGCCATGTTGACCTCAGCCTCGTCAAGGTTGTGAACTCTGATTATTGTGCAGTATATCATTGCTTAGAATTCAAATATAGTAGTAATTAGAAATATATCCAAATTCAGGCTTTTGTAGGACTGAATTGTCCCGACGTTCATTTTGCAGACAGTTCCAACAGATGATGATATTCCACCCGCAAAAGCAAGAATTCCGTCACTGGCAGCAGTTGAGATAACTGTGGATGAGCAGCCAGATTCAGACATCATTAAAAAATTCTCCAACAGGGTCATCTAATCCTAGCTGTCATTATGAAGCTGTGTCTCTTTTCTTTTGAGTCTTGACTTCCGTTGTTCGGCCAGCTGGTGAACTTGGCAACGTGCGGGTCTACTTTCAGACAATGCACGCTTTGGAGCCCAAATTCATCAATTAACTGGGCTTCCCAAGTAGCACCAGCAATTGGTTGTAGGAGTATATTCATTTATTTGTAATTTTTTATTAATTTAATTTGATAAAGTCCCTCATATGGGCTGATCAATCACTGGAAGAGGATCCCTCAAAAAAAAAAGAAAAAAAAAGAAAAAGCAATTACAGTACAGCATAGATTGAGCCCTATTGTTTTCTATTACGTTCTCTCCAAAAGCTGAAATAAGTTAAAAACCAAAAAAGATTGTTCTGCTTTTTTTCTTCTTACCATTTGAAAAAAAGTTCTAAGGATATTTTTACACTATGTGCTATAATTTTAAGTATAAAAATTTTTATTCATATATTTTAAATTAAATAAGATAAATTTTAAATTAAAAAAATAAATTATAAATATTAAATATTATAATTAATATAATATATTAAAAAGTGTATTAACAGATATACTAAATAAATGATGGAGAATCCTAAAAAGCTTGTATAAATTCAATTTCCAGCAAAAAAAAAAAAAAGAAAGAAAGAAAAAGGTTGAGGCCAATTTCTTGTTTGCTATTGGCTGGATCAGCTTGGTTTCCTACGCTCCTATATGGGCCAACTCCTAAAGAGGGAGCGGCAGCGGGAGTTTCGAATTTCAATAACCCACTAAGTACTTGCGCGTGCCGTGCACTTCAACTACCTTAATTTCCGCAACTTTCCTCCGTCTCGTAATTTTTTCCGCTCCCTCCTAGGTAACCAAAAGCTAAAACCACGTCGTTTCCTTTGCCATCCAGAAGGTCCTTGGACATATCCGTTACAAACTTTCCCTTTTTTCTTCGGAATTCAAAATTCAAAAACTTAAAACAACTCAGGGTATTAAACCACTCATTAACGCCGTCCTGGCGTTTCAATCGCTCCGTCTTCTCTCATACTTTGCCTGTATCTGCTGCTTCTGCCCATCGGCCCTCAAAATTTGTGTTTGATCCTTCGCCAAAACGGACTCTGTTCAATCTAATTCTAGGTTGAGGAAACAATGGGTGGGAAGTGGATTAAATCGTTGATCACCCTCGGAAAGAGTCAGCCGTATGATCCTGTGAGTTCCGCTCTCATGCACTGTTTTTTAGCTGGGTTCAGAGGAGAGAAAAGGGCGACTTCTGATTACTGGCTGTACCTTTCTTTTGTTTTTTCTGATTAATGGTTTTCTAATCTTAAGTTCTAATCTTTTGTAGGAGAAAGGGGGCGGCAAGGGCAGGAAATGGAAGCTGTGGAGGAGTGCATCGGGGGGACTCTCAATGACATCAAAGGGTGTCAAAGGAGGCCTGAAGACGACAGAATCAGAGGCACCTGAATCATCTTCTTGCGGGTTTCATGGTCAGATGGCTGCTGCTGTGGCTACTGTGGTCAGAGCTCCACACAAGGATTTCGAGATGGTCAGACAAGAATGGGCGGTCGTCAGAATACAGACCGTGTTTAGAGCATTTCTGGTAATTGTCTTTCCCATTTGATCAGTCAATTTCAATACAGACCTCTGCTTCTGTAAGGTCTGTGTCTTTAACGGTCAAGATTATGTTCTCTTTAACTTCCGTATATGTTACACCCCATGTCGAGAACAACTGAACAATCAATCCTATTTTCATGCAGATTTAGTTCTTTACCTATGTATGCCTTTGTTTCCTTTTGTACTTGGTCAGACCACTGGGTTCTCAATTACCGTTTGTGATCCAAGAAGAATTTTTCCTTTTTTTCTTGACTACTAGATAAATCATTTATAAAATTTATATTCATGATGCCTTTCGAGCCAACCCACCGCCTAATCCCAAGAGACCCCCTTTTTTGGATGCTTGCTCTCTTCTTTAACTGAAACATATGTATAGGAAGTTTAAACAGCATTTGTCCATGTACTTGGGTTTCTTGAACTTCTTTTCACAGAGATTTTCTGCAATCTGTAAATTCTTTCTTTTTAGGCAAGGCGTGCTTTAAGAGCCTTGAAGGCATTGGTCAGGCTACAGGCCATATTTCGTGGTCGACAGGTCAGAAAACAAGCGGCCATCACTCTGAGATGCATGCAAGCTTTAGTTCGAGCACAAGCTCGGGTTAGGGCTCAGTGCATCCAGACATCTCTGGAAGGCCTACCTTCGGAGAATTCTCTTTCTGAGGATCCAATCAAACAGTCAGAGGTAACCATTACGTGATATCATTTAAAAGCATAGAAAATCTGAGGACAGCCACTGAATTTCTACCTGTGACTTGGAAAATGTAGAATGGATGGTGTGATAGCCAAGGAACTGCCGAAGAAGTAAAATCTAAATTACGAATGAAGCAAGAAGGAGCCCTCAAAAGGGAAAGGGCCATTGTGTATGCCCTTGCCCAACAGGTACTCACACATATATTTCAAGCCCAATTCTGCATCATATATAGTGTATGACTTATTTTACGATTTATCTAAATTGCAGCAATCGAGAAGAAGGCCTTCCTCATATTCAAAACCAAATAAGGCCGTGTCCCTAGATAACGGGAGTAAGACCCCTTCAGGGCTTAGCTGGTTGGAACGTTGGATGGCAACGAAGCCATGGGACAATAAATCATTAGATTTTGGCTCTGATGTGACTCCAATTTCTGCAAAATATGAGCACAGTACCGTAAAATCGTGCTCGAATTCCTCAGAACATGATACAGTGAACATTAGAAGGAATAACATTTCTACAAGGATAGCTACAAGACCTCCAATCACGGACAGACTAACTCGAACATCCTCTGACCCAAGTTCTGACCTTTTGTACAATGAAAGCACAACATCAAATTCATCCCTATCATCTTCTGAAACTCCAGGGTCATGCAAGATTCTCGGAGAAGGACATGGGTCAAAACCTAGCTACATGAATCCAACAGAATCAATCAAGGCTAAGCAGAGAGCTTCTCCTTATCATCAGGCCTACAATATCCAAATGCATTCTTCTGCAGACAACCTTCAATTTTGTAAGAAATCGATTCCATTTTCTGGAAGCATCATAAATAGAAGAAGTGCCGATTCAGATCTTTATTCAGTTCGTTTGTGCAAGGATCTCTACCCACCGGTTCAGTTTGATAAATATGATCGCACGAGAAGTCGACTAGAGTAAACAAGAAGGCCCGTTGCAAATACAGAGTCGGGCAACTTTCCAGTACTGTCAAAGCAAATTCAACAGCTTGTTGTTACCAGG
This sequence comes from Rauvolfia tetraphylla, assembly GCA_030512225.1. Lineage (NCBI taxonomy): Eukaryota > Viridiplantae > Streptophyta > Magnoliopsida > Gentianales > Apocynaceae > Rauvolfia > Rauvolfia tetraphylla. The sequence goes on from JAJQKT010000005.1 coordinate 1,157,869, forward strand.
GTTTTGTTTTAGTATTTGAACAACCATTTTAAGAGTGGCGGTATAAAAAGATTGATTGATACATGAGTAGTTACAGATTTTGTTATTTATACATGAGTAGTTACATAATGAATAGGTCTTGTTTGGATAATGTGTGCATTTATCTTGGCGCAGGTCATGCTCCTCTCCTTTTGTTAAATGGAGAAAGGGAAGGGATGCTAATGTTTGAAGCTTGTGTGTCTTTTTTTGTGAATAGAATTGCTTTTCGCCAAGCGTGGCCTGAATTTAATTATGACTCATTCTACCATTGCTATTTCCCCAATTTAATAACTAGAAAATCATCAATTCATGTGTTTGTAGATGGCCACATCTTTGATCAATCGCAAGCGCGGGTCGAATTGGTTTGGAATCTAAACAATCTGGACATGATGATTCTTAGCTTCTGGGCAGTGTAATCAAATACTATCAGAATCGGTTGGATACAAAGATGCAGATGCCTCAGTGTAAATAGTATTTTCCTAATTAAAGAAATTATTCCCCTTGAAACCGTGTAAATTCCAACATATATTTTCTAAAGTTCAATGGAACCAACTCATGTTGGTGATGAATATAATGGTGTCATTCTTGAATGAATAATGCATTAGGTACACGACTTGGAGCTAATTTATTTGTCAAGCTTGCTGACGCCGAGACAGTAGCTTTGGCGACAGCCGTCGCGTTTTAATTGAGAAGCCTCATCTTCACCATTATTTTATTGTGTCATAAACACGGTGATCATGACGTCTTAAAGCAATGCAAGAAAGGAAGACTAAGGTTATTCGATGTTTCGCAGCATACTGACATTCTAAACCTATTCAACAAGCGGAGAAATAAGGAAAAGTGATGGGGAATCTTGTTCGGAAATAGACCACTCGAGAGGAGACGGTTCGGAGGTCAGTTTCAACATCAAGAACATAGAGAGCAGTTCAGGGGAGAGTATCCGGAATTCGTTAACGTGTTGACTTGTGTTGATTTCATGTAGTTCATGGACTTGGGTGGCCAAACGCGAAGGCTGATGTGGGAAAATATATACTATTGAGTTTCATGAGAGGCCAAAAATATTTTGAGCATCATTTTGATGGGACCTTAGAATAATAATGTGAACGAATGTGAATGATTTCTGGAATAACTTTCTTGAATTTGGGTACATACGCAGACTTCCTCTCATTGGATTGCTATGAAGAGAAGGAAGACAACGTGGGGAAGGGTGGGGTCTTTTTTAAGATGGCCATTTCTTGCATACCCTTGTCTCTCAACAGTTTTCCTTTTTGTTTCACTATCTTTTCAAGAAAATTTTTCCCATTTCCCTTTCTCTTAAAATACTTATCTTTAATTACCACTTGACTCCGATCGAAGGGCGTGAGGTCAAAACTGTCTTGCACTGCGTGCTTCTTCTTTTCCAATGTTGGGGTCTGCGTATTCAGAGTTCCAATGAAGAACCCTAAAGTTGAGCTCGTAATTAAATACGTGGATCTTCTGGCTCCGTTATTGCCGAATTGTAGAGTTGATTTTGATCTGAATCAGTCTTGGTACAGGGCCGATAGTAAACTGGAAGAAAGAATTAGTTGCGGGCTTGTCTGAAAGGGACTCATACCAAAGCCTATCAAGTCCGGGGAGAAGAAAGAAATTTGCAGCTACAGTTGCATGTACTTTGGTTGAAATCCTCCATAGTAGAGGAAAAAACAAAAGTGATCCGCGGTGACTGTCCCGTGATGGCTGCACAGAAAAAGCAAAGAAGCCTGGCGCCATTAATTGTTGCATGTGCTACATTAAATAAGAATCTCGATTCGTCCTTTTTCTTTCATCACAAGCATTATAAGCTCTCGTATTTTTTCTCTCCGAAGCAATCAATATTTTCAAAATCAGCTTTTGATGATTGACGGATGGAGTCGTTTTACAACTCAAGACATGGTTGCTTTATTCTTAGTTTATTCTGCCACTGAATGCCCGAGAGTTCGCACGTCACTCACAGGGACACGGTGGGAGGAATTATTGGGAAATTGTTGCTCAAACTTCAATCAGACACAGAGATCAAACATTCATTCATTTTCTGAATTCCCTGTGAGAAGAATGTTTGTGAATATTTGACTTGTAATAATATAAATAAAGCATATTGAAGCCCCCCGACGTTTATCTGTTGGTGTGCATACATAGGGAAAGATTATTATTAGTCCAAGGAAAACTCAAAGACAGGTGAAATGCTTCCACATTGTTCGTTTCACAAGGAATCCTTTTCATGGAAAGTCTGCAAATTTTCCTCCCTTTTTCTAGAAGATGGATCGCCGTTGAATATCCGGGGACTCGCTGATGAAACAGTCGGCCTAGGGTTCCGGCTAGTAATTCTTCTTAGATGGGTCTCGGCTATATATAGCTGAGCAACCTGCGAGCTCAGCCGAGCAGTATTCATCAATCTAATAAATATATAAATAAAAGAGTGGAAAATATAAAAAATTAATTAACAAGTTATATGCACAACTTTTAGGGATGACGTAACTTCACTTATGCATGGTTTGGTATTACTCTGCCGAGTTGAAAATAATCAAATTCATCTTATTTTTTACATTAAAAAATCAATTAATAGAAAGAGAATTAGACAAAAAAAAAGTAAAAAATAAATTAATTAATTCTCTTTCCCCTTCCCCTTTCGCGAACTTGGAACGAAGGGGGCGGGGGATTTCATGTCAGCAAATAAGGGAATAATAATCAGGGATTCTTGATACGAGGTGGGTTGTAATTATCAAACTTGAATGAAATTACCTTTCAGGTTTGACAATATTGCAGAGTCTATCTTCAGGTGTTTTGTGACATTCACCACACATCGCACATCAATTTGGTTAAAGCGCTCGAATTAAGCAAACACTACTAGAAAGAGGAGACCAAAATCGAATTTTGAATGTGAAGTAGCCAGTATTCTTAACACAAGGGGAAACGGCATCCAAGTTTCAGATGGCAAATCATCAAACCAACAAAACTATATGTATATTCTCCACAGGACCATGTAATGCTGAAAGAAAAAAATTTTATCCTCATCTGGTTTTCAATTTGCATATTTGGATTGACTTTTAAACTAAAAAAAACTATTTTTTCCACTCTTTTCATTTTAAGTTCTATTTTTTATCTTACAAATAATTTATTTTTACGATTCTAAATCCGCTATAATTATTTGATTTGAGATATGGTGGTGGAAGGATAACTTTCTTCTACTACAAGTGAAAATGCCTGAATGAAGTAAGATTATTAACCAACCCTTAAGTTTCACCACTTCCTCACGCCAACCCTCCCTCCCTCCTCCCTTTCATATTTAACAATTTCCAATTTTCTTTTGTGATTTCATGGTTCTCTCGACGACACATATAAAGGAAACACCCCAAAAATGCAACCTATTTGTGAAGTTGATAATAAATAAAAGTAGTGCACAAGTGTTGTGGGGATAGAAGAAAAGGAAATTTCCAAAGAGTAATAATATATGTTTTTGAAAATTAATGATTGTAATCTTTTCCTTGACATTCATTGTCTTTACCATTCTCCGGGATCAGACAACCGACAAGTCTTCTTCCTTCTAAACACATTATGCCCTAAATCATAATGTAAATGTAAATTTCATCCAAAACCTGTCGTCTTTTGTTTTTTTTTTTTTTTTTGTTTTAAAAAAAGTGTTACCCTCATCTCATCTCAATAAAGTTTTCACATTTTAGCTTTTGAAAAAAGGGTTTGCTTGTTGGTAAAGCTAGACGGGAAAAAAAAAAATCCCTTGATGCTTTCATTTATTATAGAAAAGCTCCTCCTCCCTTAGAAAGGGAAAGCTTCATATTACTCTCTTTTTCTTCGTTTCAAATTTGAGTAGCTCCCTCTCTTGCAAGACTTGGGGAAGTAGAGAAATTCAAATAATTTTGTGCTTGACATTCACTTTTCTTAATTTGAAGAAGAAAACTGCTATAGAAAGGGAGCAGTTGGGGGGACCGTTGCATTTTCTTGTGTAAAAAAAGAGGACCAAATATTGGACATTCTTTCTTTGAAGTCCTTACGCCTTAGTACAGTGTTCTTAAGTAATTAAGGTGTCTAAGTCATACGATCATTAACCATCATAAGCTTCTGTTGGCATTATCCTTTTGATGTTGAAAAACCACTGTGCATTACTTGGAATTAATGAATGCAACTTTTAACTCAACCTCTTTGGACGCTATATCAAAGCTACCTTGTCTAGGTAAAGAATAAAAATGGAAAAAGAATAGGGTTCTAGCTACTTCATTCCATTTTTCTTGGTTTTAAGGAATTATTTATGAAAAAACCATCTATCAAACAAATCAACATGTATGTCGGATCAGGATTTAGTTCGTGTTTAGTGAAATGACATACGTACAAGTATTTGCCCCCAATGAATCAAGGGAATTGATAAGCGCAACGTAATAAGTATATTTTATTTCTATCATTATCATAAATTTACATATTTTCTTTTCAAGAAAAAAATATAATCTTTACAAAAGAATTATATTTATATAAAAGGGCAAAACAAAAATATACTCAGTACATCTATAAAAAAAAAGTAAAAATGATAGAATCGACCAGATACATCATTCTTAGTTTGTTTTTCCAAGGATCCACACATATGGATCATCTCAAACAATATTCGGATTTTTAAACAAAAAAGAAGAACAAATATATACTCCATATTTGAGGAATGAGTGAATTTGGGTCCCCAAAAATGTTGAGTGGCAGCATTTTCGTACTCGCTCTAGTTTATTATTTCAACACATTTAGTAATTTGTCAACTATAATTGGCGATTGCACTAATTGAAGAGAGATGAGAGAGAGAAGCAAATTCTCAGGTAATGCTTGCTTCCTATAAATGTCTAACGAAAAAAATAAAATTGGAGGAAGGTAAGATAGAAGATTGGAAGACTTATGAGAATGAAAAGTCAGTATCCTCTAAACAGGACTAATTGGCATGGGATTCTTATATGTTTTGCTCTTGATTGCAAATACAACGCTGTGGAAAACACATTTAACACTAAATAACACAAACAAAGTCGATAAGCCTTTTCGCAAACAATCATTAAGAACTAGTATGAAGAAAGCTACCTCCATTTCCCATCCCTCTCCCCCCCCCCCCCCCTCCCCACCCCCCACAACCACCACCAAAGTTAAAGAAAAACATGGACCACCTGGTTAATTTAATATACCTTGTTTTGGTTACAAATCGAATCTTGTTTAATGAATGATGCAAGTTGGTTTTCTTTAGACTAGCGATTACACTATATATGGATGATTGGCTGAATAATGTAAAAGTAAATGAAACAAAATGAAAGACAGGAGTTTAGCAAAGGTGTCTGCTAAAGCAAAATGAAGCTTAATTAAACATTATTTTTAAGGAGTCTTGCACCTAATTTGCCTAGATCACCCACTATCCTTACTCAGTAAATAGTAAAAATAATATAAATTTAACATGCAAAATCTTATTCTTATTCAGAATAATATTTAACTAGAATTCTTTTAATATGACATGACGACTAAAAATTGAACCTTGCATCAGCAATCTTACACCTAATTTAATTATATAATATTAATATTTTCTCTAATTGATTAAAAACGTGACATTGACCTGTAATATCATAAAGCACGAGATATGACATATATAAATTAATCCTATTTTAAAAAGGAAAAGATAACAGTGTGCAAAACTTTACGGTCTGGAGGGCATAATCCGCCGAGTCGGAGCTCCATGGAAACGGGGATGGCGTATATCATACTCCATCCAAAAAGCAATTCCAGACCGTGAATCTGTAAATCAAAGACGATGAGCCACGAGGAGCCGTAGATCTCTACCCATCTGTCCAATGATCGATTAGTCCTAGGTTGGACTTGTCGAAGCCAGTGGGACCTACGGGAGCTTGCATGGAGGACTCGTGTGCTGAGCAGGCCAAACATGGTTGATGGCTGGAACGGAAGCCCCCAGAGATGCCAAAGGCCTATTATAAGACAGTCAGTCCCTCCAGAGGGCTGCTGGAGCAGCTTTGACCACAATCTTGAGTCAGGGCCCTCATAGCATATACTTAAACTACTGCTTCTCTCCAATCTCCGCATTAAATTCATCAACTCAGTGTACTCTCCTTTGATATCATCGGTTCCAGAGATCCGACGCATTTTTCCTGAGTCCTGTCTAGGGCTCTTTATCTCCGTTTTCTTTGTTTCTTTGTCATATATGTTCTTCTGATCCGCTGCAATCGACTGTCCTCCTGCATTTGGAAAGAGAGAGAGATGGGACACCATTCTTGCTGCAACAAAGAAAAGGTGAAGCGGGGACTTTGGTCGCCCGAGGAAGATGAAAAGCTCGTCAACTACATCACCACGTACGGCCATGGATGTTGGAGTTCAGTTCCGAGACGTGCCGGTAGACCAACAATCCTCCTCCGGCTCCTTGTCTATAACTCGCCTCATTTCCCTTCGTTTGATTTCTTGATGATTCTTCATGCAAATTTCCATATATGTTGCACGCCTTTGCACATACTCAAGCACAAAGTAGTTTTGTTGGAAGAAATTTCTATTTTCTTGGAAATTCTCACATTTTTCAACAAAAGCAGCCTTGACAAATTCCCTTTTATTATCCCACATGCATATGTTCGGATTCCGAGATGTTATAACCTTGTGGATCTGTTACATATTGTCGCAGGGCTGCAGAGATGTGGCAAAAGCTGCAGGCTGAGATGGATAAATTACCTACGACCAGACCTGAAAAGAGGGAGCTTCACTCCCCAAGAAGCAGCTATTATCATTGAGCTTCATAGAATTCTAGGCAACCGGTAACTCATGACTCTCTTGAGCTCTGCTAATAATTGTATTCTAACTATGGCCATTACTGATAGCAATCTACAATCATTTGATCAGAGTTAATGATCGTGCACATATTCATGCAAAAAGACATTTTTTCCACTGCAGGTGGGCTCAGATAGCTAAGCACCTACCTGGAAGAACAGACAATGAAGTAAAGAATTTTTGGAATTCAAGCATCAAGAAGAAACTCCTCTCTCATAGCCTTTCCGATCTAGCCGGCTGTCCAAATCTTCCGGATCCACTTGATGCTTTCTACTCGACTGATGCGAACCCTAATTTGATTCAAGGATTCGAGCAGTTGTACACGCCCGTCATACCTACAACGATGCCGGGGTTGGATCACAGTGAAATCAAAGTTGATGAAGTGAACTATGCAGAAAATTTTGCTCTTGTGCCATCTTCACTTCCGTCCTTGGTAGATTCGACTTCTTTCGAAACCCCATGGCCAGTAGGCTATCAACCCGATCAGCACCTGGATCCCGATCAGCTAATTGTTCTTAAACAACAAAACTACATTCTTAGCGGCGGCCTCGATTCTCCTGCTCCGTATTATGCAGCTGATGAACTGAGATCAAAGCTGTTGGAACAAGCTTATGATGGTGCCCTGATGACTCCAACGATGTCAAAATTTTGTCAAATCATGAAGGGAAACGAATGTTGCCTGCCGTCCTCATCCGCTAGCCAAGAGGTTGACCCAAGTGCTAGTCTCTATCAGATGATGAGGTGCAACCAAATGGAGCACAACATCGAATCAATAATGTCGTCGCTGCCGTCATCATCCTCATCGTCTTCCTCTTCATCGCCGTCATCGGCATTGTCTCCACTATCATGCAGCCAGTTGCTTCTCAACCCTAGCCAGCTTAATCCGAACTGGGTTCCCTAGACAGAGAGGAAGCGTACATGGAAGCATGGATACATATGTATAAATGCATCATTTGCTCATAAAATCTCAAGCCCAGAAAGGCTATGGCTGCTTCTTCGGGGAATCTATATGTTGTGGATGCGCAATCGTTTTCCTACATGTTATTTCTTCAAGTATAACTAATTATGGATTAGTATGCTGTTTGCCTTGCGAGTTGCTTCAGGTCTTTGGTATATTATCATCTAGCAATTGAATTACAACTATTTCTAAGTAATAGTATGTATTGATATTCTTTTTCAGATGTTGGTGAGTTTTATCTTCGAGAAATTAGCAAATAAAATTTGAATCTTCTGCAAGTTTGAATCACATTTGCATATATTGAAGTGAATACGTTGGGAGGAAGATCCACAAGGTATGGATTTTGGCGCTAACAGAAACAAAAACTATTCTGTCTCAGTTATAAAGGGAAATTGCTCAATACTCTCTCTTTGTTTGAGTTTCTTACTTGTCATTGAGTATATTTTTCCAAAGCATTGCAAGTATTTATTCATTTATCGATTTCATCTTTTTTTTAAAAAAAAAAAAAAAGGTAACCAATTTGATCTTATGTAGTAGTGAATTTTGTTTTTTGGTTGGGTCAACACACGGACCCTGAGGTTAAGTCCTTTATTAAAAAATTATTCCACTTATCATATACCAAGATTTTTGTAAATTGTAAGTAAATTCTAATTTTTTTACAGCGTGTAACATTTTTAAACTTATAAACTTGAACGATGTGGTTTATGAAGTAATCTTTTATTTTTAAGAGTGATATAAGTTAATTTTTTTTTAAAAAAAAAAACGATATAAGTTCTCCAAAGAATTTTAGTGAACTAGAAGGCCAATATATTCCCGCATGCGAGAACCCAATTCTATAACGAGCTTATTTGCAACCGAAAAAGCCCATTGGGTTTCCAATAGGCCTCAGGAAGTTTTTACCTTTTTTTTTTTTCCCCCCTAAGGTTAGAGTCGGATAGTTCAACTTGAGATTATATACATATATACACACACACAATATGAGCCGACAAAAATATTTGCGGAAAAATCAAAATCAATATGATGGAGATTAAGAGAAGATGAGTGTGATTAGATAGAATTTAAATTTAATATTTTTTATTTTTAATTTTATAAAAATAAATTATTTTTTAAAAAAGAAATCAAAATTAAAGTAAAATGTTGTATTGAAATATTGGGAAAAGACGCTTTAAAAGGACCTAGGACGCGGTCGACGGGTAGGAGGACTCGTACTACCCCACTGCAAGCATATAATTGGTTCAGAAGAAGTTGACTAGGTGGAGACGGACCATGCAAATGCCTGTTAATTTCAAACTTTTCAGATGGATCATCGCGGCCCGATTTCAAAGTTTCTCGAATGCTGAGGCACTCGTACTATGATTTCAAGTTCAAGAACCGTTGACCTCCGCTCCGTTGCATTCTCGTCGTGACGAATCAAGCTGGAATCAACCAAACCGGCTGGACCACCATTCCTACGCTCCAACATCTGAAGCAAATCCACACAGAACACCAAAATCGGATGTAAATTTATATTTTGTTGTCAACTCGCCAAGAATCAGAAAAGTAGCAACACAAAGGAAAGTTTTCATTCCAGTTCATGAAACATTCTAAGACAAGTTCTCGTTCTAAACGGAAGTTCTATTTTGGAATCCAGATTCTGGGTAACTGCACTTTCTCCCTGTATTCCGTACTGGTACTAATCAGTCCGGTAAAATATGTGAACTTGGCACTTTCTTCAAGAAAAGCGAGAGAAAGCTTTCAGTATCAATGTAATCATTCCCTCCCAAGTGAATTTCGAGACATTATCAGACTAATGGCAAAATACTTCACAAGATCCACAGGCTAAACTGCATGTCCACAAGCAACATCGTATTTCCCTTCTGCGACAAAATTCCATCAAGTGAGCTGAGTCTTATTATCACTATTACCAAGCACATATCAAGGACAGATGCAACATTTCGCAAGGTTATCTAGCAGTAATGTGTTTGCTGGCTCACATACACCCAAGATGTCCAGTCTCATGCAGAATCATCACTGTTATTAGAAAACGACTGGAACATTCACATGATTTATAAGCCAATTATCCCATATGCTACCAACAACAAAAATTACTTGCAAAATGGAAAAGAGACGGTCTGGAGCCACTGCTTTGGGCATTCTTTGTCCATGATTGCAGGCAGGCAGTCACACTCTTTTGATATAGTTTCAGAAGGAAGGCATTCCATGTTCTTCAACTCAATGTCCAATATAACTCACAAGTTAAAACTTATTTGAATTAAATTTGCATATCAATCCTGCTTCTTGCAAAGCAGAAGAGCAATTCATATCATTTTCTCTACAGATCTTGAAGAACATGGGAAGCACTATATGTAACTGCAATTGAAAACTACTAAGGAACTAAAGAGAGTCAAGATCAACCCTAACAGCCAATTCTTCCTGTTCTTTTGGCATTACAACACAGTAGCACAACCTGCAGTTCAGAAGGTGAGGTAATCCGAAGGTTGGAAGATGAAAATGTAGCTAAGGAGTAATCCTTGACCGACCCTTTGCAATTCGTCGAGCAATAACTCTCTGCCCACCCTTGGTTGCTTTGCTGGTCATACAATAAAATTGCATAAGTCAACAGTCAATATAAGCATTAATTTCTTATATATTTGCTTCATATCAATTAGTTTCGGCCTCTCTTTTCATGTTTGAGGACTGGAATGGTAAATCTATAGTATTATGTCAGAGGAAGTTGCAAAGCACTTATAGACACAAAACGAAATGTTAAGGATTTTCCACAGGCAGAAGAGAGTAATTAGGGAGGCAAACTCCAAAAATTACAGCATTTGTACCATGTGTGTCCTTGGGCATCTTCCTAGAAAGAGAGAAAGAGAGAGAGAGAGATACCGAGCTAAAAATCCATGTGTCCTTTTACGCCTGATGTTGCTTGGTTGATAAGTTCTTTTGGGGAATAAGAGCATTGGCTCACTTGATATAGAATCATTTCCTATAGAATGCGGAAAGAAAAAGAGTAAGAGAGAGGAGAGACCAGGAACAATTATGCAAAAACAAAACAATAAAAATATCTAAAACACAGAGCTCTATTTATAGACTTTCATGCTATTTTAATTAACGGGGTTAGCATAATAGCGAACCAAGAATTCCACTTCCCACTAGTCCAGTAAATCACAATTTCGATATCAGCACAGTAAGATCATAGTGTAAAATCCTATTCACTTTCTGTTGCTTTTGAGACATGACTAGTGTAACATGAACTAGGCTACAGAAAAATACTGTTAAAGTGACAAGGAACAACAGGCAAACTTTTAGTTAACTCTCCAGACTCTCAAATACTGAACTTCATTGGGACCGCATATTGCCAAAATTCAGAATTTCCCTTGACATCAGCAGATGCATCTCAAGTATCATCAGAAAACCAAATAAATGGATTGCCATCCAATGATATTGATAATTTTTTATGTTTTTGTTGGCATCCGCAGATGCACCTGAATGTGATACCATAATTTGAGAAAAGTTGGGACACGTTTCTCATAATTGCACTTGGGAACATAGGCTGCCTTGCAAGCTATCAACTTATGTTTCCAATAATGCTATCATTTTCTTCTACCAAATAATGCAATGTAGCAGTCACCATTTTCTCCAAGCAGGAATAAGAGTAGAAATTGATTGCAAATCCTTTTATGCTTAGAAAAGGATTAGAATTCAATCACTAACGCCATAAGGGAGAAGGGGGGCGGGGGAACACACACACAACAAGGAAAGTAATGGTATCTAAATTCAACCGGCGGGTTCAATTTCTAATTCAAACTTTCATAATAAAAATAATCGCATTCCCAGCTTCTTTAGGTGTATGCTTCTATAAGGGAAGGGAGGAGTGGGTTACCGTCAGGGAGGAAGAATGGAAGAGAAGGTAGACCACAAGGATACAAAAAGGGTTCAGAAGAAAGCTTCTTCAAAGAGTGGGAATCGTTCTGAGGCAAACAGAGATTGGCCTGCCAGTGCGAGTAGAGAGAGGGAAAAAGCTTCGGCGCGATGTCCTGGCTCGGAGATGCAATCTGCTGGCAGCAGCTCCCACTGGACGGCTTCACAAAGCGTCTCGCTAGAGAAAATCCGGTGCGTATCAGCTTTCTCGCCGATGTCGATGACGACATTGTTACTCTCTCTTAAAGTGGCAGTGAATTTGATGTTTTACTAAAACCCTAGCTTGTATGTCCAGTGGGACTGTGTGCCAATATTTTAGAGGCGAACATACTACGAATAAAGCTACGAGTACAATACCCGCAAATTTGTGTCAAAATTTTATGGTATTTGTTCTTTTGAACCACTAATATTCTAACTTCTTAAATAGCCACTAATTTTGTTTTTAGACCAACAATATCACCAATATTTTTTAAAAATAAAATCAACATTTCGATACATAATAGTGTGTTTGCTTTTCTCCTTTGATTCTATCTCTTATTGGAAATAAAAGAACTACTATTTTTTGAGGGGAAAAAAAACTACTACTTGAAAATATATTAATATTTATATTTATTATAAATTCAAAATAAAAATTGAATTAAAAAATGGAAAGTGTTTCTCACGTTAATTTTGAATCACACATCTTTTCAATAATAAATTTCAGAATCAGAACTAATCAAAATTCGAACATAAAAGAAAATATCCCAGCTTTTCTTTCTTTTTTTTTTTCACTTTTAACTCTACTAGGTCTAGGTAGAACCCCCAGCGTTACACATTTTCTTGATGGTATATCCTTCAAGCATTCTGCATTTGACTGTCAATTGGTTGGTAAAGTATGAGCACATCATGCTTTAAAGGGGAGACCACCTTACTTTACATGTAACCAGGTAAGAAATACTCCATACAACATCGTCCGAAACGCTCGCCCGCCCCGGCATCTTACTTGAGGGATGTACAAAAGTTTCTTGATCAAATATGAAGCAACAGCAGCGGAACCCACTGTGGTCCAAAAACAACCCAATTCCAATGATGCATGCGCTTTACAACGGAGACCGAAAACTGCAATGATACATGCGCTTTACAACGGAGACCGAAAACAAGGGTAACGGAAATCTTGGAATTCCTTTTCTCGAATGCAACTAGTTCATGGTGGACCATTGTCCCAAATGGTGAAAACCTAGAAAGGTTCCGCATGATTTCAATCATAGAAGTAAAATAATGAGTTGGAAATTGTTCTTTTACAAGTTCTGGGGAGAAAAAAAAGGCTCAACGTATGCAGATCCAGTAACGTAGTAACAACACTATAATGCATTAATATAAAAAATGCTGCTTTAGGTTACACGGGCAAAATACAATAAACGAACCATAACACCTCACTCTAAAATCTTCGGGGAAAAGGAAAGACCAAAGACCTAGCAATACAACTCTGTCAGTTACGAAGGAACACGAGGTCAACAGACTGCTAAGAAATTGCCAGCTATATAATGCAGGAAGCATTTGCTTCTCGGAAAAAATAAATTATTTAAGGAACGTGGTACCAAAGAAGAAGCAAATCAGGAAAAAGCAAATCAAATTGCCATATTTCAAAACCACACTAGCACTGATGACCTAAAACACATCATCTTCAAATATACAGAAAATGTGCATCCTGTCACCGGGAATTATCTTCGTTGCTCAACTTTCACTGTTGAAATCCATTCTGAAGTAGCTAATCGAGTCTCTGGCTCTACGTCCATCGAAACAGATATTGGTGTGACTGCTATCTGTGCCACAATTCAAAAGTCCTCATCAATGAAAAGATGCCCACATTATGCAAAAGCCAATAAAACAAAATTTTTCAAAGGAACATTCAAGATCGAGTCCAAAATAAAAACTTATCAGTATGAAAGCAGAGAGCAGAATGGAAAACAGCAAATAAAACTGAGACCGATGAAAGTTTATGTTCCATGTTCCACATCGACACCAATTATGTAAATTGCTAAACCTATCCCCGGTCTATACTACTAGCATAAACCAAAGGAAGTGCAACTTACAAAACCATTTTCAAGTGCTCTGAAATCTAGTTCCTCATCTTCTTCTCCCTGATCCTTCTCAAGCAACTGCAGCACATATGATTAAACAAGTTCATGAACAATCAAAACATTCTGCTAGAGAACAGGTTCTTAAAGTAAAGACAATAATGCTAAATGGACTACTGAAGGTAAAGCAACATGGACAGAATACCAGAAATTTGAGAAAAAGCAAGGCAGCAAGCTAAAGCAAATTCATCATAAACACAATAATAGCCAACTAAGTTGCATCAATATTCAGAAGCATCGAGGAGGTTGACCCTTTACATCGAGTTTAAATATCAAATGAAAGATAAAGAAAGTTCAAATCATATCACCTCTCTTCTCCCCACTATAATATGCAATAAACTCCACAATTATCACAGATAAATTAAAAAGAATTCCAATATTTCACCTAAGAACAACTGAATTATATTACCTCAAGCCGGAAATATCGCACTTTCCGATTAGGATCAGACCTCCCTGAAACACCAACTGATTCAATCACTTCAATGTTCTTTTTCTGTGAACCCAAACGGCGAGCAGCACCCTGCGAAAGTTTATAAGATAGATCAATAAGCAGATGCCCCAGTGGCCTCTAGTTACAGATAAATGAACAATTAGCATAAACTTGACAAGCCTACTTACAGCAGCAGAAGCATCTCGACTTAGCTGTGCAAGTTGCATCCCAAGAATTTGCTGATTGGACATAAAACGTCCAGTAGACGAATGTCTATTAGATGAAACAGCTTGCCAGTTCAGTGTGGACTTCCGAAGACTCTGTTTTGTCAATTTGAACCCCTGTGGAGCAGCTTATCAGGAGGATAAACATATAGCATAAACCCATTTTATAGCCAGCTATTAAGAAAAGCTGAGTAGCAAAGCCTTCATCTTTTCAAAACCGTGGAACAAAAAGATGTAAAAAGAGAAGGGGATGCAAGAGTTTAAATCCTAACATACTGCATTTGGGCACGTTGCATTTGCTACTAATTCAGAAGAATTAGAACCAGTAGCTAAGCAGCATGCCCAGCAGATGACAATTTGAGTAAATTAGTGGAAACAATGCAGCAATTGATTAGGTGGTGCATGGGGTAAAATACAGAATGGAGGAGTTCAAAAGAAAAAACATCCATTTTCTTCATCTTACTAAACAAAAGTAAAGATCAAGATATTATACCTAACCATTGCAGTTACCGTTGGCATGGCCTGCTTATAGTATACTACAGGATACCACATCCTCATGCATGCAGTAGAAAGACACACATCAAAGAG
Organism: Rauvolfia tetraphylla; assembly: GCA_030512225.1. Taxonomy (NCBI): domain Eukaryota; kingdom Viridiplantae; phylum Streptophyta; class Magnoliopsida; order Gentianales; family Apocynaceae; genus Rauvolfia; species Rauvolfia tetraphylla. Next base: position 1,172,917 of record JAJQKT010000005.1, read on the forward strand.
AACCAAGAGGCAAACCTTGTTTGTCAAAGGAGATGTTGGAACTTCTATGTTAAGCGAGCAGTTCATAGGGAAAACTCCCTTCTCTATATCTCTGATAGCCGCATCTACAAGAGGTAAACATACAGTCACAGCATCCTTGAAATCACTGTCCTGACTTTCATCCTTCCTCCTAAAATGCAGAGCAGGTCACACTGAGACTGCAAGTGATGACACAAAAAAAGTAGCATAACTAATAGATTAGAACATTGTTCACAGACCAATTTAGTGATATCGATATAGATGGCACACCACCCATTAATGCCTCTCGAGCTCCAGCTACAACACCAGAGTAAAACCTGGATATTTATTCAGTAAAGCACATCACCACACCAATCTGTGAAGAGCATATTGAAACTGAGAACTAGTAGAGAAAGCAGAAACTCCATATTGGCACTAAGCTAAGAGGACTACATAGGCAAGTGAATTTAGCTGATAACCACATGTACCAGACAAAGACAATAACTTACATGTGATGGCCACAACTTGAGCCTCTATTGATTCCACTTATTACCTAAGCATGGAAAATAAGAAAGCAACTTCAAGAGAGGATCCATGCAAATCAAAAGATAAAAAATTTAATGAATAAAACAGTATACCAGAAGAGGCTTGGTCCAAGAAAAAAGAGCTCCAGATAAAGCTAAGGAGACACAATCCGCAGGGGTCCCTAAAGCAGAAAAAGACGCCCAATGTGGATACATCAAAGGAAAACACATAGAGATTGCTCATCATCAAGCTTTTAGGACCTTAAGCTCTAACAAAGAAAAGCAATTCAAAAGTTCCAATAGAAACTATAAACACAAACAGATACAAGTCACAAAGTATCAAGAGAAAAGGTCATTTGCACTAACCCACCAAAGAAAGACATACCAGATACTTCATAAGCTATGGCGCCATCAATTTCAGCTGAACTCACAGCAATAGTCTCTCTTAGAGTTAGAGAATGACCAGAAACTGATTGATCCCTATCGAACCACCAAAAAATCAATAATCAATAATGTGATTTAAAATCTCTCTCACTCTTCTTCCACCCCCCCCCCCCCCCCGGGAGAGGATTCATGGGGCAGGTTGGAGATTATGTCATACTGGATGGTCAATGACAAACTGATAGCCACTCAATTTGCAGCGTAGAAGAATCAGAAGTGAAATTACAGAACCCGTATGAGCTATTAGAAAAAATTCAAGAACAGAAATGTTATAGGGAATAGAAGTAGTTCTTTTAAAAAAAATGAAAGAAAAAGAAGACTAACGATTGAGGAGCGCAGACGTGGACGTTATATCGGCCTTGACGCACAAGAGCCTCAACCAAATATGTCAGACCACGGGACTCAATCCCCTCACCGTTGGTGACCAGTAGCAGCGGCTTGGAGCTATCAAGCTCGGCGACAGCATCAGAATTGGAAGCGGAGGAAGATGGCTCAGGAGATTCATTTTCATTGTTATTGGGCTCGGCCGAAGACTCCAATTGCTTGTCCTCGTTTCCATTGCTCCCCTTTCGGCCACGAAGAACATCCTGCAAATTGGACACCAACCCAGGTGGCAATAAGTTATTCTTCACCGCCGAGGTCGTCATTTTCCAGACGAAAATATACAGAGCTACAGGGGAGAAAAGGGGGTCTACGATTATGATGACGATGATGATGAACAAAGGGAATTCAAAACCCTAGAGAGAGAGAGAGAGATAAAGGCAGAGCAAAAAGAGGAGTTAGAAGAGGAAAAAGAAGGGCAATAAACAGGCGGAAAAATGGAGTGGATAGACCGATTCCAACGCGTTATTACAATAGGGTCGTCTTTGTTCGGAGATAAAAGAGAACAACCGGCCGTCTGTTCGGTGTAGTTCAAACTCAACGGGGTACCATGAAACTGTAAAGGCTGCAGCAACAATCAGTGATGTTATAAAATGAACCGTGCACGGGGCGCGTGGCAGCTAGTGTAAACTAACAAGCGCACGCCATAGCGCTTGAAACTACGTATAGTAACCCTGCCGCCAGTTTCCGGGTTTGGTCTTCACAGAGCTGAGGCCCCGGTCTACCGCCCATGCCATTCAAAATCTCCAATGCGTTTTTTTTTTTTTTTTTTTTTGCTGAGCAATCTCCAGTGCTTTTGAATTGGAGTTTTTATGGCTTTGGGAGCATTTGGTTAGAATTGGATCTCTATCATGCTCTGAGCAATCGTTTACCCTGTCATTCTAAAAATACTTGTTCCCAAAAGACAAATCTCTTGCTTACAGGATCTTCATACTTTGATCCGACAAGTTATAAAAGAGTAAATCATGATAACTTAATAGTTCTTAAGATGGGAGTCATTCTAAAAATAATAATTCTATTTGTTATTTTTACATTAATTAATAATTTTTTAAAATATATAATATTTAAAATAAAAGGACTTATATACTATTTACTTTAATTATGGTCTATTAATTAAAATATTTAAAATTTAGAGTAAGTAATAATTAGAGAAGGGTAAAAATAAAAAAAAATTATTAAATTTTTATTAATGATACAAATAAAACAAATATTAAAAGACAAATGATAAAGATAAATTGAGCTAATATTTTGAAATTTTGAAATGAAATGAAAGAATATGTCACAAAAAGTCTTTTAGAATAAGTTGTTAATACAGTCTACATAATTTTTTGCTTTTTAAAATTAATCTATACTTACTGATAATAACTATATTTTGATTCTTATTAATATCAAATTCATATTTCATTTTATGATATTAGATATATTAAAATTCTCTTTAACTTGTTAGAGTAGCATGATTCAACGTTGAAGGCACTTTGATAGATTGGTTGATGGTAGGGGCGCGCGAGGGGATGGACAGGAGGGAGAAAGCTCCGACGCGTAGGAGACTGATTGAGTAATATGGGCTTGTCTTCGTGTGGTCTAACAAGGGTGGGTAAGGTATTGAAACGATTTAGTTCGATTTTACTCTTCTATTTGTTATTCTGTTTTTTATTTAAATCAAATTAAATTAATTTTATATTAAAATCGAATCGAAAAACTTCAATTCAATACAGTTCAATTTAAATCAAAATTTATAAAGAATTTATTTCAATAATAAGTTCTTATATATTTTTTTAAAAAATAATATAAAAACATATTATAATAATGCGTTATTGTATTATTTTTTAAAAATTTTAAATTTTCAATTTTATTTTCAGTTTAATCACAAAAATAAAAATCGAATCAAAATTTTTACAAATTTTATAAACTGAACCAAAATATAAAAAAATTAAACTAAAATAAAAATTTCGATTCGATTTTTGCATATCCCTAAGGATGGATGACAGTTTATGGGGACACAAAATCCACATATCTCTATTTTATTCATTCAATCACTAAGATTATAGATGTATTTGGATAATGTAAAATTTTCACTAAATTTTCGTTGTTTATCTCATAATTAATTTATTTTTATAAAATTTTAAATAAAAATATTAAATTCAAACCTCATCTATTTTCAATTCAAGTAGAGCCAAAAAACTAGGTTGTTGTCACCCGTCACTCAAGTTTGTGTATTTAGATAAAAACTCAAAATAAAAACCTTTTTCACATTTTTCACTCTTATCTCTCTTTTTTCCCCCCAAAATCAAACATATATCCCACAAGAACTAAAAGGATAATCACTTTTTTCATCTCCAATTGCAATCTAAATACAATAGTATTATATTTTTTCTTGAAAGAAATTGCACGAAAGGGGATTACAGATGTGCTTTGCATTGCACTGGCATTTCATCTTTTTTCTCTTGGAAAAAGATCCTAATCTTCCCAAATAAAGTCGGGCGACGATGGCAAAGCTTCCTTTGATTCGGGAGGAAAAGAGTGAATCTGCTACCATCTTAAATAAGTTTAAAAATTATACACAAGCAATACCAAAAAGGGTAGGAAAAAGAGAGAAAGAGAGAGGGCATTGGCGGAGATACCTATCCTACAGTTGAGGCATCTAAGGAAGCAAGGCATGTGCATTCTTAGTGGAATCTGCAGCCTTTATAGCTAAATTAACAAATGCTGCCCTTTTTAGTTGTTTTGTTCCTCAACGGTAAAAACAGTACCGTTACTATTTATTACAACGTCAAGGCTCAACACCCAGTGAAGACCTACTATCGTTGGGCATGATGATTAAAGGCTAATGCTGATGTTTTTGTAACTTTTCATGTCCAAACAACAACGTCGTCCAGCCGAAAAGAGCAGATCACACTGTGTTAACATCATTTATTGTCCATCCAAAATATCCATGGAAGAAAGATGGCCTAATTTATCAATCAACGTACGCATTTCATCCACTCATTGTGCTTCCATTTCCACCGGCAATTTTCGGAGTAAACTTGTACGATTCCATACTACTGAAAAAGACCCATCTAAGCAAATAATCCAAAGAAAGGCACAATGCCGATGGGAATTACGGATCTCAAGATTACTGGAGAACTCTTGTTCCTTTTTTCACAATAGGGAGGGGGCCATATATATTTCCAAGCTTTGTTAGTTCCATCAACAAGCCAATTCAAAAAATACTCCAATCAGCTAGCTACTGAGGCAACCAATGCCATGTTTTGCTAGTGTTGCACTTTTGCTTTGTCCTTCAGTGATTCGATTACTGCTGAGAAGTCCTCGTCACTGAGACCGTGAGATTTTGCAACCTTGTAAAGTTCATTCGCAGCTGCCGCAATTGGAGTCGGTTGTGAAACTGATTCTCCTAATGCCAAAGCAAGCCGAAGGTCCTACATCGATGAATTTTCTCTATCAGAGTCCAATTCACATTCATCTATTATTCAAGATTACAAGCACACAGCATACCTTCTGCTGATGCTTTAAGGGAAAAGCAGTAGGATATAGGGATTTAACCATTGAAGGGCCTTTCATTGAGTACATGGGTGCGCTAATAGCTCCCTGTGAGATCACCTGCACAGTGGTTTAAGGAGTTAAACCAGGCAACAGATATTATTCTGAGTCCAAGATAACTTACTCAGATTTCCTTTCCCAATTATAACAACATTGGAGTTGTTAACAAGGGTTTCAAACTGTATCATTCAACCATGCTTAGCCTGTTCTATCTAGGTCTTGCCCAACATTAAAGAACAGGAGGAAGTAAGGCAGAAGTTGCATTGTACTCATATATCCTTGAATTAGACAATACCTCCACCAGTACATTTGGGTCAAGTCCTACTTTTTCACTGAGAAGTAACCCTTCAGAGAATGATGCCATCATACTGCATAGTTTGACATGATTAATTTGGTAAACCGGGTATTACTTCAAAAATTAAGCACAAATGAACAAAGATGTATATAGATGAAAGAATCACATCACCTTCCCATGATCATATTAACAACAAGTTTCATTGCTGCTCCATTACCAACATCTCCAAGGTAAAATCTTGACTGAAAGAATGGCAGAGGTTATATCAAAAGTGAATAGAAGCACAAGGTCAACTAGTCCGGGCCAAAGCAGATAGATACCTTCCCCATAATGTCTAAAACTGGAGCAACTATATCATATAAAGATCTGTCACCTGAAAAGTTGCTTTTTAGGTAAGCTTTTATCAGTTTGCGAAACACAACAAAGTCAAAATCCAAATTTAGCAAGGTAAGAAAGAAGTGGGAAAAAATAAAAGAACGTTTACATGCAAAAGAAACAATCATGGATTAGATTGCGTACCTGCGGTGAGAAAAATCAGCTGTCCATCTTCTGCAGGCTTTTTTGATCCTGAAACTGGAGCCTACCACAAAAGTGAGAAAACAAAATGGGACCCTTAATGTATATTGGCAAACATGAATTTACTAATTCTGCAAATTGTTTGACCTGCATCACGTACGCAACTAAATAAAAGAGAATAACAAAAACAACAGCTACTCTTTTGCCTTTTGACTTTTAATCAAAATACAGATATTAGATTTACCTCCAAAAACTGTGCGCCCTTAGCTTTGATTTGTTCACTAATCAATTTTGAAGTGCCACTATCAACAGTGGAGATATCAACATAGCTGTAGACAACCATAAGAAGAAAGAAATTTATAAAAAATCCGGTGGAAGCATAGTTTTGAAAAGGTGAACTTATCTGATCCCGGTGATATCTTTATTTTCTCATTATAGGTCATTTGAATTTGACAATTAACCCCATGTAACAAACAGATATGTTTCTATAAGTTAATTATAAACATCTAAGTTGGAATAAAAGAGGACACAACCAAAAACAATTATGATTCTCAGTCTTCCAGCATTTTTTGCATTTTGCTAATGTTTAGGTACATTTCATGCTTCTGGCAGAGCATTGAACTTCACATGATTATTTGCATAACTAAGTCATGAAAATGGAAAATCTAGTGGAACATGATAATGCTGATGCTAAAGGGCAATTTAGAATTTGGAAAATAATTGTAGCTATCAACCCCACTTGAAGAAACTAAGGTCTCATTGTTCCCTTTATTTTCAGTTTACAAATGTTGTATCTCTAGTTCTATATATCCACTGGCTTACACAGAGGAGATAAGTTTCCTAGTGAAATCATCGTTTTCCAGTCCGGGCTTTAGATATCAGATGGACCGCCTGACGCACGTATCAAGGGAATAAAGTGAAAAACATATAGAAAAAACAGAAAACAAGGAAGTAGCAACAATAGGAGGACAAAAAGGATGATGACAACTTCGTTTGGTAGATTTTACGTAGATCTATCCAGTCAGAGATGAGCAGCAACATGCCAGCTCTTTGAATTTGTTTCATCTGAACAACAACAAAAAAGAAACGTCTACCTGTATATACAGACACATGACACATACAACATGTATACGCCCTGTGACAGATGATCACTGTTGAGTACATTCAGTCATACATTAAGGTTAAGTGACTTCCAGCTAACAAATTCAGGAATCTTCTAGAGGGAGTAAAAGAATACCCTTTTCCAGGACCCATTCCATTTGCAGCCCCATGTTTCCCATAAGCAACCTCCAGCTGATAGAAGGTAAAGTAACTAGGCATTACCATACAAAAAATGGAAATGCACACAACCCATGAAGCATACTCACTGCACTTTCAGGATCAGCAAGCATGGCAAATGTCACATTGCAAGATGCTGCAACTTCCTCAGGAGAGGCTTTATATCTGCATAATGAATCCCTTAAATATGCGAACAGAAAACCAGCGGCAAGGAGAACCTAGATCTATACAGATCAGGTTAAGAAGAAAGTTGACTGACAGATAAAAGCTGATAGACAGGTTATATCCACGAAACGTGATAATCCAAATCCCAGTAGTTTTAGTATTGCAAGTTGCAACATTAGTTGCTAGACATAAAAAAGAAACCTTCATGCCTGTTAACCAAGAACCTTAATTGCACTCCTTCCTCAGAAAACTAATGGCCACTATATAAAGAAAATCAAGCATCAGAATGAAACATGAATCACAAAGTTTTTTGTTGCAGTAATGCCCAAGTCATTGAAGTTGCTGAATTTTTAAGCTTAGCTACAATTTTAAAAGTGAATAAAACTCTCAAAGATATAAAATAAAGAACGCATTTAACCATAGAGGACACCTCCATGACAGGAAACTTAAAAATAAAATAATTTTAAAAAATTTTAAAAATTGATAAAGGTGAACAGGCATCCTGAAGGATAAGCTGTAAGAACCATAACTCTCAAAAGTCTTAGTTCAGAGCAAATGCACATAGAAAGAGTACAACCTTCCATTAATATCATATCACTTACCTTGCACCCATGGAAACAAAGGGGTCACATTTGCTCTTAGTCCTATTCCAGACGGTCAAATCACATCTACAAGCATGTCAATTGGAAGGAAATTAACAGAAGGAAAAGTTCATGTTGGGTTAAAAACTAAGAAGTCTAGATTAAGCTTGCTTTAATGCTTGTATTGCTGGGAATATTAAATCAAATTTATTTTACAGGTCAAGCTAGAACGAACTGCTGATTCTGCAGCATCGCCAGCTTTTAATGCAAAAATAGTTGTAAAACAAACATGATCCCAAGAAGTGTGTTTCCAGAAGCAACACTGGAAACATGGTAACTATAGTTTGTTACCACACAAGAGAGCGTGATGTCTGGACCAAAAAGGTTGCAGATGATGCCCAGTAATGTCTGAATCAATAGTTCGAGGAGAAAGTAAACAAATTCTATAAAATTTGTATAAATTGCCGAGGAAAATAGAAAGAACATGGATCAAAGCAAATGAATGTATTGGCTCACCCTGCTTTTATGAGATTCTGGGCCATTGGAGAACCCATAATTCCAAGACCTAGAAAGCCTATGCGAGCTGGCATATCATCTGACATGCAGAAAGTAAATGAACTGGTTAGAGGAAGAGACAATTGTTATCCTGTTGCAAACACTCCATTGATAACTGGGAATCAATATCTGGAACAGGAAATGTGATTTAAATTTTTGTGATAGAATTACTTTCCAACAGTAAACTATTTGGGAAATACGACGGCTTTCAGTTTCAAATAATTATGAGTAAAACACCCTTCAGCCTGTAGTGCGGCCCAGTATAAGAAGCATCCTGTGCATGAACTTCTTCAGTAATGCCATAGGATGTTTACAGACACAACCAACATGAGAATTTTTGCAGAAAAAGAAACATGTATGTAAATTGGGGTACCCAAGCGCTTAGGGGCCAAACACAGTACCTCTATCAGAGGAAGCATTGGCTTGAGCAGAGAAGGCCCTGGAAGAGACAAGGAAATGAGGTTTCGCGGACAAATACGAGATAGGCCTGTCTCTGCCGCCAAACAGAGAAGGCGAACGAGGGAAAAAGCTTGAGCACAGTGCCATAGTCTTTGAAACCCGGCAAGTATCGAGGTTTGGTGGTGAACTGAGAATGATACTGGATAGGTATGCTGCTGCTGGGTGAAAGAAGCCTTCAGAAAAAGTGCTTTGGCCATTTGATTTGTCCGTCTCCTCCTTTGTTAGACTAGAAACGGTATGGTCATCTGCCACATCCGAACAGGGCGACAGCCTTGTGAAGAAATCTCACACTTGGATTAATTACTGCAAAAAGGATCAACCGGTCATTTTATCTAAAAAATTTTACTTTTCTTCTATTTTTTTTATTTTATCACACCTTTCCTTTCACAAATAATTTACTTTTACTTTTACCATTCTCAATATAACTCAAGTAAAAAAAATTCAATTCAATCTTACCCTTACCATCCATAACCATACAGACTATACAGTATAGCATTTTCTTTTTTTATAAAAAAAAAAATTCCTTAGCTTGGGTCCTCCGTTTGCTGTCTGGATAAAAGTCATCCTTGAGTCCACACTACTATTCGTTGTATTGGGTTGACTTTTTAATTAAATTTTTTTTACTTAATTTTTTTTTTTACAAATAATAAATATTTACACTTCTTAATACAACTCAATTTAAACAAAAACTCAATCTAAATATATCCTTTATATTTTTTGACAAGGACGGTGCTTTCTTCCACGTCCCCTAAACAACGGGAACCATTTATCTTCATTCTTCAGTCCCATGGATTTTGCTTTCAAAAGGATTTTTTCTTTTTTCTCCCCTCTTTTGGCCATGGATTGGGTGAGGGAATGAAGATTGAGATACATTTGTCAAAAAAAGAAAAAAAGAAGAAGATTGAAATACAAATCTTCAATTGTTTACAAATTATACGGGCAAATATGTATTGCCTTTTGAGTGTTTAAGCAGACTTAACCATCCTCAGATGATCGTATAAAGAAACAACACACGCAATAAGCACTCCGCTTTAAGGAAAATAGCGGTTAAGCACTGGGAGCTGTAAAATAAGGATCATGATCATCCTCCCACTATAGGACCACGAAACTACTACTCTTACATCCAAAGAAACAGTCACCTTAATTAGTACAATAAGAACCCAGCAAAAATATAATTCGCAAGTTCAATTTACAACGGTTGGGAGTTAATGCTCAACTTGTAATGTAGAAGCAGAAGGCTGCCTAACTGGCCCCTTAAAGATATCAGGCAAGGCCTAACCATAGAAGTAGCTGAACGGTAATGGTAAACCACACCTCTTACAGAAAGATGGCGTTTTATACATCATATTCTGCAGACTTACAAATATTGCCACACTGAAATAGCTAGTCTTTTAATTCCTTCCCCACTCTTTCCCATTGAAACCATGTCATTGCAGGATAACAAATACACTTTAATGCTCAACAATCAGACTCACTTAGAGCAGTTAGTTGCCCTATGAATTCAGCTACTGAAGGTCTATCATGAAGAAATATGAAACCACGTCTAACAAAAATCAACTCTAGAGTCTGAAAAAAGAGGGACAAGAATAGAAAAAGAAGCTTCCATGCCGAGGAATTAGCCCTTTGCTCAGCAGGCTTCCAACCTTGTCTGACACAAGCTTGCTGGGGAACTTGAGAAGGTTCTACTTGCGGTATGGATGGAACCTTCCAGTCGCAGCACTTCCATTACCATATCCTTTGCCACCATAGCCTCCACCGCTCCCGGCACTGTACCCTTTACCACCACCACCATATGCTGCAGCAGTGCCAGCACCTCCATAGCTTTTAGTGCCATCATACCCACCTCCATAACCCCTACCACTGCCATATCCAGCAGCGCTACCATAACCACCCGGGGTTCCATAACTGCTAGCCCCATACCCAGCAGCACCACCATACATGGGCCCACCAAACCCAAATCCATACCCATATCCACCATAGCCAGCATAAAACCCTGGCCCTCCACCATAATTTCCTCCATAGTTGCCATAACCACCATAACCACCACCATATCCTCCATACCCACCATATCCCCTACCCATCTTGCCACCATATCCTCCTCCAAATCCATCAGGACCACCATTATAACCACTATATGACTTTGAATTACTGCCTCCACGACGCATCCGGCTGTCACTTACATGGTCATTTCCAGATCTTTTTGGCTCAGCCCTCTTTATTTCAACCTGAAAGATAGATATCATTGTGTCAGCTTTCTATTTAAAGTAAAAAGACGAGCACAGATTCTGGATGTAGCAGTTCAAGGTTACTCACTTGCTTGCCCCCAAGTTCATGCATTTGGCCATCAGCAAATATCTTGTCAACAGCATCCTCATTCTCAAAGGTGACAAAACCAAAGCCTCGTGATCGTCCAGTTTTATGGTCCAACATAATCTGATGCTCCACAACATTACCATAAGATGAAAAGTACTCTCTCAATTCATCTGCAAGAAGAGGTGCGTGTCATGGCAAAGATCACAATTTGCTTCATCTGAAAATAACAGGTCCTGTTGAGGGTACCTTCAGTTAAGGACAATGGAATACCACCGACAAAAATTTTCTTTGTTTTTGATACTCCTCTACCCTGCATGTCCTCTCTAGGGACTGTCCTTTTTACTTCCACCTGATTTGCATAAAGATCATCAATTTATTGACAAAGAAGAAGTTCATTCGACACAAAAATCTTATTTATATGGGCCACTGAATAATCACATAACCTACCGTCCTGCCATCTATCACGTGTTCCTCCTCTAAAACCTTATTAGCAACTTCTGGATCAGCAAAAGTAACAAATCCAAAACCTCGTGGTCTTCCAGATATTTTATCCATCATTATCACAGAATCTGTGATTTCTCCATACTTGCTGAAGTACCTGCTGAATGATTCTAGAAGCCAAACATTGTATATTATGAGAACAATAAACAACCATTTGCACGCCAGCAAGCTCGTGCACATATTGAGACAAGAACTAAATCACCAGAGACAAAATATTCATTTGAATAAAATACTCATTTCACCATCACCCACACCCCCCCCCACCCCGGGGTATTTAAAGAAGAGGAAAAAATTATAGAACCAACTCATTAACAAACTTTTCACTTGATTGACATATTAGATAAAAAAAATCAAATCAAGATAGTTTTAAGCATCCAAATTAACAGGTAGACAGTATTACAGTTATAAAATCAACTATTAACAAATAACATTCAAACCCAATGTTATAAGACAATTGTTGCTATCCTTCTTTTGGACAATAATGTTTTCATTGATAGTACAGATCAAATGTACTTCAGTCCATCTAATAGCTTCAGATGTCTAATAAGTGATAATTCCATTAAGATGATATTAACATGTCTTTCAAAAAGTTAACCTGGCATCTTTACAAGAAAAGTTGAGAGAAAAAAGAAAACAGAGAGCATATTTTTCAAGTTACCAGCAGATATTACCGATTCCGACGGATGCAAAAAAGCCCAACTTATCTGGATTTCCCAAACACTCATATTTCAATAAATACTAGATATGGAGATCTAACATAGCCTTGAACCAGGTTAAGTTAATGAATCAACTGCAGAATAAAAGTCATGCAAGAATGAGAACTTGTATAATCAACTGAAGCAAGCTGTCAGAATTTGGCTCAAAGACCGGACAGTGAAAATGAACTAGTCCTTTACTCAATTTTCATGAATAACTCAAGAGGATACCTACCGTCGTGATTGATATAACAAAATCAAGAAAACATATTGCACCAAGGCAGACACAATGCAGAAGGACACCATCATAATGGAATACTAAAACGGGAAGCTAGCATAAGTAAGGGATTATATTTAGCAAATACTCAATTTACAAAAACACAGAAAGCAGTGTACCAAACCCACTTCTATATATGCACCAAACTAATATAGAAATCTCAACATAGAGTTGTAAGACAGAGAAGCCAGATTTAGAAAATGTAAAATTTGGAGAGATCAATGCAATATATGTATTGTTTTAACACTTACCTTTCCTTATATGCAGAAAAAAAAAATTTCTTTTTGGGAAGTGGGGGTGGAGGGGAGGAGCTTAACAATTAAATATTACATCTCAAATTCAAGGACATTATGTTAGTAAACCAAGTGTCAACAAAATGAATTTGAGCACCATTTTGAATTCGAATGTTGCCAACTGAAAACATTAAGCTACAGTACAACTCTTGCGAAAATTAACTGTTCATCTTCAAACAGATAATCAAACAAGAAATAGAAAACAGCATGTAATACCTTCAGTTGTCTCCCAAGCAATGCCTCCAACGAAGAGTTTTCTACCACAGAAGAAAAACCAACAGTTATTGTTAATCCTTCAGACATCCCTGGTATTGTTTTTAAGAGGTCAACACAGGAAGGGTTTGATTGCACATCGGAAAATCAACCAACCCCCAAGACATGAACAACGTCTCTCCCCGTTTTGGAAAAAAGGGACTACGAGAGCTACCATAACTATTAAGCAAAAGAATTGAATTTCTAGACCTAGAAGAATCCCAATACAGACTATGCTACAAACTAACTAAACTAACCCTGCAGAAGAATCATCGACAGAATGCTTTAAATCGTGGCCACCGACAGTACTATCATCTACGTTATCCATTGGTCCTCCTCCTCCTCCGCGTTCGGAATAGTACTCTTCTCTTTGATTATCTTCATCATACTCGTCTTCTCCGTGATGTTGGTACTGTTGTTCGTCGCCGTAACCGGCAACATTTTGTTCGGCTACATGATGATCATAATCCATTTGTTCTAAAGGATTCTCTTTGTCTACCTATCAAAACCTGCAAACGAATACAAATTATTGGCACTATTCTACAAACTTTTTTACCTGTGGTGGGTTTCGGATATATTCTAAAATTCCACCCCTAAGAAAGAATGAACCCTAACCAACACCTGATAATATTAAGCCCTAGCCAGCTAGGGTTTTTTTCTCAGACGTTGATCTCGGGGGTTGAAGATGTGCGATTGGAGAAACCCTAGCTCGGCTGCCGGAGAAGAAAATTTTGCCAATTTGCTGCAGGTGCCTGAGAAGTGAAATATGAAAATAACCCCTTTTCGCAAGCTGAAACTGTAAATGTGAGAGAACGCTGCGAGATATTTGATTTAAAGATATTGGAGGCCGATTCCTAACAAAAAGGGCCACAAAAAAAAAAAAAAGGATATTTGGGGCAATTGACCATAGGAACGACACCGTATTTCCACGCCAACTGAACGTATCAAGATGAAAGCGGCGGCGCTCTCAGCGTGTTGACTGGATGAAATGACACTTGCAACCGGTACTGTGAAAATTATTCCTCCACTCCCTTTTCTCATTCGATTAAACAGTGTTTAAATTTAAAATTTTTTTATTTTATATTTTTATAGATTAAATTATTTTTAATAAAATTTAAAATAAAAAAATTATATTTTTTTAATAACAAAAACTAATCTAAATACACCCTTTATATCGAATTAAGAAAAGCGATGAAAAATCAGTTGAATGCCATTAGTACATCCTTTCTCCTTAGTATAAAAATTCATGTGGGCATTTTTCATTGTATAAAAGTTTAGTGATGGATCCCATGCCTCAGTGGAATTCATACTCTCACATCAAGGCGCTAGAAGAGAATATATTTATTTTAAGGCAATAAATATTTAATTTATAATATCTTTAAAATAGTATATTTTTCTTTAAAAAGAAAATATAGGTATTTAATTTTTAAGAAAAAATCGCAAGCAATCCATCATTTTGTATAGGTATAGGCAAGTTAAGCAGAAGAGCAAATACATTATTCAGAATACTCGTTATTTTTTGCTCGAACAATCTCATTCATATTTGAAAATCATGCGATGGCAGATTCGGAACTTCTGTTCAAATGCAAGGTTCTCGTGAACTCAATTTATGAGAGTCTTCTCTTGTATATATTTGTGAAGAATCAGGTCAAAGACACTCCAGCCTAGCATTTGCATTTAGCTACCTCGGCTAAGAGGTCTTTTCTTCCTTCCTTGACATTTCAACGGCAAAACTTTGCATGGAGACGCACAAAGTACGGAGGTTGGAGATCCAAAGTCAAATTCATGTTACTTTCCCGTCTTAACGCATTTCTCTGAAAGCATACGGAGGGAGTAGTATAGTAAGTATACGCGCAGAGTTTTGAAGAAAATGCTACACGATATACAAAGCAGTTATGGCATGGAATTTACAGGCAGAACCCATTTATAAAGATTAAGCACCAAACTGTCATTTGTGCCCTCAAGCAGCCATCAGTGATCAGTCGTCTAATTAGTCATCCTCCTCATCTTCGTCAAATTCCTCCTCTTCTTCTTCATCGTCGATTTCTTCCTCTCGTTCCAAATCATCGTTGTCTACAATAAAACCACCTAGACTCTCATCATCTTCATCTTCTTCTTTGTCCTTCAAGCTCTTGACACTGGACAGAGTGTTCTCCCTTTCCAAAGGATGTACATTCTTTCCCTTGTCTTTGCTAGGTTCGAGACGGTCTCTTGATCTTGTTAAATACTTAGGTCCCTCTACCTTACTTGTCTTTGTAGGTTGTTCCATTTCCTCTTCACTCTCACCACTCCATTCATCGTCCCCATTTTCTCCTCGCTTTCTCCTCTTTTTCCTTCCTGCCTTCTTCCTCTTATCTTCAAATTCACCATCTTCATTATCCACTCTACGCTCATCAATGAACCAATCCCAGTTTTTAACGTCACGAATCATATTCTTAGGATAGCTATCAAACTCTTTCCCAATAACCAGAAAACCAAAATCTGCACAAAGGAAAGAAAAATAATTAGCAAAACGATTTCAATACGACATGACACGGCGTGTAATAAAACATGCGTCAACTTCAAATCACCACTTGATAACATCTCTCTTGAAAAAAGATTACGTTCGCATTGAAGTTCAAGTTTTCAATATCCATGTCCCCAAATAAGGAGGGTAATTATCAAAATACATGAGGGAATTGCAAAGCATTTCAGCAGCCTGCTAACAATCTGAAACCAAATGAAAAAAACAAACAAGAATGACAGAAAAAAGAAGCATACCTTTAACAGGGTCAATATGTGAAATATCAACAGATTCTGGATCTAAGATACCGCCGTTTTTTATTTCAGAGCTGAAGCCGGAGCTCTCTGCCAGTTCACTCTCCAAACCCACCTCCCTCTTCACATTATTTTCCTTTTCACCTTCAATTTGGGCCTTTCTTAGAGTGAACCAAATGGGATTCTTCGCAGAAACACAAAACATATCACCGGTTTCCATTTCACCTCTTTCGGAAGTCCTAAAAGTGTTAACTTGACCGCTTCTGCTGCTGCGAACCCAAATAGGATTCTTCCCAATGACTTGGAAACAAGCTCTTTTTTCATTTGAAGGATTGAGCTGAAACGAAACATGACTCCGCGAGACGGTTCTGTCATCAACTTTGAAACCCAAGCCTCTTCCAAATTCAACTTCTGAACCCGGTTTGAGTAGGGTTCCACAACCGTCGCAGCTCTCGATTTCCATCCTCTTTTGCACAGAACTTTCAGAATAGCAAGGCCACAGAGACAGCTGTCCAGGGTTTTCTTCAGAAACTCCAGCATTCCACGCGAATTCTAATATTGTTTTGAATTTAAATTTTTTATTTATATTTTATAAAATTAAATTGATACTAAAAAATAAAATTTAAAATAAAAAATTAATTTACAATAAATTTTGTAGCAGAACCTAGAAAAGTTGCAGTACTAACTGCTCCCGTTGAATGGACTGCTGGAAGGTGTTCATGTTGTTAATGCAGCAGGAATGCATTACTAATGCGTTCAATATCGACACAGTCTCAATGCGTTATGTCTAATTTTTGGCGTCAAATAAGTCTTAGGGTGTGAGCTGCCGGAAGAACGGACTTATGAACATACAACCCGTTCACTAATTCTAAAGTTCGCAAGCTATCCGTATAGATGAGTTTAGATTTCGTTTTATTTAACTCGTAAGTTAGCAAGTTAGAACGGATCAATCAGAGACAGAATAGATTTATAAAAAAATATTTTTGAAATGACGTTATTTTTTATTTTTAAAAAATATTTAATAAATATTTTTTAAAATTACATCGTTTTATTATTTTTTTTATAAAATGATATTGTTTTACAAAGTTCTCAGGCTGTGGACTGAGATTTTTCAGTTCGCATAAAAAAAGAATTAGTCCGTTCCATTTCATTTCAAGGGCAACCGCGCCGGGTTGGGTCGGGGTGACGTGCTTGACGCTAGTAAGGGCAATATTTCGGTTGTTATTAGTGATATGTACAACGAACGCATATAGGTTAACACGTCCAGTTGAAAAAACATTAACGCATTACCACAGCTTCGGTGTTGTTATTGATCGTCATTTGCGAAATGCGGCCATAACTTTAGAACATTTGCCCGATCAACCCAAATTTCCTTTCTGAATAACTCTGCAGACCCTCCAATTCTTTCTCCTCTACTTTCCCATCCAAAATATTTTTGTTTTACCCAATTTCATCTTAATCAAAGCAACTGTATATTTTCACAAACTCGAGTTCGATCCATAAACTCTTCATTGGTGTGGTAAGAAAAAGTAATTATTTTAGTTTTACCCGACCTCATCCTAAGAAGCACTTTGATGAATGATTTGTCCTAAAGATCATGAATATAATAGAGAAATGGATCAATGCATATAGAAATGGATCGTTTTTTTCCGTTCGCATAATCTTTTTTATCTGAACTATGTACCAAGCGTATGATTTGGATATTATACTCCTTTATTAACAGTAAATTTTTAAGATATTTAAGAAATAATTAATATACATCGGCTATTGTTAAAAATAAACAATATATAATATTTAAATAGTATTTTTTTTTTGTCTTGTAGATCTAAAATGTGGATATTTATTCTTTTGACTTCCACTAAAATATATTGGATTCGGTCTAAAATATATTTGTTCATCGATTTATGCTCAATATATCTCCAGGCATGATAAAACAAGTAATAGCTAAAATTGAATTGAGTATTATGTAAAAGTTAATCCTTCTTTTATATGTATCTCAATATCATTATTAATAAAAAGTTACCTATATTTTGTGGGCATTGCCCCTTACACATTGAAGTATAGATGCAAAGGTTAGCTCAATGGTTCTAGTTAATTAGGTATATGAACAAAGTAGGTTTAACATTTATAAGTAAATTTAACAAAAAGATACAATATTTTATTATATTTTTAAATAATACGATAGTAAAAATCAATTGATAATGACTGAAATTAATTATATTAAAGTGATCTACAAAATTAATTATGCCTTTTTAAATTGCAGATAAGTGGCCAAACACTATCCTCCAAATATTAGGAACTCAACAAATCAATCAAATTTTTTTTAAATACTAAATAACTCACCCAACGTATTTAACCAAAAGGAAGAATAACTCAGCAAACATGAAAAATCATATATCAGGGGCAAGATTGGATTTTTCTTTTGTTATGTTGTATAAAAAAAAAGTATAAAAAATTATAAAAATAAATTATATATGAAATAAAAATATAACTAAAAATAAAAATATTTAAAATTTTGTTAAAAAATCAATCCGAGCGCGCCCTAGTACTCTTTTTGAATGAACTTCCATGACGGAAGATTTTTGTGAAAATTACCGTTTCCCCCATTCTTTACAGGGAAACACGTTGGAGGCCTCAACTCATGCAAAGCTGGCAAATTATTGTCTTGAAATAAAAGGTACAATTAAAACGACAGCGGGTCCAAATCCTACGTGGCTTGTGCTCAACAGTCTTCATTCCGCGCGTGACACCGCCAATGCTCTCGGTCCTCTACTACGATATATATTCCTCCACATTGCCTGAGGTTATGACGCGACTCAACCGATAGACAGAGCAACTTTGGAACCGTCCGCTCCACCTCTTCCTCCTCCTTCCCTCCATCCTACGCCTGCACAAAAATCGTCCTCGTGTTAATTTCCCTCATTTTCTCTTCAATTATCTACTGTTTTCTTGGGGTATTTGTTCGTTTATTCTTTTGAAATAGTTTTTGTAAAGATGAGTAATCCCGAAAAGGATCAGTTCGACGCGTCTGATCTCGGCTCCGCTCTCCCCGCCGCTGCCGCCGGTATTCTCGAAACCATTTATGCTAATTCCAGTACCAGTACAATTTTCACCTTTAATTTGATAAGTAAAAGTTGGAACAATCAAGTTTTGTTTCTGTGATAATTATGTGCCTCACAATTGATTCTTGTTTCCTGGTATTTGATTGACGCGTAGCTTTGAGTGCGGAGGATCGTGCTGACTTAGTTAATGCCCTCAAGGTAAGTGTTCTGTTTTACTTTTGGTATGTTTTCCCAAGCGTTTCGTGTTCTGAGCATTTTTTGTGCGTTTTGTTTTTATCTTTCAACTCTGATAAAGTTGAAATGATTTTTATGTGTTCTTTTTGGTAGAATAAGCTTCAACATTTGGCTGGACAACATTCTGATATTATGGAGAGACTGTCACCGAAGGTTCGGAAGCGTGTGGATGCTTTACGGGAGCTTCAGGTATATTTGAAACGGTAGTTGCAAATAGTTTATCGTTGTCTTTGGCAATTTACCGAGCAGAATCAATTGGTGAGCCTCAAGCTGTTTGTTTTCTAGAAATCTTCAACGGTTTTCTTTGATAAATTACTGAGCAGAATCAAGTAGCCTAAAGTAAAGCTGTTTCTTTTCTAGAAATCACTTGAATAATATTGGTACTTGGCTAGGATTGAGGTCTTAATTCTGAAGTTGTCATTAAACATAATTATGTTGCATAAAAAGCCTGTCTATGGGGCCTTTTTTAGTTTCACACTTTGTTTTCATAGGGTTCCTTGCTCACGGATTTTGAATTACAATTCAATAATTTAATCTGCTTTTTATGCTATGTCAATTTCATATTTTGCTTTTATCTGTTGAAGGTAGCTAGAATTGGGACTTATGGAGCTTTGGACAGCTCCAGTGGAGATATTAGCGGTTGCCTTATTATTATTATTATTTCTCTCTTCATTTTGAGCTGAATTTGGTCTAATATTTGCTTTCTACTTCCCCCTCCTGTCTTTTTGCTGCAAGCATGTGAATTATTCATTTGTTGCCTCAGTGTCTTTCTTCTTGACGTTTTCATTTGGTCGCTCTTGGCCTCTGTCACAGATCAGTTAAGCTGGTTTTATTAGTTGCAAATATGACTATGTTTTTTTATGCGTGCTATTGTTGGCTGCCATTTACATCTGGTTTCAAGGTTTGGTATTGTTTCTTGATTGGCATTTACTTATTTCAGAGCCAACACAATGAGCTAGAGGCAAAGTTTTTCGAAGAGAGAGCAGCTCTTGAAGCTAAATACCAGAGCTTGTATGAGCCGCTGTATACAAAGGTGGAATCTTGTTTTGGTACAATGCTTTCTGCTTCATTTTCTTATTGCGTTTATGCATTGGAGTTGTAATGTGATTTTCAGGCGATTTTACTTGGGGATGGCTCATTTTGCTTTATGAACTGCAGAGATATGAAGTAGTCAATGGTGTCGTTGAAGTTGAAGGAGTTACTGATACAGTGGAGGAGGAGGGAGCAGACAAAGGGGCAGATGGTAACACATGCATATTTTTTGAATTTTCGATATCTTCTTTTCCTCCTTCGAGTTGACATCTTTTATTATGCATGCTGTATGCTTGATAAATTTTCTTTCTGTTACTTTCTGACAAGCTGTTATCTAAGACTTGTATCTTAACTTTGGATTTCCAACTCAGAGAAAGGTGTGCCCAGTTTCTGGTTGATGGCCCTGAAGACTAATGAAATATTGGCTGAAGAGGTTGACAATTTGATATTTGCATTATTACATCTCCAATTTCCTGCCTTTTTTTTTTTTTTTTGTGCTTGGTATGTTATGATTGTAGTGGTGCTGTTTGTATAGATTTCAGAACGTGACGAAGAGGCTCTAAAGTATCTTAAAGATATCAAGTGGTGTAGGATTAATGATCCCAAGGGTTTCAAACTTGAGTTCTATTTTGATTCCAATCCTTTCTTCAAGAACTCTGTCTTGACTAAAACTTATCACATGATTGATGATGACGAGCCTATATTGGAGAAGGCGATAGGGTAACTAAGTGCTTTTTGTAGTAACATCTTAGCTGATTGGTTTCGTGTTTAGTAATTAGTAATGTTATTGTTACTTTGTAGGACGGAGATTGAGTGGTATCCTAGTAAATGTTTGACACAGAAGATCTTAAAAAAGAAGCCAAGAAAGGGATCAAAGAATGCGAAGCCTATAACTAAGACTGAAAATTGTGAAAGTTTTTTCAATTTCTTCAACCCTCCACAGGTGCCTGATGATGAGGATGACTTTGACGAAGATATTGTGAGTTCATCTCTCTGTTTATGGTTTTACATAACCCAAACATTTCCAATGTTCTAAACTGTTTACTTATCATTATTTTGAGCCATAACAGGCAGAAGAACTGCAGAACTTAATGGAGCAAGACTATGATATCGGGTATGTTACCAAATTGTTATCGCACCTATATGTCATCTCTTCCAGTGGGATGCTGCATCCTGGACATGCCACTCTGGAGGGTCCTGTGGCATTTTTTCCTTATTTTTACAAAGTTGCATGGTAGGCTTTTTCTTTTTCTTTTTTTTTAAGCTACTAGGTGCTATCGAAATGGTTTTTCTTGTGCAGTTCAACAATTCGGGACAAAATCGTCCCTCATGCTGTGTCTTGGTTCACTGGTGAGGCTGCTCAAGGTGATGATTTTGATGATATAGAAGATGAAGATGAAGATGATGATGATGAAGATGAAGATGATGAGGAGGAAGAAGAAGAGGAAGATGATGAAGAGGAGAAGAGCAAGAATAACAAAAAGGTAAAATGATTTAGCTGGTCCATTATTAAGCAGTCATAGAGAATAGTGCGTAGACATTTAATTTTTGGCGAAATACAACTGTGAATCTAATTTTTTTTTCTGTTTTTTCTTTATGTCGGCTCATCTTTGCAGCCTTTGGGATCCGAGGTTAGGTGATGTAGTCATGTTATGCATTCTCTCATTAGTAGACGGTGTGAGTAGGTCAATTGGCTGCTTTTCGTGACATCTGGATTGCTTATGTGAATTGCAGAAGAGTGTGAGAGTAAAAGGAGGGGAAGGTCAGCAGGGGGAACATCCTTCAGAGTGCAAGCAACAGTAGATGCACGCTGTAGTTGATTGAGTATTGGGCATAGCGTCTTTGGTTGTTCTTGTTGATAGTTTTGCTTGTACACCAATCTCCCTTGTACAATTTTGCCCCAGTTATTCCTCCCCCTCTGTTTCCCTTGCATGGAGTTTTCTGCTTTGGCATCTTGTAGTAGCCCGAACATTATTGTGTTTTTAGTACTTCTCTATATTTTAT
Organism: Rauvolfia tetraphylla; assembly: GCA_030512225.1. Taxonomy (NCBI): domain Eukaryota; kingdom Viridiplantae; phylum Streptophyta; class Magnoliopsida; order Gentianales; family Apocynaceae; genus Rauvolfia; species Rauvolfia tetraphylla. The sequence goes on from JAJQKT010000005.1 coordinate 1,195,066, forward strand.
TTGAATCATTTCTTGTTTACTTTCTGTTCTCTCAACTTGGTCAAAGATTTGAAGTCTTTTCTTTTGAAAACCCCAAACTGAAGATATATTAAGAGGCCAAATCGGCCAAGCAAGCAGAGTACACAGACCGCGGGAATGCAGGCCACCAAACATGAGACCTTAGAGACACCTCCTAGTTGAGCTAGGAAATGCGCTGGAGAATTTCCTCCGTCGTTTACAAAGCAAACAGAAAGATAAAAAACAATTGAATGAGCTCCTTAGCTTTCCTGTGCGAAGAGACCAACAGTGGTTGGATCCTCTGCACCCACTCTAGAGAATCAGTTACAATATAATTCAAGAAAATACCAAAAGCAAATGCATGCCTCAACCCCTCAATCATGGCTGTTAACTCTGCCTGAAGCACACTAGAACAGTGCAGAATCTTACTGCACCAAGCAACCAGAATATCTCCTGTACTATCTCGAACAAGTCCACCAAAAGCAGCCATAGTTGGTGGAGACTAAGCAGCATCAACATTGAGCTTTAGACAACCTGGAGGAGGAGGAATCCTCCTGGAACGCAGCTCCCTGGAAATAGAACTCATGGAAATCATAGAAGACTGGATTTTTAGCAAAGCGTACTGCCTCACGTGCTTCAGAAACAGCAGAGTTGAAGATGGAAACAGCATTTGGGTCCTTCCAGATATGCCAGCAAATATAGATAAACTCTGAAATTGGAAAATCATCTTCAGAGGACATAATAATTGTTAACATGTCATCAAAGCTAGCTGCTGGGGTAATAACTGTTGACTGCCTCGAAGTTTTTATGGCTATGAGAAAACGCGAGTCTGGTTGTAAAATATTCGAAAAATTCAATTTCAATAATCAATTATGTTGGGCCTTTTTCCTCGACAAGCAAAATTTTCCTGGGCTTATTAGGCTTGATATCCCCATTTAGGTGGGCAAGTATGAAGTTGCACTAATGGATCCCTGGCCTGTTACCGGCTTTTCTCCCCACCAGGGTTTTCACTTGAGCTTATGGGTTGTGTGGCTGCAGTTCTGGTCCCAGTATTGAACAGGGCAAAAAAGGGAAAAACGAAAGGTTATATTCTTTTTATTTTATTTTATTTTATTTGATCTTTTAATTATATTGTGATATTTTAAAATAATTGATATATTTTATTAATTTTTTAATATATTATATATTTTAATATATTTTATATTATTAATTAATTATTAATTTTATTATATATTATTTTTATATATTTAAAATTAATATAAAATATTCGTTAATATATATATTTTTTATTTTTTATTATATTATATTATTTTTATAATACAATTTAAATTTTTATATAAAACTCTTTACTGAACAAATACTTTTAAATGAAATAAAATGGAGGGAAGAATTATAGCACTATTTTTTGTCCGTCAAAGTCAAACTTTTTTTTTTTTTGGAGAAACTTTATTATATTTCTCAAGCAGAAAAAAGATTTTTTTCCTTTTTTTTTTTTCCCTGAAGGAATATAACAAAGATAAGGTAGCTCTGTCCTAGTACATGTGCGCTTGTGGTTGCTCTATTACAACTGCAATAGGAAAATCCATTCCTTCGCAATTTGCATCTCTAATAACGAAAAGGACAACCGCATATTGCTGAATAAAATATCGTTTTATTCTCCACGATCCCTCTCAAAAAAAAAAAAAAAAAAACAAAGAGAAAAAGAGCAAATCTCCCAAGCATGAATAATGAACCAAATCTACTACAAACAAAATAGTTCTGTGTAATATTTTCGCAGAGATTCTTTCTCTGTTGTCTGTCTTTATCTATCATTGAATCAACTATAGAGATTCTTCTAGTTGATGCGGGCTTTTCTCATGCTCCAAGCACTCAAGTTCGAGACTCTCAAGTTTGCCTTCCCATAATTGAAGAGGTACAAGTGAGCTTCGTCGCCAATAGCCTTGGTGGGATAAACCCTGGAAGTGATGCAAGCCTTACCGTTGCCGCCGAAGCTCTCCACTATTGAATGATCAATCTACAAGACAAAATGCCAAACCCGCATGAGAATTTTGAATAATCCAAAAAGAACTTTCTTGATTCTACTGTCTATGCATTCAAAATCAATTGACTTAAAGGCTTTAACTGTGGATGAAAAGTTGAATTTTGGAAGTCAAGACAAGTAGTATTCATTTTTAATACCAAGGTTCTTAGAGACAACCCCTCTCTCAGAGGATCCACATCTAGAAATGCCCCGTAGGTGGTCTTATCAGGACTTGGATTGAGCGACGACCTGATAAATCAATGCACGTGGTCAGAATTACGAAATTTGAAGCTAAGAAAATTTACAGAGGCCGGAAACGGAGGCGAACCTGCTCTGGTCACTGCACATTAGCACCACGTATTTGTCCACACCTTTGAAAATTCTAAAGAAGACAGCAGTGTATTCTTTCAAGCCTTGCGATGCCAAAACTTTCAGTCCAAATGGTCCTACTTCTCCTCCACTTGCTGCATCCTTTTGGCTACAAAGTAACTGAGGGTCTGTCCATTCTGGATTCCAAACTTCGGCTTCCTTCAACAGCGATACTTCAAAAGATACAACCACATCCGCCTGCGAATGATGCCAATGCAAATTGTAAATGTCACTTTCTCTTGTTTGGTCAGATAGCAACAGTCTTGTTTCCTTTTTCTGGTCCAGGAATTGGATAAAATGCAATGCAGAAAAGGGAAAAGGAAAAAAAAGGGAAAAGCAAGAAACCTCCCTCCGATTAACATAACTCCACTGAATTTGAATAGTATAGGGAACTCACTTGTGCAGCTTTGATGCCTTGAATTTCCAGCACCGAACCACCAGTAAGTAGTTTGCCGGGAGAGCTGACTTGATTTTCTCGGAGGGATTCGATCTCCTGAATTGGCCATTGCACCAATTGTTTTCCAGATTTATCTAGCCATATGACTCTTGGAATTCCCTGAAAATTTGGGTGCAGCTGAAATGTCAATTATAGGTGTATATGCTAAGTTTAATACCATCTAGCGCTCATTGGACTTCATTCCTTTCAGGGAATTCAAGCATCTTCACTCCAATTGACAAAAGTAACCAACTTTACCTGGACTCCAGACCATCCCTGTGCAACATAATCTGCTGTAGGTAACGATTCATTAATCCATCCCCACAGGATCCTGCGCTTCTTCAAACTGTCGTAAAAGGTCTTGGAAGCGTAAAATTTGCCGTAATCATACCTTAAGCCGGCATCAGTTTCAATAGCTCCAGCATCCGGCATAAATTTATCCCTGACGTGGTTATACGTTCCGAGCATATAGAGGTCGTGCTTAGTATCATCCAGGCTAATTTTCAGGACATGTTTGATGCCTGCGCCTAGGGTTGATGTGTCCAAACCAGTTTTCCGGCTTGAAACAGGGTAAAAATCAGGGCATTCCCACATTCCAGTGTTTCTTGCCGAATGAAGTGGGTGCTTGGCTTTAATCCAGTGAATAAAATCTTTGCTTCTGTATAGTAGTGCTCTTCCGCCACGATTTTTTTTGTTTCCAATGATGACTCTCCAGTGCCCGTCGGGGCCTAACCAAGCGGTGGTTGGGTCTCGGAATTTGCTTGCATCGATTTGGTTGCTCGGAGATGGTTCCATCAACGGATTATATGGTGACTTAACCCATTCTAGGAGGAGTGGATCGGAGAGATTTTTGGGCAGTGCTAGATTTTGAACTTGGTGGTTCTCGGGATTTATTCCGGTGTAGAGAATGGCAGGTTTTCCTCCGGGCAGTATCGTTGCTGATCCTGACCAGCAGCCATTGGTATCAGCTTCCTGGGATGGGAAAATAGCATGGACACGAGGGATCCAATTAACTAAATCCTTCGAGGTAGAGTGAGCCCAAACTATGTTCCCCCAAGCTGCACCTTTTGGATTGTACTGGTAGAACAAATGATAAAGTCCCTTGTAAAGCAGGGGTCCTGAAATGGAATATAAAAGAAAGTCAATACGGTTTACTGCTGTGAAGCCTGTAAAACCCTCAATGAAACCGAAAGTATATTTTGCCTAACAAGAAAGCAAAAGGGCTTACCATTTGGATCTGCAATTCAGATGAAGCCAACATTAGAAGAACAGAATGGGGCAGCAGGGCAAGAGAAGAAAAAGAGAACATGTTAGGGATATAAAACATCCATACGACGACAACATCGTCAGGTTAAAAGCAAAACATCGGAAACATATATGAACTTTTACCATTCATCCAATTCTTGGGAGGTTGAAAATGGTAAGATGTTCTGTAAGTTTGAGTCGGTGATTCTGGTTGAAGAGCTTCAAGACTTCTTTGCACCACATGGGAAGCTTCAGTCTCAAGAATCCAATGGCCAAGCACTATCAACACAAAGCACAGACGAAACAACGAAAGAGAAGAGTTGGCCATGGTTGCTCTACAAAGCAAAGTGGTCTCGTGATCTATTTATAGCCAACTCCTACTTTGAGGACCAAAGCGTGAAAGCATTACTTTGGCTATCAAGGAAGACTGCAAATTTGTAATCTTCTTCAACCTTCAACGCATCACATCAAAGCAAAGTCAACTGGACAGGCTCTTCAATACTGCCGTATTATTTTATCCTCATAATTAAAAAAAAAATTATTGGCTGCTTGTTTTGAGCTGGATTGTTTTCATTTTTTAAATTTAACAATCTAAGATATTCAAACAAATAATTTGCCTATGCGAAGTCAACCTTGTCGATCTTGCGTCATTTGTTGAGAATCATGTGAGACTCCCACCAACTACGCCGGATTTGTAATAATTTTGACTATAAGAAAAATGCAGATTCAGCGGAAAGCCCAAAAGAAAAGAAAAAGACCGCATATTTAGATTGAGTTTTTGTTTGAGTTAAATTATATTAAAAATTATAAAAATAAACTGTTTGTGAAAAAAGAAGTGAGATATAAAGTGAAAAAAAATTAATTTAAAAAACTAATCCAAGTTCACCCTAATTAATAATGTCACGCTCATTTTATTATAGATATAATTTTTCCCCCATCCTAGACATGCCCATCTTATTCTAGATTCAATTGAACGCATCCATTTAATTGTTGTTATCAGGCTGTAGCACTTGTGATAAAAGATTCAAATTGAGCTCGAATCTTTTATGATACTTATTTTGCACTCTTAATTATAAAAAAAAATTTATTTATATGTTTTAAATTAAACAAAATAAGTATTACAAAAAAAAATCTTGGGTGCATCAAAACCGGAAGTGTATATTTCCGAGTTAGATCTTTTTCTAGTTTTTATCTTTTCAAGAGGCTCATTAATCCATATTATAAAATATTTTCTATGTTGATAAATTATATGGAAATTGGCAAAAAGATTATAACTAGTTCACGTTTTGACTTTCCACCGAACCCCTAGGTGGGTTTATGCAGAGAGGTCGAGAGAAATTTTTCTTCAGCGAGGCTGCTGGATGACTGGATCTCACGGTTTTAAGGGTATTTCTCCTCAAGATTCGTTTCTTCAGTTTCTTATTAGTTGTTTTGTTTTCTTCTTAAGTTTTGAACCGGCTCCCTTGGGTCAGATCGAGTTTAAGTGTGAGATTGGAAATAAAAATAAATTATTTATAAAAATAAAATAAAATATAAAATAAAAATTTATTGTGAAATTTAATCCAAATACATTTTAAAATAATTGGACTGCGAATTTGCTTAGATGTTCTGCCTATCCTCTGGCTGTGATAATTGATTGGTGCTCATCAACTACGCAAGTATGGGACTTTGACATTGAGTTGCAGATCTTCACTTATCCCCCGGAGAACTACCTTATTCCCTTTGCCACTTCCTTGACTTTCAGTGCCCATTCCATTTCAATGGTTCACCTCATCAATAATGCCCAGCTAAATTTCTCTTTATTGACACACTGTGATGACTAACCTGATATTTCAATAGAAAATGCGAAAGTAGAAACCTGGAGAAGATGTTTAGAGAAATTTACGAAACTAACCAGAAAATGAAGCAGAAGTTAGCAAAGGAAGGGAAAAAGAAATTGTGGGTTAAGTCTTTATAAGGACCATTAATTTTGAGGGTCCTAATAATTAAGTACCCAATCTTATTATTATGACAATTAAGTTATATGAAATTCGTTAATTCAAACAGAAAAATATCGAAGTTATTAATAATTGAGTATCCAATCTCAATATTATAGTAATTAAGTACCAAATTTAGATAAAATTCTTTAATTTAAATATAAAACTCATAGCATGCTACAAATGTGTTCAATATTTTTTAAAAAATTAGAAATTTTATTTTACCTATTGATACTAGAAAAAAGTCAACAACGAGAAATTATGAAAAGAAAGAAAAAATAATAATCACTCTCTCCAAACTTTTGCCAACTTTCAACGTGTAGAAAAATCTTCAATATTGAGAAAAAATTTTTTATTTATCTTTTACAATTTGAAGTTTGAACTCACTCACTTACTCTTCATGTCTTGCTTACGTATTAGTAATGTTTTGTTTTAATTTTTTATTCTTCCTTAGTAAAATCTTCTTTATATATTTTTCTTTCTCGCATATCAGATCATCAACCCACTGAAATAATACACCTGAATTGCTTTGCTACATTTTTTGTAAATTTTGTGAGTAAGGTAGTTGATTTTAGGAAATAAGATAAATAAACAAAAATATATTATAACTACACTATTTTATAGTTTGAATATTCAGAAAAATTTCTTTCAGATTTTATCTAAATTAGATATTTAATTATTATAGTATTGAGATTGAATACTTAATTGTCAAAACCCTCAAAGTTTATAATACTTATATGGACTTAAACTCAAAAAAAAAAATGATGTTCTTTCCTCCTGCATTTCCTCTGCAGCTTCTACCAAATTCCTGAAAATCTAATATCACCATCGTTCGAGTAAAAGATCTCTAGGCTTAAATATGAGAAAGAAACAGCCCCACTACTTGTTTTGGCACTTGCAAGTTAGGACCACGTACTTGTTTGTGCCGTTGAAATTTCGAAAGAAAACAGCAGTCGACGTTTCATTTTGGTTATACAAATTTGCTGGGAGTTCGTCCGCTCTGCTTAGAACCTAATTCTCAAGAGATTTGGGGTTTTTTTTTTTTGGGGTCAACGATGGTAGGCATGTTCTTCTGCGTCTGTTATTTAGTATTATAAAATAAAAATTAAGAGTGTTGATAAATTTTTAAAATTAATATAAATTTTTATTTATATTTTATTTTTTATTTATAAATAATTTATTTTTATAAAATTTAAAATAAAAAATGTTAAATTTAAATACATATGAACTTTTCATATTTTTAGTTTGAATGTCAAAAAATGAATATTTATTTTTCTAATACAAACATATCTATAACATTTCCAAATAGACCCCACCACTAAAAACTCAAATATGGCAAAATAATATTTTAATTTTTTTGTCATAAATTTTTAAAAGTATAATTTTTCTTGGAAGTAAGAACTATATTGTAATTTCACTTAAAAATAATAATTCACAATATTTAAGATGAATGTTGAAAAGTGAAAAAGTGTTTTTTTGTAATAGCACACGATTTGTCTCGATTTTTCATTTTATTTTTTTAAATTTATTATTCTGAGTACAATAGTAGGATTTTAAAATTCAGATACAAACAAAATAATTGGACATTTTTTTTATCCCTTTCCGAAATATAAAATATCAATCCATGCTAGCTTTTCTGATTCTCCAATTGCTGCAGTTGGAAACTCTGTCGTCTTCCTTTTTTCCACCGTGGCAGACAGGAAGAGGGAGGTACCAGAGGGCTTCATCACGGCAAGCCCTGTAGGATATGCTATGAGAAGCTGACTTCTTGGAATTATATTTTTTATTTTTACTTAGCGTTACAAGTATAAGTACAAATTTAAAAAATAAAAAGGAATACGATGGTTTAAACGACGTTGTTTCAATTGACTTCGCAAATTAGGGCAGAAGAAGACCGCTCCTCCTCCTCCTCCTCCTCCTGCTCATCCTTCCCCTTCCTCTTTTCTTTCCTTCACCCTTGGGTAGAACAAACACTTCTCAACACCGATTTATACTTCTTCTTCTTCGCAAATTAGGGGAAATTACATAGTAGTCAGCCGAGGGCGAATTTCAATCTGGTGCTGCTCAAATTCGTTATTCAGATTACTCCCTCTAATTCTGCTTGCGAAGGTATGAATTCGACTGTCTAAGCCTCTTTATATACTTCTGCTTTCCCCTTGTTCTGCTATCTCAAGTCGGTAGGATCTAATTCCTCTACTTTATGAATTTATCCTAGTTCTTTCCTCTGTACCTCTATAACTGTTAACCATCCATCGTGCGTTTGCTCGGACTTTCACAATCACCTCCTCTAAGTAAAATTTGCCATCAAAATAATGACCAGAACGTTTGCCGTCAAAATTGAATTTGACACCCTACTTTGCATTCACAAATTCAAGTTTGCAAACTTCCTTTCTACTTTTAATAATCTCATACAGAACCCCTTTTCCTAATTATTGTAATTTACCAAATCATCTCTGTTTCCGGTCTCTTAGGAACTGCTCTTCTTTGCATTTGCATGCTTTTGTAGTGCTTATCCTGTAACTTTTATTGATCATTTTTTGACTTCCTGTGTTATGTTTGGATTTTATGTGTCTAATGCAGACTTGAACCAGTGAGTGATCAGTAACATAATATGGTCACTGCAAAGAAACCACCTTCTTTGAAGGACTACCTAAAAAAATACCAAGATGGCAATGAGGAAGAGAAGAAATTGAAGAAGAAAAAGAAGAAGTCTCATCCAAACAGTGGAGGAGGTGTTATTGTCGTTGATGAAGACCCCATTTGGCAAAAACAAGTGAAATTTGAAGAAGAGGATGATGATTTATTAGGTAATGCTGGTAATCTTCCCTGTAATTCTTCTAGTTCTTGTTCTTTTTTAAATCTTCCTCACGGTGATATTGCCTGGGGCATCTTTTGCAGATGAGAAGCCTCAGGTTGATGAAGATATTGAAGTCAAGCGAATGAAGAGACTAGAGCAAGCTAGGTCCAGATTTCCTTTGGGTATGATATCCGAAGATGGAAGTGGTTGGGTTTCAGTCTCTGATACTTCCAAGTTGGTGAATTCTAGTGACCAAGCTTCTGATATGTCTCCACCGCGTAGGCGAAGGGTAGATACGCCTTCTCCAGAGCAGGAACCCCAGGTTGCTGATCTTTCACCACATCATAAACAGGGGGCTCGAAATGATAGTCCATCTCCGGAGGCTGAGTTTAAACCTCCTGCTGCAGCTTATTCTGATTTGTCACCTCCTCGTAAACGTAAAGACAGGGATGGTTTCTCTTCACGTCAACCAGAACAAAAATATTCAAAAACAAGTGTTGCTGACTTGTCACCCTCTCGGCGAGAGCATAAGCACTATCAAAGTTCAGTGCCAGGACATGGAAAAACACATACTTCTACATCTAGAATTCATCTCAGTGATCAAAATACGAGTGACATCTCTCCATCTTATAGGCGAAGGGCTCGTTATGATACTCCTTCCTCTAGACCTGACTTGGAATCTACTGAATCTGATAGAGAAACTGATGACATTTCACCTCCACAATGGCAACGAGGATGTCATCTCTCCTCATCAGGAGAACCAAAAAAACAATCACATTCTGTAGCTCGAGATTCTGATATATCTCCCCCTCGACGTGCGCGTCAAGAAAATTCACGCACTTCTGCAGCAGAAGTTGCATCTTCAGTTTTAGATCTTTCTCCACCAAGAAAAATGCGAAAGAAGTCACCCATTCCAAAACAGCAGCCAAAAACTGGTCTGGTCACTGGTCAAGACATCAAAGAAGAAATTGCTAAAACCAGAAAGGAGGACTGGTTGAGGTAAACTGCCCTTGTTTTCTATCCCCACCCCTACCCAAAAAGGGGTTTCTTCCCTTAATGTTTCTTCTTCATTTGGTTTCTTTATATTTTATACAGAAACATCGTATATCTTTTATAGAATGGCCTTAAGTCTGATGCTATTTGTCAAGAATCTTGTTCCTCCTTGAGCATTGGATTAAATTTCTCAAACCATAATGACTGTTTTACAGGTTTAAAGAAATGGATCCAACGGTAAGTGGCAGAGGTGCTGAACCTGTGTATCGTGATAAAGTAACAGGTTAGCCAAAGCTTCTTGATCTTAGGAATCTTCATTAGAAATATTCATATATTTATTCCATTTCTTTGCTGTTCCAGGTGAGCGCATGTCAAGAGATCAATTCTTGAAATCACAGAAGAAGGAAGAAGAGAAGCCCAAGGTAAGATATTCTCTGGTCTGGATGGTTCGACAATGCATTATTGTTATTTTTTTTAATCAATATGGATCTTTTTCTTTTGAATCCATTTAGGATTGTATGCTTTGAATAAATTTATCTTAGCTGCTTATTCTTGAAACTTCAACACACTTGTACATAAATTTATGGTTTGCAATGCTTGACATTCATTGGATTAATATTGAGAAACAGCTCCCCATCGTGTTTACCATTGTATGATGTGTTACATGGGACCTGGTGTTAGGTGCTCTCTCTTGCCTATGATATATATACTTCTTTACATGATCTAAAAATCCTACAATTTCCTTAAGCATGCGTACATGCATATAGAGGGGGGAGGGGAAGAAGTATTGGCTCCTGTCAAATTTTAAGGTCTCAATATATAGAGTTTCTTTTTCTCCTTGATTCCTTTGTCATGTATTGCACTGAATTTTGTAATGAGCCTTCCCATTTGGCTTATAATGGAGGTCATCACATGTTTTTCAGGAAGTAAAATTGGAATGGGGCAAGGGGTTGGCTCAAAAACGAGAAGTTGAAGTCAGACTACAGGAGCTAGAACGTGAGAAAGAGAAGCCCTTTGCACGAAGCAGGTGAGTAAGGAGCCAGAAAGTTATTCTTCTAGTTTTACAAGCTAATTGATTTATGAGGAATTACTTGTATATGCTAAGGTCCTCTGAGATGTTTATGAATTTTAGAATATTAAACAAAATGCTCTAGCTTGTGGTTTTCATGGGGGGAATCATTAACTTTTGATGAATAAAATCACGGGTATTAGGAAAAGAAAAAGAAAGGAAAGCGAGAACAAAAGTCAACTGCTAAGAGGTGTATATTTCTTGATGGTGAGGCATGGGCCCTTTGCTTGGTTTGTGCAGGTAGGTACAGTTGTAGCTTGCTGACATGTATTGCTTGTCTTCTCTTTTTAATTGCTTTATTTTCTTCTTCCTTTCTTCCTTTCTCCCTTCCTCTGATTTCATGTTGGTGTACTTTAAGTTATTTGTCCAGTCTGGTGAGTTATGAGCTCATTATATTGTTTGAATTAATCACCAAAGTGATATTTTTTCTCCGTCTGCAAACTAGTCATGCTCTGAACTGAAATGCATGTCAACAAATATATTTTTCCTTGTCTTCATTTTCCTGATATTCTTTGTGACTTTGCTGTGTAGAGATGACCTTGAGCTTGACAAAATGCTGAAGGAAAGAGTAAGATGGGGTGACCCAATGGCGCATTTAGTCAAGGTAGTTCTATCATCAATATTTTGAGAGACTAATCTTTTTCCTCTTGAAACATTTGAGAACTTTGGACTTTGCTTGGCTTGTCTTCATTACTGCTGGAATCTTGTCACTCCATTGTAATATTTTCATATTCTCTTCTTTGAGAATTTTCAGAAAAAGCAGTTGGAGCCTGTTTTGCCAGATTTTGGTGCTGATGAGAAGATGAAAGAATCAGGCTTCATAATTCCTCAGGAGATCCCTAGCCATAGCTGGATCAGGAGAGGGTTAGATTTTCCTCCAAACCGCTATGGCATTAGACCAGGAAGACACTGGGACGGTGTGGACCGCAGCAATGGTGAGTTTACTTGGGTTCGTTTTCTTTTTCAATGTATGGCTGAAATGTATGAAACAAATTTATGAAGAAAAATCATTAGACTCACTATACTGTTCAGCTATCATGGGTGTCTTCCATTGCTTCGTGCTGATTGCAAGTCTAGTAACGTAGTTTAGGACTGTCCATGAGAAGATTCGCGTGTCTAAAGTTGTTTCCTGATCAAAGTATCTGAATTTCGTATACCTGTATGTGGTTGGGTTGTGAACATGAATACTGACTATATCTTTCTTCTCGACCTTTATCGAATAGGATATGAAAAGCAACTTTTTAAGAGGATGAATGAAAAGCAAGCTACACAAAGGGAAGCGTATCTGTGGTCTGTATCGGACATGTAGTCTGTACAAGTAGGTGCAAGTACGAAACTTGTCTGGTCTTTGCCATCTGAATGTTGCTCGGACCTAGCTTCATGTGTTGATACTGGGCCAAGTAACGATTTTGAAGTTCCTATTTCACCAAACTAGTTTCTTTTCAACAATTTGTGCGGAAAATTATGGTCAGCATTTGTAGAGCTGACGCTCTTCCTGATCTCTGTAGTTGCAGTTCATTAGGAGTTTCATTAGTGTGTGCTCATTTTTTGCTAAATACAAGATGGATACATTGAGCGGAAGGTGGAGGAAGCCGAACGTGTTCCTACCAGACGATGGTGCAGGGTTGGGCGTGCCTGCCTTTGACTTGCAGGAGCGGTCTTTTTTTCAGATGGGGCCCACACCCATCTCCAAGAGGAGTTTGTGGAAAATTTGCGGGTTAAAGAAGGATGCAGGGAAAGGAAGAGGATGGCGACGCAACACTGCGGGAGAGGGCCGACCCAGAAAGGAATATCGCCGCCCCGTCTGACAAATTACTCCTCTGTCACTGTCCTTACTAATCCTAAATCATTTCAATAATCTGCATTTCCCGGTAACTAATTATTCTGTCACTGTCCGTGATCACATTACGTATCTCTCTCCTTCACTTTCTTTTTTTTTTTTCCTGAACAAGTTGTTGTATTAAATGACAAAAAATAATTGCACAAATGGATAACATATATTAAGATCTTCAATAGTCGTAACAACAGAAAAAAATTTGGGAATTATAAGTTAGGAAAGTATAATATTAATTTTATTTTATAATAAATATTATTTTATAATAAGTGTTATTGTAAGAATTTATTTTAGTATAAAATAAATGTTATTAGATAAAAATTTAATTTTTTATTTGTTTTTATAATAATAATAATATATATTTAATATAATAAATATTATAATATTTTATATTTTAATTTTTATAAAAAAATAAAATATTTAATTAAAAATAAATAAATTAATTTAATTATTATTTTAATATATACAAAGATTTTTATAATTATAGGCAGTTCTTGAATTAAAATTCAGCACCGCAAGCACGTAAAGTTCTACACCAATTCAATCCATTGAATGTGACGATCTAGAAGAACTTGTCATATCAGTTTTCTTCAAAATAACCTAAAATAGAGAGAAAAAAATGGTAAAAATCGATCTTCTATCTCTCCCTCACTCCTCCTTCCTAAGAGAAGATCACTTAGGTATCGCCACGTGCTCTGTCGGGTCAACAAAGAGTCAACGATTTGTTCAGCCTTCGCTTCCTACGACAGAGGTCTGCGCTACTTTTTCGTACGTAAACCAAATTTTCATCTACTGTCTGTGTCTCCGTTGCTGATCCAACTCCACTGTCCGATCGTTGCTTTTCACTTTCCACTGTTGACGATTTTGTGGCGAGAGAATAATAACATATTATTCAATTAGCTTATGCTCCTCCTTTAGAGGTGTTTGGCGTTTTGCAATTTTATAGCCCGAAAGTTGTAACGGGAGCGCATTTGATCGCATAAGATGGTATGTTGAATATAATCGAAGTAGTAATACACTAAATTTTTGTACCCAGATAATGTTAATTTGATGTGCCTACCAATTCCGTAGAGGTTGATAGGTACAAATTACTAATTATTTATTAATTATATCACATTTTTAACTCATATATTAATAAAATAAGTGTTAAATTATTAATTTATGATAAAATTATATAAAATTTAAATTTTATATTTTATATTTTAAATTTTATTTAAAAAATTAATTATTAAAAATATATATACATTAAATTTTTATAATGCAACTCATCCAAATACGCGCCTGGCACCATATAACATAGTATGTCTTATATGGGTGCTGGACCACGTGCCCAACTGCGAATTGTTTTTCCTGTTTCCTGGATTGTCTTATGTAGGTAAGGGTCTCCTCAATCCTCCATCATCTCACATACTCGCGAAGCTGCCTTCCCTGGAACATAAAATGGACCTCTGGAGGGAAACTGGGTCAAGCTTTTGTGTTGGTGGGTCCTGAGATTTCTCAATCATTTTGGATTGGACCCACTACTTTCGCATCACCTTTGCCTCCTCGTGAACTCCCCCTGTGGCTCCTTTCTGGACAAGTTTTTAAAGTTTATTGTGATTTATTTTGGGTAGATTTGGATTGATTTTTAAATAAAAAAATTATTTTAAAAATTTTAAATTTTATTTTTTATAAATAATTTATTTTTATATTTTTTAATATAATTTAACTCAAAAAAAAATCTAATATAAATATACTCTTATACTCCTTTCCTGCTGTTTGATTCACCATATGATCAGCTTTAATTGCCATTCTTCTCATCAACTCCGTTGCCTCCCCAACTAGAGGAAACATCAATTTTCATAGTTTCACCTCTCAATCAAAACTTTAAACACGTAAATAGAACCTCACCTCACCTCATTTTGAGGGGTTAAAGTCTTTCGAGTTGAGGTTTGGAAAGTCATTTGATGTCTACATTATTGGAGAGAAGAGAGAGCAGTGAAGTTATAAATTCTAACGAACTTTTATCTTTCACCGTGTGTATACATTTTTGCCAGGATCACGAGGGTAGATAGTCTAATGGACGTCTGTCGCCCACACTGATTCTTGTCTGTTAATTTATCATAGTATATGGAAACTGTATGCATCTTTTTGATTTTCTTTAGAGGGACAGATGAGCTGGTAAAGCATGTTGAGACTTGGCTTGAGCGAGATCCCATTCAAAAACTAAATCATTGAGGAATAAAACAAGATGAAGACAAAACAAGAACCATTGTTTTTTGTTGCAAGTTTAATATATCCTCCATCTCCTAACGCATCAATCCATATAAAAAAGCTTGGTTTTTCAGGGTAGACTGTGCAGCCCCCCACCCCGCCCCCCTGAATATTCTCATTTCTTAATTTCATGCACAGCACCATTATTATTTTATTCCCATGAGCGGATTATCGTAATATTCGGTGCTTGCTTTCTATCCCCCTTTCCCCTTCATATCATTTTTATAAAAAAAGAAACTGCTATGTAATGACCTTTTAGGTGTCTTAACAGTGTCCTGATAGTTCAAGTGACTTTTCTTTAGAATTTCAAGAGATTTGTTAGTTTTTCCCGGAAAAAAAAAGAAAGAAAAGGAAAAGATTTGTTAGTTAATTTTGCATTTGGACATTGTGAAAGAACATCATTGGCGACGAGTCAATTCGAAAGACTTACAAAAGAAATTCTTAACCAAATCAGGTCGGCATCTCCAAGCCCGTTATCAGTGTCAGCTAATAACTGCTTCGTTATATAACTAGAGAAGAAAAGGAGAATTCTGGTTTTTTTGACTGACAAAGTTGTCCTTCTTCCCTTATGTTCATGAAAACAAGGTTAAGCATATTACTTGGCGGATTGGTTTTGCATGCCAATGTTAAAACGAGAGAAGGGTGCGAATACAAAATGATGGTCTGGGGATTAAGTTAGGCAGAGTGCAGGAGGGTGCAGACGTGCAGTGCCTGTTTTGTTCCATATAATATAGACGAAAATAAAGCTGAAATGTCAGAAATTTCTGTGATGTTTACAGTTAAAAAATTTTGAGGTTTACTGATAATGAAATGATAGGAGAGGAAGCAACCCATGGTAAGAAAAAGAGCATCTATAACAACTTTTAGCTGATGACCCATGTTGCTGTTAGAACTTAATCAATGACTCAATCATGTTGCTGTAATTTTATAAATCTTGGCGGGGTCTATCTATAAGAGAAGACTAGCACCCACCATTGTGAAATCATACTACTGCAAATCCAATGAAAATCTCTCTGCTTCTTTCTCTCCCTCTCTCTACATATATGTGTGCAAATCAAACTCTCTTTTTACATGGCTGCTTTTTCACTTACTTTATGAGAGAAGGGAAAGGTGGTGCAATTGAGCAAAAGTGTTTAGCAAAAATTTGAACTTTGCCAAAAGCAAAAACAATAAAGAAAGATGAGATTTTTCTGGGTTGGGAAGACAACAAAGGAAAAGACAGAAAGTGCACGTCAGAGTTAGCCGTAGGGTTGTGGTCTCGGGATATGCTCTGGCTGGCCTGGACGAGTTGAGGATTACAGAGGGATCCCTTCTCATCCACATCTCTCTCTCTCTGTCTCTCCCTCTCTCTCTCAAACGCTCTACTAAGAGTTTGGTCTTCTTTGGTCTTATATGCGTGGTTAGAATTGGATTTTCCTGCTTTTAGCAAGAAAGGCAACTGAACATGAAGGGAAGTAGTGGGTGAAGGGTTTGTTCCTCTCAATCTCTCTCCCTTCTCGTTTCCTTTTGTTTCATCAAAAAACAAACCTTGTCTCTTGGGTTGATGCCAAAGAGAGAAGAAACCATCCGCAGCGGGCAGTTGAAGGTTTCGGGATTGAAACAGGACCTTTGAGAAACAAATTTGTGCCACTTTACCTGATTCTCTTCTTCTCTTTGTCCAGTTTCACCTACTTTAGCTTTTTCTAGGTTTCAATATATCTTTAGATCTCACATATCCTTCTCTTACATAGATTAGAATTTAAGATTTGTGCCTCATGATGGAACCCCAAGATTTCTAGAAACTCCTTCATGATTAGTGCTGAAGTTAGTTTGTATCTTCCTTATGCAAATAGTAGTAGAAGATGATGAAAGGTTCGATAGTCCAGCAATCCCAGCCCCACCCTGTTGTAGAGGAAAACATGTCTAACTTGACTTGTGCTTCAAACGAAGCAAGTGCATCTTCGGTCAACAGAAATGATAGTGGAGGTATATATCCTCAGCAGTACTTCGTTCCTCCTAATCAAAATCAGCAGCCACCGACCAAGAAGAAGAGAAATCTACCGGGAAATCCAGGTCTCCCTACGTAGTTATTTCATCTGTTCTTCAAAATTTAGACCATTGTTTCCTTATTGTATCTCGTTTTGATAAACTAATACTGCAGTATTCGAGTTTCTAATGAATATCAATTCTTTGTTTTGTATCAGACCCTGATGCAGAAGTAATAGCTTTGTCTCCCAAGACTCTATTGGCAACCAATAGATTTGTGTGTGAAATCTGTAACAAAGGGTTTCAGAGAGACCAGAATCTTCAACTTCACAGAAGAGGGCACAACCTGCCGTGGAAGCTCAAGCAGAGAACAAGTAAGGAGGTTCGAAAAAAAGTGTACGTGTGCCCAGAATCGAGTTGCGTGCACCATGACCCGTCAAGGGCTCTCGGAGACCTGACAGGAATCAAGAAACACTTTTGCAGAAAACACGGCGAGAAGAAGTGGAAATGTGACAAATGCTCAAAGCGGTACGCAGTTCAATCAGACTGGAAAGCTCACTCCAAGACCTGTGGCACAAGGGAGTACAGATGTGACTGTGGAACCCTTTTCTCAAGGTAACTAACGCCCTCCCAATAATCATTATTCTAAACGGGACTGAATCTGTCAAAGCTCACTGATTTATTCACAAGTCCATGTCCTAGATGTATGGACATAATCTAGACTCATAGCCAACCAAGACTTTTTTTTCTTTATCTTTTGCTACTTCTTGATTTTCCGGCGTCCAAACGGCGTAGCGAGAATTATTTACTAAAGAAGATAACTTTCTCTATTGGGGAAGAAAATTTGCAGTCCTTTTTAGCGGTGAAAGCTAGAAATTTAACAAGTGTTTGAGGGAGCTAATGAAGGTTGCAAAAGTATCCTACTAGCGTAAGACAGAAAGGGTGAGAGATTATATATAAAATGAGCAGCTAATCTGACTTACGTGCACCTGGACACCTAAAACAAAAACTAAGGTAGTGAGTTGGAGAGAGATAGACGGTGGTTCTGCATTATCTTGGCCTTTGTGATTGTTTATTCGGTTTTTGTTTGTCTGTTGTTCGAATTTCAGGAGGGATAGTTTCATTACTCACAGAGCATTCTGCGATGCTCTAGCAGAAGAGAGTGCTCGTGCAGTTTCCGGCAATCCACTTCTCTCCTCCCAGGCCGGTTCGTCAGCACCCCATGTGAACATTAAAGTTCACCCCCAATTCAACAGCCATGATCCCGGCCATGTGTTCTCCATGAAAAAAGAGCAGCATACTTTTAGCTTGAGACCCGAGATTCCACCATGGCTAGCATGTACTCCTGTAACGGGTGCTGGTCCGGGTCCACAAGCAATGGACCTTACCTCTTCAATCTTCCCCAACAGGTTGAGTCAAGAATTTACAGAAAATCAAGATTTGGCAATCCATGATAACCCAAACCCTAACCCTAGTCTCGGACCCACGCTTCCACCCTACCATCCTACATCCTCCCCGCACATCTCTGCAACTGCATTGCTGCAAAAAGCAGCTCAGATGGGTGCAACCATGGGCAGCAAAACGGGTTTACCGCCAGCCATGCTGAGACCCCACCAAACTCACGTGTCTGCTGATTCTGGTAGCAATACAATTGGGTTTGGTCTGAATTTGTCTTCACGTGAAGAGTTAGCCAGTGGGTTTGTCAATGGCTTGGCTACATATGGGAATAAAGCTGCAGACCCCGCAGGTACAGCAGGTACAGGTGGACCTCCATCTCTTCTTCAAGATATGATGACTTCTCTTTCTTCTGGATTTGAAGGGTCAACCTTTGAAGACGCATTGGGCGGGATTCTGGATGCCAACGCCAAGAAAGACGATGGCTTCCACGACCCATTTTCAAAGCCAGCAGACCCACGGTTCAATAGAAGCGCCGAGGAAGGCGGTGGTGGACGCGGTACTGCTGGTGGCGGGGGTGGGGGAAACGACGGCATGACTAGGGACTTCTTGGGTTTAAGGCCTCTCTCTCACAGTGACATTTTCAACATAGCTGGTCTGGGCAACTGCATGAATACTTATAATGAGCATCACAATACAAGCCAAAGATCATGGCGAGGTTAGATCATTTGCAATACATATTTTGATAATCAGCAGGTTTCCCCTCCCCAAGGGATGATATTCCTGAAACCCTAATATTTATCAAAGTAGCAAACTTTTGTTCAGATACCTTACAAATGTTATTTTCATCCTTCTCAGGGAGACTCAATGCTTGTAATTCTTAATCTACTGCTTTTGCAGAATAAGAGAATCAAACCTATAACAGATATTCCTTTTTCTTGTTAACGTCTTATTCCAGAGAACTATTTTAATTATAAGTGAATTCCTACGTCTGGACTCTATATATATATATATATATATATATATATGTAGGAGGATTATGGAGGATAATTGGCTGAAATTTGCTTCAGAATATTGGTGGGTTCTTTGGTATCTAATTACCACTACATGAGTGCACTTTTAGGTTTGATGAAATTTTCTTATAGGGCCACCTTTTCCTCCCCAGAGCATGTTGCTGATTGCACTTGCTCCTATATCGATTGCATTATCTTTGGAAAATAACGCATGGATGTATTTGTCGAGAAAGATAAAGCGAATTAATCCACTGTCGAAAGGTGACATCCCAATTCCATTTGAGAGGTCAATAATTCATTCATGTCTTGCTAGTTTTTGCTTTGGTCCGGTGAAAAAGTCAATTTTGATGAGTAGTTTGGACTTCCAAGTGCTGATCAGTTTTCCCGGCGCTGCGTACCGCCTACGTACTAAAGAGATTCGGCTGGTAACTCTTGTCTACTAGCTATCTATCTATTCAGCTTCAATTATTATGCCTCAATTTCAACATCTAAACAACAGCAGACTCCGTTCATTGGTAGGCGTTTTTATAACAATCCAATTATAGTAATCAAAGCCATTTCCTTTTTGATACAAATTGTGAAAGAAAAGTCTCCTTTTGTGTTCGTACATTCTCTACCAATTACTGAGTCTTGGAGATAAAATTGACATGCAAACAATGAAGATGGTGTATAGCTAGTGATAAGAAGTGTAGGAAAGGGGTGGGGGGAACGTGCAATACATAGGCTCATGTAGAAGAATGAGGAGGAGGCGGCAAAATTTGAAGAAAAGCATAGGATTCTTTGATGAAAAAAGAATGGGAAAATGTGGAAGTTAGCTTGGTTAGATATGCTGTTTACTTGCAAAACAAAAAGAGGAGATGCTGTTTGACCCCTGATGCGGGCACAACTGGTACACAATCCCGAGGATCCCACCAGTTGACGCCCATCTACCTGCATATGCATATGCAGCCCGTCCCTTTACGTATATATTTATCCCTCACATGAACCCGTGTCTCCATCTTCCTTTGTTTTTTTTTCTTTCTACCAATCAATGTAAAAGGCTACTACCATTTGTATATAATCACTCAATTATTTGTAAAAAATTTTAAGTAATTCTTAGAGTTGATTATGCTATTGCAATTATAATAGCGATTTCTATTTATATATATTAATTTTGTATCTCTCTGTTCGCTCGTAATTTACAAAATATCAAATTTTAATTATGCTGTGTGTGGGAAAAAGTTATTTTTCTATTACAACAAAGGGTGACGGAGAAGAGGCTGTGAAAGAATGGCAAGCCAGGGATGTATAGAAACACTGGATTGCAGATAAGGTCTGAGAATGACATTGCAAAGGGAAATTCCTTGCTCGCTTTGTCACGAAGTGCAGTAGGCCACTCCCGACAGCGACGAATTTAATTCATTTATATGACTGATTATGTAACACATATATAGGAGTAGAAAGTTGGTTCGAGGAAAACGTGCTCCGGCATAGTGGTGGCCTCGCAAAATTCTCCAAAACACAGTGGCATTCTCGGAAACAATTGCAGAAAATGTTTTTCTTCAACAATTTTATCTTATTTTGTAGTACTAGCGATCGATCAAATATCGAATTTCCATAGCAGGTAAAAGGGTGAAAAGATTGAGGAAAATACGTCTTCCTGAGTCGAGAAGAGATCTCTCCTCTGGCCAGTGAAAAGGGATGTAGCGATGACAGAGGGAAGAGTGAGAGACAGGAACTAATCATCCGAGATGG
Organism: Rauvolfia tetraphylla; assembly: GCA_030512225.1. NCBI lineage: Eukaryota > Viridiplantae > Streptophyta > Magnoliopsida > Gentianales > Apocynaceae > Rauvolfia > Rauvolfia tetraphylla. Next base: position 1,216,162 of record JAJQKT010000005.1, read on the forward strand.
TGGAAGCCAAGAAGTTGTACAGAAAAGCAAAAAATGCATCAGATAAGATCAGAGAAATCCTATTTGTTTCTGATTGCAATTGTTAAGCCACAGTTGAATGTGGACTTGTGCTTTTTCATGGGGGTTTGAAAAGTAGTATAGTATTGAAATTAGGCGCCCACCCATTTTTCTTATACGGAAGAAGCTAACAACAAAAACTAGTCTTGGGCGAGATTCCCTCTGAAACCTTTGCTTTTCTTCTTCTCAAATCGTTTTCTGTCGTCAGATCAATACTCATCAATCATGCACAGCAGCCTCCATATTCTCAATGCCATTTTGAGTTCCATCAAAAAGCTACACCTATTTTATTTTATTTTCCTTTTTCTGGGTCCGTCAAAAGTTATACTTTATGGTTGGATTGATTGATTAAATTTCAGTTTTGAATTTTTTTTTTAAATTTTATAAAATTTAAATTATTTGTAATAGTAAATATGAACGTTAAAATTTAAAATTTTGCATTAAATCTTTAAATTAATCTCTATATTACCGCAACTTCTTTGGGCCAAAAAATTGGAAAAAAAAATACGTTTCCAACGCAAGCAGGTTTAGGTGCTCATGCTTCTGAAACTCCACCAATATTCTTGTTGGTTGTTGCTGGCAGGTCTGGTAAAAAAAGAAAAGGAGAAAAAAAACTTTCTTAAGAATTAGTAAGTAGTAGATGAGAGGATACATCATACATTCTGATTCACATATATGTGTGTAGGCATGGTTGTTTCAGTGGTGATGGGTATAAAGGGTTTGCCAAGAATGGAGATTGAGTTGACTTGCCATTGCTGGTCCCCCTTGTAAGTTCTGGTAATCGCGTATTATGTGTACCTCCTGGTGAAATTTGAAGTACCTTCACAAATAAGAGGACTTCTTGCTGTCCAGCACTCTAGGCTGATCTTCCTTATAAAAAAGTATATAGGATTTCGTAATTAATAATTTAATTAATTGCTTTTTTTTTCACTTTTATGCTTGAATAAAAACGACCGCATCTATTTTTTTCACTTTAATTAATTGTTTTGATCACTCTAAGGAGATTGGCGCTGTTTCTTGCACTATTGAGTATGAAGGTAATAAAGTGGGAGAAATTTCGTCTGAGCTGTGAGGGAAAGACAAAATGCTCACTTCTTTCCGCCTGAAATGATCAGAGACGATTCCTGGAAATTTCAGTTTCAGCTCCATTATTTGTTTTGGGTTTGACCCGTCCACCCGTCTGACTTCCCGAGCATTTGGGACTTCCTTACTCTGGGTGGAAAAGCACGGGTAGATCCCACCTTCACCTTCACCTTCATTCATTTAGTTCGTTCCAAATTTCCAATTTTCCACCACCACTACTCGTAGACGTATTATATAGGGTATTCAGTCATTACCAAAATTCTAATAAGTCAAATTGACGCACCAGAGTTAGGCTCGTTCAACCAAAACTTGCCGTCGTCACCTCTTCTTTCATTCTTGTTTGTTTCCAAAATTTGGGATCATTGGTCGTTGTTAATTGTTACTCACCTCGCTTAGTTTTCAGAACTTTAGTGGTAATATTATTTTTTATTAAATAAAAAATTTTGATCCGATTCATATTCTTTTTCTTCTTACGTATCAAGCAAATGTTAATTGTCACTTCTCTTGCTTAGTTTTTAAAATTTTAGTGGTAAAATTATTTTTAATTAAATAAAAAATTTTGATCCGATTCATATTCTTTTTCTTCTTATTTATATTCATATTCTCTTCCTTCATACGTATCAAGCAAATTTTAGGAAGAAGCTAACAACTATGAGATTGGAGAGGTGTGAAGAATCAATTATGCAATGTAGGTTATGTGAAAATATATTACAATGATTTTATTTCCACGATTGTATAATTTTTCAAAAAAATTAATATCAAATGGAGAGTTTAGCTACTTTGGATAATTTTTTTCCTTACTTATGAGATCTTATCTTTTTTGGTTTTTCATTATTTTTACTAAATTAAATGCTGATTGCATTAAACCTACTACAAATGTGATTAAACAGTGCCAGAAGAAAATAACAATCTTTAATTAGAAGATTCAAAATGAAATAGTCTTCAAAGATGCACTTATTTTTTAACATAATATTATATTGTTAAATTAGTGCCAAGGCAATGCATTAAAGAAAACAGTTAAGCGACAATCTATATATAAATCTTAAGCTATTTGATTTAAATAATGGTTGCTTGTGAGACCTAGGTATGATTCTTTTTCGAGTGTATTTGGATTGGATATTTTTACGAAATATAATATAATTTTTTTATTTTAAGTTTTATTTATTATCTCACAAATTTTTTTAACAAAATCTAAAGTAAAAAATCTCAAATCAAAATACTATCAAGTCTAACTATAAATTTTCTAAAAGTCCAACCATAAATTTTCTACTAAAATTCTGATAAGTGGCACATATGTGATGTGCCTAATTTCTTTTAAACTTTTGACAGATAGAGTGAGAAAATGAACCTTTTTTTTAAAGAAAAACCCATTTAGACTCAATTGATGCAAACGCGTAAAATTATACTAAAATCCATTGTTAGGTAAGTTCCTGTGAAAATTGAAATGCCCCAAATTGGAGACTCAGTTGAGGAAAAAATAAGTCTTATTTAAAAAGATTCCATGAATAAATTTACCCTTATGCTTCTCAAAATAAATTATCCCAAAACTTGCATGCATATTTGAGAATTCCACATGTGCCCCCTCCCTTTTCACCCTAAGAAAAAAAAAAAAAATTCTTTTTAGCGCCCTCTGTTTCTAAAGAGAAAAACACTTTTGACCCCCTTGCTCCCTTCCGCTTCAACGATCTACGGGGGTTTTGTTTTTTTTTCTTCTAAAAAGCCTTACAAGTCGGACCTTGCTCGACAATCCCCATCAAGAAAGTATGGCATTACTAGAGTACGCAAGTAAAAGGAATTACTAATCGTTAACGCCTACTTTTAATCCTGAAGTAACTCCTTTCCACCAAACGCAGGACGCTGACGTTTTGTACTCCGGACATGAAGAGTTGGGAGCTAGCGCCAGCAATTTTACCCCCAACGTTTGGAAAAACGATCGCCGTTTCAGCTATGGCTAGAAGACGAAGCCTCCGACGAGCAACACTCCTGGCATCCCTGATTATTCTTATCGCCCTGGGAACTCTCGCACAAGTCTTCGCTCCTTTGCCTTCTTTCTCCTCTCACTCTGCTTCCCATCCCAAACTGAAAAAGGTAACTCGAGCAATCCTCTTCTGTGCTTGAATTTGTGCTGTTCGTCTTTGTCTTCTGACGAGGATAAATGTTCAAATGTTTATTCTGAAAAGAGTAATGGTCCGAGGTTTGAGATAGCTAAGGATATGTTCTGGAAAGATGGTCAGCCGTTTCGGATAATAGGTGGGGACTTGCATTATTTCCGAGTTCTTCCTGAGGTAACTTTGACACAATTTTTCAGTTTATACTTATTTCCGGTCTCTGTTAATTCGGATTCAAATTGCAATTTGCCGAAGATCGTGCCTCAACATTCAATCGAAAAGGATATGCTTGGTGAAATTTTATTCTGCAATTCTGTTGAACTGTATACATTAGCGGCAATGGACTACATTTGTTCTAAATGATCGTAAAAGAGAGTGAGATAGTCAGCTATACAAGTTATTAGTGTTTGTTTATGGTGATGTTATTCGCTGTTTGTTTATTTCCTTACCTTTGTGTTGAATCAATTGATTATACTATCTCATAATTTTGTTAGCTATCTTATCTCTTGGAGATTATAGCATATGTTGTAGCAAGGTTCGATCAAACTTACTAAAAGTTTCGTTCGAAAACTTATGGATTTTTTTCCAATCGTAATGGCTTTGTTTATCTTAGCATATTTTCTTTCTACAGCTTTCTGAACTGGAATTTTAATTGAATGTTTACATTCTGAACATGGATTTTAGTACTGGGAGGATAGGCTTTTGAGAGCGAAGGCATTGGGCTTAAATACTATTCAAACCTATGTTCCATGGAACTTGCATGAACCAAGACAAGGTGAACTGGTTTTTGAGGGCATTGCAGCTATAGTTTCATTTCTGGAACTTTGCCAGAAAATGAACTTGCTGGTTATGCTTCGAGTTGGGCCCTATATTTGCGCAGGTTAGCCTAGATACTCTGCTTCAAAATTTTTTTCAGAAGATGTATCTTCTATTCTTCCTTGGATACTGATATCAAGTCTCTGCGACATGATCATGTATGCCCTTACCTAATAAGAGCTATGTTTTCTTTGACCACATATTCTTAGTGATGCATAATAGAGAGAAATGTTAATTTTCTTTTTCTGTTCTTGTTTTTATGTGGTTGTTTTCCATAAGAGAGTATCTCTTTTGCAGAGTGGGATCTCGGAGGTTTCCCTGCTTGGTTGCTTGCTATAGAACCAGCTATCAGACTAAGATCATCTGACCCTTACTTCCTTGAGCATGTAAGCATTCTAGCAGACCCTGTTGACAGTAATTAGCCCCTGAAGCAGTATGCATACAAGTCACAAATTAGTCTTCAAAAAAAATTGGTGGACCTAGCATGTGAACCACTATTTTTTTTATTTTTATTTTTATTTTTTTGAGTTTGTTCAACAATATCCTAATATCCTTTTGAAAAGTGAATAAAGTCAATGTGCATACCTAAATGAATGAAGATATGAGAGTGTCTTGCATTTGCAGGGCTGCCCAAATTACTGGAGCTTCTCTACTGCAGAAATAGTTAATTCCAGGAAACAAAAATGCCCTTTAGCAAAGCTATATCACCTTCAAAATGGTTTTCATGGTCAAAATGTTATTAGGTGATATCGGATTGCTGACTTTTAATGTTATAGTTGCATTGCAGCTGTTGCCATTGGTAGGGCTTGCTGATATTAATTTCCTACTGTCATAGATTAAATGACAAGGCTTGATCATTCATTTAGTTTTGGTCAAGAGTTCATAACTATGTATTTGAAAAATGTAAACGATTACACAGTTCTAAGGCTTCCGCTACCCCAACGTTTAAGAATTAGAAGTAAACTCATCCAAATTCCAGGTTTGATGAATAAAGTAGGAAGTAATATTTATTTTTCATGCAATACTTTTTATCTTAGGAAAATGAGACATTGTCTTCTGAAGAACCTATAATGTAAGGTGAAGTTTGTTAAAGATTACTATTTATTTTTCTATATGAAGTGATTAAGGGAAAGTTGAAGCTTCTGTAGCGTAGCATAATTCTTTCTCCAGAAAAAGTGAAGTGCTACTTGTTAAATACTCAAAGAATAATTATTTGCGAACCATGTCCAGTATCATGTTATGCTAATATACCATTGTTTAATAAATTGGATTCTACAGGTTGATAGATGGTGGAACATCCTACTTCCAAAAGTATCTCCTCTTCTCTACACCAATGGAGGCCCTGTTATTATGATCCAGGTGGATAAGCGCTTCTTGGAAGTGAAAAAGAAAAGAAAGCCTATTTACTATGAGTTCCATTACGTCTTGCAACTAATATTTTAATCTTTTAACCGTGCCAGTACTTTTGAAAAATGAAATGATTTTTGGTTTGAAGAGTAGCTGCTTAGGTCATTATCTCTGTGCTTTTTGCTTCTAGTTTGTAGCGGTCTTAACTCAATTGCTACTAGGTGCCTTCACATGTGAGATATTGTTCTAAGTTTCTCAATATCTTAGTACTTTCCTCCTACCCAAAATTAAATGTCCATATTTGACTTAGTCCAAGATTTAGGAAAGTATTGTACTGTTATTGTTTCACTATCTTACCCTTGATGGATTATGGTGTCCCATGTATGATAATAGCCTCAAATCTATTCTTTTCCTTTTAAGTGAGATTTGTGGTGGAAACTAGTTTGGACGTGTGTTTACTTTGAATATTGGTCATTCATCTGAGACAATCCAAAGGGGGAATATGGATGCTTTGGAATGGATGTGGCATATCCTCTGATAGCTAGCATTTTCCACCTATCTTTTATTGAAGTCCAGAAATTTGCCTCTCACAGTTAAGGGCATGGAAGAACAAAGAATTATTTTCAAATAGGAATTAGTAAATGAGGTGGTATTTTCCTTTGTAATCTGCTTAAGTTTCTTGTGAGTTAACAAAAGATCTTACCTTGTGAAGATTGCAGGATTACAGGATGATGCTTGACGGCTTTCTAAATGTCGTTTTTGAACATTTGGGATCTCCAAATTCTACTCTGAAAATGCCCTTAGCAGATTTTACTAAAACAAATTTGGACTATTAATTGTTCAAATAGCTACATGTGATGCCAATACAGTTTGTGTGCAAGATTTTATACTGTTTAGATTGGGAACTTAATTTCATTCTCTTGAATCTCAAAACTCGCTAATTGAGTAATGCTGCACAAATGGATATTGGTCTTTATCATCTACATCAATGTTTCAGCTCAGGATATTTTGGTAAAGATATTGTTCTAATTTCTAGAAGTATTACAGATAGAAAATGAATTTGGTTCTTATGGGGAAGATAAAGCTTACCTTCATCATTTGGTTAATTTAGCACGCACGCACCTTGGAGATGATGTAGTTCTGTAAGTCTTTTGTTCTTCTTTGTTTTCAGGTAATCCCACTATCTTGAAAGGTTGAGTTTTTCAACCAACCAATGCCATGTTTCAGGTACACTACAGATGGAGGTGCAAGGGAGAATCTGCAGAAAGGAACGATTTCTGGACAACATGTCCTTGCAGGTATTTTTCTTTGAAAAAATTTAAACTTCTGGGAGCGAGATCTTTGGATAGAACAGGAGTGTTAAATTACTGTTGTGAAGCCAGTGCTAATCGTATACACTGTTACCTTTATTTCTTTCCTTATATTTTACTTTTGTTTCCCTCTAAGTTTCAGACTTTTAACATTTTTAGTTGTACTTTCAATATGGAGAACTGAAAGCTAATTCCATGAGTTTGATGATTTTCAGTTTGGGTATTCTTGCTCTAGGAAATCGAAGTCTGACATATCATGTGGAAAACCCTTCCATATGTCATACCTTTTGACTGTTGTGTTAAGTTGAAGTCCCTTGAGTAGGTTCTTCTTGAGGCTGTGTCCCTGTACTACCCTGCTAAAATTAGCTCAGGATAGCCTTAATCTCTTAGCAGCTTGCAGATTTAAAATTGTTACAGAATATTAAGTTGTGTTAACAGCTATATTTGGTAACTGATCCTAGTTTTCGTTTTCTAGCTGTGGACTTCTCAACTGGAGATGATCCACGGCCCATATTCCAATTGCAGAAGAAGTTTAACAAGCCAGGAAAATCACCACCTCTTTCAGCGTCAGTTTTCACTCTTTACTCATGTTTTGCCTGCTAAGATTCTGCCCAGTGCATTCATGAATTGTTTATTCTCTCAGGGAATTTTACACTGGTTGGCTTACACACTGGGGAGAAAAGATTGCAAATACAGATGCTACTTTTACTGCTGATTCTCTGGATAAGATTTTGTCGATGAATGGATCTGTTGTGCTCTACGTATGCTTCTAGACTCTACCTTTTCTGTGTGAAAATTGTGCTACCTTACAACCCCAAAATTCTTTTACATTCACAGATGGCACATGGTGGGACGAACTTTGGATTTTATAGTGGTGCAAATACTGGTACAGATGAGTTGGACTACAAGCCTGACCTTACATCTTATGACTATGTGAGGCAGATTTGACTTGTTTCTTATGTCTTCATGCTGAATTACAACAATTGAAAGAGTTAATGGGGTGTTTCTCCTCATTGAAGTAACATGCTTTTCCAACTAGGATGCACCCATTAGAGAATCTGGAGATGTGGACAATGCAAAGTACAGAGGTGAACTTGAAACCGTGGCTTTCTTCTTGGTGGTAGTCCATCCCTTTCTCTTCTTTGGCTGGAAGTAATGGAGATCCTCTTCCCCCCCCCCCCTTTTTTCCTTAAAGAGGGAATAGCAGATAGTGTTTCCTATCTACACTATGGAGCAGGATTCAAATAGTGGACTACAATCCAATGGCGAGATCCTCTCTCTTTAAATAAGGAAACTTAAAACATTTCTTTATTGCTATGCTGATGTGCAAAGTGTTATTTTATTTGATGGACAGGATGTAATCAACATTTCTAGTAATGCCTTTTATGATATGCTGATTGAAAGGAATTGTTTTATGATAAGCTGAATGCTATGAGAGCTGCTATCAGTTTCTTAAACTTAGAACTAGAAGTTTCATGAGCTTCCTGTTTGGTTATTGATAATTTAACACTGTTCTGCTTTCAGCTTTGCGGAGAGTGATTGCTAGATACAGTGTTTCACCTCTCACTTCAGTTCCTGATGATAACAAAAGGGCAGCATATGGACAGATTAAGTTAACAAAATCAGCTTGTCTGTTTGATATGGTTGATGATCAAGACCTCTTTCCTGTGGTTGAATCTGAAAACCCACTTCCAATGGAATCTCTAGGCCAGGCAAGATGCTTGTTAGTGACTTTTGTGTTCCATGGTTCTTCCAAATACTTTGATGATAGAATAATATTTGGCTTCACTTTGGTTTTTTATTTTCAGATGTTCGGGTTTGTATTATATGCATCTGAGTACTCTGAAAAGAGGAATAAGAGTGTGTTGTCCATACCAAAGGTTTAGCCCTTCTCTCTTATGCATTAGCTCACTCTCTAAATGCTCTTTGACTTTATATTGTGTTTATAATTGGTAGATATTCTGTTGCTCCACCAAATGCAATTATAATAAGTGGTTGCATTGATCATAACTGGGATTCTCATGCATATTTCAAGATGTGGCCTTTGTGCTGTTGCTAAATGGAAAAGCACTGAACTGCCTCTCATCTAGAAACGAGTTCATATTTCAGTTTTCAACTTCTGTTGCTGGTTATGTAATTTAGATCATGACTTTGCTCTCAAGTCCATGAACTGTTTTCAAGCACGGAAGGAAATTTTGGGTGTAAATGTTCTCTGGTGCTTGCTTTAGAGTAATATACCGAAAGAATTTTTTGAAAAATATCTTAAGCCAACCTAATGCAGTACTAATGTGATGTTTACTTGTATTATTAATTGAAGGTACATGACAGAGCTCAAGTGTTTCTATCCTGCACTTCTGAAGGAAGAGGGAGGCCAAAATATGTTGGAACTGTTTCAAGATGGTCAAATAGACCCATTCAACTTCCTTATACCAACTGTGGTTCCCACAATAAGTTATATCTACTGGTAGGGCGCTTCTCTCTCTCTCTCTCTCTCTCTCTCTCTCTCTCTGTCAATCAAGTCAAACTTTATCTGACTACTATTCAGATAGTATTTTCTAGTCTCTTGGCTAACTACAGGTATATTTCCTTTTTTCCCCTTCTGGACAGTTCTGAAGTTATGTACATATTTGCAATTGCTCCTTAATATTCCCTTGTCATAAGCACACAGGATCCTTGACCCCTGATACTGGTCTTTTCTTTCTGTTCTTAACCGTTTCACTGATCCTTTAATTGGAATTATTTTTTTAATTACTCATATGCATTTTTTTTATGGGTTAATTACTCATATATAATGGAGCAATTGTTTTCTATATTTCTGTATGTAATTTGAGTTTATCATGTTTGGCTAGACATGGCACCTTGGCACAGAAATTAAATGTGCATATAGATCCTATTTATGTATCACTGGATATCATTCTTCCAATACTCCTCTGTGATTTATTCCAAAAATCTTCTTGTTAATTGCATGATAGAATTTGCCACAGTTGATCATAGCCTGCACTTGTGCTGATATAAAGGTGTGAACTGTTAATTAATCAATTAAGCAATGAGCTTACTTGGTAAAGCAGTTATGTAATTTCCTCAATTTTTTTCTTACCAGGATTGTTCAGTTCACTTTTATTTTTGGAAGTTCAGGCATACAATCCTTGTAAACTTTTTAATATTCTTTTTCATGTGTTTGTAGGTCGAAAACATGGGCCGTATAAATTATGGGCAATATTTGTTTGACAGAAAGGTAAAATTGTAAAACAATTTGTATCTGCAGACTTTGTTTTCGGTTCATCCCAGATCCTCAGTCTGGTTTATGTCCTTCATAAGCAATTTGCTTGTCTCTGGCTCCACAGTCCTCATATCATCTGCCTGAGTGATCATTGTAATATTTTAAGTGGATATAAAAGTTGTGAACCTGTATGTCTTCTTTGATTTTCTGGGAGGAAACTGGCAATTAACTAAATATTCATTTCCAGGGTGTTTTATCTTCAGTCTACCTGGATGGAAGACCTTTGTACAAGTGGAAAATGCTCTCCATTCCTCTGCATAACCTGAATGAAGGACGAAAAATCAGTTCAATTATTCCACATGCGTATCGTAGCTTCCATAATGCATCATCTTCCCACAGAAAGCTGAAAGATGGTGGTACATCTATTCTGTAAAAGCCATTTCTGGCAAAAATTACCAAGCTAAAAAAAAATTAAATGCAATTGGCATTAATTAATTTGTCTATAGTAAGAACATTGATTGCATCTCATACAGTTAATGATTGTCACTGTTTCTTTTGTCACTGGGCAGATGATAATCTTGAACCAGCTTTCTACGCTGGTCATTTTGCTGTTGACAAAATCCAAGACACATATTTATCATTCAGGGGCTGGAGTAAGGGGGTTGCTTTTGTGAATGAATTTAATATTGGGAGATATTGGCCGGTAATTTTACTTTCCATGCAATTTTATGGCCTGTCTTGTCAGTCTATTTCCCTTGGTCATTGTTATTCATTAGTTCTCAAAGGCAGCTCTTTTTGCAGTTATCTGGACCACAATGTAACCTTTATGTTCCAGCTCCAATTCTTCGGAATGGTGAAAACGTTGTGGTATGATATTAGCCTCTTCCACTAATTTTCTGTCATGCCTTTTGGATGCTTATGAAATTCTGTTAACATTCCCTTAAGCAGCTTCTTTATTACTGCATTTGTCTAGTATGTTAGGCAAGGGTGGCTAGCCTTGCTTCCCGTTTCTTCCTTGCTTTAGTTCTCTTCTGAAATAGTATCAGCTGAGATTTGTGCCCTTAAATTTCTTTCTGTTGGTCAACTCATTTGTAATTTGCTAAAGCACTTAATTTCTTTCTGCAACTATCTTAATGGCTAGCATTCTTTCAGGTTATCTTGGAGTTGGAATCAGCAAGTCCTCAGCTTTCTTTAAGTTCGATTGATAAACCGGACTTCACATGTGGTTTGAGCGAACAAAATATATTTTAACTCTGTTCTGCAGTATCGTCTTCTTTCTTTTTTCTTTTTTTTTTTTTTTGGTTTTTGTTTTTTCCTTACTATTTGAACTGAAACAGGGTGGTTCTGGGAATGCAACCGAAAAGTTTCAGGGGAAGGAACAGGGTTCTAGGAACACTGTATTTTCATTCTTTTCTTTTCGAGACCAGGTAGTTTAGTATAGCGAAAAGATTCTACTTGCTTCTTTTTTTTTTGGGGAGAATGTAAAATCTGTTTAGCTGTTTTACAAATATGCACTAGGCTACAGATGTCACCCTAAAAATCTCAGCATGGTATAACTTCTGTAGAACAAGATTAATGGAACATTCTCTTTCCAGATAAGAGATTGAGATCTTTACGCCACCCGTAGGATTAACAACATGGTGATTCGACGACTGTAGAATCGCTCTGCATGTGCTTAAAATATAGTAATCGAAGCGTACCATAATCTGTAACGAGGTGAAAAATGAAGTGTTATCCAATCTTAGGGAATCAAAGACTGGTTCTTGTGATTGTATCATATGTATATATGTGCGTTAAAAATTGGAAATAAAGTATCTTTCCTTTTTCTATCTGGTCTGAGGAACCAAAGACCTCTCATTAGTGTATGAGTTCCTCTATTCCATTCAGTTAAGGAAACTTAGTACCTTTTTATTATAATGTACCAACTTCCGATTTGACAAGGACCTCAATTATTTTAAGAGGTCGGACAGAAGGTTAAAGGAGGGAAATTGTCCAAAAGTTTAGAACAATAATGGGTAAAGTTGCTGAAGTCTTTGACGTTAATGGCGGAAACAAATCCGGATGCTGGGGATAGGATTTCTGAATTGCCAGAACCGGTTCTGCAGTACATCCACTCTTTCATACCCGCCAAAGATGCTCCCAGAACAAGCATATTGTCCAAGCGATGGAACAGCATACAGGCCACGCTTCCCTGCCTTGATTTTGGTCAAGGCTTCATGCATTCATTTATTCCACCTTGGAGACAATGCGATGATTCGAAGCAATTGAAAAAGAACAAGCGATTAGTGGAATTGGTGAATAAATTATATTGGGTCGATGCCAGCAGTTGGCAAGCATTGAAAAGCTCTGCTTTATGATTCCCAGCCGTAAAGTCTCTATACAACGCCGACACCTTGAGAACAAATACCCGGTCCTTTGGATTTTACTGTGGGAAGGATTATCTCCTCTGTGACACGTAGAGGAGAGGCCTCAAGGAGGTGGAATTCAAAATTATTGCTTTCTCTCGTAGGTTTTACAATTTGCCTTGGACCATTCTTTCAGCCACGTCACTTAATATTATTTTTTAATTTTATTTAATAATATTTGATCAAATATAAAATTTTATGTTAAAATTTAAATTATATTATAAAAATAATATAATATAATAAAAATAAAAAATATATAAATTAATAAATTTTTTATATTAAATTTTAATATATAATAATATATATATATATATATTAATAATTAAATAATAATATAAAATATATTACAATATTTTTTTATAAAAAATTAATTATTTTAAAACGTTTTAAAAGAATATTAAATAAAATAAAATAAAAACAAAGTATGAATTTACTTGGATTTGATCTGAGGTCGTTATCATCCCTTGATATAAAGTTCCCACCTCTGTGTCAAAAGGGTTTTCTTGGAAGATGACATCATGAGGAAACTCATTGCAGGCTCCCCTTTACTAGAGAATATGCAACTGCGGTGCTGCAAGGGTCTCAAAACTATGTATGTCACGGGCTTATCTAAACTAAAGCTGCTTTAGGTGCTATTTCATTCGGATCTGGAGATTCTTGAGATTGAAGCACCAGATCTTCAAGTTTTGCATGTAATTGATCCATCATCTTCGTGCCAGGTGAATCTGGTTACTTGCTCTAGCCTGAGAAAACTTAACACTTAACGTTGACTTTGTAACAGAGAAGTGGTTTCACCTCTTTATTCCTCAATGTCTCTTCCTTGAGTACTTAACGCATTCGCGATACAACATTGGATTAATATTAGGACTTAAACTAATACTCTCAAGAACCTTCAACTAGATGTTTACAGAAGCTTAGCCGAGGCTGAGATCAATGCTCCTAATCTAGAAAATTTTCATTTTAAAGCTTGTGCAGAACTACCCACCATTTTGCTGGCGAGGAATCTGGAGATCTATCTTCCTGGTCCATCAACTAGATGTTCTTCCTCAAACCCCGATCTTATCTACTTCAAATATTAACATAAGGAAAAATAGAAATAAATATTAACAAACAATTAAAGAACTAATGTAGCCGATCTTATCCAAGACTTCACAATGAATTCTTGCTTGTTTATCGGTCTTTTCGTCTCTTCCTCTTCGTGGGACAGATTGAGACAACCAATTTGGTGTCCGCACGAATTAGCCTTTGTTTTCTTTCTTTTTGGTAATGATGACAGTTTACAAATTTCAAGTATTAGGAGTACATATTTTCTTTTTTATTTGAGAGAGAGTACATATTTTCTTTTAAAGGAATTAACTGCATGTTAAAATAATTTAAATGAATAATCTAACCTTCAGCTTCATAATGCATACACGTGTTTTAAAACATATTTGTAGTGCGTGAAAGATTCTTTTTTTATTCATTTGAAAAAAACTTAAAATTTGATAACGAAGAGATATGAGTAGCAGTCACCGCAAATACATCACCAAGCACCTCATTGAACCCAATTTGAAGGACTAATTAGGCTCTACTTCGATAACATCTATCTCAAAATCAAACTTAAAATTTTAATTATAAAATCTACATCTTTTATCACAAACAATTTAACTTTTACAAAATTCAAAACAAAAATTTCAAAACCAAACCTTATCTAATTACACACTAAAAAAAAAACGTTAACATTCTAGCAAGCAAGCAAGCCAGAGCATCACATTTTCTATTGCAATATTTTGCAGTCTGAAGTTCAGCGTGGAGGTGATGGACAAAAACACCCAAGTAGGACATATTTTGTCTTGTTTTTTGGGGTGGTCCGAAAGGGGATCATTTTCATTGCAAAGAGTGTCATGCCACAAAATCAGGTGGGCAGTTGATCTAAAGTCCCATGGCTATCCCTGTTACTAACACTAGTCATATTTACAATTGAATTCAATTCCCTAGTTCTACACAAAATACCAAGCTTGTAGTAGGGGATTCTGTCCGATCCTCAGAGAAGAGTGTGTGATTCCTCCAACTTCAGATTTGGTGTGTTGCCTGACGAAATACGACCATATTGTCATCTTGATCCTTCAAGTTTCTGACCGATGAAATACAATCAGACTCCAAAATCCAACCTGTGATACTGCACAATCTCACAACCCAAGCTCCTTCCAACATTCTCAGCATGCTCTGGGTTAACAAGTCCTTCCAGTGGAGTTGAAGCTTAAGCCACCACAGCTCCCTAATGATCTTTGATGATCACACCAACACCTTCTTTTCGAACATGAAATGCAGCATCAATATTGACTTTATATGCACCCAGTGGTGAAGGCACCCATCAGCATACCTGTGCATTCCTGGTTCTGCTTCCCTAGCAATGTTCTGAGTATCCATATATTCTATATATTCCATATATTCTTGAAACAACTGATATAGCCTTAAAAGCCTTGCCATTAAACACCAAATCATTTCTGGCACCCCAGATACTCCAATAAGCCAATACAGTTTCTCCAAGGAAATCACAGCCCTTTGTTCCTCACAAAACCTTAACTTACCAACAACATCAAACCAAGAAGCCGCTTCCCTAGCCTATTTATCAATATTAATATCTATTTCCTCTCATACTTTCTTTAAAACTTGGCATCTAAGGAAAATGTGAACATCAGATTCATCTTCCAATCCACAAAAAGGATAGTGTTGAGTTACACATGGGATCCACCTATGCACATTGGTTCTAGTAGGCAGAATTCCATTACACACACTGTAAAAAATGCAGAACTTTAGCAGCAACTTCAAGCTCCAAATATAGTCCCAGTTACTCTTACTTCCTCTTATTCCTGAAGGATTCCATCAATCATTTCCCAACTTTATAACATTATTTGGCCTTATACTGCTCATTTTTATTCAAGTGCCAAAGCAAACAGTCCTCCCGAGCCCTTAAGCAAACCAGGACACCCTTAATTAGATTAATATACAAACAATACATCAAGCAGTTGATCATTCCATGTTCCTGTTCCCACATTTATCAAATGAGCAACCGTTGAACTTTCTTCCAAGAATAGGTTTCTGGTAACCGGCATAAAAGAATTTTGCAACCCGTATCTTTTAGCATACTCTCGAATACACTACTAATTATAATATTTAATGCTTAGAATTTATCTTTTAAAATTTAGTGTTTATCTTATTTGATTTAGAATATATGAATGAAAATGTCTATATTTAGAAGTGTAGGAGAGAGTGTAATACAAAAATATATTAAAAGATTCCAACTCGAATTTGGTTGAGGAAGCCATGGATCCTTCCAAACCCTCACCTTGCTCCCATCACCAATTCTCCACCGTAACCCTACTTTGAGTAGCCCCCTGCCTTCCAATATTGATTTCCAAACAAAGATGGAGTTAGGAAGGTACCTTGCCTTTAGAACTTGTGACACCAGAGAATTCGGACGTGCCATAATCTCCAACCTTGCTTAGCAAGCATTACAAAGTTGAAAACTTCTGTTTCTCTAAAACCCAATCCTCCATCAGATTTCGGCAAGCAAACTTCATGCCATTTCTTCCATGCAATTCCCCGCTTCTTTTCACCATTTCCCCACCCTAATTTTCTATACAATGCATCAATCTGCTCACAAAGATTTTGTGGAAGCAAGAAAATGGACATAGCATATGTCGAAATAGACTAAAAAACAGCCTTAATTAAGCAAATGTCCAAATAGACTGAAAAACAACCTTAATTAAAACCTCTTTACCCGCTTTTGATAAATGCTTTGTCTTTTCATTCATTCATATTTTTTTCCAAATTCTCTCCTTTAAAAAAGCAAATATTTCTCTTTTAGACCTCCCAATTAAGTATGGTTGCCCAAGGTACTTGCCATCCCCACTAGAAGCAGTCATTTCCAACTCATAGAATAAGTCCTCCCTTTTCTTCTCCGCAACCTCCTTAAGGGGAGGGAGGGAGGGAGAGGGGGGGAAGAGGAAGAGGGAGAGAAGACTTGTCAATATTAGCCTGATGCTTATCTAATACGCCTTTAATACATTGACACCATCATCATCCGTATTAAAAAGGAAGAAGCTATAATAAAAAGTTGATCATTTTACTGATAATTTATTACATCTCTACAGTTACACGAGTATTACTTGATGTGGTTCCTGATTTTGCTAAAATTATCCAGAATTGATGGTCAGAGCAGAGGGTTATAATATTGAGAATACCAATTATGCAGACTACGAATAATATATCTTTACACCAAATGGGCAATATCTGTCCAACTGGGTGCATTTCCCAAAGCCAAAAGTATCAATCACCTGCACTTGGGCTGCAGTGGCCAAGGATACAATTAAGGATACGCATGATACAACAAATCTATCACAATTGCATCAGTGTGCAATATAAAGCATCTTATTACTGTCTTAATGAACCAACAACCAGGCAAAATCCTGTAAGGCAGCTAAACAATGGCATAATCCCATCAGAACACATGTAGAATGTCAGTGGATTATACAATGCACTATGGGATTTATGTCACCAGGCTAATCATCAACTTCTTTGGTGATTATGCAATTCTCGTCAAAATTTATTGCATGACAGTAAAATCAGTTAAGGCCAAAAAGTATTCCAGCTATATCTGATCTATGTCATTTTGAAGGCTGCTTAGGAGTATCCTTTGTTTCTTGTCTTGACCCTGACACAGCTGCAGTTGCTGCAGCTGTCATTGCTGCTGCAGCGGCACCTACCTTTACACCACCTGCAGCTTTAACAGCACCAGCAATTTTTGCAAACGCAGCCACCCCTCCGACAAGTATAGCTCTTAGAGCAACTGTTGGTTTTACTGTCATAGTTGTCTACCAGAAATACCTGCTGGCATAAATCAGGCAAACTACATTCAAATATTGAGAAAGAAAGAAGATCACCTCAAATCAAAGCAGATGAAAACAAGGAATATATTAACGAACTATCTGAGGAAAGGGTTGGATTCTCTCATTCTCATTCAAGAGAAGGCGTCATTCAAGTACGTCATCATCCAAAGGTGTTTCCAGTGGAGCCTATAATTTGGAACAAGACCAGTGCAATTTCAACCATTAGGAAAAAAGGAAGAAAAAAACTAGTCCTGGAAGCTCCAGTACTTTTATACCCAATCTCATCAAAGTTTAAATTGAAGCATGCATAGTTCTCGACGAATTGACTGTTTCACAGTTCTGTAGCATAATTGTCTAGAAGAAGTTATGTATTGCCATAAAAGAAATTCTTGAGGAGTGTTGAACTCCATAAAAAGATTTAGTAATAAACACAGGAGAGTACTGAGATTCCTATGTAAAACCTTTCCTAAAAATTTGGTCCATTCAATTCAAGCTGGAAACTAGTTACCTACTTCAAAAGACATGCAGCATCTACAATTAGTTTACACTAATGGTGTAAATACTTCTATGAGTCTAAGATTCCAAATACAGGTTACAGAACATCAAAAAAGAATCTAGACTTTTATTTCCTCCAAAGAGACAGATATGTTTCTACAGGAATCCAAGACGTTAACATGAAGCTATAACCAAAATTGATATACCGTTTCTTTATGGTGTCAATATATGGCTAAGGTTACTAATGGTGGTGGAAAGAATGTGAAATCTAGTTTCAGCTTCCATTGAAACTCTTCTATGGAGCATCTATTCCAGCAAAAGGGGCGTTGCTCATCTCTTTTTATCCATTAATGCCCGTTATTCAGCCATCCATCAAATGTTCAACCAAGGTGTCAATTGTACCGGACCAAGGAAATTTCTGAAATGGAATCTAGACCCTATTTGCAAATAGCAAGGAGTTCCTGTCTTTCCTTTTCCAGAATCAAGTATCATCACAAAATTAGCAGAATTTTCAAGCAGAAATATGCTTAAACTCTAGACAAGTTTACTAATTATAAATGCAAGGAAAAAACAAAAGAACAAGATTGGAATTCGCTGCAGAGACTCTTCAATTGCTTAGACTTGGTGTAGAATCCTTTCATTCAGAAACAATTCCTTTTTACGGCTCAACAGTTGCGATCATCAGCAATACACTCTTATCTAGTGAACAGCAAAATCAACTAGAATAAATCTCCATACTAATTGGACACCACCGAGATTTACTAAATTTGCCAAATGTCAAGATACAAAATTTCAAATCCCATGTTCACTTTCAAGCTCAACAAAATCAGAATTTACACTCCTCAATTCAGTTTCAGGTCGTAGTTTTAGCATATCAAACCAACACAGATAACCGAATAAGGAATAAATTTCATCCCATCCATGTTAGACAATTCGTGTGCTGTAATCCCATATTATACTTCGAGGTAAAAATAAATCCAGGGAAAAACTAAATCGACACAATGAAATTTTAATTTTTTTTTGGAAAATCAGAATCTTGATAACAATCCCAGAAGATAGATAGGAGCAATCCCACTCACACCTTTAAACGAACAAATTGGATCTCTAAATAGGAAGCTGCTCACTTCTTCTTCTTTCGAAGTTTGCAATTGTGGGAAACTATGGACACAGATTACTCAGAGAGATCAGCAGAAATGAACCAAAGAAATTGAAACACCCTTCTCCCCCGGTAATACATTGGACATTCACGAGTGTCTGAGCTGCAAGGGTTTGACCGTTTGGGCTGACTGAACTCCGTAGATACTGTAAACATGTCATTAAGCGTTCTTGGAGCAACGCAGGAATGCGTTGACACAAAATGAAAGCACAGTCAATGCGTTCAAATCTATTATCGGCCACCCTAAGAATAGGGCTATTTGCGGAACTTCGGATAAACATAAGGTCAGGCAAGTCAAGAATCGAGAAGCGACGGCGTCAGAAAATTTGTGGGAGAATATTTATAACCCTATATTTTCTTGTATTCTCACATTTTACCCAAAAGAATTTCTTTAATCTCATCAGTTGGCCAATTGCATTTGCGTCCGGTTACTGTGCACGTCCTTTTTACAGGACGTGCTGCACTCAACTTCACCCATCTGATCCGACGACTGCGAAAATTTATTAAATTTTTGAAAACAAAATACATACAGGGATCAAATATATGGTCCGTTGGATCAGAGATCAGATTTCAGATCTGATCCAACGGACCAAATTTGATCCAGCATGTCCTGCAAAAAGGACGTGTAGAACCTTAACTAAATTACATTTTCCCCCTTTCTGCAAAGGTTTCTCACTTTACTTTTCTTCTCTTTCATTTTTTTCAGATAGGGTTAGTAAGCAGTATTTAGTTCTTCAAAGTATGATGATTCACCAATTTAATCTCTTAAAATAATATTTTATTAATTTAATACTTACAAAGAAAATATTTTATTGACATAATCTCTGCAAAAATAAAACTATATTGGCTTTATCACCAAAACTTAAGGGTTGGTACTCATTTCTCTTTATCTAGAATTGTTTGTGAATTAATTTTAATGTTAGGGACTAAGTTGGAAAAAGCTTAAAACTTTTAGGATGGAACTCATATATTTTTGTATTGAAGGATGATATTGTCATAACACCATATTTTAGAAAACAAAATGATTCATATATATTTATTCTTTAGAGAATAAATTGACATAATATTACATTTTTATCAACTTAGCTATCCTTAACTCTCCGGCAAATGATGCGAAGTGTTAGGTTAATGTTTGCTTGCTCAAAATACTTCTTTAGGCAAAAATATAAATTGGCAATTTTTCATCGATTGGTAAATGCTTTTTTTAACCTTTTTTAAGGAATTACAATACAAAAAATAACTTATCAAGTATTCAGGAACTTATTTTAAAAAAATGCACTTTCTTTTCCAATATTACCATTCATATTTTCTGTCAGACATCCTAGTGAATTAGTATTTTCCTCTTAATATATAGTAATACTTTTTAGAATTGATTTTAAAAGAGGAAAATGAAAAAACTCATGACTATAGCATATTCACCAGCCATCTTTCCTTTTCTGGCAAAGAATATTTGTTAGGGCGCAATCAAACTTGTCAACTAACCCTGAGATTTCTCTTCGCGTACCATTTCGGCCTTAGTTCTGCATGCTCTGAACGAGAAAAGAAGGGAGGAACACCAGAAAACAAAGAAAAAAAAAGGCTCTGATTTCCATCCCCGCCGGAAACGCAGCCGATATCTCTCGTCCTCCCCCCGGAAAAATGCATCATAACAATAACGTGACCATAGCAAGGGTAAACAGCACCCAGGCCTGCGCTGCTTGTAAATACCAACGCAGGAAGTGCCAGCCCGACTGCATTCTAGCGCCTTATTTTCCTCACAATCGCCAACGGCAATTCCTCAACGCCCATAAATTGTTCGGCGTCAGCAACATCACTAAGATCATTCGCCACCTCGATCAACCTGAGAAAGACGCAGCCATGCGTACTATCATTTTCCAATCCGACGTCCGAGCAAATGATCCCGTCGGCGGTTGTTATCGACTCGTGCGTCAATTACAACGTCAGATTGATTACGCCAAAGCCGAACTCGACATCGTTCTTCGTCAGCTGGCTCTATGTAGGGCACAAGCTCAGGCGGCTCGCCTTCATCAACAACAAATAATGCAAATGGTTCCGGATGATGCTGCGGACTATAACGTTAATTATGACATTTTTGGTTTAGAGCCCAATATGGGTTCCAATCAACAGCATATAAACGTCTATCAGCATCATTTTCAACATCTGCAACCGCATGAAGAGCACATTATTCAGAGAGAGAACGATCTTTCCTTACAAGAATTTTCCGATTCTTTGGGCATGCAAGGGTCTATCTCCTCACACGTTCCTATCGGAAAGCAACCTTTCCCCGGCGAATGCAATGACTTCAAGGCACTTGATTTTGAACTCAAATTTGATTATGAAGAGAAGATTGAACAGAGGTAGGTATCAAATTGTATAAATTAGTCCTTCAATCTACTTTTACTTGTTCGAAATTAGCTTTTTCCTTATTCATTTTTATTTATCATTTTGTAATTTCAAGAATATCCTTACAATTATTTTTCATGTTTACCCTTCTTCTCTGTTGGTCTACTAAAATATCATATTTACTAGTATAAGAAAGGAAGAAAGAGAAAAAAATAATTACCTATTATATTTCTCAAAATTTTTGCAAGGACAATATAACTTTTTAGTAATTTCTTAATTTATGTGCTATTGTCAGAAGTGCACGAAGGAAATAATTATGACCTTGTTATAACATTCTCAATTTTTCATATACCATCGACTGGTAGGCTGGCAGTTTCTAGGTTTCATACTAATTTACTACGTAGCTTCTGTAATGGCCCAGTTTGGCTTCATGCCTTGTTTGTTTACTGATTGCATTTCGCTTTGGTGTTGCAGCTACGATGCTAACTTGAGAGAAAATAAAGCAACCACAGAAGATGAAGCGTCAATCCAGTGTGATCGAGATCATGATTTCAAGGATGCCGAAACACTGCTTACCCTCACAAAATCTAGTACAAAATGAACTTTCTTCGTTTCTTTTTTTTTTTCCCCCTTCTTTTTCATTTTTCTCCCCTCTCTCCGGCCTGTTGTACAGCAAAAGCTTCACATATTCTCCATATCGTCACAGACTTGGATGCTGACAGAGTAGAGAATGAAGTTAACAGGCAGATCATTATCTCGTTTGCAAAATCCAACGTCTTCTAAACCAAAAAGATCCATTTTATAGATTACATCTCGCCCAAACATGAACAAAATTTCTGATAATGGAAGAAGAGCTCAAACGGCATAATCAGCAATAGTGGGAAAGACTTGACAAAAATTAGTAACTTAATTCATCCATATTCGGCACACGACTCTTCATTGGGTTTTTCTCTCCTTCAAGATCCACAATGGCCGCCTCAGTAGTTGTTAATAGCAACGAAACACTGCAAATAGAGCCCAAAAATGTTGATGAAACTTAAGGGAACTAGGGCCGATACCAGCAACACTTTATGGAAAGAAAAGGTAGAGAAAAGAAATAACCACGTTTCTCACCTGGCAGCATCTACAAAGGCTGTTCTAATAACTTTTAGTGGATCAATTATTCCAGCATTCACCATGTTTACAAACTGGCCTGAATCAGATGAAAAAGCATAAAGCACCATAATAACAAAAATAACAGAAGATATACATATACATCCACAAAAAGAGGCCTGAGGGGTTTCTGCAGCAAGTAAGAAATAACGCGGGCTAACTAGTCCACTATACTAAATTATGCTAGTTGTTAAAATAACAATGACTCATTGGGTAGAAGTAGATGGAGAAAAAGTAGCCACGGAATCAATTAACTCAGAAGAAATGCAACACTAGCTTACAAACTTAGAAGGGAACAAACTTAACAAATTGAGCGCAGATGGAACTTCATGGAGTGCCAGAAAGCTAAAAAATGCCCTTCATTTCTGTTCATTTTCTTAGACAATAAAGGTTTAGCCTGTACTGAATTCAAAATCCATATGTTTTGCGGACTCTGTAAGAAATATTCATTTTTATCCAGATGTACAAACCTTTGGCAGCATCATATCCCAAATCAAGATCATCTTGCTCCAACAGCTTGCTGACAACCAGAGAACTATCACCACCAGCATTTGACACAATCGTGTGTGTGGGTGCCTGCAACAAGCCAGATGCCAAGAATCAGAAAAGAAAATGACTACGTGAACTTAAGTTCCAATTAAATCTCCAAAAAAGGAACCTTAAGAGCATTCTCAATTATTTGAATTCCTCTTCTTTGGTCCTCATTTGCAGGCTTAAGGTTTCTCAAAGCTCTTGTAGCATACAAAAGAGCCACACCACCACCTAAAAACAAAACAAAACTCGATGATAATGTCCATAAGAAAGTACCATCTCAAAGATGAAAAGGAAAATTAAAACTCACCTGGAAGAATGCCCTCTTCAATTGCAGCTCTCGTTGCATTTAGAGCATCTGTTACCCTATCTTTCCTTTCCCCAACTTCTGCTTCACTAGCTCCACCAACCTGAGAAAGCAGTCACAGAAGTAAAACAAAAAAAGAATTAGGATAATAAAATACCATGAAGAGCAATACCTTGAAAACTGCCACTCCACCAGAGAGCTTTGACAACCGCTCCTGTGCTTTCTCCTTGTCGAACAAGGCTGTGCTCTTCTCCATGGCCGTCCTTAGCTGTTCACGAATACATCAAATTATTATGTGAACACCACCAGAACGTGAATCACATTCTACAGGCAACAACCAAAAAAATGAGATTACCAACCTAACCCAATGCAACCTCAGATATATATGTACGTAGATCCTATGTTTTCTCCTTGGTCAGAAATGTAAAATTAGAGCTGTAAGTATGACCAAAACCAAATTTCTCAGGGAAGGAAAAGTCAATGCATCTTTCATTTTACCATGTGCAACTGAGACAGATTGAAAGTGGTGTACTATAACCTTCCAAAGCGTAATCAAACTGGTGATTCAAGAATGCTGAAGAGTAGTTAATATTATGAAGTAGCAAGGTCATGGCAAGTGTCATTTCGTTTTCTAAAAGTGAAAATTGCATCATTCAGGCCAGATCCAAAGGCAAAGAATGGATAAGTTCACATAACATGAACTATTTTTCTTACAGGATACTTCATGCAGTTGGACTAAGCAGGAGGAAAAGACAAGAAAAATTGACAATGTGGATATAACAGTCAAAAATATTCTTACAAGTTCAACTCCTCAATAGGTCTAGTTATTATTCAAGTAATCATCCAAGAGTTAATAATGCTTATAAGCAACCAGCAGGCACCAATAATTACCCAAGAAGAACAACACAACGCATGTAATTAAACTGATAAGCCAACTACAGAACATAATTGCACTAAGAAAACCCCATTACATACCTCTTCACATCTTTCTTCAATCATCTTCTTATCTCCACCACCATGTAGAATAATAGTGTCATCTAGAGAAATAGTGACCTGCTCTCAACATGCACAACATAAAGTAAAACTTGATGCAAGTTCATGAGCGTACTGATAGGAATACAATTGCACAAACCTTCTTAGCAGTACCAAGCATATCAATTCGAACTTTATACAGACTCAAGCCACGTTCTTCACTTACAACCTGCAAACAGCATAACAACTCTGATACTGAAGTACATGAAGAATGAAGATGATGAATACTGATGCTTCTCTGACCTCTCCCCCTGTAAGGATTGCAAGGTCCTCTAGATTTGCTCTCCTGTTATCCCCAAAACCAGGAGCCTTAATGGCACAGACCTATAAATATCACTAATGTCAGAACACGACAAAAAGACACAACAGTGCAACCATAGCAATTAAATTTATCAACATGAGCATCTGAAATAAAAGAATAGCAAACAGCTCGATGCTTGTTAATAATAAGCATGGCAAGTGCATCACTCTCCACATCTTCAGCAACAATTAGCAGAGGACGGCTATTCTAGTCATATAAAAAAGACAGAGATCAAATAGGGAAAGCACATGAAATAGTCAGAACTAAAACAACCTTAGGACAAGTTTTATTACCTTTACAGCCATCTCTAGTACTCTTACAAGCAAGTTCATATCTGAAATTTTCTTGTCATGAATAAGAATCAAAGGATTTTCTAGTTCCTGTATACGGAAACAGCAAAGTTATATGTCTAGGGGACAGCATAAATTTCTCACTCCCATTAAAAAAGGAAAAGGAGAAAAAATCAGAAGCATCAAAACAGAGATAGTAGGTGCAGCAGAACCAATTTGCGAACCTAAACATGTTATCAATACATATAACATAGTTCAAAATAACGTTGAATTTTGTAATTTATGGCATCAAAAATTGAGAAAAAAATAAGCTGCATGATATACTGGGTCTTAGAATCTACATGCTGGAGGTGGAAATGCCATCAAGTTTGGCAAAAATACATAACATCTGCCCCTAGGTCTTTTTTTTTTTTTTTTATGGTGGTTCTTTTTCCCTCTCTTCATTTTTCTTTTGTTTGTACTGGGAGATTAAATTAGAAACAGGTGAGAACTACTGAACAGCATACCATAGGATGAAAAGCACTTTTCAATATTTTTCTTTTAGAAACAAAATTTATACTCCAGAATCTGTCTTTTTAAAGTATAAACTTTGGACAAAACAAAATTTGTTCTTACACATTTCTGAGTCTTCTCGTCAGTAACAAAATAGGGTGATATATATCCACGGCCTAGCTTCATCCCTTCCACCACTTCCAATTCATCATCCAGGGTATTCCCACTCTTCATAATAAAAAGGCAATCATTCAGATGTCAACATCTAGTATGGGAGATCATAATTGAGACAGAAGTAGATGTGAACTCACAGAAACAGTGATGATTCCTTCTTTTCCAACTTTCTCCATTGCCCTAGCAATCAGTTCACCTATTTCCCGGTCACCATTAGCAGAAATAGTGGCGACCTGTTTTACATATAGCAAAGATATCTATCATCAAAAGAGAAGGAAATTGACATCCAAAAGCCCACAAATAATGCACACGCCACAAAACTGACAATATTGGTTTGGAACAATCCCTGGAAAGAGATGAAGAAACAAATGCAATTTACCACTATCACAGTTAAACTTCAAGAACATGCGATTTTGCCAATAGACATAAACCTGAAAAGTTGGAAAGTACAACTCATGTCTTTTATTTGCTACTTATTGACAAGTTGAAAAGGAAATATACTTCAATAGTATACAGACACCCAATCAAGTATCAAAGCCATCCTACTAGAACGGAGAAGTGAAATGAGAGTTCAAAATACACCAGTCAGGTTTTGCCAGACAAAGCATCCAAAACTCAGCTGTCAGTTCATGGTAAGCCCATCACCTGTGTAATTTCTTCCGGAGTGCTAATCATCAATGATCTGCTTTTCAAATCCTCAACCACAGCAGCAACAGCAAGATTGATACCACTACGCAAATCCATTGCATTTACTCCAGCAGCCACAGACTTGCAACCTTCTGCAAAGATGGCCTGAGCCAACACTGTGGCGCAAGTGGTACCTGTTACCGCGTGATTTCAGTGGTGAGCGTTCTTTAGACATGATCATAATTGGAAATATCGCAGGCTGTTAATAGGAATTTAAATTTAACAAGAATAAATTTAACAAGTGAGGTGTAAGAAATTGTCCAGCCATTGTCAAGGTACAATCCAAAATCAACTCGACAACTTCCAATAAATTGAGAATCACATTCAGAAGCAGGAACATTTACTTGTTCCAGAGGATAGTTCCCATATTCTTTTCTTTCTCAGTAAAAATGAAAGAAAAATATTTTCTTTAGAGAAGCGTGCCAGAATTCTCGTGCCCTCTTCATTTACTGTAAGGTTGTGATCTACATGACATTTTTGTTTAACTCAGCTTAAAATTTTGACCGTGGTGCTTAGTAATTACCATCTCCAGCTGCAGTATTAGTCGCATTAGCAACCTGCTTGACAAGATCAGCACCCATATTTTTGGCTTTATCCCAGAATATGATGCTTTTTGCCACAGTTACACCATCTTTAGTAACCTTAGGATTTCCAGTGGTTTTCTCAAGTATCACATTACGGCCCTGGTATTGATAACATGAAGAATATGGTTAGTCAGGAAGCAGCTTTCTGCCCCAGCTGCAACATTTATAGTTGAAAAGGATATGCGCCGGAGGAAATTCTCAGAAATAAATATTTTCAGCCCAACGAAGGCAAAAAGGTTTCCTGTTAACGACATATACTGAAAGCTTTTCTCTAGCATGATCACTTTGACTTGCATTTAGTCCAAATTAGCAAATTAACCAGACCATCCTTTATAAGTTCCCAAAAAGTATCAAAGAAGATAAATCCATAAGCCGTTAGACACCAATAACTAAGATAAAAAAAAAATGAGTCCATTTACCTTTGGTCCCATAGTAACCTTCACAGCATCTGCAAGCTCATTGACACCTTGTAACATAGCAGCCCGGGCTGAAGTCCCAAAGTTGATATCTTTGGCCACATAATTTCTGCTGGAGATTATCCTACTAAACACCTTCCATCCAAATCATGAACGAATATCAGTACCAACCGCTAACTGGTATCTACCATTTGTTTAACGCGTACAGCAAACATGTGCGCCGCACTTTCTAGCATTGCCTAATTAAGTTAACAAAAGCAGAGCAAAATTCCGCAAATTGCAGAAAGCTACTGCACTAGTTAGATTAACCTTCAAGGATCGAAGAGAAAAGCAGCAAATGCAAGGGCAAGAATTGAGAGCTCTTACCAGCTTTTTGCTAGTAGACGACCTGGATGGAGCAATCCCCCAAAATACAAGAAAAAAGCATGTTAGCCGCTAGCAGCCTGTGACCGTGCATTGCATGTGATGAATTGGGAAGTGCAATTCGTGACTAATAAAGCATACATTAATAGGAAACAGACCTGATTGTTGAAGCGACGACTACAGCGGCCCGATGCATAGTCAACCGGTAGAGGGAGACAGCCGAAGATGGAGAAGAGGTGTAGTAGATGGAGATGGAATCAGAGGATTTGTTGGGTTTAGCTTCTTAGGGTTTAAGCCTAAAACCTCTAGCAGACGTCTCGGGTTGTCTCTTCCGCTGCTTTGCGAGAATTGCTTCCAGAAATTTCTTTTTTCCATAGCTTCGTTCCATTCCGCGTATTTTCTCGCATAATTTTGTTACTCTTTTGCCTTTTCAGGTAAAAGCATAATATTGTGACAAATTTTTTTTTTTGTTTTTATATGATGGGACTATTATTGTTTCGAAAAGTCCTTAATTTTTTAAAAACTATTAGTATAAAAATTTTTTTTTAGGGATAAGATTATTTTCAATGTCAATGATTATTTTTCTTATAAATGAACATCACAACTTGCTACCATAAAATTTTGCACTTCTTGAAAAAATTATTATTTTCTCTTTTAATTAAATTTGCATATATTCTTACTACACATGTCTAGATAAAAAAAAATTGAACGAATAGCAAATAATTTAGTCAATAAGTGTTCTTTTACCTTGAGATTCAAATACACAATTAGTTATTTCCTATCCTATCTTAAAATAAATGGTGGTAATATATTAAGATAGACTAATATATACAATAATTGATAAGTAACTAATATATTAAAATTTTTAATTATATAATATTTTATTAATAAAATATTTAAAAATATAAATTAAATACGAATATTATGTGCTTAATTTAAACAAATAAGTAATATATTAATGATATATAATAATAATAACTAATGTGCTCTATCTTAAAGAGCAAGAGAAGTAATTTACAAGTTCCTATTATTAGATGTTAAATTATTTTTTAAACAGATGCAAAATAAATATTTTAAATTTTATTATTTTTAATAAATTAATAAATAAAAATATTTTAAAAATTATTTTAAGATAAATTTTAAAAATAGTTTTAAAATTTATTTAAATAAAAATTAGAAATAAATAGATAGTATAAAATATTTTTAAAATAAAATTTATTTTAAAAAATAAATAAAAAAAATGCTTTAAAGAATATGATCCATGGTTATTTTAAAAAATAATTAGTCTTCAAATTAACACATTATCAAATTTCTATTGGATAGTAATTGTTTTATAATGATTTACTAAATCAAAATATTTATTTCACAATAAGAAGTTAATTTTTTCATATATCTAATTGTAATAAGAGTATAGGATGCTTTTACTAGTCATGCATTAATTAAAAGGAAACAAGAACACAATCAAGAGAAAATCATACATGTGAATTATTTTTTTGGTTTAAAATATATATAAATTATAGTTTTTGCTGGGTATATATGAATTGTAAAATATTCGGATAAATTAGAGCATAATTGTTTCTTGAAGCACGAATATAAAACTGAAACAACATTTGATCCGGTGAACTTTTTTCGTTCTGCTGAACTCAAAACGGTTGAGGCCCCCCTCCTACTCAATACTGCTTAGTGATTACTGTCTCCATCCCCAAATTCCCGCTTGCCCTAATTTTTCACCTTCGGTCTTCATCTTCCCCGTCGATCAAGCAATTTTTTTCCTCTTTTTTTGGCGCGCTGGTTTGATTTTGTGAATTTCCTTCTGGACCGTCGTTAGTGGTCGGCGCCGCCCTTCAGGTAATTCCCCTCTGACTAAGACTTGTTTGCCTTTAGTTTTGCATTTCGTCCCATAAATCATACATGTACTCGATACTACAATGTCTCTAAGCTTCAGATACCGAAAGAAAGAGAAACGGTCGTTTAAATTATGATAACCGTGGGTCTAGTTTATACTCTAATCACGAGTTTCTGGTTTTTGCTCAAATTTTACTCTTGCTCTTTGCAAGCATGCTTTTTGTCATGGCTCTAGTTTGTACTATGAAAACGAGTTTCTGGTTTTTCCACATGTTTGTCTTTTACTCTTTACAAAAGAAGTGCACTTTTCCCTGTATTTGTTGTAGGTGAAGCTGCAATGGAGATTGTATGGATGCAAAATTCATACTTTTGGTTGTCCAAGATGTTGATTTTCGATATGGATATAAAATCTAGGGCATAAGTGCCAGATTATCTTCTGGCTAACTTAGCTACAAGATTTATGCTTTTGAAAAATCTTGCTTTTTCCTTCCTACCTAAGATGGAATCTACAGCAACCACTGGAAACCCCATTGTAGAACCTCGGATTGATGGGGAATTTGATTCTCACGAGGCTGCGTATGACTTCTATAGAGAATATGCCAAGTCCGTGGGTTTTGGTACAGCAAAATTGAGTAGTCGCCGTTCAAGGGCTTCCAAGGAATTCATTGATGCAAAATTTTCATGCATAAGGTATGGAAATAAGCAACAGTCTGATGATGCTATAAACCCAAGACCTTCACCCAAGATAGGCTGTAAAGCCAGCATGCATGTGAAGAGAAGGCAAAATGGGAAATGGTATATTCATAGTTTTGTCAAGGAGCATAATCATGAGCTTTTGCCAGCCCAAGCACACTTTTTCCGGAGCCATAGGAATGTTGATCCTCTTAAGAATGACGCTAAAGTACGAAGAAGGAAGATTTTAGCTTCCATGTCCACACAGTATGGTGGGTTTCAGCTCTCTGGTCCTTTGGAGAATCTATTTCGGAATCAGCATGATAGGGGTCGGAGTTTGACTTTGGAAGAAGGAGATGCTCAAATTTTGCTTGAACTATTTGTGCATATGCAGGAAGAAAACCCAAAGTTTTTTTATGCCGTTGATTT
Organism: Rauvolfia tetraphylla; assembly: GCA_030512225.1. Taxonomy (NCBI): domain Eukaryota; kingdom Viridiplantae; phylum Streptophyta; class Magnoliopsida; order Gentianales; family Apocynaceae; genus Rauvolfia; species Rauvolfia tetraphylla. The sequence goes on from JAJQKT010000005.1 coordinate 1,246,648, forward strand.
AAATGAAGAGCATAGACTGAGAAATGTATTTTGGGTTGATGCAAAAGGCATGGATGATTATACTTATTTTAGTGATGTAGTTGTGTTTGATACCACATATTTTTTGAACAAGTATAAAATCCCTTTAGTTCTTTTTATTGGAGTCAACAATCATGTTCAGCCCATTTTGCTTGGTTGTGCATTAATTGCAGATGATACACTATTTACATACGCGTGGTTGATGCAAACATGGTGCCTGGCAATGGGTGGGCGTGGTCCACGTGTTCTACTCACCGATCGAAGCAATGCCATCAAAGCGGCCATTGCATCTGTCTTTCCTCATACGTGTCACTATTTCTGTCTATGGCATGTATTGGATAAAATTCCTAGGCAGCTGCAGTATCTTAACCTATGGCATGACACTTTCATGGCAAAACTCCAAAAATGTATACACAAGTCATTGTCTGAAGAGCTATTTGAAAAGCGATGGTGGAAGTTGGTAGGAAGATTCAATCTCCATGAGGATCAGTGGGTGCAATCATTATATGAAGACCGCAAACAGTGGGTGCCTACTTTTATGCGAGATGTGTGTTTCTCTCAGTTATCTGCAAATTCAAGATCTGAAGGTCTGAACTCTTTCTTTGACAAGTATGTCAACCCAGAAACATCTCTGAGAGACTTTATAGGAAAATACAAGTCAGTCCTAGAAGACAGATACGAAGAGGAAGCCAAAGCTAATTTTGATGCCTGGCATGAAACACCAGAGCTGAAGTCTCCTTCACCCTTTGAAAAACAAATGTCCCTGGTATTTACTCATGAAATATTCAAGAAATTTCAAGTGGAGGTATTGGGAGCAGCTGCCTGTCACCTCAAAAAGGAAAAAGAAGATGAACAGAGTAAAACTTATGCCGTCAAAGACTTCGATACAGGTGACGATTTTTTGGTGGAATGGAACGAACAGAAATCAGATTTATATTGCTCATGTCGTTCCTTTCAATATAAAGGTTATCTCTGTAGGCATGCTATTGTTGTTCTCCAAATGTCAGGTGTTTTTAATATCCCATTCAAGTATATATTGCAACGGTGGACTAATGCTGCCACAAGCAGGCGTTGCATCAGTGAGAGATTGGATGAAGTACAATCTAAGGTTCGTCGATTCAATGATTTGTGTAGACGAGCTATAGTATTGGGTGAAGAGGGGTCACTATCTCCAGAGAGCTACAATGTTGCAGTTGGTGCCATCAACGAGGCTCTTAGTCGTTGTGCAAGTCTGAATAACTCAACAGAGAGTGAATTGAGGCCTAGCACCTCAGCAACAGTTGCAATTCAAAGTGCTGAGGAATTGAATCAAAGCACTACCACAGCTATGGAATTGGTGCCAAGTGGTTTGGGGATGCAGACAAGCAAGAGTTCAAAGAGGTCACATTCTGGAAAAGAGAGGGAAAGTAATGAGGGCAGTTCAAATAAAAAGGGAAAGGTTTGTAATTGCTATATTCAACTCTATAATAACTCTCTGGAGACCTGTTCAAAAATCCATATTTAGTGCACCTTGTGTACCTCAGGTACTGATGGAGCCCGAAGCCGTGAAGATTGGGGCACACGGAGATTTTCATCAGATGGTTTGTAGTACATGTGCCTATTGCTTTATTTTAAAAAATGTGTTTGTCTACCTAAATAATGCAATGCCCAGTTTCTGGTTTCAGTTGGATAGATGTATTGTTATATGTGGAACTCATCTTTTATTTCATTTTCCATTCTCCTTTTGTCGGAATATGGACCTTTCTGTTTCTCATTTTCCTTGAGCAAAAATTAATTTTGTGAATAAGCCATGGAAATTTAGTTCTCAATGGGTAATAAAGCTTTGCTCTATTGTCTTACAGTTTTTGGTCCGAACAAGCAACTGTAGTGTCAAAACATCACCATAATTTAGCCTCTATGTCGTTAATGATTGTTCCCATCTTTGTTGCCAATTTGGTTCTTCTGCCTACTTTGCAGACATTTTTCTTCTTTTTATAAGTTAAAATTTTGAAAAAGATATGCATCAACCGAGCTTTTTTTTGTTATGAAACAATCCATCATTGTTATCTAACTGGTTCCCTCATGCTTGCATAATTGATTGGTTTCTTTGTACCTTCTCGAAGTTTTGCTTAGTATTGAGTTTGACATTTCATCTTTGAGCAGGATATGCCCGGTGGCTTGGAGTATCCTTCTTTGTACCCAAGATTCCTCACAACATTGTTAAGAGGTGGTGACATGAGCAAGAGAGGTGTGGAAATGCTTGGTGAAATGTTGGAGGAACAAAGTTGAATGAATAAATTTGATACTACTGGGAAAGTATGTAGTTGAGGTACAAATTGGATACTGTTGGGGGGCATGGGGTTGCAATTGTTGGGTTAACCTTGCTTTCTACCTCGTCAGGAACGATATATACTGGTATCCTTGGGTTGAGTACGTTGCAGCAGAGTTCTTATGTCAAGGCAATGAAATCAGTGAAACATGAGAAAGCATGTATGAGAATCTGCAATCTGTCAACCTCGGGCAATGTGACATAATTGGCGTGCATTGCAGTACCGGCGATTAATCTGAAAATAGACTGGGTTGAGATGTGTTTTTAGCTCCCACAGGGAACCAAGTCGGCAAGACGGTATTCTAGTTAATTAATGTGGTCCAGAAGTTCATAGCTCAAGTGACAATTTCGAATTGTTTTGAGTATATTTCAGGAACCATTTATTGGTTTCATGCTCCTGAACTGCCTTCAGCTTGGCTGCATTGATGAGCTGGCGCGCTACAGTTCCTGGAATCAACATTAGGCTTTCCATGGCAGTCTGGCAGAAGTGAAGTGCTGCTGAGTTTTTGGAGGGTTGCTGAGATTCTATTTATATTTCTAGGTGAAGTCCAAGAGATATTAACGGTCGGCTGCATCTGATTTATTACTCAATTATGACCCTGCATTGCATTCGCCTATTATGCACTTGTTATATTAAAGTGTAAAAAGGTTGTAATAGGTGCCTAAAATTTTTTTGTTGTTGATGACGATGATGATTATATTATTATTATTGTTTGATTGGGGAGTGGATGGGGGTGGGGAAGGACAGGATAACAAGAAATAAGGCCCAAAATGATTTCCTTTCATATGAAATTCGACGTCACTAAAAACAGATAGATTTGATAATTGCGATAATAATACTCGTTATTGGAACGTGACAACTTGACCTATCCAAAACGGCGCTGCAATTAGCTGGAGACACCCAATCTCCAACCGGCCTGCCCCTACCTCGCTAATCTTCTAGTAAGCACGAAGCACGCAACCGGATGTGTCATCCCCGGTCGTAACCTTTGATGATTGGAGCACTACGTTGCAGATCGGCTCTCCCTCTCTCTCCTTGCAGGCCCCCTTTTCTCTCTGTTCCGGGTGGATTTCCGATTTGACTCCTCAGCCATCGGCCCTTGTTACCCATTTAGTTGCCTTTCGACCTTAGCAAAGTAGTAGCAGGAGTAGAAGAATTGGGTTCTAAATTCATCTATTTATTTATTTTTATACTACTAATTCAACAGTAATAAAAAGCTTCTCCGACGCCCACCGACATAACCCCATTCCACGAACCAAAATTGATTAGATATTCGGATTGACATTCTGTATAAAGATTTTTCATTTCTTGAGTATTACAGAGTTGTTTTCCGTTTTTTCTCCGAAACGATTAGAAATCAACTCAAATGCACCCATTGAAAGGGCTTCCAGAATGAGAAGTTCTCAAATTTATTCCTTCTAAGATTCATTCAGTTGATGCTAATTGCTTTTATTTTTCTTTGAAATTGTCTGAGTGTGATCCTCGAGTCTCTTCAACTACAAATTAAGTAGTCAAATCGTTAAATTATTATATAAATGCAATGAGCAATCAAATTTAGAATTTAGAATCGAGCTGATGGTTGAATGTAACAGAGACCAAGAGTGCCATATTACGACTGCTCCTTCCGATTCTAAATTTGTTAGTAACGCTAACTGAATTACACTATCTGTAATTATATTATTAAATTAAAAATTTTATTAAAATTAAATTAATTATATAATTTTATATATTTAATTAATGTATCAAATAATATACTATATAAGATTCAGAAGTCGACAATTACATAGGATGAAAGTTTTTCTTCTCTTCCTAAGTTGGTCCAGCTAGATATACGGTAAGACCAAATTTAAAAAGCATAAGTTTTCAGAGCACCGCACTATAGCTGTAGCACATAAAGCAGGTCACCTTTCGAACAGATTTCTTGTTAGAAAAATTTTTAGTTTACAAAGATTCAATAATGATCATTTCAGGCATTACTGGTAAGAGAACGAACTATTCAAAAAGAACTTCATTACTCGGAACTATAGACCTAAGGAACGGAAATATACTACTCGAAACCACATCTCATTCAGAGAGCAGTCCCACATATATGAATGTCTCAAATTCTATGGGACATAAAATTTCCTATGCAAATATATATTAAATCCTATGCACTAATAACAACCATATACACTCACAAAAATACAAAACCAAATAAAACAAGTTGCTGTATAATGACCACAAGAACAGAAATCATCAAAACTTTCCCAAAGAAATTTAAAAAGATTTTTTCCCCCATAAAAAAAAAAAACCTAAAAAAACATGTACTTTCAGACAGTCCATTTCCAGATCTTGATTCGAAGGTCAACCTTACACTTCACTTGCGATGTATTGGCCGTCGTCGCCGTCTTCCCGGCGGGAACAGCAAGCTTAATGCCATCACAAGTAACCCTTATTCCAACTCTCTTCGTTTTCAGCCCTCCGATCTTCACTTTCACCTTGGTATCCAGCTGAATCTTCAGTGGTAGACTGTTTCGGTTCTTAATATCAGACCTTAATGCAGAAACCTCGGTGCTGTCCAAATTTTGGCCTGAGCTGGCGATCACAGTTCGCAGCGTAGTGGTATTCTTCCTGCCATGCACAAAGCCCGGAAGGGATCCATCGCCGACGGCAACATCGTTGGAGTGTATAGAAACAGAGATTGGGTCGTAAAAAAAGGCGATCTTTTTATTCGGGTTGCGAGCAGTTAGCGTGAAGTTGAACTTGGACTTAAGCTGGGTGGAGGTGAGGTTGAACTGCGAGAGTTGGAGGGAGGAGACGGAGAAATTAGGGCGGTGGGGCCGGTATATAACCCAGAGGACCGCCCCGGCGACGGCGGCAAGGAGGACAAGAAGGATGATAAGGAGAGTGGTCCACAGGCAGCACGAGCAACAGCAACTGCGTCGGTGCTTGCGCGGGGGTTGAGGACGGTAAACTGGGCGCGTGGTGTTATAAAGCTGAGCTTTGTTAGGAGGGAATGTAGGGTTGGCTCCGCCGTTGGCTGCAGGCTTAGCAGACGGATATACCTTATCGGCCATGGCTTTACCGGACTTGGATCGCTAGGATTCTTGTTTTTCTTAATAGTATATATATAGAAGTACAAAACAAATATGCTTCTATGGAGGCTGTGCCAGAGAGAGAGAGAGAGAGAGAGAGAGGAATGTGAATATGATGTGAATACGGAAGGTAGAATGGCAGTGAAGGGGGTAGGGGAGCAGGCAAGAGACGGGAACGCCCTAACTAATGCACAGAGCAGAAAGTATCTTTGCCCACGCTTTTAATTAGCGAGTGTTTAAACTTATCTAGGTGTATCCGGATAAAATTTTTACTTTAATTTCAAAATAAAAAAATTTAAATTTTAAATACTATACGATTTTACGCTTAGTTAACACCGTGCTTCTTAAAAATAAAGCTGCCTCCTTGTATTCTTGAAATATTCATATTCCTACTACTGAAGAAACTACTGCCTTAAATATCTCTTTTATACTCATTTATTAAAAATTTTTAAAATATTTTTAAGAATGATTGTTTTTAGACAAAATTTTGTTCTTCACTTATCAAGAGCTTAATTTTTGTAAATTATTAATTTTATATTATATAAGAAAAAAATTACACATACACGATATAATTATTTGATACATATAATGCGTTTATCTAAATCTATCATAATATTATCTTAAATATCATTTATATCTAATTTTCATATCTTTTTTCTATATATTTTGTGAAACAATTAAAAAAAATTTACTAAAAAAGTTAAATATTTTCATGAAATAAAAATAATAACACTGTGAAACTGTGTTTTACTTCCTTTCCTGTTTCCTGTGCCAAGATATTTTTCACAAGTTTAGGGGATAGGAAATCACGTTTTGTATGGGGATTTTACTCCAAAATCACGTTTCCTTCCCTCCATGCCCCACGGCCCCAGCGTCCCCCATCCTTCTCCAACTGTTGGAATTTTGGGACTGAAAATGGCATGCAATGGTTGAAAGTGAAGTCCACGCTCGGGACGAGGAAGTGGACGTGAGAACATCTCTCAACCAACAGAGACGTCTCCACGTCACCTACTTTGTGTGGAAGCTGTTGCTAACCACGTGTGAGAATGATCCATCATATATGAAGTGCGGGTATCAGACACCATGTTCTCCTCTGAGACAGAGAAATCCGACGGCCCGAATGACTGGGATTAAGCTGGCAGATGGGCCCATCTAGTGTGGAATAGTACTGATTCGACTGCGGCGGATGCGCGTAGCCTAAGGTTTGGCTCTAGTAAGCTGGACGGATTCTGGCGAAGTAGCTGATCCTCGCCTTAAAAATGCCCAAGTCAAATTGGAGAGCAACCCAACAACAGCAGTGAGCTGTCAGATATTTCTTGGGTTGACCTACTTTTTACTATTTTTTAATCTCTCTAAATATTTGATATTTTTATAAAATAAAATATTTTAATATATTATATTATATATTATTAATTAATTATTAATTTTATTATATAGTATTTATATATATTTAAATTAGTATAAAATTTTATTAATTTATATATTTATTATTTTTATTATATTATATTATTTTTATAATATAATTTAAAATTTTACATAAAATTTCACTTTCGATTAAATATTATCAAAATAAATAAGATAGTAAAAATTAACCAACAAATTTTTTTAAAATTATTTTTTTATTTTTAATAAATATAAACTAATCGAGATAAAATTACTTTTTTTAATCATATGTTATTACTTCACAATCTTAAAGAATCATATTATTAAAAGTTTTACTAATGATAATATTTATTTTGAATTGTTTCAAATAATTTTGAGTGATCGTCTGATATAAATAATTGAATTAAATTTGTTTAGAAAATATCAATTAACCTTTTTTTTTGGGTGAAACATATGAATTTGATTCATATTCCTTCGCTTAAAAAGAATCTAGATATCTTTTGTTAATGAATTCAACAGAAATAGAAACAAATTATCAAGGTTTTTATTAAATCACAAGGATATTTAGCAAAAAAAAATTAAATCACAAGGATGGTTCTAAAGATTTTATTTGTTTAATTTTTAGTAAACGAGTATTTATTACACTTCATTAGTTGGGCCAGAAAATGACACAGTGGTGGCCCAGACTCAACAGAAAAAAATCAAGAGAAGTTTCCGCTGCTGCGTTCGGAGCCGGATTCTCCTAGTTGGGCCAGAAGTGATACTTCGTCCGCTCAGCCGGTAAACAGTAGTATATCTCTTTTATACAATTTGGTTGGGCAAGAAATTATTGGTTTACTTGTATAATTATTTTTTTAAAAAAAGGACAACATGCGCCAAGAAATTGGCGCAATTGCGCCAACATGTGCCAATTTCTGGAGCATGTTGGTATAGTTGCGCCTGTTTCTAGAGCAAGTGTAGTCAAAATGCTATTTTTTTTTCAAAATTTGATCGTTTTAAAATTATTTTTAAAATATTTATGTGTATAAATATATTAAATTAAATATAATTCAAAAAATTAATCTTTTAATACGTAAACATGGTGTAATTTTTTATAGATCTAAATTTTAATATTTTGAATATTTTTAAAAAATTTTAAATTTTAAATGTTGAATAGTAAATAATAAAAATATTTTGTATTATATATAATAAAAAATTATATATAAAAATAATTTTAAAAAGTACAGAGAAAAATGTTTCCGCTGCCGGATTATTGCGATAGAATCGAATGTGTCACTAGTTCGCTCCGTCCAAACAGTTGGTTCTCGTTTTTTCAGTATATTTCTTTTCTTTTTTGACAGAATAAACTGTTAATCTTTATTCATTACTCCATCCGTTTCAAAATAAATAAATTTTTTATTTTATTATGTTTTAAATTATATGATATATTTTTATATTAAGAGTTTATTTATTAATTTTTTTATTTAACCATTATCTCCAACATCCACTTTTAAGTTTTTTTTTTTAATTTTTAAAACATTTAAAGACATCAAATCCAATGTTAAATTTTAAATTCTCAATAAGAGAATGTTGACTTTTTGAAATAGAAAAAATTAATAGAATTGACCACTATTAAGTAAGAGGAGTGAGAGAAAAAAGTATTTTAGATATTTTTTTAATTTTTTAATAAAATTTATTAAAATCTTAATAATTAAAAAAATATGTTATATATTTTAAAATAGATAGAGTAATAAATTATTACATTTCATTTGCAATTCTCATATTTAAAAATTAAATATTTATATTTAATTTAATATAAAAAATTTAAAACTAGACGCAAGCATTTGCTTTGAATAACAATGCATGCAAAAATCAACCTCAATTAACAAAATTCTACAATATTTATGTTGCTATGATAAAGAAAATGACTCTTATAATCAGAGGAAAGCAATGGGATATTTTAGCTTAGATTAAGCTAACAAAGTTGGGTGCATTAACACAGTACTTTTCCTCTCGTCGTCCTTCCCAGCAACCTTTTCTATATCATCCCGCACCTTAAAGGGAAGCCGGCCCACCCAAAGCTAGAAGTTGACAACAAAGACGGCGGTCATCACTTGATCGGTAAAACTCTCCTAATCCCAGAAAGCTGGCTCAATCAGTTTTGAGGTAAATGCCCCACCTGGTTCGGCAAAATCCACTCTCCAGCAAAAAAAAAAAAAAAAAAGAAAAAAAAAAGGTTTAGCAAAATCCACATTCACCGACACCTCAAGGACACTGTGTGTGTGAAATGAATGAGGGATTGGGGTGCCATACTTCTCTCTCTCAAGAGTAGTGAGAGTCACATTCAGCATCATTTTGTCATCATGTAAGCCGGTGGTGTCCAACACGTTATATTCTAAAACAATTACCTAACAACCTCTTCCATGGCTGGTGGGGAATCCACCCCTTCCAGAGGCCATAAAATTCAACGTTGATTGGGCTATAATAACCAGTATTTTCATCCCTGGACATACGTTTTCTCGTCATGCCCTTTGTCAGAGTCTGACAAATTGGGTTATAAAGAATTTGGCTTTCATATTTAAACATATGCAAGATTATCCGATAACGAATCTTGATTCTGTTCTGATCACGCTAACCTCGAGTGGCATTACATTATTTGCTGATAAGCACTGTTATTGTGGAAAAAGATCTTGTAGTGCTTACTTTGAGCTCCAGTGTAAGCTTGGCTTTTGAATGGATAAAGCAAAAAGTAAGGTGTTAATGTTTGTGATTTTGAAATACTAGTGGACTATTATGTTATGATTGCTCAGTGGAATTATTTGAAAAGTGCATTTCTAATCAAAGAAGCTAAAGAAATAAGATTTCCAAGTTTCAACTAACATTTCACGGAGTCTCTTAATAGTTTGTACTTTGGCAAAGAATCATCTTCTCTTCCTTTTCTTTTCTTTTCCCCAGTCTTCTCTCAACCCCACAACACCTTTCCTTTACAGTGTCTGTCTGATACCGTGTTTAACCCAAGAGTTTATTGTTTAGCCTTTTGGCTTTATCAGTTTTAGTGATCGTTTCTTTGATTCGTATCAATTATCAAGTGAACTATTCGGTTGCTACCCGCCCAAGGCCTGCGAGATTCAGACTTTAGCATTAACCAAAAGGAAAATGGGACTTGGTTCTTTTTCCTCGGGTACTTAAACTTGTTCCTCTGTTTTCACTGCCTTACAGTCTTCTCACTACTCCGCCAGGACTTTTTGTGGGTCTTCAAGTTCAAATACGACCTAAAAACTTGTATGCTTCATACTATATTTTTTCTCTGTATTCGGAGAATTATGATTGTTTTCTTCAAACTCCCAAATGGTGAGTTGGAAGAAAAAAGATCATGATGTTTGATCATTTTGCCTTCGTCTCGAGGAAAATGGGGATGCTATTGGCCTCCCTGTTGGTGAAATCTTTTCTAATACTTGGCGCTTTTCAACTTCAAGGATCTGCAGGTGATGGCTTCTCTTTTCACGGTGTCATTATAAGTTGTCGGCTATTGGACTTTGTTTGATTCACGGACTTCTCTTTCTTCTTTTTCTTCTCTATGCCATGCCTGATGAATTCTGCATTTCAAGTGTTTTTGTGTGCAACTCTTAGCTTCGTTTACGGTACATTGTTAGTTAGTTAGTTAGCAGAAATTCAGTATTCATGTCTTCTTGATATAGTCTCAGGAGCAACGAAGATTTTTCCTTCATACTACAAGCTTTTTAAGGAATGCTTTTTTGGAGTTCATCGCAATGTGATTCATTTCTAGACTCTTGAGTTAATTTCAGATAAATCAGAGAAAATCTAAAGCTCAAAACTTTCTGAATTTCAGTATCTGGGAACAAATTAGAGGGCTTGCTGTTGGTGCTTACATACTAGAGCATTCTGTCAAAGCTTTGAACAAATTACTTTTTGGTACATAATTTTGGCAGGACGTTTAATTTAGAAAGATAATCATATATCTGGAAAGTACAAAGCTTTCCAACTAGAAGTCTCTCTTGCTCAGAATTTTCACCCCACTGTTACCTGAAGTTGTCACGATTGAAAATTTTTTTGAAATGCAAGAAGGTGATATAAGAAAGTCCACAGTCTGATTCCTGACTGATGTGTGTTGGCTTTGTGCTTTATTTCAGGTTTTACTCTGCATTCATTGGAAGCAACTGCAAGGATTTTCTGCCACAAAATAGGAGCTCTTGACGTCAAGTTTCCCGTAACAATCAGGCCACAGATTTCACTTCTCCAAAATGGTAACTTTTCTACCTCTGTTTCATCTACCCAAAAACCAAAAGTCCTATGTTATTTATTTTTCTTTATTGAGGAGTGTTGAATCCTAACATCTGTTTCACACTGTATTTCCACTTCTTAGACACTTCCACGAAATCATGCCAATTCTGAATCCTTCTCTGGTACATATGAGCTATTCCTGTTCAAATAGCTGCAAGGACCTTAATTCTGATTATCCATCTTCATAATTTTAGTTCTGAGATTATTTATAAGTTCCCATGAATTTCTAATTAAATCTTATCTGAGCACTGTTGTAGCAAGAAATCTAGTAATTACCATGAAGGAAAAACAGTATTAGCAAAGCCAAATTTTCCTGCAGGAACCACAACCGTGCATTTTATGAACCTCAGTTATCAGCTTGTTGTTTTTCTCATTATGATTTTAAGAATGTAGATCCTTCTTTCTACCCAGTGGCATCTCCATCTCTAGTTCACCAAATGAGACAAAGAAAACTTGCCGTTGCACCTCAACCTGGCGCCTTTCATTATCCATTGCATATTAATCACCCTCCAACTAAAGGTATCCACTTCATCTGTTAATTGTTATTACATGATGAACTAGAGAATGGAATCTAACATTTTTGGTAAATTATCATTTAATGTTTGTCATAGCAGCTCCCTATCAGCACATGCACTTAAATGAGCCTATCAGACATCACTTTAGAAGACCAGTGAAGGATCCAGCATCTTCACCATCAACCTCTTTCTACAAAAGCCATTGGAGAAGAAATAGAGCTGGAAAGTTTTCTCCTAAACAATATGATCAGGTTCCTCCACCCACTTCCAGTTGGCAAGGTGTGTTAAACTGAAACGTTCATCTAGTTTTACTGTTTCTCTTGAAAAGGTTGTAGATTATGGGTCTAGCTTTTGAGACCCTGTATTTCTCATGTAATCAGATCAACTTGCATGGCCTTAAAGCCTTGCATCAACAAACTTTTATCTTTTCAAGATATTCTCTTCTAAAAGTTATACCTTTCTAGCTGAAGGCCCCCTCATTTTCCCCATCTCTTTCTCTCTTTCCTTCATCAGAAGGTGAAAGTTCCCCTGCTCCTGCACCATCACTGACAAGTCCAGCAAGTCATCTTAGAGGTATTAGAAAATTAATTCCTATTCGCTCCTGCACTATGAATAATTCATTTTAAGCTGCAGTTATCACCAATTTATCTGATCTTTATGATGCTCTTGCCAGTGCCAGCACCTCAGCCTATGATTTCTCCAGCAAGTTCTTCACTGAAGGATGCAAGAAGGATTCCATCACTATCACCATCACCTATCTTGGTCTTGCCACCTCCACCTCCAAATCCAGGTTGAAGCTATGAGTTTGCTGATTACTGTGACACTACATTGAAAGTAGATCTTTCTGGCAAACGTTTACAGTTAAAATCAAATATGGTTTCTGATGCTTGTAGATTGTACATCATTGCTATGCCCCGAACCATTGACCTATATGCCGGCTGGATCACCTTGTGGTTGTGTTTGGCCTGTTGAAGTTAGCCTCCAGCTAAGCATTTCCCTGTACACATTCTTCCCATTGGTATTGGAGCTTGCTAAGGAAATCTCAGCTAGTCTTTTGTTAAACCGAAGTCAAGTACGCGTCATGGGAGCAAATGCAGCCAATCAGCAATTAGAGAAGACAGTTGTCCTCATTAATTTGGTACCTCTTGATGAACGGTTTAATGCCACTGCTGCATTGTCAATTTATAGAAAGTTCTGGAAGAAAGAGGTTTTTATCCAATCTGCACACTTTGGCAGATATGAGGTGGTATATGTTCGCTATCCAGGTGATGTCCTGTTCCCTTTCTATGATGTCTCATCATCAAAAGTATCAAATAGTGACAATTTTCTTAGGTTTCTGATGTGCTACCTCTCCCTGCTACCAAAATACGAGTTCCAAATCTCAGATGTGAGCTAGATTTGTTTTCATGTTTCTTGATGTCGAATAGCAGGGGCTTTAATATGCAGAGAAGCAAGTTCAAACATTAATATGATTATCTGTTGCTATATGAACTGTCCTAATGTTTGAACTCATGTTTTCTTGAATCATATGTCTGGAGATGAAGAACATATTAACTACCATGTGTATCCTATTTTCTTGCTTAACTCCAAAGGCTGATAATGAATGGCATGGGAAACACTCTATTAAGCGAACACCAGTGCAAATATTTCATTACTCCCAGCTTATTATCAGATACTGCATTATCATGTTGATGGTTTGACAATGTCCTTTGACTTTATTGTCACGTCTTTTTCTTTTATCAGTTGTAAATTTCTATTTTGTCCCTGGCTTTTTAACAGCATCTATCAATCTAATAGAACTTTCTAATTTATTTTTGTTGCTATCAAATTCTTCCTTCGCATGCTTCAGATATTGTCGGATCAATCTTTGCATGCAACTTAGTTTATCCTGATAGGTGCTTTTAGAATTCTCATGTTTCATAGTTTTGCAGGTCTACCACCTTCTCCACCTTCATTACCCACTGCAACTGCTACTATCAATGGTCAACCAAACCCTGGAATTCATAGTGATGGGAGTAACATAAAACCCCTAGGAGTGGATGTGCCAAGGAGAAAAAAGAATCGGATTGGGAGAAATACCGTCATTGTAATTATTTTATCATCTACCACAACTTTTGTTGTGTGCATTGGATTTGTTTGGCTCTTGCTTTTGAAATGCGGTCGTTGCAATTATCTACCTCAACAAAACCCGCATGTTCTGGTAGCACCTCATGGAAAACCATCAGGTATGTATGTAAAATATGAATGCATAGGAAAAGAAATTTGAGAATAAATACTTTTCTCTTTCAGCAAATTTTCTGCATATCTTTTAGTTACAGTAACATAAGAACCTTGTCAATTGAACAAATAGCTGATGCCGATTCTTTCATTTTCATTTCTTCATTTAATTTGAAATTAGTGTGAATCTTAATTTTCTGCTTGAACTTCCCAAATGCTGCCCCTAAATTCGACATTTTTCTGTTGGATCTTCAGTCATCACCCTTAACTAATTCACCTCTACTAGATTAAAATGTTAAGAGTAGATACATTCTAGAAGACAAGTTAACTCATTCTAGTAGTGGTTATTTTGAAATTCTAATGGTCATACAACAAATAAACTACAAATAATTACAAACTGATCTCCTGCAGGTAGTGCTGGATCCTTGATGCTCAAGAGCACGCACAGCTCTGCATCAATGTCATTCAGTTCTAGCATATTGGCATATACTGGAACAGCCAAGGTTTTCAGTATAAGTGACATAGACAGAGCTACTAATAAGTTTGATACCTCAAGAATCATAGGTGAAGGAGGTTTTGGAATTGTATACAGTGGCATTCTTGATGATGCAACACAGGTAGCAGTGAAAGTTTTAAAGAGAGATGATCAACAAGGAAGCCGGGAATTTCTGGCAGAAGTTGAGATGCTTAGCCGGTTGCACCATAGAAATTTGGTTAAATTGATAGGCATCTGCACGGAGGCTCATTGCCGATCTCTAGTCTATGAACTGGTTCCAAATGGGAGTGTGGAATCTCATTTACATGGTTTGTGCAATAGCTGAAGAACTCTCCATATGTGTTCTATTAGGGCTCTGTCAATGAGGTTTGCTTAACCCATATGACAGTGAATTTTCAAGGATGCTTAGCATTGCCATCTTTGTGTTCTCAGGAGTTGATAAGGAGGCTTCTCCTCTTGATTGGTACACCCGAATGAAGATTGCTCTGGGTGCAGCAAAGGGGTTGGCCTATCTGCACGAGGACTCAAGCCCTCGTGTGATACACAGAGACTTCAAATCAAGCAACATTTTGTTAGAGCATGATTTTACACCAAAAGTTTCAGACTTTGGGTTGGCCAGAACAGCACAAGAGGAGCGAAACAAACATATTTCAACTCATGTCATGGGAACTTTTGGGTATGCTTCTCGTTAATACATCACTGTTCAGTACTAATTCTTTTGCTGATTGCCCTTATTTTCCTAAATTGGTGCATAATGTTTTGGTTATGGCCATGCCAATCAATTTTGAGAGAATAAGCACTTAATCAGCACCATAGCTTGACTCTTCTCTCACAGACTTTGGTTTTTGCACATCCAACTATAAAAGCATTTGATGAGCATTTAGGTCCTTAGTTTTTAAACTACAAATTTTAAGTTGCGAAAATTATGCTATGGGAAGATATTGATCGGAAGTAAAGTCATCTGCATCTTACTCTCAGCCTGTTACAAATGCTTTTAATTTCACATGGTTTTTTTCTTAATATTGTTCAGTTATTTAGCTCCCGAGTATGCAATGACTGGTCATCTCCTAGTGAAAAGTGATGTATATAGCTACGGTGTAGTGCTCCTTGAGCTCCTCACTGGAAGAAAGCCAGTGGATTTATCACAGCCTCCTGGTCAAGAAAATCTGGTAGCTTGGGCTCGTCCACTTCTCACAACCAAGGAAGGCTTGGAAATGATTATTGACCCTGCTCTTATGCTTGATGTTCCATTTGAAAGTGTTGCCAAATTTGCTGCAATTGCATCAATGTGTGTGCAACCTGAAGTATCTCATCGTCCATTTATGGGAGAAGTTGTTCAAGCCTTGAAGCTGGTTTGCAATGAGTTCGACGAGACAAGAGATTTAATGTCAAGAAGTTGCAGCCAAGAGGATTTTTCTATTAATATAGATAGTAAGAACAGCAAAATTTCAGGTGAGATTGGGGAAGCTTCGGAGGTTAATTATGTTGGCTTTGACTCCTCTTTTGACCACAAGATAGCTTTATCGAATACAAATCTAGCATCGGAAGGCATTGTTGGACCAGAATCCGAGTCTTTTAGGAGGCAGTTCAATTCTGCTCCTCTAAAACCAGGAAGAAAAAGGCGATTTTGGGAGCGATTCAAAGGGACTGTCAGGAGGTAGCATGAGCGAGCGTGGTTACTCATCTGTATTTCGTCAGTGACACAAGGACCCATTTAGCCAGGATGGCAATACTTTCTCCTTTCCCATTTACATCAGTTCTGAGGTAGAAGAGGTTCTTATTATATTGCATGTGGGGCAACAGAAATCAATTATCACGCAGTATCAGAAGCCTGGGATTTCATCTTTTATCTGCATTCATGGCAACACTTCGAAGAGGATGAAAATTTACTTTCAACATATGGCACTTTAATGGGATGGGCATCTTGGTACTGGTTCTTGCAGTTTAGCAGCCATGATTTGTTTTACAGTCTCCTGAAGACTCATAGATTTTCTGCTTATGAATCATTTGGTAATGAACCCATGTTACTGCAAAGGCTACAACCTTTTCCTATCTTTGTGTCTCATTTGAGCAAATACTCGAGTGCTGTTACGCTAGATTCTCAACCCAAGTGGAAAAATTAAAATAACGGTTCTCAAGACAAGCAGAAGGTCCAGTAGTGGAACTACAGAAATTTCCATAAAGATCTTCCTGCTTTTACATAAAAAACTCGTTCAGCCGATGCTGGCTATATTTGTCATATCTGATAGCACCAGTAATGAATAGCTTTTATCTTGGGGAGACAGATCGTGTGCCTAATACATTTGGAATCCAAAGGTAGTTAAAAGAAGTTTTTTTCTTTTTCTTTTTTCTTTGTCCAAATAGGATCTTTAAATTCAACCAAGAAGCAACGTTCAAATACAAATGCCAAAAATGCTTTCAGCACACTAAATACTGCCTATCCATTCAACAGAAAAACCCTGACACAGTGTATTGACGACATTATCTCCAAATGTTTCTAACTCCTGTTGCCCGAGGGAACGCTCCATATGCATGCCTAAAAGACACTTCTACATATGCAAGAAATTTTGCCATTTGGTGATCCTCGGTAATAAGAACCAGCTCAGAATTTGTCTCAACATTGAGAAAACACGGAAAAGTCACAGTAGACAACATTTGTTAAAGAACAAGAATAGAAATTAGCTTCACTCAACCGGAAACATTATACATCAGCAGCAAGCCAAAAAATGAAACACCTCCCTGAAGCATGAATGAAGATTACAGGCTCCAGAGCACACAATATGCCCAGTAGACATACCATGGTGAAATGAACTTACCCATAAATACAATGAATAGAATAGAATGGAAGCGATCAATTTGTTCTTCCAATAGCAAACCTATCCTATATATAATTGCTTGCTTAATTAAAGATACAGGTTGCAAATTACGTTTCATTATAGAAAGAAACACCCAAACCTAAGTTATCACAGACTCTAGCTACAGCCCTGCTGCTTTTCCTAATCTTTCTCTTAATATCTTCACTCCCATGTACCTGCACAAACCGAAGAATGCTGTAAGTCTTTTTTGCCTCCAGAGTTACAGAAAAGTGAGATTTCTTGTGGTTTATTGTGGTCAATCAGGGACATCTAACAAATATATGACCTCCTTTTCAAACCTAAGCAATGTATCAATCATTTCTAAAGAGAAGATTACCCTAGGAAAAAATTTCCTTGCAAAGGCTAGTTCAAGGAGTAGGAATCAGGGCTTCCATATCATTCAAGATGCACTAGATAAACCCAGAACCTCTGCTTACAGCAAATTTAGGAGGTTCAAATACTATAAGACTATAAAACCTTAACCAAGATGGTGATGGTCCCATTTTTACAACCAAAAAAGAAAAGCAGAAGAAAAGATTGCGATCTTACCGGCCCATCATCATAACTGTAGCTTGAGGATTAGTGCCAGGAGAATCAGTGAATACTGAACCATCAACAACTCGAAGTCTCCTGATACCAAGGACCTTATATTCAGGGTTCACCACTTTGCCCACATGGCAACCACCATGGTAATGCCAAATTGTGACTACAGTATCTTTGCAAAACTGCTCCAAGGACTTGGTGTCATTAGTTTGCTTTGGTATAAGATTGACATTGGCCTGGACACTCAAGTTAAGCAGTTTCTCCATCGTTTCCTTGTCACAGCGACTGTAATTGGTAAAAATTTTTGAGTTGGCAATCTTCTCCACCATGCGTATACCGTTGACACATTTTTGCAGATCAGCAGGATGGCTGAAGTAATTAAAAGTGATAGAGGGGTTGTTATCAACGTTGGTGTTGATTAGGCTAATATGACCAGTTGACAAGGGCTTGGCTATCTTTTCTAGTATGAAACCTCCTCTAAACACTTCATGTGGAAGGTCTCTCTTGCGATTCCTATAAGCTTGAATTGCTTCTTCAGTTCTAAGCTTTGGAGGGATGGTGGAAAGCTGGCCAATCTGACAGTCAAAAGAGTAACAGAAAAATTTCAACACAAAAAAAGAGTACAAAGAAAAAAGAAAAAAAATAAAGAAATGATATTGCGATGAAACTCGGTTATGTAATATGTTTGATGTGAGCTCAAGCAAGAACAAACTTTTGACAATGGGCCAGCTCCTGGATGTTTTCAGCTTGTCAAAACATATAGATGCAGGTAAATTTAAACAGAAACTGAAAATTGCAGAACCAGAAAAATAACTATCTCTATTGCGTTCTCCGTGAGTAGCATGAGTATCTTCTACTCATTGATCATAGCATATAAGCTACGAATGAAGTCTTGTGCAGGAGTAATAACGTCCCAGACTCCTACAGATCAAATATTACTAACCTCTGCCGAAGCAACTCCATGATTGCACTTAATGCTGTCTGAGGACTGTCCAAATCCACTGCTAGCTTCAATGTACACTCCCATCTTTGTAATTCCAACGGTTTGTATGAGCGATTGTTCAACTGGCCCAGTTGTGGGAATGAAAATTGTGTTTAGGGGATTATCGGCCATGCCTTTGCCAACAAACTTGTTTTCAAGAACCACGGAGATATTAAAGTTCTTAAGCTCTTCCTTTGGTCCAACACCACTAAGAAGCAACAGCTGGGGAGTGCCAATAGCTCCAGATGACAAGATAACTTCACTCCTCTTATTTCTTGAAAGAAATGCTTGGTGTTGGTTACCCTTTTCATCTTTGAAGATGACTCCTACCACCTTGGGTCTTTTCCCTGTTTGACAATAATGCAGGAACTCTGTTCAGAAAGTCGGAATCTTTAGCAAAAGGGCAGGAATATACGAAGTTGTTAGGATACCAGTAGTGTCAAACACAATCTTGTGAACAGTAGCATGTATCAAGACATTGATCTTTTGAGGGTTCGCCGATGCAAGGAGCTCGGCGGCAGTGTGACGGCGGCCGAATCTGTCAAAGATGGTTCCACCAACCTTGGTTCCGTATAAATGATCGTATGTGAACCCATTGAAAGGAGAAATACCAACTTCCAAGAGACTATCTCTAAATGCCACCTGCCACGGTGCCAGATTTGGCCTGTGAACAATTTGTTTCTCAATCCATGGGTAGGACTCGTTGACGAGCTTTGCATCCCAGCCTACACTTCTGACGTAGCTGCAAGCCAAGAATTTCTTAACATTGGTTCAAAATTCAAATCACCTAAAGGTTCTGCTGAAAAAATGCATTCTAATTTCTATATTCCCTCGTAAACATTAAACAATCAGAAATCAAATGGAGCAACAAGATTAGCTTCCCAAGATAAATTACATGTTTTTCTGTTTTCCTTATGGATGGTTTTGTTGAAAAAGATCTATTTTATCTTCTTGTCACAAAATCATCACTGTTTTTTTCAATTACTCTTAGACCCATAAAAAATATTAAAATGTTTAAACCAATAACCGATCCAGATGCAAAATGTTGATTAGCATAAATGGCCGTGGCGGTCAGGACATGTGCGGTAGGGTTAACTTTTGTGATCTTTGACCACAAACGTACTACAAAAGCCCTCATGCGTCTTTAAGCTCATCTTCAATTCCCCACCTACCTAATCACAATCCAGACAAAGCAGAAGGAAAAGCCGGAAGATTTCACGAAGTCGCAACTTAGGCAACAACATTAAAAATGAAGACGACCTTCCAGCATTTAAGACAGAGCACTTTCAAAAACGATCAAAGAAAACCACAAAATTTGAGGTCATTACAAGACGACAACACACGTACTCTGCGTTCCTACCATCAGGACTTTTGGTTCCACATACACACCCACTTCGTATGAGGAGCAGGTAGTCCTTTAGTTAGCGGAATGGACTAACATGATATGGCTCAGTGAGGCACCAAACCCTAAAACTTCTTGGTGAATCAAACATTAAAACTTCGAGACAAAACATATCTATACACGAAACCACTTACTGTTGAGACAGTTTTATTTGTCTTGAACAAGCGTCCCTCCACTGTAAGTACTACTATTATTTATGCATGTCGTCAGCTGCTTGGGGGGCGGGGGTGTGGAGCAGTGTCACTTTCTTGGGTTGAGGACCAGCGGACTACCTAGTCCATAATCTACTTCATCCCCAAGCTCATATTTTAGAAACTTCTAGTTTGGATAAAGGGGGTCTACATTTTTTTTTTTTTTTTGTTTGCGTAAGGAAGAGGGGCTACATTTACAGACTAGTAAAACGTGATAGATGGATCAGGCCCACGTATTAACTAGGGTTATAGCAAGATTTTCTTTTTCAATTTTTAGCCTTGTGAAATCTTGTTCCTAGAAAACTTAGATCAAACTTCACCAGAAGCTACCCTGAATAGGATTAAAAGATCAGTGCTTTCCCGGCAGATGAGTGTTGGATACATTTATGGCAACCAACAGCCAAGAACATTTTAACCATAAATTTCACCACTCAAGAAGATGAAGTAAACGTAGACGCATATAAAATTGGCTAGCGGTGCAGTAGTTGGGGATTTATCACGACGTGAGTGAACGCATTATGGAACTAAAGTAGTGTGGATTCATCAACAATCGCTGACACAAGTTCGCTTATCAAACCTTTTTTCCCGTCTTAAAAAGGAAAACAAAAAATAACCACAATTACTCTCTTGATTTTATTTATATTTCTGTCTCTCTAAATGCATAACGAAACATGCAATTTTTTTTTATTCTTGCGTTCTCAACGTTGTGGTTTCCAAATTGGAGAGATGGGATGAAGTGTAATTTGTGACAACAAAGCACGAAAGATACAAAAGAGAAATAAAGAAGGGAAGTAGTAGGTCGGCCGCGGGATTGTACCTTGCGCTTGCCCGGGTATAGAAACCAGCATTGATGCACGTGCCCCCACCAAGAACTCTAGCCCTGGAATTTAATACGCCATCGGTCGAAATGAAAGCTTGCGAAGCTGAAGTTGGCGAAGTGTTCGCCAAAGAGATGTGAAAGTTTTGCATGAACGACACATTCACGTTCCCGAAAGGAACTCCTCCTCTTTCCAGCAATAGCACGCTGAAATTCTGAGAAAGAGTCGCCGCCAAGGGGCAACCAGCCGTGCCCCCTCCCACGATTATGTAGTCGTATGCCGCTTTGGTGCCGCCACTTCCCGGGTTCGACGGCCAGGACGAAAACGAGCTAGCTCGTCTGATGAACGGGTATCGACTTTCCCAGATTTCCTCTTTGCCTGCATTGCGGGCAGTAGTAATGTACTCAGTATTTTCATTATCCGTAATCGACCATCCATGTGCTACCTTTTGCTCTAATTAAGCACTCTGATTTATCAGATTTCAGATGCATGCAAATGCAATCTCTACCACTACTACCACTTGGAAAAGAATTTCTACCGCAACCGAAAAACAAGAGAGAAAAAGAAAAGGTAGTAACAGTACTATTAAGCAAACCTCTGTCTTACTATAGTGTGTGCCTATGTGCGGGTGTGGTGGAAGAGAAGAGACAGAGAGCTGAAAGAAAGCCGAGTGGGAAAAGGAGAGAAAGATTAACCTTGGCAGGAGGAAGTGAACATGTCGAGCCAGAGAAGTAAAGAGAGAAGGAGCTTCAAAGCTGCACCGCCAACCATGGCCATTGCGGACTGCAGACAGGCATACAGGTTACACAGTGCACCAGAATTATCGATAAACTAAGCGGAGAAAGGAATCTCCTCACAGTTCTTCCTGAGGTGGCTACCTTCGGTTGGTCTTGTTCGGCGTGTATCGGGCATTTATATATACACATACATCTACGCTCATGCTTGTAGCTATACATTGCACTCGTGAATAAAAATGCCAAATTACGCAGACAATAATATTTAGCAGTGAGATCATGGGGATAAGCGTTGGATTTACAGTGATGATGAATATGATGTATCTTCGAAGCGGTCATTCAATGTCACGAAATCTCCAACTCGGAAAGACATTTAATGGCGAAATAAATGCTGCAGTTGAGAGTGGTGCAATGAATGGGTGGCCGTTCGATCAAAATTGCTTTTATCATCTCATGGTCTGCTGAGCCTCATGTTTGTCGCGGAGGACAGCTCACACTGCGGCAGTCTTGCACTGGCATTACTGCGGGTTGTTTGCACTCCATAACCATACCATCACATAGATTATTAGCATCGGCAAATATGGGAAAGAGAAAGACGTCCGAGATTCTAATTTTTTTTTGCCCTTTTTCAAAACCATGTTGGAAAACGGACATTGAGATCGTACCAAGTCTTTCCAATGCTTTGAATATTGGAAGAAGGGTAATTCTAAGGCGGATTATCCCTCGCCCTCAGCCACTTAGGCAGCTTAACTAATTACTCTACTAATCGTGCAAGTCTAACAAAATTCAATTATCCAAACGTGAATCTGATTCCATCCATTCCAGATTACTTGTAAAAAAAAACTTTTTTTCTTTTTGTCCTATTGTCGTTTCATGTATTTAAAACAAAATTTACTTCATTTTTTTTCAACTTTACTATCTTATTTGTTAATTCAATGAATACAACATTCATCATATTCAAAGCTTCAAAATGAATTTTTACTTATTTGACTCAACAAATCAAACTTAACTAATCATTTCTTTAATCTTTGTGAAAGTTAAACGTTCAAATGAATACTCCATTCGTTTCAAAATATATATTTTACTTTTTCTTTCTTTAATTTATTTCAAAATATATGTCTTCTTTTTATATAAAAATTTTATTTATTATTTTATTTTCAACTTTATCATTGTCTTCAACGAATTATTTAAATATTTTTATTTTTCAAAAAAATTAAATTTTTATTAAAATATTAATTCTTTATGTTAAATTTAAATTTGACACACAGATCAATTATTTTTAAATAAGAATATTTTAGATAATCTATTAAATTTTTTTCTTGACTTTAATTTTCTTATAAAAAAAATAAGTCATAGTATGAAGTAGTAGGAGATAGAGCAGAGAGCCAAAGTCTGGTCAACCAACTATTCTGCTAATCTTCATGTAATTAACGGTGCCCCAGATGGGTAGTAAAAGAGAACATATACATAATGATTAAAGCTATTCTTTTCCACCAAGCATCACTTATATAGTTCTGATGATGATTAATATCACCATTTAAGATGTACGCGAGCCCCTATGGTTGGTCCTCTTTTCTCCTAGATTAAGGCCCCGCCAAAGAACATCTAATATACTCCATGCATGGTCAATCATGGCAAAACAAGTACAATAAATTATTTTCGGCTCTTCAAGTTGTGCTCTTGTATCGTCCTTGTCTCCAAAATTCATTGTAGATTTTGGTAATAATCGAAGCTGTTCCATGTGATTGGAGAGTGCAAAGTGGTTGGTGCTCCCTTCCACAAGTTGAATGCCAACACTTAGAGGCTTTGTTAGTTTGTAGAGGGGGAGGACAGGAGAAATAACACACATTACTTCTTCTAAAATATATTTACTTTAATTTTATTTAGCTTGAGTAAAAGGAAAGAAAATCTCAAATCACTTCACTTTTGGAGGTTACCAATTTGTTGATGCAGAAGGGTGTACTAAAAATGTCCTAAATCATTAAAAAGGAAAAAGAAAAAGGGTCAAGAAATTTTTGTTTTCAAAGAAAAGGGATGGTGAAAGAAAGAAATTCGAACGAGCAAGATCAAGTTGAGGATTTTGAATTCATTAAAGAAGATCCTATACTGCTACTCTCTACATCTATATTTTAACATGAGCAGCATAGAAGGCGTCAAGCCAATCATCATCATATGACAGCCTGCCATGCATCCACAGTTTTCTTGAATTCAGATAGAATAGCATATCCTTCTATCAAGGCGAATTCATGCACATGTTTCTTTACACTTCTTGTCTTCTAATATCTTCTTTTTTTTTGGTGCTTTTGTTCTTGTCTTCTAGTATCAAAAGGAGACATTAATGAATGTAGCTCATGCAATATTATCATGCAGCTTGGCTTAATCAAGTCAACTTTGCTTAATTTGTTTCTCCTCGAACTTTCGGTCATCCAATCATATGTAGCAGAAATAAGTTCCTATTCTGCTTTGCCCCAGTCTACTGCTGCAGATGAAATCATCCAAATCATCTCGTAATTTGTTGGCCTTCTCATTCTTGGGGGAATTCTTGAGGATTCAAATGAAAACGAATAGTAACTTCTCAGAGTCATAGAGAACCTTCTCATCTGACATGAGAGATCCATTAAGAAAAAGGGCATGCCTTTTACTGGAAACTGCATTCAATATATGGAGCACCAACTGAAACTCATCGCATTGACTCCGCCTAGACAAATGCACATGAAAACTCACTACAGATAGCTTCAATTCATGCAAGACAACTGTAAAATCATTTTGTGTTAAAAATAAACAAAGACACCTGACCCAGTGACCTATATGGTTAACTCTACAATTTAATAGACGCACAAGAAGCACCACCTTCTCCACTGGGGTTATTTAATATTGATTTTACTCCGACTGCAACTTCTTTTCTTTACAGGGATAGATCATCAATGGCGGTACTGTATTTTTGTGACCGGTTTTGTTTTGTACAGTGCTGGTGGACCATTAATCGATGTTAGGAGTGAGTTTAATTTCACCCAACATGTATAATCTGTGCCTACAGATAAGGAAGGGTATGGCAAAGAGGGCCACAGTGTAGCAACAGAAGCACCAGAATGCCCAATATATCAGTATTTGGACAAGCAGTTTGCTAGCTGTAGTGATCAAAAAAGAGTTCATATTAGCTTTTCATAGAAGACAGATACTACTTCAAATTGCTACCTGCGCATCTTCTTTTGGCCTCCATGACTCGAACTTTCCATTCCAGATAAAAAGAATTGGATTTTTCTTCGACCAACTAGGCCTGGAAGATAACAAATAACTTTGATTTCGTCAAGTTGTCGAAGAAGTTCAAGCAAATGAGGAAATACTTGATGATCAGACTATCATTTTCGGCTGCATATATGATTTGTTCAACCTCATCTAAGGCCCATAGTTGAGCGGAAACAGAAAAGCATTAGCACAAGTAAAAGATTAGATTTTGTAGAACATATTTGAATTTCTCATGGTAATTCAGTGTTCTTTCCAGTTTGAATAAATGCCTTGCATTAATTCAACTGAGGTAGCATATGGTATTTACACCTTCGCAACCACTAACATATACGCATTCCATATGGATCTCCATCTGAAAATGACGAGAACCACAAAACCTCTGTCTCCGTAAATCCACTTTGTCTCTCATCAACTCGACAAATCAGCAAACCCAGCGCAAAATTCCTGGTGTCCCTGAGTTCCCTCTTCTGGAAAACACAAGTAGCAATTCCCACAAACCCCGAATGGGATTGCTTCCGCAACACCCACAACTACTTTTCTGAATTTATAGTAAGACAGATTATAAATCTGAAATATCTCATCTCATCGCTTAATTATCTTTCCGATCACTTACTCGATTTGTGTACTGTCACCAATCGATACAAGTTTCATAACACCGTGAAAGATCAAAATTGTAAGAACGCGAAGCCATATCGGCGTCGTATGCGGTCTTGGGCGCAAAAATCTCCATAGAAGTGATGACCAACCTATAACTAGACTATATATCAATTTGAAGTAGCTGTTGTCGTTCGCTATCGATCGCTTTCAATTCAGCTACGCCGTAAGCTTCCATAAAGGAGAGAGCGCAAAGGACGCAACTTCGGACGTGCCCATTACAATTTGGTTGCCAAGAACCAGTTCGGCCAACGATAACAGACTGGGACTAGAATTAGGAATTAGGGGCAAACTCCAGCATTGAAGTTTGAATCACAGTACGACAAACTCCAACCGCAATTGCGATTGTATTTAGGGCTACTTTCATTTTATAGCTTGAATTCGATTAGGCTGGTGACCACTCTCCAAAATCTCTATCTGAGGAGTACGGCATCGCAACAACTCAACCGGACTTATTTGATTCATGTTACATAATGGAAGGGCCCATGCTAAATATATATTTACCTTTTTCAATTCAGGGCCCAACTGGGGATCCATTCCAAAGTCGTCGAATGAAATTCCTTAACTCTATTCTAATATAATACTCCCTCCTTATCAAAATATATCATTTATTTCCTCTTTATATTATTATTAAAATTTCAATAAATTTCATAATATTTTAAAATTCCTTAACTCTATACCAATATCCTTCTTTTTCTCCCTCCCCTTAATAAATAATAATCAATTCTACTAATTTCATTTCATTTTAAAAAATCAACACTCTTTATTAAAAATTTAAAACTTAATATTAAACTTGGTGTCTTTAAATGTTTTGAAAAAAAAAGCTTAATGAATGGCTGAAAACAAAGGCAAAACAAGAAAAAAATTAATAAATAAAACTCTAATATAAAAATAAATTATATAATTTAAAACTGACCAAAATAAAAAATAAATCATTTGTTTTGAAGGGGGGGGAGTAGAAAGAGAGGATCCCAACAACTAAGAAAATTACTCGAGCTATTTCAACATTCTCACGGGTAATCAAAATACAGGCAGACATTGAATTATCATTTCTGACCCTGACAAGACAAAATTGAAGTCAAACCAGAAAGATGGCTGAGAGATGAGGCTGGATACACAGGCCTTTTCTTAACACAACACAAACAGGTACACCGCCATCTAGAGACTCCAACAAAAGAATAAGAAACAAACTCTATATAGCGGGGCCCTTTCCACCACAACCCCAGTATATGGCACCTACACAAAAATCAATGCCTTCAACATCTACTCCTCACGAGCTAGCAGGTATAGTTGAAACCAGCGAACCATAATTCCCCGCCATATCACTTTGAGATGAGCATAAAATTGTACCCACTCAACCCAAGGAGCTGTTCTTTAAACAGGAGACTTAGTTCAGTTTGTCGTGTGTTGAGGGACTCGAATACTCATTCCCATTTTCAGAAGTCGTCACCCTAGATGAAGCAGTTGATGACACACCACTGTATTCACTGGCACTGCTGCGAAAGCTCTTCGAATCCAGTGAAGGATTTTGCTGCGTACTTGGATTTGCAGGTCTTTGGCCTTCCTCTGCTAGTTTTCTGAGAAGATTCATGACAGTGGGAAGGAACTTGGTGGACAAAGAGAGGAATCCAGGAAGCTGTACACGTGCAGATAAGGAATCAAATTCTTGTGATCTATAAATTTCTTAAGGACAACTTGGATATGTTACAAAGAGCATCCCATTAACAAATGCTTACAAAGCTGAGGCATGGCACGGCATGCAACAAGACAAAGGAAGCTAAGTGCCATCAAACATTCTAAAATTCCACAGCAATCAGAACTGTGCCCAAAATGGCAAACTATAAAAGAGTACACTGCTATCCCCGAGAGTAAACTATCAATGACTTGTCAAGGTCAGATATAAAGAAATTCTAAATGCCTAAATTAGATCTCAGCTTAAGAAAGTAAAACATTTTAAAGCACAAGCCTCATCACATAGAACGAAGGGGCAAAGGAATATTTTCATTGTAGTCCATTTATTTCCCTCTATTCTTGTATTATAAACAATTTACATTGGGCAGGCTGTTTTTCATAATTAGTAGTTCATGAGAGGTGGACAGATGTTTCAAGACCTTCAGAGAAATACATGACTATGGCATTCCATAGAAATAATTCTTCAATTATATGCTTTTCTGACATACAAAAGAGGAAAAGTTTAAGAATACACAGCGTGACACTTACAGCGCCATTACGGAATTCACCAGATATGTCTAGCTGCACCCAAAGAGCTTTTACGAGTAGAAAAGCAACAAAAATGATACCTATATACAAAGGATTCCTGCCATAAAGAAAACAAAATATAAATGCAATGCAGTAACACTAGCATCAACCAATACAAAACCCTGAACACCTTAGCTCAGGGAAAAATGAGAGGTTGTCAAACGAGAGAAGGAAAAGAAAACAAATAAACATATACAACTGCAAAGGAGACAATTAAGTGGCAACATGAAAAAGAAGTACCTCAATAGGGTCATAAATTCATTGAACCCTAAGATAACCAGGGCAACAATTGCCCATGGAGGTGGTAACCAGTTATTATTTCGTTTGCTAGCTTCCTGGATGGCAACAGAGAGAATAAATATAATTAGTAATTGGTTTAGGACATGCAAAGATAACAGAAGATGATGATAGTAATTGATTCAAATTTGCAAATCAAAATGGAAATCAATAGCTGGATCTTCCAAAGCCTCATGCAACCTGCAGCAAAAATGATCTCTCCCCCTTAATTTACCTATTCTTTAATAAGTTATTCCCATTTCCATACCAGACTTTTCAAAGAATATAAATTATCCTCAATACCAAAGAAACCCAAACATCATATACAATTATCCATTTTGTATAACGAAAACTGCTGTTAGTAAACATAAAGTCTTCTCAATATGATTAAAACAGAGTATTTACTTAGAAAATATATAAAATGTTAGAACTACATGCCTGAGCAGCAAGTGCTTGAGTGACAGCATGCTCAGTCTCTGCTTTGAACTGCCTCCAGATAGATTTACACTGGACAGGATTGATGAGAGTTTTCGTTGCTGGCACCTAGATAGGAAAATTCAATAAAATCAAATATCAAGGCACCTGGTATAGTGTGGAGGATTATGCTGTAGCGAACCTTGATCATGGTGGAAGATTGCGGTGCAATATCAGAATATGAAAAGATGCTCTTTAAGGAATACAAAAAGAACAATTTTGAAATACAGAGGCACATGAAATTTTTTACTCATATGCAAAGACCAGATTAAGAAAAAGCTAATTGGGGCATGTAGGAAGATGGAAGCTAAGAGGAGTTGGGATACAGCAGTCACTAAACATAGGCCCTTTACCCCCAAGAAATTCCATACTTTAGCTGAAATGTTTCGAGCATAAATCACAAGTCTCTCTAATAACATAAGTCATAGGATAAGATGATAAAATGGAACCAAAGGAAGCAAAGGTCATGGTTTCAATTCTCAGCCCAGTCTTTGTAAAAGTTTACTCATTTTTGGCCTATTCTTAAGAATGTAGCTCAGATTTCAAGGTGATTTTGATGTTAAAACACCATGCTACACTCATTACATAAATAGTTATAAGCTAATAATTCAAAGGCCAAAATAACCATAAAAGGACTAATATATTCTTCAATAAGATTAGCAAATCAACTTATTTTGGCACAACAAATCATCTATACATACCCCATTCCAGGTGCTTGATGCAAGAGGGTCCAATGATGTAGCATCCTTATTGGTAGAAGCAGCGCTTTTTGTATCCACCAAAGCAAGGGAAAGAGCTTTCTCAATATCATCAGCCTCATCATCCAAGCGTATGGCAGCCATGACAGAAAGTAGCTTCAACGACTGGGGCAAAACAGCAACAGAAATCAGCAGAGAGTAAAAAGAATCACAAAACTCAATAAAACAACAACATGTCGTGAAGCATGTCATACAGAGGTGCGTGCAGTCTTTGTGATCGCTCGAATATCTTCCTTCCCCGTCCAGACACGTGGCATTGATTCAGAATCATAGCTAAATATTGTTGAGAACCTGTTGATAAGTTGATTCGTTAACTTCTCAGAACAAAGCTCAAGAACACTAATCTGACAATTGAACTCCAGAAAAGTAAATTCAACTATCCTAGAGGTCACCAGACATATACTCTTGCAGATACCTGTCCTTCATACGTATTAGAACTCTCCCAGCTAGTTCTTTTGCCTTGGCTTCGACCACTCCCCGAGCATAGCCTTCCAACTTTGAAATCATTTTCTCCTTTACTTCTTCTTCGATCTCAAAACCAGAAAGTGCAGCAGAAAATGCAGAGACAGCCGGTTCAGTCTCAGAACGAAGAAGTTTTCTAATTGCAGGCCATGTGTCATCACTAGCTTCATCTAATAAAGATTCAACAGGTCCAGATAACGCCTCGTGCAGTTTTGTCTGCAAGAAGGTTTTTAGGAGGGAAACATTACATTTAGAAAACTAGAACCAAATCAGACCCTAATTTCTAGGTTTATTGAGACCCAGCTAAAATCCTGGGCATGTCCATGTGTGTGTATCACATGTGCACATATGCAAACTCTAGAATCTTTGAAAAAGACTTTCCTTCATAAGAAAAGACTTACTATCTTTGGGATCTGATACTACACCGCTGCTCAAAACTTTAGCAGATCGACTCTATTACATAAGTGGATTCCTAATATTTACCCTTCGTTCTTTGTTTATCAAGTCTGACTGTATCCCTAAGTGGGGTGCTCGTTTTTAAACAAATCCCCAGAACAAAATAGTAGTTGTACCTCAAATTTCGAAATGCCATTAGTAAAATCAGTTGTGAATAACAAGCAGTACTTACCTCATATAACGTCGTAAGTTCAGAAAGCTTAGCAGTACGGACTGTAGCAACATGTGCATCTATATCACGCCGAAGTTTGTCCCTTATTTTAGATGTGTCCCACTTCGCTTGTTCAATGACCGCATCTGCAGCATAATGGGTTGTAAATTGAGGTCAATAACATGCCCCTCAGGGGGGAAAGCGAAGGATGGGAAAGGGAAAATATGAGAAGTAACAGCAGTTGAAACTATAGATTGTTTAGGACTCAATGACTAATTCACTTGGACAACTAAGAAAATTTTTATGTTAGAAACTAGGTCTTACAAGAAACATTTATAACCATGGTAGGCCAATTCCAAACCTAAATGTGCCATTTCTAAATTGCTTGTTATCCTTTGAGTATCCCATGTTCCAAGTCTCCTACATGGATAACCCATTTGAAATATGACTACAGTACTAATCACCCAATAAAATGAGTCCTGCACCTGACACCAGACGGAAAAAAAAAAAAAACACAAAAAACCAGGTGTATGAAAATCCAAAAGCCTAACATCCCACCAAAATGTAAGTAATTTAAAAGAAAAGAAGGAACAGAAACTGCAAATTAGTTTATTGCACACCAAATACATTTTCACAATCAATAAGAAAAACAATCTAACCATGGTACATTCAGATGGTATGTTTACAGAGAGACATCACAGAGTTTATGATAATACCAGCACACGCTTCATCAAATTGGGACAGAAAAGACTCGGTGCACTGGCGAGCTGCCGTGGAAAATTCTTTCCCTTCATTCAATGCATCATCAAAAGAAACTTTGAATCTCTCGAGAGTCCCAGATCGTAGGTGTCCCAACATTGATTGGTGGGCAGGTTGGACCAGCTAAAAGTCCAAGAAAGAATCCATGAGGAAGACAATTAAGCTTGAAAGAATTTGCAGAAAGCAAAATATTCAGCAGTTAAAAGACAATCTGTATAACCATTTGACTGAAATCAAGTCCTCTAAAGTGCTAAAGCTCAAAACAAGAAGTGGAGAATAACTCCCTAATACAAAATAGATTTCTCTACTTCTCTTTTAGCTCTAACTAGAGACAATTCTTGCTCTAATGGAATAGTGTTTTAAGAACTGAACAGGAATGCAGTATGAAAATCAATATTGATGAGTTAATTTTCATTGGAAAAACAAATCACAAAAAGTAGTACATCAATCCTCAATTTCACTACTTCATTTAGTATGCGTCTCACTTGTTCAGAATTAAAATATCGAATTTTAAGCTTCCCAAAGAAAACCTTGCCCCAAGCATATGCTAAGATGCATTGTTATATATCTGGACTCAAAATTCAGCATGATCAACTAAAGAATCATTACCTGCAGCAATTTCTCTTCCAGCTGCTTTCTTTTTGAAGACCTGACACCTTCATCAAAAAAAGTGGCCTCTGCATCATACCTGAAAGCAAAGGAGATCAACACACAGGGCAGTAAAAGTTTGAAATAAGATTATGCCAACTGTTATTCCAACATCAACACATTAGGGTCTTCAAGTTCACTACAAACAATATCACAAACCACGAGAAAGACAAACCTTACGACTCCAGGCCATAAGTTTCATTCTGATAAAGATATAGACATATCAAATGTTTTACTGTTGCTGCTAGGCATATAGCCAAAATCAGGTAATCATGGGTACTCATTACATTCTGCATGTTATTGGGAAACAATATCTAACATCTTACTTCACAAATTTAAGAGCAGGTACACATTT
Source organism: Rauvolfia tetraphylla (assembly GCA_030512225.1). Lineage (NCBI taxonomy): Eukaryota > Viridiplantae > Streptophyta > Magnoliopsida > Gentianales > Apocynaceae > Rauvolfia > Rauvolfia tetraphylla. The sequence continues at coordinate 1,278,964 of JAJQKT010000005.1, forward strand.
ATGTATCTAAAAATGTATATATGTGCATGACATGAGAACACAAGAATGTCTGTCTGCATTGCATGATATTACATACTCCGATAGATAGTTATCAAGAATTAAACTGATTTTGCGTCCAAATCCAGTCACTGGATAAGATTGCACAGCCGCTTCCACTTGACGCCATTCCTAGAAGAGAATGCAGGACAGATATTAAACCAGTAAGACATTTAGAAGCATTTATGAATTCTGTGTAGAAATCCATTGCAATAACACAGAATACCAATCTGTATATTCTAATGACTTTGGAGAAAAGAACACCCCACCTCATTTTCAAGAAAAGAACCACACTTTTCATTGGCAATTTCTTCACAACGAACAGTAGCCACCATAACCTACATAAAATTAGAGCAAAACATCAATTATAACTATATGCCCTGTCATTAGCTTCAGCATGTTGGCATTTCTTGTCCTAACCTTATGAGCAGGCAGGTCTAGGTCCTTATTCTCCTTAATAACCTTCCATATCTGCTGGGAACTATAGGAAAAACCTGAAGCAGGAACCACAGCCCGTCTATCTCCAGCAAGCCCACCAGGTGCAATAGAGTGGAAGAACCGCTGTCTAAGTTCTGCCACCTGCAGCATGATGCCAACAAGAAATAATTAGAGAATTTTTCCATTCACAAATGCGAGGAAATCAAAACTTGGAAACAGATCTCTACATAGGCCAGAATAATCAACAAAGAGAGGGATTCAAAAGAGTGTAATGGCAATAATGATAGAATGCCAAAAAAGTTCAATAAGCTAAGTACCTGCTCTTTAAACTGTTCTTCCTGCACTTCATAACTAGACAAAGCCACAACTTGAACCTGCCGTCAGTGAAGTATGAGAATGGAAAAAAGATGAGGCAAAACCTTATGCTTTAGTAGAGATACATCAGAGTGACATACGCTACTCTTCAATAACAAAATGACCTCTTACATTGAAAAATTCACTTAATGGAGTTTCCTTGTGAGCTTGTGGCTTAGGAACTGAATCCCAAATCTAGCACAATGCAAATAAAACAACCAAAATGATTTGGGGAACATGAAAAACATGAAAGCAAGAAAATAGACTATATTTCTCATTAACGAGGATTTTATACACACACACACACATATATACGTATATGTATATATGTGTGTGATATTACCTTTTGAATGTCATCTCTTAGAGTAGCTTCCAAGTTCTCCAAAGGTGTCTATGCACGTAAATGAAAATTGATTACTTAAATGATCATCAAAGGCATGTGAAGGGCAGATTAAACAAAGATGTTTTTTATCTTATATGTAATTGAAACATTAGACAACATACTTTTGATTTGTCACGTATGACAAACATCAGAGTTGTCTTGCGTGGACTAAATAACCGCATCATGACCTGTGCAACACAAAGATATTTTAGAGCTATTAATGCACCAAATACACCATTGCAAATTGCAGGTATACAACATGTTACCTGGAAAACAGTTTTTAGAAGAGGCTTATTTGATGCCTGTTCACGACCAATGTCATGGCACCATCTGAATTATACAATTTTCAAGTGAATCAGTGTTACATGAATTAAAAAATTCTAATATTTCCAGTGAACTCTGTCAGATTTCTATTGGAAAAGAAACTTACATGTTTATGAGCACTATGTCCGAAACAGCAAGAGCAAAAAGTGAACTCTGCTTTTCAAATGTGGTATCATCCTAAAAGGCACATAAAACTAAATCAGGATAACATATACCATTTTGTCCACTTCCGCCCCTTGAACTTTAGTCAACAGGACAGGACACTAGACTTGAAAGCTGACACAAGAATGATTACTGAGAGGATTTGAGGGGCACAAAACCCACAGCTATCATGCAAATCTAACATTTTTTGCTTCTGTGACAAAGAAAAGAAATATGTCCCGAGTAAAAAAAGGTGTCCTACAGTGAAGCATAAGGACTGCACAGGAACCCCACAAACATCTGTTAAAGATATATCCTTTAGCTCAACGAAGTAAGGAAACCAAGCAAATGACAATTGAACTAACTCCTGTGCAACATTGAATTCTCAAAGGTACATGGTAAAATTTTGAGGCAAATGTTCTAACAAGAAATATGTTTACTAAAAGCCAAATGAGAATTATAGTAAATAACTCATTTGCAAAAGAATTGGAAGGATGCAGATAAGTTGTAACCGCTGGACAAGACAACTCTAAATGAAAATCTATCCAATACAAGAAAATAGAAGTCGTTTAGAAACAAAAATCCAAATAGGTAACAAATAGTTACTCCACAAGAACTCAGATTGTAAAATCTGCAGCATGTCAAAGATATTTAATAACCAAAGCTGCACTAATATGTCATCTGCATAATGGGAAAAATAAACAAGGAACTATCATGTGAATGCACCAGATTCAGCATACAAAGAAACAAAAGGAAAAACCAAGCCAACAAACAATGTAAATGTAACATAGAGATCAAGAAATGGTCTTTTATTATAGAAAATCCTCAACAGATACCTCTCCCCTTTCTCTTCCATCTGTACCCTCTAAATCCATCACAAGCGTACAAGGTTCAATTCCAACACATTTTGCCATCCAAATCCCTTTTGTTGTTTGTGTCCTGAAAATAACAATAAGTTCCCTCTAGTTCAGTTTGCTTTGGACTAATAACAAATACTCTCTCCATTCAAAATTCGATATCCACTTTCTTGTACAAAATGAACAGAAAAGTAGATATTCAATTTTGGATGGAGGGAGTGTAAAGAAATAGAGTTTCATGAGTACATGCCTTCCCTTATATGCATCCATCTCTCTGAAATTAGTATGGAATAGATGGTTTAAAAGAGTACTCTTCCCTGTTAAAATCATGTAAGCAATTTTGTTATGCAACAGGATAAAAATTGACTAGTATGCAGATCCCAGAAGACTTTAATGAAGTCCAAAAGTATTAAATCAAGGAAAAAGGTGGAAGAAAAGGCCCAAGATAACACAAAAAACTTAAACAGATTGAACCAAGAAACAGCATAATGACATAGTGAATTGACAGAAAGATATTTTCCAACCACAGCCAAATTCCCCATCATAAAGCAGCTAAAAGAAAGGCAATCAATAGGTTTTAAGAGGGAAAAAGAAGATCCATACCACTACTTTGTGGGCCCATGATGGAGACTACAGCATAAGAAAGCCCGCATTCAGCCAATTTTACTTCTTTCATGAAATTCTCAATCCCAGTGACATTAAAATTACCATCCCCATCTATGAGTTGAGTTGAGCAACAATGATCATATGCATCTGGAAGCAATTGCATCAGCCACGGAGATGTTATCAAAATATTTACTAAATCAATCTGACCCAGAGTTCAAACTTCACATGCAACAAGATAAATAATTGATAGCTAACTGGAAAGTGAAGTGAAATATACACCTTATATTCCTAGGAAGCCAAATTATCTACTGGAATTTTAGTTGTTTCAGATCGGATTTAATCACTATGCACGTTTTTGTTCATTTCCTTTTTCCTAAGTACCGTGTATGCAACTATTGAGCAGAGAGGCAGAGGAAATCGCCACGTCATTGTAAGTTTCAAACCAGTTAAATTAGAAGAGTAAAATCAAAGGGAAGAAGATCAACCTTAACTAACACTTGGTCATCATTAAGCTCCCTGAAGGAGGGTGATTCCTCTATTCTGTTTTCCCTTTACATTTCAACATTTTTCTTTGGATTGGTTTGTTTTCTATTTCTTTAATTTTCCTGGGACTGAATTAAGCTAAACTAATCCTTTAGCCATTCCTGGAACAGTATATCTATTCCTACTGAGAAAACACAATCCAAGAAAGAGCAATACAATAAAACCCTAATCTGAACCCAAAATAGAATGGGAACCCATCCCATAGCGCACATGCAATCATCCAACTCAGGCCTAAAGATTGAACCTTTGTCAAATTAGCAAAAATAACTAAATTTCAGTCGAAACCTGAACCAAGACAGCTATAAAGATAGGATTGCTTACCATCATAAAGCAAACAGTTACATCTTAATTAATATAGAGCGCAATAAAAGCAGATCATTAAATTGAAGGGTCTGTGAATGGATTGAACTCCCACAAATTTGAAAAACTGAATCGAAACATGAAGGGCTGAAGCGTACCCATGGGTGGAATCGGATCAACGGTGCGAATTGAGGAACCAAGATGACTATGCCGTTGGAATCCGAGGATCGGTGAAACGGAGATGATAATCCTATTTACTGCTGTGATCTCTATGGGAACTTACACCTCCTTTTGTGCGTCTTGAAAGGTGGGTTTCGGTGCTTGACTATCCGATTATGAATTGTAAAATTAAAGTTAAAACAAAAATAAGAATAAACAAAAGGTGGAGGGCTTTTGTGCAATAAAGGAAAACCACGTAAAATAGTAGTAATAAAAAATCTCAGGCAGTGAAGTAGGAAAAACTCTTCCTTTTCCATTTTGTCTCCCCTCCTTTTGCGTGGGGAGGCCGGGCAGAAGGGCGCTGGCAAAACCGGTGGGGTTTTAGGTTGTTCTTCCTTTTTGTTTTTTTTTTTTTTCTACTCTTGCAGGAAAAATGTTTTATTATTCTTTCAATTTTATATACCGTAAGTTTACTTTTTGCAATCAAGTTAATAGTTTAGCATAAATACTTAATTCTTAAATTCATAAGGTATAAATCCAACAAATAATAAAAAATCAAATTTATGAAATTTTTTTAAATCAAGTTAGAGTAATATATTAAATCTCAAATTGATCGAGTATATATCCTGTAATTTTTTATTTAATAATTAGTTTGAAAATGTGATTCAAAGAAAATTAGTGGAAAATGCATATTTGATAATTAAGTTTACATACGCTCAAATATCTAAATCTTTAATCTTTAAAAAAAAACTTATAAATATTAAAAGAGAACGAACAATTGTAAAAAATTTTTAACATTACAAATTTCTAAAATTTCGACAAATAAGTGAGATCATCTAGAGTTCTTCTCTATTATGCTAATATAATGATAATCGTTAATAAACTATTAAATAATGTATTTAATTTTTGCTTAATATAGCGAAGTAGAGATTGCAACATACAATTTTAAAGAGTTTAACCATATCTTTTAGCAAAATATATTAAAATTTGAATAATATTATGTTTAGAAGTTCATCTTTATATTTGATTTAGTATAGAAACATATAAGAGGAAAATTTAATTATTTTATAATTATTATAATTCAATTATTATTTAATACATTTATTGGATGAAATCTACAAATGGGTTACTTAGCAAGAAAATGAAATTTATAAATAGATAATCTCATATTCTCTTTATATATATTTTGGATACTTTATATTATCATTCAAATTAAAGTAATTGAATATAAAAAATTAAATAAAATTTTTCTTGATACATTTCGAAAAATAATTGTAACTACTTAGTTCCAACTATAGCTTCTTCACACTTGAAGAGATGAGACGCCGGTGGAAATGGGAATAAGACCCGGAATTGGTCCGATGAGGCCGACGGAATACGGAATCTGAGATCTGTTGCAGCCTCTGTGCACCGACTTTGGGCCACCATTAACCGCCCCATCTACTTTTTGGGATAATGTCAAATTGGGCCTTCTAATTGAGAGATTGTGTCAATTTCGTCCCTGAAATTTAAACTATATCAATTTCATCTTTAAAAGTATAAAAAGTATGACAATATTGCCTTTTTTTTGTTTCAAATCTAATAATGATTGTTTTGGGAAAAAAAAGGGTTATCTTTTTATACCATTTTCAAAAAGAAAATTTTGATTAAAATTTATTTTAAAACTTATTTTTTTTTTATTTTTTTCTACTAACTCCCAACAACAAGAATTGCTTGTATCTAATATCAACATCAACTACTCTAAGTTAATCTTCTCAAATTAAAGCAATTTTGTTTCTATCCTAACCTCGCCATCCTTTTCCCACCACTCCCAAGACTATCATAATAAACGACTCCTTATCATCCCCTTGCATTACTAGTATTCTCTTATTCTTTTTATTTTTTATCCCAAATAAATAAATTTAGTTGTTCATAATAGATTTTTAATAATTATTTAATTTTTATTGACATAATAAATTAAAAAAATATGCTACCAAATGGTAGTTTCACAAGGTAATCACTTACAAAAAGGGGAAATTTTCCTATTAATTACCTGTAGTTAGTTTGCAAAAAGATAGTAGGAGGAGGACAGCGTTGACCCCTTCCTGGGTTTTTCTTAAGGATGAAATTGACACAACTTCCTAATTTGAAGGACCAAATTGATATGAACCCAATCCTTTTTCCAGAAAAGTTGACTTCTGTAATGAGGAGGTCGGGGAGCGTGGCTACACGGTCCAATCACTACAGAGGTCTGTGCGGGCTTAAAATCACGGACCCCGGACACCCATCAAATAGATTCGAAGCTGAAACCCAAACATTCCAAAGAGAAATTAGCGAAAAGGCATTAGCACAGTGTCTTGCACGTGCCCGATTTTGAGCGTGACAAAGGAATAAAGGTTTCTTCCCCCGTGACATTCTTTATGTTTTCCCGTCTTTATTTCTTTTTCCGTTCATTTGGCGCCCCCCTTCTTGTTGTAGAGTTCACTATTTTATTTTTAAATTTCTTTTCTCTGACAAGATCTATTTTTATTTTCCTGAAAAGGGTTCGCATTTTTTATTATTTACTAGTCTTTTCGGGGGGCGCGGGGACAGTACGCACCGTCCCCAAGAACATAGCGTGAAATTTTGTTCGATCCAATGAGGTTCGGCATCACAGGCACTTTTTGTTTTTTTATTTCTTTTAATAAGAAAGAGTTATAATTTTTATACTTCGTTTCTTTTTAATAGATCAATTGGTATATGACGAATTAATTGTGCTTTTATTTTATAATAAAAATAAAGAATATTATTAGTATATGACGAATTAATTGTGCTTTTTTATTTTATAATAAAAATAAATAATAATTATCTTTTTACTATTAATTAACTTAATAATTAAGTTTAACTCGTAATTTAAAAAATTAAATCTCACTTTCTATCATTTTAAATATTACTATCTCTTTTTCAGATTCAAAAGATATGTTAATATATTTTTAGTCTGATGTTGATAAATTTTACACTTTCATCTCTCTTTTTCTTTATCATGTCAAGTTGATAGTTTAAGAGGGTCCTTTCTTTGGATTTAAGGAGAAAAGTTTTGAAGGTGAAACCCTTTCCTACTTGTACCAGAGGCCTCTTGACAAAATAGAGTATAAATCGAGGGATGTGCATGAGTGGCAACCCTACCAGGGAGAGGACTAATGAACTAAATTCAATAACAGCACCTCGTAATATTTTAATGGATAACTGCCACCACAAGGATTCAAACTCGCATTGTCAGAAAATCTCCACTCCAATCACCTGACCATTTACCAACCTGTCTATGCCCCTGGGGTCCTTTAGATTTAAGAGGATCCTTACTTTTTCATATGTTTGGCATTCAAAGCAAGTTTTTCAAGGGTGCCAAACCAAGTAAAAATTTTGGAGGTGGCTGAATTCCATGACTTTATAGTTTCTTAAATATTTAACTTTTGTGAATTTTAAAAATTATTTTTAAAAATTACACTAATCATAAATATAATTTTTTCATTGTATATTATATTAACAGATTTTTATTAACAATATAATAAGAGAATAATCATTACTTTTCTTTCTTAATTTATGCAAAAGATATCAAAATGTTTTATATTTTAGAACAAAGTGAGTAGGACTCTCAATGGGTTCGAACCAGCTCGATTTTGACCTTTTTGACTGGGTTAAATGCAAGTCCAAATTTAGTTTTTGAAGTTCGAATTATATTCGGGACAAGTTCGAGCTTAGATAAGTTTAGTCCATTTACAGTCTGGCCCGGACACACAGATATATATATATATATATATATATATATATATATATTATATAATATTATTATTATATATATAATATAATTAATTATTATTTTTATTTTTAATTAACAAATACAAGTTTAAAAATTTTTAAAAGTATAACATAAATTATCTTTGAAAAATAAAATAAATTTTTATAGAGTGAAAATAAAAATATAAAATAAGTTCATAAAAGAAAAATTGAGCTAGGGCCACCTTGAGTTGGTGTGAGTTGAGCTTGAGCTCATTTTTTATGAGTCGGAACAAAATCAGGCAAAACTTGTGCTTAGTAAAATCTAACTCACGTCCGATTGATAGCCTTAAAAGTAATTTAGCATAAAGAATAAACATACTCCATAATTTTAAGTACAAATTATTTAAAAAATTTTACTTTTTTATGACACAAGAAAGCTTTTTTTAGTTAAATAAAAGTTATTTATTGATAAGAAAATGACTCTGAGTCATTACAACTAAAACTATTCTTAAATTTTTTTTAAACACATCAAAGAGAAAAATTAAGAAATTGAGACATCTCATGTACTAAATCTATAAGAACTTTAGGAGGTAAGACATGTTAATATTAGATATACAAATACGATTTTCTCTATAATACTTCTGTCATAATCAATTAGGGTGAACTTAAATTGATTTTTAAACACAAAAAATTTATTTTTTATTTTAACCTAATTTATCATTTTATAAATATTTTTTTTTTATAATTCTCAATCCAATTCCATTCAAACAAAATCTCAATCCAAATACCCTCATAATCATTAAACAACATTTCCGGAAGTTTTTTGACCTTTTGAAAACTGAGCCAAAACAACTGAAGTACTAAATTGGTGAATTTCCCACTTTTTTCATGTAATGCATTGTGCAAAATCGTCGGTTCCGAAAAGCAGCCGAGAACCGAGCGTGCCACCTAAAAGGCGGGAAAACTAAATCGCAGGCGATACCGGCGCGTAGTTGCTGTGTAGAAGGACAAGGCCGCCGTGAGAGTGTGAGGGAGAGTAATGAAGGACGGGAGAGCAGGAGGGAAGCAGCCTTCCGTGGATGAGCGTTACACCCAATGGAAAAGTCTCGTCCCTGTTCTATACGATTGGCTCGCTAACCACAACCTGGTCTGGCCCTCCCTCTCTTGCCGGTCCGTACAATCACTCACTTTCTGTTTTATATATTTTTCTTGTCTACTGTAGGGTTTCATTTCGGTTTTCTGTTTCATGGTTTCTTTTGGTCGCCGTTTGTGAGTATGCGTACTTAATCTCGTGGTGATAACCTTTGTTTTGGTTACTTCTCGGAGTTTTCGATGGAGAATGTTTGAGGACTGAAATATTGCCAAGCTTTTGGTCCCTTCCACTGTTTTGAAGAATATTTCTATCTGTGATTAAGTGTACTCAACTAATGTCAGTTGGCTGATTGCCTACTTCCATGAAGCAAAAAAGGGATAAAATGTAGTGCCAAGCTGCATGTGCTGAAACCCTACTGCGGTGGAGTTCAGACTATTTGTGCATTTATTAAGCCTTTTGCTATTATATCAGAATTTTGGTGGATGTGCTTTTTGACAGCTGAAGAGTTGCTTAGAATAAGATGAATTACATTTCAAGGCTATTAGACAAGCCTGTGGTCATCTGAAGATTGTGTGTTCAAGGTCAATCACAAGCCCAAGTAAGAGGTGTTTCTGCCTCACTGAGGTTTGGTGCATACCCTTTTGAGTTCATTATCGTAAGGAGATCGTGGATGATTGGAAGAAGGCAGGGAGGAGGCTAGGGCCTCCAGAAAGGGACTATAATGAGTCAAGAGCGTAAGTATGGAAGACTAATGATTCTCATTACTCACGAAGAAATAGGATGGAAAATAAAAAATGAGGGATAAGGGAAGAAATCAATGCATTTTATACAGTTTTGCTTATCTGACTCTGCTTTTTGTTTGTTTTTGCCTAACCTTCTGGATTATTTATTTATTTATTTTATTGGGTGGTGCCAAAATCTTTCACTCTAAAGCCTTACTTTCACCATCTCTGCAGGTATAACTTGTCCTATTGGCTTTTCACTATGTTTATGCTATTTTTGCACATTTTATGCCTAGGAGGAAATAATTGTTGCGAGAAAACCATTTTGTACTCTAAACTTGAGGTTGTCCCTCGTTCTTTTCTTATTCATAATCCTTCTTAATATGCTTCCCACCCTAGTTGGCTACTTTTTTTGGAAATTTGTAGTCCCTGTCTTTGTGGAACATATGTAAATATGAATGAAAGAGAAGTCTGGTTTAAAAGAATCATAGAGAGGGAACGCAACCATTTCTACCCATTTCGACACGAGCTCTTAGAATTGAACCAATCGATCCAATCAAAAAAGAAAAGACACAGCCATGGCCCAAAAGTAAATTAAACTGATTTAATTGATCCTGTTTAACAATTTTATGCTAGCTTGCTCTAAAATACCAACAGGGAAAGAAAATGTTGAACTTATTATTTCCCTCTGTTTTTCACTGGTTGCAGCTGATTTGACCAGTTCTATGCAAGCCTGATTAAAATTTGATTAGGTTGCTTTAATACAGTTTTTAATGTTTACTGCATTAGGACTATGATTTAATTGGTCATAGTCAAACTGGGTGAACTGGGGGGGTTCTATTGGGGATTATAAAAATGTTTTTGCAGATAATCTAGTAGATGGCATAATCCTTCCTCATCATTTATGGTTCTGTATGGCACCTTCTGATTTTGGGTCCCACCATGAAAGTTTTGAACTCCTTGGGTTGATTTCCAGTTCTGCAACAAAATATTTCAATTTTTTTTTTTGTCGAGTAATAAGTTTTGTTTCTTTGTAAATATTGGCTTTGCCATTGGCCCAGTCTCGTAACTGCTGGCCCACTAGACTTTCGGGTTGTCCTACCTTTTTATAAAATGGTAGGGAGAGATTCGCGGCCTGAGGGCGGGGTGTGCTAAAAAATCACACAGAGGGAGGACTTAGGTTCGAGAATTTCAGAATGGAGAGGAGAAACATGCCTGAGAAGAAGAGCAAAAGAGAGCAATCGTGAGACAAGCATTATGAACAGTTTAAGAAAATTATTCTGCATCTCTATGATTGGTTTACTTATCATTCTATGAAGTGGCCATGTCAATCATGCCGGTGGGTAGAACACTTAATTCTTGTAATGTCTCCCTGTTATTTCCCATGATTGCAATCTTTATCTGAAAAGAGAGTTTTTATATCTATATCCACTTAATCTTTTATTATCTATGTTTTTGCAACAAAGAATCTGTTGGGTATGCTAACGGGAGAAATTATATCTTCTCTTTGGTTGGAGCTTAGGGTTGTTTTCCTCTGCACCTAATATATTCTTCTGTCTATCTATTGCAGGTGGGGGCCACAACTTGAGCAAGCTACTTACAAGAATCGCCAGCGCCTCTACCTTTCTGAACAGGTAAGATCTTTTCCTAGTTTTTGACATTCTATTCTGGATTCAGTTCCTTATTAGAGTAGTATTGAGATTTGGATCTAATCTAATGATTAATTCTCTCATCGGTTCTATAATTAGGTTTAGTCAGGAAATGGAGAAGTTCGTTTCTGCAGATTGCATTTTATTAATTCTAGTTTGCAGAAACCCAGAGCTGAATGTTGTCTTTGCATAACATGTTGTTTTCTTAGATTTTATTCCTTTTTCTTATAATATAGGTGTAAGAAGTCTACCGTAGGATGAGATGAAAAGTTGAGAAACAGGAGCATGAATCAAAGTTTCAAAATTCATTAAGCACCTCTTTCTATTACCATCATAATATCTACCATGTTCTGCTATATGACATTGTGGTACCTGTTGCCTACGGATTTAGCATTAATCCACTCATGCTTAGATGGTAGAAAAAATTGTCAAGGGCCAAGGGATGACTATTTCCTTGATTTTTATATTTTTTATGAAAAGTTAATTGTTTCATATTTACTTGTGTCAGAAAACATCAGTAGGTTTTTTAGGACTATAACATAAGATTAGGAAATGATATTCTAATGTTTTGCTGTTCCTGTCAGACTGATGGTAGTGTTCCAAATACTCTTGTCATAGCAAACTGCGAAATTGTCAAACCTAGGGTTGCTGCAGCGGAGCATATATCACAGGTGATTCCCTAATGTAGAAGTGACCTTCTTGACTTCTTTACATTTACATTTATTTTCAATTTTTTTGACTTCTTCTTGGCTTTGGGTGCTACTTATCAGTTTAATGAAGAAGCTCGTTCACCTTTTGTAAAGAAGTTCAAAACAATCATACATCCAGGAGAGGTATAAACTTATCTAGCACTTCTCAATCTCTGTGAATCAAATACATGATTATCTTATCGTGTCTAATACAAATTCTGGTGTCTCAGTATTGAATATGGTGGTTTTGGTTATGAGCTTTTTATGATGCCATTCATTCAGATTTCTGATTTGTAGGTGGTATTCTTATATGTTTCAGTTGACATACCCAGCCATTCTACCTCTTTCTGTTACCTGCTAGCTACATGACATGCCATTAGTCCCTAGATCATGCTCCTCAACCAGGCCTCTAATGAAACCAACTAGAGAAAGGTTAATATCTAAAAAAGATAATGAGAAAAAGCCAGTTTTATATCTGAAAAGGATAATGAGCAATTTTAGGTTTGCACTATTCTCTTTCTCTTTCATATAACAGCTTTCTATAGGAGTATACTTGGAGAAACGAGATCATTTCATGTTTCATATTTGACATGTAAGGAAGCAGGTGCATTTTGGGTGGTGGAAGGAACAGAATACAGGTATTTCAGAGATCATAATAAACCCAAGATTTACTTTGGAACAGTGACTTTTTCTTTCTTCATTTTTGGTGTTTGCAGTCTAGTGTTTTTTGAATACCTGCTTTTATGTAGGAATCCACATTCTCCTTTTTGTACCGGTGATTATCATTAATTAAATGTCTTACTTCCGTTTCATGCCTATTCAAAGTTGATTTTATAAGAGACAAAGCATTTGCAACATTTGGTAGAATTGATTATTTGAATTTGCAGGTGAACCGAATTAGAGAACTACCACAGGACAGTAAGATTGTGGCAACACATACTGATAGTCCGGATGTAAGCTCTTTAGTTATCTATGAAAGTTCTGATTCTTTTGTTCCTTATCCTGGGTTTTAATTCTAAAAATCATGAAAGTTGAGAATGGGTTAAGTTTTACAAACCTTTCATCCAGGTGCTTATTTGGGATGTTGAGTCTCAGCCTAATCGTCATGCTGTTTTGGGGGCCACAGAATCTCGTCCAGATTTGGTATGTGGTTAACAAACTGTAAAAGCTCTTTCTTGTTGCCCGCAATCCACAGCTTGTTTAATGCACCTGCTTTGCTGTTGATTATCTTAGCCATATGGTGTTATTTTCAAACTTACGTTAATCGCTGATTAGCATGTTAAAGCCCGTTCTCGATTGCTGAAGCTTTTTTTAAGCAGTTGAAAAATAAGTGCTTTTAAAAAAATTGTACTTAAAATTAAAATAAAATTTTTATTTTTAACAATTTCAATAAGCAAAAGTTGTTTTAAAAATCATCCCTAGGGTAGCTTCTCAAACACAGAAGTGAATAAGCAGTTGAGAATAGCTTCTAGCTTAAAAAAGCTATAAGCAGCTTATTTTAAGCAATTGAGAACAGGCCCTAATTCCTTTAGTACTGGAAAGATGTTTGTTTTAATCGTCACTCTATTGCAATATTACATATTCCATATAGGAGTTATTTTCATGTTATTTGCCTATTATTTTTGGTTGGTTGATATCTTAACCACTGATGCCCTGCAGATACTGACTGGCCATCAAGATAATGCAGAGTTTGCACTTGCCATGTGTCCAACTGAGCCATTTGTGCTATCTGGAGGTTAGATACTTTTGAATGCTCTCCTCATTCAGAAGAATAAGTGGCAAAATTTCTGTATGGTCTAGTTGTTCGTAATAAAGGAGACATGATAACTCATATTCATTGTTATGATAATTTAGTTGGATAATAATCTCTTGGAAAACAACAAGGTAACTCTGGTGGGCTTTGTTGCCCTTGTTAATTTATTTTGTTTGTTCCTCCTCTTCTGCTGCCATTTTCCTTCTGAACTCAAACATTTTCGTCATATTTACTGCGGAACAATTTTTTGCAGGGAAAGACAAGTCAGTGGTTTTGTGGAGCATTCATGACCATTTCTCTTCCTTGGCAAGTGATCAGGCTACTTCAAAGTCTCCAGGATCTGGAACTTCCAACACTAAAACTCCCAAAGTTGATGAAGTTGATCCCAAGGCTAACAGCCCTACTGTTCATGCTCGGGGTGTTTTCCAGGGACATGAAGATACTGTTGAAGATGTTCAGTTTTGTCCTTCAAGGTAATTAGTATTGTTTTTTGTCAAAATAAAATTTTTATTTGGGACCACAAGATACAGTTTTGTGAATGGAAATGTTACTCCTCTTTTTTGCTTTAGACGAACTTCAGTTAGACATGGCAATATTTTAATTTTACAGTTTGATTAATGACACCTAAATAGTTCAAACTTTGTTGGCATTTCATGGAATGCGACAAAACTAGCTTTAGCATGATTTAAGATTCAACTTTTTTGACTTAAATTCTTTGGATGAAGTGCCCAGGAGTTCTGTAGTGTTGGTGATGATTCATGCCTAATACTCTGGGATGCAAGAACTGGTTCAGCTCCTGTTGTCAAGGTTATAAGTTTTTACTGTAGCAGATTCTAGTTTTCTTATTCTATACCGAGTAATGGACTGAGGTGATGCAATTAGGACTAATAGAAAGCGGCTCTAACTGTCTACTGTATGAAATCATGATTGCTGAGCTTAGCACATGACTTCTATGCCTAAAAGTTTATTTTATTGTTTCTGGAATTATTATTTTGGTAATGGAAGAGGGAGAATCATTACATAGTTTCGAAGATATATGCTAACACATGGAAAAACAGGTGGGTGTCATTGTTGTTTAAGGTTTTGTCCTTGCAGTCTTCCGACGCAACATTATCCTTAAAGTTGATTCTGGTGTAAATATAGGAGTACATGGAATGTTTGAGATATAATTGTTGGTAAGTTGAACATTTTTGTATTGGTGATTTCTTTATCGAGAAAAATAATCTGGGAAACTGCATCTGATGAAGGGATCTTGGTAATGGTATCGAGTTTTAATAAGGGACGATACATAGGTTGTGATGGTTGTACAAGCAGTGATAACTGAGAATATTGTTCATGGTTTTTATTCCCCTTTCTTATACCAATGGTTTTTTAGTTGAAAACAAGATGGCAGAAAATTCTTGGTTTCAGCAATATAAACATTAAGGCCCTAGCTGAGAGCTTTGTCTACTGAGAGAATACTAAGGAAAAGAATCTTGTGACCGAGAGAATAGTGGTGGAATGAGTCATGACCTTCTGTCATTATTTAGATGTGTGCATATTCTTTTGCTTTTGATTGCTTTGTTAGTTTCATTAATCTTTGTGCCTTTGGTTGCTCTCTTCCAGGTTGAAAAGGCTCACAGTGCTGATCTTCACTGTGTTGATTGGAATCCTCATGATGTAAATCTTATTCTAACAGGGTAATTCGTGCTCCCAAAGTCATTATATTGTATTTTGTGTTTGGTCCTGCATATTTAAATGAAGAACTTCAAGACACATGCTTACTTTTGTGCTCTTGAAGTTTTAATGCCTATTTCCTTGAATCTTTTGTCCTGGAATTCTCTTTGTCTCCATCAGGTCAGCTGATAACTCTGTCCGGATGTTTGACTGCCGGAGTCTCTCTTCAGGTGGAGTTGGATCCCCTATCCACACTTTCGAAGGTCATAGTGCTGCTGTATTATGTGTACAGGTATTAGAGTACCTTGAGAGTGTGTGTGTGTGTGTGTGTTTGTTTTATTTTTTAAACTTAAGCATTGGAAGCTGAAAATTCCATCATTAACTTAGAACAAAGAACTGACCGAATAGCTCATTTATCTGGATGCAGTGGTCTCCGGACAAGTCATCTGTCTTTGGAAGTTCTGCAGAAGATGGCATCTTGAACCTTTGGGATTATGAGAAGGTAGGGTTACCATCTTTACATGTTTGCATACTGTCTCTTTTAGTCATAGATTAGGATTTTTGTAGTTGACGGTCATCAAGTTGCAGCAGCACCAAAATTTGCAAGCATGAATCAATGCAGCTCTGTTTGGACTTGGAGATTGGAACAGAAAGTTCTTTTGTATCATAATATGAAATCAATTAATTGGAAGGTAGTTCTGGCTGTTAATATCTTTAGGAGGTTCTTTTTATAACCATTTATGCCTATTGATGCTTTACCACGCAAATAGGAAAATAGGAAGCTGAATCTGGAATAAACCTCCAAAAGTAGCTTTGTGTTATGACATTTCAGCATTCGTTTTCCTGTTAAATTTACCTTGGACTGGTAATTTTGATTATCTACAGTGAGCATAAACTATACTAGCATTTTTGTTGACTGGAATAGGTATTATCTGGAGTGACTACAATCTATAATGTGCTCTTTTACCAATTCTGCAAAAGCAAACAATTAAATTTGATGGATTTTTTAGAAATGTTATGGTAAATCTTGTACTTCATGTTCATATTTTTCTCACTTTCTCTCTTCATATTTCTATCACAAATGTTGACCGGGAAATTATTCATGCATTTACAAGCATTTCTCAGTTGGTATGATTCATAGCCTTAATTCTAAGCCCTTTTTAAACTTGCATAACACCTGTGCTTTATAATTTCCAATGCTGTAACTTTGATGAAGTTAATCTTTTACCAGATTGGAAAGCAGGATCAAACTGGAAAAGAAGCTCCAAATTCTTCTTCCGCCTTGTTTTTCCGGCATGCTGGGCACCGGTAACTGTCTCAGTTTTTCTTCTCTCTCCGTCATTGACAAAAATCTGCATACTATCCTCCTGTTCGTCTTGGTGATTTTTGGTTTGCACCTCGTTTTATCCCCTCTTCTCTTGGTTCCAGGAATCATTCTTAAAGATACATTATACATGTTTAAAAACTATAGTGAAGTGTTAATTCATTTGTTGCCAGTTTATTACATCTCGGACTGTGATTGTCTCTGAATAGGGATAAGGTCGTTGATTTCCATTGGAATGCATCAGATCCATGGACCATTGTTAGTGTCTCTGATGATGGTGAGAGTACTGGTGGTGGTGGCACGCTACAGGTAGTGGCAAATTTTCCTTGTCTTTCTGTATTGGTTTTTTACTTTGACCTGCTTATGAGATCAAAATTGCATCTTGGTTCAGTGGACAAAGAGAAAAAGAAGAGAAAGGCATAGCATACAGTAGTATTTGAAGACTTTGTCATTAATCTGGCTGTTCTGTGATATGTTTAAGTGGCAAGTCATGGGTCGCATGTAGACTGGACAAGGACGCTGAGTAGTAGGAGGAGTTCAGTTATGGAAGCTTAAAATATGTGTATTAATGCGTATGCTGCTAGGATCTTGGGAGATTGCATTAGTACCCAGTGTTTGCGGTTTCTTTGCCCTGCAAGTTTTTGGCATATTGCTCCCTGCTCTTAGAGTAACCTAGACTTGTCACGAAAAGTTGGTATTATTAGCTTTTACTTCAATGGAAAACCTTTATGGTAGTCCCTTATTCTCTGTCAATCCCAGAAGCTTGATGGCCCTATCTAATTACCCTGGACTTGGATTCTGTTAATTGCCATCTTGCCTTGCACGCCATGTTTAGATATTAATGGCATGTATTTGTTGCTGCAGATATGGCGAATGATCGACTTGATTTACCGGCCCGAAGAGGAGGTTCTCGAAGAGCTGGACAAGTTCAAATCTCATTTACAAACATGTACTCCTTAGTTTGCCAGTACAAAGCTCACTTGGCCATAGCCTTCAAATAGTCAAGTTTGTCTCAATGTTTTGTCTTCCTGTATTTTATATGCTTCCATCTTCTCTACTGCTTGACCCTGGAGTTAGCAAATGGCAGTTTGAAAGTTTGTTATGTGCCTTTTTGTGAACTGTTATTCTCTCGTTTCAAAATATAAATATTTTTAAATATTTTTATTTTTAATTAATTTTATTAATATAATAAAAGATGACAAATTTATATTTATATTAAAGATAATTTTAAAAATATAATTTGTAAAAAATATTAAATATTTTAAAAATAAAAAGTTAGTTAAAAAAATTATATTTATATTTATATTTTGAAACAAGGGAATTTTGTTATTGGAAACTCCAACATAAGTGGATGACAAAACCGGATTTTCATCCCCTGCCCCCGGTCCCCCGTTTTTTGGGTCTCGACAAAATCATGTTAACAGATTGGCGCGAATGTTTTGGCACCTTACGGTGATCAATGGTCTGGCTGATTACAATTTTCCTTTCCTCTACCTAAATTCTAATCCGATTCTCCGGTTTGGGCTATCATGATAATTTTAAGATAATGACAATGCTTTTTATCTGGGGGGGAGAAAAGCTGGGTTCTATCTCTTCTGTCCAAACTTGAATTTATCTTGAAAATTAAAAGGAAAAAGAACCACCAGTACACCATTACCTTTTTTTTTTCCTTTTTTTTCCTTTTTTTTTTAATGAATACCATGAAATTTTTGTGCAATGGATACTACAATACTAGAGGGTCCTTTTGAATCGTATTAAACTGAATATTCTTTTTCCCTTTAGTTTTGTTGGCGGTATTGATACGAAATAATAGCATTTTATTTTATTATTTTTTTGGACAATTAATTCCATATTCATTTCCCAATTAACAAGTATAATATCACTTCCCCCCACCCGCCCCCCAAAAAATACAAGCCTTCAAAATAATAATTCAATAATTAGTACCTGGATTGTAATTTAATAATTAAAAAAGACGAGGTTACACTTCCAATTAATTAAATATTAAATTTGATATAGAATAATGCTTATAATTGCATGTATATACACATGCATATATATTTAATTTGAAAAATAATGAATAATGGCTATACAATTACGCACAATAATACATAAATTAAATATTAAAAAAATCTAATTATGACTATTAATAAAAGTGATAAGTTATCATGGTTTTAATGTGGTAAAGAAGTAAAATCTAATTATTGCTCATTAAAGACAATTTTGATAATCAGCCTTCGTAATTCTTTAAACAAAAAAATATTATTTTCTATTGTAAAAAAAATAAAATTAAAAATTTATATTAAAATTTTTTATTGCATGCTTCGACGTAAATTAATACAAATAAAATATACTCTATATGATAATTTAAATATATCATAAATTTTACAAAATTTATCACCTTATATAACAGGAAAGAACAGTAAAGAAATTCAAATTTTAAATTACCTTTACACATCTTTTAAAAAAATCCTTTATATTGTACTCTTTTCGGTCTACTCTCTTGAGAAAATGCTGTTCGTTTTAACAAATAATAGAACAATCGAAATGATGGAAAAGAGAAAAACTTATTGATGACGTGGGACGGTGGTTCATGGACGCAACGATTCGCTATAATAAAATCCCCCCAGGGACGTCGACCCAGTAATTGCTCTCTCTTCTCTCCTCTTCTCTTCGTGTGAATTCTCGAATCGGAAAATGGGTCGTCGAAGCCCGGTTCGAGCCACTGCTTTCCTCCTTGCAGTCGTCTTCTTGATCTCTTCTGCGCACTCTTTCTATCTCCCTGGCGTTGCTCCTCGCGATTTTCAGACGGTATACTTCTCGCTCTATCTCGTCATACACTCTCTTATCTCCCCCGTCTTCGAGACAGACTCTTAAACGTTTGTCTTTTCTTGGTCATATAGTATCCTCATTTGATCTTCTGATCGCACAGGCAATCAGTGGAAATTTTCTTGGCTTATTTTGTGAAAAATTAGTAAGCTAAGCAGATACTATCTTAATTGGTGAGTGAGGTTGCGATCAATTATAGCCCAGATCTAGGGTTCGGATTTTGTGCAACTGAATTCTGTCCTGATCTTGGGTTTTGATTATACTGCGGGAAGCAATCTTTGGGTTTCATATCATCTTTATACTAATTGCATAACAATTGTTGGGCGACTAATGTGAGATTGGTTACTGGTTTACGATTACCTTATCCTTAAATTGTATGGAATGTAGATATTCCTTTCATTGAGCCTTTTTTTCCCCTTGTCTATGTGTCAGTTGCTGCTTTTATATGATCTACATAAGTATCCCTGCTGGGCAGTGTTAGATGCCACATTTCAGTAGCCTGACGGATTATAGTTGTGCTTTACCTTCGAAAGTAAAGGGTAGCATCAGTTCTTTAAGTTTTTTGAATTATGAGAAACTGAAAGAAAAATGTATAGAAGTTCCTCTCTTTTTGTTTTTTTAGTATAGGGAAATGCTACATTGAATTGCTATTGAGGTTTTGGTTGACTGGCAGAAGTTATAAGCTACCATGTCGGTCCTCTGTTCTTTGATGATTTGAACTTACATGGCAGTACTTTCTCTTTGGTGTTTGTCTTCCTCCATGAGCAGAATGATCCACTCTATGTTAAAGTGAACAAGCTTTCATCTACAAAGACACAGCTGCCTTATGACTACTATTACTTGAAGTATTGCAAGCCTGCAAAAATTGAAAACAGTGCAGAAAATTTGGGTGAGGTCCTTCGAGGTGACCGCATTGAGAACTCAGTCTATACGGTAAGCATCTATATCTTTTTCATGACCATCCATTTTACACTAAGAACGGATCTATTTGTGTTTTCTTGTAAACCTAATGTGGATTTTTATTTTATTTTATTTTTTGATAAAACCAGTTCAACATGAGGAATGAGATGCCATGTAAAGTGGCATGTCGAGTAAAGCTTGATGCTGTAGCTGCTAAGAACTTCAAAGAAAAAATTGATGATGAATACAGGGTCAATATGTAAGTTTCTTTTGCAATGCTCCTATATCGCAAGTTCTTGACAAAGGTTCCTTTTTAACTCTGTACTTTTCCATTTTACTTCGACCTCCACATATTGCCATTGTGCTTAACTTAAAAATGTAATTCTTTTCTTAGTTTTGATTTTTAAAATGGAAATGCAGGATTCTTGATAATCTTCCAGTTGCTGTTATTAGACAACGGCGCGATGGAAGTCAGTCAACCACATATGAACACGGTTTTCGTGTTGGCTTCAAGGGAAATTATGCAGGGGTTAGTTGCAGCAGGCTGGTTCCCAACTTATTTAAGCTTATGTGTCAGAAATTATCATAAAATTTTGTGCACTTTCTTGCATATGCAGAGCAAAGAAGAGAAGTATTTTATCCATAATCACTTGAGCTTTAAAGTCATGTATCATAAGGATCCAGAAACAGACTCTGCTCGCATAGTTGGGTTTGAAGTCAGCCCTAACAGGTGTATCCTTATTTACACCCCCCCCCCCCCTTCCCGGTCGTCTCTCTCTTTTGCAGTAACCTTGAAAAGTTGACTGACGTGAATGGTAGGGGTTTTGCTCTTTTATAATTTTTTAACTGGTCTTTTTCTTGCTGATTATGTTGCACAGCATTAATCATGAGTACAAGGAGTGGGATGACAAGAACCCTCAAGTGACAACATGCAACCAGAACACTAAGAATTTAGTTCAAGGAAGCACCGTGCCACAGGAAGTAGATACAGATAAGGAGGTGGTTTTCACTTATGATGTTACTTTCCAGGTCTGTTCTAGTGAAATTCAGTTTATCCAGCTTTTCTGATTTACTTTTGTCTAATCCTCCCGATCTGCTGCCTTTTGGTTACCTCCTGTCTTTCAGAAAAGTGATATAAAGTGGGCATCTCGGTGGGATACCTACCTTCTCATGAATGACGACCAGATCCATTGGTTTTCTATAATAAATTCGTTGATGATTGTCCTCTTTCTTTCTGGAATGGTTGCTATGATCATGATGAGAACTCTTTATAGAGATATTGCAAACTATAATCAGTTGGAAACACAAGATGAGGCCCAGGAAGAAACTGGCTGGAAACTTGTTCATGGAGATGTTTTCCGGACACCTATCAATTCTGGTTTGCTTTGTGTTTATGTGGGAACTGGTGTTCAGGTCTTTGGGATGACACTTGTGACGATGTTATTTGCACTGTTGGGTTTCTTATCACCATCCAATCGGGGTGGACTTATGACAGCTATGGTTCTCCTCTGGGTTTTTATGGGCTTATTTGCTGGCTATTCCTCAGCTCGCTTATACAAAATGTTTAAGGGCACAGAGTGGAAAAGGAACACCCTGAAAACTGCTTTTATGTTTCCTGGTATTCTTTTTGCAATCTTCTTTGTTCTGAACACTCTCATCTGGGAGGAGAAATCTTCTGGAGCTATTCCCTTTGGCACCATGTTTGCTCTTGTGGGCTTATGGTTTGGAATATCAGTACCACTGGTTTTTGTCGGTAGCTATTTGGGTTTTAAGAAACCAGCTATTGAAGATCCTGTGAAGACAAACAAGATACCACGACAAATACCTGAACAGTCATGGTACATGAAGCCGATATTCTCAATTCTTATTGGAGGGATACTTCCTTTTGGGGCTGTTTTCATTGAGCTGTTCTTCATCTTGACTTCCATATGGCTGAACCAGTTTTACTATATCTTCGGCTTCCTATTCATTGTTTTCGTGATCTTAATAATCACATGTGCAGAGATAACTATTGTTCTCTGCTACTTCCAGTTGTGCAGTGAAGACTATCACTGGTGGTGGAGGGCTTACCTGACTGCTGGCTCCTCTGCTTTGTACCTGTTCCTTTATTCTGTTTTCTACTTCTTCACCAAGTTGGAAATCACTAAGCTGGTTTCGGGTATTTTGTACTTCGGTTACATGTTAATAGCGTCATATGCCTTCTTTGTATTGACTGGAGCAATTGGTTTCTATGCCTGCTTTTGGTTTGTGAGGAAGATCTACTCTTCTGTGAAAATTGACTGATGTAATAGCTCAGAGCGGTTGGCATACCTAAGTTTTAATATGGTAAGAATACCTTGAACGGAAAAAATTGAGAATTGTAGGACGCCGGAAGGTGTCAGTGTGATCTGCAGGATAAGGAGCCACAAAATCTGGAAAGTTTTCCACCCTGCAAGGTTTTTAGTCTTTCTGGCAATAGCATTAGGTCTCTTTGTATGTGTTCTCATTTCATCTCTTTTACGCCATTGTTAGTGAAAACTGTACTATTTTGTAGTATGTCTAGCCAGAATTCTTAGTTCCCATTTAGCTTTCATAGTAAATTTTGCTGGCACCATTCCTATTGTGGTTTCATCATTTGATGGTCATTTTAAATACCTCAGTGCTCATAATTTCTCTTTTGAATACTATTTCAGTCACAAGAGAGATTACATTGGTGGTCGCAGAAATGTTTCATGGGTAGTAGATTCAATTAGGTAGTGACCAAAGAGCGCGAGCTAACCTTTAATCAGATTTGCCTTGAGGAGTGTATAGGGAAGAATATTAAGGGATACCCGGAAAGCAAGTCCAGGTGTTTGGGCTTATCTTCTTGAATTGCTGGATAAAACCGGTATCTTGCTTGGTAAGGAGGAAAGAATCAAGCGGGTTACCGGGGCTATAAAGGTTCTGTTTGTGTGCTTGCCTTCGGCTAAATTATGGCTTCCCATGAATCTACGGAACGAGAAGCTGACAGTTGTTACTGGATGGGCTACGAGCAGAAAAGAGCATGTTTTCTTCATCTTCAAGCATGCTTATTTGTGAGACTTTTCTCAATGCGCTAAACCTCTTCACGTGGAGGAGCCGGTAACCATTGAATTAATAGCTAACCGACCCTGTCTCCAACCTTTACTCGCCGATAATTGCGTCTCTGTACTTGCCTAGAGAGAAGAGGAAAAGAAGACTGACTGGGGCACGAACTTTTACAATCATTTACCAGAGAAGACGGGGTGTAGGATGTTGATTAGGATAATCTTAGTGAGGAATGCAAACGTTACAAGTCCTGTTTGGAGATTGAAGATATCAAAGTAATCTTCAGGGACATATTGATGCTACCTTGAGGATACATCACTATGAATGAAAATAGATCAATCCAACAAAAGAGAACCAAATGGGAGCCAGCATCATTAGCCAAAAGGGAACTCGTGCTTAAACAGAACATGTTTGCTCTGTGTCAGATGGATTAGCTGCCATGCCCAATCTCAAATGCAATTGGAAGGCTATTGATGATTTCTCCTCTCAAAAGCAACCCCAGAAGTAGCACAAGCAGCTATAAAAATCCTGCGGCGTGCATAACTTGGGAGCCTGATATACAGACTGCCACTAGCGCGGCAAGCTAACAGTTGGAAATTGACATCCTTAAACTCATGACTTAGATTTTCCATTTCTCTGCCTGCATACGAAAATTCTATGTTAAGCTAGTAGTCGTAGAAAAAGCAACAGCTACATTCTGTTAGAAAAGACTAACCAAAATGCGTCCTTCTTTTCTTGTGCTAACAGCTCTTCAAAAGAAATATCATCAACCTCATTCTCTATGCCCTCTGCTTGTTCGCAGGATTTGGCTTTCATTTCCATGCAGGAACCAAGTTCAAGCATCTACGATGTAGGGGAGAGTGAAAGATGGGGGTTAAGAATTCACCAAAAAGAACTTCGCTCTAAGATGTTTGTTTTATGCACCTTATAAGATGTATATGACGGGGAGCAAAAAGGAGCAGAAATCAAATTCTTAACATTTCCCAGCTAAAATAGTATAAGTGGAGAATTACATGAACCCCATGCAAACTTAAGATTTCGTGTTATTAATAATCACTATACCTTCTTGTAAGCTGGCGAGAGCTTAAGCTGTTGCTGGAGCCAATTATATACAAAAGCATCCTCTTCTAATCTTTTCTGTTCTAATTCTAGCTTGTAAATCTGCACGGTTAGAGCATTATTATACATTTGCAAGCCCAAAATTCAACAAGTCTGCCAAATTGGCTAAATACTCTCACTCATGCGGTATACCTGTTGACGTAGCCTGTCGAAAGAAGACCTATCTGCCTTTAGCAATAAAGCCTTTGTGATTGTGAATTTCCGCTGTATAACTTCTGATCTGTTCAAAACAGAGATATGTTCTTATGAAGAAAGACGACTACTGCAAGTCTTGCCAATAGATTAACTTAGATCTGAGTTAGACACCTAAATTATATATTTCCGGACAAACCTGTGTTGTAGCTCTTTCTTTGACTCAACCAAGCAATTAACAAACTGTCCCACCTACATTAGATAATTATTAGAAAAGACTGATGGGAAAATCAGATCTTTTTAATGATAGGGCAAATGTATGAGAAAGAAGCAGAAGAGATCACAGTTTTTGCATTGCAATAATTAGATTTCAGATGAAATTCTAGTTCTATATAGTCTATTTGGTTTACAAAAGGCAAGGGAGAAGTATATAAACACACGCATAGAAGCGTCCAAGGAAATGGGCAGCTCAATCACCTTCCACACATATATTTGAGCTACAAAGTTACGTGCACAACAATTAATGTGGTTGAGTACTTATGCCGGTAACGAACATGAGAAACTACAAATTGTGAGAAACCCCAAGGATTTGAACCATAAGAATATATCCAAAATCCCCAATATCCTCAACACCAGGAGGCTCATTAAGCAGAAAAGATCCTCTCCCGGGGAATAAAGATTAAAGTAAGAGACATGATGATACAACGGCATGCATAGCATACCAGTGTCTTAGTTATGGGATCAAAGAGCCCAACTCTTAGTTACCAATCTTAAGCAGCAACATTATGGCACAGAGGATAGCCAGAAAATGTTTTTGAGGATTTATGACCATTGTTAACAATCATCGCTTGGTTCATAACATGAGGAGCATGTACATGGTTGCAGAAGTCAGCATGTTCAAGTTCTGCTGGACATTTGAAGAATGTCTGGCACAGAGATTGAAACTAGCCTCAACTGTTCCTGGGTGGTTATTTTGATTTGACTAAAGATTGATGGACCATAAATGCCTAACTCTTCCATCTTGAAGTTTCTTTGGCTACTTAGAATCAGTTTGAAGAATATTTAAGCAGAAGAGGAAAATCCTATGCTACACAGGGCTACTTGTATTATATAATCAAGTTCAGACGGTAACAAACAATGATGAAAGGTGGTTGCTAATTTGAATTGTGTATTTTACATCTTGGCCCGCTAGTTGGACTGCAGATATACAGATAAGGAAAAATACAACAAATTATATAAATCAATCAAACAAATTAGTCAAAAAAGAAATATATAACAATACAGAAAAGCGGACCAAAAGAACTGCAGTTTATAAAGGATCTGAAATTCAATCTTTCGTTTGGAAAAATCAAAAGGAAACCTGTGCCAGGGTCAAGCCACTGGACTCGTGGGACTTGACAAGCTGATCATACTGTTGCTTGATCTTCCTTTGCGTGCCACTGGTCGACGTCGTAAACGGGTACAGACACACCAACTCTTCCTTCTTCTCCTTCTTTCCCTCCTCTTCACCGCATCTATTCGGGTCGGGTCTCTTCTTTTTCCCTTTCTTCTTCCTCTTCTTCTTTTTCCCCTCCTCTTCCTCATTCCCCGCCCGGTCTCCCTCCAAGTACGTATCCTTTTTGCCGCTAGCATCATCATCTCTGAACAACTCGGCCCACCTGGGTGAATCAGACGGCAACATATCCAGTAAATGCGAATGGGACAATAGGCTCGGGTTGGATCCGGAGGTATGTTGTACATCAGTTTGAGTATTCTTTTCATTATCTACAGAAGTTTCAGATGGAGATGTAGCGTTTTCACTATTAACACAAGTAATTGTTTTATGGGTTTCCTGTTTTTCCTGTCCATGGTGGCGATGATGGTGGAGGTTGCTGCGTCTTTTGGAGTAAAGGGAGAAAACGAGAATGGAGATAGACAAGAGGGAGAGAGTGAAAAAGAATACAAGAAGGAACATGGTTTGACGAATGCGAGAGTGAGGGGAGCAGTAGCTCACTGAAAAAGGTGGCGGCAAGCTCTTATAAGAGGAAAAGATGAAGGAGAAAAGGAGGGGCAGTGAAGGAGACGCCGCCATGGCAATGAGAACGCGTCATTTGCAGATGAGAGAGATACAGATACTACTCAGAATTGGATATGTATTGATGAGATACGACTTTGGAAGCAAACAAAACTCAGTCTGAGTGGCAAAATGTTCTTTTTGTTGTGCATTTTCATTTTTGTCCCTCCATCTTTTTCAACAATGTCCACTAACTTTATTTTTTGAAAATTAGAGTCACAAAATAACCAAGCAGATTACATTTATAAATGCTTGTGGTATTATTTTTTGACCTTTAAATTTCACATTTTACATTATAATTGGAGTGATATAAAAGAAACACTTTGGAAAGGGTAAAATAGTAATTATCTAATAGGGTAAAATAAATATTAATTTTTTATATTATAAGGGAGAGATATTTACTAGTTATTGATTCTTGTGATCTTCGATAATAATATGACTTTTCTTTGGATCTTCTTGATGAAAGAAAGGATAGAAGTTCAATTCATATTTTTATCCTCCATATTACTTTTATTTTTTTATTTTTTAAAAAATATTGTGTTCTAAAAGAAACTAATTCGGAGTAAACAACAAGTCGAGTATTTAAAATTGTATTACTTTTTTCTTACTTTTACATTTAGACATTAAAGAATAAAAAATTTAAAATTTTAACTTATTAAAACCTTCTTATTTTTTTATATTTGAATAATAACATATTTTTTGATTTCTTTTAACTTACTAAGTCTCATTCTTTTGTGTTTGAAAATTGAAGGATCTTTTAAGTATGAATATTTTAGAGCCTCCTTTTTTTTTAAATCTTCTTAAGTCATTATAGCTTTTTGCTTTATTGAATCTTTTTCAAAAAATAAAATATAGGAATTAAATAAGTTACAAAATAAATAAGAAGTGTTGAAATGTTAAAATATAAAAAATATAGGGACTTAATAAATTTTAAAAAATTGAAAAGATTCTTTAATATCCAAATATTAAAACAAGAGTGACTTAATAGGTTAAAAAAATTTGAGAGACCCTTAAGTGTTCAAATATAAGTACAATAGGGATTTAACAAGTTAAAAAAATAAAAAAATATTTTAGTGTCTAAATAAAAAAAGAGGATTTAAATTGTCAAAATTTTCTTTTAGGATATTATATATATATATATATATGTATAGTCACAAAATTTTATCAACTATTAAATAATATATCTTATATAAACACACACAAGAGTATATTGATTATACATAACAAGTATATATTTATAAGATTATACTACAATTAGTCTTTTAATGAAGTACTTGTCTTATGCATACATGTAAAAGTATATATAATATATAACTAGGATTGGATAAAATTATATAATATGTGTGTGTATATTTATTTTCATGGATACATATACATGTCTTCGTATATATTACTTAAACGTATATATAAGAATGCATATATATTAAAAATATATAATTATATATATTAGATATAGTTTTATAAATATATAAGATATATTTTAATATTTATATTATATATATTCTTCTAATATTATTATTTTAAAAATTAAAAATATTTAAATTGTTTTTTTAAAAAATATTATATAATATAAATCATAATTTTAATTAGAAATAACTGAAAAAAAAAAAAAGATGGGAATAGACAAAAAAAAAGTAGGGACAGGCAGGGCATGGGAGAGGGGCGTATCGGGAACAACGTCACTCCTTTTCTGTCTCATTTCCAGTGGCGGGAAAGATTTTTCTCCCCGTCTTCGTCCCAAGTCTCTAGTTTGGACGGGCCCGGTTTAACCGGGATACTTCCATCCCTGGTCCTAGCTAGCTTGTGGGCTGTAAGCCAACCTTGCAGCCAGCCCATCCATCTTCGGCGAAGCTACTTAACACAATGATTTTCTTTTCTGAGATATAATAATAAGGCAATTATTCGATAATTGTAACTGTAGAAGGTTTAATGCATGCATTTTTTTAATATTTCTCAACTACTTTAGAGAGATAGCGTACATGTCTAGAATAGTATTTTTCTGGTTAGCTATATTAAAAAAATAATTTAATAATTATATTTATAAAATAAATAAAATGTTTATTAATAAACATACTGTAAATATAATTAATAATTATATATATATATTTAATATTTATTTTAAATAATTTGAATTTTAAAATTTTTAACATTTATAACGTCTGATAAATTTTAATGGAAGAATAATTTATTACAAGAATTCACAATATAACTAGAAGTCTTAAACGCATCTTCAAAGATCTTTATGTTAATATATTGAAATGAAAAAAGAGCAATTATCATGAAAGGACACATACCAAAAGAATAATAATAATAAAAAAAAGATATTAGTCCGAAATAAGTCGTGACTTTTCTTTTCATTTTGTGAAAGACATGTAGCACACACACGATAGATTCCGTTTATATAAAAGGAAATTGCAAAATACACGAATAAATTCTCAATCAAGAAGCCTATTGATTTCCCAATTTTAGGCGCGCTTGGGGCTTTTGTCCACCGTCGGCTTTGGAGACCGGAAGAACAAAGGTACGCATCTCGTGGTCGTGGCGGCTTTGTCTTTCTCTCTTCTCTTATACAAGCATCGCCTTTCTTCCAGATCTGTATTAGGTTTTTTCTTTCCCTATATATATTTTTTTGGGTTCTTCCCTTAGATATCATCTTAGAAACAGTATTTGTTGCTTATTTTAATTGATTATTAATTTCTCGTAGGTTTGACATCTAACGTGAAAACAACGCACTTCCTGAATTAAGTCAGCAGCTTTTGTGTATGGAAATATATATATATTTTTTTTTTGGAAAGGGTTGAGAAATATTCATGTTACTAGAATTATTGTTGTTCTACTTTTGTGATTGGAGTTTTAGCCGTTTTCCTCGTCATAAATTTCGACCAAATATATGTTAATCATCAATCAATATTTTTTTTTGTAATTTTTAAATATTCTGGGCTTCACCTTCTCCTGTTGAGGTGCTCAGAACTAGTAATGCAAATCAAAAGCAACAGAAGATCTTCTTCTGCTGACATCTGCACCCTGACCTTTTTCACCCTCTTTGATATTGAATCCGGTTAAAGTCGTATTCTGTTCGTTGGGTTGTTTTGTTTGGATTTTGGAGAACCTAATGCATATTGTTCCCGTGATATCTTGAAATTTGCTATTGTAGTTACTGATTGCAGTCTTTAGAGTTTCAATTCGCGATGCTGGGAGTTATAAGGCGCCAGGTTGCTTCTAGCGCTTCTTCTGCGTTGGTATTGCATCTAACTGACTTTGATTGTTGATGCATCTGTCAATTGATATGAGTGCCTCAGTTGTGATAGTGGTAATAAATTAGTACTGTTTGCTTTGGAATAGATTCGAAGGAAATCATTTCATACATATCGGGCTTTGCCTGCAGCGTGCTCCACTGTGGGAGAAGAGGTAATTAGTTCGTTTTTTCTGTTGGAAAATGCCTTTATTAGCTCAAATTTTCCATTGGCATGTGGGATTTATTAATTTATGAGAAGTTGAGTCTTGCTCTTTTTCATTAATAGTGGAACTTGGTGACTATTAGGAAATGATTGAGGTAGGTTTCTTGGCGAATGGGCTTTATGTCGGGTTAAAAACAAGTTAGTATCACAGAATGTGGGACTTAGTTTGCAAATCTAGATGAAGATCCAGAATTTATGAAATACTAGAAAAATTTTGGTTCTAAAGTTCAATGGTCTTCTCTAATTTTTAATTTTAAAGTTTTGCCTTCCACTTAGGATTTCATGATCTCTTCATTGAGCTAATACTGACTTCTTAACATGCCCTACCATTTTTACTTTACTCATTTACTTTTTGTTTAAATTTATAGTTATAGTTATTTGCTACAACCACCTGTGCGTTTATCACACTGTTTCCCTGTGTTCCCGATTAAATATAATAAGTTCAAATTGCCAGAAATATTTTTTATGCCAAGAAATGTTAAATTCCTTGTCTCTGTGTTGCAAGAACAACTTTTTATTAGCTGCCGGTTGGATTGTTGAAGATGACCTTGCTTCTGCAAATCTTTTCCATCATCTCTTTGATCTTGTGAATGTTTTCTTCTGAGAGGTTTAAGTTCTGTTTTTGACCGTATGAACAGATCTTACTTCATCCAAGGTGGACACATGCTCGGAATTTCTCTTACCAGATTTTACCTGGTAATCATTGGATGTCCACTTTGTAAATTCCTTCTAATGCTTACCTTTCATATATGAATATATTTGTCATGACTTCGTTTAACTATTTTCTATCTCTTTTTGCTGTAGGAAGCTCAACAAGTACAAGGTTAGTGATTCATTCCCTTTTCCTTTATCTGCCTTTTTGACTTCCACATGATACGTTCAGTTACTGCTTTTCTAGTTATCTGATTATATAATCTTGATTTTGAATCTTAAATAGCAATTGTGAAGGAAATACTAGTATGCCATTATATATTCTCGTCTCTTGTATGCTAAGTAGCAATTTGAAGGAAATTCAATGGGGTCAAGGTGCATATTGCCTGATTTTGGTTGAGTCTTTTGGGAACTGCATTTTTAAATGGATATGTGGTTTACCCCTTATTTATTGTCAAAGAGGGTATGATAAACACATACGGTAGGATGGAGACCGTTCTGGTGTAATACTTCGGCCAGTGGATATAATCTGAATTGATTCGCTGAAATTGGATTATCTTTTCTGAAATGGAATTTGATTCCTATTTACCCTTCGTATTGAAAAAACCAACCCAAAATTCTATTGTTTTCTTGTGCATAAGCATTTGGCTTAAGCTGTTTATCAGTTAAACTTGTTTGCTTTTTTTAATACTACTAATCTATATCCATTTGTGCAATTAAACAATGAGAAAGGGTGAAAGCAACGATTTCACCGGCCTTGATTGTTTTATAAAACCAGCCTTGATTGTTTTATAAATTATCTGTGATATATTTGGTTTAATATCAATATATATCTTTTCTATATGCAGGCAAAGTAAGGTGTTGCTATCCTATACCTGCGTGCAATTGGGGAACAGGCCATTTTGTTCGAAAAGTGGTATGATATAGTGGTTTGTTCCCTTATTCTGTGCTCAACATGTACTTCTGTGTGAGAAATGTAAGTTGTACTTGCTACACTAGGAAGATTTTAGGAATGTTTGGCTACTTGATACATTTGGAAGATTTTAGGCAATGACGTAGGAGAACTTTAATCTTTGCCTTTGGTAATTTATATCATCTATACGTTATCTTTATCCATATAGGTCTTTATATTCCCTGCTTCATGTGAGTCTTTCTTTGCATAGTAATTTTCTGGATATTGAAAAAAGAAAAAAGGAAAAAGAAAGGGACAGTGGAGTGCACAAGAAGAAAGCACTGTCTTAACTTCACATTTTCTTTAAGTATGTGCAAAGGCATCGTATATGAACTTGATTCAGGTTAAGAGTGCTTCCCAAAATTGAAGTATGTAATCTGTTAAAAGGAGGACTACTGTCTGAAGCTCTTTTGACTTGTTATATTGTTCACAGAAAAATATTATTGATTCTTGGCACAGCTGTTAACATAGTTTTTAGAAACTGTTATGCATGTATAATTCCTATTATATGTGGTTAAAACTTGGAATAAAGCATCTGTATAATAGAGATAGATGTGGATGCACAGACAGAATTTGACGTGCTATTGATAGTTATGTTATTTTTTGTTGTCTACTTGTTCGTGCTGAAGGTGATCTGGTTGATGCTGTTGTGCCTTTTATGGGTGAATCAATATCTGATGGCACATTAGCGACATTCTTGAAGAGTATGCTTCCTCTCTATCTTTAAACATTAGCGACATTCATTCTTGAAGAGAATGAATGATCATTCATTCTGTCTGCCTTTTGACTTGTATCTCCAACTTATTATGTATATTTGGTAACCAGAGCCTGGTGACAGAGTAGAAGTTGATGAGCCCATTGCCCAAATTGAAACAGATAAGGTATTTAATGAATTCATCACTTATGCTGCCTTTCTAGTATCCTTTTGGATTGATACTCCTAACTTGATTCATTTTCAATAGGTCACCATTGATGTTTCTAGCCCTGAAGCAGGTGTTATCCAAGAGGTCTAATATCAAGAATTCTACTTTCTTCCTAAATAATTTTCACCAATTAATAAATTCTCTTTCAGTTGTTCCTTTCTAATTCTTGGACTTGTTAAAACTAGTTTGTAGCCATAGAAGGAGATACTGTGGAACCTGGCACTAAGATTGCTATCATTTCAAAATCTGCTGAAGGTGCTTCTCATGTTGCTCCATCAGAGAAGCCTTCTGAAAAAGCTCAACCTCCACCTGCTGGAGAAAGAAAAGCAGAGCCACCAAAGGCTAAAGTTGAATCTCCTGCAGAAACTAAGGTGGAGAAAACAAAGCCTAGAGTGGAGGCTTCACCACCTCCTCCTAGACGTTCTGCTACAGAACCCCAGCTTCCTCCAAAAGAAAGGGAAAGACGAGTAAGTTTATGGGTCTTGTATTCTATGGAGCGTTGAGGTTGTCAAAATTTCATGGGTCTTATCATGTAGAGAAAACTGAATTGTTTTAAAAAAATCTCTGTGCCTTCAGGTTCCGATGACAAGGCTCAGAAAAAGAGTGGCCACACGCTTGAAAGATTCTCAAAACACATTTGCAATGTTGACAACGTTCAATGAAGTTGACATGTAAGATTAATTTCGCTCTTACAAAAGCAAAGAAATAAAAAATGGTCCAAGTATGTGTCATGCTAAATCGTTTATCGGTTTAGGCTTCTTTTGTTACCTGCTGTTCTTGTTGCGTTACGTGCTTCTCAACCTTCAGTTGACATGCCTAGTTATATTAAGTCACAAGCCAAACTCATTTACAATGAAATGACCTGATATTATGAGTTCATGTATTTGGATCCATTTATGCTCTTGTTTGACTGGCGGAGGACAAAATTAGAGTTAATACCTAACAGATTGGGTTTTGGGAAACATCTCCTTTCTTTTCTTTCCGTGCTGATTTTTTTTTCTTTTACTTCTTTCTTCTGACCAGCCTCAACTCTATATGACATAGCAGTTGTTGCCACCCTTTTCTTTCAGTAAAAAACCTGCAAGCAAATCAGTTTCAGTTTAAATCTTCACAACATGTTACTTTTCATTTGCTATTGCGGAGCAAGTGTTTCCCCTATCCCTTAGTAATCGATGTGTTTTGTACGCGTGTTACTAATATCAAAGTATTAGATGAAAGTAACTCAACATGTTAAGCTTTGATATTTAATTTGACACTATGTTTAAATATTTAGTCTTAAAAACTGTTGAGCTACATATTGGGATTTATTGAGTAGTGTCCTTATAGAAGCAAATCTTATACTTTTTCTTATAGTTTATTTTTCCCCTTACAGGACCAATTTGATGAAGCTCCGATCTGATTACAAGGATGCTTTTGTTGAAAAGCATGGTGTGAAATTAGGACTCATGTCTGGATTTGTAAAAGTATGTAACTGTACACTTTTTTTTAGGTTAAAAAAGAAAAGATTATTCTTTTATCTTGCTTATGTTCAATGAGTTAAATGTCACTTTTTCCAACTTCACAGGCTGCCGTTAGTGGACTGCAAAATATGCCCATAATAAATGCTGTCATTGATGGTGATGATATCATTTACAGAGACTATATAGACATCAGTATAGCGGTTGGCACCCCGAAAGTAAGCTAATTATTTTGTTATTATCGGTATTAGTTACTTGCATTTATGTTTTCCATCTGTTGCCGTATTTATCTTGCTGCCTCTATATTCTTTGTTTTTTGATTTTTTGCAAAACTTCCCTGGAATACCAAAATTTTTTTTGGAAATTGACACTTGAGAGAGAAATTTTATGTTTCTTTATATAGTAATAATAGATGATAATTGATACATGTTGGCTGGTAAAGACGATGGAAGTACTTTATCCATGCCTAAGTGAATGAATCTATAATTTCTAGAATTGTGTAGAGTTTTGGTCAAGATCGCACACATACAAAAGCTTCTATTTGGTATTGAGTTATTTCTTTGCCCCTCCTTAAGTTTTAACTCTAAGCTACCTTAATTATTGAGCAGGGGCTTGTTGTTCCAGTAATTCGCAGTGCAGATAAAATGAATTTTGCTGACATAGAAAAGGAGATTAACACCTTGGCTAAGAAGGCAAGTGATGGAACTATATCAATTGATGAGATGGCAGGAGGTTCCTTCACAATTTCAAATGGGGGAGTTTATGGCAGCCTTTTGAGTACTCCAATTATTAACCCCCCTCAGGTTTGAATTCTGGATAAGAAGAATATTAATTGATTTTTTTAAAAATTTTTACTGCTATTTTTCTTTCTCTTTGTTATCAGTATTAAGTTTTTTATTTGCCTTTTATTTTACAGTCTGCAATCTTGGGTATGCACTCAATTGTGTCCCGTCCAATGGTTGTTGGAGGCAACATAGTCCCCAGACCAATGATGTACGTTGCATTGACATATGACCATCGTTTGATTGACGGGAGAGAGGCAGTCCTCTTTTTGAGAAGAATCAAAGATGTCGTTGAAGATCCACGCCGCTTGCTTCTTGACATATAAATGCAATTTTTATTCATCATGCGCATTTTGGAACGTGGAAGCTTCAACAATTGAAGAAATAATGTGTTATTTAACTTATGTTGCATCTTATTTCTTGCTTATTTGTTTTTAACCAAAATTTTCGATCGCGGCAAGCCAGATTAAGACTCAAAAGAAGAGCGAAGTGTAGTCTGACTTCGTGGTTTATTTTGCTAGCTTTCTTCTATGTATTCATTTGTCTTTGGTTTATGGTGCTTGATGTGAATAAAAGAACATGCATGAAATTGAACTGATGATATTGATGGGTAGGTTTTTATATGATTTTATTTGACCACAGGAACGTATTACTTGTGAGGCGGGGGGGAGATAGATTTGTGCCTATTTCGCCAAAGATCTCTGTAGTCATATGATCAGCGTCGGGAAGTGACCCGCGAGAACATTGATTCATCTGAACAGGTATGGGAGAAAGGTTGCAGCAAACAAATTCTCTTTTGACATCTCTAATAAACAAATTCATTGTGTTTTATTTTTTTACAAATAATTTAGTTGTATAAAATTAAAAATAACAAATTTTAAATTTAAGTCTTATCTAATTTTATCCTAAATTGAGATTCATGTCAGTTCCACAAGCGAGTTGCCTTGTGTCATGCATGGTTTAGCCCCGGTGACCGGAGATCGATTACTTGGTACAAGAACGTCTTATACGTGTGTCCGAAAATGCAAGGGAAAAAAGACGGGAACATAAGAAGCTTGATATGATTGTTCCGTTGCAATACAAAGGCAATGAGATGATTGCCATATTTATACATCTCCTAAATCCATGGAGGCCAAAAGATGCACGTTCTAGGACCATGAGTAAAAGGCATTAGCACTCGGACAGAACTAGAATCGTCTCGATGTGCGTTCTCACCCCCCTTCCCCCCAAAAACAAAATCTATGTGCTGAACACTTTCAGGACAACACTGCAAGGACATATAGCTACTTTATATACATAATCTTCCTTGAAATGTTCTTAAAACCCTACACGGCCTTAGGACTGGGATGTGTGCTGCATATTTTTACAACTTCACCCCTTCAAAGCCGAAAACAATTGCTATAGTTGGTGGCAGTGATTTCGGATGTTCAGATGAGCAAATATCTAGCAAATCATATCAACGGGAAAATACATGCAGTGGGATCTGCTCATTATTTTTCTGTGTCGTCAACTGCAAATTGCCTCCACGGAAAGTTTCTTCATCACGTTTGGACATGGATCTCCTCCAAAAAGCTCAGGTGCCACAGTAACTGAGCATGATTCTTGGCCGATGCAGTACTGCAGCATAAAGCACATACATCTGAGAAATCCGTATCAAATGTATACACGTGGATTTCTTGATTTTCAACCCAACTTCTAGTATTATAGGAAAGATACAAAGGAGGTAAACTTAAGAAACTTTTCCAAAAGTTCTTTGCAAAAGAAGAGACGGGGCAATTTGGAGAAACTTGAGCATGGACATAATGTGGCAATTTAGAGTGGTAGATATGAACTTACTGACTATCTAGTGTACTATACCTTTTCAAAAGCATCGTAAGAATGATGAGCATGGCAACTTCCCTCTCGGAAGCTTCCGCATGCCCCTTCAGGAGTCCCAAAGCTAGCGAATTTGATTGATGAGATCTTCTGACCATGAGCGCACTGGAGATGAGCTTTTGGTCTCAAGGGTTTGTTCACTTTACCTGATGTTTGCAACTGCCAATTTACAAGTGTGGGCTGCCATTCAAATATATCTGCACACACACTTGATATTTCTCGTTTTACCAAAGAGATACCATGGGGATCTCCTCCCCATTCTTCGAAAACAACCAACAAGTTTCCAGTAGGATACAGCCAAGAGCGAGGAATATGATACCTGAAAATGCAATTCTCTGTTATGTCAGTATTCTGCATTATATGATTAAAAGAGATAGAGAAACATGGAAAAAAAAGTGACATTGCATCTTCTGTCGTACCATCTTTGAGAAGCCTTCCCACAATTGCTGAGGCATTTTTTTTCATCAAACCACCCTGCATAATTACAAGCACCACAATTACCAGATGCTTTGTATGCAGTCGCATATCGCCCAATGTTTTGACCATTGATCCAAACCTGACCCTTGCTCATGCTATTCATATCCAAAGCCAAGGGCTTATTGCCAGGTGGAGCATTAAAAGTAGTCTGCAAATGCAAAAGACGAGAAAAAGTACATGAAGAAGGGTTGTCAATCTTGAAGCCATCTAACCCGTTATGTCATGCACAACAGAGAAAAAAGGAACAGAAATGCTATACATTTTCTTCCCATTATCTATAATGTTAGGGCCAGACAGGGAGCACCATCCCAGAGGCACTAGAAGACCATTAAATTCAGTCCAAGGTTGCAGTGTACCTTATACCACGTAAGCGGCTGCCTCTGGGCAACAAAAGCACCTTCAACCCACTCTACCGAAGAGCTTCCACTCAATGAATGAAGACTCAAAGCTTCACCCTCCAGACCGATCTGATTTAAGAAGATCAAGATCAACTGAATTGAGAAACATTTGCAAACAAAGAAATGAAACAAATAAATTTTCTTAATTTTGGAAACCAACCTTGTAAGTCCATTTTTGCCATGTTAAGTCTCTTCTCCCCTCATTGAGACCGCTAAGTGAAACTGGACCCAGGACACCAGCATTCCAGGTTTCAAAATGTGGACCAATATTCTAAGACATGAAAGGTAAAGGAACACGGCAAATGAACATCATATACCGGATTAGGCTCATAAAATCACAGATTATGTCAGTCTAAACAACTTCAAGTGCATGCATTTTCGCATATATGCTTATGAGTGATAGGAGTATTATGTGCAAAACATAGACATGCATGCATGTGCTTGTGTCACGTGAGTCTGACTTTGGGGGTTTAGAGAGAGAGAGCACAAACCGGGAGACCAACTGCAATACTTAGCAACGAAATCTTGTTGACTCCAGCTCTCAGATTGACACCCTGACTGAAAGTCAGTTTGGGGTTTTCCAAACTTCCATAGATGGTTCCTGCCAAAATTTCAATTGAAGTTTGGACTACCTAGTACCAAAAGGTTTCTTCTTTAAGTAACCAGCATATTAAGCAGGACAAAGGAACTAGATAATTTGTCCACATTGATCATCACATGAATTATTTTGATAGTGAATACATATAGATTGTGGAAAGACTAAGGGCAGAATATGTTCCCTTGACAAGACAAATAGCTTTTGTGCTTCTGACAATTGCAGGAATTCTGATGGCTCAATTAATACAACCTTAATGGTTACACAAAATAATAACACCCTCTGAAGTGACCGAACCACTACATCCACAATCACAATATAAGGCTGTTGAATGTTTGTGCTAACCTGATAGCTGACCATTGATGAAGACATGCAAAGCATGTCCAGCTGAGAAAACTGTAAGAACAGGCCATTTTCCACCTTTCAGGAATCCTTCATAGGAGTCAATCTTGACACTAAAAAATCATAACAAAATCAAGATCAGAAGCACAATAGGAACTACAGATTTGAAGTAATGGTTCCATTTGAACGAATAATTGAAAGAAAAAGCACTTACTCTGTTGTATACCACAGATAATCAGTCATGTCTCTGGTGGTATTTATCTGCTCCAACAATCCGACTGTTGTCCATGTTTTGTCATTATAAGATGTTGTTTCTTCATTGTATGACTTCCAAGAGAATCCATTGGCAACTGGAGTCATCTTCATTTGAGCACTCACAGCACCAACCTGTACATGACATTCTGTCAAATGTCAAAATCCTTTCAGGTGAAAGAAAAACCTGCAACATTCCTTTTGTTTCCATCAAAACCACAGATAGGAAATGCTTTAACTGTCTTCCTCACCCTTGCAGTATTATAGACAGTGTTCTTGCAGTCAGGAAGAATGCTGATAGACCATGGAGGAAGGTTGTAATGCATATTCCCAAAAGCCACCTTGGCAAAAGAATGTTGGTTATAGTTGGCCAGGAATGCAGCACAAGCTCCAGACTTTGATTTAAAAACATGAGCCTGAATTGCAACATAGAAGAACGAATTAGTTCCCATTCATATGAAATAGAACATATGTCCTTAAGAAAATTAAGTAAGTGAAAACCTCTTGATAGTTTCCAAGTGGCGTCACAGTAGGATTTCCGGACACAAGGGCTGGCTCACACAGCTTTATTGCTCTATGCAAATCCTTCAGATGACCCCACTTAGGCTGTCTTTTCAGTCCTGGAAAGAAAGAGTGGATTTCATCAGTTTATGCAAACTAATATATCAGTTCATTAGGACCTTAAACATATTTCATCATTGAAAACAGGATAGCTCTTCTGAGGATAAAATTCCAATTTGACTACTGAACGTCCTGGTTATTCAGGAAATATAAGGATTTTTCACTCATTTCAATTTGATAGAAAATAACCAGCATCAATATTGTCCTTAAGATATTAAGAATAATGACAGAGCTCTTGTCTCCATTAGATTAGGACGTCAATTTCCTTTGACTTGCATCGCGGCAGAGCATTAAGGGTAACATCAGCATACAGACAAACAGAAAGAAACTGTCTTGACTTGAACCATCCGTGTGTTAAATGACATAACTAACCATCGCAATCTTATGGCTAATTTTACTTAAAGGAGTTAAAACAGGAGAAAGATCTCAGCGAATTCACAACCCTGGTTTTCCACCTTCATGTTCAAATTAATACAGAATGCATTAGCAGCAGGTGGATATCACATAACTACGAATTTGCTGCATGCATGGTAACCAAAGATTTCGAACCAATGAATAAGTTTACAAGCCTAGGACGATATACCTACCAAATTCATCAAGAGGAGCGTCATAATCATAGCTAGTAGCAATAAATGGACCACCAGCTGTCCTGCCAAAGTTTGTGCCTCCATGATACTGGAATAAGGAAAGATGGCAGAAGAAAGCATGTAAGTGATGTAGAAGAGAATTCCGGAAGGGACAAAACAAATATCTAAGCATACTCACCATGTAATAATTAATAAAAGAGCCTCCTTTTTGGATAAACTTTGCAACAGAAAATGCCAAATCTTCAGCTGGACGGTAAGGGACTGCACCTCCAAATTCGGTAAACCTGCAAAGTAAAGATCCAAACAGCATTTATTTTCTTGAGTAATGGATCAAAGAATTCACAAGTACGGTGAGAAAAGGACTAAGTTTACCAGCCAGTCCAGGCTTCCGTCCACATCTTGGGTTTGTAAGGCTTATTTGGATAGAAGTAATCACAGTAGAAGCCATTGCATGTATTAATCTGCAAGAGAACAAGATTTGGCACGTTGAAAACATGATTTTCTAAATAACAAGGTTCCAGTGGATTGAATGAGATAAATCACAATTCTTTTTCTGCAATTTCTTGCTAGGAGAGAATAATATATTATTTTCTAGTAGACCAGGTGCAATGAAAGTTTGGTACTTGAAATCCTGGTGTATTTATGGTCATGAGGAATAACAGGCTTTAGTCGGTTTTGCATAATCTATAGCAATTAGATATTTAATGAAGACAAATTGTGACAAATAGGAATCAGGAGATAAAATACAAAAAACATAACCGCGTGCAAGAGATGCAGAAATTTCAACCTCTTTCATTAACCACAAATGAGGACAAGACAATGTTACATAGGAACCCCACTAAGAATGGGGGAATATAGAATAGAAGCCACCAAGAATGGGAGTTAGAATAGGAATAAATATATGAAAAATAGGAGGTTAATTTAAGTGCAAAGAACATGTTAACTTACAAGAGGATCAGGGGCATCATCTTGCTTGCACATGACCCATGGGACACCAGTGCTCAGATCCACAGCCATTTTGGCCGCCCATTCTGTGTAAGCTCGACCAGGTGCACCCAATTCGTATTCCATAGGTCCATATTCATTCTCAATCTGCCAAATTTGTTTTAAATCAAAACCAAATGGAAAATACATCCTCTGTTAGCATCAGTCGTTTATCACACCTCAAAAATAGCATATACAAATTTTCTTGCTATCTGATTAATGAAAAAAGTCAAATTGTTTACTAGAATGAAGGGAAGAATGACGGAGGGAGGTAACTTGAGAACCTGGGATAGGATTATTGGACCACCCTGAGATTCATAAAGCCTTTCTGCTTTCATCATATTCACAATCTTGGTCGTGAACTTTTGCATTGCAGCCTTCATTTGCAGCATTCCGGAACATCAAAATGTGCAAGAAAACGGTCACATAAATGCTATATGCATAAATATTTCATGAAGTCATGTAAGAAGAAAAGTAAGTTCGCTAACCTTAAAAGGACCATTGTCCGTCCTAAAACTGATTCCCCGAACATACTTTAACCAAACTGGAAAACCGCTGAAATTGAAACAGGAAGAAGATTAGGACCAGAAATCCCATCACAAATTTACAACATTTGTCTTCTTCGTCAAAGTTGCGTTTACTCGAGACATTACCCGAAGTTCCACTCAGCGCAAGCATAAGGACCAATCCTCAGGTGAGCATGAAGCCCCGCTTCCTTTACCAACTTAATAAACTTGACCAGATCATATCTCCCCTCAAAATAATACTAAGGAAGTAAACGAAAATGCTTTAGCAAATTTGCAATTAACAAAAGTATCCCGCTAAACGAGAGTGGGGAAAAAAAGATGAGTCGCGTTCAATATTTACATTTGCCAGGTTCAGGTTCGTGTCCATTCCAGAAAACATAAGTTTGAATAACATCCAAGCCACCCTCTTTGGCCTTCTGAATAAGATCTGGCCACATCTTTGACAATCCAAAAACAAGAAAGTATTAACACATTTAGATGAATAGAGAGCACGGGTTGGGGTAAATTTGAAGTAGACCAGCAAAGTAAAAGAACAAGTTCAAGAATGCCAAAGATTGCTATTTAGAGAAAAAATAAAATGAGACCAAGAAGTACATTTGAGCTGAATATACCTCGGGAGTACTTCTGGGATAGTGAATGGATCCAGAAATGAGGATCCTCCTCTGGCCATTGATAATGATAGACCTGCTGTCATAAGATACAGAGGCAAATCCACAAGAAACCCATGAAGCCAATAACAGCACCACCAGCAGAGGCAGCGCAATCCCCATTCCAACCTTCAAACCCATGGCCATTACGCATTAACAGCACAATCCTCCTTCCACTTATGCCTCAAACTTGTACCTTTACAATAACAAAGGCAGGCAATGCCCTTTTCCCACCCCTTTGCACTTTATTCTATACTTGTTTTATTTGGAGAGAGAAAAGAACGAAAGAAACGTATAGAGAAATGAGTCAAGAAAACAGCTGTTTTTCCTGTTGTTGAGATTTGCTTTCAAAATTTCCTTCACATTCACTTGCACAGTGCTGGCGGGTAGAGATAGAGAGAAACAGTGGTCGGTGAGAGAGTGATGAATGTAATTATGGACTTGGGGGACTTACAAAAATGGGGGCTTTGCAGCTGCTTTTAAACACGGAAAATTGGATGGTCTGAAAGTGCAATTGGGCCCCTTTTCGGGGACTTTGGACCCACAAATGCGATACCATTTTGGACTTACGCGGTGCCCCTTTTCCGGATTATTTTATTTTACTTCGGGGAACTAGTTTGTGTTAATTTTTTATAAATTAAATGCGATTATACAAATTTTTGGAGGCCTGTTTGGCTGTTATTAAAAAGCTATCTTTAACTCGGTTTTTTCCCCCCTCGCCCCACTCTTTTTACTCTGTTGGGTACAAAGATTCTTCGCCCAATCCCAATACGGTCGGTTCCAAATTTATCGCCAAATCGCCGTGCCTGTTTTTCCCGATTTGTCCAGACGCCAACTAGCGCGTGGATTAGATTCGCCCCGTGCTCTTTCACATGTAATTGGGCCGTGCTGTTTAACAGGATTTGCACGATTGCAACTCCAATCCATATTTTTAATCCCAACCGTCAAAGGCATTCAACAAGGAAAACAATCGTCATCGGTTAGTTGTTTGCGTCGAATGTCACGGGTCAGTTTTGCACATACGGTTACTGTCGGAATGAAAGGGAAATTATTAAATATTTATTTTCTTATTCAAAATAAAAAGAATATTAATTACTCTTTTTTTCATTGCAGAATTTTGTGGTAGAAAAACATGAGTAACCGACACTTAGTAAGTGTTTCTATTTTAGGTAATAGTAGTTATAGTAATTGATGGAGATTGATTGCATGATTACTCGTTTATGCTAAGATTGGCAAACTTGCCCCGTCTTTTTTTCATTTTTCTTTTCTCTTTTGGATCT
This sequence comes from Rauvolfia tetraphylla, assembly GCA_030512225.1. NCBI lineage: Eukaryota > Viridiplantae > Streptophyta > Magnoliopsida > Gentianales > Apocynaceae > Rauvolfia > Rauvolfia tetraphylla. The sequence goes on from JAJQKT010000005.1 coordinate 1,322,608, forward strand.
TATTATTTTCTTGCCAATAAATTGTAGCAATATTACCATAAAAAGATGGTGAGAAAATAGCACGCATCAACTAATTTTTAATCTTTTCAGGCTAGATTTTGCTGGTTAATAGGGATAATGGATATATGGGCAAACGAGAATCTTTCGCTTTCAGCACTGGAAAACAGAATAGATTTTGATTACTTGCCGGGAGGAGAAAGGAAAAGCTTGCAGCAATCGGCCATTTGTTGGTAAATTTTTGGTTAAAAGAGCCCTCAAAACAAAGCAAAAGAGATTGGTTGCATTTGTATGCGCTTTTCTCTCCACCACAGACCCCCTGCATGATTGCAAACACCTAACCCCTCGTTCCCCATTCCGCCACCACTCTCCACAAAAAAAAAAAAAAAAAGAGACTAATTTCCTAATCTTCTTTCTTGTCGATATCTCTAGCTAAATCCCATTTTGTATTTTAGGTGGTCAATTTAAAAACTATAATTTTTCCAAGTTGCTATGTGGATGAAGAATGACAAGTCAATCTATTTTTTCAAATAAATAAATATAAAAGAAAACACAGATCTTATTATGCCTTCTGATAACCTTTGTCAATCATGGTCTGCATAATTTGCTAATGTAAGTGTTGTGACGAAGTTTACTTGAATTTGAAGCCTGTGAAGTTAGCTTTAGGAGGTTGTGAAAAGATGGATATTATTCATTTTGGGGGAGATGCGGATATTATTAATGCGTTCACGTATGAAGTCTTTGATCTGTGGATATGGCTTTCTTCTGCCCAGACAACTGAAAAATAGTAGGTTTGATTGATTGGTAGAAGAAATTATTGGGGGAATAACACAAAAGAATTCCTTATTTAGCAAAAAAAAAAAAAAAAAAGGATTACACAAACCGGGGAGTATAAGGTGCACTGAGCCTGGGGTGGTCCGTAGTTTAAAAATATTTGCAAGCAAAAATGAACCATTTATGTGTTCAAATCAATATAGAGAAGGCATTTCCTACCCAAAAAATTGGATAATTTAGTCTATTTTATTTTTAAGTTTGGACATTAAAGGATTTTGTAATTTTTTTAACCTGCTAAGTAGGTATTAAATAACCTCTCAATTTTTTTAACTTAGTAAATCTCTTTTATTTTTACGTTTGGATACTACATGACTTTTTAATTTTTTAAAACTTCTTAAGTTCCTATAATTTTTAGAATTACTTATTAAATTTTTCTGATGAATGTAAAACAAAAAATAAGACTTAAGAAGTTAAAAAAATTGAGAAGTCTTTTAAGTCTAAATGTAAAAATAAGAGGGATTTAATAAATTAAAAAAATTGAAAGATCCTTTAGTGTTTTAAACATAAAAAAAAGAACTTAATAAATTTAAAAATTTTGATAAATATTTTAATGTTTAAATACAAAAAGAAGATGAACTAAATTATCTATTTTTCGTTTCTTACAGAGTTCCCGCCTGAAAATGCAACTCGAATTGCTTTTCCTCGAAAGGTTTGAATCTTAAAGGCGGCATTAAAAGGATGAAAAAGTGGGTTTAAAGCAAGAAAGTTCGTGGATGTACTAAACAAAAGAAGAGCCAAAGCTAATCGTGGTTGTCTGAATAAACAAAAGTGATAATTTGGAATACAGTCTCCGGTTCATCCACAGGCAGCGCAGATAAAGCCAGTTGCAATTTGTACCCTATTTTCTCCATTATTAACATTGATTCTTGATTTTGAACAGCAAATGGTGGGCAGGAGTGTTGATGATGATATTTAATTTATTGGCCACAATTTAGTTGGACGGACATGATGGGATCAAGCTGTTTTCTCCAACAAGCGGGAGACATGCACTAGCTTTTGCTTTCAGTAATGGTCAATAATGCCAGTCGGGAGCTATAAAGAGGGTGGGTGAAGACTGAATGAGTTTTCACAACCATACATTGGCCGGCCTACATGTCCAAATACTCAAGTTACAATAATACTATCTTTCTGGGGACAAGGCGGGGAATTGAGAATACTGGGTTTCTATATAGAAGATGAAAGAAGTGGGTTGGTTTGTGAAAGAAAAGTATGAAATTTAGAGTAGAAAAAGTGAGAAAATATAAATTGATTTTTGTGAAGAAAATCAGTCCGAATACACCCTAAGGCTGCGATTATATTGAGGCACTGCACTGCATTTTAGACAAGGTTTGAAGGACAAATCCCCACAGCCCTTCCTTCCCTGCAAAAGGAAAAACAAAAAAGCTGTCTTTATAAATCATTTAAAATTGCTTGTGGCAAAGAAACATGCTCTGCTATCTGCATGAGATTGCATGTCTACATGTGCATTGCGAAAAGCATAAAAGAAATAGAAGGCGGAGGAATGTGATCTCTTGAATTGCTTTTGCTGGGACCAAATAATTTGTTAAAGTCAAAGCAATGAACATATAGTGGAGAGAAGGTATGCATCCTTTTTCTTTTTTCTTTTTCTTTTTTGGATGTGAAATGCTTCTTGTTTGTTTACTGGAATTCATTGGTGGCCTCAAATCTTTCACTACTTCACTACTTTTTTTTTAAAGCATATATATATATATATATATATATATATATATATATATATATATATATATATATTAGCTTCTAAAAGTGAATAATTAAAAGATAACGCGGGACTAAATTTAATGTATGATGGTAATACGGGACGAAATTTAATGTATGGCTGTAGTAGTTATAGATTCACAGTAAAATAACTTTATTTGAATAATATTTAATTGAGTCAGAAATATAATTAAATTTTATTTTTTATAAAAAAAATTTACTTTTCACAATATTCAAAATGAAAATTATTATAACCAAATACACTAGCTCCTAGCCTTTTAAGAAATAAGAGGAGAAGAAGAGAGGTAAGCAAAATGCACATCCACGTTTGTTCTTGGTTAAATAGGCATCGAGTTTCAGATCTCTCTCTATTTCCTTTTCCTTTTCCTTTTCCTTTTGTCTTTTCCTTTGGGGGCGGTGGGGATAAGTTAAGGGGAGACTGCAAATTGTAAATATTAGCTGTAAGCACAAAGCACACGGTGCCAATGGTGTCGGGTAGCAATTGCACTTTCTTTCTTTTGTTTCTGCCGAGGAGCCTCTACAGCTTCAACCCCACCCCCATCAATATGGTCATCTTCATCGTCACGGTTTCTTCAACAAATTGCTATGAGTAATGGAGTGTCTTTCTTCTTAAGGATAATGACATGTTTGGTAGTTCAAAACACATTAGAAACATGTTAAGCTAAAAGCAATTCCCGAATGGTACGCCTTTTTAATGTTATATTGAATTAAAAATATATTTAAAATTTAAATATAAAATATAAAATAGAATTTACCTGTCATCTCATTCCAAGCAAGCAACACATAACGTGAATGGTTTGATACCTACTTCTATTTCATTAGCCGCTGGTGCTGTTAATGCATTTCAAGCTGTATCTCCTAGCGCTTCATATATATATATATATATATATATATTTTGGCGAAATCAGCAAGATGAGAATATCGAGTCAGCAAAGCTGCGAGAACATGAAAAATGAGGGCAGGAAAGCGATGAGGACGGCAGATCACCACGTCAGCGGGGCCAAAAAGCAACGAAGAGAAAACCTTCTTATAGCCACGTCGACATCGTCAATGGCCTGAGAAAGATGAAAGCCCATAAAAAACTCCGTCCACAAAAATAACGAGAATTTGGGCCGCGGATGAGTTTACCACTCCATCACTGGTTGTTGCCACGATGGATTTAGTGGGCCCATCTTGATCCATTACAGCAGTGGGATTGCAATGGATTGCGGGTCACGTCAAGCTGTTAAAAATGGGCCTACATCGCTCTCTGCACATTCATAGTTATACGAGCAGGCCTGGGCACCCTGAATACATCTGCTATTTCACTCTAAATGGACCTTCTTGGGCAATATTTTGGGACACTTTTCCCCCAAGTCGATTTTTTCTGTGCACTTTTTCCTTTATACAAAAAACATTGTTTTTTTCCCCTTTCCAATATACGATTGAAGAGAGAATTTCAGGTTTTGAATCTTTGATTGGCTATATTATTTTAGAGTAAGCATTCCATCACCTAAATAGAATAAAGGAGATGCAACTTGCTTCTCATGATATCACGAAGATGATGGCACAATTATTTAATCAACAATTATCTAAGTAAAGTTATAGATTGGTTCGATGTCAAATAGTACAACATAATTCAGCTCGCTTAATAGTTAATAGACCTTAATGATGAAGATCACACTTTAATGAAAAAAATTAAAAGGTACGAGAGCATCTTGAGTTTCTGGGGAAGAACCCAAGCAAACTCCGCCAAACACGTCATGGTCATTGCATATTCGCACACTGCACTCACAATATCGCAATGAATAGTCAAAATATAAAGAAACATTAAAGAAAAACCGAATGCTGGGGTGGGCGTCAGGGAGTGATGGTCTCGTGCCAAAGAAAACCATATCAAATGTGTTCCGTTGTTTAAATTGTCCCGATTGCAGTCTGCAGAGCAAAATTAATCTGACTCAATTCTCTCAGGATCAGCCAACGATGATTCTTCTGTCCAAACACGCAAAGGTGTTTATCTTGGCTTCTTCTTGCACGCCTCCAATCCTCGGACACGGCTCTAATTTTAGACCAAGCCCCAATGATCCCTTTATAGACCAAAACGAAAAGGGAAAATGCTTTATATAGAAATTTTAATTCACGAATCACGTATGAAAATTATCAAATCCCATGGAGAAGTAGTTTTCTTTGGAAGCTGCTCACTGCCTAAGCTGTGATTTTGCCCATTGAAAGTGACATAGCTGTCAAAAGAACAATAATCCTACCCGTTATTATAATATGCCTAAATTTCACACCTACAAGAGAAGCAAAATTTCAAGTCTTCCCTCTTTTGTTGACAAAGAATACTCTGAAGTAATCCTATATCCGTTTGCGATATCCTTAAACACAAGAAAGCATTGATTGCAGTTGCCTAACTTATATTGAACCAGCAGCAGCCAAACAGAGACATACGTTTGCTCTGTTGTTCCTTATTTTGGCTCACTTCAACCAAATCTGCTGGCTGCTTTTATGAACAAACTATGCAATATGCATTGCTCAGCAGAACCAAACCCAGAGGACCACGATGCCGTATTACTCAACTGAACTACCAAATGCCATGCACTTTAACTCATTTCAAAGCTTTCTTCATGCTTTCTCAGGATTGGTCTGTTTGCCGAATGTGGACGTGCTTTTCCCCTTGTTCCTACTGTCATCTTTTACTAAACTCACCTAATTTTTCTGGTTTGTTGAAGTGGGACAGAACCCAAATGTTCAAAACTTTGCACTTAAGTCAAGATCAGGGCTCGGCCTTTAGGGGACCATCGGCACGTTAGCAGAAGAAAGGTTGTAGATGGGTGGTGGCGCAACGAACGATTGAGTCTGGGATATTATCCGCCTTCTGCGATTAAAAAGGGCCAACCATTTCACTTTACCTCTTGGACCACACTACGATCCCTACTTCCCATGACACCATTTGATGTTCCCCTGCCGGCAAATTAAGAAAGAAATCAATCAAACACATCCAATCACTATCACAATTATAAGCCTATGCTTATTTGAAACTTTAGCCCGGATTAGCATCTCAGCGTCAGCAGGATGCCCGCCAATATCACAGTGTCTACTTGAGTCCGCTAAGCATATTCTAAAAAGGTAGAAACACGACATAATTATGAAAACCTAATGACAAGTTACTTCACTTTTTTCTTTTTCGTAAGCTTAATTAAAGGGACTGGAGCAGGCTAAAGTTTTTCGAGTAGAATTTCAGTTGGATGAGCTTCATTAAATTAGCGGATGAGGATGACACCTCAGCTTTGCTTATTCTTGTGATAGCACAGGTGATGAACTGATCTTTGATGTACTTCATAATTCATAGAATGTGATCAACACGAATCATTTCTTCAAAGTTGTAGATAGTAAACCTCAACAGTATCACTGATAAAAAATTGGATCTTATCATTCTAGTCTTGCCCCGGATGCTCTTTTCTGCTTATTTTGTTATCAAAAGTAACATGGGTTGAGCGATCACCAATATCCGAGCAACTGATATGCTCATCATCGATTTATTCCTAAAACGAGAAAATTAATGTGCTATCTTGATCAAGACTTTAATTCAGAGATCAGACCAATGTTTTTCCCTTTTTCCTTTTCCCCTTTGTCGCCAAATATGATAGATTTATTTGTTCTAGTTGTTCAGAACTTGCTGGAGCAACCAATAACAATATCATGAGTTTTGTGGCACTGAAATTTCCAAGTTTTTCTGTGCTTCTGGAATGAAGTAATACGGTCCCTATCCTCATTTCTGGATGGGATCGACACATATACCGAATGAAGAAGGAATCCATGCATATCCAGAAAAATTGGTGTGTTTTTTATATAGGGTCCACTTCAACCAATCCAGTAGAACAGTAGGAAGCGCGCGTGCAAATTTTTCTCAGAGCATTGTGGGGTTCTTCATATCTTAGGCTGCAGGACCTGAATTGCCTTATTGTGCTGCCTTGCTCGCCACACAATCGGTTAAGGTTCTTTCTGGATATAAATAATTAAATATAAGAGTAGGATTTTTTTTTTCTTTCTTCTTTTTGGAACTGTTTAGGGTTCTGCATGATTCAGCAACAATCTCAATCCAAATCAACTTTATCTTTGTTGCATTAATTATGAACGAAACATGCAGCTGTGGTATTTCTTTTATCAGCAGGTAGGTCGGATAGAGTTTGGACTTAATTTTTTATGAAGGCACGAAATATTGGAAGTTATGCAGTTGAAATAGATTGAGACCTGAAATCAAAATAGGCTTCCTCATGATACGTTTTAAGCCTTACTTTGATATTTCAATTTTGTGTCCAGTGATCAATTTTCGTTTCTCCTGGTTTTGCCTAAAAGGAGATTAGCCTTACTTTGATTTTTCAATTTTGTGTCCAGTGATCAATTTTCGTTTCTCCTGGTTTTGCCTAAAAGGAGATTACTATATACACTTAGGAAAATATTCATTATTTACTATTTAATTTTAAAAATTCTAAAGTTTATGTAAAACCTTAAAAAAATTCAGATTTATCAACAACTACTCAATTTTTGTGTGAACGAATGTTAGTTTAATAAATATTTTTAAAATTAACTTTGAAACAATTAATTTTGAAGATTAAATTTTATTGACCGCAACTTATGATAGCTAGTGACACTATTTGTACCACCAATTTGTACAACAAAGTTGTACAAGATGTGCACCACTTATGCCACCTAGTGGCACACCACTTGTGCCAACTGGTGGCGCAAGTGAAGCCCAATTTTTATTTTTTCAAATATTGTGTTAAAATTAAATATAATATATTTTAATATTATGTTAATATTTTTTTAATATTTTGCACCACTTATGCCACTTGGCAATATAATTGAGCTCAAATTGCGCCACCCATTGGCACAACTCAAGTACAAATTCCTCCACCAAGTGGAGGAAATGACACGGCAAAAAATTGATAAATTTGCATATTGATGATTTTGTTTATCTAAAATTTGAGAGAATCATTCGTAGAAATCTTACTCATTGTGTTGTTGCAACAAATTTAATATGTTTTTTTGTTGAATTAATTGGTTTGTTGTAAAATTTGAGTAAAGAGGAGAGATAGAGGAGAGAAAGAGTTTTGAAAAATAAAAATTTTTCTTAATGTTTATAATCTAAAAAAATTTATACATAGAAATAACTTTGTCTAAAAGCAAATTTTAGCCTAGTATGACTGCACAAGGAAAGGGCACAAATCCCATAAGAAAACTGTTCTAGACAAATGTTCAACGACAGGCTTATATTTTAGAAAAAATTTAAGGGTGTGTTTGGATTGGTGTTTTAATTCACAAAAATTTACTTTTTTTTTATTTTTTTTACTTTTTATCTCACTTTTACTTTTATAAATAATTTATTTTTATAATTTTTAATATAATTTAAATAAAAATAAACCCAATCTTAGGCTAAATGCCTCGGAGGGTGAGAAATATCATCCATGACCAACACTTTTTACATTTGCCTTTCTATTTTTTCTTCTTTCTGGCCTGCTACGCTTGAAACCTAATCCACTTCAAGAGTGTGGGCCTTCTGGGTTCTGGTTTTGTTTCTCTACTTTACTCTTTCAACTTTCACAGGCCTGGATGGTAATCCTTTCAGTGCAAAATGTGAATTTCTTTGATACCATTCAAATCTGGGCCTGTCCAACACTTCCAGTTGATGAAAGGAAATTGGCATAAGCATTTTTTAGATAACGGGCCTAAACTGTATCAGTTCTATTCTTTGCACTTGAACAGGGGAAAAACAATGGTAAACAGAAAGATTCTCTGCGCGAATGAACGGCCAGGCCGCCCGGTTTGAACCCATCAGCCATTACGTCACATTGTGAAAAATTGAAAATGCGTTGCCAGTGGGCCCAAATATTATGAGCTCAGGCAAAAATTCTGTTGCACTCTCGTTCCCTAACATTAACTTGCGGTTCGAAGTTCAAACTCCTTCCTCCTATCCGTAGAGGCAGAGGCAATTAGTATATAATCATCCTAGAGACTAATTCAATTGAGTTCGCCGGATTGTTGTACACTTCATAATCGACACCATGAGCCGCTACGACAGCCGCTCCGCTGACCCTGGCTCGTACCGTGACCGTCGCAGGTAAAACCCTAATTTCACTACTTCTGCTATTATAATTGTTGTGCTTGTTGTTTTCTTTCAGAAAATTCAATTACGTTTCGGCTTTACAATTCAATTAAATTGAGTTCGTGACGAATTATTACGTTGATTATTCTTTTAGTGATTCTGGGTTTGGTGGGAGTTCATACTATCGGTCGACGTCCAGTAGGAGAGACTACGATGGAGCGGAGTCCCCGCGGAAAACGGATTTGGATGGGTTGCCTCCCTTTGAGAAGAGTTTCTACGCGGAGTCACAATCCGTCGCTGCAATGTCCGAGAGTGAGGTAGCGGAATACAGGCGGCGACGGGAGATAACTATTGAAGGTCGCGATGTGCCCAAACCCGTGAAGACTTTCAAAGACGTTGGTTTTCCCGGTATATCAAATATAGCAGCTGCCTTTTTTTTTTTTTTTATCACTTTGATAGTTGTTTATGTGGACGAACTTGTTTGCGTTTATAAGTTGGTTGTCATCATTATTCTGTCTCCTTTGTACTGCTTAGATCATTCCTCGTTGCCTGGTAAGCTTCGAGTTCCATTCTATTGCACCATATCTATCATCTATCATGTAACTTTGATCAGCTTCAGATTCCACTGGCTTGTTTATTTGTAACCTATGATGCTACCACTGATTAATCTCTATGCTTTTTTGTGCCCATGTATGACATTTCTGAGCTCAATGGGAAAAATATCTCTCTCTCTCTCTCTCTCTTCCTTTTTTTAGGGAGGGGGTAGGGGTTGGGGAGAAGTATTTATTTTTTGAGCATTTTGCCCTTCTGACTTCTACATTTTCCTTTAAATTTCTGACAATCACTTTTAAGTGCCATACTAAGTGTGAGAAGGATACACTTTCTTGATTTTGGTCGGACTTCTTTCATTGAAGCTCTCGTCTCTGAATGGTTCATCTGTGGCAAATGTCAATGTTAATGCAGTTGGTTCTTCTCTCTTATGTTGTTTTTAAATTCTGGTGGTCTATGCAGTATTTTCTTGGTTCTTGGTTTTTTAAATGATGTGGCTTGATAATCAAAATTATGCATTTGCTCTGCCATGGTTGCAGATTATGTTATGCAAGAAATTGAGAAGGCTGGCTTTACTGAACCTACACCAATTCAAGCTCAAGGTTGGCCCATGGCTTTAAAGGGTCGTGATCTCATTGGTATTGCTGAAACAGGATCAGGGAAGACACTTGCCTATCTATTGCCTGCAATTGTCCATGTTAATGCTCAACCAATTTTAGGTATATGTAGTTTGGTTTAGTATGTAAAGTGGTGTATGGGTATTTTACCTTAGCTCATTTTGATAATATGACTAATGGTATGATCCCTGTATCTTGTTTATCTTCTCCTAGCACCTGGAGATGGTCCCATTGTATTAGTTTTAGCTCCAACTCGTGAACTTGCTGTTCAGATTCAACAAGAAGCTACTAAATTTGGTGCCTCATCAAGGATTAAGAATACATGCATTTATGGTGGGGTTCCTAAGGGACCTCAAGTTCGTGATCTTCAGAAAGGTAGGTGGCGATAAGCTCAACGTGACTTTACTACTGTATCGTGATGTTCATGGATCGGGTATATCCTACAGCTTCTTCTTGTTTTCATTTTCCTTTAGAAATCTTTTTATTTGATAGTTTCACTAAGTATCATCTTCATACCTTTAGGTGTTGAAATTGTTATAGCTACACCGGGCCGGTTGATTGATATGTTGGAATCTCATCATACAAACTTGCGAAGGGTTACATATCTTGTGTTTGATGAGGCAGATCGGATGCTGGACATGGGCTTTGAACCGCAAATTCGAAAAATTGTCTCTCAGGTTGAAATAACATCATCCTTGAGGATTCAAGAGTGTATGAGTTTCCAGTTTGTCTTTTCCTGGGTTTGGGTAAAATCCCAGTGGCTTGGTTCTCCTTTTCTTTCTATCATCTTTTCCTTTTGTTTTCAGTGTTTTTTAAAGGAGGATGTTTTCCTAAGTGGGGGAGGTGGGAATTGTTTCACTTTCAAATTGGGTGCCCTGTAGTATTCCTCCCAATGGTTGTTGTTCTGAAAATTGGTATCCGAAGAATCTAATGAGAATCAGACAGTTTTTAAGCAAGTCGGAAGATGACTTTCTCCATATTGGAGGTCTATGTCATTTTAACAGAATTACTATTTTCTTTTGTAGCTTTAAGTAGTTATCTTACATCATTGCTTTTGTTATTGTTTTCCGGGAACCTCAGATTCTTAATCATAGCTTCCTGATTTATAAATCATAGTCGCTAGGTTTATGACTTTCGTTTAGTATTTTAACTGCAAATGCCTTTTGCAGATTCGTCCTGATCGTCAGACTCTTTACTGGAGTGCCACGTGGCCTAAGGAAGTTGAGCAACTTGCAAAACAATTTTTGTTTAATCCTTACAAGGTAAGAATCTTAGTAGAAATTGATAACTTGCTGAGAATTAGTTAGCAGTCTATCCATAGAACCTTAAATAGAGTACTTGTTGGATGTTGGAAACCGTTTCCGTTTCTCTTCATGGCCTTTGAGCAGTTAATGTGTTTCAACTAGATATGCCCTTCTTATACATTGCCTGTTCTACTGTGGATTATATGAAACATCTGTTCACCATGCCTGCTTTTTATATATATTTTGGAACTCTTTTAGAGGTCTGCTTTTTATCTGTTTATTCCTCTATTTTCATGGTTTGTTATATGAGAGAGCATTGAATCTTGTTTGGTTTGGTGTTGGATGCATTTAATTTTCTTATACTTCCACTTTCTGTAGGTCATCATAGGGTCAGAAGATTTGAAGGCTAATCATGCAATTCGTCAGCATGTGGAGATTGTCTCTGAGACTCAGAAATACAATAAGTAGGCTGGAATTTTTACCTTTTCTGGAACTTCCCTTTGAGCTTTTTTTGCATTTCAACTTTCTCCGTTATGTTTACCATATCTTATGTTTTACTATTAAAAATAAAAATATGCAGATTAGTGAAGCTGCTTGAAGATATTATGGATGGTAGCCGGATTCTGATATTCATGGACACTAAGAAGGGTTGTGATCAGATCACTCGGCAACTGCGAATGGATGGTTGGCCTGCACTCTCAATTCATGGAGATAAGAGTCAAGCAGAAAGGGATTGGGTCCTTTCTGAATTCAAAGCAGGCAAGAGTCCCATAATGACAGCAACAGATGTTGCTGCTCGTGGTCTAGGTAGGCCTTGCACAGCAAGCTAACCATTAGATTAATTTTTCCTGCTATATGATTCGATTTTAGATTTCTATGGCTAATCATTGATACTATGTTGTAAGTTAACCATTACCTCTCTCTGAAATGAGCCCTGATTTCAGCAAATTTGTCCTCTAAGGATGTAATCATAGTATGGGGTGCTCCATAATACGATAATGATCAATCATTTCTCTGGCCTCTCTCTCTTAAGATTTCACTCTCTCAGGTTGAGGATAAAATAAAGAATAGCAGCTAAACAGTTCATTCCAAATGCTACTTGTTCTGATGCTCACTCTGAAGTCCTCTTGCTGGACAGTAAGGAGTTGCAGTATTTAGAGAAATATCTGAATATAAATTTTGAGGCTGAATGAGATAGAAATATGAGCAAAGGTAAGCATCTAGGACTTCAAATTTTCTGATGGGAGTAACCTCTTCTCTTGAACTGGAAGTTCCAATAATCTCATGCGGGGCAAAAATAGAATCTGCAGCTTCAGACCAAAGTGGTGAATCAGCTAAAAAGAGTTAAATCAGGGCTTAGGCCTTTTAGTTTAAGCCAGTTCAAGGCTTTGAAATCCAGGTCCCCCTACCTCATTAGAAGTGCAAAGACCAGGATTTTCCTAAGACCATCCTCCTAATTATGCCTTCAACAGCTACTATTAAGAATTCTTAATATTTTTTTGGGTTTGTTTTTATTTGGTTACAGATGTGAAGGATGTGAAGTATGTCATCAATTATGACTTTCCAGGGTCCCTCGAGGATTATGTTCATCGCATTGGACGAACAGGAAGAGCTGGTGCCAAGGGAACAGCATATACTTTCTTCACAGCTGCTAATGCAAGATTTGCAAAAGACCTGATTAACATCCTTCAGGAGGCTGGGCAGAAAGTTAGTCCTGAGCTGGCAGCTATGGGGCGTGGTGCGCCTCCCCCACCAGGTTAGCAACTATTAGCCTCCTTGTTCATATTTCTGTGTAGGTGGCCAGTTCTTGTAGCCACATTGAGGCTGAATGTGGTAGTTTGCTAGTTTTGACAAATTCTTGTATTTGCCGTGGCCTGTGGTTGTAATTGATAATTGCATGTGTTGAATTTGGACAAGGAAAAGGAAATTGTGAGGCTTATATTGTATAACCTGAAACTGCTTAGTTCTTGTTGCTGAAAGGAAGAGAGTTCTTTTAATGCCTTAATTTGAGGACTAAGAAAGTGTGGAAGTTGAAATTCCAAACTATAATCAACCATTAACAATACATGTGAATAGTTTTGGGCCTTTGGAGGTTTTTAGAGATCTCGAAGTGTTGTTTCTCTGCTATATCAAAAGAACATATTTCTGACAAGGATATTCTTGTACGTGCTCATATTTTTTGCTTCTAAACTAATGCTTGTCGTTGTTAGCAGCTCATGGGGGTTTCCGAGATCGCGGGAGAGGTTTTAGTAGCCAGAGTGGTGGTCGATCTTGGAACTGATTAGAACTGCTGGGCCACAAATTGGCGGTGGCTTTGAAGGGAAATCAGTAAGCGCCCACAAACTGTTGGAAGCTTGTGGTTGCTCTGGCATGATGGGTAGATCCAAAACTTTCTTTGATTTTCCCCTGTAATATTTATATGAGACAGTGTTGTAAGAAATTACTTGGTTTTTGTTGATGTAGTAGCTGACTATTTTAACTTACTTACGTTGTTTAGAATCAAACTTCCAAAATAGACTACAGACTCTCTCTATTTGGTTTCATTGTTTACATGTAATTTGAAAAATATTGTATATTCTGCACCCAGTCATTTAGATCTGTGTTTTCTCAGTATTAATGTAGTCTTCCGTTGAAAAGCTAACCAAAGCTGCAGATGTTATAGGAATTTTTGGTTGCTGTTTGACCTTTCTAAACTCTTTGATAGTGATCTTTCTAAACCTTGTACCATCTTTATTAATTAGATAACCTCACAATCGATGTGTCCCAGAAGATGGGCTAAGTATAACTTGGTTTTGAAGCTCTGATAGCCAAGTATGGGCCATTGCACTGTAGTATAGGAGAAGAGCATCACAAAGTGCGGTTTGTATAATGCTTTTCCTGCCCTTTGGTGGCGGGGGGAAGCGGGTAGCTTTTATGGTACGTTTGATATTAAAAATTATATGATTTTTTCAATTTTTTATTTCAGTATTTGGTGGTATGGAAAGTTTAAATAAAAAAGGTCTTTTCACATTAAGAGAAATAGAAACTTAAAAAAATTATAATTATTATAAAATCATAATATTTGATTTAAGAAAATATATAATTTTATTTTATTTTTTTAGTTTAATTAAAATTAAGAGTTATTTTTATAATTAAATGATGTTTCAATACTTAAAATATTTGATATTTTTAAAATTTGTGTGAATTTTATTTAAATAAAAATTTTAAAATAAATATTTAATTTAATTTTTTAAAAATATAATTTAATTTTATTGACACACTATAATAAATATATTAATAAGGTATTTAAGTTATTTATTATGAATTTTTATTTTATTATAATATTAAATGATAATTTATTAAACACAAAAAGAATTATTATTTCATTCTTGTTTTTTCTTCCAAAAATATGATTCTAAATCTATTCGCGTAAAAAGATATTTTAAGTAAAATAACATTTAATTTTAATATATGAAACGTAATATTATAATTTTTTATTATCATCTTTTTTGTTGACTTGGTATTGGTATTAAAATAAATATAAAGATTTTATGGACCAAATTTTAATTATTTAATTTGTTTTTATTGATTAAGAATGTTAATGTGTTAATAGGATTTGTATTTCATATTTATATCGGTAGAAGTTTAAGCGGGAAAAATATTGATATATGAAAAGATGAGCATTCATCTTGGAATATTTATATCTACTTAGGACTGTTAAGTATTAATTTATTAAAAAATTGAAAAGCCAATATCATTATGGGAAATGATATTTGTGTAGAAGATAGAAGACAGAAGATATGCCTAAGCTATCGTAATTGATTCTAATCAGCACTAATTTCAGGAATACTTCAATTCGAGAAATATGTGTAATTCCCTCAAAAGTCAAAAGACAGAAACGTGAAACTTTTTGTCCATTAAGCGCTCCCGAGGAGAAATGACAGAAGGAAAGAAAGGTCGATCCATAAGGGCAGATGGGATGGATCATTCTCAACTAAAGCCCAAAGAGAAAAAGGTTGGGCTTGAGAAAGAAGGCTGAGTGATAAAAGAGTGGGGAGCCAAGATTCGCGAGCGGAAAGTACAAACCATCTTAATCAGCCGGAGAAGAAGCGTGGTGCCTGTGAGTGAGAGTTACGATGAGCGACGGACCGAAGCTCTACCCGAACAAGCCCAAGAAAGGTATCGCGAGCTGCCTTCTTCTGCTACTCAATATTCATTTTTTTCTGCCTTTTTTCTCCTACTAATTAGCAATTACTAGTAACTGCTAAAGCGCGATTCTTCGACTTTTTAGGATGATATTGAAATCACTTTTTTCTTTGATTATTATTTTAATACTCACATTAATCGAGTCCATGTGACAGCGCAGCTGAAGCATCATCAACAACATCAACAAGCATCTGCGCCAGCCCCTTCCTCATCAGCATCCATGTCCTCGTCAACTCCACCGGGTACTGCCGGTCCTCCTCCGCCTCCTCAGCCACCCAATGGATCCTTCGCCCGCCGCTATAAGTTCATGTGGCCTCTTCTCTTGGCAGTCAATTTCGCTGTTGGAGGTCTTTCCCAGTTCCTATTCCACGCAATTTTCTACTTTCGTAGAACCTAAATGTGTAATCTATCTTTCTCTAGGTAACCTTAACTTGGATCTCATTTTCGCATCATTTAGTGTTGATATTGATATACATTTATTAATTTTTCTTTGTGGCTATCGTATTCAGTGACTAGTTTTGGTAATTTCGGGTTGTGGTTCAGCTTTCTGATTTAGCTTCTCTGTATATTTTGAGTTAATTAAAGTCTATGAATGCTAAATCACGACTTTCAATTTTTTTTCTAGTCCATATTCACTCAAAAGTTTGGAAATCAAGGATGAGCTGTTGGTATGGAAGCAAATATAAATTTAAGAAGAATCAGCGAGAAAGTCCAAATTCGTTCTAAAATTGGTAGGATGTTTTTGTTCCCTCCTTTCAAATTAAGGGCATCTGCATTTGTTACTACAAGCAACCATTGGTACTTTCTGTTTGTGGGAGTGCACCAGCATTGTTTGACAGCCAGCTATGTATTTAAGCATCTAAGTCAACTGATGTTTTTTATTCTGCCTCCCCTTTCTTTTCCTCCTCTTTGTTCTATTAAGGCTTGCTGGATTTATTTTCAAGTGTTTTTTAGTTATCTGAAAACTTTGATGTATCAATGCAGTTAAATTCTCGTCTCTTTGTTTCTGCATCGTTAGGTTCTTTTTGTTGTCCAATCCAGAACTTAGTCTGGGCCGAGTTATTTAGGTTCACTACATGGCCCCTATTATTGGGTGTCCCGTTTTATTTATAATTTAGATAACTAATGTCTACAAATGGCATCTTTCTATTGCTCCATTTTGTTTTGCCTAATCTCATTAGTTGTGTAGTTCACATGAATCTATGAATAAGATGATATATCAAAATGTTCTTAAGCCTGCTAGATTTTTAATGTAATCCAATTATATACTTCAAAAAGTGAATTTTTCTAGTGTATCCTTTAAATAGGTGTTCTATACTCCTTATACATACAATAAGAGAGCCAAATATGTAGTATGGACTATGTTGATTTCTATTCTCCAAAGTTAGGTATAACATTTAGGTCAATTTAAATTTAGAACTCCAGAAGATATTGTATTATAACTTTCTGGAGGCTAGTGATATGGCACTTAAACTAAAATTGCTTTAGTTCTTGTATTATGCTTTCTTTGTTTGGTGCAGCATTTTGGGGTATTAAAAGCCTGTTCATGGGGAAGCTGAAAAAGTGTAGTCTTGTATATTCTATTTCAAGACTGGAATATGATGATTTTGGCCACCCCCTTCTTATTAGTTATGTAAAACTTCTTGCTTCTCCTTCTTTCATTTGGCTTTTGCCATATGTAAATGAAGGAAATCACATGTTGCAAATGAGAAAGGAAAATCTGAAGTGACCATGATTATTGTCTGAACTTGTAGATGGTGAAAAATTTGTGAGCTATTCCATCTATTCTTTGCTTAGGATTGGTTAATCTCGCAAAGGTGGAAGTGGAGATTGGTCTATGATTGATAATCTATGAGCGTTGCACCACATAAGTTTCCCCTCCCCGTAGAGTGCTTGTGAACTATGACATAGATATGGCTTCTTGGTGACTGGTGTTGAGTTCTTTTGGACGTTTTCCTCCAACTATCCTTCTCAAAGAAGAGGAGAAACGGGGGGGGGGGTGGAATGTAAAGTCCCAAGAAAACACACTGAAAACTGAAAACCACTGAGCACATAGTGCGTTATCCCAATTTCATCTTTTCCTTCACCTCATATTTGTGTATATATATGCATCTCCCTAATAAAAAAAGGACTGAAGTGAAGGCTGAGAGACAACGAGGAATTAGTTGATATGATATATGTGTTGAGTTGCAATTGTTGAAGCAAAGCATACTAGACAAGGGCTAAATCACATGCTTGTAATAAGGGCTGGGATCCCATTCAAAAGTATTAACTAATCTTAGTTTTGCCAAAAGATGGTTTTATTGCTTCATAAATTTATCATTGGATGCTTTTGTTGCTTTTGACCAACATTGGGGTCTAACAAGGAAGTTCACCTGGTGATACTCGTGCCGGTACAGAATGATATGATTGAAAAACAAACTGGACCTGTTCTTTTGTGCTTTCTGTGAGACATTCCTTTTTCCTTGTACCTTTTTTTTTTTGCCTCCTCATTACCAATTACTGTAGTTCCAATTATTTGATCAGGGGCTTTGTATAATCCCCCTAGCAATTTGTGGGGTAAACTGTTAAAAGGACGATCTCTCTCTTCTGTGGCTTATTAATTTGACTCTTGCCATCTTTCTGCACCCTGGAATTACTTTCTTGATAACTATTTCGTGAAGGCCTATTGACTGATTCATTATTTCTCCAGCTTACTTTTTCATGAGGACGAAAAAGAATGACGTGGGTGAAGGAGAAGTGCCCAATGTTCCTTCAACAGCTGTTTCAAGTCCCGGTGCTACTGCTACAGTTACTGAGAAATCATCAACTCCATCGCCCATCATTGAGCCTCCAAAGCCTCGTGCACCAATACCAGAGGATCAACAAAGAGAGCTGTTCAAGTGGATGTTAGAAGAGAAGAGAAAAGTGAAGCCAAAAGATTCTGAGGAGAAGAAGCGCATTGATGCCGAGAAGGCTCTTCTCAAACAGTTTATACGAGCCAAATCCGTTCCTAGTTTGTAAATCGACAAGTATTTGACTGTTTAAATTTCTTCAACTTGGGTTAATGTTCTTTTTCTGCTTGGTATATGGAGAAAAAGCTTCGGAATATGCTTCTTAAACAAGTCTACTCTGGGCTTTACCTTGTTTTGTTGCCTGTGGAATTGTGGTGCTCGTTTGTGTTGGATTATTTCATACTCAATAATACTCCGACTCAAAGTCAAATATTTTATTTTGATTTGATAAAAAATTAAAGTGAGTAGTAGTATTATTATTAAATTATTATAATATTTTAATTAATTAAAAAAATATTTGTGAGATTCATGTTTGAATGAAATTAAAATTCTTTAAATTAATATAGATCAGTTGAATGACTTTTGAGCTTACAAGCCCCTTGTTCTTCTTCGTACGGTGATGGATGCTTAAGCAAAAAGAAAGCCTGCGGCCCAAGCATACTACGTTAATATATCCAGCATGGGGAATAAGAAGTCTGGTTCTGCGGGAGAGGCATTGCCAGTGATGAATTCGCAGTCGCAGAGACGACTAAGCGGCGCTCATGGCAGATGGAGATGGCATGAGATTGGTGAGCTGAGGCCGACTGTCCCTCTTCACAATTTCCCATGTGGCTGTGGACACCACCAACGACCAATCCAAACTCGTACAACATGCAAAAACCGAAGTACAGCCTATGGTCAAATCCCATTTTATCGTTCACGACAAAAAAAAAGAAGAAAAAAGAGAGAAAAGAGAAAAATATAGTACCTTATTTAAGATTTATGAATGTATTTGAATTGATTTTTAATTTTTTAAAAAATAAATTTTATTTTTTATAAATAATTTATTTTTATTATTTCTATATCCTATTCAAACTGGGCTTATATTAATTGCGGAGCGCTACTCTGGAGCCAAGATCCAGCAGAATCCATGAATACTCAAAAACAATTTGACGAAATGATGACATCAGAGTAGAGTACATACTTGTAAATTTACAGCCAGTATTATTAATTAATTCTTAGGCAATTTGAACAAAGGGGAAAAGGGATGCTTTGAGGAATGGAGCCTAACATAAAATAACGCAAAGGCAACTACTAAAGGGGTCTTCTTCGGAGTTGAATAATGGATTCACAAACGGTCAACAAGACGCGGACTCGTGGCCTGAATTTTTATTCTTCTCCTGCGGCGTTGGGCACTCTTTTAATGGAAACACCACTTTGGGGCCGCCCTTCAGTGTTGCAGAACCAGAATTCCGTATACAAGTTTTGGTTATTTATACTAGAAAAATGCTTCAGTTAACGTCGTGATCGTTTTCGTAAAAGATGTGCTTTTAAACTATCAAATTTCACAACTTAGACATATTATCACGAACAGGGGGTGCTTTGTCTCAAGTCGCCAAGGACATGTTAGTCAAAAACTATTTTCTGGTCAATAGGTAAAGCCATTTGGGGCATCATATAAAAAACTGCTAGCATGAAAGTAACATGAGAGGCTGGCTTAGGTGTGTGGATTGGGTGATGATTTCGGTGTAGAGAGAGAAAGAAGAAGGAGAAAAGCTGAGGCAAAGATGATGATGATGGAGGATGCGTTAGATTTATTCTCACATGAACGCACGAGGGGAGGGGAGGCCACCAGCAGCTACCATTGCCATGGGAAGGGGGTCGCTTAATTGATAATTCACTGTGCCCACCAGACAATCATGGACGTGGGGACGTCTCTAGTGTTCTACTTTAGCAGCCTCTTTCATTGATCATTATGGCTATGGCGAATTTCCCTTTCCTTTTGAGATGCGTTTACTTCTTCTTCTGTGACTGATGATGATTATCATTGATCATCTTCTTCTTCCCCCTGCCCACACAGCTACCTAATTAACCCCCATGCAAGCATGGAGTTACAATTTGACCCTACAATTTCATATATATAATTTAATTTTAAAATTAAATATAAAATTTTAAATCTATAATTTATATTTTCTCTTATACATAATTTAATTTTTACAAAATTCAAAATAAAAATCTTAAAATTAAACTCTATTCAATCACACCTCAGAGACATATTATTTGTAAAAATCATATATATCTATGCAATCTCTTGTCTTGTAATATTGATGTATATACATTAGGAATATAGAAGGTCATTGGATCCTCAACATTATTACTACTATGTTTCGTCAATCTCAGCAAACGCGCACACAGTCACTTTTGTGAAACTTTTATTTGCTTTTTTATTTTAAAATATAAAATTTTAATTAATTTTTATTTATTAAAATATTTTATTTTTTTACTAATTTTAAAAATTATTTCTTAAAAATTACTTTCATTATAAATATAATTATATTATTTTTTATTATATTAATAAAATTAATTAATAATATAATATAAAAAATATATCTTATCTTCTTTTTCCTTATACAAAAAAAAGATCAAAAGATCTTATATTCTACAACAAATAGGGTAATAATTAGGATATGAAAATTGCATCTGCAAGTGATGATCGGTATTCCGCCTAATATTCCAGAATCTAGATTAAGTAAAATATGGCTCAGTGCGGATTTTCCCGCCTAATATTCTCGAACGTAACTACAGAGAGTACTAATTAAGGGACATTGGATTGTATAAGGATTTCTCTCAAATCCCTTAACGAGGCATTTCTTCATTGAAAAGGCTTCTGTTTATGTCTAATGATTGACTATCGATCTCGTATAGGTAATACTAGAAAAAAATTATTACTTATTTTATCTTTTGTTTTTTGTTTTTTTTTGAAGAAAAAGGGGTATCGTTCTTTAAGCAGAAAATTATACTTCAGCGGCAGAGCATAATCGTCTTCCAATCAAATCCTCAGTTCAGATGGACTTAGTCCCATTCGAGCAAACAATTAAGTTGGAATATTGCTCTTTCTATAAACAAAGCTAACTGAAAAGGAGTCAAAAGACAAGAGGACCTATTTTATCAATTTTGTATAAATGATCCCTTCATAAGAATCCTTGAAAAACTCTACTTTACCAAGTAGTAATTTTTTTTAATAAATGAAAGAGTTATTCATTGATATTAAAATAGACGAAGCCATTACAATCAAAGTAATTCTCAAACTTTTCTCTAATAGTAAGAATTGAAGAATTAGAATAACTTGATAAAAAAATCACACAATAATTAAACAATCATGACAACAGATTATAATCTACACCCGTAGGTAAAATATATTAATGTTACAATTAGTACTAATAAAGTAAACAAATATATAATAGATTTTTTCATCACATATTTGTCATAAATTTTTTACTATAGTAGTGAGAAGAATTCAGCTCCAATATTTTTCTTGAAATGTAGTAATTGAAAAGACTATGAATGTATTAATAATTTTGAAAACTTTTTTAGAGAGAAGTAAAAAATTGAACGATGACTCAGATTAAATTTAGGTTAAAAAATTTTTCTAGAGACAAATTTTATTTTAAAAGAAATTTATAATGATTTGTGGTAAGAAGTAAAAAAATTCAAAAGAAGTAAAGTGCGGACCAAAATCTGACTATGCTGACCGACAGAAAGAGAGGAAGTGCAAGGGTTTTAGAGGAGGAGGAGAGAATGAAGTTAGAGAGAGAAAGGTAACTTCACAGTTATCCAAGTAGTAATAATTGACAAAACATTATTCTCTCTCATTAATTCTGCATAGGTAATCTTTTGAAAAGGTTTTTCCCATTTTACCAATTGTGCATGAATAATCCTTACGCATTCTCCCGATGTTTGGAGAAATCTTTCCTCATTTTATCGAACTTGTACACCTTAGACTTAAAAAAAAAAAAAAGAAGAAAGTAAAAAGCTTTTCCTGTTTTAAGAATAAAGCTAGTCTAAAAATCATGTAAAGTACTAGAAACCAATGATAATAAGGGCTTGTGGCGGGGGAGGACCAACTTGGAAAAACAAGTGCTGAAGCTGTTGGGTCCAGCCGAAATCGAGCGGATCCTCGAGGCAACATGTGCTGACTCATCCGACTCGTCTGATCTCTCTCTTGCTGAAAGATTGCACGAATCAATGAGTGAATGAATCTCTTCCTAACACGCATGCACCTCTCTATATATGTATTCACTGGCTTTCTTTATACACTAACAGAGACTACAAAAGTTGTCGTGATGGGCATCGTTACCGGTGTTTAAGCTAAAACAACAGTATCAGTGAGTGCTTAAGTGGAGAAAAGAATCCAAAATGGACACTAAGAGTAGTAGTAGCAGTAGTAGTTGGAGTTTGTTCGCGTCAGCAGCAATCGTCCTGTCCGCCATAATTTTCTACAGGAGATTCAAGAGCTCTCTCTTTTCAGGCTACAGAAACCGACTCCCTTTAGGCACCCTCGGATGGCCTTTTCTCGGAGAAACCCTGGAGTTCATTTCTTGCTCTTACTCTGATCGCCCTGAGAGATTCGTGGACAAACGTCGCCTCCTGTAAGTCTCTCTCAAATCCCTCTCTCCTTTCGGATTAATCCCTTTTAGTTCCATTTTTGGAGTCTTATTTTCCGTTTGATTATGTGGTGCTGATCTTTTAGGTATGGGAAGGTTTTCAAATCGCACATATTTGGAAGCCCGACGATAGTTTCCACTGATGCAGAAGTGAGTAGAAGTGTTCTGCAAAGTGATGCAAGAACATTTGTGCCGTCTTACCCCAAATCTCTGACGGAGCTCATGGGCAAGTCTTCTATTTTACTCATCAATGGAAGTTTGCAGAGGAGGATTCACGGGTTGATAGGAGCTTTCTTAAAGTCTCCACATCTCAAGGCACAGATTACTTGCGATATGCAGAAATATGTCCAAGAATCCATGAGGAGCTGGACTGAGGATCGTCCCGTCTACATTCAAGATGAAACAAAAAATGTCACTCTCACTCTCACTCTCTCTCTCTCTCTCTCTCTATCTATCTCAGACCCTCACACACCCCACACCCACAGTGGAGCTTGAAGTAAAAAAAAGATGTACTTAAAAAAGAAGGCGGCTCAGTCTACACCGGCTGCTTCTTTACTGGAGGAATACTTAATGATCTGCACTAAAATGAGCAGAAACCTTAACACAATCATTAGTGGTAGTGTACAACATGTTTACTTTGCGTAAATGATGATGCCTGGAAAATTAGAACATTGCCATAATGATGTCTTAGAATGTATGTGCAGATTACTGTGAGTTCCCACTGAGTTTGCTCTTTTTCTCTCTTCTTTCCAGATTGCCTTTCAAGTGTTAGTCAAGGCATTGATTAGCTTGGATGTAGGTGATGACATGGAGTTCCTAAAGAAACAATTCCAAGAATTCATTGCGGGCCTCATGTCTTTGCCAATCAATCTGCCTGGAACCAGACTTCATCGATCATTACAGGCAAGTGTCGGTATTGACAAAGTACTACTCCATTTTCACTGTTTTGGCGGAACATTTTCTGAGATTTGGATTCACATTTGGTTTCAGGCCAAGAAGAGAATGGTGAAGTTAATTCACAAAATTATCCAATCTAAACGGAGTTCTTGCACGGGCCTGACCCTTCCAGAGGATGTTGCAGAGGTTTTGCTACATGACACCAGCCAGCAGCTAACAGATGATTTGATATCGGATAATATCATCGACTTAATGATACCAGGAGAGGATTCAGTTCCGGTGCTCATGACCCTTGCCATAAAGTACCTTTCAGATTGTCGGCGTGCTCTCCGACAATTGACGGTGAGCCACCTCTGAAACAGCCGAAAACAGTCGATAATATTGGCTTTTCACTTACCCAAAATTTTTCTTAAGAAAGAAATAGAAAACGTCTGCATCTTCATCATCTGTACATACCTATATGCCTCAATATGATTTTAATTCTCACGTCTTGGTTGTCCACAGGAGGAAAATCTTAGATTGAAACGGCTCAAGGAAAAACTTGAAGAACCATTGTGTTGGAGCGATTACTTATCTCTACCATTTACACAGAACGTAAGTTATGATAATTTCACAAGGGCAACAAACACCTAAGACCGCTTCCTTTAATCTAAAAATTGCTCCGCTGCCGCAACTATATAATGTGATTTTATGCCACAGGTTATCACAGAAACTCTAAGAATGGGAAACATTATAATAGGAATAATGCGGAAGGCCATGAAGGACGTGGAAATAAAGGGCATTTTCATCCCAAAAGGATGGTGTGTTTTTACGTATTTTAGATCCATTCATCTTGACGACAAGTTATACGATTCTCCATATAAATTCAACCCGTGGAGGTGGCAAGTAAGAGAACAAGTTCATAACCTTCATTTTTAGGCTTGGAAAATAATTATATATATATATATATATAGGAGTATAACTGAATCCGAACAATGGGTTTTGCAGGACAAGGATACAAGCTGCAGTGGCAGCTTCACCCCATTTGGAGGCGGACAAAGGCTGTGCCCCGGGCTTGACCTCACCAGGCTCGAAGCTTCCATCTTTCTTCATCATTTTGTTACACAGTTCAGGTATTTTTGCATAATGAGCACCTCCTCCTCCAATCCCCAGCCGATGCTCAGTAAATACCATGCTTATATATGATGGTACCATCATTCACCAATCATCACACAGTCATCATTCGTGCACTTGATACAGTACTATTATTGGTTTTGGTAGAGAATCGAGATCCTTGCAGCTCCCAAGAAAACGGAATTGTTAACTTAGATTAGGTTATACACGGAACTCAATGTAAATTTTTTATCTCATATTTCACTTTTTTCCTCACAAAAATTTCTTTTTTTAAAAGACAAAAAATCTCAAAACCAAACTCTATCCAATCACACCCTTAAACATTCGTTGTTTCTTCGCGGATATGGTTTGGAGAGAGAGACTGTTACAGTTCATTAAGTACTTTCTTTTTTCCTATTTAAAACTTCACCACAGTAAGGGTGGATATTTTTGGAGCGGATTCATGAGAGCTTTCCCAGCATGGCCTAGATGAGTAATTTCACTTGCGGAAAGCAGAAAAAGAGAGCTTGTGGAGCCCCTCTTCTCGGATGGAATATTTTCCTCCTAATTGGATTCCATAACTTCTCCTACTAAGTAGAGTCATAATATAGAAACGTGTCAAAAAGTAAGGATAGAGTGACGGTCTCAAATATGATCAATGAAGATCTGTTTTAACGCATCAAATTTTTTATTTAAAAAAATATTTTTTAAAAAAATTACAAAATTTATCCCTGCGTCCTGGACGTGAAATGCCGTCCAGGACCGGATCCGGACTGCATTGCCTCAGGAGCAGCACCTCAATAATTGGTGTCATCCATCTTCTGCATAGTAGTAGTTTGGATTTACAGAGTATATGTTTGACTGAGCTAAAAAAAGGTCTCCCTCTTGTTATTCCTGCGGGTAAGGTATGCCACAGCACAATTGATCATATGGAGTTACATTTTCTTTTTTCTCTTTTGATAAATATAAAAAATTTTAAAATAAATTTATTACACTAATAACCCTAGATGCTTCATCGTTAATCCAAAAATTTGGGGTTCTGTTGCCCAAAATGCAGGTGGGTGGCTGAGGAGGATTCCATAGTAAATTTTCCCACCGTAAGAATGAAGCGAAGGATGCCGGTGTGGGTCAAAAGGAGGATAGACGTTGCATTTTAGCAACTAGCAACGGCCGGTGACAATGCCGGTTCCATCGAACAGCGGTCAAAGTATGAGACAAAAACGAACAAAAGGTAGCTGGCGCACGTGTGGGGGCATCTGAGGCTGACATATTTGTCTTTTTCTTCTTAGGAACATTTTGCACATACTTAAAAAATGCATGATTATTCATTTGGACCCCATAAATTTGCCCTTTGTCATGGCTTTTCCGCTGATTCTTCATCCTCTCTTTTCGACTTTTAACCTTGTCATGCTCTTATGTACAAGCGGAGAAAAAGGATCCCTCTCTGTACTACAAGCAAGCGAAGCGAGGTCTCTTGCTATGTAATAATTGTGGTTGCGGCGCTGACATTTTTTTTTATAAATAATTACACGGGTAAAGGAAGAGATATATTATATTAGACTAAAAGTATAATTAAGAAGCAATTCATAAGAGTCCATACCTCTCATTCCAGTCAGTAATTGCTTGAATAGTGTGAGAGTATGAATCCCTCTTGATCTTACTCTCTTTCTTCTCTGTACTCCATTGCGTCCGTACAATTAGAAATTTTCTTTCATTACGAATTTGGAATGTGTAAAGGAAAATTAATTATTTTTATTCCGAATAAATATTATTGGTATTTTATGTTTCTTGATTTCTCTATTAATAAACAACAGCGTCTTCTCTTTTATCAATTATTTTATTAATATATTACTTTTAACTTTTAAGCTGCTCGTGCATACATTTCAAATGAACATTATTTCTTAGTGAAATCTAATTTGATTTTCTCAAGAAACACAATAAAAAAATTTTCTTTTTACAAATTTCAAATTAAAATTTGTAAAACAAGTTTCTATAGAATTTAATAAAATATATAAAACTAGATTGTGACTGAAATATTTTTTTTAACCTATGGAAGTTTTCTATTTCACATTTAAAATAAATGATTTGGGAGTTAATATAAGTTAAATAATTTGATTAATTTTGCCTGGAATAAGGTTGGTTAGATCAAACATATATTTTATTTTTAAAATTTATTAGATTAATGAATACATACATTGGTTCATCTAGAACATCAAGAGGGAGTTTGATATGAGGAGAAGTTTAAGGGATTTGATAGAGTTACTTTGCTTTCAGTGATTAAATTATTATTAAAAGAATTACTGTTTTGTACCATTACAATTATATTATTAACAAGTATTTTATGGAAAAAGGATGATGGAAAAATTTTCTAATTTTAATTTTCTGATCAAAACTTATTCATCTGATATGCAAACTATAGGTAATGAGAACAAAAAGTTACCGTCTTCTATTTTTTTTTTTTAAATTTCACTATTTCATCATATGTGGTATTAGTAAGAAAGAATCACTGAAGCTGGTAATTTTTCTCAGATGTTGTATCGATACTTCTTTTTTGGTTATAAATTTAGGGATAAATGAAGCCGAATCTGGCGAGAGAGCGGTGAAACATGTGATGCTATAAAACACCAACGAGGCAATCAGGCAATTACACTTACCTCCCTGAAGTTTTGTTTAATTTCGAAGACCTCCTCTTTCATTTAAGAATTTACTCTGGTTGACAAGAGGGAGGTAAAGTTCAATATGTCGAACCTCAGGGATGGAAATCATCGTAATTTAACTTCAACGAACCAAAATTATTTTTCTTAAATATCTTTTAGAAACAGCTCAGGTTTCTGCGCCAAATTGCCCAGAGACTCCCCTTCGCACTCGGTGGGTTGGAACAGAAGAAAAACAAAGTGTAAGCCATCGTCGCCATTTTTTCACTGTAAAAAGGTTTGATTTCTGATCTCTTTTAATACTGTAGCTGAGAAATTCAGTTTGGCGATCGACATACAAAACTAGGGTTTACAATCTGCGTTCTTCTCCAATTAACCATACCGAACAAAAGAATTGGATTGGTACAACACGTAGAAGCTCATTTTTCCTAATCTGGTGCTGTAGAAAGACTTATAATCCTTGTTTGTTGGGAATGTATTTAATTTTCCGAAATCCTGTTCTCCTGGAACTTCTTTCTTTGCCCCTCCCTTGGAAGAAAATGAAATTTACAATAGCAAATATGATTGTTTGAGTTGTTTAATATGTAGAATCATCTATATTGTAGATTCATTTGCCAATTGAAATTATGAGATTCGGGCGTTTCATCAAGTATAGAAATGGGAAATTTTTTATTCTCTCAGCCACAAATTTCTGAAATTTGCTTGTTTGCCAAACCTCTATTGCTTTATAAACTGCACATATTTTCTTTTTTTCCTTTTGTAACCAAATATTCTGGGGTCTTGGAAATCAAGCAAGTTTTTGAGGAAGAAATTTGCACAAATATTAGTTCTGTTCCATGTGCTGGGACATCCGACCAAGAGTTTATAGCACTGAAGATATCTTAGCATATCATACACTATCCTGGTGGTTTGATGCTATAGTTGTCTCAAGTTGATCATGTTTTAACAATCATATACGGAACACATTGCTAGAAATATAAGGAATGGGTCAGTTTATAAATGTTCATAGGAGGAGATATATCCACATAATCGAACTAATGTCATTTAACATTGATTCAATCAGCCTTCGTGTGTGTTTGACATTTGGGTTTCACCTTTTTATTATGCATAATTTAATTACAAGATGAGTTCAATATCAGTACCTACCGGAGAATCTGTTATCAGTATTATTGCCAAATTTCTCTACATGATTGTCAAAATATGCTTCATTAACACCAATAGATCATTTTACTATATTTGTCCCCTTTGCAGAGTGCCCTGAGATGGCAGGAAGAAATCGCATTCCTCGTGAAGGATTTGATAACCGCCGAGGTTACCCTCCAGAAGGGCCTGTTCTACGTGGTCCTTTACCAATGCCTATGCCTCCTCATCCTGCTTTGTTGGAAGAGGAGCTAGAAATGCAGCATGTTGAAATCCGCAGGCTTTTGGGTGAAAATCGGAGGCTTATTGAAGATAGAATTGTTATGCAGCAGGAGTTGGGTGCTGCCAAGGAAGAGCTTCGTCGTATGAATCTTGCCTTTGCTGATATTCAGGCTGAGCAAGAAGTCTATTCAAGAGATCTTATAGAGAGGGGTCTGAAGCTGGAAGCTGATCTCCGTGCCACGGAGCCTCTGAAAGCTGAGGCTACACAACTACGTGCTGAAGTTCAGAGGCTGAACCACATCAGGCAGGATTTATCTGGGCAAGTTCAGAGCCTCACAAAAGACCTTGCCAAATTACAAGCTGATAACCAGCAGATCCCCAGTTTAGCAGCTGAACTTGATGGATTACATCAGGAGCTTTTGCGTGCTAGGTGTTGACAACTTCTAAGTCCTTTTTCTCTGTTCAAAGTTTCTGGAGTTTTTTCTTCTTCTGTTTTTTCTTTTTTCTTTTTTTTTTTGGGGGGGTGTTTAACGTTATGATTGTTCTTCCAGCATATTAAATTCATTTCCTAATATTGATTAATTGGACTTCTAGAGCTGCCATTGACTATGAAAAGAAGGCAAAGATTGGGCTGATGGAGCAGAGACAGGTAATGGAGAAGAATTTGGTCAGCATGGCACGAGAAGTCGAAAAACTGCATGCAGAACTTACTAGTTCGGATGGTCGAGCATGGACTACCGGTTTGTGCTTTGTATTACCCATTTCGTTTTCTTGACCCATGTCATTTGGAGAAAGTTATTGCATGATTCTTCTCTTACTGTTGTGTGGTATATGCTAGGTTGCTTCTGTCTTACATATTTGTTTGTTTGTGAGCTGCGCATTATACCATGTCGAACCATTAATCAATTTGTTTTTCGTGAATCTACTTTTCTTGGTATTGCATGAATTTTGTACAGTTCTTTTGCATTCAAGACTTGTTATAAGATGTTTCACTTTCATTATTGTTACCTACGATCTAGAAAATCTCAAGCTTTCGTTGCTAGTTTTATGTGCGGTGCCCAGTTAAAGCATACATCACAATACAACTGGGACCAATTAGGAATTATTGGAGACATACCATTTGTTGCTGCAGGTCGACCATATGGGATGAAGTTTACCAGTCCTGATGGCAGTTTTCCTACACCGTACGGCAACGGATATGGGGTTCATACGGTATGAATATGCAATAGTCAGATCATTTGGAGTAGATTCTTTTCAACATGCAATATCATGTAGAGGTAAGAATTCATTTGTTGATATCTATGACTTGTCTTCAGGGTGCTTCTGACAAGGGTCCATTTTATGCTTCTGGGTCTACTCCATGGGGAGGACCAGAGAAACCGCGCATGGCTCGTCGTTGAGATGTGCAGAGCTTTACGTTGATACTTTGACAGAGGCATGTTGCGCCCTTCCTATTCGTCACTTATAATGTAGAAAATGGCAAAAAGTCTCTGACTTTTGATGCCTGCATATTATGGTCATCTATAATATAAATATTGGTGGTTATCATTACTGACATGTATAGCAGAAGTAGGGTTACTCTTTAACTGTACTGGGATGTTGGTTTCATCTACATGCTGGATGTTTTCCCTTTTCCGTCATCCTTTTTTTTTAATTTTTATTTGTTATCCTTTTGTTGAATGCATGCTTTATCCTAAATATTTAGTATTAGCCTTCCTAGTTTTGTGGCATCATTCTTTTTTTAAATTCAGTTTCTTAAAAGATCTGCACACTGATTTAAGAATGAAATAATCAAACTTGCTTTTCTATATGTCCCGTATTGTTGTTGGATAATACTGATGCAAAGTGTTCTAGAGTAAAATTAAAGAGGGGCTGATAAGAATCCTGTTGCATGAACTTGGGTGCTTTTTCGTGTTTGGTGATCTCGACTAGAAGTATTGTTGTGCCAGATGGTAAAGTTTGAGGCACCATCTGCAATAAAGGGAGCTGTTAAAGAATATCCTGTATAAACTGTTGTTCCTATCTGGGCCTACATTTGGAGAATTGACTTCCATTTCAGATGGAAGCCATGAAGATATTGTAGATAAAATGCTTTCCTATAGAGGCGAACAAGTTTGCATCGTCTGGAGGGAGTGAAATGCAATAGATCTGACATATATGGATGAAGAAATCCTTTATACAGATATTAGAATCCCTTAAATTTCCTATAGTTCAGGACGACAGAGTCCCTACCCTGTATATATTGGCATAAGTGAAATTTTGCAAGGCATTAAATTTTAAGCAGCTTATGTATTTCCCGTTATACTGTAAGGCATGTGCTCTGTTCCTCAAGAAAAGATTTCTCGGAAGTTTGAGTGAGTTGTAGGAATCGACTCTTCTCCATCCTGTATCTGCTTGTTTACTGCTGCTATTAACAATTGATTTAATGACTATTTAGCAATGACAGTTGATTTAATTATTGAACTGATGGTTAAATTTGTTTATTGGTTTATCCATTATGGGTGATTATTTCTTCTTGAGCAACAGTTTAGAAGTGAATGTTGCCACTGTTGCCTTCTTGATGGCCAGCATTCTGCGCTGCACCCTGTTTGTGTCTTCGAGAGGCAACTGAAGGTTTTATTTTGTGGCTTTGGAATTTATGGAAATTCTGGAGGTTGCTTGCTCTTTAGAAGAAATTAATAAAATATGTGGTCTATCTAAAATATGAAACTTGGAGCCTGGTGTTGCAAAAAGAGTAAGATTCCCTGGAAGGAGTTTTGGTTGACATATCAAGTGTAATGAGAGGGAGATATATTCTTATTCTCTACACATTAGGGTATGAAATTTGTATTAGCTTTTGCTAAATTGATGGAGGTATAACAATTTGGAAATTGGGAAGTGAGATAGGAAGATTTATTATTTTGTTTGTCTGTTTTTGGTGAAGCTGGAGTGTCAATTTTTTTGGTCTACGTAATTGGCAGATCTGGGGGAATATCCAGTGGTTTCAATGGTGCAGGATTTGAGTTTGTTGGTGCCAAAGCATGCTTTTCTTCAATTGCTAGAAGTTTGGACATATGGAAAGATTAAACATTTAGTCGGCGGGTTTCATCCATAGGATTTTGGAGTCAGGAGCTCACCTTATTCTCCCCATTACAATTTTATTTAAACCGAAATTCTCTTGCAATTTCTCACTTGATAGGTAGTTCTGCACTACTGTTCAGTAAGTCAGGATTCTCTGACTTACTTGCATGGTACAGCTTACTCCTCTTGTATAAGTAATGCGGAGAATCTGAAATGCGGATGGTGGACGTGCCATGTGACAGGAGCTTATTTCTGATCTGGACTTCATAGGCAAGTATCTTGTCTTTGTCTTGTGGGTTCTCCTGGTCCTAAAACTTCTTGGCTGGATTTTTGCTTCATGTGTTGGTAGTCCTGTCATAGTTTGGCACAATTTCTTGTAGATCATTCATATCACACTGGCAGTCCAGTCATTTGCATATCTACTTGATAAACTAAGTATTTGTCATGTCAGGATGCATTTTTCGAATATGTTGATATTCAAATTCTGGACATTATTCATATTACTGCTCTCTTAAGCTAGTGGGAGGATTTTCCTCCTTTACATATTTTATTTCTCTTTTTCTTTTTCTTTTTTTGGTGCCGGGGGGGAGGGGTTTGGAGGATCCGGACAGGATTTCCTGATTAATTTTGAAGTGTCAAGTGGTGGACTTAACAGATAAGACCTGGTACCATCTTGTTAATAAATAAGAATTATTGGAACTATAATTGTGAGGAGAAGGAAGGAGACCGATACAGGAAGAAAAGCTCTTGATCTAATAAACCAGTTGCATTTGTTGGATTTGGAGCTAGGTTTTGGATTGGTTCTCTAGTACCATGTTGCTGCATCAAAGTTACTAATCCATGATAAAGATTCTGATTTGGTTGTGTACTCGGGTAGATGATATTGAGGATGTTGCTAGAGAAAGATCCAAAGTTACAAAGCATGGGGGATATATGCTGGTGCTCTTGCATCTTAGTAATGGATCACATGTTACACCACCTGCGGAAATGGTTGGTTGTTTGTTCTAGTATGGATCTTCTCGCATATGCTCTAAAGAGTTTCTTATCTCTTTTAATGGATGATATTGGTTATGTCTTCATCCAGTGCTAGATGAGATAGTAAACTGTTCTGCAGTGCAATTGACTAATATTGAAAAGATCCTCTTCGTTCCCTGGTGATGGAGGCTCAAGGGAAAGCCCCATGGATCCTGCCATTGTGGGTCTGGAGGATAAGCATACGAGAGTTTTCGTGAATTAGTGATGCTGTTTCCTGTGACTTCCAGTTGCAATCGAGCATTCCGGAGGAGTTAATTTTGTGCTGGTTAGTGAAGTATGGTAAACTAATTCAGTGCTCTTAGTTTGCTATGGGTCATTGGACATTGAGTATCTAGTGTAGCTTCATGGATGGACAGATATATTTCTTTCTTTATTTGGATTTTAAACGGTAGAGTTTTCAACTTAAATTCAGGCAAATTTCCTGCATTGGGCCTGTCGTATCACCACTATGGTTATTGTACAAGAATGATGATTAGCACAATAGGGTAATTCCTTTATGATTAGTTTTTTTTTTTCTTTTTTCTTTTTTTGCGGAGATTACTAGGCTTTTTGTCAGAGCCACTTGTGGTCTTAGTAGGGGATCTTTGTCCTTGGGATTTCTTAGCTGAGTGGTTGGCAATGACGATAATGTTGTATATTGAACACCATTTTCTCTTAAAATAATTTGGAGAAGGATGTCCAGAGAAAGCTGCATTCAAGAATGAATGGCCTAGGTCTTGAACTTATTGAAGTGTTTTTGATGCTTCGTTTACTCTCTGCAGATCTATGAGATGTATCATGTTTTGCTTCAGTAGTGCCTTCTTCCAAAGGGAGCAATGCAATGTCTAGTTCATTAATGGGGTTCCAGCATCCTTTTTTTAAATTGTTTTGGTAGGGTTCTATTGCCCTCTATGACATCACTAGTACAAATTTCATTTCTAGTGCTTGTAAGTAAGACTTTTGTTTCATAATTCAAACTTTTCTGTAACAAATTTCTCTTTTATTCTGACACTATTCCATTTTCTTCCCAGATGGATTGACTACTGGATGCTTTTGCCTAAGAAAGGTACAACTGTAAATGTACACTATCAGGTAAGTTCTCTTTCTAAGAAATAAATTGCATCATGAAACTGACAGAGTTAAGGAAAATGCGTAACTTCAGTGCATAGACTCAAGATTTTGCAGGGTAAATGAACACTTGACCATAGGGCTGTCATCATTTTTGGATATGGTGCATTATATAATTTATTGTTAATAACTTAATCTAAATTCAAACTGGTCTCCCATTTGTGTCCTTTGGAGTACAAGGGTTGTGATATCTGTCCTTTGGTCTGGCCCACCACACAATTTCTGTTGAATGGGAAAGATAAACTAGTATTGGCACCAAATCTGGATTTGAGATCCAGCAGATTTAGTCTAAAGTTGTTAACTTACTAAATTTTGGAAGTGGAATTTTTTATTAACTGCTCAAAATTGCAAGACCCTTATTAACCTATGCATGTTTACTTGGTCCTTGCCCTCTTTATGTTCTCTTTTTCCATTTGGGGTTCTCTTTTGGTGAATTGTAATTCTAATAATTTTCATGAATCAAATTTATATTGGGAAATTTAATTGTTACCAGATCTAGTCGTACAGAGACTTCTGTTCTATCCTCTCAAATCCTGTAAGGAAATGGAAGGAAACCTTAAGCTCTGAAATGTATTTAGCAATTTCTCTATTTTGTGTTAATTTGTTCTGATGAACATCGCTTCTGGACCCCCCCTTCTTTTGCTCCTTTTTGCTGGAGGGAAAGTTGGGTGGACGCTGGCAAGAGAGAGAAGGGGATGTCGGTAGTTTGTTCCATCCCGAAGTTAATTGCTATGTTTGTGACTAATGACTTAGATGCCAACTGAGATCTAAAAAATCTTCCACTAGCTGATTTTCTGCAGGCACCGTCAAGGCAGGTGCATTTTTCAAGCTCTATAGGTGGGTTTGTTTCCCGTTGTAGTGAAGGTAAACATGGGCTGAACACAAGGTCGGAGAGTGAACCATGGCCAGCATCAATGCTGCAAATGTTCTTGTGGTGAAAGGTGGTGAAACCCGAGCGAAAACACTACTTTCCACTTTGTTTACGATTATTGTTTTTATACAAACATGATTTAGGAGGCTTGAAGCTTAGTACAAATCAAACTCACATTTGAATAGAATGAAACACTCGCAAGCATCTCTAAACATACCAATTAAATTTCATCTCAATGCAATGTTAACGAGTGATAAAAAAAATGTACTTTTAGTTCGTTTAATGCAGTTCTCTATGCAGTATGAATAATTTTCAAGCACTTCTTCCCACCAACCAGCGACTCTTAACAGCTACTGTACACATTAAAAAAAGGAAAAAAAAAAAGCTGCTATTCTGTACGGAGTTTGCCGTTCCTCCCAGGTCTGCCGAAGTAACTAACAAATATTCGAAGCCCCTTCCAGCCTTCCCCCCTATTAAATGAAGAGAAACAATAGTCCGTTAGGCACTCGTTTTACACCACATCAGGGTTGCCATCTCAGCAATATACCTCCGAGTATCTGGAAATCATTAGCAAGATCCCAATCATCCCAGCTTCTTAAAAACCTTAAAGTGGAACATGATGTGACGAACCATACCTTAACGGCGAAAACTTTTAGTCGTCAACTTCAGTGTTGAATATAAAGCTTGTGAATACCGTGGTTACGTCTCTAGGACATAGGAAAACAAATGTATAAAAAATTCAATGCTTTTTCTGTTGCATACAAAATCAAAATACCGAAAGAGCGCGAATGAAAGAAAACATATATACGAATGATGCATTCGTGTGAGTGGACTAAGCTACAACCTTCAGCCTACGCGTCCGCATCACATCGATCATGACTATTGAGGTTAAGGTTACAAGTATACCTGCTGTAAGCCTATCCCAGTTCCCCCGTTAAGGAGAAGAGGGCAACTATAACTGCTCTACTAAATTTTCAGTCTTATTGGATTAAGTTCATCTGAAAAAATCTCAATCAGAAGAATAGTCCCATAATGTCCGATGGTAAAATCTCATCCGGAAATTTAAGAGGTTCTGAAATAAGGGTTTCATTCAACAACGAAGAACATGTGGAAAAATGCAAGCTTTTTACGAACTTAAGTTTGTATTTCATGCAAATAGCGCAGAAAAATAAGAGGGTGTTCAACTACTCTATAAGTTATATGCTCAGTGCTCACGTGACTAAGGAAAATTGGCTTACGTCAAATGAGGAAGAGTCATGTTCTTCAGAAGTGCGGGGTGCTGAGTAGCAAAAGTTTTCCATTCATCTTTGCTGATTCTACCATCCATGTCAATATCAGCATCTTTAAATGTCTGCATCAGGACAGAACAAGCGCAACTGCTACAAGGTCCAGAAACTGAATGAATATATTTAATTACCAAGAGCCATATTACCTTCTGAACAATATCTTCAAGAACTTCATTTGGCAGAGACATGCCTTTTTCCATTAAGATGGCAAGTACCATTTGCCTAACCTAACAAAAAATGATACTTTGTGGCATGGTGAACTTTTACAATATATTTAGAATACAAATAGGTACGGGGAAGTGAAAATCCTGAGAGATAAAATCTTCAGGAAAAAGGATATTGTGCTCGCTATAAAGAAACATTCGTTGAGATTAAACATAGAGACTTACTTCTTCCTGCTCAATAAATCCTGTTTGCCTCAAATCGTACAGCTTAAATGCAACTGCAAGAGATTGAATAAGACAAATACATAATGCATTGGAAATTCAGAACTACAATATAGGAGTTATTCAGAGGAAAAACAGAACGGTATTTATAATACTTACAGTCAATCTTTTGGCCTAATGGAGTAGAAGGATGGAAAACAGCAAGTACATGGACAAACTCA
Source organism: Rauvolfia tetraphylla (assembly GCA_030512225.1). Classification (NCBI taxonomy): domain Eukaryota; kingdom Viridiplantae; phylum Streptophyta; class Magnoliopsida; order Gentianales; family Apocynaceae; genus Rauvolfia; species Rauvolfia tetraphylla. Next base: position 1,359,244 of record JAJQKT010000005.1, read on the forward strand.
TCAAATTCAATAACCCCATTTTTCTTCTCATCAAAAAGATCAAATACCTAGATTAAGAGGGTACCGAGAATAGTAAAGAAATAAAGCACCTGTGAATATTCCAGGCAGTTAGGTGTTAAGCCAGTTTACTAGGCATTCCCCGCCCAAGGCACTTATTTCAAGGTTTGACAATGGGTTTAGTTGCTGGTTTATGATGTTAGCTTGGAGTCTAATGTGAGTAAAAACATTTAAGAAGTTAAGAATGAACCCTTTTACATTCCATTGAGGAATCAACACATCTTCTGTAATCATGCCTTTCAATTATCTAACGAGAAAGGTTATCTCTAAACTGTACCCTGTCAAGAAAAAGGTTCTCGCCAGAAGGTCTTCTGAATAGTGCTAGTTGAAGCTCCTCCTTCATGAAAAAAAAAAAAATGAAAAGAGAAGTTTTGGAATGAGCTATTGACCGTCAAATATCATAGTAAGATATGCAGTACCAATGACTGCATCATAAGAAACATTAACCGTGCCAAACTTTATAATATTACAAAAATTGTTAACCGAATATGTAAGCTGTGGTTGGCCTGAACTCTGGGATTCAAGCTTCATAAGCTACCTAAGAAGTTAATTCTGAGATCCTTGGAGATGACAGCACTCATTTTTTGCACTACTTAAATCAATAATTAGCCTCAAATTTTCTCTTTGCGAATCATAGGCACACTTCAGTTTTGATGTATAATCCTGCTAGTTTTGGCCATTTTTAGTTTCTAATACAGCATGGCTCCAGAGTATCTAACAAACAGGACTGCAACATCCATCGGTTTACTCGAATTTCTAAAGGTTGACGAACTTTTGCTATTTACCTGATGGTGTGTCAATTGAGTTTTTCTGCTGGATATTCCTCTCTTATTACTTCAGGTAATGTGGATCTTTCAAACTATGAATAGAATTGCAAAGGACATTCACCTAAAACTGGTTCGCAGAAGCAAAACGAACAAAACACTCCTGCGATATTACAAAGGAAAAAAGACGTCAACTATTCCAGATACCTTGTGTATGAGACCGTCATCAATAATTGAACAGCTCAGCTTCTTGTACAGTTCGTACAAGGCCTCCACTTCATTAACCGTAACTGTTCCACAAGAAAACGAGAATAATACTCTAATTAGTAATAATTCATCGCAGTGATCTTAGCAGCAACCAGAAGGTACTTAGTTACCAGTTGATTATAAGCTAATATTGGTTTCAGAAACCATAGTGTTAAAGAATAAACAGCGGTTTATGGTTAACAAAGAGCAGAATGCTACTGACAGGGAGAACTGTGAGCGAGACGGAGGATTTCGTTGAAAGCGTAGGGAGGATTTCTCGGACGGTGGTGATCGGTTAAGCAACCTGCTAAGCTGAAGAAGATCGTTTCCAGCAACGCCACTATTGGCAAAAATACCGCGCATAGCTTCTCTCCTATCCTAAACGAACTGAATGTCTGCCATCAAAGCACAAGCAAGCATATAAGAATAGATAACAGAAAGATGGAGAAGAGACCACGGAGTTGGTAGATTGAAACTACCGATGAAGAAGAAGAGTCGAATGAATCTCGCAATCTCAGCATCGTCAAACTGAGCCGCCGCAGGGAATTCATCCGAAGACGAGGATTACTGGGTTTTTTACCTGTCTGACCCTGCTTTACTCAAAGAGGAAGTTGCACAAAAAATAGCCTGAACGCATTAAAATATTTTGAAGGCGTGATGTCAACCGACGGCCAACGGGTCAAAAACCCACGATTACTGCATGCACCGCAGCACCTGATCAAATCCAGCTTTTTTTTTTTTCAAAGTACGGATCCAACTTTTCATTTATCTTTGTGATTTTTATTGTATGCTTTGGATTATCAAGCCTTGTGGGAAAATTATTGTATGCTTTGGATTATCCCTCTACAATTTCATTCTTTTTTTTTGTTAAAAATTTCTTCTTTTTGTATTTTTTTTAAGGCTTTAATTTTATTTTAAATTTATAGGTAGGTTGATAATTGTTAAGAATATTGTTTAGAAAGAGAAAATTGAGAGAATTTTAAAATTTAGATAAAAAAATAATTTTAGTAAATAAAATATAATCGCACTACAATCAGTAAAATGTATTAAACAAGTCTCATAAAAATAAAAATAACACTTGTCTTCTTATTATGAATATGGTTCACAAAATCGTAAACCAGGTCACCTAAGAATTTTCTTAGTTGGAGACTCGAACTTGTTGGACAAAAATACATGGGGATAGCATCTTATTTTTAAAATAAACTTAAAAGTGCGAAACATATATTTTTGTTATAAATAATTTAATATTTATAAAATTTAGATTAAAATTTTAAAATTAAATACTATCCAATCATAATTATTTTTTTTAAAAAAGTCATATATTATTATAAAAGTGATCAAAATAGACATTACGGATAATAAACATTGAATAAAAATGAGGAGAGGGAGGTGAATTATTTCTACTCATCGAACACCATACCCTAATAATTAGTATTACTATATAATAAATATCCTAAAACTTTTAATTTCACAAGTAATACTTTTTTAATTTAAAAATAAATATTTATCAATTGAGTTATGTCTTAACTCAAGATATATTTATAGCATTCTTATTCATATGCCAGGAAAGGAACTGCTTAACCAACGGATATAATTGAAATCAAATTGTCTTTTTAAAACTATTGATGGATGCAATTTAACTATCAACAGTGAGCTTCAGTCAGCTAAAAATCTAAAAATCAAACCCTATCTATTCGTACTCTATAGGATGTATATAGATGATGGAAGTGAGCTTAAGTCAGCTCAGGCTCTTTATTGAAGGCATACAAATTGGAAGTTGTGATGGTAATAATAAGATCATTTCCTTAATAGATGAGCGGAAGTAGTAATTATTTATTGAGTCCTTATTCTCATATTCTTCTATTGCAGCATTCCTTTCGCAGCAACCAGTGCCGTTATGATACGGAATCACCTTAGAGAAATTTGATTAAATGAGAATATATTAGATAAATAAGGAATTATTAGATGAATTATACACTTAATTTTTCCTCTTAAGAATGCAACGTTATTAGCTTTTGGGAACAAAGCATAGAACCTCGACAAATTGTTATAAATAATTAAATTTATAATCTTACATTAATATTAATAGTTTACTATTTCAAATTGTTTGATTAGCAATTTCATGTTTCAGAATACTTTTTGACCGTAAGATTAATCGCGAACCTAGTACTGTCAATCCACGCAAGAAATTCAAGGACAAAAGACATTAGAAAATTTCAGTACGGATAATAATAGCGTATTATATCACATGATAAAAAATTTGTAGGACGTTAATAGAGAACTTACAAAAGAGAAGCCTCCACGGTCGATTTTTTCCAGTTTAATTTGCATTAATCATCACTGATTTAGATTTATTTATTTTAAATATTTATTTTCAAATCCTTATTAACTGGGCGCAACTGAAAAGAATAGTTAGATTCTAACCTAAATTAGGTGATTGCGATAAATTAAATTTGAAAAAAAATTATTTTCAAGGCTATTTAAAAATTAACGTAAAAGTCCGTTCTATGCATATGTATTAAATGTTTTATTTTTAATAATAATTTCTAAAATATATTCAAAAAATAACTATATATGCATATTATTATGTGTATTTAAAAATAATAATAAACTCCAAATGTTATTTCTTTATCATTCTAAATAAATAAAAAATTAAGTAAGAAATGTCTCAACATATTTACACGAACGATGAAATGATTAAAATATTAAATATTAATTTATAAAATTACTTATAAAAATAAGAAAAAAATCAAATACTTAAACAACTATGAGTTTTTTGAAGAAAAAAAAAACTTGAATCAGCTAAGGATACCTACACAAATGATAAAATGATTATTTTAAATAATAATTTATGAAGTTACTTATAAATATTATAAAAAAATTAAATACTTAAACAACTATTATAATACTAAAATGTTCCTAAAATAAACTAATCATACTTTAACCACAAAACGTTCATAAAATATTATCATGATCAAATCTTTAATAAAAAAATTATTGTAATATCCAATTTAATTTTCTTTCCATACTGCTTTCTTTATCCAAAATTGAATAATTACAGCGCAAACTATTTATTTTAGTAAGCAAAAAAAATTATTAAATACCATAGCATAAACTATTCATTTTATATAAAACTATTGATACTTTTTTATAAAAACTTCTCGAAAAGAAATTAATAATTTATAAATTACTTATTTTATATTAATATATCACACTTACTTATTATTTTTTTTATTGAATCTTATCAAACTCTTTTGTATTTCACAAACTCATCCTCTAAAAAATTCAAAATTTTTAAAAAGGTATTAATATTAAAATTTCAAAGTAAGTTTATTTTAATTATGATATTCTTACATTAATTCTTAAAGAATGTATCAGCTAAAACAAAATATAATATATTTGCAATGAAATTATAGTGAATATTAAAATTCATCTTTCTTTCCTTATCTCTCTCTACTCCAAAAAAAAAAATAACTTATAAATAAAATATATTAGTATTTTATATTAAAAACCTAAAAGAAAGTTTTTTTTCAAAATTAAAAAATTCTCAAATCATTACTCAAAATTTTTCCAAAAAAATGATATTATTGATCCATCAGAAAAAAATTATAGTGTTATTATACTTAATATACCTTACAAAAATTATTTATTTCTTTTAATCTATTTGATGAAAAGAGCAAAAAATTAAAAAACTAAAAAATTATCGACCATTTCATTTCATGTTCAATGTATCGCAAGATCATGCATGTTCTGTTACAGAATATTTTAATAGATAATTAGGCACTTTTATCCTTAAGTTTAATATATGAATGATCAAATTAAATTAATAGATATCAAGGGCTAAATAGATAAATATTTCTAAAATTATTTCCTTAAAGAAAAAATTTTGTAATCAAAACAAAATTGTTGAAATATATGAATCTTCAAAACCTATTAAAGAAAATAAAAAATTTTAATTTTTTATTAAAAGAACTGAAAATATACTTTAATGTATATAATTTAATTAAAACAAAAAAAAACTATGAAAGATGTAAAAAGAGAAAATATGATTAAAATTAACATAAATAATATAAATTAGGAGATTTAAAAAAAAAATGAGGCTAAGAATTATATTTTTTAAATTTAAAAATTTAAATTATAATTAATAATAATTTTTTTATCTATAAAAAAATTTAAATTTTTAAAAAATAAGAATGAAAACTCTAAGATAATTTCTCTCGTATTGGAAAATTCTTTCAGTCTTGCATTCACTTTTGACTTCGGGGGGATGGTCGGATGGATAGAGGAAAAATTCCAAGTACCGGCTTGGTATGGGTCGGGTTCGCATATGAAAATAAATGGACATCGAAGAGTAGTGGACCGAAGCGAACTTGGACGTTTTTAGTTCATAGTTTCTAGTTTGTCATACCAGAGGAACCGATGAAAGAGATCCACTAATTCATTTGAAGAAAAGCTCACCCTTTTTATGCTCCGAAACCTAATCATTACATAGCGGGCGACTGGGACACGATTTCTTGAGAGATACTCACTGCTTGAATCTTCACAGGCATGTATTTGAAAGAACAGTTAGCGTTGAGTTCGTAGTAGTTTTTGCTGTCGGGTACGATGATGTAAAAACCGCGGAGCATGCAGGGGAATTCGGTGATTGCATACAATTTCTTTCTTACTGTCCGGTTTTCTTTTCATTCAAGTCGCCTGCGCTACCATGTTCCTCTGAGTTCAACTAGCAAATTGAGCATATGGGATCGGAAAATTCACTCTTCCCGTTTTACCCGGCCTCCTGATTATGTTCACTCAGGACGTCTTGTTAAATTCAAGGTAGTTAATTTCATTTTTTACCTCTTAGATTCCTTATTTGTCCATTTATTTCCTGTCCTTTGAGTAGTCAGTACGTCTAATGTGTATTTCTGAGGCCAGCCTTACCAGTTATGGGCGTGTGCAGTTCTTAGAAACCATTTTGTTTTGATCACTTTCCTATTTTCCTTTTTTTTATTATTTGTTGTTTCTTAATTGTTAAGATGAAGCTTCTTGGGATTTATTACAGCGATCTTAATATTTTTGGGATGTTTTGAGCACTGTTGCTCTTACCAAGTTAAATGTGATTGTGCCTAGCATTGATTTTATATCATCAAGATTGCTAATTTAGATTTGATTGAGAAATACATTGCCAAGAGACGAAATTGTTGATGATTTCAGTTTGACGAGGCCAAAGATGAGAATTAATCCATTACTCCCAATCCCAAGAGACGGGAAGGAAAAAGATAGTAGTAGGGAGGATTTTAAGAATTCCTTGTTTGAAAGGACATATTGGTTGATTTTACTTTGAGTAGAAATAAGGGTTCAATAAGGCAATTTGCTTCTCCACATGATTCGTGAAATGTTGCATTCTGAGAAGAAGAAAGACGTTTTCACATCAAGTATTAACTTTTCTTTACAAGCACAATGAGATATAAAATGTATACATCTATTGAATGAATGAAGAAATAATTCTTTCTATTAAATTGATAAGCTTCATAAGAATGTCAGTACTGACAAAGGCTTATAATTGTCAATCTTTCTGAACCTTCAGGTATTTGCAACTGCGGCTGAGACTGAGCAGCCAAAATGGTGGGAAAAAAATGCAGGTCCAAATATGATTAACATTCATTCAACTGAAGAATTTTTAGATGCATTGAGCAAAGCTGGAGACAGATTAGTAATTGTTGAATTTTATGGCGCATGGTGCGCTTCTTGTCGAGCATTATTCCCCAAGGTAAGCTCTTTAATCTATTTAGTTTTGAGCTCTACCTCTGCCTTGAGTAATATATTCTGCTCTGTGCAACTGAATATGCATTGGTTACATGAATTACTAAACCCGATAAAACTTGAAGAAGATAGATGATGTCAGGCTACTCAGTTCCTTTTTCTGTTTTAATGACTTGCATCTGTGTTGGATACTTTCTCAATTAGCCCTAGCCAGTAAATTATTCTCTCTATATTGAGTTAAATTTTTTGCATTCTTGTATTGAAAACTGCCTTCTTCAAAAGCATGCACAACATGATTCTGCTGTCGATTTCTAGACCCAACTAGTCCCAATAGGAAGTCCTTTTTTGGGTTTCTCCTGTTAATTTCAATCTTCTCTTCCTCCCTGCAACTTTTCCCTGTTCTTTTTGTTACGGCATTGTCTTTATGCTTTAGATTGTGTAGTGATTACCCCATACAGACATTGCATGGAAAATACTTCTGAATCACTTCTTTTGCATTCTTGAATGCTGCTATTTGATCAGGTCTGCAAGATCACTCAAGAATATCCAGAAATTTTCTTTCTCAAGGTAAACTTTGATGAGAACAAGAGTTTATGCAAAAGTTTAAATGTAAAGGTCCTTCCATATTTCCACTTCTACAGGGGAGCTGATCGACTGCTGGAATCGTTTTCCTGTTCTCTTGCTAAGGTGATCTTCCCATAATGCTTTTTAAATTTGTCATACAATGATAACTGGTTTACAAAATTCTGTTTTCCCTCTGCCGCCTTTTATTCTTCCTCTCCCTGGCAACAAAAATCATACTTACTCCATTGCTGGAAATCAATGTGGGAAACCAATATCATTCATAGGCTGTCATTTCCTAGTTCAAATGGATGTTGTAATTGATGAGCTGTTAAACCAATTACGATAATGGATTTTTGGTTGGCTTCTACAGTCACTGTTTCCTGTTCTTGATTCGACAATGAGAACACTGAAGCCTGTAAAATCTCAAAAAATGCAACTTTTGTGTGTTCTCTAAATCAAATATGATTTAGATAAATGTGTGTTGTTGTTCAGACAGTGCAATTCCTCTGTTTCTGGGCCTTGGCAAAACTTTTGTGTGTCTAAGATTAGCTAGGAAAGAGTATTGGTTGACTCTGAACATTCAATAAACAGAGTGCTAGATGTCCATTATACGCAAGTGGTAGATTGGTTGCGCTTTATGGTCTTTTTCTTTTCTTCCTCAGCTGTATAATTTTTGCCTATTGCATGTAAATAGTTGGTTAACGACATTTAATTCACAACCTTATGCAGCTTCAGAAATTGAAGGATGCAATTGCTGCCCATAACACTCAGCGTTCATTGAACGACTATGATGATGGGAACCTGAATCTTCCTTCTCAACCTTCATGAGTTCTGCAAACATAAGACACTGTTCAAGCTAGTTTGTCATCATGGTGCGATCTATGCTGTTGATCTTAGCTCCAGATCTTACTTGACTGTTTGATTTCAAGATTCTTTCCATTAAAAAGATCCCCTCTGATGCTGCACATACTTGTACAAAATGTTCATAAAGAACTCTTGTCGCTTTGCTTATGGAATGTGATGTACTTTATTTACTAAACGGTGGTAAATTCTGCTAAGAAATTAGTTATTGGATCTCTTATTTTTCTGATAATGTGGAGAAGAAGAGATTGATTCGATATGCCGCAGCCTTCAAACCATACATACCAGTTCGAGACGTAGTAGAGCTGAAAATCAGCGACATTAGATGCAATTACCTTGTATAATTAGTATATACATATTGACATAGTTAAAAATTATTCATGCAATCACAATATGTTAATTCAAATCCCCACCACCCCTCCTGCCCACTAATCAACGCGAGTTCCCTGTCCTAAAAGCAGCTTAAGCAGGGTAGTTCTGGAGGACGAGGATGTCTGATGGTACGGGCCAATACAACAAGCGGTGGCAGGTTATTTTAAGACCGGGATATTTGGCTGTGTGGTGAATACAGGCGCTAGGACTTTCGATCTTTTCCCCTTTACTGGCGTCCTTGTGTCTGGGAAGTTACCGCCGCCCGCCGAAAGATCCTGAACAGAACCCTCGCTGGTTATGCTCACAGGGTAAGCGACCAAGTGAACACCATTCATGTCAGTTACATCCTCTGCACTGTAAATTTCCCACATCTTCTCTCCCATTGAACGGATTTTCTGCACACATTCGAGACTTTCGGGATGCTCAAAGACTTCTGCAGCTTCTCCCGTATGCTCATACCATAAAGACATTCGGAAGGCATGAATATCTTGGCTGTTGCAGTTCTCTTCACTTCTGGACTGATAACACCCTATTGTGATCTCTGTGTCTCGTTGTCCATCCATGGATCTCTGGTTCACATTGGCGGAGCCGATCAACATATATGTGTCGTCCACTGAAAAGAATAGCAAACAACAATTACTGGCATGAACTTCAAATTATGGTCATAGAATACGTAAAAGTTTTCCCATTAATCCTCTTTATACCTATCATTAGCTTGGAATGGACATACACCATGAATCTCCTGTGGTTCTGGGCATTTGCGTAATGCGTTTCAGGGTGTGGGGTGTATGGAGGAAAAAATTCTCCTTTGATTTCTTTTTCCCTGTTAGCAAGGCAGAAGAAGTTCAAGTAATCTCTCGGGTGTCCTTGCTCGCCAGTTTCCCGTATTGCTTCACCAATCATTTTGTACATCATCCTCATAGTTTCCCTAGTCCAGTGTAGTATATCATGAACTGTTTCGCTCTCTGGTACTCCGTCTGGCCACATTGGTATTACTACGTAGACTGCAAATCGCTCTTTTGCTTTTATTTTGTTTGCAATTTTGAGCGCAATCTCAACAGGAATCAAGTTTCTGCAGCCACAATGCCGATCTTTTTCCCACAGACGACATCCACCAATGAAATACTGGTTCTCGATGTATATAAACTTGTCAGCACGTCTTATTGCTTCGACATAAGCTTCGTGGATGCTTCGCTCAATGGTAATATTTTTTGGCAAAGTGCTTGCTGATACATGATCAATTGATCGAAAAACTTGAACATTCCAATCCCTGTTGGCGAGGGTACTTGTTTGATTGAGCTGATTAGACAGTTCGGCAATGGAGATTACCGGGAATAGTGATGATGGATCACACTCTTTTGTCCATCTTTGCTCAAAATTAGCAAGTACATCCCAAGCAGCTTGCCCCGTGATACAAGCATGTGTGTCGTGCCATGGTTCTCTTGGACCCCCTTTGTGAAGGCTTGCTCCAGATATGCTCGTTTGATAGAAGTCATAGCAGTGGGATTCTGTATTAAGTGTTCTAAACAGTGAGTGGACTTCTGTATCATAGCGACCATCACAGATATCTAAACCCCCAACAAAGCTAATAATTTCTCGATTGCTTGAAGACGGATGCACACGAGTGTCCACGGTTATTGTTTTCTGATGATGTGAGAACACCGTGGGAAATTTGTCGTGCAACCTGGGGCACAATTTGCATATCGCCTTTGATTGTTTGAAATATGTCACTGCATCTTCATCATGAGTTCTCATCACTCCTTGATTCCTGATGATCGGTAAGGATGTTCCGTCATTCCAAAGCAAAATCCTCACTGCTACCCCTTCATCTGCTTTACGCTTCAGTAAATCCCCAAGCTTCACTCCTCGAGCATGTGGGATTTCAGTATTTGAATCGCGAACCTGGAAATTGTGTATGAGTATTGAACCATGTGAAGGAATTTTCCAGGAAAGGAAAGGGGCGAATCTCAACTTACTAAGACAAGCTTAGGATTCAAAGACCATCCGGCAATGTAAATCAAATGTTTTGCCCCGTCAATGGCTCTGTATACGTCCTCCCACAATTTTCCAGGTCTTTGACAAACATCAAATGGTGGTCGAAATGTAGGATTGTGGTGGGCATCTTGATATAATTTAACTCCGCAATTCGTTCTCTGGGGAAACGTAGCATTCTTCAACCCCTGGAAACTGTTATTTGCTAATGCTCTCTCCCAGGTGAATTCATATTCTGCCGGTTTGAACCACACGATGCACTGCAATTTGAGTTTTCTGTTGGGTTTGCCATTTTCCTTGCACAGTGGAAAGAAGCCATTGATCAGACTAGCTTCATTCAAGAGCTGATTTGCCGGGATACTGATTCTTCCCAAGATCGAGCTCTTTGTCCTCAGGGTCAGGGTGATGATTGTTTCAGGTGGATGAGCACAGAGAATTTGAAAGGTCTGGTTCCAAACTCGGTCGTATTCATGAGATGTTTCCGCAGCCTTTTCATTATCAATTTTGATAGTCACAAAGGCAGGCTTTCCTTTTGCTATACACTGCAAAACAGAATGAGGCATCACAGGTTCAACTTTATCGTAATACTGGAAAAGTGAGTTTGGCACTATACTCTAAATGGTTTCAAGTAGGAGAATTTTCAAAAAAGAAACATTGTGCACAGCGTAGTTTTAAGATTAAAAGGGAAACAGAAAGCGATTACCCTGAAGCGCCAGGAGGGCTTGTAAGGCGTGGCGTGGCAGATAGTAGCTTCAAGTGTTCCATGGAGAAACCTGCGTTTTGCCTCCATTTTTTCTTGCTCCTGAGAATATTTTCAGAGATATGGTGATGGGCAGAGGAAGGGAGTAGTTGATTTTGGAGTTAATCAGCTTCAGTAACGTAGTCAGTCATATATGAATGTGGGTAAGTTTGTTATTGCAATTCAAGGCAAGAAGGAAAACTTGGAATGTACTTTGAATAGTATCTTTATCTTCATTTTACAAGAGGGGGGGGAAGGAAACACCACCTGATGCAAACTTTTACTAGTACCCCATCAATCCCATAATTGATCACAAAGCAATGTGAATTGTACATTCAAAAGCAAGAAGAGCGTGGAATTCTGCAAATATTGAAGGGATAAAGCGACAAATCACATGAGGACACATGATGCAACCCAGCACCCCCCATTCCCCAGAAATACAAATATTTGTGGCTGCCACTTCACACTTGCTTGAGATATTATCTCTTGTTGACTACGGAAACATTTCTTTATTTTCCGTCGAAGTTTTTTCTTCTAATATAAAGATAGTGTTTAGTAGAGCAAGTTATTCTAATTAATTAAAATAAAAAAAAAAAGAAATTATCCATTAACGCAATTAGTATTCATAGAGACAAAAATGACTTTACTATTTTTAAACAATTTTGTCTCCTATCGGAGCAACTTTACCTCAAGAAGCATTTAATGCAAGATATCTGTTATTGGACAAAAATCAAACCTACACTGGAAGCTAATCAAGCAGTCATTGGTGCTAGTGAATTCTAATATTGAATTAATTTTTTCCCTTAAATTCCAAACTGTGAGATTGAAAACAAGAAAAAGATCAGTACTACTATTTATTTATTTCTCGACTTAAACAAATGAATCAGACAGCTTTTCACTTATCTCGGAACACATCGACACGGCGAAGTGGCCGGCTTCGTTGCTATCTTGCCGTCTTCACCTCTTCGCCGTCCCCACCACGCTTGGTGTGGTCTAGTCCCCATCTTATCCGGCAACTGCAGTTTTTGCCACGAGGTTAGTTGGAATTGTTGGGACTTTAGGACTCAAATCTGCGTTCCTCTTTTTCTATGTGATCCAGCATCATTCGTCTCATCAACCCTATTCCCAGAGTAAAAATAATTTGATAATAAAATATAAATCTTCGAATCAAATTTTTTCTTAGTTAATTTGTGCAAACTTTCTTTTGTTTATATTTATTTTTTTCCTTAAAAGGATTGAAAAATTAAACCCAGTAATTCTTACCGAAATTTCCTTCAGAATATCATCCGTACCTCAGTGCTATGTTCGAATTATTATCTGTAAAGACTTAACGTTTCAATTATATAAAGAATAAACATTAAAGGGCGTAAGAGAAAATAGCAAGGAAGTAAAATTTGGAAAAATGGGGACAGAACCCCTAATCGTGCACCTTACCGCAGCATATAAGAACTGCAGGCCCGATTCTCTACATCACATTAAACTCTTCCTCGCATACACTGCACCTCAACTTCAGTCTCCTATTGCTGCTCATCGATTATCCTCCTTCAGACACCCGGACCAAATTAACCAAACGTCTTCCGCTCCAAACCCTGCCGGAAAATGACTACGTACGGCACCATCCCGACATCGACCGGAGGAGCAGGAGGTGCTAATCTCGAGTACATCTCGCGCGCAAAACATCGTATCAAAGAAGGCCTGGGCACTCGGCGTCCATGGAGAGAGATGTTCAATTTTCGCTCGATCAGCATACCTAGAAGCTTCAGAGAAGCAATCGAAAAGGTCAAGACCAACTTGGCGTATTTTCGCATGAATTACGCATTATTAATCCTCTTGATTCTCTTCCTAAGCTTGCTCTGGCACCCGATCTCACTGATTGTTTTCATAGTAATGATGGTGGCCTGGTTGTTCTTGTACTTCATGAGAGATGAACCTCTGGTGATTTTCGGCCGTTTGATTGACGATCGGGTGGTGTTGAGTGTTTTATCGGTGGTCACAATCGTTCTATTGCTGTTGACTCATGCCACGGTGAATATTTTGGTATCGCTGGCGGTGGGAATCGTGGTGGTGTTGATTCACGCAACTCTGAGGAAGACTGAAGACCTGTTCCACGACGAGGAGGCTGCTGGTGGGCTGTTGGGCTCTTCCTCCGGCCCACCTTCGTCTTCCTAATCCCAGTGTTTGCTTTCGGTTATCTTCTTACCTTTTTCAATTCGTGTATTACCATTACTGATTGTTGAGTGATTGTTTGTTGTGAATTTATTTATCTTGGGCCTTTTTATTTTCTTTTTGCAGCTTAATATTGTTAGTTTGTTTGTGTGATTCTGCACTTCATTCGATTTATGAGTCGAGGGAAGAGATAATGTAGTTCAATTGCAGTACTTTCTGCAACTGTATGCTAACTTTGGTACAAATTTAATGGTTAATTTTTTCTTATTTAAAATTGAATGCTTATTATTTAAATAAAAAATAAATTTCTGCTTTAGGCGAAGGGGTTTAAAATTAAAATTTCATGTCCTTAGATCTTTTTTTTTTTTTCTCATCTTGTTTTCTAGGGGAAAGGATTTGAAACCAGTGTGATCTAACCTTTCTTTCGCTCAACCTTCAAAAACCTGTTAAATTGCACACAGCTTTTTGAGTAAGTGCAATTTAAAAATTTTCCAAACTGTAATTATTAGAGTAGTTTAAGTTTGGAAATGAGACAAAACTCCGCCACCTTGCACCCAATGAACACCCGGCTTGTTTGAGCCTATCACACGAAGACATCCGCGCAATTCACTGAACTCAATCAAAAGGCCCTTTTTCTGTTCTTTTTCGTCTTAAGAATCAAAAAACATTTTTTACTTGTTTTGCTCATTAATTGTCTCAATCAAAGTCGCTGCTGCTCTCGTGCTTTGAAGGTGTATGTAACTCGTACTGATTACTTTTTAAGGGAAAAGATATTATACATGATTAGAGATTCAGACGGAAAATAATGGATTTTTTTAAAAAATTGTAACACAATCTAAATAGTTGTGATATCAAATTCTCCGTTCACCAAAAAGAAAAGCAAAAAAAGTCAATAAAATAGACCAAAGCCCAAGGAGCCCAAGTCTTTTTCGTGAGATTAGATTAGATTTTAATTAAATTGTATTAAAAATTATAAAAATAAATTATTTATGAGGTGAAGAGTGGGATTTAATATAAAAAAATTTAAAAATAAAATTTTTATTAAAATACCAGTCCAAGTTGGTCATTTTTTTTTAAGCAAGTCCTTTGCTAGACTGATAATTCAAAGTTTATGTTATTTTGCGGAGAAAAAACATTGAAAGCATTTAGAGATACAAAGGATGCATTTAGATAATGTTTCACCAGGTCTGATATATAATTAGATTTATTTATTCTTTCATAAAAAATTTATTTTTGTAAAATTTAAGATCAAAATTTTCTTAATTAAACACAATTTATATATATATATATATATATATATATATATATATATATATTAAAGCTGAGTTTGAATCATAAGGAAGTGACATGTATAATTTTTAAAGCTTAAGTTAACTCTAATGATGCCAAATTTGATTTAAAGAATTTATTATTTTATTAATTAATGTGCCCATATGAACTCATATCTATAAATAATCAACTTATCTATAGTGGAATTATTTTTATTAAATACTACATTAATTAAATAGTATCTTAATTATTTTCATTGAGGACTTTTCTATATACAATGCATTTAACAAATTAATTCTTATGATTAAGGATTACTCTATATACCATGGATTGAATAAATGAGTTGAGATAGATATCTTTGATTTATTAATAGAAGAACATGAATTCAATATGAGCTTAAATAGACTTTCAATTATTTCAAAGTAAATGTCACAAATATTTATGTAATTAAATATGTTGAATACATGAATCTATAATTATTGACTCAAAAATAGATGAAAAGATCTTGAATCTGAGTTCAATTAATAGAATTTAAAAAGATCTATATTTAACTATACATTAATTTTTAATAACTATACATTAATTTTCATGAAATTCAATTCATTTGAAGTACATTGAATCTACTAATCATTTTAATGTTTAATGATATGTAATTAATTGTAAAACCAATGAATCTATAAATAATATTAAATTTTAAATAATAAATTTTAAAATTTTTGAATACTACTAATTATTATGAACTTATCTTATATATATATATATATATATATATATATATATATATATATATATATATATATATATATATATATATATATAATTATAGCTCTTTATTCAGTTTATTTCTTAACTTAAGTATATAACTGAAACACACAACTCAATAACATCAGTAGTGTAATGACTTCATTCATAACTAATGTCGGAGTAACAAAAAATATAGATAAAATTAAAATATTGAGTCAAAAAAGGCATATGAAAAGATTTTGAATCTTATTTCAATGAATAGAATTTGAAAAGATTTATAAATAAAAAAAACATATGAAAAGATTTTGAATTTTATTTCAATGAATAGAATTTAAAAATATTTATATCTAAAAAAAGTATATGAAAAGATTTTGAATCTTATTTCAATTAATAGAATTCGAAAAGATTTATATCTAAAATTTTAAATAAAATTTAATTTCATTAAAAAAATTAGTAAATAATATTAATAATGAGCTACACCTTATCTTCTATATTAATAAAGTACAAGAAGTTCAAATATTTAAATATAATATTATCTATCAATTATTTATTAAAAAATTTACACTATTTATTATTAAAAAAATAAATAGATAAATATCTGCGCATGCGCGGGCTTTAACACTAGTATACTTTAAAATTAAAGAAGCTTTTAAAAAAAAAAAAATATTTCCCTTGAAGAAGGATGTGTATATATTAATATGCAACAAATAAATTACAAGTGAAGAGTTAATGAGCTCTTTACAATATCTTCAGCTGCAAGAAAATTAGATAAATATTTCCTAATATCTTGAACCATAATGTGATCTTCATCATGCACAGAAGAATACCTCTAGAACCAAAATCCATAAACAGCAAGCCGAAACAAAGCCACCATGAGTGTCTGCTTCCCAATCTCCTCCAAACCTCCAGTTCATCCAGTTCTTTGCTGAACTTGCCGGAAAAACTCGTACCATCTCGCTCAGCACGTGAACTGTGGAAGAGTAGATTCATCAAAAATAATGCGTCCAGAATCCTTATGCCCACCAACGCATGATAAATGCTGATGCGTTAACGCTACTTCTGGCTCTACCAACGAGTCAGTAGTACAACAAGTACGAAAACAGCCAAACAGGGACAAACAGGTCAAAACCCCAACTGTTTCATATTGCACTACTGACTTTTTAACGTATTCCACCGGCGAGGTCGTATAGTTCTGGTGTTGCGCCGGCGATGGCTCATCCACCGCCCTATGATCCTTACTATTTGCCTCAGCCTCTACCTGATAATTATTTGTACAACACCGGTACCGTGGACCGTGGTGGCGGGATTAACACACTCTTCGTGTCCGGGCTCCCGGACGACGTTAAAGCTCGTGAGATTCATAACCTCTTCCGCCGCCGCCCTGGCTTTGAATCATGCCAGCTCAAGTATACTGGTCGAGGAAATCAGGTCTCATCTGCTGCCTCAAATGGGTGTTTCCTTTTCCCCTTTTCTTTTGGGTGGAGGGAGACTCGATGTTTCAAATCACTGGGCCAAGTTAAGTAACTTTGGGTTTGATCGCACGCTTATAGGACGGGCAAAGGAGACAAATGGGACAAATGAATAGGCGTAGAATAAAAGTTCTAACCAGAAAATGCAATATTGTTTAATCAGGAGGATGGTGGTATTTTGAAATTGTAAATTAGAGGCCTAGGAAGAAGCTGGCTGGCAAATATTTGGCAAATTAGACTTGCGAAAGTGAGAATAATACATTGCTTCTCGTTCATTATTTTCTTTCCCGGAAAAGAGAATTTTTAGCTTGGAAGCAAAATTTATTGCTGCAAGAAAATATGACTTCCGCATTTAAATTTCCTTGCTGAAAGTTTTTGGCATGTGTGACTACATTTGACGAAGTTCTTTCTATCAATAGATTGGAATGAGTTTTTTATTACTTTTTGGAACTTGCAGGTTGTTGCATTTGCTACTTTTGTAAGTCATCAATTAGCAATCGCAGCTCTGCATTCACTCAATGTGAGCCATGTTTAACTTCTGAGCCTGATCTAATTACATTTGGTTCTTGATTTGGTGTTGATTTGGAAAGAAATTGTGAATACTGCCTTTGATCTTGCAATGGTAGGAGCCTGGCATACAGGAATATTTTGCCCATGTTTGTTTGCTGTGTGTGAATGGACAGCTACAATCTCTCTGGTTAATATTTGAATTCTTATAGAATTAAAATTCCCAAGCCCCAGTTATTACTTTTGAGAACCTCTTTGATTGAGCTTCCAACCCCTTCCCTTCCCTGGGGCGGCATTGGGTGGATGCCTATTTGCTTGTTTTGCAGGGTATAAAATTTGACCCTCAAACTGGATCCACTCTGCATATTGAACTTGCTAGATCAAACTCAAGAAGAAAAATTAAACCAGGTTTCTGCTCTTAAGTCATTCTGATGATTAAGAAGCCCCATGATCATAGGAATGCTGCCTCTCAATTTAAGTTTATTGTCATTCTGCTCTAATTTATTGTTGAATAATTGAAATGATTGTGATTACCCACAGGAAGTGGACCGTATGTTGTTATTGACAATAGGACAAAATCTGCCTCTGATGCCCAAGAAACTTCAAGTGACGATGGTACCGTGGATAAGGATTTGCTATACCATTCAACTATATACTAGAGAAAAATACATATTTGCTTTTTGGTAATTTAGATTTATGACAAAAGCACATGATGATACATTCTTTGGGTGCTCAGGAGATAGTGATGATCCATCCAAGCCCAACAATTCTGATCCTATCAGCAAGGATGATACTGTGACAGGGAAGAGGTTAGAAGCAGTTAGAAAAATAGTACATAAAATATGAACATAGACATTGTGAATTAGGCAGTTTGTTCAGCACATAGTATATATCTGTGGTTCTGTTTTGTTGCTACAACTCTCTCTTATTACAATCTCCTGGACAGTAATGAGGCAGCTGCTGATGCTGATAATACTGTCACTATAGAAAATGTAAGTAAATGGGTTGTACTTTTCTCTGTACTACATACTTGGACACTATAATCACCTGCATAACTTTCTTCTTGACAATATTTTGCGAAGGTTCTCTATAAATCTCAATTAGTTGAATGGATGTTGTAGGAGCAAATTGAAAAGACTGTAGATGGTACACAAGCATGTTCAACTTTGTTTATTGCAAACCTTGGTCCCAATTGCACTGAAGATGAACTGAAGCAAGCACTTTCCAAGTAAGCTGGCCCAATGTTTTTGCTCTGGTCTTATAGGTGCCAACAATGTGGTGTTAATGGAGAAAGTTGATGGCTCATATTCCTTTTGATCCCAGATACACTGGATTTAATTCTCTGAAACTACGTGCCAGAGGGGGGATGCCAGTTGCTTTTGCAGATTTTGAGGTAATTTATAACCTTCAGGAAAAATTTGGTCTTCCCTTGTTTCTCTGGTAATGCATGCTATTAGTGGTGGTTAAATTTTAATTTTGATAAAATTTAACTGAATGAGGCTTTTCCTTTTTCATAGTTGTTCTGAAAAAGAATGCAATGTTATTTCCGATCAACAAAAGCATAAGAGTCGAAATTATCATAGATTTGGCATTTTGGGCTTTTCTTTTGTGGGTCCATAGATTTGAAGCAAGACTAACCTGACAATTATGAGTTGAGGAGGTTGTAAAGGTGGCTGTGCTCTTTCCTTGGCCGTGGTGATGCATCTAGTGATTTTGAAAAGACCATGGCTCGTGCTTTCTCTTCCTTCGAAGCATTTGAATTGTACATCATCCATGGAATCGCCAAGTTTAATCCACCTTTTTCTCAAATGACAGAAAATTATACTGGAAGTCAATATATGCTCACCATAACCTGAATCAAGGACAGCTTCTTCTCGATGTACCCTGCAAAACTCAGAAGTATAACTGTTTCTGCAGGAAATTGAACAAGCAACTGAGGCAATGAATGAACTTCAAGGGAGCTCATTACCATCATCAGATCGAGGTGGCATGCACATAGAGTAACTCACCTGAACTCTTTCCAAACTAAAATACGTAGCACTTCAAATTTGCCTTTTGTTGCAACCGGAACTTTACTGAGACTTCTGATTCGTGCTCTTCAGGTATGCTAGATCTAAAATGAGGAAACCTTAGAAGAATTTCATGCTAGGAAGAAATTTTCTACAAGTATTCAGCAAAAACATGAGGTCCTTGGAACGACTAGCTGAAGAACAACGGGAATCTTTCTCATTCTGATGACGTCGTGTTTTCCTTTCTTGACTACTTGGAACGACTAGCTGAATACATTAATGTACGCTCATTCAATTCGTAGCGTGGAATACGTGCACATTCTGACTTCACCATTCTGCCTTGATGTGTTTGTTGTTGATGGCATAATACGTTTTATGATCTCAGATTGAGGAGGGATGCAGATTTCATAATCTATATCGTATATAGTTGTTCAGAATCCCTTTAACCAGTAGAATCTGGTTTCAAGGAGTAATTACTAATTCACAGAGGGAAATTTATGAAGTAGATGAAAGCTGACGCACAAAGACATGCAATGAGTGATATGGAGGGAAACTCAAGGCTCCAATAAAAAGGAATTCTCTGCATGTTAACTGCTTCAGGGAAAAAGAATGGTAATCTGATCTTGCAAATTTTTTATATCCGTTTGGAGTAAAGAACATCGTACTCCCTACGTTGATTCTATACAAAAGTCAAAATGTGGATAGCATTAGAAAGCTAAGTCGATCCGAGAAAAAGAAGAAAATAAAATAGATGTATCTATTTGCAGCAAAACTGCGCTTGAAAGGTTGGCAATTTACAGATCTTGTGCATATGGAGCCTTGGCATTTTCCTTCTCCCAGAAAGCTGAGGTGGGCCTCCTCTCATCCAAAGAGAGCTTTCCACTAAATCTTTCAACTGATTCTTTCAGCACTGGACCAGCATGTTGCTGATGTTGAAACTGGTGAGCAGACCAAAACCTTCCGCTCCTGCTGCCAACATCGTATCCTGGAGGTGATGTCTGGCCTGAGTCCATGATTATGTCTCCCTCCAGCATCCGAAGCACCTTTTTCCATAGGATTAAAAGATGAGCAAAGCACAAGAAAACAAATGGATGAATAAATTCTCAAAGAAGAAATCTACAATTGCACAAGTTAAAGCCTAAAGGAAGACCAAAAAGGCAGGAAAATGGGCATGTATGAGTATATAGATATGTACCAAAAAGGCAGGAAAATGGGCATATATGAGTATATAGATATGTAAAAAACTTTCAGAAAAAGTTAAGGTGACAATAGAACATGTCTTTGTTTCAATATCTACCATTTTCCTTTCATTTGTGTATTTGAAATGCTCAAACCAAAAGCTTGATTTTATTAATGATTAAGCGTTAGGATTACAAGGTGCACCGCAATTAATAATCATTCTCGCGATTCAAAGCAAAGAGAAACGCCTCTATTACATGCATACCTGTGACATCCGAGGTCGTGTTTGAGGATCTCGCCTTATGCACATTGATGCAGCGTGTAGCATGCAGTAAACTTCATTTACTGAGTACTGCTGTCCCAAACGAGGATCAATAAGTTTATCAATTGCATATTCTTCCAACAAAGGACGTGCCTGTAGCAAGTCAAATGACAAAGAAATCAAATACATAAACAGAAATACAGCAAATTAATTGAACTTCTATGTTTCAGAAATCAAATACCAGTAAGGAAAAAGCTCCAAAATGATGCTGAAACTTACCCATTCAGTAAGACATTGCTGGCCCTTAGGCCTGTTTAAATCCACTGCCTTTCTTCCGGTCACTAGCTCCACCAGCACCACACCAAATGAATAAACATCTGCCTTTTCAGTGATTTGACCGCTTTGAGCATATTCAGGAGCCAAGTACCTGAGTGAAGTAAAATAGCCTATTGGATTGGCAATAACATGGAACATCTTCTGGAGATGCAACGTGCAAAATTCAAGACTAACCCAAATGTCCCGATTACTCTAGTTTCAACACCAGAATCTCCATCAGGCTGCCATCTAGCAAGACCAAAATCTCCCACCTTGAAAACAAATTATTGCAGAAGATTAATCCACATCCTCTCTCTTTTCAACACAATAAACATTTAGATATTATCCAGTAGCAAGGGGATATAGAATTCAACTGTCTCAAAAAAAAGCACCATACTATTGAGGTTGTAGCAACCATTATTAATTGACAAAGAAGCTCAGAAAATCATTTCACTTTCGCATTTCAAAAATACTCCTAAAATGATGAAAATAACAGAAAGAAAAGCAGTGTGCACATTTAATAATTAATAATTAATGAACATAGGCAAGGACTTGATGAGAATGCTGCTGCAATAAGGCAATTACCATACCAGTGGTTCAAAATCATGGGTGATAAGGATGTTGTTTGGCCGCATGTCTCGATGAACAATGCAACCCACTCTACATTCTTCGTGAAGATACCTCAGGCCTCTTGCAGCTCCCACAGCAATTTTCTGACGTGCAGACCACTCCAATGGATCTCGGTGATGTCCTACAATTGACAAAACCATTGTAAGGGGAAGGACTGTACACAAAAACCAGCACCAAAGAATATAACTTTCTCTGTTTAAACTCACTCATTAGGATTCGTCTTCAGAATTAAAGTGCAAGTACTACATCCAGATAAAGTAATATATCTAACTAATACTAGTATTACATGTCGGCAAAAGTTTGGATTAAAGTCCACACCAGTAAACCTAGAGAAGCATATTGTAACATTGATTTGAAGATATAATCAAAGTGCGCCCATAATATCTCATGATAATCTGCTAGAAAATACAGCTTCAATGCACTAAAAGGGATTTACTGATATGGAAAATGGATTACCAAAAGGAGAGGCAAGACATAGACTAATATCTAATGTCAAAGATAAAAGAAAAAAAGATGACAGCTTACCATAAAGATGAGAATCCAAAGATCCATTACAGATATATTCATAAACGAGCAACCTTCGACCATCCTCGATGCAAAATCCTATCAACATAACAACATTGCGATGCTGAGCACAGCTAAGCACTTCAACCTCTGAGCAGAATTCTTGATCCCCTTGAGAACTTGCCAATTTGTGTTGCTTGACAGCAACTACTTGCCCATCTGGAAGGACTCCACGATGAACAGATCCAAATCCCCCTTCAGCCAAAAAATTAGCTTGTGAAAAACCTCCGGTGGCAAGTTCCAGCTCAGCATAAGTGAACCACCTTGGAGGTTTTCCAAATACAGGAGCCTTGTGTTGGCAAATTGAACATAACGGAGGAGGACCAGGTGGTCCATTTCTGGAAAATGAAATTGCTTCTCTCAGATTCCCACTGAAATCCAGTTCAGACCTATAGTTTGGGGAGCTGAATGCAGCTT
Organism: Rauvolfia tetraphylla; assembly: GCA_030512225.1. NCBI lineage: Eukaryota > Viridiplantae > Streptophyta > Magnoliopsida > Gentianales > Apocynaceae > Rauvolfia > Rauvolfia tetraphylla. The sequence continues at coordinate 1,382,115 of JAJQKT010000005.1, forward strand.
CTTCATCAAGTTTGCAGAACCTTTCTACCAAAGCCTTTGTTGTAGAAGTATGAGCACCCTTAGATCTCAGACATCTCTCTTCCAAAAGAGATGACTGACAATGTGAGCTAACTACTTCGCCTACCCATGGTTGGAATCTCAAACTTGAGGAGGTTGATGACAAGTTCTCGCTCTCTGTTTCTGAACTAGATTCGTCAAGTTCTCGCTCTCCTTTTCTGACTAATAATTCATCTTTCTTCAGGTCCCCATTCATGTCAGAGACAAAGAAAGGTGAAGTTCCGGGATCAGAGCTTGAGACTGATGAAGTTCCTGCTTCGGTAGCAGTAAACATCTCAGGACTACTCGTTGGAGTAACTAGAGGACGCCGCGTAGAAGTCAGGGAACCATTCTTGTTTGCTTCTTGTTTTCCAGATGACTGATCTAACTCAGAAGGCAATTGGTCACCAGGACCGTCAGGTTTCCTTTTGGGAGATCCAACTAAATTTAGGCGAAGAACCTTTGGTTGGGACTTTTTCATTACCACAACATTACACTGCAGCTCTTCCATGCAGCGCTTTTCCTCATGTTTAAGGTGTCTGCCAAATTTAAACAAACCCAGCAATGTGTTGCCATAAGTAAAATGTGGAAAGAAAGTGAATTAAGGTATTGCTCAATGACCCAACAGAGTGAAGTACAGATGTTACTTGTCCAAAACAACCCAATTAGATTGAGTTTTCCTGGCTTCTGCTGCCACTGCTCCATAAGGGGATCCAGAAACGATTTTTATCTTCACATTTATCTGAAATATATTACACGAAAGGAAAATAAATCAGCAGCAAATAGCATTAACTCAGGAGTTGATCATTTCTTCTTTCTTTCATATTAGAACACTTGAAAACAAACCTGCTACTCACCTTATTGGGATCATAAACATCATGGAGTTGAAGGATCATCTGGGAACAAGAATCTGTTATGTCAGATTTCTGTTCCGAGCTACTCCCAGCATGCGACCTACGTTGACCACTAGCACAGTCTCCCGCAAATCTTGGGAAAACCCACAACCTTTTACCTAAATATGGTAGATAGAATGTGTCTCAGGATTACCAGTTGCAAATGCAGAAATTCATGGTTGATATAATTAAATATCAGGGAACTGAAGAAATGAACAATAGGTAGAAGAGAGTAAACCGCATATTTTCACAGCTAAACAATTATAACCACGGGATTCAGAACTAACCTTGTAAGATAATTTGAGCAGCTAATTCATTATACAATACACTATGAACCTAACCATGATGATTGTCAACTGTACGTTATTTACAGGTTATGCACATGCACCATATCATAGTCAGTTAATGATTTTGCCACAGCATTGCCTAAATCTTAAAATAAATGGATTACTAGTGGCTTCTTACTGAACTATTTGCAGACTGAACGCAACTGTAAGGAAACTAACAAACAATAGAATATCACTCAATGCTTTGAAGAAACTTGGGTCAATTCCAGAGGATAATCAAAAAGTCCTAGCAAGAAGAGCACAGTGATTTTCTTATCGCGCTGGTTTATAATCTAATCCAATATAGAGAATGATAAGAAGTGTGGAACATTCTAAGAACAGAGACCAGCATACAGAGAATGCGTTTTTGTTTTGTTTGTTTGGCCAGAAACATGTTTCCCCAGAACGCAAGATGAATTCAGAACATGGCCCAGAAAAATATAGAAAATACAGAGTTTCCGGACAAAAGAAAACACAACTCATAGAAGCTCGCATACCAGAACTTTGAGATGGAACAACCACAAGAAGCGTAATGCAATCTCCAGGTTGAACAACATGAGTCAAAGCCCAAACAAGCGCAGTCTTGGGAATTTCCTTCGAGGCCTTAACAGCTACCACAACCTTTTCAGCAGCATCGGAACCCTTATCCTGCTTTCCTTTCTTGATTTCCTTGCTCATTGTCTTACAAATAGGTTTTCCCACCTCTATATCAAAATTTTTGTAAACTAATAAGAGGAACGCATCACACACTCAATGCCTTAGCTCCCCGTAGTTATTAGAAGCCCGAAGCATTAAAGTTTATTTGTCTACACGAAACAGCAGCAAACAACGTCTGCATTATTGCGCACTGTACCCCAATCTTAAAGTTGCGCTTCATATGCATATACAGCCGATACGTCTACTGTTCCCTCGCAGTAAATGCTCCAAAACAAGAGTTCCTCCAGTGACAAGATCCTTTTATCCAATGAACTAAATCAATGTCTCAAGAAATCAAGAGGCACTTTCTCTTGCAATACATATCCTTCGAAAAAGAAGTAATTTCCTTGGCTTTCCGTTTTTTGAGGGATTGTGAAACAGAAAACGTATCCAAATCAGGAGCTTGTACTTAACACCAGCAAGAAGAAAAGAACGAAGCCTGACGATTCCAAGGTAGTGACAAACCAGCCTTTCTACGTTTTCAGAAAGAAGCTTTTCTTAAAGTTGACCAAATGAATCCAAAAGACTTGATGGAAGCTCCAGAAAACTGAAAATCTCGTCCGCAAGAATCAAAAGCAATTATACACTGTTTGGCATATGATTTCTGGCAAACATAAACCACGTAGATACGCATCCACACCTCCAAAGGCAACTTACTTGGTTACTAGATGACTCTTTATAAGCTTCTTTCAAATCATAGAGTCAAAAAGGGGGAAAAAGGGCCTCAGTGCTGTTTCCAGATCCAGAAAAGCTCCCTATTTCAAAAATCGAATGCGAGGAAAGCTTGTTTGAACTCAGATCATTACTACTATTCAGCTGCAAACAACAATTCGGCCACTGTAAAAGATAATGCTGTGCATTTCCCCCCCTCGCATCACATACGCCGAATTCTACAAAGCACCCAACATCCGTTCAAAAACCAAAAATCCCATCAAATGATTGAAATGACAGCAGAGTTGAGTTATTCTTACTTCTTTTCTCCCTCTACAACTTGGACAATGAATCCTCACTCTATAATCACAAAATCCAAATCACCTCCCAAACTCAAAGAATTTGCTCAACTCAAAAACTCACGAACACAATCATATCTCCAATCCTGCAAAATTAAAGAAACCGCATCAGCATAAATAATACAAATAATGCAGAGGAGAAGACAAAAACCGAGCATGACTTGTGACTAAACATAATTTCATGGATACGATTGAGGGATGAGGTTATCGGTAATTATAGCTGCAAGAGCAATAATGAAAATGATATATACTTTTGGCGTCTGTATATCCCTATCGACTCTTATTTCTTCCCCCGTTCTCATTTCACATCAAAATCAGCTAAAAAAACAACAAATAAATACCCACCGCAGATCCAGAGAGAGCCCGAGTATAAGGAAAGAAAGACAAATAAAGAAAAACTAACAAGATTGAGGAAACACTTGCAAGTTCAACAACCTCAACAACTCAATCCATATCAATGTCACCTTAATATAAACTTAAGCAGTACAGGTGTTTAAACTTTGATGATTGATGACGATTGAGACAAACAAGTCCTAAAGGAGCGGTGCTGTCTCCAAAAGAGCAATGATGAACTTACATTTGTAACGTTTTAACATTTGTACAGAAATGTGCAATGCAAAAAAGAAGGTACTCTCAACAATCTATGCAGGTTTGGACTGAGACTCAACCTTTCCATTACTGCCAACTCTTTCACAAATCACAGCAGCTGTTGTTTTCTGATTTCCTTCTAAGCCTGACGCTGTTTACTGCGTCTGTAGAAATCGCGAAATTCGTGTTTCAGTTGCCTTTCGCGAGAATGCCCTTCTTCTTCCTTGAAACTTCAGCTTTGACCCTCCGGAGCATATACTCCCCAGTAAAGCCCCGACAAAACAAAAAGAATTAAAACCCTGCCCTGGGATAAATAACGTGTTATACTATCAACCAGCTACCAGTTAAAATTGGCAAATTAATGATATTGCATCTTTTATAGGTACGTTGAAAGTGAAATTTTAATAGAGAAATAATCTACAAATTATGAATGATATTGAATATAAAATTTTTTATGCTGCGTCGTATAAGATTTAAAAATCAATCTAAATATATTTTAAGTAAATAGAATATGAATTTTTTTGTTTATTTCTTGAGAAAATTAATATTACAAATTGTTAAGACGTGTCGATTTTTCTTTTCATTTTAGCTAAAACCAAAAAGGGCCAAAATTAACGAAATTTTGCACATTGCTACTTTTTTAACGGAGCAATAAACTCTTAATTCTTGAATTAATTTATTATTTTGCCTAAAAATATGAGTAGAAGATAAATATATGCCGTCCTCTTTTGTCTTTCTTTTTTATCTTTTCTTAATTTAAAAAGATAATTGAATTTCTACTTTGCTATATGCTTATTTTCGAATAAGGAAATGAGTATTCAATTTTAAATAAAAATTGTATAAGAATATAGTTGTTATGTTCGCTTGATAATTTTTCTTTCAATTATTGTCCAGATTTTCTATTCTTGTCTTATTTCCTTCCTTTTCCCCCCATAAAACACAATCTTTTTTTTTCCTTTTGTTTCATTTCCTTCTACGCTACCCTGAATCCAAGCAGGCATATAATTGGCTGAGATCTTCTCCCTTTTTTGCATTTTCTTTAATTCCCCCAAGTTCAGCTTGACTCGATGGAGACGGTGAACTTGCTTCTAATTGCTAATTGTGACATTCAAAACTCAACAAAGTGATTAGTAACGTATCAAGATAAAACTGATTAGCCGTATTTAGGGATAGTTGCACGGTGTTGGTGATGAATTTATACTATTCAACCAGTTTGTATAATTTGTTATAGTTATTAATTAAGATTATTTTATAAAAAAAATAAAAATAAAAATAAATACTAAACAGTGGAAGCTGCAATTTTAATACATTATGATCCATACAGGTTGTGTTTAATCGAAAAAAATTCTGAAGAAACAACTGGAGATGAGCGAAAAGCTGGATTTTGAAAACCTGCAGCGCGCAGACAGCCGAGCCGGAGCTGCCTACAACAGTTGAGATTTGGCTTTAAGGACTGTCTCTGCTGACTGCTCTCTTCCTCTGCTGGCTATTATAGACTGTGCAGTAAACTGCGTATTAGCACGGGCGGCGCACAATCCATAACTGCTCCAAATTTTTGAAACTTCAAGCAGATTGGGGTTTGGTCACGAGAACTCCTTAGTGAAAACAAAAAAGCCAAAAAAAAAAAAAAACTTGAATTGACTACCTTCCTTACCCAAGGAATGCCATGGTTCTCTTCTTTTCTTTAATCATTAAAAACCTTGTCCTTTTTGATAAAAATTAAACCAAAAACAATGATGAATGTGGTGCTCTCTTAAAAGATTTCTGAAACTTAAGTGAGCGAAGCCAATAATTCGAATTCGAATACCTATGAATGAGTGCCTTTGCTCGAACTTTTTCAAATCACGAATTTTGGAGGGACCGTCAACTGGGCTTTTTACGATTCCAATATGGCATAATACTACTACTTCTTCATTGTATCATTTTATGGTTAAACCTTTCTCGGGAGTTCCGATACTGCTAAAACTTTGATTATAGCAATCATTCAAATATACATTAAAAGGGTGCTTATGATGGGCAATCACTCATCACATGCTTAACCCTTCACTTTTTAAAAGTTGGGTTTAATATTTTATTTAAAATTTATAAAATATACGAATTTTACATTTAAATTGAATTCTTTTCTTTTATTAAAACCTTACATGATTACAAATAATAAGAAAAGAGAATAAATATTTGTGGCAGACCATTCATCGAAAATCTTTTGATAGTCCTCTCCATGAAGGAAAAGAAAAGCAAAGAAAAAAGGGAAAGTGAGCGAATCCTATTTCCGTAAATAAAGTGTAGAAGGTGACTTTATTGTTATTCTTTTTTCCCCACCTGGAGCCCTGCTTCGCTGATTACCAATTCAAGTTTTTCTGAAAACAGGATCACCATTTAACGACAGCGTGAACTCAACCACATGCCTCATTCAAATCAAAAGCCCCCTCTCCCGACAGGACCCCACGATCCACCACTATACCATCCATAGGGAAAGAGAGAGAGGGAGAGAGATACAGTACAAACTCACCTGTACCAATCACACTGGGTCCCATCTCAACGTCGAACCAATCTCCGTCTACACCCTCAGCCCCAAAAACTGTCCCGTTCACTTCCCGAGGCACCCGCTCCGACCGCCGTGACCTGACTTAACTCGCACGCCAAACGCTATTAAGTCCGTTTATAGCCCGACGGCGACCGAACGGCGGGGTGTTTTGACGGCTGACGTCGTTGCAGATTGGCGCCACTTTCGACGGATCGTGTCTCGCTGCTTTCAGAAGCTCCGAAACAAATTTTTTATGGAATTCGAGGTTTATTTTTCATAATTTTAAAATTGCGGTGACGACAAAATTTTATCTTTTTTTTGTATGTATAGCGACAAGATTTTATCTATTCCCAGGGTCGCTGGGAGTGTTACTTAAATCTCTTATTGAAGGTGACATAATTTGAGCTTATCGATTAAGACAAGATTAAGTGATAGACGGAACGTGCTAAGTAAAATTCTCTTGCAGATTAATTTGGCTAATCTTCAGAGGATCCCACGCTCATTTGCGGCGAGTCCATAAAACGACCAAGTAGTTTACCTGTGATTTTTTCATCACGCTCCGGAGGGATAATGTTAATTTGCTTCTTCGGGCACTAACCAGAAAGAAAAAATAAAAAGAGATTGAAACTAAACTAGTATAGGATTTAATGAGAGCATGGGATATATATAATCACGTCAAAAGGGTAATTTTGTTTTATTAGTTGATCAAGGGGACAGACGTTTGTACACATTAGGACCGTAGCCCTCAATCTCCGCATGCGGACTGCCGGACCGACGGACGCTGGTCTCTTCACGCTCTTGCTTCCGAGTTCCGACGTTCAGGTAAAGACATGGCCATCTCCGTGTATCTTCTACTGGGAAAAGAGATATATTGTATATATAGATATGGATATTTTATCCACATAGCGATTCATTCGGGAATTCAATTAAGTAAGTCCTTTTAACTCAACGGTAGAGTAACGCTATGGTAAGGCGTAAGTCATCGGTTCAAATCCGATAAGGGGCTTTGGTTTTTTCTGTTACAAACTCACCTTAGTTGGAGAGCAAGAGTTTACGTTCAATGGTCATTTTCTCCCCACAAAGCAGAGTGGCCTACATTAGTCATCACAATTACTGTCGGATAACATGCAGTGTCTTGCGCAATGGACCACCTTCGACTTCGAGGGATATTTTCCTCCTGGAAATTTGTGAAACTCTTACTAGCATAAATAAAAATAAAATTCGATAAAATTTTGATTAAAATTTAATTACTTGTAAAAAAAACATTAAAAATAAAAAATAATTAAATTTTCATAGTCTAAATACACTCTAAATAAATTTGTAAAAATCTAAATTTAGAGAGGTAATAATCCAAATTTTAAAATAGTTAAAACTAAAATAGAAAACAAAAGTTGACAAACGTGACACAAGGACTCACGTCCAGCCATCCTCCGGGCAGTCAACGTAGCAATGACCGATGTATTACATGCTGCCCAAATCTATACTATATGTGTGGTTCCTTTCTCTTTCAAATGTGGACGGAAGGGCACGGGGGAACGTCTGTACGGGCGTCCAGTTAGGGTCTGAAAAAGGACGCGACCTTAGCCAGAGCCGTCTGTATAGAGAACCAAAGCCAGTGACACACAAAATTTATTTTTCCCGCTAAAAGTACGGTGCTCTACATACGCATTCCATCAAAGAAAGTGCGGCGAATGAAATCTCACTTATAAAAAGAGTATATTTAACCAACTTATCAAAAATTCTAACTTCATTACACGCTCATTAAATCTCATTCTAACGATAAAAGTTAAAACTTATCAACTATATGAGATTTGAGTTTAATTCCTATCCATCCGAACACTGTCAAAATTTTATTAATTTGGGGTCATAAAATGAATCCCTTGCATTCCCTGATGGGCTTCATCATCAATTGTACATAAAGAAGGAAGATCCTCTTCAGTCTTTAATAGTAGAAGAAGAAGAGAAGAAGTCATCTGCGCACCTCCGGAATTGTCTTCCTGCCTGCTCCTATCAATTATTCACGGTGTGGTTATGGCACAACGCGAGGCTGCCTTCCCGGGTTAGCCATTTATCGGTCATCCTTGTTTTCTCACCACCCAAATTTCAGTGTCCTCAAAAACCAGGTTTGGCTTTCATTGTGGTTCGTGTACCCTCTGCTGCCTGCCGCACTGCATTAGAGTCATAAATGCCGTCTCCAGAAGGCTCAATTAATGGAGCCCCGAGACAAGAATTGCTTTGAGGATAGTAGTAACTGATAGGAGTGAGGTGTGGGCCGCCGGCCGTCAGAATCGAGGCAAATAGTTCTAGCACAAAAGTTGGAACTGGATTTCTTGCTCCAGGCCCCCATCATTATTAAGTACAACGGGCCCATGGAGTGGCAGCCTAATAAATTGCATTTTGTAGCTTTCTACTCCACTTGGAATCGGTTTCCCTACCATCTACGGTAAAACTAGTTTCTCCTCCCTACCCCACCGCCAAGGAAATGTATAATCCTTGATTAAAATGTTGTTTCTCTCGTACGATTTGGTGAGGTATGGTCCAAAAAGCCTAGCTCTAGCTAGAAGTCTTCGAGCCGGTGAAAAAGACGTTTAGCATGAGCATGGCGCGTGGATGTTGGGCCTGGTTTGTCCAAGATGCAATGTAACATTGGATAGCTTCTCCGTGGCCGAAGGTATTGGATTGGGACCTGTAAAGAGGCCCTCCTCAGATTCCTGTTGGGCTCATGGTTATACGATCCAAATGAGAAGCACAGGTTCACCACAGCATCGACATTAATTAGCATCTTTTGCTTTAACTCCTATTGCAGCCGGAATGAGCATATTTAGGACAACAGTGCGATCGCATAATCATACAATCCTTATTCCCGTCAATAGTTTATATAATAAAACGTTGGAAAATACATGGTCCGGTGATTTATTTCCTTTTCCGGTAAAAGAAAAAGGCTAATGACTTGACAAATTTTCTTTGATATTGGCGGCTCTCTTAATCGAGCATTTATTTTAACCAAATTCGATTCTCTTATTCCAATTGCAAAAATTTATAGTTTTCCAACTTGGATTAATTATATTCCATTGGTCCCTTCTTATGGATTCCCTCATTATTTTATGGGGGAAAAAAAAGCAAAAAAATGTTGCATCCTGTTTTGGTATTAACTTGCACTATTCTCTAAGCCTCATCTTCTGTCATTGAGTATGACTCGATTATTGGAAGCTCAATAGTGCCACACGAAAGAATTAATTTTCATTGTCTTTCAATTAATCAAATGCTTGAAAGAAGGTTATAAGTATTATTATCTTCTTGATAGTATTTTGGGGTATTTTCAAATCCTCATAGCTTACTCCTCCCTCTCAGACTCTCAGTTCAATTCCAAATTTCCGAGGAAAGATGTTCGACATTATTGGGCTCAAACGCTCACTTCTTTTCCTCTTGATGTATTAGCTAGGAAATCTTTTACAATAATTAACTAAGGAAGCAACGTCAAGAATTATTTATTTCAGACTCGCATTAATTAATTTGGATATGATTCTAGGGCAAATGAAGGTGCTCAACCACTGGTTACCGTTTCTTAGTACACATGTCATTTAGAATATGTTGTAGTATAATTTTGTAAGTACGTAGTCATTAATGACTTCGGTGGCCTGTGTTGAGAAATTTTGGCAATAAGGTCTCCGTTGAGTTCAATAACAAGTTTTCCAGATTCAAATGTGAAAATGACATGGTAGATAAAGAAAGGGATGAGTTCGCGAGTCCAAGTTCTTCTTCGGGGTGGTTTGTACTCAAAGCCCCAATAAAAAAGGGATAGAAAGAAAAGAGACGAAAAAAAAAATATTTTCTTATATGTGCACCTAACCCTAATTAACAATGAAAATGAGCTGCAAAACCAAGTAATGTGCCTATATATAAAGCCCGCTTTCATCGTCTCCATGGCTTCCCTCCTACTTCTAAACCTCCAATTCAATCAAGGCCTGAAAATTCTCTTCACTGAAGCGTGCAAGTAGATATCCCCATCCTCATGGAAGCTGAGCACCCAGCTTTCTTGGACGGACTTACCACGGAAGAGCTCCTTCAGCTCGAACCTGCCATACTCAAGTCCCACACTTCTGAACTCTTGCCAGATACCAGCACCTCCTTAGTCATGCAACGCATAGAAGCTCCTGCTAGGGCTGTTTGGCCTCTTGTACGTGCATTCGGTAACCCTCAAAGGTACAAGCATTTCATCCAAAGCTGTACCATGATTGGTGATGGCGGGATTGGAAGTATTAGGCATGTGACTGTGATCTCGGGCTTACCAGCTTCGACTAGCATAGAGAAACTTGAAATATTAGACGATGTAAAACATATAATTGGTTTTAGGGTTTTGGGGGGCGAGCACAGGTTGAAGAACTATCATTCAATCGCATCTCTTGATGAACTGATCAATTTGGAGGGGAAGGTTTACACTGTTGTTTTGGAGTCATATGTGGTGGATATACCAGAGGATAATACTGGAGAAGATACAAAGATGTTTGTCGATACTGTCGTGAAGTTGAACCTTCAGAAGCTCAGAGATGTTGCCGAAGCTTCTGTGCGGCGCTCATGTGAAGGGTCAATATCAGACAACAGCAATGACAGTAAAGCGAAGATGGCAGTTAGTGAAGGAGGGGTTGGCATCTGAACTTAATCATCTTGTAAAGTTTTATCCAAATCAAACGGGTCTTCTTCAAGCCCTTTTGTTTTCTTATGAAAATTTCCTTTAAGACTTTAGTTTAAAGTTCAGTGCATGTATCTGATCGTCAATCATAGAGAGCCGTGTAAGACCCCAACGCGGTGCTATTCAAGAGTGCTCATTCAACCAATAATTGCAAGTCTAGAGTATATCAGGAGAGCATTTATGTGTCTAATTAGTTTTGATTAATTCTGTTGCAAGTTGCAGAAGGCCATTCTTAGCCATATATATACCTGCCTCTCCATCACAAATCTCGTAACTACTATCCACCACCACCACCACCACCATCACCATCCATCGTCCATATAAAACAAAAAGAAAATCCCATTTGCATTTGAGTATTTTGGAAACCCCGACAAGCATATGGATTCTAGACCATACATATAACACCGTGGAGCCGTTTCATTTTGTGGCTTACGAATCCGATGCAGACGAAACTAGAAATGTGGAGTTGTTTGATATACTGTAGTACTCAAGGAACCATACAGGAGCTAAAGGCCACATGACTGTTTAGTGGGATGGCTTCTTTTAGAAAAGAGCCAATGGCAATTGCACCCTCGTCCGTACGCAACCAGTTAGAAGTGATTCCTACTAGTTGGTATCAGGACAGTATCTCAATCTCAAATAAAACTCAAAAGTTTATATTTAAAATTCATATTTTCTCTTATAAATAATTAAATTTTTATAAAATCTAAAACAAAAATCTTAAATTCAAATACACTATTTTATTCCTATGTTTCTTTCTCTCTTTTTTTTTATTTTATTTCTTCTTTTTGTACTGAAAAGAACTTGATTTTAGAACAGTACCGATTAAGTGGTAAACCATAGTTTATTACTACAGAGCAGTGTTTTAAGCATAGGTCCGATGAACAAAGAAAGTCATGGTTGTGTCGGAAAAGAATAATTGAAAGCCCGCAGATTTAGAAAAAGCCCATAGGTTTATGATTCTCAAAGATGACACGATAAGCCCATAGATTTAGGACTTCTATATAATTTGTCTAAGAATATAAAATAAATAAATTATTAATTTTTAAAAATTAATACTTTATGACTTATATTATTAAACAATTTAAAGTATATATTTTCTGGTGAAAAGATATAGTCAGTAAATTTTTTCCATATTTCTATCTTTTTATTTTATTTAAAATGTATACTTTTGTTTTTAAAATAAATCTGTTATTCAAATTTTGAGAATATAAATATATATTATATTATTTTAACTTGATATTCCTTATAAATGTACATTCTCAAATAAAAAAAAAGTTATATTCATAAAATTTTAGAATTTCAATATTGATAAAAAATAATATTTGAATTTTTATAAAAAATAACTTTTTTTGTCAAAAATTTAATAATTTTACTTTAGATAATAATACTTATGAGTTGTATAATCACAATACAAACTTAAATTATAGGTTTATATTTAATTTATTAAAATTTTAAATTTTTTTAAAAAATACAAAATGTGAATATATATAATTTTAATTAGAAAATAATTAGTGAGAAGAGAAAATAATGGTTGAGAAGGAAGATAAAAAATAAAAATAGAGAGAATAAAATATGAAATATAAAGAAATTGTCTATTAAAATTTAATTATTTGTCTTCCTTTTTGTAAGATTCCTAGGAAAAGGGATTACAATATCACCTCTATATACAATTATTTTTTTTTTAATGCTTTCATTTTCGTATTTTTGGATGGCTCTAGGGAGTAACCATCCAAGAATTAATTAAGAATATTTTTCTATACTTATGAAGTTCTAATTAGATTTAATTATATTATGGTAACGTATTCTATATATTTATTATTATATAACTTGATTTACAAGAATATTTAATTTCATACAGAAAAAATAAACAAATAACCTCTTTAAAAGAATAAAAAAATTAAGTATGAGGATTATTATTCAAAGTAAAAAAGATTTTTATTTTTGTTAAGTCGGTGTAAGGTTTATTTATTTTTACTTCTGTAAAACGACGTGACACCTCAATGGAAAAAGTAGAAACAAAAATTTTGAATACGTAATCGGCAATCAAAAATGTTTCATTCTATTTGAATCGGATTCTCTTATAATTCAATACAAAATTTTAAATTTAAATTTTATTTATTTTTAAATAATTTTATTTTTATAAAATTATAAAAAATATAAAAATTAAATAATATTCAAAATATATTTAATTAAAAATAATATTTTAAATTTTATAAAAATATTTTTTTATAAAAAATAAAATTTAATTATATATTTAATTAAATCAAATAATATCCACGTAAACTAACTCCTTAGAAATTGTGTATATAAGACGACCTGCTAAACATTTCTTCCAAGGAAGACATTTATTTATCTCGATATCCGCTGAGAAATAAAATGCCGGGCCATGATAGCCACGCGCGACGGCCACCTCCCGACGACGGCATCCCGGAGGACGAAGACGAGGCCTTTGTCTGGTCTCAAATAAATGCCGAAGCTCGCCGAGACACCGATTCCGAGCCAGCTCTAGCGAGCTACTTGTACTCCACCATTCTCTCTCACTCGTCCTTGGCTCGCTCGCTGTCCTTCCACCTGGGGAACAAGCTCTGCTCCTCCACGCTCCTTTCCACGCTTCTCTACGATCTCTTTCTCAACGCCTTCACCACCGATCCCTCCCTCCTCTCCGCCACCGTTGCCGATCTCCGCGCTGCTCGTTACCGTGACCCAGCTTGTACATCCTTCTCTCACTGTCTACTGAATTACAAGGGCTTCCTCGCTGTCCAGGTACCACTCACTGGCTTTTAAAACTTTCTGAATTTTATACATCTTAAATTTCAATTCAGAATATTTGGCCAACTAGAAAAGGCTAATCTGTTATTTTTGCTTAAAAGATCAAAGTGACATTTGTTTAACGTATTTTGGCCGTGAATTAGTGGACGTCAATTCATCGCATAAGTATGTTGACCAGTTCCTGATTCTTGTTAGGGTTCCAGAAATTCAGGAAGATCACAGTTAATTACGGTACCCCTGCATTTTCTGATACTTATCAGCAGTTAAGGACTAAGAAAATTTTAAAAGACGTTGATGCTATATTGGTTGATGGAACATAGTTGGAAGTCTTCAAAGTTTTCTCGGCATGGTTAAAAGTGGGGATTTTATTTTACAAATTTGAAGGAAACTGTGAAATTGTTATATAATGAAGTAGCATCTATTTACTTGATCATTGATATGGTGCAAAATCTTAAGTCAGTCAGTTTCTCGTGTTCTTTCTTTAAACATTCTATATGAAATGGATGTAGTCTGCAATTGGCATTATAAAATGCATCACAATTTTGCCCGCCCTGTGACAGACTCATAGGGTGGCACATAAGTTGTGGCTCCAAAATCGAAAACCACTAGCATTGTCATTACAATCTCGGATAGCTGATGTTTTCTCAGTAGATATACATCCTGGGGCAACATTAGGGAAGGGAGTGCTGCTGGATCATGCAACTGGGGTGGTGATTGGAGAGACAGCAGTCGTGGGGAACAATGTTTCAATACTCCACCATGTTACCTTAGGTGGGACTGGCAAGTGTGGTGGTGATAGGCATCCGAAGATTGGTGACGGAGTCCTGATTGGGGCTGCAGCAACCATATTGGGAAATGTAAGAATTGGTGAGGGCGCAAAAGTTGGAGCAGGCTCATTAGTGCTAATTGATGTGCCACCTTGGACAACAGCAGTTGGGAATCCGGCAAGGTTGATCGGTGGCAAGGAGCAACCTAAACTGCACGAAGACATACCTGGGGAGTCAATGGACCATACTTCGTTCATTTCAGAATGGTCTGATTATGTTATATGAACAAATTAAATTATAGTTAATTCTGTGGAGTATAACAGGCTTGATCATTTGTAGTATGTTCCCTAAAGTTGTGGACGCAAGACCTTATATGGAGTTTAGGAATTTTGCATGATGTTTTAGCCTTCTGCAGGCTATACTTTCTTAGCTTGTTACCTTTACCAGAATGTGTAATGAAATGAACTACAGTTTTTTTCTGTAATTTAACTCAGGTCTTTCATTTGTCCAGAGTAGCTGCTCTTTTTGGACTTAAATTAAAGCTCTGGTTTTGTTAGGTTAAAATGTTTGTTTCGAGTTTGCTTCTATTCTGCTTCATGGAAGCTCCTCCCCAGGGCCATGTAATCTACTGTGTAGAGTCTTCCCCAAGAACATATCCAAAATCACCAAACTTTATGCTCTAGACTGTGTTTCATATTCCTTTTCTGCATACCCTGTTACTGGACGTTTGTTCAAAGAGCCACAAACTTAAGTTCGGAAAAGAATGATAACCCGACCGTACCACTAATACTGATAGAAAGAATTTGCCAGTCAAGAATATTCACATTGCCATGGTTGGATTTCCATTTCCCAACTCGCATCTAAGTTATTTGCAATATTCAGTATGTACTTTGTCTGATCAGTCAGCTGTTACAACCCCTGTTCAGATGATGCTTTCTTTTAGGATTGGATTCTCGATGATTTTATCTGTTATGAGCAGAAACATATAGTAATTGCAAAATACACGTTGTCAAGACCAGTAAACATCATTGCTAGTAGCATATGTAAAAGTAAATGCTATGACGAGGAGAAACTTGTTAGGCTAAGCCTTACATCGAGACAGATATTGAGAAGTTCAGCATCAGCACCAGTTCAAATCTACAGATACAATCTGGCAAAAGAAGTAAATAAGCAAACTCGCGACTCTATTTCTTGTTGATCTCTCTTTAGTCAGGAGATTCAGGTGACAACTTACGACACCATTAACTAAAGATTCAATATTTAGCTGAAATCACCATTGGCCATCACAAAAGCACAGGCCATTAGTGAGGAACTTGCAGAGCTTGAGGGAAGGCCTCGTGAGCCGACACCGGAATTGTCTGGAACTTGCAATCAGCTGATAATAATTGATTAATATTTTCCTCTGCAGTGAATATTACGTTAATAAGTTGAAGCAGAACGCGCTCGAGCTCTTCTCCATCTGTCCATTCGTGGATCTCTGCTTTTACGAGCATGCGATTTTCAGTAATCAAATCCCAGACCGGGAAGTTCTTCCTTGGCATCATATAATCTCCTTCTTTGAGTCTCAAGGTTGGGCAGAAGTCACCACTTCCGTCTCCAAGATAGATTATCCTTTTCTCCCCTTCTTTAGCTAACGAGGCTTGAATCCTTTCTACAATCTGACCCTGTTAAATTGAGAAAGACAAACCACTTTTAGTCATCATAGGAGTGTTGGTCTTCAATTTGATCACATTCTAGTTGATTGGGTGAACTTAATTATTTTATTATTGGCCTTTTAAGCTACTTCATAATTAGATATATTTGGTGGGGTCACCATGGAAAGTTAATTGACACTAGGCCACCAAACTAGTAACAAGAAGTTTTCGTGGTTCTGGTCAGTAGGGTGAAGCGGAAGACATGACATATTCCAGTATATATTCGAATCAAGACTACCGGTGTCGACACGAACATTCTTTGACACATGACCTCACATTCAAATCAGCGTCAAGAAATCTTTCTAGAGGTGTCAATTTCGGACCACTAGTTCGTGGTTAGCATCTTCAAGAAGTATTTGAGATTTTTCTACATAACATGGGATGAAGACGAACGTAGCCTACTTACCTTGCACATGTTAGGAGGGCAGAGATCGCAGCCGTGAGATGATGTGTGGAAATCGTGGTAGGGCGAGATCCTAAGCCTGCCACTGTCGTCAATGTATCCCGAATTGGTGTTGATTTCCGAGAAACATTCTCTGATTCCGAGATGCTTCAAAATTGTCTCGACGAAGAAGAGATTTGCATCACTAACAATCCTCAGACCACACCTGAAAAAACCAGCGAATCCCAGTTATTTAACAGAGCAAGAAAACGATGTCACGGGGCTAATTCAACGGGATATATTTCAGGAAGCTGAAGAACTATGCATACCCCAAGGCGTGTGCTGTTTTAATGGCCGGGACTACCCGGGGATGTATCGGAACCCGTCTTAGAACCTCTTCGATGTCTTCAGTAGTTTTTCCACGGGCATGAAGCTCGCCCATCAGCTTGTCCTGTAATATAGGAAGCAGAGCACAACAAATAAGCCTCTGAACCACGGCAACAGAAAAATACCAATACATTGATAGTGACATTCTAGACGGTCGGAAAAACACAAAGGGACAGTTAAATATCATGCATGATCACGAAAAGATTCAAGAAAATTAAACCCCTGATTTCTACTGGGAAGAAATCGCAGACGAAGATTTTCTGCCGCGTGAACTTGGCAAAGAACCATGCAAATATCAAAGTACTTAACGTAAAGAAGTTCAAGAACTTACCATCATTGAATTCCACGGCATGGTATGAAGAAGTTGATTGAACAAGTCAGTGAAACCCAGCTCGTCCACAACCCAGTTATCGCTGTCTAAGTCGATGATCGTCTTGTCGAAGTCGAAAATCACCACAACTCCGGCTGCCATTGTAATAAGGAGATGGGACTAGAACAAGAAGATGATTTCAAGCAACTCTTGGTTCGCAGGGAACAGTCGTTTTTCGGTGGCTTCGACAGGGTTTTATATAGGGAGGACAGGTGTGATAGGCAAGTAAGCCGGTTAATCAAGGACAAGCGCAGGAATATGAGAATATTCGCCAGGGATATCACAGTCCAAGTGTGAAACGCACTTTAACAGCTATAGAATATGTGGCATATTCCGTTGTGGAGAAATCCCCGCGGTCCCTTTTCTTTTCGGCTCAATTCCGCGAACCATCCCTAAATCATCTCGGATAGGGTAATCCCAGTCCGTCTCAAGGTTGGAAACCAATAACATATACGTGATTCTGGAGTATTCATTATTTAATGTAATTTTAAAAATAAATTAACATTTCGATTTGATTTTTATATTTTCAGTTCAGTTTGATTTAGTTTTTTAAGTTATAATTAAATTTGGTTGATTTTTAATTTTTATTCTTAAATCGAAAATCGAATTGAAAAACTGAATTTTAAAAAAATTATATATGAAAATATTTTGGTAATATATTTTTAAATAAAAATTAATTTTTAAAAATAAAATTACTTCAAGAATATATTAGCGAAATACGTTCTTTTCTTTTTTCATTCGATCTTTTAAAAAATCGGTTCGATCTAATTTTGTAAATTTTCAAAAAAGATCGAAGCGAGAACTGAATTATCTCATCGAATCCGAAGCGAATAACCGAATGAACACCCCTAATTCAAAGTAGCTATTAAGCCCAACTCTAATCGAGTTTTTATTTAATTTTTTTTTTTTTCTCCCACTTTTTTATTTTTAATTCCACTTTTTCTCTCACGAACAATTTATTTTTTATGATTCTTAACATAACTTAATTAAAACAAGCGCAATCTAATGTTACCTTAAAATATCAACTTTAACACATTTTTCATTTCTCGTCTTATGTTTAAAACTAATATTTTTTAACACTCGTCTTTACAATATATCTGAATTGGGTTAGACGACTTACATAAAGAGGGAATATCACAAGGGCATAAAATAATTATTAGTACGCAGATGAGGAAGTATGCTCTTATAGTTCGAAAATTCCAAAACAATCTAAAACAGCCACCACTTGGAAGCCTCAAAACCATCTTCCGTATCATGAAGAAGAATATCAAGTGAAATCATGCATGCACGAAACGCGAATCCTTCTAGAGAATCAGCCAGCCATGAGCGGGCAGAAGGGACCGACTGCATTTTGAACATCGGATGACAAGTTGAATATCGGATGACATAGAATAGCAATATTAACAAACAAAATCCTGAAGTTTTCTTGTCTTTGTTGCCTTCTCTAATAAAAAGTGATTTATTATATGCATACACTTCTTCAGGAAGTTGAATATTTATTTCGAAAGGAAAAAATTTATCCAAATAACAAGAATTTGTGGGATGAAATTGAAGGGGAGATGGTGAATGTGCAAAAGCAGTTAATGACTATTGGCATTCATTTGTGGCCAACTTGACATTGTGGTTCTTCATATTTTCCCGGGGTGGTATGTATTCTTCAATACCATGTAGCCCCGGAATACACAAAAAAGGTAAGAAGAGAAGTTACGTGATATTTGATCACTTTTTGTTACATGAACATCTATATTTGGCAAAATCTTGTGGCTAAATTCTGTTTTATTTCATATGGGGTGATGAAATGTGTGGCGTGAAGTTGTTTCTATTCTTTAAGAATCACATAGAAGTCTTTGATTTCTTTTATTGTCTAACAAATATTCATGTCTATTTTATGATTCTCAATTTGTTAATTTGATTTTCGAGTGCAATAAGAGATGCGTTCGGCCTTAAAGTGTCCTTATTTGTAGTGGAAACTGGCTCATTGGATGTGAAATTGATGGTTGAGATTGTGCGTTTGACGTTCTGGTCAGCTTGCAATTGATTGATTTTTTT
Organism: Rauvolfia tetraphylla; assembly: GCA_030512225.1. Taxonomy (NCBI): domain Eukaryota; kingdom Viridiplantae; phylum Streptophyta; class Magnoliopsida; order Gentianales; family Apocynaceae; genus Rauvolfia; species Rauvolfia tetraphylla. Next base: position 1,401,299 of record JAJQKT010000005.1, read on the forward strand.
TTTTCCTTCTCTGGGGTGAAACTTAAACTCTTAGATGAGAATTGCATTGAGTAATAATAGATGACCGAAATTTTCCAGCCAACTGAACGCATTGTTGAATGCACTATGAACATTCAATTTGATTTGCTTTATTGAAATTACCTTTTGTACGGAGTTAAAAGATGCTAAACGGTTGTAATGAGATGGGAGAAATAGAAATGCATTGCGCTCATGCGTTGGGAAAAATTCACCCCTTGGATTGTTGTTGTTTTCCACTTTTATGCTTGATGATGAGCCAATTATTATGTTGCCAACAAGAATACCCAGCATTTGCATTTCTCCTCCCTGACATTATGTTTTTGTACATTTATTTAGCCATAACTAATTATCATCATTATTCCATCTCAACTTATTTATCCCATAATATTTATTTTATGGTAAAATATTATACAAAAAAACACAAATTATTAAAATTATATAGCTTAACAGCAAAATTCCCTGCGGGACATCTTACTAGTTCATAGGCAAGTGAAATAAGAAAGGCGGTGTGCCTCAAAAAAGGTGCGTACGATTGCAATTTCTAAAACAAGAAAGTTGTTCATGTGAATTTCTGCAACAAAGTAGAGATTCTCTCTTAGGAGTCAGTTAGATACACAAGTTGAAACCACCAAGGTAGCCCAGTAGAACGGGCTTTTGATATGGAATTCAATTAATCGAAAGCGCTTGCGTGAGTAGGTTCTTAACTTCTCTCATATAGGAGTTATTCTGATCTACTTGTGCACTTTAGTAGGGTTATGGTAAAGGGACTGTCTATACTAAGACAATCGGCTCTACCCTATCGGACCTCACTTGAACATTTCATGGCGGTTGTAGAGCTCATCTGGTCTCTCCAGAGAGAGGTTAGAGAGAGAGAGAGAGAGAGAGAGAGAGATGCAATTCATCAACGCTAGATAGAGTCTCAAATCTAGCTCGATCATCTCTTGTGTATTTGGACCGGGCTTACTTTAGATTTTTTTATTTTGAGAATTAAAAAAAATTGAATTGGTTTGTGGGTAAAGATATAGAATTTATGGTGAAAAATTAAGAAAAAATGTCCCATTTTACATTTTCAAAATCAATTCATATATACCCATTTTTATTAAGATTTTTAGACAAGATGGGACAAAAAGGCCAGCAAAGAGCTTGTGAGTCTCTTTTTTTGAGACGCTTATCATGGCTCAAGTTAGCCTTAGTTTGATTCGCAAAGGAGAAGGGAAGGGAAAGAGACAATTTTTACTTTTGCCTTAGTTTGATTGGCAAAGGAGAAGGAAAGGGAAAGAGATAATTTTTACTTTTCTTAAAAGAAGTATTTATATTTATTTTAATTTTGTTTAGTATAAGAAGAAGAGAAGTAAATTAGAAATAATTTTTCTTATTTAATTGTACGAAAAGTTGAAGAAGAAAGGAGGATATTTTGTTACGTTTACAAAATTACCCTCTTCTTAAATTAAGAAATTATGATAAATGTAAAAATTGAGAGCATAATAGTCTTTTAAGTATTAAATATCTCCCAATCCTTTCAAAAGTAGAAGGATTAGACATTTACTCTTCTCCCTTCTCTCTTTCTATTTAAACCAAAGAAAACACTAATTTACTTCCTCTTTTGCCTCTCCTCCTTTTTTTCTCTCTCTTTTCCTTTCAACCAAACTAGGCCTTAAGTACTCCTTCCTATTTTGCTCAATTATATAATAAATATAATGTTTTATACTTCATCTACGGTTTTCTTTTTTTTTTAAACGTGTGATTTTTTTTTAATTTTTTTTCATGGATTTTTTGTTTGTGATATCTTATTTTTTGTTTTACAACAATAGTTTTTTTGTGAAAAGAGACACGACGCTATCACAACCCTGTTCAGATGATCCTCTCTGTTACGACTGGCTTCTCTATGATTTTATCTGTTATGAGCAGAAACAGATAGTAATTGCAAAATACCCGTTGTCAAGACTAGTAAAAGTAAATTCTATGACGAGGAGAACCTTGTTAGGCTAACCCAGACGTCAAGACTGGCACTGAGAATTTCAGCATCAGCACCAGTTCAAATCTACAGATACAATCTGGCGAAAGAAGTAAAGAAGCAAACTCGCAACTCTGTTTCTTGTTGATCTCTCTTTAGTCAGGGGACTCAGGTTACAACTTCCGACGCCATTATCTAAAGATTCATTATTTAGCTGAAATCACCATTGGCCATCACAAAAGCACAGGCCATTAGTGAGGAACTTGCAGAGCTTGAGGGAAGGCCTCGTGAGCCGACACCGGAATTGTCTGGAACTTGCAATCAACTGATAATAATTGATTAATATTTTCCTCTGCAGTGTATATTACGTTAATAAGTTGAAGCAGAACGCGCTCGAGCTCTTCTCCATCTGTCCATTCGTGGATCTCTGCTTTTACAAGCATGCGGTTTTCAGTAATCAAATCCCACACCGGGAAGTTCTTCCTTGGCATCATATAATCTCCTTCTTTGAGTCTCAAGGTTGGGCAGAAGTCACCACTTCCGTCTCCAAGATAGATTATCCTTTTCTCCCCTTCTTTAGCTAACGAGGCTTGAATCCTTTCTACAATCTGACCCTGTTAAATTGAGAAAGACAAACCACTTTTAGTCATCATAGGAGTGTTGGTCTTCAATTTGATCACATTCTAGTTGATTGGGTGAACTTAATTATTTTATTATTGGCCTTTTAAGCTACTTCATAATTAGATATATTTGGAAGGGTCACCATGGAAAGTTAATTGACACTAGGCCACCAAACTAGTAACAAGAAGTTTTCGTGGTTCTGGTCAATAGGGTGAAGCGGAAGACATGACATATTCCAGTATATTCGAATCAAGACTACCGGTGTCGACACGAACATTCTTTGACACATGACCTCACATTCAAATCAGCGTCAAGAAATCTTTCTAGAGGTGTCAATTTCGGACCACTAGTTCGTGGTTAGCATCTTCAAGAAGTATTTGAGATTTTTCTACATAACATGGGATGAAGACGAATGTAGCCTACTTACCTTGCACATGTTAGGAGGGCAGAGATCGCAGCCGTGAGATGATGTGTGGAAATCGTGGTAGGGCAAGATCCTAAGCCTGCCACTGTCGTCAATGTATCCCGGATTGGTGTTGATTTCCGAGAAACATTCTCTGATTCCGAGATGCTTCAAAATTGTCTCGACGAAGAAGAGATTTGCATCACTAACAATCCTCAGACCACACCTGAAAAAACCAGCGAATCCCAGTTATTTAACAGAGCAAGAAAACGATGTCGTGGGGCTAATTCAACGGGATATATTTCAGGAAGCTGAAGAACAATGCATACCCTAAGGCGTGAGCTGTTTGAATGGCCGGGACTACCCGGGGATGTATCGGAACCCGTCTTAGAACCCCTTCGATGTCTTCAGTAGTTTTTCCATGGGCTTGAAGCTCCCCCATCAGCTTGTCCTGTAATATAGGAAGCAGAGCACTACAAATAAGCCTCTGAACCACCACCACAGAAAAATACCAATACATTGATAGTGACATTCTAGACGGTCGGAAAAACACAAAGGGACAGTTAAATATCATGCATGATCACGAAAAGATTCAAGAAAATTAAACTCCTGATTTCTACACGGAAGACATCGCAGACGAAGATTTTCTGCCGCGTGAACTTGGCAAAGAACCATGCAAATATCAAAGTACTTAACGTAAAGAAGTTCAAGAACTTACCATCATTGAATTCCACGGCATGGTATGAAGAAGTTGATTGAACAAGTCAGTGAAACCCAGCTCGTCCACAACCCAGTTATCGCTGTCTAAGTCGATGATCGTCTTGTCGAAGTCGAAAATCACCACAACTCCGGCTGCCATTGTAACAAGGAGATGGGACTAGAACAAGAAGATGATTTCAAGGAACTCTTGGTTCGCAGGGAACAGTCGTTTTTCTGTGTGACAGATGCCAAGAGAGGAGGGTTTTATATAGGGAGCACAGGTGTGATAGGCAAGGAAGCCGGTTTGTGGCTTGAATAAAATGCCAACGGAATATTACGCGAAGGAGTTTGTGGGAAGTTAAAGCTAGACCATTGGAGTCCCTTTTTTTGGTGCCCTAATGTGCACATGTCCTTATCCCCTATTTCTCTAGAGTAGTTGGGATATTAGTGTCCTGATTCCCGTTCATCTCAGCCTTTGGATTTTGCTGGTGTAATCCTCACAGACAATGCAACGGTCGCATTGGAATCGGTTAATGAAGGACAAGCGCGGGAATATGAGAATATTCGTCAGGGATATCACAGCCCAACTGTGAAACGCACTTTAACAACTATAGAATATGTGGCATATTCTGTTACAACCAGCAGTCACGGCAAAGCTACTGATCATGGCAAGATTAATGCTCATGCAAAGACTCAGAGAAGGCAAAATTTGTGTGCCCAAATTACTGTAATGATCATTATTTACGTAAATAGCCAAGATCATAATTTATGTCCTCCTAAGAATATGATATGCTATATAAAAAGGGATGCTGTAGGCATTATTATAAAGAAATAAAGGAAACTTCTCTTTTATATATTCTAGTTTTCAAATCCTTGTTTATCTTTTTCATATTCCGTTGAGGAGAATTCCCCGCGGCCCCTTTTCTTTCCGACTCAATTCCAGGGAACAATTACTAAACCATCTCGGCTAGGGTAATTTCGGTTATGGGTGTTCATTATTTGGTATAATTTTAAAAATCCAATCGAAATGAACTGAAATACATTTCGGTTCGATTTTTAGATTGTCAGTTCAATTCGGTTTGTTTTTTGGGATTAGAATTAAATTCTGTTCGATTTTCAATTTTTATTTTCAAATCAAAAATTGAATCGAAAAATTAAATTTTTTTAAAAAATTATATATGAACGTATTTTGATAATGCCTTCTTTAATAAAAATTAATTTTTAAAAAATAAAATTACTTCAAAAAAATATTATCAAAATACGTTCTTTTTTCTTTTCTTCAATTTCGATTTTAATCAAACTGAACCGAATTATTTCATTTCGTTTCGATTCAATTTTTTTTAATTCGGTTTGATTAGATTTTATAAAAAAATTAAAAAAATCGAACTGAAAACTAAATTATCCCACCAAAATCGAATCAAATAATTGAATGAACATCCCTAATCCCGGTCCCTCTGAAGATTGGAAACCAAGAACATATACCTGGTTCAAAGTAGCTATTAAGGGCTTGGATTGAATTTTTATTTAAATATTTTTGTATTTTTTATATTTTTTTACTTTAGTCTTTTTTATAAAATTTTATTTTTACAATTTTTAATATAATTCAATTAAAAAAAAATTCAATACAATCTCACCTTAAAATATCAACTTTAACACATTTATCATTTCTCGTGTTATATTTAAAATTATTATTATTAAGCAGCTGAGTAAGTATACCCTTATATTCGAAAATTCCAAAACAATCTAAAGCAGCCACCACTTGGAAGCCTCAAAACCATCGTCCGTATCATGAAGAAAGTGAAATCATGCATGCACGAAACGCGAATCCTTATAGAGAATCAGCCAGCCATGAGATGCCGGAAAGGACCCACTGCATTTTTTTTCTAAGTAAGAAGGTTATCCATTAATAATAAAAATGATCAAAATTATTACAGTCCTCAAATTTCTGCTTCAATACATTAAATAGAAAAATTAAAGGATTAGGATAATCCCATATAAATGACCAACTGCATTTTGAACATCGGATGACTTCTTCTTCTTCTTTTTCGAAGTTAATTTTTTTTAACTGAAAAAATATTATTCAAATAACAAGAATTTGTGGGATGAAATTGGAGGGGTGTGGGTAATGTACAAAAGCAGTTAGAGCTATTGTCATTCATTTGTGGCCAACGTGAGAGTGCGATTCTTCAATATCTTCTTCTTCTTGTTCTTCGTTTCTTTTGGGTAAAGATTCTTCATCATCATGGAGAAGTCACGTGATATTTGATCACTTTTTGTTACATGCGCATCTATATTTGGCAAAATCTTATGGCTTGATTTCATTTCATATGGGGTGATGAAATTTGTGGCATGAAGTTGTTTCTTTTCTTCATGAATCATATAGAAGTCTTTGATTTTTTTTTTTTTACTATCTAACCAATATTAATGTCTTTTTTATAATTTACTGCTAATTCAGCTCACTTTATGATCAGATTCTTTATAAAGGAAAAACTTCCAATAAAGTTTTCTCTAAACATAAAGTTTGAACCTAAAACTTTGCTGAATGAATATTATCAAATTAAATTCTTTTCACTTGCTCCAACTCTCCTCTGTGAGAAGGCTTTGATAATATAACAGAGTATGCTAATGCATTCCCTTTACAAACTAGTGCTTTTTTGCTGGGGGTGGGGGGCCGGGGTTGCTTGGTAAAGCTAGTGCTTGTTCAATTGCCTGATTTCGATTAGCTGCACTAGACAGAAAACATGAAGCGCACTGAAGAATGAAGACGTAGCTAAGATGCTGCCCATTAATTATGCGTTTCAATTTGGTTGAACCTATTGTTACTATGATTAAGAAGTTGAGGTTCCATTCTTAAATTTTTTATGGACTATGATTAACAAGTTTTTCGAGGTTTTTCTTCTCACCCTCTTATTGCCACTTAGAATATATAAAGCCGCCCCGAGGCATAGCTCAACTAGCAAAGATCGAGAGTATTGTGATGACAGTCTTGCTCGCGGCCGGCAGTGTGGGAGTTCAAATCCTGAAATACGTATAATATTTGGCTCCTTGTACAGCAAAGTTAACGGACAGCCTTCGTTTCCTAACCGGGTGAGGCACATCTCGCGATTTAACTCCTCCGCAAGGCCCAAGAGGCTGGATAGCGGAGGACTTTACTAGTTGAGGTACAACATTTTTTAGAATATATAAAGATAAAATGTACACACATTAATTGCCATATCAGAATAGCTTTTGCCAAGTGGAAAGAGCATTGTCTTCTAATTACCAATGCATAAAAGGTAGTAGTCCATTATTCCTACGATATCAAACAACCTTCGGTGGAAACCATATCAAACCCCCATTTAAGGATTTACCTTTGTCATTGTCAACAGTGGTTGGTCGATATTTCTTTCTTCAGCTTGCAGTGAAATCAAACGAATTTATGTGTGTATCTGAATTAATATTTTTTATTTTAAATTTTATAAAAATAAATTTTGTATAAAAATAAAAGTAAGACTCAATAATACAATTTGTAGCTTTCTTGGGTTGGCACCTGGGATTTAATTGCTATCCGTAGTGAAAATTCACTCATTAAATCTTATGCTCCACCAAATCCAAATGCCTATAGCTAGTGATGTCAAAACGGGCCTCAGCTCAGGCAATACAGACGGACTAATGCGAGTCGGACAGGGGCCAGCTTGTTTTTCTTTTTAATATTTTTTTTTCAAAATGATGACGTTTTGTTGTTTTTAAAATATTTTTAAAATTTTTTTAAAAAACGACATCGTTTTGATACGTTTTTGACAAAACGACGTCGTTTTGTAAAGTCCACAGACTAATCCGTTTAGTATGTAAATTTACTGTAACGGGACACGAACTAAGAATTTTTAACCAGCGGACCAAACGGACCAACCCGTCTAAAGTCGTTTTACTATTCAATCCTCGACAGGCCGGAGCGGACTGTCCCGATAACACTACCTATAGCTCCCATTGACGGCTTACAGATAGCACTGTGGTGATTGCTTTCCCTTGTATCATTGACAATCATTCCCTTGTATCAAATCTTCAGGACTCGGTGATTTTAGATTTTTCAATGCCACATTACAATACAAAAATATGACGGACAATATTTTATTTATTTTAAATTTTATTTTTTCATTTATAAATAATTTATATTTATAAATTTTAATACAATTCAACAAAATAAACACAATTCAAATACTCACTTATTACTTTATTCACGAGTCAAAAAGCAAAGCACAAAACTTGGTCGTCTTTTCTCACAGCAATACATGAAAGTGTGTGAAATATATATTATTCATACCCAAGTAAAATCAGAAAGGCAGCGTGCCTCCAAAAAGCTGAGTATGATGGCAAATATCTCTTTCTAACTTGATCTTCAAACAATTATTGCGAATAGGCTTCAACCCCTTACTAATCGAGATGAAAATTTTCGAGATCATTCTACGAGATGATCGGATCCTGAATCGGTAACTTCAAATTCAAGTCGATACGAAATCTGTTATCAGCCTGCTCGATTCTGGTGTTGCGCAACATGTGAAGGGCAGCAGCAACTGATGACTAAAAAATTAGTTGACGAAGCTGCAAATCATGTGAATTTCTGCAGCAAAGTGGAGATTCTCTCCCTTAGGAGTCAATCAGATATATACGTACAAGTATAAAAAGGCAGAGAGAGAGAGAGAGAGAGAGAGATGCAATTCATCAACACTGATAGATAGGCATCGATTCTCAAATGTATCTCGATCATCTCTTCTGTATTTGGACCGCTTTTATGTTAGAATTTTTGTTTTGAGAATTAAGAAAATTGAATTGGTTTGTTGGTACAGATATAGAATTTATGACGTAAAAGTTAAGAAAAAATTTCACGTTTTATATTTTTAAAGTCAATTCATATATACCCATTGTTATTAAGATTTTTGGATAAAATTGGGACTAAAAGGCCAAGAAAGAACCTGTGAGTCTCGTTTTTTTGAGACACTTATCATGGCTCAAGTTAAATACTCCTTCCTTTTAAAAACATAATTTTTTTTATTTTTTCTTTTTATAAATTTTAGAGATTATTTTTAAAATTTTTTCACTATAAATATAATTATCTCATCCTTTATTATTTTTTAAAATTATCCACACAGTAAATATAATTATTTATTATTCTCTATTATATTAGTTAAATTAGTTAAGAATATAATAAAAATATATTAATTTTTACTTCATTATCCATATAAAAAAGACTAGAAAGTCTTATATTTTGAAATAGATAAAATACTTCATAATGTTATAATAGAGAGTTTTTCTTGCTACAATTTATTTTATATTTTTTATCTCTTTCTTTTTTATGGATCTATTCTGCTCAATTCTATAATAAATATAATATTTTATACTTATATGTGGATTTTTTTGAAGCAAGTGATTTTTCGTTATTTTTAGATATAATTTTTTTAGACTATATATAGTAAAAAATTTATTTTTTTCAAAACTCTCTCTCTCCTTTATTGTTGAGTTTCGCTAGTAAGTGGCTAAGATTTTTATTCATTTTTAAATCTACCATTTTAAGATAGATTTTAAAGATGTTTATATATAAAATAACGTTAAATTATATAGAATTTAATAAATTGATTTTTGTTATCGAAAAAACAAAATTCTTATTGATAGATATGAATTTTTGATACTTCAAAAGCTTAAGAGAAATTTAAAAATAAATGATGAATAATAATTTTTTTATATTATATAGAATATAAAATTTTACTGTGTATAATATCTCCCTTTCTTATTGACAGGCTTGACTGATCATACCAAACTCCCTCAAGTTCGATAGAAGTGGCAAAACCCGGAAACACTCGTTTTGGTGTCATAGTGGGCTTCTCAGCATCTGAAGCAACATAACGTAATGGGCTTGTAGTGTCAAATCAGGCCCGTTTTTTTTTTTTTTTTTTTTTTTTTTTTTTTCTCGATGAGTTAGTCCTCGAATTCCCAAGACGGGCAATGTGGACCAACCTCTTAAAGTGAATCAACATTTTTTATTTATTTTTCATTTTTATTTAGACATAGAGACACGAATCAAATTCAAAAAACCTTAGATGATGAATCCTTCTAACTAATTAAAGAGCAAAATTTAAAATTTTTATTTAGATAGAGATGTGAATTAAATTTAAAATTTGTATAAAACATACCTTTTAAGTTATCTTCTAATTAGTTTAAGGAAATTTGAACATACTCTTCTTCATTTTGATATAAATAACATGGTAATTTCGAATTCTGATTGATAAAAAAACATAGTGGCATATAAATTTTGTGACAGACATGGATGAAATTTAATAGAGTTTTAATTTGAGCTATTTTATTCTTCATTTCACAAAATTATTTTTTTGTGAAGAAAAAATATGATATTTAAAATAAAAACTTTAATATTAAATTTCATATTGAAACCAATCCAAATACTATGAAGGGCATGTGCTCTGACCCAAGTAAGCAAAGTTTTCGGATTTTTGAATATGAAAGAAAAGAGAACTCACGATGAAATTCGAGCTGATCCGCCAATACTTCTACACCATTCAGTTGATTTTTGTTTTCCAGGATTCGTACTTCTTTTAACTCCCAACCACCCCCCACCCCGCAAAAAAAATATCTTTTTAATTATTAAGTAGTAATTTCTCTTGGAAATATATTTTCCCCAACTGCTTTGGTATATGCAAAGAAGTTCAGAGGACAATTTAATGATTTATACAATTTTATTTAGCCCAACATAGAATGTACTCCTTTCGTTTGACCTAATTTTTTTTACACAATAAATAATATTTTAATAAATGTGAAAAATACTCCTATTTAAAAATAATTAATTAGTGTTTAAAAGTCAAATTTAATATTAAGGGTGAGATTGGATAGTATTTGAGTTTCAAATTTTTTGTCTTAATTTTTTATAAAAATAAATTATTTGTGAGAAAATAAACGATATTCAAAGTAAAAAAATTTGTATATGATTTTGCAATGCAAATACACCCGAGTTGGTATTTTAAGTATTTAATTAAAAAAATAATAATTTTTTAAAAATAGAAGTATTTAAATAATTGATTGGAGATAAGTGTAAAGTTGAAAATAAAATATTAAATGAAGTTTTTGTATGAAAAAAACATACATTTTGAAATAGATTAAAAGAAAAAGTATAATATATATTTTGAACTGAGAAAATTTTTACACAAGCATGAAATTCAGACAAATCATTATTATGTAGAATTTAGTATTCACAAAAAAGAATAAAAAAATGACTCGATCCATTTGTTATCTGAAAATAAAAAATAATCGTAAAATTCGATCACAGTTGACATAAAAATTAACTATAAAATAACTAAAAAAAAGATTTTGAACTATAGTAAAAAAGAAAAAGAGAGAACACGAGAAATATAAAAATTAAAATTTTATTGAGATATTTTTACCATACATTCTCTTTACAATCTATTTATATAGTTGAAAGTGATATTTTCCATTATAAGTTATTAGTAAACTTTTCTGTAACTTACATAACATACTTATCATGATCTTTATGTTTTTTAAAATGATAGAAGTAATAGGGATAGTAATTTATAAATGATGAATGTTACAATTTTAGTTATAACCTATTATTTTTCATATTCACAATCTTAAATATGAATTAATACTTAAGATAATAAACATCTATATAATTGATATATTCATAACAAAAATATCTTTATTTCAAAAAAAAAAAAGCACACACATCTACGCCTGAGATATTACACGAATCTTCGGTGTAAAATTGGTGCATTCAGATGAGGAAAGTCTTGGAAAATTGTATAATCAGTCCAAAGAAGGAAAACGTCGACAGAAGACCGCTGCGACTCCAACTGTGCTCGTAAAGAAACTACTCCTAACTAGGCCAACCTGGGCGGAGTTTCCCATCCCAGCCCATCAGATTCCACCTCGTCCACCCCACCAAGACCCCGAAAGGATCAGAACTGATGGACTCAATGTTTCATGGGCTGATCATTCATGGGGTTCTTTTAAGTCCACCGTAGTCCTCTCTTCAATTCGGAAATACTTTGTGCCGCTACTCCCGTAATGTTTTTCTGAGGGAAAAACAGTGAATTCATTTATCGAATCAACCATGGAGGCTTGGAGTACATCAAAGAGAGCTTCCTCAAACCGCACCCCTATGAACTGGAGAACCTAATCCGTGTTTTTACCAATTGCATTAAAAAATATAAAATAAATAAATTGGTAAAAAAACAAGGCTCTCAATATTCATTGATGGTAACAAAAAATAACTTAAACTTTAATAATATAAACAAATAAAATATAATAAATAAAAACAAAATAAACAAATTATAATTTTTTTTTCAAACTACATTTAAATTATCTCTCAACACTATAAATAAATAGTTAAATTTTCAGCACCAACTTTCGTATTTCTATAATTTTCACAAAATCGCCAATACTACCAAGCAGTGCTACTACAACCTCATTGATTCGTCTTCCAGACCAATAAAAGCCATCATCAGAAGGAGATGGCATTACTTACATTTATTGTATCACCAAAGATTGGGATTAACAGTAAGTGTCATTGAGTTCGAACATCACACTCCTTAGCACATATTCTCTCAGTTACCAAACCCAATTAATGCAGATCCTCTTACTATTAGTTCCCCGCTCTCAATAGAAAAAACAGAAAGAGAGAAAATGATCAGCCCAGCAACGCCCGACTTGAGTATGTGATAAAACTCGTGTTCAGCCCAGCACTTTTTCGGTTCGTGCTCTGCAAAAACCATAGACTCTCCTTTGCCCTCTCCCTCTTCTCTCTCTAAAACCATTCCGTCACAAAACCCACTTTTTTCAACATCTACTTTGTCTTTTACCACCCAACCAATATATTTTCATCATTTATCATAATTCATATTAAAATAAATCCAAATATTTGCCGAATGAAAAAGATAAAAGGACAGAGGTTATATACGTCATTTTCACCAACCTCGCCCTCGTGTCCTCTTCAACAATGCCCCAGTCCTGTACAGAACCTCAATAACATATTTCTTAATCGTTTCCTGCTATTTTTACCGCCCGTCACGCTCTCGGATCACCCTACCACTCACGTATCCGGATCCCTTTGCCATATCCTCACCACGTCAGCAGGACTCCGGCTGTTCGCACTGGCGTTGTATCCAGTCGCTTGTGACCCTAGTGGGACGGGGACTAATATAACGAGGAGAGAGAGATTGTGTTATTGATTGTGCTTAACAGTGTTTGTGCTTCTCCTGAGGCTAAAGAACGGGTTGCTACTCTTAATTCCCATTTTTCTCCTCTAGAGAGAAAAAGTGGAGAGAGAGAGAGAGAGAGAGAAGGGAATTAAAAAGAAGAAAAAACAAATACTCGATAGTGTTTCCTAAATAAATCTGTGTGAAGGGTGTATGTACAGTAATATCGCTGATGTTTGGAGTGGGGGGAATCATTGAATCTGAATCCATCCAACATTCTTCATGAAGCTGCGATCTTTTAAAACCTGGAAGCGATCGCCGTTTTGTTAATTTTCTTTCGTTTTTCCCTTAATGAAGTGATTTCTTATTTTATATACAGTTTTTTCCTCGGGATTTTTGGATTGTTGGATTTGATTTGGCGGTGCCGTACCATTATCTCTGTGTATTTGGGGGACTGTTGATTTGGAAGGGAGAAAAGATGAACGGTGGTGATGGTGGAGAAGTCGCAGCAGCTACTCCGGCGGGGCCACCACCGCCGCTCGAGTGGAAATTTTCTCAGGTCTTTGGTGAACGCGCTGCTGGCGAAGAAGTTCAGGAAGGTACAGCTCCCATAATTGATTCTCTACTTTATTTCACTCTCTAACTCTTTGGATCCATACCCCCTGCACTCTGTGTGTAACGATTAGGGTTCAGATAAGTGTTTCTAATCTGTTTACGGATCGTTAATTGCTTTAATTAGAGTTGATTTATTGGCGATTGAGGAATACCAATTTTGGGTTGGGTTTTCTGATATGCATGCTTATTTTAATCAAATTAAATCGAAGCCTAGCAGTTTCACGACTGAAGTCAATCTAGTGTACTGTTAAGTTTAGATTTTTTATTTTTCTAGTGCATGCACTTGGTAATCCGGATCTCTGTCATTTCCTAACTGGTTCTGTGTTAGTAATTTTCCAACTTGCTACCTTCATTTCTGTGCATTACCGGAGCAGCATTTTGTTACTTAGTCGGAAGCCTCTGCGGTGAATTCGGGGGCCTTTGCTGGGCTGTTGGCTTTCCTTGGTTCTTTAGGTTATGAGTGATTGGTTCCCTGCATGCAGTAGTCCAAAAGCCTGCATATGTAAGTATACGTATGTTGCACACATCAAGTTGTGCCACCCATCACCGCCATTTTGGTCTGCCATATCGGAGAAGGTGGACTAGAAGGTAATGAGTATTACACGACAAACCTTTATGCAAATCACTGTACTGTTGGTTCAAGAGCTGTTTCAGATTATCGGAAGAGGCATGATATGACTTATGGCTTCCAAGAGTTGGGTAGGGATATGTGTGGTCAAATATGGCCCAGGACTGTTGTAGAAAAGGTAGAGCTTTTCCACATTGCAGTGATGTCTGTAAAGCGTATGAGATGGCAATGACTTTTCGCTTCATGCCTAGTGTAATAGAGCCAAGTGGTTAAGATTTGGAGTATTTTTGCTTACGTTACGGAAGAAGACATAAAATGACGGTTACTGCAACTTGCATAATCTTTTCCATATCAAAAGCATTTCCGTTGTCATGACTCGTTGAACTTATTTGTTCAGGTCAGCAAATTCTGCCATTGGCATTGATGAATTATGTCTTGCTTTTTTTCCTGCCAACCTCCTCTGCCTTGTATTGTGCTGGAACATTTATGGAACCTGCTTATCTGGGAGCACGATAATTGATGTATCCATAATCTGTAGCTTTGGTTGATAGTTCAGTTTATAGGCCCTGCGGATTCAAGATTAGGGTGTCTTGAGAATTCTGTTTAATATTCTTGTTAATTTGGCATAAATTTGGAGCCCTTTGCCAATGACCTAAATGTTGGATTTGAGGATCCTAGCAGCCCTCTTCTGCAAAGTGTTATTTGGCCTAAGCTTTTGTCCTATAGTTTGCAATGCCTGGATGAAATAATCTGCTAATCTCCTTTCTTAAACAGTCATGACCTTTTCCTGGCTAGCTGCACACTTTTGGTGGCCATTCCCTGGCTCATACTTTTCCTTGGGCATTTTATGGTTCTGGTCTTTTGTTAATGTTCGAAGGTGTTAAAAAGTTACTCTTTAGAATGGAAATAACCAAAATTTGGTAATCCATTTACTTTATTTTCCCCTCCATTGTAATAAGTAGGTGAGGAGGGTGTTTGAATCCTTGAAGGCAAGAAATAGTTATTTTTTGTCTGTCCTCGTATTCTTTTTTTGTAGTAGGCATGAAGAGTTGAGTGCATTATCTGTGGTTTTATCATGTTCACTCTTTCCTAGATGATCTACATCTGGGTTTTGTGGAATAATGTCTGCCACTTATCCCTTTTTTAGCCTGCTTAAAGTTCCTACATCTCCCCTCCTCTAGACCATAATGCAAAAGAGATTGACAACATAATTATTCTTGGTATTTGGAATGCGATCTGAAACAATATATTCTATCTGTTTGCTTATGTTACTTTTGCAGTTGACATCATCTCAGCGATTGAGTTTGATAAAACTGGCGACCATCTCGCTACGGGTGACCGTGGCGGCAGAGTGGTATTATTTGAAAGGACTGATAAAAAGGAGGTGTGTCTTTATTTTGAGGGTTTTGGAAAAACCTCTCTTTCTGAAAGGCAAAAGTGGCAACTCTTTATTCTTACTGGTTCTCTCTCTCTTGTGCGAAATATCTTTGTAGTATGCTGGAAGTCGAAGAGATTTAGAGAGGATGGACTACCCTGTGGGCCGACATCCAGAGTTCCGGTATAAAACAGAATTTCAGAGTCATGAACCTGAGGTATTTACTAGTGTTTCTTTTATTGCTACCCCTAAATGTGAACCTGTGTTGTGAAGTACCAATTAAGCGAAATTCCGGTATAAAAAAGAACCAGTGTCATGAACCTGAGGTATTTACTAGTGTTTCTTTTATTGCTACCCCTAAATGTGGACCTATGTTGTAAAGTACCGGTTTAGCAAAAATATGTCGTCTTTATCCTGAGGTGTAAACAGGAGAAACTTTCTTAAGAGGGAAAAGAATTCCTTTCTGTTCTACTGTCATGGCAGGATATCCTGCCGAGGTCACTTACCTTGATTATAGATTAATTGTTTAGTCATTAGTCATCTGTGGTGATAGGGTGATTGTTTCTATCTCTGGCTGTGTATCTGTGGTTTGCCTCCAATTAGGGTCTCTCCTTTGACCTCCAATCTGTAGGAGGGGAGTTGAGGATTGGCTTATTCATTTCCTTCTCTTTTAATTTATCTTGTATCTTTTTTCTCCAGTTTGATTATCTCAAGAGTCTAGAAATTGAGGAGAAGATCAACAAGATCCGATGGTGTCAAACAGCTAATGGTGCACTCTTTCTTCTGTCTACTAATGATAAAACTATCAAGTTTTGGAAGGTAAACATAACTTTTTGCTATGTCATGTGAGTTAGAATTGCTAGATGATAAATAGCATTCACCCTTCCTCTCTCCCTTTCCTCCTCTGTCAGGGACTTTGGTCTTATTCTTTATTTGTGGTTCTTCTATATTCTAGGGATAGAACTTTGCTGAACTGGATTTTCTTTTGGTTGATGATTATGACAGGTTCAAGAGAAGAAGGTCAAGAAAATTGCTGATATGAATATTGATCCATCCAAATCAGTTGGAAATGGCAATCTTGCTGGTTCAAGTTCTTGCAGTTCTAAGCAGTATCTTGCAAATGGTGCCTACCCTGATAGATCTTACACCTGTTTAAGTAATGATGTGACATTTCCACCGGGAGGCATTCCATCGCTTCGTCTACCTGTGGTAGTTGTACTCTACTCTGATACTTTATTTTCCTTTCAACGTTCTTCTAGATAAACAAATAAAAGCATGTAGAATTTTTACTCTGATACTTTATTACTTAAATTCATTCTTTTAGATTTAATTGATGCATATTTCATGCTAAAAAGTTTTAAAATCTTTTTACACATTTTAGGAATATAAAAGTTATCAGGTTTGAGAGAAATATACTTGTTACGTATATAATTTATTTGCAGAACCAAAAACTTTAACTTGAGCCAATTATGAGGAACCATGGTGCCATACAATTTCACTTTCTTGTTTTAACTTTTTTTTGGGGGGTGTTGGGGGGGAGTTATTGTGAATGTATTTTAAGATTTGAGGCATTAGATTATCAGCCTGCACTTGATTATTGCTCCTTTATTTCAAGTCTTCTGTACTAATTTTCTGTTTGTGGTATTAGCGCTCTGATAGAGTTTTATCATAGTCAAATATGCTATCCTCTTAAAATATATGCTTCTGTTATGTGATGCAGGTTACCAGCAGTGAGACCAGCCTTGTTGCTAGATGCAGGAGAGTTTATGCTCATGCACATGACTATCATATTAATTCCATTTCAAATAACAGGTTAGAGTTTTGGTCAAAGCTCCATAACATAATTCACATACTTTCATGGTACTGTCCCTTGGTACTTTTGAGTCAATATGTTCTCAAATAATTTCTACCTTCTTGATTGGTACCTCTTGTATGTTCTTCCTACTCCAAGATTGAAGCCCTTTGGGGAAAAAAGAAAAATACAATTGGTCTTTTACTTTCCAGGCATTCTTTTCTAATGTACTAGTGTAAATTTTCTCATTGTGGTTTTCACATGCTTTTTTGGTATTACTTGAAATGCTTGTCTGCATAGCAATGATAATGGCTTCAACTTGTACGTTTGTTGCTTTCCTTTTGCTATTGCTGGACTAAAAAATTACCTCTGATGTCATTCTTTTCTTACTTCCCTGTCTCTCCAGTGATGGTGAAACCTTTATATCAGCTGATGACTTGAGAATAAACCTTTGGAATTTGGAAATAAGTAACCAGAGTTTCAACATTGTTGACGTGAAGCCAGCAAATATGGAGGATCTAACTGGTGAGTTTTGCATTTCTTTGAACTTTAGCCTTGTATTATTTGCGTTGATATTTTTACAACAAATATATCTTTCTGTGAATGTTTAGTTAATTGAAGAAGTTTTAATAATTTATTGTGTATGAAAGAGTCATTACGTGCCTTCTATATTCTTCTAGGTGAATGCCTATTAGACTTGTGTCGTCAATTTATTGAGGCTATTATCCTTTGGGGTATATTGTATTCATAGCAGATAGTGATTGGATAATTATTGATTTGTCACTTGTGTTTTCTTAGTTCTACAGCTGAATATTCATTCGTGTTTTGAGTGGGATTTGTACTTACGAATCATTAAACTTGGTACTGAAAAACTTTTTATCTCATTTGGTGTATGATCATTGGACTTGATGTTCTGGACTCAAAAACTGATTTTCTTCTCACTCAAAACACTTGGTGGCTTTCAAAACCATATTAGAAGTTATCAAGCCTGCTAAGTTATTGACAAGACAAATTATTCTTATTGCAGAGGTGATAACTTCCGCGGAGTTTCATCCTACCCACTGTAACATGTTAGCATACAGTAGTTCTAAAGGATCAATTCGACTCATTGATTTGCGGCAGTCAGCTTTATGTGACTCACATTCTAAATTGTAAGTGTTCCCGTGCATTTGTTCCCATGATAATCTTCTTGCTCATCTAAATTTTAATTTGACATACTGATATCTTGCATACAGGTTTGAGGAGCAGGAGGCGCCTGGTTCAAGATCATTTTTCACTGAGATAATAGCTTCTATTTCAGATATTAAATTTGCAAAGGATGGTAGATATATACTTAGTCGTGATTACATGACTCTTAAGGTTTGTTTTTTGTTTTTTTTCTTTTTAAACTGTTCCCTTTGAACTTTAGATAGGTTTTGTGTTTCGACCTCTATAGTGGAATAGGTGCTCAACAGAACAGAGATTTAATATGTAATTCTGTATGGAACATGCAGCCACTTGGGCAACTAGGAGTTTATGCATATCTTGTCTAATTAGTTAGAAGTGAGAGACAATCAGGTCTGAATGCTATATGGCCTGTCTGGCTGACATGCCTGAATACTGATGGGATATATTTTTGA
Source organism: Rauvolfia tetraphylla (assembly GCA_030512225.1). Lineage (NCBI taxonomy): Eukaryota > Viridiplantae > Streptophyta > Magnoliopsida > Gentianales > Apocynaceae > Rauvolfia > Rauvolfia tetraphylla. Next base: position 1,420,157 of record JAJQKT010000005.1, read on the forward strand.
AAGTATCGTCAAGCTTTTACACCATAGTTGGCATTTCCATGTCTCAAGAGATTGTATTAGGAAGTTTTAAGCTGCAAGTCAATTGGCGTAAAGAGGGTTAAGAAGATAATTTTTTCTATTTGTAAAATGGAAAATAGATGTCTTGCAACCTTTTTCCGTGTGGTTTTATCAGCAGAAATTGTATTTGACATGGTTCCCCTAAAAAAGTGGGGGGGGTGGGTTGGGGAGGGTGACTGTCCATGATTGGTCTAAAGAGGGTCAAGGAAATAGTAGTTTTTTAAAATGTATTTTATAAATGCAAGATTGGATGTCTTGTGTAACCTTTTTCGTTCTGGTATTATCTGGTTGTTATGGTGCTGGTTCGGTCCTATTGAGTTTCCTGCATAAAATAAAGACTAGATATCCATGGCGCCCAAATTAGACCCAGTCTAAAGCACTCTTCAAGATATGGTTCTCTGGTATCTAGGTAAGTGGATGGTTAGTTGCTGAAGCACTATGTTATGAAACATTTTTGCTTCAATTTGAGACCCAGATTTGGTGCCCAGTAAACCTGCTGTTAGTTAAAAATATTCCATCCTTCTGAGTTAAAATTTTCCTTAAGGAAGTTTCAGGTCATTTTGTCATTTATAAGATCTTCTCTGTTGGATATTTGCAGCAAGAGTTGCCCTAATATCTTTTTTGTCAGGAATTTGTTGAACCAGATTTCCTGAAGTGATTACTTTTACAAAACGTTTATTTGGTTCTTTCAGTTATGGGACATCAATATGGATTCTGGTCCTGTTGCAACTTTCCAGGTCCATGAGTATCTAAGACCTAAGGTGAGTCATTATTATTGAATGGGGTTTGCCTGATTAACGACTTTATTACTGTATATTAAACTGATTAGACTCCGGCTTGTAATGTTCAGCTATGCGATTTATATGAGAATGATTCTATCTTTGATAAATTTGAGTGTTGCCTGAGTGGTGATGGTCTACGTGTAGCAACTGGTTCCTACAGGCATGTATTCAGCTGTTCTTTTGGTGTTATATTCAAAGTTAAGAAATTTCCTAGATTTATTTTATCTGATTGTAATGGCATGATTCCAGCAATCTATTCCGTGTGTTTGGATGTTCTGCGGGCAGTACTGAAGCAACTACTCTCGAAGCAAGCAAAAATCCCATGAGGTATCTCTATATGAATGTGACTGAGATGTATGTAGTTGATGTTTATTCTTTATTTTATTCCAATTATGAAGTTAAAATTACAATAATTTTTGCAGGAGACAAGTCCCGGCCCCTTCAAGGCCTACGAGATCCCTGGGCAGTAGTCTAACCCGTGTTGTGAGAAGAGGTGATTGCGCTCCCTCTCCCTCTCCCTCTCCCCACCCTACCTGAAAAAATTAGGTCCTAGGACATTTTGGGTTTTCTGTGCTTCCCGCTTTCCTTTCTGCTGAGAAATTTACATTTGCCCATTCTAGGTGCAGAAAGCCCAGGAGTTGACGCAAATGGGAACTCATTTGATTTTACAACAAAGTTGCTTCACTTAGCATGGCACCCAACTGAAAATTCAATCGCTTGTGCTGCTGCAAATAGCTTGTATATGTATTATGCATAAGAAGTCAGTGCAGGGAATGGAATTGTACCGTAGCTTCATCGACATTTTTGAGTTGGTAAGAAGGTGTCATAGGGGGGATTTTAGGCTCTACCTCCAAGCAGATGATAACCTGTAGCACATGCTTCTAATGGCAGAGCCGGAAAGAGGAAATTGTAGGATGCACAGCTAAAGCAATTTATGGACGTTCTTGGGCAAACCAGCTAGCTTTGTTTCAACTTTACCCATTTTTCTGCTTCACCCTCTACTTTTGTTTGTTTCCCGTTCTCTCCAAAGGAAAAATGAAGTTCTGTTCTAAATTATGTTGGGTTGAAGTCAGGAAAAGTTTGTGATTGTAGCTCTCCTACAAGTAAAACTAAAGAATGTCCAATGTTGCCACTAGCTTAAAGGTAAATGTAGTTTTACTGAAAAAGTTCTTTGTTGGTAAGGAGCTGCTGCTAACTTGCAGGGCATTAAGCTTATTTTCTCTTCGATAGCATTATTTTTTGTAGGAAGATTCTAGATTGCTTTTGTTATACATTTTTAGTTAACTATTTTTTGTAAAAGAAATTCAAGGCCTTTGTTTTACTTTTGCTCATTTGTATTTATTTGTTTATGCATATACCCGGAGGGATAATTTGAACCCCCACCCGCATACACTGCTCTTAGCCATTTTGTTTAGGTTGCCACAAACAGCAGGTACCAGATATTTTAGCCGTTCTACGTATCAGGACTCGGGAGTGCCAAACTGATGGATCTAAACTCCAATTGTTGTTGCACATTGGTTATCGTCCTTATGATTGGTTTGCGGGCGTAAGGAGTGCGAGGGGGTAGGTCGACTGCTCTAATTGCTTTCGAGCTAAAACGTTCGGAGAAATGGGGCGAAAGTAATGGTTTTTCAGTGACATTTGTCTTCCTAAGCACACAAAAAAGTTAAGAAAATTTTCTAGATGGACAGAAAATTGTAGAAAATTGGCCGTTTCATGATGAGGTTGTTGGCTCGCTACTCTGAACTGAAGGTTGAATGATCAATAGCTTCGTCTTCAGATATAGAAGGTAGGTGTCTTTCTTAGTCTTCTGTGACAGTTGTCTTCCTAAGCACACAAAAAAGTTACGAAAATTTTCTAGATGGACAGAAAATTGTAGAAAATTGGCCGTTTCATGATGAGGTTGTTGGGCTCGCTACTCTGAACTGAAGGTTGAATGATCAATAGCTTCGTCTTCAGATATAGAAGGTGTCTTTCTTAGTCCTTCGTCGGCAGAATGGACAAAATTAATTCTTTTATTTTTGCTGGGTAAGTACAAAATTAATTCACAATTGCTGTTTTCAATTAAGTGTGATCTTATCATATATATATTTTTTTTTTGGTGAATAGTAAGATATCATATTTCATTTTTAGTATAAGGAGGGCATCAACGAATCAAATTCAAGGGCCACCGCGAGCCCAATCCAGTGATTATCATCGACTAACGATGCAGCGTCTGCCACCTGACGCTGAAACAGCTCCCTGTGGATGTGCCGCCAAATAAGTCGGTTCGATCATCTTTAAAGGGTCATAGACTGCTAAAACTAAACCCATTGAACTTTCTACGACATTCTGAGAATGTCATACCATGGCTCTTGCACCCAGGCTAGCATCACGTCTCGGTCCTATAACAACATCCCTTAGATTAGCAGAGTCCGTTCACAGCACCGCTGCTCCGCTGGCAGCAATACCATCATCATCTTCCTCTGCGACTCCGGCTGCTTATGGGAGCCCTCGGCCGCCTGCTGCTGTGAAGCCAGCTGGTCTATCCAAGGCCGTGGAATACGTAATATCAAAAGTCGACGACTTGATGAACTGGGCTCGTCGTGGATCCATTTGGCCCATGACCTTCGGCCTTGCTTGCTGTGCTGTGGAGATGATGCACACAGGTGCTTCGCGGTACGACTTAGATCGCTTTGGGATCATTTTCAGGCCCAGCCCAAGACAATCCGACTGCATGATCGTCGCTGGTACCCTTACTAATAAGATGGCCCCTGCCCTGCGCAGGTACATCTATCAATTTTTTTTCTCTTTTCTTTTTTTTTTTTACGAATATTCTCTTTTCCTAGTTAGTTAGCCTGGGCTATCTTTGCCCCGCCCTTGAGAATTACTACTTTTTTTTTGGGGGGGTTTTATAGGGTTTATGATCAAATGCCCGAGCCAAGGTGGGTGATATCGATGGGGAGCTGTGCGAATGGAGGTGGATATTATCACTACTCATACTCGGTAGTAAGAGGATGCGATCGAATTGTACCAGTTGATATATACGTTCCAGGGTGTCCTCCGACGGCGGAAGCGTTGCTTTATGGGATTCTGCAGCTGCAGAAGAAAATTAACAGGAGGAAAGATTTCCTTCAGTGGTTTTCCAAGTGATTTGTTATCCGGCGAAACTAGGAATAATTGTTGGTCGTAGGAAGGAACATAAATAATACTTAATAGCGTAGTACTAGAACTTTTGAGGGCGGTTGTATTATTACAGAGAACAGAATAGCAGTAAGCTTCGTAGCTTGGCATGTCAAGTACCAGTAGCAGTGTCAAAGTTTAAGTATTTCTGATTAGATTCATCACTCTTCTGGGCCAATGGAAGTGCACACAAGAATTTTGTTCTCTTGCAGGAATGAGCTATTTGGTTGACTTGCTTCTGTAGCTGCGATGCAAGGTTTGTTTTGGATAAGAATTGTGACGGCATGCAAATTAGAAACAGCGCCATTGTGATGAAAATGCATAGGGAAAAAGGAGGTGGTGACCCGGCGGCGGGGGGGGTGGGGTTATAAGCCGCAACCGCGCAGACTGAGGCGTGTCGCAAGGGGTGACTTGGGCCAGCGGCTGGGGCGGGGGACGGCGGCCGGGGAGTGCCGACACAAAATGACGACTCCCCCATTTTTCATTGTTTTTAAAAGGCAAATTTTTCGCACTAAATTTTTATACTTTAGCCCAATAAATTTTAGACATAAATTATAATAATTTAGTCGTTCTTAAAGTGAAAGGATTAATGTATGATATTTACAAGAAATTTATTTATTTTGGGTAGAATTCTTACCCTGTAACTGTCAAGACCCAATCTGAGTTGTCGTTCTCAATCTATCACTCAAAAACCCAGTTGAGCTGTCCATGCAGGTGACACTCCCATTTCTCATTCATATTTTATATCGGGCGCCCGATTTCTATTCTATTCTCGCGCACTATTGAGTATTCACAACACTTAAAAAGACACTCTCATACTAAGAAATTGGAATGGTTTCTCCCATGGGGAGAGACATCATCCAAGTCGCTCAATGGCGACTTCACCTCCTCACTATGCTGCATTTGTGATCCTTCTCTCCCCCTTCTATTCATATGTTGTATGGACAATGGAGATTTGAGTTGTGAAGATTTGCAGCTAATTCTCCTCAAGATAAGCACTAGTAGTAGTTACTCTCCCCTTGAATCCAGGTTTGTGCGAATGAGAGAAATTGATTAAGAGGGACAAATAAAGCCAACCAAAATTAAAATTAGTTGAATTTGAGGTTCATACCCCGTAACAAATTACTCTCTTCAGATATAAATTAAACTAGTTTTTTCAAAATCGAAAAGAATGTCTACTTTTTACCATTAAATTAGTTTTTTTATTGTAAAAATTATTCTTTTTCTTGTCTTAATGTATTAAATTATATAATATATGGGTGCAGGAGGTGGTCTTAAATTGTTCTTTTGGAGTCATTTATCTTATTCAGCAACAGCAGAAAAGACAAACAATAGCAGCTCCATCTGGACTTGCTCTGTACCCTGGCCGGTCATTTTTGTCTATTAAAAATTTTTATTTATTTTTAATTATTAAATTTGTAAATTCCAAACTGTTCTTCTAGATAAATTTTGAAAGTTTATTTTTATTTAAATGTTGAAAAGAATGGAGTGTTTATTATAATATCATGTTTTAAAAATTAAATAGTAAATTCTTAATGATCAATCACCTCTAGAATTTAAAATACATAATTTTTATTTTTACACTTAAAAAATAAAAATTTAAAAGTTTTTAAATCATTTTCTGTGTTTTAGTTTTTTTAAAATAAAATGACTGGACGGAGTTCGGACACGTGTTGCCGGGACTCCTGCCGCCGCCAAGAATTTGGTATGAAGGTGGAAGAATTGATTTTTCGGGTGATCCCCCGCGGAGGTAGGCAATGAGAAGGATAAAATAGTTTTTCCCCTTTTTGAAGGCGAGAATGGTTAAATAATTATTGCCTTAAAAAAAAAAAAAAAAGTCCTTTGGGTGTATGTGGTTTGGCTTTCACACTCATTTCAATTTTCGCGACCCATAGCTGTCAATCTTAACCCTTCCAAAGAAGTGCTTACACTATGATGGGGGTTCGGACACGTGTTGCCGGTGAGAGTGGTGCTTCGGTAACGGACACCCCAAGCTACGATTCCCCATTGCCAATCCACAAATGGACGGTTTAAACCTCACCGCGGAAGACTATCAGCGGCTAAGATCGAAGCCATCAATCCTAATGATGCTTCTCTGTCTTCATCCGGAACACTGCTTCGTTCGCACGCAAGCTTGTAATTGGCTTCCCGGCGATCAAACGGCTTGGCTCTATAAAAATGGGAGCTTGAAGCACTTGATTAACAATGCGATTAGATTCTAACTAGCACTTAATTAGGCTGAGTCCTTGGCTTTCCGGCTTAAAGCCAAGCCTGTTTACTTTGTACTCCTAAATCGTGATCATGTATAGCAATTAACAGAGCACTACCTTTTTGCGTTAAGAAGTGGTATCATCTTTATCTAATGCGACCAAGACATTCCTGAGTTATTTCTGCACGCAATGGTTGACGAAAACTATGTTTAGAAACAAAAGTAAAATAATTGGAATAAATCTTGTAAAAGTTTATTAATAAATAATTAAGTCTGAAGTAACTAATAAGGTGTAAATTAATGAACCATCTTTTCACTAATTATAAAAGAGGATAAGAATTATTAGTCGAATTACAATTAAGAGGAAGCAAAAGTTTAAGGGTGCTATTGGATAAAATTTAATTTTAAAAATTTTATCTTATATTTTGTAAAAATTAAATGATTTATTATAAAAGATGTGAGTAGAATATTTAAAAAATAAAATTTAATTTTAAAATAAGGTGTTTTATATGTTAATCACACAAAAAATATTATAAGAAGAAAATGAAAACAATTAAGTGAAGGGGATAGTTGTCTTTTGGAGTTTGACTTTGATGCAACAGTGGATTTATTAAGGAGAACATGTTTGGGAGAAGTTGACGTTTGGGTCTATTTTGCTAGACTGAAAAATGCATAAATCAGATTATGATTAGGGTCCTTTGGTTGATTAAAGAACGTTAATTGCATACTGCAAAGGCCCTTTTGGCTTCAGAGCAGCCAAAGAATGAAGAATATTATTACCACTCTTAAATTAAACTAATACTACTACTTTTCCAGTAGTACATTACAAAAATACTACCGGAGAGAGAGGGAGAGACACCCCCAGTTTTAAGCCCTTTAGCCAATCCCGCTGTTCCAACTTCAAGCCCTTTGAGGGGGACTGTAGTCACAGTGCCACACGGGATTATGTGTGTGTGAAAACTGATTGCGAGTGAGTGACAGTCTCTATCTCTTCTGTTCTGTGTTTATATGATCTCTTCTCTGGTCGTCACTCTCACGCGGACTCGCGTACCTTGCGTTCTCTAACTCATCGACTATTCAGACCCAAATATCTCTTCTTGTTCTTTATCTATATCTCGCTTTCTCTGTTGAAATTTCATCTACGAACACAAGCCCACGTGAAAATTCGAGCTCTTCAAGCTTCTTGTCGAAGTTCCAGCACGAAAGGTTTCAGATTTCCTTGCTGGTTTATTTCTTTACGAAATCTTGTTCTTTCTGTGCTAAAGAGACATTATTGGTCTCCGAGCTTGTAGATTCTCCTCCGATAGATAGTGTGATTGTGGAAGTGGAAAAATATCCGATCTTTTTGTCCTCTCTTCAGTTTGTTTCTTGCTTTTTCGCCACTTCTCAACCCAAAAGTCGAAAGCCTCGTTTACTAAAATTCACAAGACCAACAATCAACCACAAAGAAAGCCCATCTTGGATCTTCAATCCTCCCCTAATCGCTATCCCTTAGATATCAAACGGAACCAGTTCACAAAGTAGCCAGGAACCAGAAATTTGATCCTAAAATTTGTTCTTTTGTCCACTGCTCTGGCGCAAAGATTACAACTTTGATTTAGTGCCTCTAATCTGTCTTCTCTAGCAATTCTTAAAGTTGGCCCCGTATCCTGATTCAGGCACAGACAACTCGAGAAATAGAAGCATAAATCTTTTGGGTCCGCGCAAAGAAAATGCAAGACCCAACATTATATTCTCAGATCAAACCTCAATTCCCAGAGCAAGAACATTTGAAATGCCCGAGATGCGACTCGCCAAATACGAAGTTCTGCTATTATAACAACTACAATCTCTCTCAGCCACGCCACTTCTGCAAAAGCTGCAGAAGATACTGGACCAAAGGTGGTGCTCTCAGAAACATCCCAGTTGGTGGTGGGTCCCGTAAGAACACCAAGCGTAGCTCCTCGAGCACGAAGCGCTCCTCCACATCCTCATCGGCCTCTTCGACGACGACGTCCGTGTCGCCGTCTTCAGCAGCTGCCGCGGCCGCATCATCATCTCCTTTGACCACTCAAATATTGCCAAAGCCGGAGCCTTTTGGGTTGGCTGCTCCGGCACCTTTTGATCAGAACCGTAGGTTGCTAGAAGTGACTGGGGGTTTCAGTTCACTTTTGGCATCAAACGTGGGGCAATATGGGACTTTAATGGAAGGGTTAAACACAAATGGGCCGAACCTGCAACTCTGCGGGTTCCTAGATGATGGACCAAGTCCAACCCAAGATTCGGGTCAGACCCCCGGTCAGATTGGTAATTCAGATTTGCAAGTGGGCTTGCGAAACGGTAGCAGTTCTGATGGATTTTTAAGTGTTCAGAGTGGGGAAGACTCCAGCTGTTGTTGGAACGGAAGCAATGGTTGGCCTGATCTTGCTATTTATACCCCAGGTTCGAGCTTTCAGTAAATGACGATCAAAAGAAGAAAAAAAACAAGAAATTAATCGTCCTAGGGTGGTATGCACCTATTTATTTCTACTTGTTTTAGTCTGATGATTGTGATAATTCTCAAAAAATACCAGCAATAGTATTCATCCGAAATGTAGCCAATGATGAAGAGACGGAGATGACCATTGAGTGCTGTGAGGTTGTCGCAACAATGGCGTTCTATATATCTAATATGGTATCACTATGATTATGTAATTTGGGCTTGCTTTTGACGATGCAACATTGGTGTAGATGGAAGAATGACATACTACGAAACGCTCTTTCTCTGTGAATTCTTGGTGATGAATATCCATTAGTTTGCAGTGCCATAGATGATGGTGGCCAGAGTGAAATTTTATGACTTTTGCTTAATTTATGATGCATCGTGCATAGAATAATAAAGCCGATGAAGGGAGTGGGTGAGAGATATTGGAGATCTCAGTAGATGAAACAATGAATTCCCTTCCCATTGGCATTGTCTTAAGAAAGGGTAGACAGAGTTGAACCTTTTTTGCCTTTTTGGGATATTTATATTATCTTATCTTTGTTGCTTGGCTTTTGGTCTCATTTGTTTGCAACATTCAAGTTTTTTATACCGTGCTGCCTCAACCTGCTTACATCGCAATATCTTGCTCAGAAGAAACTAGTAAATGTCAGTCCAATTCAATTTACTTATTCAGCAGTAGACTTCAATAGTCAAGGTCTCTGCCCTACCGGCGACTTCGCTTCTTTTATGAATGACTTCCTCCTCTTGCCTCCTACTTTGATTGATACGAATGCATTACTATGATGTTTTTTTCTTTTCTGCTGGGGGGCGCGGGGGGTGGTGGTGGAGGGGGTTTCTTACGCACTATTCCAAAGGAAGATAAAGGAAGGAGATAAGCATGCAGTTTATGAGCATGAAATTCGATATTTTTCAGTGAAAAATGCTTTGCTAATTGGACAACTATTTTAGTTTAATGTGTAATATAATATATTTGGAAAATCTCCCAACTTTTCGTTTTGTCAAGCAGAACGAAGGGTGGAGGAGCTTGGGCTGACTGAACTTGGCTGTGGTGAAATGTGAAAGAATGTGTATTTGGATTGGTTTTGGTATCCAATTTTTCACTTTTAAGTCTCATACATTCCCTCTCTCAAAATAATTTATTTTTACAAAATTTAAAATTAAAAAATTAAAAATTAAATTTTAACTAATCCTACCTTTAATAATCCAATAGTTGTGACCTTAACTTAGCTAGGGTTCGGTATAATTGTTCCAGACACTTATGGTTTATGTAGAAGGGTAGGTTTTAAAGAAAGAATGAATATAGTGAATAATTTAGCAAAAAAAAAAAAGAATGTCTATAGCAAAATGACCAACCCAAAAAAAGAAAGAAAAAAATTGAATATTGTCAATAATCTTTAGGAAAGTCGCTCGGTTTGAATGTTGATTGCGATCTGGTCGTTGGATTATCAGCCGCAACGTTTGGGAAGTGTGTGGGCCACAGAGGCCCACAACATGATGTGCACTTTGATAGAGCGATTACCTCCTAAACCAACCGTATGAGTGGGCCTGCCAATCTCTTTACCTCAATACAGATGTTGTTGGACTCGCGTACATACTTTTTGGGTTCATCTGACCCACGTCGTCGGGAATTTTTTCCTATTGGTACCCAACTATCTTGAAATTTGGAAAGAGCAGAACTGCAAATCCTTTCTATTTTTAGACTTTTGAGTCGAAAATTCATTCGACAATCTCAGAATGAATTTCTGAGAGAGAGAGAGAGTGTGTGCATCTCAAGACGTTTGCTGATTTTGCCGGAGATTTGAGTCAAATGTCTAATCGTAATCAATGCGGTGTCTTTGTCACTTGAGAGAGGGAAGGCGGAAGGCGGAAGGCGATGGCTTGGGTGCAGCACGGCCACCCTCCGTTGGCGGAGCTCCACTTGCCTCCTATCACATCTTCCGTGGCCCTTTTCGCTTACTTGCCGGACAACGTCGTGTACGTTTAGATATTCATTTGAGTAGGGGGTAGGGAGGGCGGCGGAGGTCCACGTATAATTATGGCCTTCCAGCATATGGACTCGCGGTCCATCATGCATTTTACCTGTACCTTCAAATTCATCAATTGCAGCTGCTGCTATGATCTATTATTACATTCATTAATACCTTAGATGTGACGTTAATCATGATCATGATGCTTCTTTAACTGTTGCATTTGACTGCACTTCAGAATATTAACTACTTTCTTTCTTACGATTTACTCTATCTCAAATGTTAAAACGAGGTTGACATCTAGCTTTGTAGGATTGGATGTAACTGAGAATTTATTTAATGCAATTCCTGTGTGATTGGTATATAATAACTATTTCAAAAAAAAAAGGATAATATTGTAATTTACTTGCGGCGCTTAGACATACCATACGAAAATAGATTAGGAGGAGGTAAAATTAATGCAGCAAAAACTGCTCTTGTTCCATTCGTTCTCTTCTTGAATCCTACCAAAATCTATAGCTAAACCACAAAAAATAAGCAGATCTAACAACAATTTCATGGCAGCCCTCGCACATAGGTACGTATTATATGGTATACCTTCCCATGCAAAATCCCCTTCCATTTAATGTTCTTTCTTTCTTTCTCTCCCTAAAGCGATCTCTCAGAAGCCGAAAGCAAACAAGTTAGCCAACATGGCTCGGCAAAGGTTTCCCTTTGTTTTGGCTCTCATGGCTGCCATCCTTGTGGCCTCGACCACGGCTTCCGCCAGAAGATCGATCCAGAACATGAACGTGATCGACAAGTGTTGGAGAACCAACCCTGAGTGGCAGAAAAACCGATACCAAATGGCTTCATGCTCCGTTGGTTATGCTGGGAAGATGACCAACAACATTGGCCAGGACGTGACAAATTACGAGGTCACTGATCCCAGAGACGATGCACTGAACCCAAAGCCAGGAACCCTTAGATATGCAATGACCCACGTCAAGGGCAAGGTGTGGGTTACATTCCAGAGGGACATGAAGATTAAACTCCAGAAACCGCTTCTCGTTAGAAGTTTCAGTGCCATCGATGGCCGAGGTGCAAGCGTCCACATAACCGGTGGTGCTTGCTTGCTGTTGCGTAGGGTAATTTAGTACTCTATGAGGAGTCTATTCTTCCTCAATTTTCTTTAATATATATGATGATCCTATGACTAGTTTAGCGGCATCTATATGCAAATGACTATGTTTTGTGTTTAAACAGGCGACCAATGTGATCATACATGGCATTCGAATCCACGATTGCAAGCCGCAGCCAGCAGGGCCGGTTATGGGACCAGATGGAAAGATTGTACAGCTAGGACATGTCGACGGAGATGCAATCAGAATGGTAACTTCTTCAAAGATATGGGTTGACCACAACACGCTTTACGATTGCCAAGATGGTCTAATTGATGTTACTCGCGGCTCAACCAACGTTACCATCTCAAGCAATTGGTTCAGATTCCAGAATAAGGTGATGCTTTTGGGTCATGACGATGGCTATCGCAGGGACAAGAACATGAAGATCACCGTAGCTTTCAACCATTTTGGTCCTCATTGCCACCAAAGAATGCCTAGGTATAATTATTCTGGTCTCTACAAGCACCTACATACAGTTGAGCTAATGAAGAATCTGAAACGACATGCGCGTCTCTAATTTGCAGGATTCGTTTCGGATATGCCCACGTTGTTAACAATCTTTACCAGGGGTGGGGACTCTATGCAATTGGGGGAAGCATGAACCCCAGCGTAAAGAGTCAAGCAAACCTCTTCATCGCACCAAACCAAGGGAAAAAAGAGGTCATAGCAGAGCTTTCTTTGTCATAATTTTGCGCTCTCTTTACTTCTATATGATTTGTCAAAGAAACAATAATCACATGGCGGTATGACAGGTGACATGGAGGAAGCATAACGGAGATGGAATGTCATGGAATTTCCGGTCGGTGAAAGATGTTTTCGAGAACGGAGCTTCTTTCCAATCTGGAGGTGATGGTGGCGCGGTGAAGCCACACTATACCAAGGAGCAGAGTTTTCCTGTGTCGTGTGCCACAACGGTGAGGGCATTGACAAAATCTGCCGGTGCCCTTCGCTGTTCAAAAGCATCAAGATGCTGAATTCAATCTCAACTTGATCCAAGGACGATTCAACAACTTTCTGCTATTCTTTTAGTTTCTCCTTTTGCTTGTTTGTATCACATGCAAGTTGTAGAACAGAAATATGATTTCAGTGCCTTCTGCTTCTTTATGGCTTCCATGCTTACTCTTAACAAGTAGTGACAATTTCCTCACGGCCCTCGTTTATCCGGGAAATGGAATTTATTTTCCCAGAATGCATTCGACTAACTTTTATTTTGAACGACTATTTGTTTTCCCAATTACACGGCATTTTCAAACACCTCTGCCGGTGAACTTTCTACAAACAATAATCGGCCATTGTCCACAGGGCAGGCAACCTACCTGATCATACCCAAGCTCACGCTTGACAGAATTAATACTTAATCGGGTTTTTTTCCCCCCACATGAAAGGTGTTTTCGGTCTCCATCATGCTTTCTCTAGCAGAATTTATGGCAGTCTTACGACAAGATATAGCAGAAATAGTCTTGTTTTCGGGCGCGTCCATCTCGCACCAAAGCTAGGGCAAATTGTAACTACGTGAAAAAATTTTAATTTCTTTTGGGTTAAACATAGGATCCGAAATATTTTTATTTAAATTGAATTGTAATCTAAATACACCCTAAAACAGCCAGCACACATAATAGGAGAAGAAAGCTATTCGGACGTAAAAAAATTGAGATGCAAGACTGGAAGTACCACACTTTTTTTTTAAGTACAATCTAAAACTATTCAGATGAAAAACGAACACATTGCAAATCCAAGTCGCTTATATCCAGGCTTGCAATAATATTATCGCTGTGATATATAGATTAATCAATAAATACAGTACAGGAAGTAGGACAAAATGTTACATGGAAACCACTCGTGCCTTGTACATGCAAATATAAGCCATGTGCCAGTCACCTGCAACAATATGAAGCACCTGAATCAGAGAGGGTACTTGGAGGGACAGGGCATGGACCATTTCTAAGGGTATATCAAGCAATCGAAGAGACATTTTATCGTCCATTCAATTCTTGGTGCCCGTTAGATTTGGGTGGCAGGAGACATTTTATCGTCCATTCAATTCTTGGTGCCCGTTAGATTTGGGTGGCAGAATTTATATCTTGTGTGTGTGTGTGTGTGTGTGTGTGTGTGTGAGAGAGAGAGAGAGAGAGAGAGAGAGTGTGTGACAGATCTGCGTAAGATAATCAGTTCTCAGTATCTAATTTATGTTGAATTTGAAGGGAGCCCTTACCGCCTCCTGAAAGTCTTGTTATATCTTCCTCACGTTGCGGAATTGGATTATCATCATCAAATTGAATCCATTTTCCTGCAGTCAACGATGATTCAGCCAATAAGTCATATGTAGTCAGATAAATAATGCTCAACAGAATATTCCCTTGGAACTGACCATTTTCTTGCTTCACCCATGCGACATAATGCCCTGAGTCTGCACTTCTACCCTTGTGTGTCAGCACCGCAACCAAGTCATAAATTCCAGTTAAGTCTGTGACTTTGCCAGGAAGAACACCTAGCAGAACTTGAAAATTAATCCAACACAGCCTCATTAAAATCTATGCTCCAATGTATAATATCACGTCCTATTAAGTATCCAGAAGAGGATTAACAGCCAAAGTTCTCACGTATTGCATTGCAGTACAGTACTTATTGGTGATTTTATGTATTTTTTTACCCTACCTAATTCCAATACACACCAGCTCCGAAATGTCCTCGCAAGGCAAGGAGAAATTAAGGAATAGCATCATCTCCAAGGAAATATTTCATGAGGACACAGACTAAAAATCAAACTTTGTAAAAGAAGCTGTTTGTTCAAGCATCATCTAGAGACAGCCTAGTCCTGGACGAAGTCGACCAGAATTTCTTGTGGAACAGCAGAATAACTCAAAAATATCTAAAACCACAACTAAAGGAACTAAAATTTATCGATATTACCTTCCTGAGATGCATCTTTGGAAGATCCAGCACCACCATTAGATGATTTCTGGAAACACAAAGAGAACACTTTGTCAAACAGACTAAGATAATTAATAGGCCACCAACCCCCCACATCAGACATGCCGACAACACCAGTTGATTGTACTTGCATCAAACCAATATGTAATTGGTTCGTGTAGTAGGACTGTTGCTTACCTCCACATCAACCATCTTGACTTCATTGTCCGAACCAGAGGTCTTCTCACTGGTTTTTAAACCAAATTTTTACCTTCCTCATCTCTTAGAATCTGAAAGTTGCATGCTTAATGTAAACACATGTTTAAGAATTCCCCCTCTTTTGAGGTTGGGGCATGGAGGGTGTAATAATGAATTTTTGAACTGAAAGACACATCTTCTAGTTTAGCATTAAGAGGATAGGAAGGTATACCTGGCGAGGAGCCTCCAATCTCTTGCGTAGATCATCTGAGCACAAATCAAAAACATCTAACTCTAGCGGGTAATCTACTTTCTGAAGAGAAGCAAGCAGGTTTAATTCATCAACAGTGATAAATGAGGAACACAAAATAAGTATCAAACAATATTGAAATTTGTCACCCGTGAAACTCTTAACCAGTCACGCTACGTTAAAATGCTCACGAATCATTTGTGAAAGTAACACCCAAAAAAGAATAAAGTCTCCTGAATAGCAATTCTTAATGAACTGAAAGCATAGCAGTACTTGGGATTGATTCAAGGACTCATACAATCTGGGAATAAGTGAAAACAACTATATTAGAGTAAGAAAACCAAAAATTACCCGCAAAATCTTTGCCTTCTGATTTGATTCCCTCTTCCAAAAAAATCTTACAAATTGAACAGTCAGGTATCTGTAAATTAAAACAATCTAGGTATTAAATATGTTTGGAGGTGGGGGAAAGAACATTATAGTAGCAAAATGGTACCATATAAAACATGCCCTCATGACTGCAACAAATTGCAATAAAATTGAAACATCTAAGAGAAAGATTGAACAATGGCTTCAAAGAGTGCAACATATATGGGCACTATAAGTTTAAAAGCGAGCAACTTGAACCTGGTTTGAAAATTTTAAGCCACTTACGAAGCAAAAGATATATTTAATATCATTTAAAGCAGCAGTTAATCTGATATGGACAATATCAGCAGGGATATATTAGGACATCCATACCTGGGCAAGTTATTTATACGTGAATCCTTTACGTAAATCGCACTGCGCCCCAAAGAAGGAGAAGCCTTTTCTAGATCTGATTTCAAAGCCTGGACAATGGGGAAAAATTGAGGCCACTAACGTTCTATTCACTGGGGAAAGAACCAGCTAGCTTTCCAACCCATAAAACATAGATATCATATAACAAAAATTCTTTGGTGAATTCACATTTCAAAAGCGGCAAAAATGCATCAATTACCCTCAACGCAATATTTTCAGATGTAATATGCAGGTCAGAAACACTAGTAACTCAAGTACATTACATGCAACACAGCATTCCTACTCTCCTCAAATTGTATGATTATACTACTATTGGCTCTTAATTAGAAGAACTTTTGGTATTTCTACTCATCTTGGAATCACCATCTGAAATTCTTTATATTCATTCCTAGCTTCAACAAAGAAACTAAAGGAAACAATAAAAGAAAGGAGATCCTAGAAAAAAATTCATCACTAAAAGCACTTTAGAAAATGACTTACGCATTTTAACCCTTCATGCAAATGGTTCACCTCCTGCGAAATGTGGCATTTAAGTGAATAAACAGATTCCATTTCTGTACTTTCTTCACCACTTTCTGCACAATGAATCCTGCATTCAGATTTGTAGAAATAATCAAATTGATAATGTTTTTTTACCAAATCTTCTAAAAATGACAGATCTGAAAAAAGGAAGCATGAGCATCAGTTTAAATCCTGCAATCAAAAGTAGCACTCTCAAAGCATACAAAATGACAAAAAAGGCAGATTCCTCAGTAACCTCAAATCGGAAAATATGATAATCATGTTAATTGATAGTCATTCTGATTGCTGCAGACAACCGTATTAATACAGACGGCCACCAAAGCTGCCTTGTCAAAACAATCTAGTGAGCCTCTCAGAATTATTATTTTGGGTTAATTTTAGCAGCTGCATGTTGTTTGCAGCATAAAATCTCCAGAAAAGCATAAAACAAACAAGCAGAAATTGGATAATAGAATTGCACTGGCTCCTATATTTTCCAAACATTTTGTACAGCTTAAGATTCATCTATTCCTGTAGATATTGGATAATAGAATCTAACCCAAACAAGCAGAAATTTCCCCATGCTATGAAGTGTAGAAAACTTATTGCACTGGCTCATCTAAAAACAGAAAAGGACAAGAAGCATCCAGGCATTAAAGTAGATGGCTAAAATAAACAGCCTCCCAATAAGAACCACAAGCATTTTAGTAGCAACAAATACCTGCTCATGAACTCTATTCCAAAGAGTGCCTTCACTATATCTGGCTCCTCACTGCAAGCAACAGCACAGAGAAGAATCAAAACTAGGCAAAAACAAGCTTGTGATAAGACATCATATACGATTTTTGTGATTCACACCCAGAAAAATATGACCAAGTTGCATAACCATAGAACTAGAGGAAAGAAGAGGATGGCAGTAAATGTATGTACTTGATTTAACAATAATCGGTACTTGGCACCGGAAATGAAGAATCTTCAACTTTAAGAAGAGCAAAGCAGTACCTAGAGCCCGATGCTTTCAGTGACTGCGAAAGGGTATATAGAAGCTGTGTCCAACATTCTTCAGCATCCTGTTATTTAAGAGGGTAATTATTAATCTGATCAAGGCAAGCTCATCTCCTAGACCCACAAAATGACTAACGACAAATAAAATAGTTAGATCAGCTTCATGAAATCCTGGAAAACCTGTTGCATAAAGGCTCCATTGTGCAGCTGGCCAAATTGGGGATACTTCTTCCGCAATACCTGTAAAGTCATCAGTTGAACTTAGCAGAGTCTCTTCTTTGGCTTGCCCGATTATGAAAATATCGACAGTCTCTCCAAATTACAAAAAGTTTTGAGTACAAATAATTATGTGGAATAAAATGAAGAAGGTGTTCCTATATCAGACACTTTTGTATTAACTTTACATGTCAACTTGTTTTGCTCTACATTCATAGGGACATCATATATATAAAAAAAAAAAAAACAATGACTGTAGCAGATGAAAGGATTTAAAAACTAAATCCATACCATCCAGAACTGCATCGGAGCAACTGGCTTCAAATTTTTATCAAGGTCATTGAATAAATCACGTGTGGCTACTGTCAAGAGATGAGATGATTGATCCAAACCATTGCTTGCACTGGAATGAGGATATCTAACAAGAAAAATAGAAACCCAACCATCATACATCAAAGTTAACTCACCATAGAAACTCTAAATTTATAAAGTTCCCTACAAAATCAAGTTCAGGAAACTTAGAGAACCAACTTTATCAAAGCAGATTTCAGCTCTGGAACAGAATGCAAGCACTGCACTGTGGAGTTCATGTAACAGGTGTTGCCTAGATTAAATAAACCAGCAGAATGACCCTGAACCAGAAGAACATTAAATAGCTTGGATTAGAAGCAACTAAACAAAATGTATAAGTCACAAGCTAAGAATTCTCTTCCTTTTCTAAATTGCAGATTTCTTGAAGCAAGCAAACAGGGCAAAAAGGAGTGAGTATTGGTTGGCTCAATGACCAAATGGCTTGATATCTAAAAGCAAGAAACTCATATTAATGCACTAATCATGTATTGATCTTTCAATAACAGAAACTTATAGTAACATGAAATCCAGATTCACCAACTCAAGAATCTGTAGTCATCTTGGCGCCATTACACAGAACATCATAATACCGGAAAGTAAGCACAATCACTTCAGTTATCAGGCACAAAAGGTTTCGAAACTTAACCAAATTGATGACTTGATCTTCTTCCGGCATGTCTTCTACAAAAACAGGGCCTTTTTCAGGAGCCTTGACTACCTCATCAGCTGTTCCCATCATCATCAATCTTTGACCCTAGATCCAAAAAATAAAAACAAATTGAAAGGATTTAACAGGTGAGGTTTTGTGAGAATAAATGAAAAATATACCAGGAAAAAGTAGAAAAGAATTACCTCCTTTACCGCTATTTTTGACCAATCTGCATCATCCTATATTGCGAAATAAAAAACACCAAGATAGTGAGCAATCA
This sequence comes from Rauvolfia tetraphylla, assembly GCA_030512225.1. NCBI lineage: Eukaryota > Viridiplantae > Streptophyta > Magnoliopsida > Gentianales > Apocynaceae > Rauvolfia > Rauvolfia tetraphylla. The sequence goes on from JAJQKT010000005.1 coordinate 1,439,101, forward strand.
TGTCAAGTCAATCCAATCATTTGCTTTCCACTGCTCCAAGACTATAAAACTTAAACTTCCTTCTAATTAAAGAAAATCAAATAAATCAAGTAAATGTCAATTCTTAACTCAATTATGGATAACAATGCATTACCTTTAGCAAACCACCTTTCACCATGATCTTTTGTCTTTCAGGTGGTACTCCAGTTAGGTCATATAACTGGCATTTGAAAACATATGGTGACTGGCTAGTATCGACTTCCACTGCAGGAAATACCTCCTTTTGCCACTTCACACTTACTGCAAAAAATTAATGCATTTTACACCACAAAAAATAAACATAATTCTTTCAGGAAATTGCAGCCAAAGTTGTCCAAGCATTATCATGACATCGAGCAATATGATACCAAGTGCCTGTAATTTAATCTGCAAAATTTCCCAACAACTACTAAATGGTATCAGACCAGACATACAAAGATATATGATTTGATATATCTCTTTTTGCAATTATATGGCACCAAAAGATGATTCATGGAAGTGCATTTAGAATTCACCAACTAAGAAGCTTCAAAATGGACTCATCTTTTTAGAGGAGTGCTGAAATTGTGGTTGTATACTATGTAATCTTATGTTTTTTTGATTAATAAAAGATCCCATCCTTAGCTCAAAAAAACCATTAAAAGTTAAGGAGGGGGAAGGGGAAACAAGAGCCGATTAAGGGAAAGCAAAAGATCTTGAGATTAGTTGAATGCAAATCACAAAGTATGCCTGTTCTTTTCTTTTCTTTCATTTTTGTTAATTGATGACATCTTGTGCTGTAACTATTTTGGAGGATCAATGAATTTGGAAGAATCCTATATTTACAGTTAGGTCTTACAACTAGTCCTTGCTCTTGTAATAAGCCATTGATTTTCCCCATAACTGAGACGAATTCCCGATGTTTTTCAATAGGGTTTTTGATTTCCCGTCGATTTCTTTGATAGGGTTCTTGAATTTGTCAAAATTGGAGTAGAAGTAGAAATCTTTCTGCGAGGGAATGCCTCTTGAAGAGTCAGAAAGCTTTGCTACTGAAGATGGTAACGGACCAGCCGCTATTATGTTGCGTAACGTGTCGGGCTTTTTCAAGTATTCTTCAGAGGGATCGGTGTCCATTTCCATGCCTTTTTCAATATTTCCCGATTAGGGCTTTGATTTGGTTATTGCAAACAGAAACCACTCAGGCCAAGCAAGCCCTTTTGGTAGTCAACTAATTGTTGAACCATTACCCGAATAATCTTGGGGATATGATTGCCCTGACAAAGAAATTAAAAACCTTCCCAGGAATCCTTCAAAGACTTAATCTTTTTGCACTTTCCCTCGTTAAAACATTATATTTTTCAAGCTAGAGCAAGCTCAGAGGAAAAATAAAAGACTCGGCTTCTGTACTGCTTCTTCAAAATCCAACTTTTAGGTTAAACCTAATAAATCGGCAAAGCTGAATGTTGCATTAACATTAAAAACCATACAAAGAGTTAATTCAGCAGTTCAAAATGTTAGGAGGGACTTAGGGCGCGCAATGGCTAAAAGTAATCGTTTTAGACAAATTCAAAGATTAATGTAATTTTCATCTGAAAAAGCAAACATAAAAACAAAAAGGAAGAGACGGAATCAAATCAACTCCCTACTAAGACGCAAGTGATGAGAATATGCGAAGATTAATGGGATGACGAAGTAAATTCATCCAAGATTAATTGGGACAGGAAAGTCATAGAATATAAAGGAAAGAGGTTTCTAACCTGTAAACGGCGACATGGACATGGGACTTTCGAAGTTTCAAAGATCGGAAGAGAAAAATCTGATTTGCTTCGTGTTCTCTGCCACTCTGTGGTGTTTGCTTGCGGTGGAATGCAAAATCGCACTGTAAAGGGGACAACTATTTATAGAGACGCCCTCGATTTGATTCGGATTTTTGGACACCTATTTGTGAATTCCAGAACCAAGCAGCCCGACTTCAGTTGCCATGTTTTTGTTATTCCGCTTTCCTTTACTGCGTGGCTTTGCTTCCCCCCCAAAGTCGTGCTTTGTAACTTCGAGGTTTTTTCAAATTACTCCCTCACTTCAAAATAATATGGCCTAATATGTCTCTACATAATAATTTAAAATTTTCATAATTTCATAAAAAATTAGATAAATATTTACAATGCCTTCATTTAAAGATCTTTTATTAGTGTTTTAAATTCAAATTAAATATTGAAGATTGATGGTTTAAATAGTTGATTATTAGATGAATAATGTTGTGAAAATAAAATATTTAGATGTCCATTGAAGGCTATGGTAGATTTTAAAAATATATAATAAATAAATTATTTATATAAAAATATAAAAAGGGGCATGTACTTTGAAACAAAAGGAATATATAATGGTCGTGTTTACTTTTTTTCTAAAGATTTAAAATATACATTTAAAAGAGAATTTAAGGTTTAAGGAATATTTATTTTGTCTTTTTAATTAAATTATTTTTATTATTTTAAACTTTATTCTTTATTATCTTTTTTAATTATCTTTAATATCTCGCGATTTAAATTTTTACCTTTTTACTACTTTTTAGTGTTATAATTGTACCTATTGCTCCCTTGTACTATAAACACTACCTTTTACGTCCCCTAAACCTTTGATTAAAAAGTAAAAAATTTTAAAAAGTGAATTTCAGAGAATAAAGAAACTTTATCCCAACTCGATAGATGTAAAATAACACAAAATGAAAGAAAAAAATTTAAGTAAGTTAAATAGCAATTGATAGTATGTTTGTTGTTGGTGTTGATCTCCAATAAGATTTCATGTCTAGGACTCTTATCTTGCCCATTTTCTATCGCTGTGGAAATTGGTTTAGTACTACTAATGCTATTAATGTAGTTTATCTTATTTTAGTAACATGTGAAAATTGCATAGTTTCAATACTTTCTTGAACATTTTTTTTCTTCTAATATTTTGAAAAAATTACAACAAAGTACACGTTAAAAGTGTCAAAAAAATAAATGGTAAAAATTAAAAGAAAATAAATAAAACAACTTTTTGAAATGATATAGTAATTACCAAATTGATTCTTTAGACAAATAAAACTTGTATGCGGTATAAATGAATATACATATCCAATATCAATGTTGTAGCTTGTAGATTGCAAATTTCCTTTTAGGTTTTATTTATAGTTAATTGTTTACTTACTTTTACCTTTTAAACCAAAGTTTAAGGAAGTAAAAGGTAATTTTAAAACAACCGGGGGTAATAGGTATTAATAAAATGGTAGATTGGAGTGAGGTAGGATTTTAAACCTTATGGTAGTAAAATATGGGCTAGCTATGCTAAAAAGTATTAAAAGGTAACCTACACAAAATAATTTATTTTGTGTAACGTTCCAATTGGTTGTTATATGAGAGAGAATGCGAGAGTTAAAATGTATTTAAAAAAATAAATATTTGTTCTAATAGAAAAAAAAATCTTTTAGGCATGAGTTACTTATTGTCTCATGTCACAATTGACCTTTTTTTCCTAATATACCAACCAAAAGGAAATGGTTTCAGAAGTATAAATGATACACACTAACATTTTTAATTTTTATTGTATAAATTAAAACTAATATTAGTGATCTCTTATAAGTTTAAACTAAAAATTTAAGATTCAATTTTGTATTTACTCTCTCATTCTTCTTGAGTACAACTTAGCATAACTAGTCTCTATTTTTTTCCACAATTACATCCCTTTTTTCCTCTCTCTCTCTCCCTCTTTATTCTAAGTTATGATTACACATATTATATTTACACGTTTGCTTATTTCTATGTATCACTTATTTGGTTGTCACCACTTTCTATCCTTTTAACTCTTACTTATCGGTAATTACACAACTACATTATATCCATTTTCAATCACCTCCACTCATCGCATTTGCTTCATATTTATTCTCCTTACAATGACTATTATGGTCAACAAAAAGAGTAATAAGAGAAGCTAAAAAAAGCACAAAGGAGGAAGAGGAGGTAGGAATAAAGGAAATGGGAAAATCATAGAGAAATAAATTTGATTTAATATGTGACTAGGGGTAGGGCTATAAACAGGTCAAAATGGGTTCGGGATACCCTGTTTCGAACCCGGACCCGATTAACTATTATTAGTATCGGACCCAACTCGATTACCATACTGGTCCAAATAGGGTGGACTCGTACCCTACCCTATAGGATTTGGGGTCGGGTCCTGGTAGACCTGATAAGATATTTTAATAAAAATTTATAGATAATTAACCGTTGGATCAAACACATCTAGCGGTTATAAAAATTTTAAGTGTATAAAATATTTATTGTTCAAAATTTAATCAGGTCTGGAACTTTGTGGACCGTACCCGTACCTATTTAGAAGATGTACTATCAGGTCCGGATCCGAGTCCGAGTAAACGGGTATGAATATTATCCCAGGCCCGAGATTATCTGGCCGGGGCCGGATCAGATCTGAGTAAGACCCGACCCATTGACAGCCTTAACTAGGAGTGTCAACGGGTTCAAACGGGTCTGGAACATCCGGACCGGATTAATACATATCGGTACCGAACCCGACCCCCGTTTACTTGGTGAGTCCAAATAGGATAGATTCGTACCCGACCATATATGGTATTAGTTTGTTTCGGGTAGGCATAATAAATTTTTTAAAAATAAAAAATTAATACATAAAAAAATTTAAATGACCTTTGGATCAAAACACATCTAACGATTGTAAAAAAATCAAGTATACAAAATATTTATTATTAAAAAATTTAATCGAATCTCGAGTTTATCGAGTTTAGAATATTACGTATTGTACTCATACCCGATTAGGATATGTATTATCGGGTATGAATTCGGATACATGTGTATAAATAGTATATTAGACCGTTGTTATCGGGTCGGGTCTGGATAAGACCCGACCCATTAATAGCCATATATGTGACGTATCGATCAAAAATTTTGAAAGTTAGAAGAGGTTATTAAAAGAAATTGAAAGATTAATGGGATAGTACGCTGACCATAAAAGGTTAAGGCCTAAAGACAAAAAAAAAGGAGAGCATACATTTATTTTTTTTAGTAGTGTAAGACGGGCCAGCCCGACAGTGGGCTCTTCTTGAAACGAGGCTGAACGGGTTGGTCCGTTTTTTCGATAGTTGGAAAATTTTAATTTGCGATCCACTATAACTAGCCCGAAAACTTTACAAAACGACACTATTTTAAAAAATATTTATTTTTTAAAAAATATCAAAATATTATCGTTTTGAAATTTAAAAAAAAATTAAAAAGAAAAAATTAGTTGACCCGCACTCGGCCTGTGAGCTAAACGAAACGGACAAAAAAAATTCGTATTTAAATAGACTTGGATATATTAAATTCAAGTCTGCCTATATGAATTAGTCCGTAGATTTTGGCACATTGTTAATTTTCTTGACCCTTTTTTAGACAGAGAAAACATTTTTGTTTCCCATGACAAAGAAAGGTATTTTCAGAAGGAAAATGAAAAAGAAAACACAGAAAGAAAAATACAAAACGATATTTGGAAAGGGGAAAGAAATAAATTAAAAAAGAAAACAAGCATAATATTTTCCATCGGCTCGGCTGCCGGGCTCTACCGTAGTGGCATCTCCAGGTTCCGTTCCCTCCCACCAAATTAATCTCAATTCAACTTGTATACAGTGTTAGACAACTCCTGGACCCTGGAGGAAGACAAAATTCTTACCCGAAAATAATGTACGGGAGCTCCGGAAAACTAGGCCGAGGCGGCGGAGGCGGCCGAGGAGGCGGTGGCGCGAAGCGGAACATCCACTCCGGTTTCGTCCCACCGTCACTCCACCGTCCTTCCTCCGCTGCTGCACCCGCTGGGCGGCTGTCCGTGAGCGGTGTCGGAGCTGCGCCTCGTAACCGGAGTGTTTCTTCGTCTGCCCCTGCATCTTCTTCATCTGCTGCCGCAGAGGAGACATTCAGTCTTGTTACTGGGAACCCCTTGAATTTCGCTATGATTATCCGCCTGGCACCTGACCTGGTTGAGCAGATCAAGAGGGTGGAGGCCCAAGGCGGCGCTGTGCGGATCAAATTTGATGCCAATGCTAACAATCCTGCGGGGAACGTGAGTTTCTTTACTAAATGCTTGTGATTTTGCTGTATATCATACCATTTTCCATGTTTGTGTTTTAGTTTTTTTGTTTTCAATGAAAATTGATAGTTCCTCTTGCCCTGCGTTTGGGTTCTGGGCTTTTAGTATTACTCGTTTGGGGGTTGGAATCGGAAATTTTATTTCCCCCTTATTATTTATTTCAGAAATGAGTTATGACTTCCTACATACATTCTGCTGCTTATGAGTGCAGTGGTGATTACCTATACAGTTTGTTGAATGTAGCAAGGATTACTTGAGAAAAGAAGAAAAATTTAAAGAAGTTGGCTGTTTCTGCAAGCTTAGAAGTTGCCCTAAGTTTTTTGAGGGACTAAAATTCTATGACATTCAATGTTCCTTTTACATTGAAGTCGGGGAAGAGCATGGGGTACAAAACTAATAGTTGTAACTTTTATCTGTTATTTAGTAGTTACCTATTCTCAGTTTGACTGATCAGAATAGAGAAAGGATGATGAAGGAGAGAGAAGCAATGAATGATGTCCAAGAGGATTAGGGAGGTATGGTCTTCTTGTCAGATTTGTTTAGAAATCCCCAGCATGATTGGTTGCATTTTATGGAAGTTGGAATATAAGAGTTCCATGAGAGGACAGTATAAGCTCCCTGTGCATTACAAATTGAACAACAGGGAAACCAAGTTGACATAATGAGATTAGTCCGCACTGTAATTTTCATGTTGTTAATCCACTAAACAAACAAGGATAAGAAAGACTGGTCATGCACACCTAGGTTGATGTTGGTCATGCAAAAGAAGATAGGTTAGACCTGATCAAGCTCGTTGCTTTGTGCTTAGAGGCCCTTTCATGTCTGAGCAAATCAAATCTACGATAGAAAAAACTCAAATCTATCTGTACAACAATCAGTTGAGACGAGTGAAGAAGTAAAGGAAGGGAAAAGTAAATTCGAAATGCTCGTCACGTGTTCATCTCACATGGGACATGCATTTCACTAGAATCCACATGGCCTTGCTTTGCTCACGTGATGTGTGCTTTTGACAACTATGAATTAGCCGTGTGAAAGGCACAATTTCAGTTATGCTCCTCTACTATGGTTTGAGATAGATACTCTTCTTCTCTCGAGTCCAACCAAATTTTATCAAAAGGTCAGAATTTGGGATTTAGGGCCCCGCCACGACGGGGGAAAGAAGATTACTGATTGATTTCACTGGCATATCCCTGCTAAAGACTTTACAAAAGTGAGTTTGCATTATCTCTTGAATTAAAATGCTTTCCATAAATTACTTCTTTTTTGGACCCTGTGAGATGCCTTGTAGGAATAGTGATCCAAACTGGTGACATCATGATTTTCCATTAATGTTTTGCCATTTCTTTGCTTAGTCCTTTGTGTTCTGGAGAAAATGTAGTTGATGCATAGTTGTATAAAAATTGATGCTGCTTTCTTACTTCCTAGGCAAGGAGAAAAGGAGGATTTTTTTTTTTGGGGGGGGGGCGCTAAGTATATTGATTAACAAGCTTATTTGCTTAATTTGGCCCCTCCCAAGACATGGTGGCCACCTGTTCAATAGACACAAAAGATTTGTCTTTATCTGATATGCTAATTCTGGAAACATAGTGCATGGATTTGATGATTATGGCCCTCCATATCCTTCTTTCTTCTCTAATCAACTCCCACACTCCAAATAGTGCAAGTGCCATTGTGATTCTAGCATTTCCATTTTCGAAAATTTTGTTTAATGTCGTTCCAATTCATGGACCAAACTGGTGATTTTGGCATTTCCATTTATGAGAAGTTGACTTGTATTCCATTTTCCATGTCCATGATTCTGCATTAGCTATATCTTGCATGTCCTGTAAATTTTGATTTTCTTATGGTATCAACCTTGTTATTCTGTATCATTATTGGTTAAAGTAAACCTTTTCCTGATCAGGTCATTAGTGTGGGCGATAAGGACTTTAGATTTACATGGTCACCAGAAACAGGAGAACTTTGTGATATCTATGAAGAGCGTCGAAGTGGTGAAGATGGAAATGGATTGCTCGTAGAATCAGGGTGTGCCTGGCGAAAGTTGAATGTGCAACGGGTTTTGGATGAATCAACTAAAAATCATGTTAAAATGCGGTCTGAGGAAGCTGAACGCAAGCTTAAGTCACGCAAGTATGCCTTCTTTTTGTATCTAGATAAGTTTTTGCTTATGTACATTGGTTATTTGTATTTTGGGCTCTCTGCTCACCCTTTTTAACTTCTTGGGCAGAGCAATTGTGCTAGACCATGGAAATCCATCTATGAAGAGTCAAATGAAGGCGTTGGCTGCTGCTGAGAGTAAGAACTGAATTTATCAGCTATATTTTACCCTAGCCTAATTGTTTGGATTTATGCATAGCTGCAAGTTTTGCTACAAGTCTTGCTTAATTCTTAAAGAAAAGGACCATTCCATGAGATGTCTAGAACCCTGCTTGTTTGAGATATGAGTAGCAGGATTTGTAAATATGCTGTATCCTGTTTTGGGAATTTAGTAAAAAAGGTTTATGCATCCCATATTTTATAAACTATTCAATTTTTAGATAAATCATTTTTCTCACGTCATCATTGGTTTACCTGAGATTTTGTTTGGATTCTTATTAGTATTGCTAATTTTGAGTCTATGACAGATGGTGTTTTCATATTTGTAAATCATCCATGTAAAGTTGACATATGCTGCCTCTACTGAGAATACACAGTTAGAAAACTCCTGCTGATGCAAGTATGTCTCTGAAAATACAAACTTATGAAAACTCCCTTTACTTTTCTTTTCTTGCCAGTTGAACTTCAGGAGAGCATGGCGTTTTCCTTTTCTGGTTTCTACCTCAAGTATGCTTTTCCAACTAAAGAGTAGGATATCATACAGTTACCTAAGATTACCTGCAGTGCACAAATTGCGAATGGGTTGCATCCAATCATATTTCCCTGTAGAGCTAGAATGCAACAACCTTAGGTAGCAGTAATGCTCCCCCATGGTTGTTTGTTGATGTCTCCCAGGGCATATATTTTCTTGTAGAGTTCCCCCCCCCCTCCCCCCTTCTTTTCCCCTTGTGAAAATTCAACTGAAGAAGATTGTCTTTCAATTCTCATATTATGCAGTGGTAGCTTATGAACCATTCTTCACTGACGTGAGAGACTAACCTCCATATCTAAATTTACTCTCTCTCTTTCTCTCCTTGGTTTCCCTCGTGAAAATTCAACTGAAGAAAACTGTCTTTTGATTCTCCTGTTATGCATTGATAGCTTATGAACCATTCTTCATGGAAGTCAGAGGCTAATTTTTACATCTAAATTTCAGCTTTTACCCAAAATCAAGAAAACTTGGTTTAGAAATAAGGATAAAAGATTGAATATCTTGCATGAGTATGCAGGACTTAAGGTGATATTGCCTGGCATAAAAACCAAAAGATGTGCATCAATCATCTGGTTAAGACAGAAAAGAAAGGAAAGTATTAAGTTGCCAGAGCTTGATCTCCATTGAAATTATGTTAGATAATTTCTCTCTCTTTTGGCGCCCTCTGGGTTTGAGATAAGGGTCTCAAGTGGATAATATTTATGTTACTTTAGAATTCAATTTATTTGTAGGAATCTGAAACAAGGTGGGTATTGTCTACTTGAGTTTCTCTGAAGAAATATCAGACCTTCCTTTTTTTTCTTTCTTTTTGTGTGTGTGTAAAAGAAGATATTCCCAGGTTTCAACATTTGAAGCATACAAAATCATGTGGACTGATTCATCAATGTGGACATCCTAGTTCATACCATGATTCTAAACTTTATGGACTTTAGAAATGATCTAAATAGGTCAGGCTTCCTCAAATTCATTGCTTTGAGAAAATTGTAGGAAGATGCTGCATTTTATCTCTAATGCTATGGAGGAATTTGGTGTTTTCTTCTGTTACATTTATCGCAAGGGTTTATCTAAAAATTCTTATCATAATTGCTTTCAGGTAATCCATGGAGAATGCCGTTCAAGCAGAAGAAAGAACAACCTCCTTTCAAGAAGCGGAAAGCTGAACTGCCTTCAGGTAATTGAGGAATAAATTCCATTCTTCACTTTTGTAAATGTGCATTTTCCCCCCAATGTTTCTCTGGAGTTCTGTAGGCAAAATCTTAATCGAGTTAGGATGGCATCTGATATTGTTTGTTGAACTTTTTTGATAATTATTATTTTTTTGCTAAATGATAATTATTTTCTTAATATTCTTTTATTCTGGATGCTAATATAGCTATTTATTAATTGTAGTAGGAGGCCCCCCTAAAGCCGTTCAAAAATCTGGTTTGACTACATCAACACCTTCGAAGGGAAGACCCCTGGCTTCACCTCCATCTTCTCCACCTGAGCAATCAGGTGGTACTGTATCTCCTTTTGGAATTGGCAATTTGTCAAAGGGACATTCCAATGTTGAAGACACTATTTCTAGTCAAGTTGTGAATAAAACTATGAGTTCTGAGAAAGATACTGCTGGCTGGGTGATTAGTAGTGCTCAGGAAAAACCAGGAAGCAAGGTTGTCAAAAGGGCTCAACCCACAGATTTGCGAAGTATGCTGGTTTCCCTTCTTATGGAGAACCCGTCGAAGGGAATGAGCCTTAAGGTGAATCTCCAAACTGATATTAAGCATTTTGCTTAAAGGTTTTCGAGTTCTTTTTTGCCCTTCACACTTTTCGATCAAAATATTTCCTTTGTTTTCTTAATCTTTTTTGTCTTTCTACGAGTCAAGAATTCCTTAGTTTATCTAGTACATTACATGACATTGTATCCTGATATATCAGCTATTTCTATGATTTGTTCTGACTTCACAGGCATTAGAGAAAGCTATTGGAGATACAATTCCCAACTCAGCAAAGCAAATTGAACCCATCTTAAAGAAAGTAAGTTGTTGGGATTCTGTATAAAGTTGTTGGAATTCTGGATAAGTTTATCTTTAAAGATCATCCCATGCTAATTTCTCATCTTAATATTTGATTTCTACTAGATTGCAACTTTTCAAGCACCTGGCAGATACTTCTTAAAACCAGGAGTGGATATAGAAAGCTTCAAGAAACCTTTGTTTGAGAGTCAGAGGTGCCTGCTACATCTGCTTATTTGCTTGTTTCTATAAATACTATATTTTAACAATTCTTTCAAGAAACAATTCTTAGTTGCTTTATCATACCGCAAATAGGTTAAGATCATAATATAATAGAGCTACGTACACCATGAGATTTAAAGTTGTGAAGGTTGTGTGGTACACTGCTTTGATTCTAAAAGCTTGTGTGGTACACTGCTTTGATTCTAAAAGCTTGTGTGGTACATTGCTTTTATTCTAAGAATGAGGTGTGGTCAATCTGCTGATAGTGTCAATGTTAACTGACATCTCATTTAATTCTAAAATGAGCCAAGAAAATTTTTTATCTTTTAATTCTATTCTCGCAAGCAACAGATATGAGATGCTTCTTTCTCTTGTACATCTGCAGTGCTTCAAGCACGAGAACTCATCTATTGTGGTGATTCTTATCTTCTTTGGTGTCTCTTGGTATCTAAAAGAATCTCACTGCTACATGCTGACAATAGCAACAAATGCTTTTCCTCACCAGCATAGTTTTCCATTCAATGTGATTTTTTGGGGGGGAATTCTTATCCCATACCCTGGATCTTTTTGGACTGCATGACTTTGTCTAAGCATGTTGCTTGTGTCAGCATAAGTTCTCTTGAATTCTTTCTCAAAATCTTCAGCAACTGCATGTTTTCTTTCCTGACGCTAACACTTGTTTTTCCTTTTAAAGTTCTCCTGATGATAACCAGCATCTGTTGCCTAACCATGAAAAGTATGACCAACAACCTGCTCAACAGTCTTGCTTTTTCACGATAGTTGATAGCAAGGAACTAGAAGATCAGGTGCAATTGAACTCTAAATCTGATGAAGCACCTAATTCTTTAGAAAAAGCCAATGTCTCACAAAATTCAGCTGATACTTTTGGCGAGAAAAGGGTCTCAGATAATAGTGAAGGGCCTGTTGGCAGTTCAAGTGACAGTGGAAGTGACACTGACAGTGAAAGTGACAGTAGTGACAGTGGAAGTGACAGCGGAAGCCATAGCAGAAGCCGGAGTAGAAGCCCAGCAGGAAGTGGAAGTGGTAGTAGCAGTGATAGCGATAGCGATGCCTCCACCAACAGCAAGGAGGCATCTGATGAGGATGTAGATATCATGACAAGTGATGATGACAAAGAAGCAAAGCATAAATTGCAAGCTACTGGTGGTCTTGGTTTGAATAAATCTCCAGTTCTCTGGAGGACCATCAATGGCGAGTCTAGTCATATCGGGATTGATGAAAAGCAAGATGGTCATGCTTCTGATGTAGTTCAAGACATGCCTGAGGAAGAGCATGTTGGTGAAGTGGCTGCACTCAGTGATTCAGTTCATAATAGAGAAGGAGAAAGACATGTTGATGAGACTGAGCCATCTTCTCACTCTCATCATGAAAATCATGGAAGACATGACCCTTTGGGGACGATAAACAGTGAAACAGATATTCTGTCCAAAGATGTAACTAAACATGACCAGCCTGAGAGCTCTCAGAAAGTACCCAGGATAAAACATAATAGGACTTCTGACAAAATGCATTTTGAAGATAAGCCTGACCGTGTTAAAAGGTTAAAGGCTGGAAACTCAAATCAACCACAAGTATCTGGATCTCGGACTTCTATGGCAGAGAGCCATCAGAGTTCACCTCCTGATATTCCTTTTGATGATACTCATGAGGGTCCTAATCTACAAATGAGTAAAAGAATGACAAGGGATGGAAATACTGGGTTTGGAAGATCTAAAACAGATCCTCAACAGCCTAGCAGATTGGCTGATCCTAGTGCACAGGCAAAGACTACTCCTACAAGAGAGAGGCAAGGTAAACATCCGGAGTATACTGGCCGCACTGTTAAGCACCCTGAAAGGAGCCTTAAAATGACTGGAGGCTCTCCCATGCAGAGAGATAAATTTAATAGAGAAGCACAGGATGACTATAATACCACTAGTTACAAGGGGCCAGCAAAATTCTCTAAGGAAGATTTTGGGGAGAAGCATACAAATCCTGTTGATTCCCATTATAGAAAACTCGAAATGTTGGGGAATGTGAATGAGTTTGAATCATTTTCAAACATTCAGAGTCCCCCCAAGGATGAAAGCGTGAACATTTCACACAGATCTATTGGGAATGGTCGAGCAAAAGCACTTCAAAGAGAGCTCTCAGACTTGGAGTTGGGTGAATTTCGGGAATCCTTGCCTGAAGAAACACCTGGGTTTGCAAAGCAAATTGAAAGAAGAAGCTCCTTTAAAAAATCAGCGAACACACCTTTGAGGCCGGGGATCTTAGATTCTGATTCTAGCAAAGGAAAACCTCCAGGTAAAATAGTTACAGAAAGTAGTAAACCTTCCCTACTCGATTCGAATATTCCAGTCTCTGGGAATCCAGTGGGCATATCAAGAAGGGGGATCCCTGAAAATTTTGCTGAGGATCTTGCAAGACCTCATCAAAGAGTTGCCCAAGTTCTGCATAGGCAACACCCTTCCAGACTTGATCCTAATGACTCTGGAACCCAGAATAACAGGGTAGGGGAATCGTGTGGTCGAAATAGAGCTGGTGATACTGCAAGAAACCTAGAGATTGCTCCAGAAGTTCGTGGAAACCTACAGAACAAAATTTCACTCTGTGCATCACAAGAAAATGAAACAAAACGAGGGGTTGTCCCTCCTTCCAAAAAGGAAAGCAAAAGACAAAAATCAAATTCAATTCCTGATGCTTCTTTAACAGGGAGCAGCGACGGTGGTCAAAAGAGGCGAGAATCTTCTTCTGATGAGAATAGTTGTCCATATACCAAGTATGACAAAAGGGAACCTGAATTTAAGGGACCAATAAAGTATTTCTCTCAGTGAGTATTTTTGTTTTACGACTTTCACAATATGCTCAGCTTTATGTTCTTTAAAACCTTTAACTTTGTAACATTTGCTATCACTAAATGTCATTTCAGGTTTCAAGACTATGTGAAGGAATTTCGGGAGAAGTTCGATGCTTATGGTTCAATTCATAAAATTTTGCACTCCTACAAGTATTCTTCATAAGCTTTGCCTCTCTTTGGACTTAATACATCTTGGTCTTCAGTTTTGTTTGATGGGCCTGTTATCCAAGTTTAGTAACTAATATAGCTTTATATACTTCCAGGCAAGAGTTCAAAAAATATGAAATGGACTACTTCGCTTCCAGAGGAAGGGACAGTGAGAGATATGAAGAAGTTGCGAGGCAAATAAGAGAATCCTATTGCCAAAATGTAGAGGTATGTTTAAAATACCCTTTTCTTTTTCCCTTCAATTTCCCCTTTGATTGTGTGATGGTTGTCCTACTTTTTAAAAGCATATACAAGTTGTTTCCCCTAATTTGTAATACCTATGTTTCCATGTGAGATTTTACCTTCCTTCTCGATGTAGTACCATGCAAAAGTTTTCTTTTAAAGTTAGATTGTCGAATATGTTGCCATTAAACTTTTTCAGTTAGATTGTCGAATGTTGCCATTAAACTTTTTTATCGTAAGTTTCTCTAGGTAGTTATCAGAGAATCAAGCAGCTTTTAGATAATGGCCACATTTGCTTGGATTTCTTTTTCTTTGTCTCCTCCCAGCATACAAATGAGCATCATAGTGATTGTTTCTGAAGGAGGAGAAAATTTTGCATTCAACCGCTGCACCACATCACTCCCTTTATGTGGTGCAGCAGTCCAACCGTTGGCTTCCAGGTGTTTCTCAATAACACAACAGTCTGCACATCAGACTAGACAAACAAGTAAATCTACTAACAGAAAACTGCTGTTTTTCTCCAAGAACATCTTCAGAAGTTTGAGATCATCCCAAATCTAGGTACAGTGCATCAAATTAGATGAAAAAATGGAATATCTAGAGATTTCGAAATTAAAGGAAGCCGATTATCATTGATTGAAGAAATTCCTACATCGATTTTACTAAGCGTGAAGATGAAGACAATACTCATGGGTTCTGTGAATGAACTGGGCAGCGTGAAAAGGTTTCTTTAATTTCATCAATTTCTTTCTCTCTGCCAACATTGGTCAAACCCCACCTTCCATGATCAATCTTTTGTGAATTGTGTCTAAAGATTGAGATTCATAAATTTCATAGTTTTACTCTAACCCTTTATAGCTCACTAAAATCACCAAAAAATGGTGAAGAGGAATCTGACTCAGGCTGCAGCAGCATGGCTGAATTTGGACCATTACACCATGGAAACGATGAAAGGCGGCAGCAACAATGGCTGAATTAGTGAAATTCTAGAAGGTGGCAGAGAAAGAAAACCATGGAAAGCAACAGAGGAGGAAGCAGCCTTGGAAGATTGAGGGGAAGATTCTCAATGTTCTGAAGATTTTCTTGGAGATAGACGGCAGGATTATCTTTTTCATTAATAGCTTTCCTTATTTGTCTAATCTGATGTGGTTTCGGGTAACACTTGGAAGCCAAAGCTTGGATTGCTGCACCACTTTGATGAGTGACGGGTGCAACGCCGTGCAGCGGTTGCATGCAAAATTTTCTCCTGAAAAAGTCCTGCTAGTTCTCTTTTCTTTTCTGGATACAGGAGTGTTGCTAGTGTCCCTCTTCTGGTTTTGAAGAAGCTTTGCTCGGTTCACTTTCCTAAATATAGGAGTTCTTTTTATACTTTATTTGTTTAAATGCATTTTGATATATTTTATTTATGAATAAAAAGTTGGATCTGATTTGTTAAATTATTTCTTTCAACACCCCACCAATATTAATTGTCATCATTAAACATAGTCCATATCAAATTTATTTCGCTGGTCCTTTTCATGTTAAAAGACGACTGTGTCGTCACATATCCTTGTATATTTACGTTTTTGGAACTGTTCATTTTAATTACTTGTACTTAAAATTTTGCAGAGACACAAAAGGCTGAAGAGAATATACCTTGTGCTTCATCAAGAAGTACAGGTAAACATTTTGAATTTTGTTGTCAGTTTTCCGTAAAGCTCCTCTTTCTTCTTTGAACTTGGTTTCCTGCATCTATTCTGCGTATGCGTTTGCAGAACTTGAAGAAGATAATTGAAGACTTTGCTTCTCCCTATGTGGAAGATAAGAAAGTTGAATAACTTATTTGTGTTGCCTGGTGGAACTTCTACCGTGTGCCGTCAGGAATGGAGGGGTTCTGGCAGCAACGGGCCTTGCTTTTGCACGCGGGTATTTATTGTAGATTGTTTGTCGAAGATGCTTAGTTTTATGCAGTAGGAAAGTAGGGAACTGTGTAAATTTGTGGTGAAGTTGTAGGATATATTATCCTAAGTTTGTACGGACTTCGACGCCCCAAAAAAGGGAGCAGAGTGTTGCATATTATTCAGCCGACTTAGGATGTCTGTACTTGCTTGGTCTCTAATTTTTCTTACTGTAAATGGTAAAGATTTTGGCACCTTTGAAGTAGCGGATTTTGCCGAGAAACTTCTCCAGTCCCGATTCAGTGGCTTAGGAGATTCGTCATATTTATGTATTTTTTGTTTCGAGGAAGTCATATTTATGTATCTGTGTATATTACACTGACCCAGCCAAAAAAAAAAAAAAAAGCACCACAGTGCTCTCGGGTCCACTGACCCTCCAAAGCAGTCTTACCTAGGGTTAGTAGATTCTCCTATCATCCCCTTAGTGCCATCTTGGGTTAACTAATATAATATATAGTATGTAGCTTATACGTAAGTTTTTTTTGAATTTTTTAAATTATATGTAATGCAAAAATTTTTTATTATTTTATTTTAATTTTAAAAAATTTTTAAATTTTTTAAAATATTTAAACAAAAAATTTAATCTATGAAGAATGACGAATAATTTTTATGTAAAAAGATTAGTTTATTAAATTATTCAGTATTTTATATTGTTTTATATTAAAAAATTTTAAAATCATTTGAAATATTGATGAATTTACTAATTGAGTAACGAAATTTAGAATTAAATTTCATCAATTGTCGTCGGAATTTGTTGGAGAAGTATATCCAAATATAATTTCTAATTGAATATTGGGTACAATTGACTAATGAATTTCACCACATTTTGGTAAAATTCTGGCTAAGAATTCTGCCAATAAATGTGCAAGAATTTTTTAGATAATTTTGTCAATAATTGGTAAAATTTCTTACAAATTTCTCAACTATATGGTAGAATTTTTTTATTTATGTATTACATTTTAAATTAATTTTGTGTATAGTTGTGCTAATTAACTTAAATATATCTTAATATTCTTATTATTTATGAAATTAAGTATTTCGTTTACCTCTTCCGTCGATCGACGATATATGTTTACTTATTTATCTTATTTATTTATAATTTAATTTAATTGTTATTGATTTATATCTATTTTAAATTAATAGCAATTTTCTTATGACGTAGGTTTTTGTGAACAATATATATAATTTTTCAGTACGAGTTGTATAATAACAATATTTGTGTTCAATACGTGTTGCAAATGGCTGATGAAATCTCTGTAAAGCGCTCAATGTAAGTTATTACATTACGCGTGTGTCGATTATTTTTAAAATAACAAAAACCATAACAATAAAACTATTTATGATGCGTAATGTAACGTACAATATAATTATAAAGTATAAAAAAATACAACAATACAACTAAATAAGTGATTATTACAAAAAAATAAAAAAATCTTGTGAAACCTGGCTAATGTTTGGCCAGAAACTAGAGAAATTATTGGTTAAATTTCACCAGGTTTTGGCAAAACTATTGGCCAGTTTCGCCAAAACTTGACAAATTTTATGGTAAAATTTTGCCAAGATTTGGCGAAAATTTGCCAACAATTTCGGCATATTTTGGTGAAATTTTGCCACAAATTTGTGGGTAATTTTCGCCATTTTGTGGTGCAACTACACTAAAAGTTGTTCTACTAAGTGGTGAAACTTATGCAGAATTTTTTAAAAATTATACAAACGTCAATTTAATTAGAATTTAGTGACTTTTTACCTCAAACTCAAGAGAATTCTTCGTAAAATCTTTACTCATTACATTGTTGCGATTAAATTTATCTATTTTTTAATGATTTTTTAAAGAAAAACTTGAGAGAGTTATAGAAGGAGAGAGAGAGGATTTTTAAAAAATGAAAAATTTTCACACTATATACGGTAAAAAAAAAATACATATAGAAATAGTGTTGTAATTATCTTTAGCCTAAAATCTAATAAACTTTGCTCCTATTAGAGGGAGAAAAGAAAAACAAACGCACAAGCGCATGGTATGCTTATTCGGTATAATTAAGTAAATCTTAAAAAAAAAAAGAAAAGAAGTTTCCTCAGGGAGTTTTTCAATCATAAGAAAAGTAGCAAGGCCCAGGGTTCCTGGCTGACTAAAAAGAAGCAAAAATATCAAATCCTAATTTTGAGTTTTTAATAACTTCTTTAATGTTTTGTATTTAAGTAATAATTTGATTTTTTTTTTGGGTTGGGAGGGGGTGGTGAATAAGGGTGTATTTGGAATGGATTTCTTTTGAGAATTCTTGTTTTGAGATGGAAAAAGTGGAGTTGGTTTGTAAGAGAAATATGGTATCTAAAGTAGAAAAAGTGAGAAAAATATATTAATTTTTACTAATAAAATCAATTTCAATACATATTAAAAGATTGGTTAGAAAATTTTATTTAATGTCATAATATATTATTATTCTCAGTATAATTTTAAGTTAGGACAGTCTCAAGTAATGGGCCTAGAAGAAAGGCCCAATGTGTCCTCTTACCGGCCCAGAAGCAGAAAAGAAACACAAGGGCTTTGAAGTTGTAGCTGGAGTTGGGAAGTGAATGGAGGGTTTTAAATTAAAGCAAGTTGGGTTCCAAGTATGCGATTGACTGCGAACTATCGTAATTCGCCGGAAAAATTCCGAGTTACAATCTGATAGAGTGGGAAATGGGAAGGAGGATATTGAATGACGCATTGAGGACGATCGTGAATGCGGAGAAGAGAGGCTTCGCTGCGGCTAATCTTCAGCCGATCTCCAGTGTCATGGCTTCTTTTCTTCAAATCATGAAGTATCGAGGTATTGCTCACCTCAAGCACATTCCTGATCTGAATTTTCTTCCATTTAGCGTCTGCTTTATATAATTACGACAAAGACTGTATCGAAGCAACTGCTATCAAGAGAATAAAGCTGATTATTTCCAATAAATACAGAAAATGGATTTCTTGTAAAATGGGCTCGTTAGCTGCGAGAACCCGTTCTTTTCTTTTTAAAAAATTATATTATTCCGTCTTCTGAGGCCTGGGGATGTTGAAGCAGATATTAGCTTCTGAAGTTTCAGCTGTCTAATTCTCCGCTACCCACCCCCCGGGCCAAAAAAAAAAAAAAAACTAAGTGATTGATAAATGTCTTACTTATGAATAGGCAACGAGTTCTCTTTAAAGGATAACATAAAATGAATGTTCGAGCCCTACGTGTGCATTTGTTTACATGTATTTGTAGATAAGAAAGTGTCTTACTGGAAGATCCTAATTTGTTCTGATCATATCGAGCTTTCCCTGTAGAAATTTATTGAATAGCTTGCGCAAATGGAACTTTCGGAGCCATCCGCATGATGTTTTTTTGTGTGTTCTTTATAGTTCAGCATAGATAGGGTATATGAAGATTGTGATTGCCATTCAGGAAATATAGTCAATGTCAATTGATAGCGTATTTTGGTGCTGAGTTCCTGCAGTGTGTCTTGCTGATTTACTTGTTTCTTTTCAGGCTACATTAAAGACTTCCAAGTGCACGATCCCCATAGAGTTGGTATGATAACTGTTCAACTGCTGGGCAGGATAAATGATTGTCGGGCCCTGACATATAGGCAAGACATTAGGGCTAAGAGCATTGAGACTTATACAAAAAATAAACTTCCAACGCATCAGGTATGTGTACCTCCCTTTTCCTATCATTTTACTTAGCATCATTGTTCCACTTGCAAGCCACAAGACTTGGACTTGCTAACCGGAGTACTGCAATATTGATTCATCTTTGTTGGAGGAGGCATTCTTTTAAGCTTTGATGTCTTATATTGTTTCCGTATTATGTATCAGCTGCATGACTCTCTAAACATCTCTGTGTGGGTGTCCAATTTTAGAAGTGATATCTTTGCAGTTATCTACTTGATAATTATTAGAATTCTAGCCAATTGTTACTGTGGATATTGGTGCTGCTTTTTGGTTGAGGTGTAATGTCAATAGTATACTGTATGCTTATTTAAGGCCCGTATCTTAGATTAAAACTGTTCTTCATGAACAGGAATGAGTCAATGGGATGGAAATATGTTCTTATAAATTTGCATTGGAAATCTTATTCTGGCTCGTCTTGTCCCCTGTCACCACTGCCCCCCCCCCCACCACCCCAAAAAAAAAAAAATTGCCAAGGTTTACGTGTAACAGTAATTTATAATTTGTTATGCTATCTGTGGATTTTATGTTAAAATCATTGATGTTATAGTCGCTCAAACAGTTGCTGGATTTAATTAACTTCTGTCTATTGTGCAGTGGGGCTATGTTGTGATAAGTACGCCAAACGGACTCATGGACCATGAGGAGGCCAGTCGACAGAATGTGGGTGGCCAAGTACTTGGTTATTTTTACTAAAGAGTTCGATTAATGCAAATTGAAGCTTTCCAGAGAAAAATCTTCACCATCTCCATCTTTTCTTGAGCTAAGGAGCTAAGGCGTAAAATATGCTAAGCTCGCTTTTTGCTGTTTGCTATACCTGAATACTGCATTACGACAGCATGTAAGCAATTATTTTTGGTAGCTCTTGAAGCCTTGTATATGCATGCAGTTCTCAAGGTCCTGCATGTTAATGGGTTGTGGCTTCCCCTTTAATTGTAGTGAAGTTGAATTGATTTTTCAATCAGAATTGTGTGTTTGCACTAGTCGAACATAAGCAAAAAAAATATATGATACTTCTGTACTCAGTTACCTATCTCACACGGAGCCTGATGCTAGCTTACATTCTTTTGCATCAAGTGATAACTGGTTTAGAGTGTGTTGGGATTGTGTTTTCTGTTGAAAATTCTTATCGCCAAAGGTGAATTGTATGCAGGGAAGTTGTGAGGCACCATGTGAAAATAAGGTTTTGGAATACACCCCTAGCGTAATTTTCTGTTAAAGCTTATTTGGCTCGTTTACTATAATAAATGCTTGAAAGATTCAATGTCACAACAAAGTTGCCCATGCTTGTATATTGAATACGAATGATACAACGGGTAGGTTTTGTTTTGAAGGGCGATTAATGTAACAAGGTGTGGGATCAAAGAGTAGTTTGGTTGACGTGAAATGTGGAATTAATTCAGGAGCGGAAGTAAGTAGAGTTTTACACTATTGGTTTGCCATTCTGGTATGAATTTGACCGCTGGGTATGCAGGTTTCATTCTGACATTTTTATTTATTCCTTCTTCTCTATAAGCTAGAATCTCGTTTAGTTTGTTTTTGTAACTCAAATTTTGATTTTTTATGGACCCAATGAGAAGGAAGTTACTAACTACTTGAGAAATCAAACTTTAGATTGCAATTTAATTAATAGGAAGAGCTTAATTATTTTTTAGATAGTCATTCTCTATCACGACCTAAGCAGCAAAAAGAAACCTCAAAAGCACTTCTATTCCTTGTATATGGAAAATATAAGGCACCCCATCACTGTCACTATCTAGACAACAATTCTAAACAATGAATAATTGCAAGATTGGGTAGG
Organism: Rauvolfia tetraphylla; assembly: GCA_030512225.1. Lineage (NCBI taxonomy): Eukaryota > Viridiplantae > Streptophyta > Magnoliopsida > Gentianales > Apocynaceae > Rauvolfia > Rauvolfia tetraphylla. Next base: position 1,460,949 of record JAJQKT010000005.1, read on the forward strand.
ATTTTTTGTTATTATATACTCCTTTTGTTTAGATCAACTACATTTTATTGACTTAAACTCTAAATTTTGGAAGGACCTTTGGTCATAGGTGGGTTATACATTTATTTAAACTAATTCAAGATGTTAGAGATAGGAAGTGGTTAAGTATGAAAATTTACATGTCAAATTAAAAATTAAAAATTTGCCAGAAAATCGAATGCACATTCTCGTCCACAAGCCCAACAAACGTAAAATTGGTGGAGTAAAAGCAAAAAGACCGCAACGAGCACTGTTTTTGGAGTTTGGCCGAAACATTGTGAACGCATTAATGTGCGCCAAGCAAGAGCAAAATGCGTTCTCATGAATGAAGCGCAATAAAGAATGCGCAAATAGGTAGCGCATCATGCCATTTGCGGAGCTCGGCATAACAGGCCAAACACAGGTCAAAAGCCTAAACATGTATGTCCGTAATCTTTTCTCTTTCCTCGCCAGGTTGCCAATTTCGCTAATTCAGTCCCATCTGGACCCTTAACATCCCTCCCCGACTGCAAACTCGATTGCAGTTATCTTTGAAGAATAATAACTTTTCAGATTTCTCTGTGGGAGAGAGAAAAAATCGCAAAATCTTCTGTTCTTTCCCATCTGTCAAAGTCGCATAGCTCCGAAGACAGACTCGCACTTTCCAGATTAGTTGGTAGAGAAACAACTTCTGAGAAGGATAAAGACTGTTGGGTTTTTGAACTGAGGTAAAGGATAATGAGTTTTTCAATCTCGACTAAGGGAGTCTGCTTGTTTGTGCGTTTTCCTGCAACTTTTCTCTCTTAAAGGATATGGTATTCTGTGGTGGAAGAATAACCTTTGAATCTTCGCAATTACATGTAGAAGTGTTTCAATCAACGTAATTTTCTGCTTGCATTTTGAGATTTTGCCGTTTTCATTCAAACTTCAAAGCTTCGCTTTCTGGGTAGGTGTTGAGCATGGCGCCTTCTTTATGAAACTCAAGGAGAATGTATTATAAATTTGTTTATCTTTCTGCTTTCGGCAGTACATGTAGTCTCTTGAATTTGAGCTCGTTGGTGGATTCTAGTTATGCAGGTCATTTCCCATCACGTGAACGAATGCTTCCTGAATCTGGGTTTCCGAGGAATTATGGGGATCTTGATTCTTTTTGTGTATAAAGTATTTAATTTCACCATCAAGATACGAGGCAAGCAAAACAATTGTACTCAGGACGAGAGAATAGACAGGTTAGGAAGAGAGAAAATATATGTAGTACTAACTAATGCAGTGGGTGTGGGATGAGGGGCTTCAACTTAAAATTTTGCCGAAAATGGTTAGTGGCATAAAGAATATCAGTTCATTTATGATGGCAATGATGATTTCACTTGTATAGTGATCTGTTGCGAGAGCGTTTGATTTCTTCCTCAAGAAATTAAATAGTTTTCCATAAAGATCATAATGTTGTAAATAGTGCTTATTGTAGAAAACTTGTTGTGTACCAAACTTAAAACTCTTGACAGTATCAAGGATCTTAAACAATTTGATGGTTCCTGTATTTATATGCTCTATTAGGAGATCTTGTGTCAAAGAAACTTGCTTTCACTAATTTTGAATTAAAATAATTTTCTAGCGGCTAACTTACTAGTGGTGAAAGCTGAGTACCTTGTTCAATATAGTGAGCATCCACTTAATATTAAAACCGAATTTGTGCAACATTCTAAAACACGAATTTGTATCTTTTCTGCTTCTTTCAGCTCTCCTCAGAATTGAGGCTAGTGTTGCAAGCTGATAGCCTCCATCAGAAGTGTCTGCTGACCATGATCTAGATATTGAACTTGATGTTTTAGATTCAAATCATGTTCCCTCTTAAAGAATTTGACCCATCTGTAGGTAGTACATGTGAGTTCTTCAGGGCCTGTAGATACTACAATTTCTTGTCTAGTAACAATGTAACTTAATTGTTTCTTTGCAGAAAGTGAGTATCTCAAACTGTGAGTTAAATTGACATGCTGAATGTTGCTTCCAGCTGGAGGGGTGGGGATGAATTCTGCAATGGATGATATGAACTTAATCCAGCAGGCTCAGAGGCATCACCTTGTAGTAAGGGAGCTTGGAGAAGAGATAGATTTGGAAATAGGGCCTGGGGATGATGACCCCTCATTTACCCATGATCATCTCATTGGTGTAGCACCACGAGACTCTTCAGCTGAAGAACGTGAAGACAATAAAAGGATCATGGATTCTCAGCCCCCTAATGAGGACCAGGATATGTCTAAGATGCAACCAGCAAAAAGGAAAAAGAAGGTCGTTAAAAGATGGAGAGAAGAGTGGGCTGATACTTATAAGTGGGCATACGTTGATGTAAAAGATGGAACAGCAAGAATATTCTGCTCTGTTTGCAGAGAGTATGGTCGAAAGCATAGAAGGAATCCTTATGGGAATGAAGGCAGCAGAAATATGCAGATGAGCGCCTTAGAGGAGCATAATAACAGCTTGCTTCACAAAGAGGCTCTTCGTCTCCAGATGGCCTCAAAGGATAAGATTATTGTTGATAAACCATTATATGTTAAAGGTCAGTTTCTACAATATCTTTCATCATTATTGAATTCTATCCGCATTTCTTCCTTCTTATTCTGTTTGGTATTAATCTAGTTGGAGGAGATTTAGTTTGCATTCTTTTTTCCTTCAGTCGTTAGATGAGTTCAGTTTGATATGCTTCTGGTCCTATTTGACAAGTGAAAGTAGGAGAAATTTTATACCAGAAACAAGTGAAGGTAGAAGAAAATATTCATAATTCTCAAATTTTTTCAATAAATGATGAGCATAATTGTCTGGCCTTTGGGTCTATGGAATCTCATCATGTAAATATTCTAGTTAACCAGGGACTTTTTTAGTTCGCAATCATGTAGATATAGTTTCTTCATGAATATGCTGCAGATGAAGGTATCTGATTGAAATTGCACCTAAAAAATTTGAAGTTCAAAATTGTCAACAGTTATCTTGTAGGTACATATGATTTGGGGTATAGCATGCAACTGAGAAAGATAACTGCAATTATATTTTGATAGTGGGAGCATTATTAAGAGAAAAAAGTAGCTTTTGTAGTCTGCCTTCGCTCTTTAACATTATTGTTATGGTTATGAGGTAACGTGGCATCAATACTAATGTGTATTTCGGATTCTGTTGGTGAAATGTGTAGGTTTAATGATTCAATGGTAAAATGAAAAAATGTCTCTATATCAAACTTCAAGATATGAATTTTATTTGTTGCAATCCATTTTTATTCCTTTAGTTGATGTAAAAACTACAGTATCAGTGAAAATATTGTGAAGAAACTCTCCCATTCTGATCCACTAAGGATCTGTAGCCTCTTCGCTAAGGATAAGCTTTTATTTTATCTTCCTCATCTTCTCAAAAGCATGCATTTAGGTTTGATTAGTGCGGCCTGATTTTACAGCTGATAAGACTACTTCTCTGCATTAATTGTTCTCGCCTTTCTGCTAAGACTTGATTTTGTTGTTTATTGAGCTGACAATCTATACTGCAGAACTTCTTGTTGCTAGAGTTGATAATCTGTCTTCCAGAGACATAGGTGAGTGTAGAAAGGTGCATCTAAGATTATTCCTATTGCTGTCTCTAATTTAACTACAAAATTAGATGCCCTTGTTACACTTGGTTTACATATCTCACTTTGTCGACGACAATCTCGTAAAACTTGTTAAATCCATTTTCTGATTTTTATATACATTCTTTACATTCTCTTTGCCGAATTATTTTCCTCTATTGTCTTTTCTGTAACGGCTGAATTCTGGAAGCAGCTCTCATGTCAAAGACAGCTGGATCAATTGTTGAAGCTGCATTGAAGAGGGATCCTCATGAAGCTGAGTTCTTACAGTCTGTTCAGGAAGTTGTTCATGCTTTAGAGAGGGTAATCTCAAAGAACTCCAGGTAAGCTTGATTAATCATGCCAAAGAGAATTACCATTATAATGAGCCCTATTACCAATCTTGTTAACTGGCTTTGAATTGTTGAAGTTATGTCAACACCATGGAGCGATTGCTAGAACCTGAACGTACAATTATCTTCCGAGTTCCATGGGTTGATGATAGGGGCGAGACTCATGTCAACCGTGGATTTAGAGTTCACTTTAATCAAACTCTGGGTCCATCTAGGGGTGGCCTCCGCTTCCATCCATGTATGAACTTGAGCACTGCAAAGTTTCTTAGTTTTGGACAGGTAATTGTGCTTTTATCTTCTCTTGCTTTAAACTTTTCAATGTTTCTTCACTCTTAGGATGCACAAATTCTAGATCAGACTCATCAGAGCTTTCCAGGCTGTTTGTCTTGTTGTGAAGTTTTTTAAACAATTATTTTAAGATTTCTCATGACATTGATAACTTCTTGGGATGAATACAGTGCTTTTCAGCAGTAGTAAATAAAAATACAAATTCAAAGATCAAAAGCCATGTCCTTTCCAAAAACTTTGTTCTATTTCAAAGTTAATTGGTCTTCTAAAAATCTCTGGTGTTAATACATTACGAATTTTTGGGGTTTGTTCTATTAATGGAAGCTTTAGATGAATTTCATTATTTCTCCCTAACAAGGTGGAATACCGGAAGGCAGTTTTCTGAGTACATTAGGGTTTTGGGTCCTTTCTTGTCCGGAATCTGATTTCTGCTCATAGATTCCTGACAGTTACAAACAATTTCTCTCTCTTTCTCTACAAACATGCATTGTGGGACATGATTTTTCTTTGCTTTTTTCGCACTTAATTGATACTTTGAAGTGATGGGCTCTTTCAACAGTTAAGATGGTGCTGCAATTTCTGCAGTTGTTGTGGTGAGCATAGTTTAATTGCATCATCAGTTTTAGCTTGTTGCAGTTTGGGATAATATACATCTACATTCAAGTTGCCATACTTTGAAGTCAGTATCCATGACATGCTGCAGTTCGAGATACCCTCAATTACTTGACCAATGTGTTTCTATCTCCTCCTCTGCAGACGTTTAAGAATGCCTTGTCTCCGTACAGATTAGGTGGTTCTTCGGGTGGTAGTGATTTTGATCCCAATGGGAAAAGTGATAGTGAGGTACTTTATTTATTACTTACGATGAATTTACTTGTTTCTTTACATTCTCTCTTGTTGCTGAAAATCAACCTTTTAGATAATGAGGTTCTGTCAGAGTTTCATGAACGAGTTGTATCGTTATTTGGGGCCTGATAAGGTAAGTCAAGAAAGTATTCTGCTTTACCACTTCTACGCTTTCTCAACATCTTTCAGACAAACACATTTCCAGGTCCTGCAATTTGATGCTTTTTTCAATCTAGGATCTTCCTTCAGAAGAGATGGGTGTTGGTACGCGTGAGATGGGTTATCTTTATGGACATTATCGACGTCTGGCTGGTCACTCTCAGGTTAGCTTTCTGGTTTTCTGCAACGAAGTGATTTATTATTTACCTTTGGCTTATCCCTTTCCCAATGGCACAGTATTTTGTGATTCAGCAACATCAAATTCATTAACTACAGACCAGTTAAATTTTAAAAATCAAATTTTGTGTTTAACCTAAAACTATGTTTGGATGCGTTATCCAATTCGCTGAATGTTGTTTTGATAGTAACAATTGGCAGTCTGGCATTTGTATTTGGAAATTTCAACTCAATATAAGGACAATAGGTTGGCCTATAGTTGGATATTTAGAATAGAAATTCCTTTCCCCTTTAGGTTTTTCTTACTTTTCTAGTAGGGGCCCACCATTTATTCTTCTCTTGCTTTCACTTTTTCTTTTTTTAAATTTTATTAGATTGCATAGTCAAGCACATTACATAAAGTTTTCTGGTATCTTATACTTGTTTTTGGCATGATTACCATTGTGACCTATACTATCTTTTATAATGTTTCTTTTTGGGTCTATCTATAAGATAGATTCTTGACAGTATGTTAAACTCACTCTCCCTAGGTTTCTAAGATAATTTTGTAAATTGATTCACATTTCAGTTTATTTTTATTTTGTTTTTTCCATCTTCATTTTCGGCCTGATGACCTCTCCTGCTTTTATTCTTATATTATTGGGTGACTTATGTATCATCAAGTTTATGTTTTGGTTTTTTTTGGTTGAGAAATATACTTGGTTAGGTTGCACGATTCTGTTACATGTTCCATTGTCATTATGTTGGCACATGGGAATATACAATTTATTTACCATTTCATTGCTGGTGACTTTTTGGTTCTGCAGAATGTTTCTACTCCTTCACACGCAACTCCTTTATTATTGTCAATCCAACCTTGAAAGTGGTGATGAATGCTGCTTATGTCAAATGATAATTGCTAGATCTGATTAGCTGCTTGAGAAGTTGCATGAAATTTATCACATGGTATATCCGCAATAGGAAATTGTGGTGTTAGTGATGTCCTTTGCTGAAGCTTTCATATGTATGCCTTACCTATGCAGGGAAGTTTTACAGGGCCCAGAGTAAATTGGTCTGGCTCCAGCCTTCGAACTGAAGCTACTGGATATGGATTGGTAAGTAGTTCTCCCTCCAATCCATTTTGTGATGTTGTTTGTTTGCATACAAAGAGAATCCTCCTGACTTTTGTCCTTCATGTATTCAGTTACTTGGTATATGAAGCCATCTGAAATGTATTGCACTCTGCAGGTATTTTTTGCACAGCTTATCCTGGCTGACATGAATAAAGAACTGAAAGGACTAAGGTTCATTGCTTAACTTTCCAAAAGTTCACCTAGTACAATTTAATCAGTTTTGTTACATCTGATGCTTTGTTTTCAGAACCATCTCAGCTGATCTTATTGGGCCATTTCTTACCCTGAAAAGTATAAGAAATAAGGTGGCTCAATTTGAATCAGTAAAATCAGACCAATGATTATGCCTCTTGTAGTCCACTAAGAGCTAAAATATTCCTTCTGCACCGAGAGTTTACTGTTTTATGTTTTCCAAATCTATAATTTACCATTGCTTTTTATTCTTGTTTTATGGTGGAAGTAGGCTGGTTTTGTCTAAAAACCGGGAATTTTAACAGTGAGTATCATGGTTTAGGTGCAGTTTAGGATACCAGTTTCCTAACCTAGAAGTCTCGAAAGTTCTTGTTGTTTAGTCAAATATTCGCATTCATCACCTTACTTAAGATTACAATGGCTCAACCTCAGTTATATACTTCTTTCAACAGAAGTAATTTACTGAGGAGGGAGGAGAGGTAAGTAATGAATTAATAAACATATAATAACGATTGCAGTATTGGCTTGAACAAGAGAGAGGTTTTAATTCCTTTCATATTATGTTATGTCATTTATCAGCTAAAGTGTTTTCGTAAGAACTTTAAAATTATAGTCTACTACAAATTCTTCTCAAGTGAGATGATTTCTTTGATCAACAACTTTTGCTCTTTTCCCTTCTTAAGTCCAGGTGTGTAGTTAGTGGGTCTGGAAAGATTGCTATGCATGTCCTTGAGAAGCTTATAGCTTATGGTGCTCTCCCCATCACAGTTTCAGGTACATTTCAGGTTCCTTGAGAAGCTCATATCTTGTGGCTAGGCATCTCTGTAGCTCTTTTAATTTGCTGCCACTTGTGCTGTCCAACTAGAAGTCTAGAACATCTGATCATTGCAAGCAGATAAAATAAAGTTGGTGGGAAAACATTAATTTGGGATGAAATCTCTATTGGTTTAGGTTTTTTCTGTTCCCTTGCAATTATACCGCATTGTGAATTGTGTACATAAACATGGCCTTTTGTGATGATATCCAACAGATTCTAAGGGTTACTTGGTGGATGAAGATGGATTTGACTTCATGAAGATATCATTTCTGAGAGATATCAAAGCACAACAGAGAAGTTTAAGGTTTGTGTTCATTTGTCATGATTTCATGGTCATAATGTTGATGTTAACTATTTTATCCTGTTTACACAATCTTGTTTAAGTTCTGCAGAGACTACTCAAAAACTTATGCCCGTTCAAAATACTATGATCAATCTAAGCCTTGGAATGAAAGGTGTGATGTTGCATTTCCTTGTGCATCCCAAAATGAAATTGACCAATCTGATGCCATTAATTTGGTGAACTCAGGTTGTCGTGTGGTTATAGAAGGTTGTATACTGTTGCTTAATGTCTTTGATTTCAAACAGAATCATCCTGTTTATCCTGGGGTTTCTACAATCTTCCCTGTTTTCTCTTACCTCTGATGAATGGATTGAAATGTTTCCAGGCTCAAACATGCCCTGTACTCCTGAAGCTGTTGATGTTCTTAGGAAGGCCAATGTTCTAGTGGCTCCATCTATGGCTGCTGGTGTGGGAGGGGTATGACATGTAAATTTTTCTGGTGACACTTGCATGCTTTCTGACTTTATGAAGGCCTATTATGCAGAGCATAGCTTTAATATGTAAATTTACTCTTGCTATAACATCTCATATTTATAAGAAAAGCTAATATTTCATGAATAAGATACAACTTGAGGAAATGGAATGTAAACTTCTATTGAGATTTCTGTTTTAAGTCTCTATTCTGTTCTGCATTCTTAGTTTTTAAGGCCTTGCTGTTGCCCCAGTCCTGAATTTTGTTAGGTTGGAGCAGAGAGGGAAAAGTGAGAATCCAGTGTGCAAATATAGGTTGTGATGCATCAGATCTTGAATATGAAAGGTGAAAGTGGATCTGAGTAGTGGAAGTAATGTCTAGTTTGTTTCTTTGACATGAAAGTTGAGCAAAGTAACAGGTCCTGGCCCCTGCTTGCCATGCTTTCTTATCCTTGAAGGGTAACATAGTTGTAGTTTGTGCTCGCAAAATTTCCTTCTCAAGTTGTTTTTCTGTTCCATTGCTCATGCTTATGAGAAAAATTAACATTTTGTTTTCTTTTCGCATTTGAATGCTTGTGTGCAAGTGGACTAATCTTAGGCAGTTAACTAGATGACTCTTTTTTATCTTTCCTCTAAAATTAGACCAAGTTGAAAATTCAACAGCAACAAAATAAGTTAATAGTGCCATCTGGAAAACTGTAACAAGGTGATATATGTTCATCATATTCTCTTTCAAGAGATGAAAATACCTGTATTATGTTCATGCATAATAGTCTGGTTGCTTGGCTTTCCAAACTTTGTGCATGCCTTATGTATTCTGAAGGCATGTATGCAGGTTGTGGCTGGTGAACTTGAACTGAAAGAGTGTAATTTGAACTGGTCTCCCGAGGAATTTGAATCAAAACTGCAGGTGAAGACTCTGTATCTCTACAGCTTAAGCTTGTATTGGCTTCTCCATATATGCAAATATTCTGATCTTTGTTAGGTCTTCAAAGTAATGGTTTTATTATTGGACTAAATGACAGTATGCTTGAGCTTACTATGATGTGAGCTCTTGAATAAGGTTGACTTAATGGAGGGAAATCAACTATTTGCATAATAACGAATAAGATGGTCTACAATTTTCTTGGGGTTCAATATCAAATCCATGCTGCAAATTGAACTATTGCATGCTCTTTTGACCTAGCCAAATACATCTTTTGGCCTGCCACCCCAAAATTTTAAGATCTTTGGGTACACTTCCTCTAACTGATTTATTTAGCCAACTTATCCTATAATTTCTTTTCTTACATGCCGTAAATGTAAGTTTGAACACTGTCGAAATTATGCGAAGCCTCTCTTATTCCCTATAATAATATATGCTGTTTACTTGTTTAAATTGACTTTTTTTAATCAAATTCCTATTTACTTGTTCCTTGCTTTGTTCCCTGCTTTGGTAGCGACAGTGATCCAGAACTCGTTATATAACTGCATATATTTCAAACTATTGTATTGGCAGGAAGCGATGAAGCAGACATACCAAAGAGTACTAAAAGCATCAAGTGACTTTGGTTATCAGAAGGAGAGTCCCGAGTAAGGCTTTATCATTTGTATGATAACAATTTTAATGGGAATCATGGCTGTGCATCTGCAATACGCTCATTCTGTTCTTCCTTGGTTTTATGTTTGGACTGAAGTAGGTTCCAACTGGTACCTCCATGTCAAAATATAAGGCTTTTTGAGTCTTCTTTATCTTCTCAAAATGTTCAGTTTTTTGCAAATTTTAATGATTATTTTTCTAGATTTACCCTCTTCTTGAAATATAATTCCTAATATTAGTAGAGAATAAATTAAATTTATTAAGAGTAAAATAGGCAGTATACCTCTTATTTTCTGCTACCTTAATCTATGCAAAAAATGTCAAAAGGTCTTATATTTTAAAATAGATGGAGTAGTTTTCTACTGTTGCTGTTCTTGACCTAGTCTAATTATTAATATGCTAATTTCTTTACGCAAGGATTTCCCTCTTTGATTTCCGTGTGCTTGTGGGAATGTACACGAGGAGAGAGATTTGGTGAGGGGGCCTAGTCGAATAGGCCTTAGGTTGTTTCTATCAGCAGCGGGTTACTGGAAATTTCTCTTGTTTTCTTGTTTGGAATTTTCTGGGATTTTGATGTGCTCTTCACCTGTACATTATCTGGTGTTTCACAGTTTTCAATTTTGACATCCTGTCCTCCGCAGGGCTTTGGTCCATGGTGCTGCCATCTCTGCTTTTCTAACAATTGCCAATAGTATGGCGGATCAAGGATGTGTATAAGCCTAGGATCAAACAGTATGTACACTAGTGGAGACTCCTTTCTCACAAGTATCTCAAAACGGGCAGAACTGGCTTATCTCTCGGCGGCTGGCGCAATGCTTCAGCTGTACGTGACATATGTAGAATCCTTGCTACACCAGTCGAGAGAAGAATTGGGAGTAGCCTTGATGACTCTAATGTACCTGTAACAGATGTAACCTTAGTAAGGGTCGAGCAAGGACCGTCTTATGCTAGATAAATAGGCGTGACACAAGTTTTTTTCCCCCCTTTTTGACAAAAATGTTCGTGATTTAGTTAGAAATGGTCTAAAAGACCAGTGTCGGTGTTTATGTAGTAGTTGCAATCGTGTATATTATTTGCTTCTAAGAATCGAAATGAAAGGAAATTATTATTTGATAAGAAAACGGCAACCGATGGATAATTGCCAGCTTGTAAATATTATTTTGTTGCTAGGCGTTTGTTACCGTCTCGTGAAATGAAGAGGTTTTCTCGTCTTTTTTTCCTCCCCGCCCCCCTCCTCCCATTTGAATGGGTTTATTTTATCCTTCCCTTCAGGATTGGGTTAAATAAACCCTGAATTTGCCGTTGGAGGTGGCACATCTACGACTACGAGCAGTAGCGCACTGCAGACTTGATATGGAGTTTCCTAGTCGGATTCCTTCCGGGTAATGGCACTGCCTGTAAAATGAAACTAGTTCTGGGAGCGATGCCTATGGCATTAGACGACAATCCAAATGGAGAGTCCAGTCTAACAGTAGAAATCAACAGGCTAAAATGAGTAAGGAAGTCTAATACATGAAGGTAAACAATAGAAATAGGGTCATATATACACGTAAAAACGCATGCCTAAGCTTTTATTCTCGCAGTGAAATCACCACAAATATACCCGACTTTTCGGCATCGAACCGACAAAGCCAAAGGCTAAAAGGTTCACCGGCAGAACACATCCGTCTTCAGGCAATATATAGGGACTACAGAGGCAGCTGGAAGTGGATTTGAAAACTTCTGCTTTCTTTTTTAGGCCTGGGCTAGAGGGAACGGGGTCTTCAGAAATAACGCATCTAGGGAAAGGAAAAGGCAACGCATCTAGAGGATAATGGGTGCTTCCATTCTTCTGCTCATAGAATTAGGAGGATCCCAACTGTTGGGGTAAGAAGAGAGGGGTGGCGGCCTACAACTGCTGTGCACTTATTTTCCCCCTCCAGAGATTTGGTACTCATTGGGAATAGATCCAATCTCATCTTTTCTCCTTTTATTTGTAATGGTGTGAGACATCTATAAAGAAATACATTTTTTCATAACTGAAAATTTTGTATGAGGAAAATCCATATAGAAGCCACTACCAAACTTTTTTTTTTTTTTTTTGGTTTCGTACAAATTTCATCATCTCTGGATTACTAAATGATAAAAGCATGTGACAGTATCGGCCCAAACCAAGAGTTTTCAATATCCTGGAACAATTAATAACAATTCAACTAACAAGTTGGTGTCCAAGATTGATAACAGGGCATGCAATTTTCAGTTGACACACTACAAATACTGTAACATCAAACATCATACTCCAGTTCTGCTCCTCTCCCCGACTCCTTATTTCTTCTGTTATCTAATAATTGCTAAACAGACAAATCTGTAAGAATGGTAGAGAAAGACCAATAATCTTCCAAAAAGGGATGACCAGCCCAAGGACTCTGCTAGAGAACATTTAAATCCAAGGACTTTTAAGGAATACTCCCTTAACATAAATGAGTTCCAATAATCATACGTCCCTAGAAATGATTTTATCCAAAATCTTTTAAACCCCATACAGTTTGTCTAATTCATGAGCCAACTAGAAAGAGTACAAATAATTCATTCAACATTCTGAACTATGTTCTTCCCTAACACTACAAAAATAACTTCTTAGTGCAGATATATGGCACACGTCTTGACCCTGAGTATCAGCAAGCAAAAGCTAGCAGAAATGTACCAAGATACAAGCAGTACTATCATCAACAGGTTACAGGTACCTTCATTCTAAACATGATATAAACACAGGCACCAAGTAACACAAGTGCAGGTGGTAGAATACTAAAATTAAGAGCATTTGTCATAATCAATCACACTGAAGCTGTAAAAATCTACACACATGTAACGTAGCAGTGCATGAAATCCTCAATCAGAGTCTTGTTGAAATCGCATAGAATAGGTTAGATAACAAATTATTGATTATATTTTCCTCAATGGCTTTACCCACGAGCCTTAAGCTCAGCTAGACGCCTCGAGAGATCATCTTCATCGACCTTCTCTGCACTGTTCTCGGTCGAAATGGCATGCCCAGCAGCCTGTGGCAGGCCCACGGAGACCTCGAGACCATATTCATCAGCCACCTGTTGCATCAAGCCGTTGACTTCACCTTCAGGCGTAGACAGCGACGTGCTTCCGGCCATGGAACTCTCCATAAACTCAGCCTGAACTTCCATATTAACAAACTGCTTTTCAAACTGATCCATGGTCTCCGACATCTTCTGAAGATTCCCAGTGTTGAGGGAGGACTCCAGGGATTTCACGATATTGGACATGGACTTGTTGATTGTGGTCATCTTGGCTTGGGTATCGAGGCGAGCCACAACGGCGTCAAGACGGGAAGCCAGTCGGAGGTAATTCATCTGCTCGTTCCGCTTGCGGATGGCATTCTCAGCATAGATCCGCGCACCGTCCATGTTTCCCTTCTCGATCGCCTTTTTTACCTTCAATTTCTCAGTTTTTTCATCTTTTTCGCACTTTCGAGCTTGGCGTTGGAGGCTCTTCGCTGTAAATTTGAGCTCCATGATTTGGTTCATCAATTTCTCCGTGTTCCCCATCTTTCCAAAAGCAAACAATCTAAGATGCAAATGAAATTGGAGAAATGCAAGCGAATCGAGTTCTGGTTTTTGGATAATCGACGTAGATATTCAAATTAGGGTTCCAACTTTGATCAGAGGTCTTAAACGGGGGTTTTAGATCTGCTTGACCTTGCTTTTATACAAAACTCCGGGTACTCCGTTCCGCGAAAATGTCCGGAAATGGCTTTAAAGCAATGACTGTGTAGAACGTTCTGCTTTTGGCCCAATAGGTTCATAGTATAATGCACTAATCGGAACGGGGGCGTCTCTAATCTCTTCTTCGAAATTTCTTTCGGTTCTTTCCTTTCCTTAGTTCATTTGTGGAAGATGATGAATTCTCTCGTTTGAAACAACATTTGAGTTTCCTAATAAATCTTTGTTTGAGATGAAGTGATTTTCTTCTTCATCGTTATTTTTTTTAAAAAAATAAATTCATATTTTTAAAATTTTATCCTCAATCTATAAATGTACAAATATGTTGAAATAATAATTTATAAAATATTTCATACTTTGATTTTGTTAAACGGGTTAGGAAAAAGTATAAAACAAAGTAAAAGCATACGATCGTGTGTTAGGAGTTAGGACTTGGCACTGGGTACTTGTACATGGAAGAATCAGTTCCATACTTGATTGGTGTATTTGGATGAGGCCATATTCCACACTTGGAATTACGTTAGCATTATTTTTGGATGGAGCTTTCCCGTCATCTCTAATCGAACCGGTTAAGCAGTCCATTCCATTTGGTTCTGGAAAAAAATGGCCCAACCTACCCTCATCCTTTTTTGCTGCCATATTCTAATTAATTATTTAATTTCTGACCTTTTCTTTTAGCCGTGAATGTCCATCTCTCTATGGGGGGAAAAAGTGATGAGTAGGAGACTCCATCTGATAAAGTTTAATACGTGACATAATTTGCAAACGAGGTATCAACTTCACAATTTCGCAAGCTCGTCCTATTCCGTGTACCTTTCCACATTTCTTTTGGTAAATTTACTCAAAACTTGCCAATTGGGGTGAGACAGATAAGAATTTCTCTATAAATTCACACCGAACTGTTAAGGAGTTAATTAAGGGTAATTTACTGTCATCATTTATGGTAATTGGTGTTTCCAGAGAATAGTTTATCTTCCAAGGATTCAAAGATAATTTTAACTGCCCACCCAACCCCACTTCCCTGGCCCGGCGCAGGCAAATAATGAAAATCGCCTTATAAATTTGTGAAATGAAGTTGTTTGGGCTCTGTACTCGCAGATCATCCCTTTATAGATGACAAATGAAAGTCGTGGAAGCAAATTCAAGCCGGCGGGCGGAGGCAGAGAAAATTAGCGAGAAGTCAAAGAACCCATTAAACGCATTACTATTTGCTTCACCGTAACAACAGAGTTCTGCGTGTCGTCCAGTACAAAGTAAGCCTCATTTTTAGGCTTCGAAGTCACCCTCTCTCTCTCTCTCTCTCTCACGCACACACCTAATCTCCAAGCTAATATTGCTTTATATGATTCTTTGCAGACCACATAAAAGAACCCCACAAGAGGATCAAGAACCATCCACAGAACACCTCCTCGGTCCCCCTCCCTGAACTGGAAGAAGGGCGCAGAAAAAAGTAAAATTCGTGTGGTAGGTGAATGATGATCGATGCCTGATTACCCCTGGAGATGAGCTGAAAGAGCAGAGAATCTAAGAAGCTCTAAAGACTTTTCTTACTGAAATGGACTCGATCCTTTGCGACGAGCTTGTTCAAGAAGTCTTCCGCCGCCTGCCGCCGTCATCTTTCGCTGCTGTCTCTTTGGTTTCCAAGAGGTGGCTCCTCCTCTTGCGTTCCTCCACCGTCGCCCTTTCTCTCCGCTTAAGCAATCCTGTTGTTCTTGCCTCTCTGTCCTCCTTTCTCTCCCACCATTCCTTTCTTTCCTCTCTCTCTGTCACCACCGGTACCTCCACCGCGGTCTCCTCCGGTAGCCTCCTCAACTCTATCGCCTTATCGTGCCCCAACCTCCGCCATCTCCGCATCTTGACTGATCCTGTCCCTCTCTTCTCCCTCTTTTCTTTACCTACTTCTTGCCCTCGACTCTATTCACTCTCTATCGCTCTCTCTAGGCCCGTCGCCTTGAACTGGCTTGCGCGGCTCCGCTTTCTCAAAGAACTTTCAATCTTCATCACGGGAAATTCAACAGAATTCCCATCCCATGAATTCAATTTCGTTGGCAATAATCAGCTCCCTGATAATCATCAGGTCCAATTGAGTTTAGAGAGTCTCTGCTTATCGGGATGTCGAGGAGGTGATTATGGCCTTAACTGGTTGTGGAAGAACTGTAACAATCTCAAGATATTGAAGCTGAAGAGCTGTGAAGGAGTGGGGGATAACGCTTCTTTTTCTGCTTTTCTTAAACGATTCAAGGGTCTTGAAGAAGTGGAGTTGAGGACTTGTAGGACAATAATTGATGGAGTTCTAATGAAACTTGCAGAAAATTCCGTTTCTTTAAATTCATTGTTGGTTTATGACGGCGGTAGTAAAGAAGGCTTGCTTCAATTCATTTGTCATAGTAGGTGTCCGTTGCAAAAACTTGATTTAAGGTTACCCCTCGATCTTGACAACGATCATTTGATAGCCATCGCTGAGAATTTCAGGTATTTATCAAGTCTGAGGCTGCAAAGTTGCTGTCTTGTTACTGGGGAAGGGCTAAAGAGACTTGCCAGAGCTATGAATGAGGGGCTTGAGGAATTGGCTCTGATAAATTGCGATGTAATTGAAAGAGAAACCGGGTTGTTGGCCACCTTGGGACAGAGTTTGAAGAGGTTGAGAAAATTGGACTTGTCTTATAATGAAATGCTACTCGATAAAGAGTTCACATCATTGCTGGCGTCGTGTAATAATTTGATTGAGTTGAAGTTGAGAGGTTGTCACAGGTTGACCGGTGCAGCCACGGTTTCGGTGTCTAGGAGTTGCAAGCAGTTGCAGATTCTTGATATAATGTTTTGCAGTCAAATTGGATCAGAGGCTGTTGAATTGTTTCTCAAAAATTCTCTACATTTGAGACAGGTCATAGTTGAACAAACCAAGCTTTCTGCTGCTGCCAGGGTAGTGGTATCAAATAAGTCCATTGAGGTTATTGCCTGATTACTGATTTGTGTACAGAAAATGCAGAAGTATACCAAGTCCCAAAAATAAAACCAGGAAATGTCCAATTGCTTCTTCACGGGCTAATTGTGTATATTTATCCTTCCATTTATCGAGAGCTGTTTCCTGCTGCTCTGTTCACATTTAATTTATCCATAGAAAGAGGCTTAGGTGTTGCAATATTGTGTACTCGGTGGAATGGAATGCAAATAAAATTCTTCATGCAAATTTCTTACATTGTACGTATCAGTATGTTCTTGCCAGTGGCCTTTTACATTCTAATGACACTGATGTTCCTCCGTTCCTTTCTCTGGTTGGCTTTTTCTAGTGTTTTTGGATGCTGCAAAACGGTTCTGTTTATAAGGAGAACGACTTTCTTGTTTGGTATACAAAGAAGATTTTGCTTCGGGCGATTTGCGTTCATGCAAATGGTACTTTGCTCTCTTTTGTTGTGCGCTGCTTTTGGGATCTGAAGTTCGCAAAAGTTTTATCCCAATTCATGCGATGAAGTTGTGTTGCCAGTTAAGGACGAATCTCTGGCACAAATTGCCTTCTGGTTGCAGTTGTACTTTTTTTCTCTCAGTTCTTTGTGCCATTAGATTACCGGTTTCCCTTTCGGGAGATGTGTGCGGATTTGGTACTACTACTCCCTTTGTACCAGAGTCCTCCTTACAGTATTCTTTCGCTTTGCGTGATCTGCCATACTCACATGTGAGAACTGTCGAGGGGAAAGTTACGTCAGAATTTTGTAAGAAAAAGAAGAGGCTCTCTTAAAGAAAGCCCAACTAGATTTTTGATATTCAAGCCCACCCAGTTGATGTTCTGTTGCCCATAGAGAAAAGTTTTGGGTCGATTTATTAAAATTTTGGAATTTTCAGTAGCCGCGAAAGGCCCATTTTTAATTCGTTCAAGAAAAGAATAGTAAATCAAATCAAATACTAGTACAGTAGAAGCATATAATTCCTCTGAATGAAAATAAGTACATGATTCCATGAAGCCAGTTTTCTAAGAGGAAAAAGATAAGTTGCACACACCAAGAATAGGAAGTTCGTGACCCTCAAAATTAAATATTCGTTTTCTTGTATAAAATAAAATTAGATATAAATGGACGTATCTGATTGTGACAAATTAAAGAGTACAATTCAAGTTTTTTTTTTTATTAGATTTTATTTCAAACTCAATGTAAAATTTTTATTTTTTGATCTTATATTCTTTCTTACAAATGATTTACTTTTACAAAACTTAATATAAAATATTTTAGATGAAAATTCTATCTAATTCCATCATAAGCATTTTCAAGAATACGTTAGATTTGTATTTGAGATTTTTATATTAAATTTTATAAAAATAAATTTTTTATGAGATAATAAGTGAAATATAAATACATTGAGTTTCGAACGAGACTCAATCCAAATACACCCAAATGAGGATTAAGTTTAAGGCTATGTTTGATTGGGGTAGGAGGAAGGAATAAATGGGGAGAGAGTAAGTGTAGATGCATTTGAGCTAAAACACCTTTGGTTGGAGTGTTAAAGGATGAGGAAGTAAATGTAGAGGAGGAAGGTTATCTCTATACATTAACAAAACTAACTATTTTTAAAATGAAAAGATTGAGAAGTATTTGATGGTATAAAGACAAACAATCCTAGAATTATTGACAAAAGTCCTCAATACTCTTAGTTAAAAGAATGTGCGACGAGTAATATAGTAAAATTGTTATAATATTTTATTTTTTTCCTCTAATAAAAAAATAAAGTATTTATAATTTATTTTTCTTTTATTTATACCAAACAAGAATAAAAGTAAATGCTTTTAGTGCCACTCCCCCTTTCCCACCTTCCCAAACAAAACAAAGCCTAAGGGAAGAAAAACTATATTCAACCCAAGAAAAAGAAAAATCTAATACTACCGTTGGGAAATTAGCAGGAAAGAAGGCGTCAATACAAAAGCAGCGAGAGTAGCGCATGAGAAAAAATGCGGTGGGCTTTTCGAGGGCATCCATTGTTTTATGGCGCGAAAATGAAATATTTCGCACAGCCCGCCAAAAGTTTTGGAAGGGGGCAGTTCGGGCAGTCCAAAACCTTTTTTGGGTGGTGGCTGCGGCGGCTCAGTGACTGAGGATGCTGAAAATTAAACCGCGTTAAACCTAAAAACTCCTCCGCCTGGGCACTCATTTCATATCTTTGCCTTTGAAATCAAAAAAGCTCAAAAGGAGGGTACAAAAAAATTGTAGCAGTAGTTGTAGTGCTACTATTTTCTTTGGATAGAGAGAGGGAGCGAGAATTTTAAGATTAATGTCATTATTGGGCTTTAGAATCTTCTTCCTAGGATTCCTCCAAATGCCCATGTGTTCATGTCTGATTTTTCCCTTTCCTTCACTGCCCGATTCTTCCCCCCTTTCTATGGTACTACTACAACAACTAAAATCGCATGCATAGGATTCCTCTTCTCCTGTTTATGACCAACATGTTCACTGGGTAGTAGTATTGTATTATTCGTGCATAGCCGAATTTAATGCTATCCCAAAATTTTTAATATAGAAAATATTGAATTTTTTTGTGAAAGAACCTTTTTTTCCCCCTATGTTGAAGCTTTTTTATTCAATGATCATTATGGGAAACATTTAAAGAAAGAGGAAACAAGTGCCTGCCCACTGCCAAGTGCCACCTCATATCGAGTGAGACAATCTGTGTGTGTGTGAAAGCTCTACTCTTTCTTGCAAAGTCCTCTGGAAGAAGAGACTGCTGAAAAATTACAAACTACTCTAATCGGCAGCTAATTGGAAACTGTATGTTGGATTGTCCCATTACAAAAGTGAGCCAACGCGGAAATTTGGTGGAGAACATTCAGAATTGACTTGGTTACTAGAATGCTATCCAGGTTAAGACCAAGGGATCACTACTTTGTAGATTAGAAATTGGTTTTGATTGTCCCCACACGCATATAAATCATGAACTTAGTGTTAGATTTGGCTTAAAAGTCGTAAAATCCGGTGTAGTTAATGGGTGTCAAGTCCTGCGAGGTCTTCTGTTCATGATTCACATTATGCGTGCAATGCCTTTGAATTTGTATGCAGTGTATGACAAAGGTGGGGCTGACTGGAGATGCTTAATTCACCATAACAATTCTATTCATTAAAAAAAAACTTTTATAATTTTTTATTTATAAATTAAGAGTGAAACACTCAATCAGTTATTGAAGAAATTAACTAAAAAACCAACTTTGAAACGTGGTTGAACTCTGCCGTCCTCCTTGTGTTATTGGGCATCACAGGTACAGAGCTAGCAGGCATGGATATCATTGCATGGTGGTCAAGAATAATGAACATAAAGGTAATAGACAGGAATCTTTCATTTGCATACAGTTCTTTAACCTTATCTCTATGTGCAAGGCATAGAGATGAAAGATTTTTCGGCTACAAAGATTCCAAACAAAGCTTGGCGATCTTAAATACAAAAACTAATAGCCAAGACAAGATGGTAAGTATAGGTCTATTATTGGAGAGATACAACTGAGAGAGAGAGAGAGAGAGAAATTTTGGCAGCAATTTATGCTACCCAGAAGGTAACATTTCTTTGTTTCAGATTTTGGCCAAAACCATTATGTAAAAGATTTGAACCTTATCCTCAAGCTGAGTAGAAAATCCGATTAAAAACACCCAAGTCATCCGTCTCCACAGAAATAATTAATCTCAAGATCACTTTTTCTAAGCCAAACAAAGATAAAAAGTTCAAACCTTAAACCTATGGCACATATACAACTTGATTTGTTAAAGTACTGATCCCGAGGTGCTTTTCTTTATTACGGCAAAGGCGCAATTGCATTAGGTGATCAACTTCTCTTTTTCCATCTTTAAACAAGAACCAGAAGCTAGTACTTAAACTGGTCAAAGCACCAAATATCTTGTGCACTAAAATATTTTAGCATGCCACCAGTCTTGTCCCGGAGCAGTACTGCTGATGCTAATCTCCGGAGATGCTTTTGTTACTGAAGTTTAACACAACGTTCTTGTTAATTACTGTATCGTTCTAACAAATGATAGTAATTGTAAGTTCTCGATTAGAAGAAAAGAACTGAAGTGAGGGTATAGCAGAGAGGGAATGAACTTAAAAGTAGCAGACGTTGACGACCCTCGAACCCCACCTAAGGGCTAGGATTCTCATCCGGCACAGTTGCATCATAGATGTAATTTGTCGTTTAACTATCAGTCTGTCAATGAAGCATTACGAGGAACTTGGGGTTGCCAATTGGTTTCAGGTGAGGTGGGACGTAAACTGGGCATAGAAAGACTAAAGTAGAGGCAGTATATTACTGCAGGGCATGACGAAATAGTACTTAGGGCCAAGGAAGGTTAGGAAAGATTCGTCCAACGTCAATCAAATTATTCAATTTGTGAAGCATCTATGTAGCATCCCAGCCATCAAAAAGATATACTTTTGCATTGTTTAGTCTACTTTTGTTGTTTTGCGATCTTAAACACTGCGCACGTGATTATCCATCTTGATTGTGAGATTCTGAAATTGATGACTAGGGGGTTGGGGGCGAGGGGAAGTGGGAGAGGGAGTTGGGGGAACAATTTTTTCTGATTCTTGATTGTGCACTTATTAGATGTTGCTGGCAACCAAAAAATCCGGTCTTTCCCAAGATGGCATCACAAAGCAATTGCACTAGTGTAATTTGCTAAGGAAATACAGGTAACTTTGAATTTACTAAACCTGCAAAATCAAACATATGGTGAAGCAAAGCTGTGTTAAACATATGGTGAAGCAAAGCTGTGTTTTTACTGTCTGACACAACAAATATTTTTGGCATTTTCGACAATTAGCAGCTGAAGCTAAAGCAATTCACCAAAAAAAAAAAAGGAAAAAAGAAAAAAAAACTGAAGCTAAAGCAAGTTAAGAAAGAGAAGCAAAGCAATAGCAGAAAACCTTGCACTAATTTCTCATTAAAATCAAAGAACTAAACTAAACTACACTAGTCATTTCATAGATATGTATTTGTACATTACATTTTCTTCTCGAGGTCAGGCTACCAGATAGCATGAAACCAGGAAGAAAAATGACAAAGAGCAAAAGGCTTAGCCACCCATTTTTAACTCAGTTGGCTCTCTCCACATGACGTACAAAAACTGATTCCAGGTCCGGAGGGTTAAAGAACTCTCTTGCACAGTTAAAATGACAGGTTGAAGTAGGCCGGCGCTTCCTAGGGGCTGGCGGGCACGGCAATCTCTCCGGTATCCTCGATTCTCTTGCCTTAGGAGTTGTTGAAGGGCTTTCATCGTCTCCAAAGTCCTCGTTAGGCTTTGTAGATATCGACTTCAGGGGAGCCCTTATAGCGATTCCGGCAATCACCCATTTTGTGCCGTCTAATTCTTTAACTCCGTCAACTTGATGCTTCTTTGAGAAACCCATATTTGCTGGCGCAGAAGAGAGTTGGTATTCCAAATAAATAAAAGCAGCCAAAGAACAAACGACAGTAGCAGAACAAAGGAAACAGGAAATCTCGAAGAACAAGGTTGTCTTGTGGGGATTAAAGTCTCTATCTTTATGCGGATTAGAGGGGAAACAGGGGAATGCGAAAGAGGTCGGCTTCAAAAGGCGCTACAAATCAAGAAAGCTAGATTTGGAGAAAGCATATGAGGAATAAACGAAAAGGGAGGCCTTTCTTGAATTGGAGATGCTATTCTTCACGGACTCTTCGAGACGCAGAAAAGAAATCAGAGAGATAAAAGAGATTGTGGAAGCGCTGAGCTTTGGATGCTTTGGATGGTTTGAATAAAGAAAGAGAAAGGGATGGCGGCAAAACGAGAGAAGTAGAGTTCGTAGTGTAATTGAGAGAGATAGAGAGGAATAGAGATTTGAGACCAATGGAAGGGAAAGAGTTGAAATCTCCGAATCGTGAAGTAGAATAAGGTTTATATGAGACTACTACTATTAATGATTGGTATGACTGCTTGGAGAAGAACTTTGGGGAGAGAGAGAGAGAGAGAAAGCTGCCCGTCAAAATATCGGGCAGCCAAAACAGATTGGAGATCAAGATTTTGGCGCCAAATTTAGTCATTTGGCAAGCAACGGCTCTTTTTCCCGCCAATGTATTTGGTTTCCCATTTCACCCCTAGCATTTTCCAGTTTTCCGGTAGGCCTCTGTATCTGAATGGTAGGTTGATGTCGTGGTAAGCCCATTAGTGAAGGGCTTGTATCGGCTTCTTTCCCCTGAGATTGCCGAACCAAATATTTTTGGGCCTGCGTGAGCAGCAATTTTCATTTTTGTTTCTATTTCTTTTAGCGGCTTCTGCTATCCCACTAATATGATACACTCTGTTTGCCTATTTTTTAGACACATGGAGAAAAGGAATTTCTCTCCAAAAAAAAAAAAGTAAGGGAATTGACACGTGGAGAAAAGGAATTTCTCTTAAAAAAAAGTGAGATAATTGATTAAGTGGCTTGTATCTCTGGTAAATGGTATTCTAACGAATTCAGTTCCCCATTTTGTTTATGCATCTAACAATTTGAATGATTTATTAAATTTCCTCAAGAAGAGAAAAAGTTCTATTGAGATTTGAATTTATTCTAAATTTTCCTGTTATTCTAAATTTTCCTTTCTTTTGCCTAATTTGTTTCAATTTACATTTAAATTGGAAGATAAATCTTTCTTGGGATTTAGATTTCATTGAATCAAAATAGAATATCGATCTGTTGCCTTCAGACAATAGAATATGTACAGGGCAACACGACAATCCAACCGGAACATGAGGAACTGAATATAGGGAAGGAGGGCATGGGTAATTCCTGAGTTCTCTCGCAAGACGCCTCCCCACCCCCAAGCCCCCAACAAACCCTCTCACCCCGTACCCCAGTCCGGGCCCACCAAATCAATCCCATTCGCCGGTGAATAAGTAGGCTTATGAGAATCAAAGTGTTGTAAGAAGGTGGGGTGATGACAAAATAAGCCAGCCAACCGAGCCAGATGGTGGGTCCAGTGGGCGGCTGAGATCCTAAGACCTAAGCCACCCATTAGAAAGCACAGCTCAACACTCGTACATGAAAACAAAAGACTCGAGCTCGGGCCAAGTAAGCAATTTGACCACATCAATATGTTTCTCACATGGGTAGGCTTTGCAAGGAACAGCGGCCCTGTCTATTAGTGGGCCCAACAAGCCATATGGGCTGCTGATTCCCTCACAGCCACATCATCCAACTTGCCTCGTGCACGCCTGGCAATCTGTGTTTGCATTTTCACCTGGAGAACGCAGTGATTACTCTATTGAATGGGATCTCAACGCAAAAGAGATGATTGGAAAATGATTCAAAATCTAATCAAGAGAATATCTCAAGGAGTTGCAAATTGAGGCACGCAATGTTCCATTCCTGGGAAGAAAATGGAGAAGAAAAAAAGACTCGAGAGAGACGCTTGCGGCTTTCGAATCTTCTAGGAGTCAGAAATGGTGATCCTCCAGATGAGGACACTGCCCAAACCCGCAACCGCGACTCTTCAGGCTGTTAAATCCACTATAAATCATGATTCCGAGGGGATAATCATGTTACGAATGCTTGATCTTGACCCATGCATATGAAAAGAGGATTGAGAGACTGATAAAAGAATGATCAGGAAATCCGAGACAATCAAAATCAAACCGACCAGACCCAAAGTGGCATTGTCGTACTCCGCCGCCCCTCATCTAATTGGCACTGCACCAACGTAAGCTAGAGATTCCCATTTTTCACGCAACATCCAACAGTAACGAGTCCACGGCATGCCCTCGTCACCGTATTCGTGTAAGGGCAGCCCCCCTTTTTCTCGCCGGAATATACATCAAAATTTCCACACGTACCACAATGGCAGCGCTGGCATGGGAATAGCAATTTTTCGCATTTGAAAATGTCAGCCCGACGCCATTGCCACCGTGGATACCATCACCTGCAGCAGTAGCATTCTATCGCCAACTAGGCGTGTCAATGCCCATGATTCATTGATTCTAACCAATGAGCAAATCTCTTTGTAATGTTTCGGTCTCACTATCATTATTGTAATCCTGGAAGAATTAATAATTTTGGACTCTAAAACTACCGCTCGTGCCCCGCAAAGACACATCCCCAACACATACTTATCTCTTTCTCTCTTTTTTTTTTTTTTTTTTTGGAAATAGAAAAATTGATCAAAAGTACGTAAAGTTTAAGTAGTACAAGCACAGGGTACATTTTACCGTACTGCACAATGCTAGAAACATTAGAGGGGAAGCATTTCAGCAGATATTATCTACTACTAAAGCAAATAGCAGAACAACAGTGTCGCCAAATAATTCATTTCTAATATCGAATAAAAGATAATCATAGTAATTTGGGCAAAAGAGAGAGATTTTGAAAATCTGGGAGTTGTAATTTCTAGCACGATGTATCAAACAGCGAAGCAGTGTCCATGTTCATGTGAGGCTGATCATCTAGCACAAGCAGGACCGTTCAATATCTGATCATCATAAAGCAAATAATAATATAGGCTAAAACAAGAGGCATTTTTGTCAGTTTCTGCCTTACTTTTAGCAACTATACAAGGATTACTACAGATATCTAATATTCATACTACGATTTAAAGCCTCTCCAGCTGTAGTCCTGACCATATGGAAGGCAACACAAGAAAGGAATGCAGAAGATCACCTTGAGAGTTATAAGTGCAGTATTTGCTTCTTGTTGCGCTTGCATCCGAGATGGCAACCGAAGATGGTTTAATTTGAAATCAATCTGCATTTGCAGAGGTAAACAATATTAATCATCTGCTCAGTAGCTAGTTTCTATAAATTACTACAATGCACAAGAAGATTTTTCCATCTTGCATACTTGATATGAATTATGTAGTACTTGTGCATATCATATCGCACACTCATGTATAGAAGATTCTAGCAACCAAAAAGTTGAGTTCTATAATAAAAACTTTGAAGACTCAGATGACAATAAGTTAATTGTGTTGATTGGTAATTGTTTTGGAGGTTAATAAAGATGACACTGCTACAATTATCTAGAGCAAGATGAAACTCTTGAATCTAGAAGTCTCTATGTTGTACATAGCCAGGCAATCTTCCTATGTCCACTTTGGAATTGAAAGCATATCAATTTACCCCTTTCACAAGTTAAGAGTCCAGAATAGCAGAATAAACTGTCTAATTTTCTAGCTTTACACAACAAAAATCAAACAGTGGAAGTTACATGTCATGTTTTGTGATTGAGATTCATGACCTCCAAGTTCCAAAACAGGGAAAATTGCATATCATAGTGCACTGACATGTCCAAGATCATCTGATGCGGATGATTACTCATTACTCAATATTTGTTTCAGAAAATAGGGATTATGATAATTCAAAAATTGGTCCCTCAAGCCTCCAATCATATTTCTTGAATCATACCAACATCTAAGCCATTTCTCAATTATTTTCTAGCCACAGTATTCACTGCTTCTCTTTGTAGATTGTGAAACTAACACAAAAGAAACGTATTTCCACCCTCCTTTGTTTTCATAATATACGAATGTTTCATATTTTACTAAATGCAACTTTGACAAGTAAGCCTAGCAATTTCTCCTTATGTTTCCCAACCATAGAGAAAGAATAAATGACATTTCTCAGTATGTGTGGAAGTTTTCTGAGAAAGAAACTGCTGTCTATGAATATAGCAAATTCTAGCACTGTAACGTTGACTGAGAACAAAAACAGAAACTACCAAACGAAAAATGGCTAACAGTTGTAGAACAATATTTGCTAGTAAACGGAACTTCCAGTGCTCCCACATTTGCCCCCATAGACATAATTTCTTATATCTTGTTTATCCAGAATAACCAAAGTGACGTCTACAAGGAAAGATCGGAAAACATTCACCAAACATCTCCTATTCCTTTTATATGGCAATTTTTGGAGTGTTCAACAATGGATTCTTGAACTTTCCATCTTTAGAAGTAAAAAAGAATCGGAGCCTATCATATCGAGGACACCAGATGGTGCTAGTACAAATCTCAAGAACAGCACAAAAGTCTCTGTAACATGATTTGTAGAAACCATCATACGGAGAATATCTGTTTGTACCGGAATCTTTTGTTCACATTCTATTTTGGTCTAGGTTTGTTGGAGATAAACCAAGAATAATAAGAAAGATATTGCATGGTTTATATGTAGCTTCCTACTTTCATATAATAGTATTAAGAAAATATAGAAAAGAGTGAAACCTGTGGTCAAACATGACACTTTTACCTCCAATATTACCTTTCATCTCGTTGTTTTGCGATCACTGTTATCGCAGAACTCAATAAAAATTAGAGAATAAATACTGTCAGATGGATGCGAGAGTAATGCATAAAAAAGATTCATAATTCTGACTAAGAATATTAACATCCAAGGTTTGAAAGTTTCAAGTATCCCTGTAAAAGAACTGACTTCATAAAAATGTTTCACTTCAATATCAATTCCTGACTACATTAAGATATTTTAGCATGGTGCAATTTTGGTTCAGTAAATTGTAGTTAAGAGTCAGTGGGTATTTACAGCAAAGCTTCAGTCTATTATTGAAAAACTGTACTTTAAGAGATGTGCTGAGTTCTTCCCTTATGCTGTAAGTGCATAGCTTCAGTCTCTTAATATATTCAGTATTACGAAATATAACTTTGCATGCAGAGTGTTGAAAAGGAAGATAGAGAATTGCAGGTCGTAGCTTCTGGCAAGGCAGTTGACAAACATTTTCAAGTGGAAGAGAACAAACTAGAGATCCAAACCTCACGAGACAATGAAAACCAATTCTGAAGTTGAAACCACAAAGGAATTTATAGCATGCAATTTGGGACATAGAGATGGTGAGAATATTTTAGAATCACCAGTGCTTTTCGAAGTTGCTGGTGCAGAAAGTAGCAGCTCCTCACAAGTTTATGGAGGCAAAGATGAGACAAATGAGGCCAACCGGGCAAAGTCAAAGACCGATTTAACAGCAGAAGAAGATGTACAGCATCAAGAAGTAGAAATTACAATTGAAGAGGCATTCTTACCAGGCACCCAACAGAATGCTGATGAAGAATCAAGGGATCTGAATAGAGATGAGGCTGGATGCACAGTGCAAGAAGAAACAATTCTAGATTACCAGAAAGCCATTTCAGCACAAACTACAGGAGTACAAGATCTTCCCCCTCAAGTGCCAAAAGAAAATCCTCAAGATGTTGAGATGGCACCACATTATGCTAAGGTGCAGGATGAACCAACAGGGGAAATACAAAATCTGTGTGGCTTTTCCCGAAATGTGTCTTCTGAAACAGAATGTGGCAGTAGCCACAGTGAAGTGACAGGAAAAAATTCTCAAGATGCTGAAATACTGCCACGTGCTGTTATACTGGAGCATGAAACAACAGAGGAAGCAGAAGGTTTGTCCAAACACACAGGAAATGTCTACATGGAAACAGAATGCAGCAAGGAGCATGGTGAAGCAACAAAAGGAAATCCTCAAGATGTTGAAAAACTGCTACACTTCATGAATATGGAAGGTCGAACAACAGAGAGAGTAGAAATTTCATCTGAACTTGCTGAAAATGTCTCCATAGAAATAGAATGTGGGACTGACCACAATGAAGTGATAGGAGCTTCTGAAGATGCTAAAATACAGCCATATTCTGTTATTCTGGAGGTTGCGACAACAGAAGCAGCAGGTTTCTCCGGTCATGCCAAAACTGTCTCGAAAGAGACCGAATGCGGCAGGGATCCTAGTGACATCACAAAAGTAAAAATTCAAGGTGCTGAAATACTTTCCCTTTCTGTTGAAGCAGAGGATGAAAAAATCGAGAAAGCAGGAGGTTCATCCGGTCTTACCAGAAATGTCTCTGTGGAAGCAGGAGGAAGGAGCAACTGCATGGAAGCAACAAAAGAAGAAATTTCTGAAGATGTTGAGATACTGCCAGGTAACTCTTTGATCACCTCAACCGTAAAGGGCACAAGCACGTGGGAGCCTGAACCACGAGAGACAAATCATGAGGTTAAACCAATTGATGATAGTAAAGTAGAGGAAATTTTGGAATTAAAAGTGTCAGACCTTGGCAAGGAGAATGTTAGCATCTCCTCCAGTGTTGACTGTGAAACTGCTTCCCATGCAGAACAGGTGTGTATCTCAGTTGATGCATTAACAGAAGAGATATTATTAAAGGATGTTGGTTCAGGAAAGGTTCAACAGCTTGAAGCACATTCACACGCCATATTTGAGAAGGAAGGCCAGGACAAAGAAGATACTTGCTATATTGAGCCTGCATCAGGCAAAGAAGTTTCACAAATGACCCCAACAATTGCCCAGGAGAACCAAGCTGAATTAGAAAACCCAAACAAGTTCCTGGAAGAAGTTGTTACTGTCAAGAGCACTGAAACCGAAATGGATAAAACCAAAGAGGAGCCAGATTCCAGTTCTAATGATTCCGTGATGAAACAGGAGGAAACTTTACAAAAACAGAGTCAAAAGCGGGTTCTAGCTATTTCAGCAGGGGAAAACAGAGAGGACTAAGTACCTAAAGATTCAACTCAACCAAAAATAGAGGCTGAAGAGTGCACTAGACCTGAAATTTTCAACCCTAAGAAAGATCTGGAAGATCTCTTGCCTCAGACTGAGCCAGGAAAGGAGAAACATAATGGATCCTCGCAACATGCTAGCATGCCTCTTGAGAAAATAGATTCAAGTCATCATTCTGAAAGAGCAACTTCTGCAGAAGAGCAGAGAACAACAGAATGTCCTATAGACGACCTTAGTCAAGGAAAAGAAAGAACAAGTTCTAAAAGTGAAGCAGAGGACAGTCTACAACAGGTGAGAATCTTTTAAGTATATGAAGTTTTATGACTCCCAATTGTTTGTTTAACTTAACAGCAAAATAACAATTGTATATCTTCCACAAATTGAAAAAAGATCTAATATATTGTGTTGATGCTGCAGAACACCACAATAATTAGTGCAAACAAGCATGTAGGCAGTGCAATCTTGAACAACGCTGTACAAAAGGCATTTAAAACAGGCAAATGTCCAGAGAGCACTATTTTAGGCGAGTTGTCTATAGTGGAGCAATCATCCTTGAAACTGACATCAACAACTGAAACAGAAGGTGATAAATATGAAAAGAGTTATGTGATTGACACAGAAGACAAGACGCAAGAGAAAGATGAAGTTCCTTCTGAAAAAGAAGAAAATTTTGCGGCAGAACGTGAGTAATCTAAGAAACCCAATTTTTATTTCCATTCTTTTCTTCCTAAAATGATATGGCAATTTTGATCATATAATACAAGGACATATTTAGTTTTTACCTTGTAATGGACTGGGAATTAGGATCAAACCTGAAAGGAGAAGTAGATTACATCAATGATGATAAAGAAACCAAAGGCAACGGCTCAGAGGAAGCAGTAGCAGAACTAAAAGATCAAATTGTAGTAGAAGAGGTTTGTCTGGATCATCAGAACTCCAATAATTTATTGTTTTATAATCCACATTTGACCTCTTCTTTCTAGCTGACATGACTGAAATCCCACCCTTAATCCAGGTACAAAAGGATACATTAAGCAAGGATGAAGAAAGAGAAACACAGAGAATAGACAAAGAGAGAGCAGTTACAGAAACCTCAGTAGAAATCTTAGCTGCTGAAGAAAACAAATCTAATCACAACATTGAAATAGAGGTAGAATGACTCCCAACAATACTTATCTTGTCACACAAGCTCTTTTAGAAAAAGCTGGCAGTCAAATTATCATTCCCATTCTTTCTACAAACAGGCAGAAGATCCCGAAGCTGGTGATATCCATAATGGCGAACCAGTTTACAGCAATGGTGATGAAGAAATCAAAGGTAGTGACTCAAAGAAAGGAGCAAGAGAACTAAAAGAAGATCAGATTGTAACGGAAGAGGTTTGTTGGATCCTAAGAACTTCAGTTAAACAGGTTTCTTGTTTATGTGCAAGTTTGGGCCATTTTTTTAGTTGATGTATCAAATTCCAATTGGTAATGCAGGCACACAAGGATAGATTCAGCAAAGTTGAAGAACAAGAAACACAAACAATGGATAAAGAGAAGTTAGTTACAGAATACTTGGTTGAATCCCCTGTTGCAGAAGGAAACAAGTTTGATAATGAGGTTTTGGAGTGATCTACTCTCAAGACTATAGCTTCTCTCAGAAAAGATTTTAGATACAAAAGAGTAAAGAATAAGAAAGTTACACTCCCATTAACTCTGCTTTCTTTCTACAAACAGGCAACAAATCCTGAAGCTCATAATGTCCATAAAGGAGAAGCATTTTACAAAAATAATGATGAACAAATCAAAGATAATGATGGAAGGGAAGGAGCACCAGAACAAAAGGAAGATCAGATTGTAGCAGAAGAGGTTTTTATCCTATCATAAGAACTTAAGTTCAATAAGCTTCTTGTTGAAGTTAAAATTTGATCCATTGATGTTAGTTGCGCAAATTGGTAAAGCAGGCACACAAGGATACATGCAGCAAGGATGAAGAAAAAGAAATGCAAATAATAAAGAAAGAGAAGGTTGCTACAGAGTACTTGGCAGAATTGTCAGTAGCGGAAGAAAACAGGTCTGATCATGGGGTTAAAGCAGAGGTAGAGTGAGCAAATCTCAAGCCTGGCTTCTCTTGAAAAAGATAAAGAAAGAAATAAAGCTGCCAGTCTAAATAACTTCCCTATTCTTCCACAAACAGGAAACAAATCCTAAAGTTGATGAGTTCCATAAAGAAGCAGATCAGATCAATGATGATGAAGGAGTCCAAAAAATTGATCCAGAGGAAGTAGCACCGAAGCCACAGGAAGATCAGATTGCAGCTAAAGAGGTTTGTTTGGTCCATCAGAATTTCAGTTCAATAGGATTCTTGTTTATGTTCAAATTTGATCCCTTCATGTTAGTTATCATGATTGAATTGCAGCTGTTAATGCAGGTACACAACGATAAAAGCAACAAGGATGAAAAAGAAAAACAAATAATAGACAAAGAGGAGGTACCTACAGAATACATGGTAGAATCCTCTGTTGAAAACAAGCCTGATAATGAGGTTAAAACAGAGGTAAAGCAACCAACTCAAAGACTACTTGGCTCCCTCCAAAAATATTTTAATCAAAAGTTGGCAGTTCAATTAACTTTCCTCCTTTCTTTCTACAAACAGGCAACAAATCCCGAAGCTGCTGATGCCCACAAAGGAGAAACAGTTTACAGCACTGGTGATGATGAAATCAAAGTTAATGGCTCAGAAGGAGTAGCAGAACTAAAACATGATCGGATTTTAGCAGAAGAGGTTTGTTTAGATCTTTCAAAAACATTCTTTGTTATGTTCAAATTTGATCAGTTCTATTTAGTTGACGTAATTGAACTCCAACTGGTTATGCAGGCAAAGAATGATGCATTCAGAAAGGATAAAGAAACAGAAATAAAAATAATAGACAAAACGGAGGTCGCTACAGAATACTTTATAAGATCCTCAGTGGCAGATGAAAAAAAGTCTGATCATGAGGTTAAGAAAATGGAGGTACAAGATCAAACCCTCACATCTACTTTGCTTATCTCAAAAAGATTAAGACCAGAAAAGAAAGTTGCCTGTCCAAATAACTTCCATGTTCTTCTACAAATAGGTTTTAGAAAGTGAAGCTGATAATGTCCAAAAAGAAGAAGCAAATCACCTCCACAATGATGAAGAAATTGAATGTAGCAATCCAGAAAAAGTAGCACGAGAACCAAAAGAAAATCAGATTGTAGCAGAAGAGGTTTGCTTGGATCAGAAGAACTTGAGTTCAATAAGTCAAGTGTTCATATCAAATCTGATCCCAGCTAGTTAGCTGACATGAACTGTACTCCAACTCCTAATGCAGGTCTACAAGGACACATTCGGTAAGGATGAAGAAGAAGAAGCACACATAAAAGTCAAAGAGAAGGTACTTGCAGAATGCTGTGTAGAATCCTCAGTTGCAGAAAAAGACAAGTCTGATGATGAGGTTAAAACAGAGGTGCATGATCCACTCTAAAGACTAATTAGCTTCACTCAAATATAAAGGAGATATCAGTCCAATAAGTTTTCCTAATCTTTCAAGGAACAGGGAAAAGATTCTGAAGCTGGCGATGCCCTTAAAGGAAAGGCAGTCTACACTGATGAAGAAATAAAAGGCAATGATCCAGATGTAGCAGCAGGACCAAAAGAAGATCACAGTGTACCAGAAAAGGTTTGTTTGGATTGTAAGAAATTCAGTTCCATAAGTATCTTGTTTATGTCAAAATTTGGTCCCAGCTTGTTATTGACATAACTAAATTCCAATGGATGATGCAGGTATATAAGGATACATTCAGCAAGGACGAAGTAAAAGAAACTCAAACGATAGATCAAGAGGAAGTAGTTACAGAATACTTCATAGAATTCTCTGTCGCAGAAGGAAATAAGTCTAATCACGGGGTCCAAAGAGAGGTGGAGTGATTGACCCTCATGACTTAGCTTCTCAAAAAAGTCCTAGTAATGTTCTTATTTTTCTATAAACAGGTAACATATCCTGGAGCCTGTGACATTCATAAAAGTGCTGAAAGTAGAGACATACTGGAAGACAAGAAACCTGACAATGATTTCCAAGAATCTGTTTCAAAAAATATTATCGCAGAGGATAAAATCATGACTCAGATTCTCGGTCAAGAGGTGAACTACACTATTAAATTATCTTCCAAAAATAAGCAATTATAAGCTTGAATCTTGACTCTCTCTCAAAAGTAATTGAATTCACGGATTATATATGGGTTTGAGGATCTCTGAAGGAGCTTATGGTTCTATCACTCAGAAAATGCAGAAAACAGAAGAAGAATTTGGAGCAAAACATGAATTTGCAACATTTTCTGCAGAAGAAATGAAGAAAGAGGATTATTGCAAGGAGAATCAGAAAGGGGAACTTGAGAGAGAAGTAAGTCATCTATTTTCACTTCCAGATGCATCAAATGCTTCTTTCATTAATGGTGTATGCATTAATTCTTGTCCACATAGCAAGGAAGTAAAAAAGTAGACATGAAAATGGTAAGCTTACAACTATTGAAACTAGAGGGTCACATAAATTTTAGAAAAATAATTTCAATTACTCAGCATAACCAGAAATGCATGTTAAACTAACATCACCTGAATAATGCTTTTCCCAAGCTGAGTTCTCGTTTTGGAAAATTAATGGAACCAGAAAAACAGACAAGTGTCCATATACAAACATTATGTGACCCAACTTGTGCTATAATTTCCATCTCTTAGGTGTCAAATTGAATTTTCTTCATGTACAGACAAAAGATTTGGATATAAAAAGCACAACAGAGAATGATGAAGCCACACTTTCAGCACGGGAGTGCGAAAAGGAGATGGTGAAGCATGAAGGAAATTCAGATGCTGCAGGTACCAAAAGGCTAAGAGAAGGAGTGAAGCATGAAGAAATTCAGATGCTGCAGGTACCAAAAGGCTAAGAGAAGGATTGCCTCTAAAAGAATCTCAAGAACTTGCTGAAAACTCCAGAGCAATGCCTGACATTTCTCAGGAAAGGAATGAGAAAACGTTAGACACCAAAGAATCAATGGAAATAACACCAGTTGAAGGAAGCTTGAAACAAGGGATATGGGATGTCATGGAACCAGAAAAGGAGGTCAGTATTGATATTAGGACATTATGGTTTCTGAATTTGTGCTTCCATCTTCATCTCTTAGCCGTCAATTGAAGTTTCTCTTGGACAGACAAAATATTTGGGGATAGAAGGCACAATACAAAATGATGAGGCCACACATTCTGCACAGGAGGGTGAAAAGGCAATGATCAGGCACGAAGGAAATGCAGATGCTACAGGTAATGATAACTTAGAAGAAGGATTGCCTACAAGAGATTATCCAGAACTCACTGAAAACTCCAGTGCTGTGCCTGAGATTACTGATGAGAGTGAAGAGAAAATGTTAGACACCACAGAGTCAACAGAAGGAAGAC
Source organism: Rauvolfia tetraphylla (assembly GCA_030512225.1). Classification (NCBI taxonomy): domain Eukaryota; kingdom Viridiplantae; phylum Streptophyta; class Magnoliopsida; order Gentianales; family Apocynaceae; genus Rauvolfia; species Rauvolfia tetraphylla. The sequence goes on from JAJQKT010000005.1 coordinate 1,495,465, forward strand.
CGGTTGAAGCAAACTTGAAACAAAAGGAATGGCATGTCATGGAACCAGAAAAAGAGGTCAGTGTCCAGACATTGTCTTCTGAGCTCACCCTCCAATTGCCATCTCTTAGTTTTCAATTTCTTCGTTGGACAGACAAAAGACTTGGACATAGAAGAAACAACACAAACTGATGAGGCCACACATTCTGCACAGGAAGGTGCAGGGGTTACCGTCAAGCATGAAGGAAGTGCAGATGTTACAGGTACCAATGGATTGGCAGAAGGATGTCCTCCAAGAGAATATCTAGAACTAGCTGAAAACTCCAATGCCGTGCATGGGATTACTGAGGAGAGTGAAGAGAAAATGTTAGACACCACAGAGTCAACAGAAGGAAGACCGGTTGAAGGAAGCTTGAAACAACACGAGGGGGATGCCATGGAACCAGAAAATGAGGTCAGTATCCATATACAAACATTAAGTCTTCTGAGCTCACCTTCCAATTTCCATCTCTTAGTTGTCAATTTCTGTGTTCGACAGACAAAAGACTTGGACACGGAAGAAAAAACACAAATCAATGAGGCCACACATTCTGCACAGGAAGGTGCAGGGGTTACCGTCAAGCATGAAGGAAGTGCAGATGTTACAGGTATAAATGGATTGGCAGAAGGATGTCCTCCAAGAGAATATCTAGAACTAGCTGAAAACTCCAGTGCCGTGCATGGGATTACTGAGGAGAGTGAAGAGAAAATGTTAGACACCACAGAGTCAACAGAAGGAAGACCGGTTGAAGGAAGCTTGAAACAACACGAGTGGGATGTCATGGAACCAGGAAAAGAGGTTAGTATGTATACGAACATTATATTTTTTTGAACTTCAACTCCAATTTCCATCTCTTTGTTTTCAATTTCTTCGTTGGACAGACAAAAGACTTGGACATAGAAGAAAAAACACAAGTAAATGAGGCCACACATTCTGCACAGGAAGGTGCGGGGGTTACCGTCCAGCATGAAGGAAGTGCAGATGTTACAGGTACCAATGGATTGGCAGAAGGATGTCCTCCAAGAGAATATCTAGAACTTGCTGAAAGCTCCATTGCAGTGCCTGAGATTACTGAGGTGAGTGAGGAGAAAATGTTAGACACCGCAGAGTCAACAGAAGGAAGACCGGTTGAAGCAAACTCGAAACAAAAGGAATGGGATGTCATGGAACCAGAAAAAGAGGTCAGTGTCCATATAGAAATATTATGTCTTCTGAACTCACCCCCTCCAATTCCGTCTCTTAGTTGTCAATTTCTCCATTCGACAGACAAAAGACTTGGACATAGAAGGCACAACACAGAATGATAACAATGAGGCCACACATTCTGCATGGGAGTGTGAAATGGAGATGGTGAAGCATGAAGCAGATGCCGCAGGTAATGATAGCTTAGCAGAAGAATTGCTTCCAAGAGAATACGAAGAACCTGCTACAAACTCCAGAACAGTGCCTGAGACATCCAAGAAAAGCAAAGAGAAAATGCTGGATGCAATGGAGTCAATAGAAATAAGTTCAGTTGCCAGAAGCTTGAAACAAGAGGAATGGGATGTCACGGAAGTAGAAAAAGAGGTTAGTGAGTACATACAAACATTACGCTTTCCAAGCTTGTGCTCTGATTTCCATCTCTTAGTTCTCCATTAAACAGACAAAAGATTTTGACATAGAAAGCACAATACCGATTGATAAGGCTACAAATGCTGCAATGGAAGGTGAAGTGGAGACTACCAAGCATGAAGGAAATGCAGATGCTACAGGTACCAATAGATTAGCAGAAGAATTGCCTCCAAGAGAAGATCTATTACTTTCTGGAAACTCCAGTGCAGCGCCTGAGATTTCTGAGAAGAGTAAAGAAAAAATTTTAGACACCACCAGGTCAAGAGAAATAAGACCAGTTGAAGGAATCTTGAAACAGGAGGAATGGGATGTAATAGATCCAGAAAATGAGGTCAGTTTCATATACAAAAGATCATTTTTCCAGACTTGTGCTCCAAATTCCATCTGAGTTATCAATTCAAGTTTCCCGTTGGACAGAGAAAAGTTTTGGACATAGAAGGCATAACACAGAACGATAACAGCACACATTCTGCACAGGAGGGCGACAAGGAAACCATCAAGCCTGAAGGAAATGCAGATGCTCAAGGTAACGATAGATCAGCAGAAGGATTTCCTTCAAGATATCAAGAACTTGATGAAAACTTCAGTGAAGTGACTGAGATATCTGAGAGAAGTAACGAGAAAATGTTACACACCACAGAGTCCGGACAAAGAAGATCAATTGAAGGAAGCTTGCAACGAGAGGAATGCGATGTCACAGAACCAGAAGAAGAGGTGAGTGTCCACACACGAACATTATGTTTTCCAAACTTGTCATTCCAATTTCCATATCTTAGTTGTCAACTGAAGTTTTTCCATTGGACAGACAAAAAATGTAGACAGAGAAGGCAAAACACAGAATAATGAGGCCACAAATTCTTCACAGGAGGGTGAAATGGAGCTGCTCAAGCATGAAGGAAATGCAGATGTTGCAGGCAATACAGCATCCACATTTAGATTAGCAGAAGGATTGCCTCCGAAAGAATATACAGAATTTGCTGAAAGCTCTAGTGAAGTGTCAGAGATTTCTGAGAAAAGTAAAGAGAAAATGTCAGACAGCATGGAGTCAAAAATTGTAGCAGCAACAGGAGAGATCAAAGAAGTTAAACTACAGGAAAATATGCAACTTCGCAATAATACTGCAACTCCTGAGAACATGGATCTCGCAGCAACTGAAAGATATGAAAGAGAGGAAAATGACAGGGTTGGCATATTTAAACATCAAGAAGTCTCCAGCTTAGAGCAAAATAAGGAGATGAAGGTTCTAGCAGAAGATGAAAGTGGGTAAGACGATACCAGACGAATACCAGTTCCCCATGCACAAAATGACATTTGCAATACATTGTTGAGAAATGAAGATCATATTACCAGCGCAGGAACACTTACGTGACACATTGCAACAGAATTCTCAAGATCTTACAATTTTCCCACTTAATGAACACAATCTAACAGCTGAAGCCTCCAAGACAATAGATGAGACTCTAGGGAAATTCAAAGGCTCTAGCATCACCACAGAAGCTGTTCTAGCAGCAGAGCCCGCGGAAGATATAGATTTTCAAAAGCCTGAGGTTGGAGATGAGGAGTTTACCAGGGACAACTGCAGAAACTCAAGTGAGAATCTAAGCACAGACAAACAGGGACAAGAGTTGAAAGCAGAAGACCAGGTATACCAAACTGAAGATTCAGAAAATAACCAAACAAGCAGCACTAAGGAAAAGGTAACCAGCTGCTACCTAAAATGCCTCTCAACTGCAAAACTTGAAATTAAGAAATCTATAAGAATTGATAATTCAAGGTGCCTAACTGCAATACAAATAGATGAAGATAGCAACAATGGGAAATTTTATAGTTGAAAGATCTTAATCAGAGGCTACTTTTAGCATCAATTTTACAGTAGTATCTAAAATCAACAACACTGCTTAGCCCAACATGTCTACTTATTAGCTGATTAGCCAGTGGATAAATTCTGGTAGAATATCATGCGATCAAGATAAGCACATTCAATTAATCAATAGGAAGAAACATTTTCAAGTAACCAACTCTTAAATGCATAAGGAAGGTAGAGTATTTAACATGTTCAAAGAATTAGAACAGGTTGGCTTCACTTCCATCTTATGATGCAGGCAATATTGTCCCTCTGAAGCAAATAAGTAGCAATTTAGAAACCAGTGTCTCAACAAGAAATGTGTGTGATGAAACAAGTAATTTGACTGATTTTCGACAAGACACACTACAGACATAACTTTCCTGTTGGACTTTAAACTGAAAAGACTCCAATTAAGAACAAACTATCTGGCTGAACAAGAACATAAAGGTCTCTGGCTATTCTGGTGGACAATGGAACAGGACTCAGATATAGTTCAATCTCATGAAGAGTACCCATCCGTATTTGAATTGATCGCTGAAGAATGTAGTAACAAAAGCAAACCCGAAAATAGAATGGCCAGAGACCAAGAAGGCAGCAGAAGCATTGAGAATGGAAGTACAGATTCCATCAAAGAAGCCATAGAGGGACAAGTATCTCTATATTGCCAGAGTGGAAAAGAAGAACAAGAACTCAACTTGGAGGCAAAAGAACAAACTCATGAAGGACAATACGATGATGACAAAGAGATGAAAGCTTTATCAAGTCAAGACGTGACAAAGGTAGACACAAATACCTCAAGTCTCTTAGAGGTTGAAACTCCTCATTGTTCACCTAATGGATTCATGTGCAATATTGGAAAGGATACTGGACGCTTAAATCTGGAAAAGCAAGAGGATAATGCAGAAAAAGCTAGCACTCCACCTGCTGTAACTTCTGACCGTGAACAGATAAATACCATGCAGAGAACAGAACAAACTCACCTTATAACTGAGACAGTATCAACAGAAGAGGTGAATACCAAAGCAGGAAGGAGTTATGAAGATGAGGAAACGGAACAAAAGGTTGAGGTAAGATTAAATTGTCAGCCTAATAAATTTGAAAGAGAAAAAAAATTGTGCATCCGAGCAACAAGTGTAACCGGAATCTTTCTACAGGAACAAGTACAATTCTCAACAAGGACAAGTGAGATGAAACTATATGAAAAGGATATTCTGGCCAGCAATGGTGAAAATGAAGATAGAACCTTCCACAATAAGGATGAAGATTATAATGATCAACAGTTGAAGCAGGAACCAAGAATAGAAGAACTCCAGGTTGAGAAAGAAGAACTCCTGAATGCAAATGCTTTCTCCATTGTACCAGAGGCAAGAGGACTGAAACATGCAGCAGAAGACAAGGGGCCAAGTGATGAATGCAGAGAAACAAACAAAATGTCAATATCAATGATATCACATCTGACTCCAAAATCCGAAGTCAACGATGTACCTAGAGAAGAAATCTTGCCGAAGGTGGAAGCTAGAGCAAACCAAGATCAATTTAATGATGCATATACTGATACAATGTCGGACCTGGAGATGCAAGGAAAGCCTGCAACAGATATAGAGCTTAAGCTTTCAACTGCAGATGAAAATTTACAGCTACTGCAGCAGGTTCCAGCAGACAAAATTTTCCAGCAAGAAATAGAAATACTGGAACCTACAGAGGCTCCAAAGGCTGTAGAAGGAGCACAAGAAGCAGAATATTTAGAGAGTATGAAAGTTACTGATGACTGTCTAAATAAAGCAGGGAAATCTGGATCAACCAACTTGGCTGAGTGTTCACATTGTGACCTGCAGCAACCCGTGAAAGAACCTCTGCAACAGCAAGATGTAAGAGAAGCACAAGACCAACATCAGAAGCTTCCTGCTTTATATGACATCAATAGTTCAGCCATGGTTATAGATACAACAGATGGCCCTTTTTGTGCCACTAGTGCAAAAGATTCCAGTATCCTTCTGCAAACAGAAAAGCTAGAGGCAGTCTCTTTCTCTGGGTCAGAAAAGTGCAAACCAGAAGAAGCAGACACAAACAAGAGTTCACCTGACAGCAAGAATATCTTGCAACTGCAGCTAAAAGCAGATGAGGAAAACTTCCAGGCTGTAGGAGAGAATCAAGAACCTACAAAAGTAAAGCCAGAAGCGGGCCCACATGAGACAGAAAAAGCAACAAGTGAAGAAGCAACTCTTGGGCCCATGCCAAGGGAAACATCTGCAACTTCACTATCTGACCTTCTCTGGGCATCAAAGAAAGAGATTTCATCATTGGCTAATGATTTTACAGCAGAAATTGAGCCACATATCCAAAAGGAAGGGATGAAGGACGTAAAAACAGAAATGGCTGAATATGAAGAAGCAAAGACTGATGAAGAAGGGGAAGGAGATGAACATAAAAGAACAGAGTCAGCTTATGACAGTCCAGTCACAGTAGAGATCCCAAGCAACATTGATACTAGAGCTGCTCACAAGAAATCTCATCATAACATACTATCGGGGGTTGGATCAAAAGTCAAGCATTCAATTGCAAAGGTGAAAAAAGCCATCACCGGAAAGTTTTCTCATCCAAAGCCACCAACCGAAATAAAATGAAGAGATAAACAATCTCCTCTCTTAAGTTTCAGTTGTGTTCAGCGTGAAGCTTCTTAGTAGTTAAAGTTGTTCAAAGAGTGTTCAGCGAGAAGCTTCTTAGTAGTTAAAGTTGTTCAAAGATTGTAAGATTGTATTAGTTTGCACTCTTGTAGCAATGGAATAGCTTGTATTAGGTAGTCAGTCCTGTGTGGTGTTTACTGTAATGAAATAGTGTATATGCTCATGCAATCATAAGCAAAGATGTTCCTGATATTTTTGACTTCCATATTGCCAGTCTCTAGGGATCATTTAGATCCATTTGTGAGTGATTAATGCAAGTCATAATGAGCTAGGATGAAATCCATGCATGATCAGTCCCTATTTACCCACTAAAAACAACAAAGCATTTATCCAATATTCATGAACAGGAAACTGAAAATGTCAATCTGCCAAAATCATTAATATTTGAGAATAAGAAACACAAAATAAGTTCATGTAGCTTTCAAACATTAAAATTTGACTGTCCAGATTCTTTTCGTCCTACAGAAGTTGACTGTAAGCAGAGATACTCCATTGTAAACAGAACAGTTGAAATTGGAAGATGCTTCAAAATCTTCCCATTCTCAAGAAATGCAAGAAAGAGCTCCTTCATCTTTGCCACTTTATCTACATCATTGTCCAACTTATCGAATCTAATTTCCCCTAAACGACGCCGCCAGCATTCACCAGAAAGGAACTTGCAACCAAAAGAAGATGAATCCTCACAAGCATTCTGCCTGCACACTAACTGGATCAAACAAACATGCAAAAATCAACCAGCGCAGCAAGAGGAAACCAACATGAGCAGTAGGCCAACACTGAGAGAGGGGAGGTAACACTGAATAAAATGTTGTTATTAATGCTACCACCAATTCCTCATTCCACTTTAGTTTAGTACTCAGACACAGTAAACAGAAGAGCACTCATTATTCCGGACATTTTAGTTGTGAAGATCCAATAACAAGAAAATGAAAGAAAGCACAGGAAATGTCACAAGAAAGCACAGGCAACTACTATTTACTCACAGAAGGCTTTAAAGATTCATTCAGAAAAGTTTTAGTCACCAAGAGTGTCACAGACAATTTACTACTAGGATAAAGGAAAAAAGAAGGGCAGAACTTCGGATGACACTTCGATTTTCAAGATTTTACTAACTACAAATATGTCTTCCCCAAAATCAAATCTATTAAGGGATAGAATGGAAGGCCCTTGTTACCAGATTTACTAACTAAAAAAGTATTCCATTTCCTTAAATAAACTGAATAAAGCGAAGGTTTGGTTCCTTAACCAGAATGGAATATAAAGACATTTTACTATTAATGAAGTTGGATAGGGAGATGTTTTATTTATATTTTAGTGTTTCGATTTCCTATATTGCACAATATTTTTGACTTCCGTAACTCATTGCGCGAGCTAATAATTATGGCAAACATAAACATATGAAAAAAGAAACAAAAAATGTAGAAGCTACGATATGATAGCCAGGATACAGAGTGCTGTACACGTAAAAGAACAAAAGCGGCAGCCTTCTATTTTCCTAAAATTACACACCAATTCGACCAAATTTCGTTCCTTTATTTCTGTTATTAGTTTCCTCGGATGCAGTTTTTGACTCCAAATGACATTAACAGAAAACTGCAAGAAATCCAGGAAACAATGTAAGGATTTTCCGTACTTATCAACAGGATGCAAGGAAAAAGCATGCCAAACCTACATTCTTTGATATCTGAGGAAAATCAATAAGTAGTAACTTGTCTACGTCGAGAATCAACAATTTAGTTGTGAACTAGAAGTGATCAAACAGACTAAAAGGCCTTGTATTTCTGACACTTCCAGAACGTCGTTCTGAATTCTTTTGCTGCATTACAAAATTCTAAACCTGAAGTACATTGATTCTCTTGAATGCACTTCACAATCTTTCTCCGTCTCCCGTTGTACTAGTAATCCAATTTCTTCCAGAGTCTACTTGAATTTTATGAATTGCCCAATCAAAGATCTCTACGTGCGTTGCTATATTCCGTTTGAATAATATCAGGAGCATATTCAATAAGCCGCAGAAGCTAATCTCTGCAATTTCGGGGCCAATTTTCTCTCCAAGAGGATTTTTTACCTTCTGCAAATGCCAAAACAGGCCAGACCAGACAGTTTTTTTTTTCCCCCCTTCTCTCAAAGTGATCGGACGATTTTGGGTAGTTTACCATGTTGGCACTGTCATGTGTTCGTCGGAACAGAGCGCATTGCTTAATGCTTCCCTAGTAGTATTAGCTACCGGCTGCATAATGCATATGGACGCGGTAGCTTTGTAATGATTTTTTGGACTATTTATACTTTAAAAAATTAACTATTTATTTTAAAATTCTCTCCATATGAAGTTCGTCACATTGTGGCTAAACTTACCTATTTTAAAATTTTTAATTATATTTTATAATAACTATAAATTAAAATCATTTAATTATATAAATTATTTTATTACTAATTTTTTTAAAAAAAAATTGAAGACCAAACTTCATGTCAAGTTTCATTGATTGTTAGAAAAATTATATGTCAAATTTTGTCAATACATGATGAAACTCTTGAGTAAAAATAATTAGTGATAACAAATTTTTAAAAAATTATTTTTTATTATATATAACAAACGTATGTCACGCGCAAAGTTTGTAAGTTATTTTGAACCGTTGGTGTTAGGAGTGGGCAAAAATTGAACCGGACCAAAAATCGAACCGAAATCGAACCATTTTTTACATTTCGGTTCGGTTTTTTGTTTATACGGTTCGGCTCGGTTCGGTTTTTAACAATTGCATAATTTTCGATTCGATTTTCGATTGTAGACATCAAACCGAAACGAACCGAAACCGAATAGTAATTTTTTTTCCAATTATAGTGTAGAATAATTATAGTGTTATATATTACTTTTATAATGAGTTGCTTATCCAATTTAACCTTAAACTATTAAACTATTTTTCTAATTATACTATTATATTTTTTGTAGGAAGAAAAAGAAAGAAGATAGTCCTGCTTCTTAAATTTTTTTCCAATATGACATTATATGGACAATGTTAGGATAAACAACTAAATTATTTTATTTTACTAAAAAAATACTAAATTATTTTATTTTACCAAAAAAATACTAAATTATTTTTTCATCATATCAGTAATTTATTATTACTGTATTTAGTATCATTTATTAATCATAATAACTAATTTTTTATTTTTAAATAAAGATTTTATTTTTTAATTTATTCTTTCATGTTCTATTTTTTTTCCGGTTGGAATCGAACCGAACCGAACCGCACCGCTATAATTGAATTCAGTTCGGTTCGATTTCAACAAATAAAACGGTTCAGTTCAGTTCTTATTTTTAAACAGAAAACCGAACCAAAAATAAAATAGTAAAATTAAAACCGAATCGATTGCACACCCTTGGTGTTGTGTAATAGTAACGCTAAGGAGACATGGGCTCTATTTTGGGACGTTGGAGCCGCCCGACTCTCACGTGCTGGATCTTTCATGGGCTTCAACAGTGTAACCGAAACAGATCATGGACGGAACTTGGGGAAGTAGATAATGCGCCCTTTGGCCCATTTGAACAGTGCGTTTTAGGCCGTCGGTTGTTGCCGCATACGATCGTCCTCTTCCAGGCTGCCCTTTTTTGTTATTCTAAGTAACTCATGCCGTCAATTGTTGCCGGGTGCAAATAAACCAAACTGTTCGCGAATTCCCTAGGTTGGTACTGCAAAGGCAGTAGCAACATCACCTCGTAACTAACGGCGAGAGAGGAAGAGAGAAAAAAGGGGAGGGCATCCAATACACATCGTAATGATTTCTTTCAAACTCCAAAAGATATAAAGAAGATAAAATCGCATTTCAGTAAAATTTGAACCAATCAAATTGGCATGCCATAGGTCAATATACAACCCAAATTACATATTTTTCTTTTAACTTCATTCCCCCATAACCGGTAACTGGATTCAGTTCGGTCCCTTGGCTGCGTCAATTTTCCTCTTTCTTTCACGTAAAAGGTCAACATTAGCTTGTTTACGCCCTTGGCCAATCTGTAGATGAGAAACCAATAGTAATAAGTCACATACACCAACATGCAATTCATGTTCATGACAAAAAAAAAGGTAAAAAAAGAAGCATATATGTGCATTTTAATCAACTAACAAACGCATGAAAATTACAGCATTGGCATCTAAAAGTTAGTAATTCATCGTGACACCAGATAACTTGGAGCAACGAATGGGAAGAATAGCCACCACACTTTACCTGCATGGCCTCGTAAAGTTTTCTCTTCTTCCGTGGCATAAGGACCTTTGACATGTTGGCAACATCCTCAGCAATTTGCTGCAAATCAGGGGCTGATGCTTCTACGGTCTCGGTATTCACAGCAGCATTCTCCTTGGTCTCATTCGAGATAGGAGAATAATGTGCACCTTGAAGCTCCAACTTCAATTCATTGTGATATTGCTCTTGAAGAACAGCTATCTGCATTTACACAAATACAAGATCTTAAACATTGAGGGAAATAAGCTAAATTACTATTACTAGCAGGATATATGCATCTTTTGAAGGTATTAATCATATTATATGCATATGAGTACCTTTTTCCTTTTCTCAGCAGCTTCAATTGCTTCTGCTCGATCGATAACACCTTCAAACAGCAAATGTTGAGGATCCGACAAGTCTTCTATACCCATACCAGGCATTGGAAGAACTTCTTTTCTTGCAGTAGCCTGCAGTCGTTTGATCGTCTCAGCATATTCAGGGATGTAGCCTTCTTTCTCATTGTCTACAAATGGTGACAAATGTGGTGGAGGAACCCTGTAAAGACCATTATCTTTAGGATATCTAAACAGTTAAAATTGTTATGAGATGGCCCGGATTTACAATACCATGCCACCTTGAGAAGCAAATGAGACCATGAATCAATGGTGTGTGCTTTTTCCCTCTACGAGGTTATTTTTCTTTTCAAGTTAAAATTATATGCTTCTATAATGACAGGAAAGGCATAAGTCATTTATTACATCAATCATCAAATATACAAACCAAGATAACAGAAAATGAAGCCCAAAACTAGTAAGTGCATAAAGTACAGGTGATATGTATCTTAGAAGCTAGACAATAACTTGAAACATTTACCTCCCAACCATGTAATCCTCTGTAGGCAATATGACGCCTGCATTTATGCAATCATAAACCCATTGTGGCTGTACATATTCTCTAGAGAGGAACCTGCGTCCCTGTGTTGGCCTGTCAACAATCTGCACAAAAGATAACCTCAAACATAAAATAGATCCATAGCCAGAAAGTATAAGGCAAAATCTGTGCTAATCCAAGTAACATAGTCATGGAAAAATCAGGCTGGGATCCAAGATTATTATATGATTGTGCAACATAGACTAAAAGCACTTGAGTATATGACATGGCCTAAATGCACTTAATATGTACAATCTCAAAATTAACACGTAATATTCTTTCATCTATAACTATGTTTTTTAATAGGATTTTTCCTCTCATTCTCCTTCTCTTCAGTTATAAACCGAATGCTAAAGTCTGATTTTTGCAGTCAAAGTCCATATCCCTCCAGAAAATTTTTTAGGCAAGGAATAAACTATCATATCAGCTTATTCCCTAGGCAATGGCAAGAGGGTATCCTAGAATCTGAATAAATGACAGGAAAGATGCCATAACAGGGTGTATTACCAACATCTAATCCTTTAGTCATCATGACAGTTATCGGGGTTTTCATTTTGTTAAATATTTTCTGTTTTCTTCTTGAAGGGGGCGGTGAAGGAGTCTACATTATTTGGTTTTGCTTCCAGAAACAGATATATGCATTTCATATTCTATATACAATGCAAACCTGATAAGTAATGCTCTGGTCAGATTCTCCGAATGGAGCTCCTTCACCCTCCCAAGAAACCACACCTCCAAAAGCAGGGATGACAAAAAGTAAACTCTCTCTCGGAACCTGGCCATTAAGAAACAACAATAATTCTGTTAATAACCAGAATTGACACAGACAACACTATTCAAATCAACTGGTGTTAGTACAAGATAAGAAAAAAACAGCAGTAAATATATAATTAATTAAGATACAGGGCAATGAGAACAAAATGCTACTTTTCCAGCAAAAAATATTGCTGATCAAATTACAGCAAGCATGGTTATTCAATAACAGTGTCTTCCTGATGGGTTTACTGAGTACGAACTTAAAAGATAGTGGCTGCGATTTCCCATGATTATCAAAATACACAATCAATTCTATTAACTCTTTCAAGCAGAGAGCTTATTTACATATATAAAAAAAACCATGCGAGGAGGTGTCAATAGAAAGTATTTAGTAATTTGAACTACATTAGTTGCTAATGCCATTCAGGGGAAAGGGCAATGTCAGAGCATTTGATCAATTAACCGAACTTTATCACATGAACCACCCATGACTTTTCAAAATTTTGGGACCCCTATCTGCCAATGGTTCCCTACCACCCCACTTCTTTCTGATCCAGAGAGCCACATATTAGGAGAAAGTGCTTAAATATGACAGAAAAGATAAATGATCAGCTTGAAAGCAAAGTTTTCACCTCACGACTCAAGAAAAATTTCGTATTCTTGAATAAGTTTTTACATTCCATTGTCACAGAATCATCTTCATCATTCCCTTCAGCATCTTCCATAAGGTGCATCAAAGCACCAGGTTCATTGGAAGGAAGCTGGTGTTGAAGTTGTGCAAGCCTGAGTTCTGATTCTTCAGGCTCTGTATCGCCATTTCTAGCATCATTTTCTCCAGACGCAGGTCTTGAATCCATCTTGGTGGCCCGAGAATTCACATCAAAGTATCTTGACAAAGCATACAGATCTGCATGGAGCTGAGAATGTCAAAAAGTTGTTCACATTTCTCCTATAATTCATAGTTCTGCTTGGAAAGTTGAAAGTCATGTTTTATGAGACTCATTATAAAAAAAAAACCCACTGACCACAAGGAAAACCTTCTGTAGAAAGGAAACAGTGGTGCATACCTGCAGCTAGAGCTTCCAGCCGAGGATCAAGGATTGGTGGATATTTAATGTTTATTGAATGATAAAGCTTGAAATTTACAAATGCTAGGAGAGTCTGCGATCATTTATTTTACAAATAATTCAGATATAGATAAAAACAGGAATCCACAAAGCGAAGAGGTTGATTCACTAATAAAACATCCTAAAATTCCAGAATATGACAAACTAACAAATGCTAACCTCATAAAACTCTAAAAAGGTCAGCATGATGTTGTAGTCAACATCATCAGGCAATACTTGCTGCAGCGCATGAGGAGATAACCAAGTGATCTTTTGGCCCTCAACCTCTGCCTACATAGAGTAATTGCACCCTCAAAGTTATTCAGGCAAAAGAACAAATGTCCAGGAAATACAAAGAGAAGATTCTTCAGCACAAATTGCATTACCTGGTAATATATTCCTTTTACAGATATGAAGGTTTTCCGAAGTTTATGCGTGCGAGAAATATATGCCTGCCATTCATGACTCAACCTGATCTTGCCCCAAGTCTTAAAAATTAGTAAGCACATCGTATAGGATGATATTTCTGTAGGCTACAAACTTTGTATTGCAAGAAAAAAAATTTTGTGAGTGCAAGGAGTAATAACCTTCGACAGTTGTGAATACGGTTTACTTCAATCTTTTCTCTTTCTCTTTCGATGGCAGGCAATGCAGCAAATAGGTGAATCATACTGAGGCAATCATCCAGATCTCCCAAGGCATCAACAAATCTTGGGTACCTGTATAGCACAATTACGATTAAAGTTAAATGCTCTACAAAGTATGCAAAGTTGCATGACTGAAATGAAAAAAATAATTGGCCAACCTCTCACGAATTAGCATATCCAAAGTGTAAGTAGGTTTGCGGCTCAATAGTCGCTCAGCAAGATCACTATTTTTCTTAGAGATAGCTTTCTTCACTTTCTTCTCATATGCCCGCATCTCTCTTAACTTCTCAAGTAGAGGCTCATATTTCAAGAACATGATATCTTTCATGTGATAATACGTCTGGTGACTCCCCTTCACCTTCTTCTTTGGTTCTCGGGGGTATACACCTTTGAGAATGCATAGTTTCCTATACATCAGAAACAAGAGCATTAGAAGGGTAGTTTCTTCTTCAGGGTAAAATAAACATGTTAGCCTAAATGCAGGAAACCTCTTAATGTTCCCAGCACATCATCTTTTCCTAACATTTCCGAACAATTAATCAACTGGCACTCATCGTACTACATTTGACGAACTCTTCTCCAAAGAATTTTACTCTGAAAAAAGTTCACATATAACCATAGCCATTAAAACCGAAACCAACCACCAAGCTTGCGGCATGCATAGAATACCGTCCACCTATTTGTTAATTTAGAAAATTTTTGACGTAATAAGCTTAAAAGATTTCTCACTTTGCCTCTCGCAGCTCTCATATTTTTCCTAATAACAAAAGTTCAGACGGATTGGGGTTTAGACAGCCGCATTATAAACCTAATAGACTTCGATGACCAAAAGAACTAATGCTAGTTAATAGGTCAGATAAAAGTGAGACCTTTCTCAACCAACAAAGACAGAGAGAGACCTGAAAACTGATAAGCTGACTTGGAGGTATTTGACAGCTTGTGATCTTGTCATATATTTTGCAGCGTTCCCTTCTTTTTTCTTTCCCTGAAACCAATTATCAAGCAAAAAACACCGTGAGAATTTGATGGTGAAAGAAGAAAATGAATTACTCTTCTTCCCGCGTAACAAGGTGGCTATTCCAAGAAGCAGTGTAAGGCAGCACTTACCGGAGGTCTGTAATGCTTCGGCATGGTTGCAGGGCAAGTGACGACGATCTCGCAAGCAGAGTGAGAGAGTATTCGGCGGTAGCCACCCAGGAAGTTGAGGTATCGAAGTAGAGGTTAATACAGGTTGTTCTGAGGATCGCGGGCGCTAAAACCCTAATCGGGTCGCTGGGTAAACTGTATGAACAGTATTCTTTTAATTTTGAAGCAACTCTTCCAGGAACTTATTACGCACGCGACTACCACGCGAATATATAGTGCGTTAGAGTTTGGTTGTTTTTAGATTAAAATTTAAATTTAAAAATTTTTATTTTTCTTATTTTTTAAACTTTGATCTTCACCTCATTTTTTTATAAAATTTATTTTTATAATTATTAATTTAATATACTCAAATAAAATTTTAATCTAAATATTTTCTTTTCACCGATAAATAAAAACGCAACATAGAGCGATTCATATTTTGATGCGGAATGGGTCGGTGGATATTCGGGAACCAATGCCGGGTTTGACTACTGCATGAATCTAGGCCTTTACAAGCCCCATTTGAAACGGGCTTAAATGTTCGAGCTGGAGCCCAAATTCATAAATCGAATTTCTGGTGATAGCAAAAGTTTACTTTTCTCCTTTGAAAAGTTCTTTTAACAATTTCAAACTGAATGATCGACTCGTTGGTTGTTCTAAAAAATATATATTTATTTTGAAATTCCAAATCCTAGAACCATCGACCGGAGGATCTGACTCAAGTGGTCACCTCATCTACGAACCTTCACTTGACTTGTTAAGTGGATGATTTACTCATTCCATACTAGAAATAATCGCAAGAAAATCTTTGATAATGCAAATTATTATTTATCAATGATATTATACGATCAAGACAATTGGTTGAATCCTGTGAAATAATTTCATAAAAGTTCATTATATTTTTTTTTATAAATCAAATCAATTTCGATTCTTGAATAATCTACTTCGCTTTTGCTTCTATTGGAACACAAAGTGGAGGTCACAATAGTCAGATATATGCAAAAGTTTTATAGAGCTGAATTAGTCACATCAAATCTTAGAGCCGTTCCAAGCTAAATTGAGGCTTGCAACACTTCATTAACAGTTTGGTTGAGGTCTTGTACCTATTTTTTGCAGCACGTGCAGGACCGATTTCTAGCAGTTAGATTAGATATCGAATCTAATATGACAGTTACGAAAATTTATCAAATTTTTTTAAAAAATAAATATACGGGAGGTTTGATCATACACTTGCTGCTGTACTTCTATTTTTTTTTAAACTCAATCACTTTCCACTAAATAAAAAAAAGGGTTGAAAATATATAATTTTTAATGCAAGAAGATCATACTAGTTTATAGTGTATATATATATATATTTTTGCTAAATTAAAGGAGTTATATTGCTAGTAAAAAGATCATATACAAGGTTGATAGGAAAAAACCTGCGTTATGACCATAAATTTCTAGGGAAATTACTTATGTTTATCACAATTTCCTGCGGGCCATGTCCGCCGGTCGGGATGGGGCGAAGTGTGTTTCATCCCAGACGAGACTTGGCGGGCCTTTGTATATCTGATGAGACGGACTTTTAGTTTCAAGGCCCAAAATGGGTTTGGTGACTGTGCCGATGTTGGCGCTCCCGGCAAAATACCGCCAGTCGCTAGAGAAATGCAAAATGTTTTAAAGTTTTCCCGCCTTATCTGAACTGTACTCGCGCCAAATCAAGTCAAGCAGAATAATGAAAACTCTCATAAACCCTACAAAAAATGTTCCGATTGAGCTCATATTTTCTCTGCCTGCAGAATCGCTGGTGCTTGTAAGATCGAGTAAGAATTTGAAATGGAGAGTTTCAAATCCCATTCCTTTTTCCTTGATATCAAATCAAGGGAGATCAACGGATTCAGAGGTTTTGTTCGCCCTTCACCTTTTCTCCATGTTCACGTTTTTGTCTAATTGAAGCACCCATATAAGCTTTTTCTTCAAATTTCACATGGAATCGTTCCAGTATTTCCATTAATTGTTTCGCTTTTGGTTCTTACAGTAAGAAAACGACCGTATATGGGGAATGATAATACAGGATATACCGAAGTCGGAGCTGTGGCCATTGAGCACGAGGAGGAATCATCACCTCCAATGGCCCTCTCCTTCTGTAAGGTTTGAACGTTGTCTCTAGAGATGCATACATCTTCGTACTAACTTGATTTTCCTACTGTTTTTGCTACAAATCCTTGTTAAATCCGTGGAAATCTCCACCCTGAATTGCAGGCAAATAAAAATTCGCATATTCTTGCTGTTACGGACGAGGCTGGGTACGTTAGCTTGTACAATACACGCCAGAAATTTCAATCTTCATCGACGTATCAAGAAAATACACGTAAACATTTTTCCGCTCGATACTATTCTGTTACACCAAATTTTGTTTTCATTATTCTTCTATTCTTATTTTATGGGCATTTTCGCAGAAAAATCAAGAATGTCGGAGTGGGTTGCACACAACAATGCCGTATTTGACATATGTTGGATCAAGGTGCCTTTTTCTTTTCTCACTGACACATGAGAAAATACACGCGATAAATGTATGTGCATTTAATCGTACTAAAACCTTAATCCAGAAGAAGATTTTGCGTTAGAATCATGCTGTGTTCTATGAAATTCCCAACCCAAATAGCAATTAAAACGAAAGTAGTTCAGTTTTTGGTCTTATTACTGGCAATAAAATAAAGGGTAGTTGGCAGCTTGATGTTCAAATTTACAATTTTTCTACGGTGAAAATATGCCAAGGCCATACATTCATGACGAAGGCAAAGATTTGAAAGTGGCAAGTTAATTACACCTGAAAGTCCTGACGACAATTAATTCAAGTTTAGAAATCTGAAATCAGGCAAGTGGATTCTAGTACCTGCAAAGAGTTTAAATCATCTATGGAGAAGCAGGGCTTAGAAACAGATGTATTCTGGATAGGAGCATTAGCATGAAGATTCTTATTCCAATATAAAGCTTAGTCTTTGTGTTATGATATCAATGTGTAGCGGAAGCACAAAAGAATAGATATTGAGAAAGAAAATAAGGAGAGTAAGAAAAAATAAAGGAGACACAGGATTTTTAAGTGGGAAACCCAATACGGGAGAAAACCCACTGCCTACGGCGAGCCAAAAATATCTACTATAATAATCGGGTAAGTACAAGAGAAAAAGTCTTCAACAACAATTATCAACGAAGACTTATAAGAGAGAAATAAATCTCATAAACTCAATCCTATAATTTGATGATATAGTGAATATATGTGGAGGAAAAATTTCAGCCTTTGGGGAGAGAATTTGGAGAGAATTGGTGTGTTGAACTCAATTAGAAGACCTCCTTTTATAGCCACACAAAGAGGTCTTGCAAAACACAATGATGAAGTCCATTTTACTTTCTCTAATTTGTGGCAAAAATGAGGAAACATGTTGAGCATTTTATGGAGTAAAATATGGAGGAATATAAGGCATAAAATGAGGAAACATGTGGAGTATTTTAGGGAATAAAAGATGGAGGAATATTAGGCATAAAATGAGGAAACATGTTGAGTATTTTAGGGAGTAAAAGATGGAAGAATATTAGGCATAAAAGAGTGAGTTGGTTTCCAAAATTTGGGACACCACTCAACACTTTGAATGCTTTTTAAAGTCTAGAGTGGATCCTACGCGCTTAATCAATTTTCAAGGGGCAGGAAGTGACAAAAAAGAAGAAGATATAATCTATGGCTGAAAAATGGAGGATTAGTTAAAACCTTTGGTATGACCCAGTGTTCCTGCTAGTCTTTTTCTCATCCTTGTTTTAAGTTTCCAGAAATCAGGTTTCAAATGGTAATATCATTCATGACTTGCCTTTATGCAGGAGGACACAAACATATTGACTGCTTCGGGTGATCAAAGTGTAAGTAAATGTAATGAACTAGATTTGATTGATATGGTTGTTTAAGTGCATTGCATTTGGGGATAAGCTGCTTCATGGACTCAATTTTCTTTACCTTCAAAGACTGGCCTTGTTTCTATGTCATTGTATCTGTTTAAGTTTTGAATCAGTACTGATCATAACAAGGTGATAAGCACAAATATGAAATTGTTTTTTGACTGCTCTACTGGAAAACTGCATTTTAGCGTGAAATTGCATGAACAATGTAAATTAAGCAAGAATGTTCATTGAACGGCTCTTCTGAATTTGTTTATCTTCTTTAACTGATAATGTAGCAACATGTATTGACAGATAAAGGTCTGGGATGTACAAGAAAAGAAATGTGTCAGATCTTTGACGGGACACACTGGAAGTGTCAAAGCCATTTCTTCTCATCCTACGAATCAGGGTAGGGTACATGGTTTCATACTTCTGTTTGGACTGGCAGTCTTTGTTTAAGAAGGAAGTGTGATGAAATTTTCTAATCTCTATATCTTGATACTTGATTCTATTCAACAGATATGATTGTGTCTGGATCAAGGGATGGGTCCTTTGCTTTATGGGACTTGAGGAGCTGCAAAAAATTTTGCTTGTCGTAAGATCCATATTTCTTTTAGTAGTTTAGTACATTACAACAATTTTTCTATGAATAGCACACATTTATTTCTGTTTTCAAAGCAAAACAACAGAATGCAAGTAAAAAAATGGTCTTTTTCCCCTGCACAATCCGTTAGAAGGTTAGTCATAAATCTTCTGAAGTTAGGCCTTGTTATTTATCAGTAATCATTCATAGAAAAGAAAAAAAGAAAATAGTTACTGAAGAAAAGAATCCGTTATTGAACAGTTAGATTAGGCACACAATCATAATAACTAATAATAAAAGATTCTACTCTTCTCTTTTCCAGGTCAATTGCCAATGTTCACGAGGCTCACATGTCTTCTCAAGGCAAAAGGGTCAGGCGTGTAAAGGTATATATTCAAATGATGTTACGATTAAAATCAAGCACAATTTTTACAGCTGTTAACATTTAATTATTTCAGTCTGCTTCCATGAGCATCACATCTGTTCTCTACTTAAAAGATGAGGTTTCAATTGCCACTGCTGGGGCAGTTGACAGGTATCTTAAACTTCTCAAGCTCCCAACACTATATTGCTACTGGCTTTGAATTTTCAGATACTAATTTGTGTGAATTCAGTATTATGAAGTTCTGGGATACAAGGAATCTAAAGAAACCAATTATCCAAGCATGCCCATATCCTGATGCTTCTACAGAAAAGGTAAATGTTGACCTGCACCATAATAAATTATCCAATTTGCTGGAGGCTTATTTAATAGCAGCCTAGAATTTTCCTTCAAGGCTTATTTAATGCAAGCTCAAGATCTAGTAATTGTCTTTGGGGAGACATTGACCTATAATGGAATCATTCTTCTTGCACAGGAGAAAAGACTACATGACATATCCAGCTTGTCTCAAGATTTGAATGGGATTTTCATTTTAGCTTCATGCATGGACAGCAGGTATAATCTTGATCTGCTATCTGCATTCTCATGCTGTAGCTTTATAAGAATTTCTCTCCTTGTGGATTATATATCTCACTCTGCATAAAGTATATCTGCCATTAGGTTCAGATTTTCCTCTTTGGTCTTCCTATTCACAGTAACAATATCTGTTTCCTATTGGGAGCAATATTGAAATATCTTACGGTTTCGGTTCTGATGCACTGCCTTTTCAGGATATATCTCTATAATATTCTTTGGCTTGAACGGGGCCCTGTCAAAACTTTCTCTGGATGTCGGATAGACTCATTTTTTGTCAAGGTACGTTTTTTCTACAACAATTTAGTTCTTGTTAATCTGTGGATTGCTTTCCAGATAGTGTGCTTGACATTTCAGATTGACTTATTTGCAGTCTGCACTAAGTCCTGATGGAACTCATATACTTGGTGGTTCAAGTGATGGAAATGCCTACATATGGCAGGTTATTATATCTGTTTCTTATAAGGGCATTTATCTTTGGAATTTCTCTGTTGTTTGTTTAGCTGAGTTTGCATTGTTGAGCAGGTAAAAAAACCAGAATTGGATCCAATTACACTGGAAAGCCACGATGGAGAAGTTACAGCAGTAGATTGGTAACTTCTGAGAGCAACATGTTCTGTGTTTTAGCTTGAGAACTTTCGAGATGGTACTAATCTTCCTGCAACCTCTTCAGGTGTCCTTCTGAGATGGGAAAGATAGCAACTTCCTCAGATGATTTCACGGTAAGTTGACAGTGTCATGGTGGACATGCCACAGACTAAAATTTAAGCATTCTATCAAGTGGTTATTTGTTTATAATGTCATTCGTACTTGCTCCAAAAGCGTCTGAGATGCGTGCATCCTCGAAAACTTTGTTAGGTTCGTTTTTGGAGCGTCCAGAACAGCTGTTACTCTAATATGAGATCTCCTTCATCGATTAGGAGAAGAGTAGTGGCACCTCCAAGTATGGAACGGAAGAAGCTATTTGTAGATCAAGAATTAAGATGTGCTAAAAATAACTCTGACGGCTGTCCTTCAGACGTTGTATGCCGAATTAATTCTCCTGAATCAATCTCTGTCTGCGAAATCAGCACTCCTGAATCCCAAAAGAAAAGATCTTTTTCTACCTATGGAGAAAAAGAGAACTTGGAGAAAACCCCAGAAGCTGCAACTAATAGCCCATCTTCTGTTCTGAATCCTCCATCCTCTTCAAAGAGAAGAACAATCAGGGACTACTTTCTGGCAACTTCTTAAAAGATATAAAAGTATTCCTTAGGATTGTATCTGCTAACAGAACGAAGATTTTGTACAAATGTATAGATCAGCCAACCTATTTTTGTGACAAGAGGCTATAATAATTGAAGCCTTCCGCATCTCACTTGCAAGTGCACTTTCCTTTACTTTGCATATATTGGATGGTATTGGTTCCCGACTCTGATTCTTCACATTGCGCAAGAAATATTGCAAATATGTAGTCAAACTATATATATTATGTCTATCGGGAGGCATTAGGCATTAAGCATGAATCGAAGGGTTTGATCAATATGAAGGTTAAAATTAATCATGCAGTATCTTACTCCACCCCGGCACCTTTAATGAAGTAATTAATCTTCGTTACAGTGTCATGATTCTGAGGAGCAGATGCAAAGGCCGCAATTTGATTCCTGTGGCCATCACCTATAAGGTTTATCTTGAAAGTTAAGGGGCAATAGCCAACAAATCATGAAGCCAATTAGTATTGATTCGATGCGGGGCATATCTTAAGTTCCAGCATCTGTAAAATATTAAGAAAATATAGACGAAGGACCAATAATCGCCCCTCCAATGATTAGAAGCACAGTTCATTTGACTTGCATTATTCCTTTGCATTCTCTAACCTTTCCCCAGTGTCTGATTGCAATCTACTCGCATGTATTTTGATAGCCTTACCCTCAAACCTAAGAAAAGCTTCCAAAAGCATCATATTTAGTATACTTCAGAGGATCTGTTGTATTGCTTTCTATAGCATGTAACGTCTGGTGTAGGAGAATCGATCGATATCTCAAGACTCAAGGTCAGGGAGGGAGGCGTTCTCCTTGACCTTTAATTAATGGCCAAAAGTTCCGAGTCGGAATCAAAAGAATAATAGTAGTTTTTGCTTAGTCGATCTATTTATAAAGAATTGGCTGCTCATAATTGAGTTTGTGGCATTCGCAGGCACGCCCTGATAATTGAGCACAGTGGATTGCAAAAAGTAGATTCATGTACTCAAAGAAGATATAAAGAAAATTATCAGCAGTAATCTCACAATCATGAGAACTGACGCTTGATTTCCATAATCCTTTAGATTCCTCACTTTTTTCATATCTATAATCTCTGCCGAGCTGGGGCAAACTTCCACATGCTGCCATATATAGTCGCTAGCAAATGCATTGTCTTGGAGGGTGTCTAAGCATTTGTTGGCTATTTCAACAGCAGTATATTTTTACGTTAATCATATCTTAAAAGGGACATTATCATTATTAGTAGATTTAATAATTAAAGTTTAATTATTCAACTTTTTATTTACAAATACAATATTATAAAAAAGAAAATTGTAACTCTGAAAAATCTAATTATAAAGCAAGTTCAAAATGGGGAGAGATCACAAATCCTTGTAAGCAAGTCGATCATTACATGCAAGTTGCCGACATGTCGGCGAGGAACAAGAAAGGAACAGTGAAGACAATAGATACTTGTACTGTTTATACTGATTTATTCGCCTTTTCCCTTTTGATGGTAGAGAGATAACCATCCTTTTGATTTGAAGTTCTACTCTGCGGGGTGTGACATTGTTTCCATGCTTACAAAGACTTTGCTTCTGTTCAGATGTTGATAGACAGCTTCAATAATTTAACCAAAACTATTACTCAAAAAAAAAAAGTGCAAAACGTATTATATATTCACGAGTCATGAAGATTTCAGCCAATCATAACTTATAATTATATTCATGGAACATACAAATAATATTAATGTAAAACTAGTGTCTAGTACCAGATTATCAAACTATTACTGCTTAAATTATTAATGATAATATATTTTATAAAAAATTTTTAAAAATAAAAAAGAAGTGTAAGATATATATATATATATATATTGAGGAAATAGGAGAGAGTTTGGGAGCTGAGCTTTCGGTTGCTTCGACATTTGATAAAATGAGGTCAGGTTCACAGTATCGATTCAAAACATTTTTGTTTTTAGTAAAAAATTATGGTGGCCCCTATTTATAATGCATTAGGTCTTTGAATTTCCACACTCCGTTTCTTTCTATGTCCATTTTGGCTAAATGCTCATTGCCTTGCAGTTTTCTCTCTTGCCATCTTTCATCATTACCATATGTCTCTGCTCTCTTTTCTTTTTGATCACTCTCTAGTCTGCTGCTTTTAGGGTTTCCTCTCTGAACTTTCCCATTCAACTACAAGAAGTCACAACTTCCTCGTACACATATTTATACTTCATGAATCCCACGACAAAGCTAGAAATATTCCTTGTTCGTATTGTTTTTGCAAGAGAAGAAAGATACTGAAAAGCTTCTGTCTTCTTTCTTCTGGTAATTGAACCCTATTCGTCTCTCGACTTTCTTGGCATCGATCGAGGCCGAGCAAGGCAAAAATATAAATCAACCCTGAAGAGGTAAGCAGCGAAGGTATTTTCTACTCTACTGATTGATTAGCGTCGTCTCTTTTGAGATTACAGTCCGTTTATACTATATCTACTCTACTGCTGCTGGCCTTCAGTTTGCAGTTTATAGAGAAAAACTTTCGTATTTGCCGGACCACGTACATAGAGTGTGTTGGATGACCACTTACGCAGCATCATAGAGATTTACACATTTGCACCAGCAGCAATATGCTTGATTAAGATAGATATTGCCTTGCTGAACTGCAGCTAGTACTTTCCCTATAAGGAAGAAAAGAATTATGCGAGATTTATGGGACATTATTAATTTGCTATGCTTGCCCATTGCCTGTGTTGTTTTCGGGTGGGAGAATGTCTGCTTGTTAGGGGAGAAAAATGGGCGGTTGAAATTGTAGACCAACAACTAAGATCAAAACAGTGCCTATTTTACGTTGTTGATTACCATCCCTCGACCAAATTAATTCATATAGAGAAGCACAGTAGCTGAACTTGAAAAAATTGCAAAATTGCTGTTAATATATTAATTAATTTTCTGGACTCCGAGTATGCTTTTCCGAAATTGTTTTCTTGATTCATCCTTTGTCCTTGGCATGTTATGCATAAGTACACAGTTCTTTTCTAGGGATAAGGGTTTGTAAGAATGCTGTGACTACATTGAAGAGAGTCAGTGTGGCATTCTCAGGGTTGCTTGGAAGTTATTACAGTTTTTGTTCTCTAGATATATATAACTTTCTCGGTGTGATATTTACACCTCGTACAGCAGGAAACAAATTTAAAAGCACACAGGATCAGAAAAATGAAATAAATGTTAACAACCATTAAAAGAAATATACAAGATCCCTTCAACAAAAATTTGAGTTTTTTCAGTATGGACACTATATATTATCTCAAATTTAGCAATAGGTTTTAACTGATATGTAGTGTTGAGAAAGTCAAACTGAAGCACAGCGCAGTGTCAGAAAACTTGCTATCACAGTTTGCTGACTGGAGGCATAGAAATGCACTTTGCTGCTCCTGCTGCTCATGTTTCATGCTATGAGCATAATGACCCGTATTGATGCCTCGCAGACCCCTTATCTGCTGGAGATTTGTCTTTGATTTAGCTTTGTAGTACGGGTCTTTAATGAACTTTACTTCTCTTCAAACCGGAGCTGTTTGCTGGTATAACCTTAAAATTCAGTTTCTTGAGCATCAACTGATACATCAGTTAATATGTTTGGAGTAGTATTGGCGGTGAAGATGGCTTCTTCAAGCTATTCCAACTCTCCCTGCGCTGCCTGCAAGTTCTTGAGGAGGAAATGCCTGCCAGGTTGCATTTTTGCCCCATATTTTCCTCCAGAAGAACCACAGAAGTTTGCCAATGTGCACAAGATATTTGGTGCAAGCAATGTCAGTAAGCTTCTCAACGAGATCCAACCTCATCAGAGAGAAGATGCAGTAAATTCTCTTGCTTATGAAGCCGAAGCACGATTGAAGGATCCAGTCTATGGTTGTGTGGGCGCAATCTCCATTCTCCAGAGGCAAGTTCTTCGTCTGCAGAAGGAGTTAGATGCCACAAATGCTGATCTAATGAGGTACGCAAGCAATGAAACGCCGCACGCATATCAGGGATCCAGTTCCATGAATCAAATGCTAAATCAACCAAGGACCAGTTCGCAATATGGGAGACTTGGTCAGAACTATGAAATGCCTCCTCCATATATGTCTTCATGGAACAACTGCTTTTCAGGAGATGATCCTGACCAGTGACAAGGCTGGAGTGTTACTACGTAAGTAGAATTACTAGATAATGATTAATCCCTCGTTTAAGCTTATAAATGTAATTAATAACTAGCCGAAGCGGCAGTATGACTTCTACATCCTGCATATATATACTTGGGAGAAGATGCATCTACTGCTAGCTCTATTCTGATAAACCTTGGGAATTAAGAGCATCATATGTATACTCATGAAAGCAATATGGTTATTAGAGGGGTTACTGTTGTAAATTGCCACGCAGGAAACGCATATCGCGTAAGTATTGTAGTCTCTATCTATATCTAATGTCCAAATTTTGAAGAGTCTTTCACAGATGCAAGGCGCTGATTTCTACTAATTACTCTCTGCAAGGATATCTTCATTTAAGTTGATCTAATTAAGCTACTGCTAATCCAAGTCTGCATGCAAATCAATGATTAATTAACACTAATGTAAATGATTGCAACAACTTGTGGAATGCGAAATCAGAAGCAAAAGCCCATTTCACGAATTGTAAATCAGAGCTGGTACTTGTGATCTAATTATTATCTCATCTGCAGTTGAAGGCACAAGACCTCTGAGATTCTTTGGAAGCATGTATATTACTAATTTTGAATCTGTCCCTTTAGAAAGAGGACGTACCATTAATACTTACGGTGTTCAAGGATGAAGTTTTTGCAATTGCAAGCTCGTCCTTGTAATAGTGTTAACATGATCACAACTATAGTCCTTGAGTATATCCATATGTAAACTGACCAGATTTTGGCTTAAACTAATCTTACTTAGTTTCTTATTCTTGTTGATTCTTCTTGGTGACTCGCAAAATGTTGATTATCTAGTTAAAATGTCTAATTAATTCATTTAATAAATGTAATGATATATTTTTAAGTTAGATGTATACAAATAATAAAAAGAATCGTTATTTCAAGATTGCCAAAGGGTGAAAATAGATCCCCAAGCGTGAGAATATGTGTCACTTATGCAGCGTTCATCCCTCCAAACTCCCCCACCCACCACCAAAATCACACCAATAGAAATGTGCAGCATTTGATATTGTAAATGCAATAAAAAAAGGAAAATTCTAAGGAGCACGTATACTATATAATATTGGTATTGGAAAGCCTTCAATCTACGATACCATCTCCGGTCTCCGGTCTCCGGTCAAGAAGAGAAGAGCTAACACGAGTAACATTGTAGAATTGCTGACTTACCAGTTTTGTCTGTGTTCCTCTGATCCTGTGGCTGGCTGTGAAATCTCCTTTCTCGTTTCACCTCATTCTAAGAAAGTCACTGTCTGATAAACAGAAGCCTACGGGAGATGCCTAACTTATAGGTTCTGGAAAAGATTGTTCTCCCATGTGACCCAACGTGAGCCTACAGAACTCTTTTCTTCACGCACTTTTCTCTATTAATATGCCGGTCATGTCCATGCCAATTTTGTTCCTTTGTTTTTTTTTTATAGTATTAGCGTCAATTGATATATGCTCATGGCTATTTAGTTAGGGTAAAAGTTTTTATTTATGAGTTGTAAATAATGGATAATTATTTTTTATTATGTTATAAATAATTATTTGATTATATAAGAATAATTATTTATTTATTAAATTAATAAAGATATTAATAATCTGTTTAATATATATTAAAAATAAATTATGAATATTGTAATTTGACTGATATCACTGTAATATATATCATCAACACATCTTTTAGGCTCATTTTCTTTTCTCTTTTTTTTTTTGTTTCAATTAATTTTTTATTGATGTTTATTTTTGTAGCAGAAGTGTGGCTCTTTCCTTGGAAAACTTTAATTAATTGAACCACAAGGTTATTTTATAAAGATAATTCCATCAAAATATTACAAATTGCCAAAAATGATAACTAATAAAACACTTGTTACCAAATCAAAACCTCGCATTTAATATTCAACAAACCAAATCTAGTAAGATCAGCCTCATATTTGGCATTTCTTGACATATTCGAGTCCAGAGTCTTGTAATAATGCTTCAAGGTGGAACCCTACACGTGGAACTCCTTCACATCCGGCCATCTGTTTGTACAAACCCACAAAAGGTCACCATCATGCTACAACTATCTTGTCTCCCTCTCTACGTAGTATATGTTACCATTACCACTAGTATAGAAACCGGAAACCATAAGACAGCTTTTGCAACTCGGACGCATTACTGGTACTAACATTGATCCCTTGTAAGAAGCCAAAAATAATTTCGGGAAAACCTTAAAAAATTTATGAGTACAAAGCTAGCAATTCTCGCAATTTATTTCTAAAAGCATATAAGTTCATAAATTTATCGTCTATTTCTTATTGAGCAAAAGTCTTCGTCCTATAAGCTGTATTATGGGAAAGAAAAGGTTTACGAATTTGTTAGGGAATGGATAGAAATAGGGAGTATAAGTGAGAAATAAAATTTTTAGAAAAGAAATTGGAGCAGTATTAATTACTCCCATCTTTAAATCGACATCAAAATATGCCGTTTGTCTCTCTTTCTCATGCAAAGCAATGCACGCGCACGCACACGTAAAACAACACAAAAGTTTTTACTAGTACTATCTTGTAGCAGTAGTAAAAGGCCCTCCGCCCCGACATTTCCCTCTTTTAGAGCCTCCGGAGGGCCGCCGAGTCGGCCAATTCAAGAATCGGTCACATCTGTCCCTCTCAGGCTAACCGCCCAAAGCTCCCCCGTCAAGTTCTGCGGGTGACCACGACATGGTCCCCTCCCCAATCTACCACTGATTGATTGATCTGACTCCCAGCTCCCTCCCTTAATCAAAAATGCACTTGCACTGTTGCCCCTCCTCATTTTGAAAATCACTGCTGCAACTAATACTGCAGCGTACGAGGATTCTTCCACTGTTTCTTCTCCTTTCCTTTTTTTCATACTTTTGTTTTCTCTTCGTTGGTGTTTTCCAGTGGCACGTGTCTGCGGGAATTGAGGATGGGGTGGAAAGCCCAGGGAGGGAGACTGTACTGTACACCTTTGCTTTCGGTGAGAAACTGAAACTGCAGACTGTTACAACTATTAGAGAGTGGCCCACTGAATTGAACCTTGCCAAGAGGATAGCCCGATTGGATTTTGCTTTTCTGGATTCAGAGGATACCTGTTGGAGTCTTGGATCCAACTTATCCAATAATCTTTCTCGACGCTCCCTGTAACGGTAATATTTTTAATTATATTATTTAATTCTTAAATTTTATTTTTTTATACAAATTTTTGTAAATTAGTAATATTACAGAGAATACCTCTAAACGCTTTTTCCCATTTTTGGTTTTAATTTTTTCTTAACACTTAACAGTATCCTGGTCGGTCATTTCGGATCGCTAAGTACTGTACCTGGTGACTGGTCCACTCCCGTCTCCAGGCCTGGAGTAGGCAGATAGTAGGCCTATGGTCCAATCCTTGCAGTAAGCAATTTGGACTAATCCAGACACATAGCCCAATCTAGTCGTGCTGCTTTGAGGATTAAATTTCAATTTCATCCCCAAAATATGACTCTGCCTTAATCAAGGACCTTGATTTAAAACGTTCCATAAGAAGTCCCTGAAAATATCAAATTCTTTCCAATTAAGGATCTCAGCTGACTTTTGTGAAGCACTTGAGGTCAAAGTCCCATAGTTCAACACATTGTGGTCAAATCAAATGACCAAACTTGTTTAAGGGTTAACTATATATAATTAAAAAATTAAATTAGGACCACAAATCCTAGTTAGGACCGAAGCCACAAGATGGGCTTGCAAGCATATGTCCTAACTATGAATTCGGGTACTATTATTTCCTTCAAAATAAGATTAGTAGTTGAAGTTGACTGCTTTACATAATGGTCCGATTAATAAAATTGGTTCCAGAATCTTAGTGAGAAAAAATAAAATTCATAGGAAAATAAAAATGTACATGTTGTTTGGCTCAATATGAAAAATACTATAAAAATAAAAAATAATTTGCAAGAAATTTTTTTTTCTTATTTAGTTTGTGAAATTTTACAATGGGAACAGAAAAGTAAATAATATATCAAGATTTTTAAAATGAAAAAATTTCTTTAAAAAATCATCTTAAAAAAATTTTAAATAAATAATAATTTAAATATTTAACAATTAATAACTTCTAATTAGTAGTCAATCCGTATGTTTAGAATATGAAAATAGAATTCTATTTGAGCATGAATGAACGAGCATCTAGTTTTCTAATCTAATTCTTATAGCACTCAAATATTGTTGGAAATCATAAGAAATCCCTGAAAATATCAAATTCTTTCCAATTAAGGACCTCAGCTGACTTCTGTGAAGCACTTGAGGTCGAAGTCCCATAGTTCAACACTTTGTGGCCAAACTAAATGACCCGAACTTGTTTAAGGGTTGATTAGCAAGTTTTCAACTTATTGCCCGTGAAAAAAGAAAAAAAAATTATTATATAAAATTAAAAAATTAAATTATTTTTAACTTCTCTGAACATCTTCTTCCTTATTCTTTCTTTTTAATTTTACTAAAATTAATAAATATTGCATTAAATCGAGTTATATAATACAATTATATAAGAACCAAACCATAAATCTTGAATTTTGAGATAAAAATTTGAATATTTTTTAAAAATTAGTTTTTTGAATTTTTTATCATAAAATAAATAGTCTAATATAATTATTTGTTTAATTATATTATATAGTTTGAAATAATACAATACTTATTAATTTTACTTGTAAAAATAATAAAATAAAAGATATTAAATTGATAGAAATAAGTAAAAAAAAATAAAAAAAATTGATTATATATAATAATACTGAAAAAAATAATCACATTAACTTTTGGTGCAAAGAGTGGAAGAAAGAAGAATCACGCCATAACCCATAAAGCAAGAAGCATAAAGCGTGCAACCTGTGATTCATGCACGGATTTGGAGCCCTTCGCCCGACACGTTGCGCTCGCTACTCCTAATAAATTCCAGGTCGTCCTCACTGCAGAAACTGAGATGCTCTTCTCTGCCACCAGCCATGGCCGATCGCCACCGTTCAGAGCCCAGCAGTTACCAGCATCGTGTTCATCTTCGACGCAGCAATGGTCCTTCCGGGGCTAGTCAAGTCATCGTGTTCGTTGCTCTCCTCCCTCTTGGTATGACTTTCATTGTGCTGGCCAGCATCACCCTTCTTGTCACCTTGATTGGACTTAGTATCACCGCTCCGGTTTTCATGATCTTTAGCCCAGTTCTTGTACCGGCAGCAGGACTGACGGGGCTTGTGGGATTTGGGATGCTTTCTTCGGGTATTTTTGGGCTAAGTGGGCTTACTTCGCTTTCTTGGGTCTTCAATTACATTAGGTCCAGAATAGTCTGCTCTTTGTATGTAACGAAGCTCGCCCAGTTCGGGCTGTAAGGAGCTATAGAAGCTAGCCCATTTCAATTGTTACCAATAACGGCGTTAGATGGTAGACGATTACCGTCTTTGTTTCATCAACCGTTCTCCTTTATTTGATTTTTCCTTTTTTGGTTTAAAGAAAGGTTAGGAAAAATATATTATCTATAGTTAAATATGTGTGCATCGTCAAGTTAAATATCCCAAATTTCCAACGACAGAATGAAGCTGTGGTTACCGGGAAATTATAAGGTCAAAGCTTGTTCAAAAGCAGTAAAATCAACCTTGAAAGTGAAGAACGGCCATCCTATAATGATTTCGGGACAAAGGACAAAATTAAAATAATTAAGGGGAGAAGTGATTTTAATTTTAAAAGAAGAATTGAAAAGGAAAAAAATGTTACAACTCCAATTCAAATATGGCCTCTCAAATTCACAAGATCCATTGACTTCAAAGGAGCAAAACGAATTAACCTATTTTCTTAGTACCTTTAAAGAAATAGGAGGGGTAGGTGTTTGTTTTATAATATATTAGATGAGATTAAATATTATTTGATTTTGAGATTTTTGTTTAAATTATTTATTAAAATAAATATAAATTGTGTAAAATTTAAGTTATTTACTAGAATAAATATAAATTTAAAATTTAAAATTTTATATTAAATTTTAAAATAAAATATTATTAAAAGACACCAAAGTCTTAAGAGTAATTCAGTATAATAAATTGAGATAGTTGTTAGGATTTTTAACATTTTGATTATCACGTAGATCAAAGTGTTAAAACTTATGAAAAATACCCCATGTTTGGGATTCCTTTTTTCAATACCACATATTATAGAAAGGATTGATAAGCACAAAATGATTTTATTGATACAAAATTATTTTTAATATTTTTATAATAAAAAATAAAGAATAAGAAAAAAATTTAACATGGCACCGTGCTTGGTCCCACTCCTTTGTGACCGAAGCGAAGCTTGGGGGCGCCACTCTTGAGAGTTTGGCGGCCAAGCAGCACGCTGCTCCAACAAATTTTCCTTTTTCTATTTATTTTTTTTTAAAAAAATTAATAATGTTTTATTATTTAAATAAATATTTATTTTATTAAGTTGTTAAAATTATTATTTAAAAATTAAATTTTACTTACAATTAAAAATTTAATTAGGATTTTAAAATAAAAAATAAATATTACATAAAGAATCTAAAGATTTATGAAATGTTTGAAGGATAAAAATATTAAATATTATATAAAAATAGTATCGTATTAGCAAAACTGTTATTTATTAAATATCTATGATTATAAAATTACATAACTAATTTATTCCTTTCTATAAAAGTATATCTTCACATTTCTATATCATAAGGTCTGAAATAAAAAATTTCACTATTTTATAAAATAAATATATTCTTTCTAAACTTCTACAATTGCTTTTAAAATATAATGATAATTTAATTAAATTACAACGAGCTATATTCAATAAAGCGAGAGGAATATCTGTAGCGACAAGTAAAGAAGGAGAAAAACATCCCGCTTCAAGTCCGATCGAAGCCCTTACCTTAATCGCAACGCAAAGGTGCACCCTTCCCATTATTTTTAAATTTGTATGCTTAATCATTTATTTTTTAATCAAAGAAAATGCATAATTTGCACTGATTACGCTTGTAGAAAATGTTGTAATTATAAAGATCATAGTAAGCATAAATATATTTTCCTTCAAAAAAAATTTATTCATTAAAAAAAAGTAAACATAAATACGACAAGGAAGGAAGAGAAATCATCAACTGTGTGCCTAAGCCCTCTGTAAACTGCTTGAAATCATGGAATCCAGCCGGACAGACATCCTCAGGGGACAATTTTGTAGACGACGAAAACCAAAAAGCAAAAACTCCCGCGGAAAGAAACAGCAGAGAAATGTGGCGCTGCAATTTGATCTCACCACCTCGTGCCAGACACCGACCTTTGCTACTTGTATCTCATGCAAAGACTTTAACCTGCCCTTTCAACACGTTGCAACTTCGCCCTCTCTTTATAGCTCCCTCGACCCTTCTTATCTTTTCCCGCCTCACTGTCTCTGCTAAGCTTCCAGTCGGTGCCACCGAAAGAAAAGCATCACGATCGTAACCTCTTAATTAGCTATGGCTGATCGAGATCGTCCGCAGCCGCACCAGGTTCAAGTACACCCACAGCACGGCCGCTATGAAGGTGGTGTCAAGAGCCTTCTTCCTCAAAGGGGCCCTACGACCGGTCAAGTGCTGGCGGTTGTTACGCTCCTCCCTGTCGGCGGGACCCTCCTTGCCCTCTCCGGTCTCGTTCTCGTCGGCTCCCTGATCGGCCTTGCCATCACCACTCCCCTGTTCATCATCTTCAGCCCTGTGCTTGTACCTGCGGTGGTCGGAGCTTTCCTTGCCGTAGCTGGCTTCCTATCCTCTGGAGCCTTCGGTTTAACTGGGCTGTCATCGCTGTCTTGGGTTGTGAATTACTTCAGGCAGAAGGCGCCGGAGCAGTTGGACTATGCAAAGAGGCGCATGCAGGATGCAGCAATGCAATTGGGCCAGAAGACCAAGGATGTCGGCCAGACGATCCAGACCAAAGCGCAGGAAGCCGGAAGAGAAGGTCCCAAATAGAAAGAGAAGTGGCTCTGGAAGGATGATCAATGGAGAAGGACTGGGAATAATGTAGCTGTGGTTTCCTAAGTAATGTCTGAATTCGTCTTCGTCATTGTAGCAGGCATCTCTATATATGCCTATTTGCAACTTCATGTTTATGTAATTGTGGTTTTATCGAGTATTTGTATAAGCTTTGTACTGCACTGTGGTGGATTAAGTGTGTGGTATCTTCAATGTATCTGCTGTGCACATACTACCATAAATTCATTACTTTGTGCGATCTGCAACGCAGGCAAATTTTGGAAATTTCAACCCACATAGCCAAGGGAACAGGGAACGCAAAAAGAGCCACAATTAATCACCAAAGATGCCAAACAGTACGCAATCCTCTCAAAAGACCAGAAAAGAGCCACCATTAAACACCAAGGGGCCTGCAACTTCTTGGAAGCCCAATGTTCAACTAAGCTTTTTTTTGTGTTTTTTTTTTTTTGAGGGAAATGTTCCACTAGGCTTATACTGTACTGAAGAATTTGCCAAAATGCTCTCCTGCTTCAAAATATTGAAGTCTTCTGGGCATTTTTTACGCCCGTCTTTTGCAGAATTTAAGATGTCTGATTTTTAAGTAATTTTAAATATTAATTTTTAAAAAATATATCACTTATAATTCTCCCTGATTTTCTCATTCCAAAAGCATTATATCTTAAATGGAGGGAGCATACACACACTTTACTGAAGATATGATAAAAAATGTGCTAACCATGTATTATGGCATGAGATTTGAGAGTTTTCACCGTTAAGATGTTCGCGGAATTATCATCGTTATATTTCAGCTAATAGTGTAAAAAAGAAAAATCAGTTTTCTTGGAGCCTTTTGTTCGATAATTACAGAAGTTTATGTGAAGTAGAAAGCTTATGCCTGGTAAGTTTATTTGTCTAATACTAGGAGAAAGCTTGTCTCCTACCATAAAAGAGAATTTGAAAGGTAAGGTAAAACGTCTCAGACTAGATAATAGCTTAATGCTGTTTAATTGGGAAGAATTTAATGCTGCTACGAAACTTCTTCGCATCTGAAGAGCACAGCAAGAATCAAACATAGAACATAGAACGTAGTTTTGCAGTTCGCTCCTGAACATTGCACAGTTTCAAGTTAAGCAAACGGTTGCTAAAATGGAGAGCTACTATGGAACCCAAACAATGAACCATGTACAAGATATGAAAAGTACGGGAGAATAACAAGAGAGAGAGAATTAAAGACATGAGAAAAGAAGTGTAGATTCATTGAGTAGTTTGTTCCAATGTTACTACTTCAACATGCGGGTTTCCAGGCTCTGGGTTGGCTTTCGAAGGGTTTGGGATCCAAAAGGTGAGAACTGAAGAAGCAGCAACAAACATCACTCTGCGAGGAGCCCATTTCAAGCAGGAGGCAACACCTATGTAACTATCCCAGCAAGCCACCTATCCAGCATAATCAATTAGATCAGAGCAGGATCTCGTAACGCTGCTAACCGTGTTAAATCTTCATTGAAGATACAGAAACTCAAAATACCAAGCAAAGAGGACAGTCCCAAAAACAAGTATCTCCATGTTTCCAATATTTTTGCTTTGTTGGGGGGGAGGGGTGTTGTTGGGGTTTGAGGAGGATATGCAGAGAGAGACTATACACCTTATCTCGTGATTTGATACTCCATGCATGTAGAGTTCCGTCGCCAGAACCTTTCACAAGAAGCAACAACCTCAGCTTTCACGCCCCAAAG
This sequence comes from Rauvolfia tetraphylla, assembly GCA_030512225.1. Lineage (NCBI taxonomy): Eukaryota > Viridiplantae > Streptophyta > Magnoliopsida > Gentianales > Apocynaceae > Rauvolfia > Rauvolfia tetraphylla. Next base: position 1,530,947 of record JAJQKT010000005.1, read on the forward strand.
GAGATCATTAAACGGATATATATAAACTTAACGAAACATGCTTCAGATTTGTGCCACGTGCATAAAAGAATGTCATAAACTAGCAAGATGTTATGCAACAAAAGCATAATTACACTGGAAGTGCATAAGGAATATATCTCAAAACGAAGGGCAGAAAACTAGGGAATCTTTCCCTGAACAGTGAACAATCAAGAAGACATGGTAGAACTGCGAATAGAAGAGGCGACGCAAGGGAAGAACCTCAGGTAACATTCACTATGTATATACACAACACACTGTACAATCAGAAGTCACAAATGGAGACCAATTTGTTTCTTCCAATTTCCACAGTTTGTCTGGAAGAACTCACCGAGCAATTTTGGTAGTATATGATACACTGATTACTGGATTATCTCTACATATTTTAAGGTGTTTTAACATCTTTCAGTTATATAAATTGGTAACTATTACCAGCTGAAGAAGCACCAAAGTAGTAGTCGCAGTCAAGGCATCTCGTAAAACAATAAATTCAAAATTTGATATGCAATGGTACAGAACATGTTTTTTCTTTCTTGCCATAAGAAGGAAGAGAAATAATTCCTACCTGCGAGCACATATTGGCCATCTGGAGTAAATGTAGCCTCTATCGTCGTTTGAGGGGATGGATCCAGACTAAACCCACAACGCTGACATAAAAACGGTTAGCTGGTTTGTAAGAAGAAAGTAAAAAAATTGATGAAGAGAGAGAGAGTATTCAGCAAACAATTCCAACACCCCCACCCAAAAAAAAGAAACAAAAAACCAAAAATGTGTAAAGAAGAAAGAGATTCAACCTTTTCCCCTCCATATGCATCAAGGACATATATGTTGTTACTCGTGGTTGCCAAAAGCATCGATTTGCCATCATTGCTGAATTTAATGTCACAGACCTCAGCTGTATCTCCACCAACAAGAAAAGTATCAAAGGGACCCTGAATACCGGACGGTTGTCGTTAGAACCAAAGCAAGCAAACAGTACATTTTTTACAAGAAAAGCAACTTAAGATTCCGAAAATGTATACCTTGTCATATGATCGTGAATCAAACAATTTGATTGCACCTCCCTCCATTGCCACCGCAAAGACAAGACCTTGTTGGTCATAAGCCACTGTGGGCCTACCCCGCAGGCGTAATATTCCCTGCAAGCTACAAGAATTAATTGTTATTACAGTTGTGTCTGCAGTTCCATGCGACTAGGACTGTCAATTGGGCTCAGTGAGCCAAGCTTTCTCAAGCCCGAGCTCGACTTACTCAGGCACGGGCCGACCCTAGCCCGATTTTTTTTTTTTTTTTCCATTAACTTATTTTATATATATTTTCACTCTACAAAAATTTGTTTAATTTTTTTTAAGATAATTGATGTTATACTTTTAAAAACTTTGTAAACTTGTATTTGAATCTTAAATGTTTGTTAATTAAAAGTAAAAGTTAAAAATCAATTACTTATACTATTATTACATATAAAAATGATAATAATATCTTTTTAATGAGATATAATATTATTATTATTATTATTATATAAAATATATATATGAATAAATATATATGTGTGTGTATATATATATATATATATTATATGTTATGCAGGCCGAGCTGAAATGGGCTGAGCTTATTTCAGCCCGAGCTCGGCCCATACATAATTTGGGCTTCTAAAATTATGTTTGGGCTCATATTTATTCGGGGTCGAACAGGCTGGGTCCATTGACAATCCAACATGCAACACCATGGCAACTTAGGCAATAGTGAAGATTTTAGCCCCCAAATGGGGAAGGAGAAAAGAAAAGAAAAGAAAAAAATAGCTTCCAACATTCTTCTTGAATACCACTATATTGCTCAAATTCAATGCTTGATATATACACAGACACACAAACAAATATGTGTGGATTGTGTGCGTGTGTGTGCTGAAGATAGAGGTATAACATTAAAGGGTTCGAACATTAAATGTGACAAACTCCAATGATAGTATAATCGGTTTTGATATGATGAAGCCAACTAAGTCCAAACTCATTAACCAAACTAAGAATGGTGAACAAAGAGTAATAAAGTTGTCAACTACTTGCCAATCTACAAACCGAAAACACTCTCCAATTGCAAGAGCCTACTGCTAAACTGCATTTGGATGTAAATGAAATTCAATTTATGAATGCCATGAGACCAACCTGACACGCGTTTACACGAAGATCCCAAATCCGAACACTATGGTCAAGAGAACCTGACATGAAGCTGTCATTAACTGGAGACATGCACAAAGAAACAACCCTATGGCCAAGGGAAAAAGCAATTAGAAAACCAAAAAATAAAAAATAGAAAAGGGAAATTCATCCTATTCTCAAGAGTATTAGTGAAAGCAAGTGCAAAAAGGAATTTGTTGTGAGAATTACAAGTTCTCTGGTAAACATAGAAAGAAAACAGAGCCTGAAGAGATTCATGTCATCTAAATGTGTCTTACAGTATCAACTGACTCTACTTCACACATGCAATAGAGAAACAATAATGATACATGAAGAAGAGTCTATCACATCCAAATTGTCACTATCCTCTGATTTCAGCAATGAAACTTAAACCAGAAATCAATACATTACACAGCCAAAAAGTACACTTATTCAATCTAGGAGATGCATTTTCCTAAGGTAAGTATCACAGGAACAGAGGCATTATAGGGCAAGCATCAACGTCTTTTGGTAAAACATAAAGATGGGGAAAATGCATGTGCCTATATTTTGCATCAGGGATGCAAAAGAATATGTGGAAGTGCCTTAATATAGAATAAGTGACATAAGAAACATAACAATCCATATTTTCATACCTTTCTTTGTGCCCCTTAAAGTAACGAAGGCAACGGTTATCATACATGGACAGGTATCGGAGACATTCTGAGAACAGAGGTGAAACAAAAATATCAGAATATTTTTTCAAATTTAATATAATATTAGACAACCTATCAAACCAAACATTCAAACTAGATGATACAATAAATCACCACCTGTTGTTTCCAAGTTATATCTAGATGAACATATAACAGAACTTGGGTGGTGAGTAAAACAGATTTGATCAGCGCCATGTTTCTTGTGGTATGTGGTCTTCAACAACCTGTAAAATCAACAGAACACAAACTCCCATTTGATCCACTTAAGCATGAAATCAGGAAAACCAAGGGGCTATAGGTTTCTACCTGCATAATAGATCTAAAGGAAAATTGAAAACTAGAAGTTCAAGGAGAAATAAAATCGAATTGATTCAGTTTAAAGGATCGTTATCTTTTTGTGAGTTTCTGTCAAATTTTCCATCAATTTCCCAGTAGCCACAGACATTTACTAGGCTAATAGATGCACATGCAATAACTAGAGAAATTATGTTCAGAATTTTCTGAGTTACACAAAGCAAAAAATCAATCATCATTTTGCCTCATAACACAGGCCATGGCGTCCTCCCTAGAATTATGCAGTCCAAAACTACTGAACTATGTTATCAAACTCCACGAAATAACTAGAGAATATCTTCTAACATAGCAAAAAGCACAGCGCTAACCATAGGTCAGCATATACATATGCATGTGCATGAATGTTAGGTAACTGCTTCACTAAAACTTGTGAATCAAAAGACAAACATCCAATGCTGAAAAATAGGCTCATTATACCCATTTGACATTCTTTTCTACAACTTTTCAGGCATTTTTTTTTTAGCTCAAAGCAAGCAATTTCATTATCAGATAAACCTTGCTTAGTGCAGATAAAAGCATTTTGAAAAATAAAATGTTCAAGCAAAAAATGACTGCTGAGAAACTATATCAGCAAATTGCTATCTGCATACTTCTTGTTTGAGAAACTTACTTGCCATTTGCAATGTCGTATAGTCGCACTGAATCATCCTCGCTAGCTGTTACCAATAAATCAGCATTCCGATGAAAGCCGACTGAATTTATCTTTCCACCCTAAAAGATAAGCATTCTAGGGTTAATGCCCATCTTCTGATGATTCAACCAACTTTGAGCAAAATAAGCTGTGATTGACTAATTTATAGATTGCTTCAGCTTATGGCTAATATAAATAAGACTGAGATGTGCCTTTAAGGTTGTTAACCCATCACTGCATTTTCAATGACGTGCTGCTACAAACAAAAAATCTCTATTTGACAGTTTCCCTAGGAATCTTTGCTCCATAATCAACTGCCTTAGAGGATGACATCTAATCCTCGTTACCAAATCTAGATAATCATACTTTTAATCTGGCAATAGATGCCCCGAGATGGATAATACAAATTGAATTTCCTGCGAGAATCTATTGTTAATTTCTATACAAGAATTATTTATTCATTTAATAAAAACATCCTGTATCACTATCAACTCCAATCCGTTTAGTTTAGTCAGTACGTAAGCATAAGGATACATAAGGATCGGGTTTACTCACAAAATCTGAGAACACGGCTCCAATTGCCATACTACGAACAATCTCGTCGTTGAGTTCCGGGAGTGGCGTCATCCTTAAGAAAGAACTCCGACAAAAGAAGATGAAGTCCAAATGATGAGTTGTGTAAGGCGGGCGAACAATCGCACTTTCCGCTGGTAGCTTAGTTTGATTAGGGTTTATGGCCACAGACAAGCAACGAGTTTAGAGTTTAGTTTTGGCTATGAGTTTAGACCAAACACTTGGATTTTATTTTAAACAAAAAAAATATTAGATTAAGTCATTCTTCTTTATTTAACAAATAATTTATTTTTATAATTTTTAAAATAAACATTTTAAAACTATAAATTTATATAAATACACCGTAAATCATTGCCAAAATTATCAAGGTTCGCAACGTCTAAATGCTATGGCGGTAAAAAAAAAAATGTGGTGAGCAGTGGAGAGTTTTGAAATGCATCACTTTTTTTTTTCCCCATCACATCGCGTTTTTTCAAAGCCGTTTAATACATTAGTGACTAGATAAATCACTTTATAACATTTTTTTAAAAGTCATTTAATACATTAGCAACTAAATGCAACTCACTCAACCAGCTAATTTAAGAACTCAAATTGAATATTTGAACGCTTTTTAAAAATATTTTTTTAACTTAAAATACTCTGTATTCTTACTAAATAGTGAAACTAATTCGAATTACGTATAATTTTTCTCCAATACACAATAAATATTAATGTGACTGTTGACTATTATTATTTAAAAAGTTATATTGATTTTCATCTAGCAAAATAATATAAATACTTCTGTATGTTCACTTCCATTTTTACATATTATTTCATAAAGAAATAATTTTTATATTCTCAAAATAGAATTTTAAAAATAAAAAATTAAAATTGATTTAAAAAGTCAACTACCAAATTCGTATCTTATTTTTTCTTATAATAATCAACTTCACACTTTACAAAAAAATATAAAATTTTAAATAGAAAACTAATCTCTTTAACTATTTTGACTTTTCTCTTATTAAACAAAAATTTTTGTTTTAGTTTTTAATATACATGAATTTTTTCAAACAACTATATCTATCAAATTATAAATATTATAAAGAATTCGATAAAGAAAGTAACACTACAAACACGTATTATAATTTTTAAGGATAAATTTGTCTATTTATAGTTTAGAATGAGAATGAATAAAAAATATTATTTTATTACTAATTAAATTTTTACCTGTATAGTTGGGATAATATAAAAGAGTGGAAGAAAAATTATAAATGGATAAAATTATCATAAAAAATGATAGTTCATGTTCGTATCATGACTTTTTTTACCAATTTTTTTTTGGATCTTCAAAAATTGACAAATATAATTGTTTGAAAAAAATTCATATGCATGAAAAACTAAAATAAAATATTTTTTTGTTAAGAAGAGAAAAATCACAATAGTTAAAAGGTAAGCACAACTAATTTTTCAAACCTAATTCAAATACACACACAAAGCTATATTTAAAAAATTAAAGAATTTGAAAATCGTTTTATAGTTAAACAGAAATAAATACTTAATGGAAATTTCAAGTTTAGAGCTTATTCAATTACTACCATATCAAGAAGGAGATATTTACACAAGGATGTATTCATGTTTCGATTTTCCTTACTCAAAAGTTTGAAGGGTGTTTGCTTCGGCCTTATTATTTTTTAATTAACATAAAGGGTTTTTTGTAAAAAATAACCTTATTAAACAAACAGACTAAAATGATATGTTTTGGGATAAAAATTTATCATGTAGCTATAATATTATTTGGTAAGATGTTATTTAGTAAATAACACATTTCAAACTGCTTTATTATTACTGGTCAAAGTTAATAAAATAGTCCCAATAATGCCAAACAAACAACGCCAACTTAGTTGGTATTATTGCTAGAAAAGCAATAACGCTAACTCGATTGACTTTATTACTTTATCATTTGTGTTTATATTGTGTTGTTTGTGTATACCACTTTAAAATTATCTTTTTAGTGTATTACTCATAGATGTGTGTTGTGTCTATATTGTGTTTTGCATATGATGCTATAAATATTTGTATGTACTTTAATTTTTTGATCAAATTGCCATTGACAACCCCACTTGCAAAGAAGCATTTATGAATAGGGCACTGGATGCTATAATTCGGCATTTGAGTGAAGAAACTCTGAAAATGATCACTTTCCTAATCATATAAAACTCTGAAAATGATCACTTTCTTAATCATATAAAACTCTAAAAATGATAGTCTGATGATCTTAAGGATATTGCAACATACTACTTGAACCTAGCATCTACAAGATTAAGAACAACCCAGTAATTTACAAAATGCCAAATTGCTTTGAGAAGCTTTCAGCCAAAGATCCATGCCTTTCTGAAGATTCTTCCATGTGGTATGCAAAATATTAAAGCCAAAGATTCATTCCTATTTAATTTTAATGTTATGTTATCCTTATTATTATGTAATATTACGTTATGCTTTTGTGAGTACTCGTATAATGATATTAATTTTGTTTGATTATCATTTTAAAATCATTCAATAAGATTAAAAATTAAAAATATTTGTAATATAGTAATAGATACTAACGACAAAATTTAATAAAGATAACGGTATAACATAACTTATTTAAATTTAAAACTCTTAAGGAAATTTAATTTAGAAAGTAAAATTTATGACTAATTCGAGTGAATTCTTTCACATAAATATATAAATTTTTAAAAATGTTAAAGAAACTATAAAGCATATTTAAATACATGTAACAGAAAAAAAAATAAAAGATAAATCCGTCGTGCAACAAAAAAAAAGCAAGGGGAAGCAACAGAAAAATAAACAAAAGTAAGCAATAGAAAATGAAACAAAAGAAAGAAAAGAAAATGTAACAAAGGAAAAGATAATAATCCTATGTATTATTGTATTTGAAATGGTGCCATTCTATATAAAGTCGATAAAAAATAAAAAACACCAAGATAAATAGACCTGCGCCAAGTCAATGACCGACATTTTATTTAACACCATTGAGTAATGATGACAAACGAAATTGTGTTATGGTCATATCCGGCAACACCAATTACAACATGGTCATTTTAGTATTTTTACAAAAAACAAAGTCATTTTGGGTAAAAACCCGAAAATAAATCACCGCATCTTGTTACCAATATGAACGCATCAAATAGATTCATCTATTTGAAGAACACTGTACACAGTGCGTTCATGCTGTATTCTAAATGCAACGGTATTTGCAGAGTAGTCAAGACAGGTAAAGCTTAACGTGAGAACCCGCCACTCTCTACTCTCTAGATTTTCCCCGCTTCGCTCTTTCCCGGCTAATCGTTCCGGCCGGCATCTTCTCGCTCTTGCGCTATAGTTCATGCAGGAATGGACTCCTATACCCCTCTGCTGGAGAGAACGCGGGTTCGGCAATCATCGTTACAGAAACTCGCAGTTGTTACAATTTTAGAGAAGCTCCGATCAGCCCCTCCGCACCTTGACCCGGATTCTAACTCGGGAAGGGATGCCATTACCTACTGTCTCAACTCCACATCTCCGGCCGTCGTCGACCAGTCAGTTAAAGAACTATGCCGTATTGTAAAGGATTCAAAACTGGACATCTCTCGCGGATTATTGGAGCTCCAGTCCGCCCTTGAAGCCTGCGATCCTCGTTTCGTTACTCTCTTCGTTAAAGCTATAGGTTTTCTTGTTAAACTAGGGTTTCAAAAAAACCCTTCCTCGTTTCGGTTTCAGTCCTCAGACACGCATCCTTACGTTAAGGTAACTTGGTAGAAACTCTTTTTTATTCAGTTCGAGGATTTACTACTCATATTGTACTTTCTTGCAGATTCTTTCCTGCCAAACTGAGGTTCATTGCGAGCTTGTGCAACAAGTGGTTATATTTCTGGTGCAGAATAAGCACCTGGGAATGGTGGAAGTTTGTGAATTTTTGAAACCTTTCTTGAATTACTCGATTATCCGGATGCCAGTTTCTTCAAGTTTTCGTTCCTTCTTAAGGAGTTTGGTGTCGTCCATGGCTTCTCTGTGTTGTTCTTTTCCCGCCGAGGCCTTTCCTGTAATTAAGCTGTTGATAGGGTGTGCCAAATATTTTCCACGTCGAGATGGAGAGGTGAGTGGCTTCTGCTCTCAACCGCTGCATTTGATTACTTTAGTTATTATGCTTTTCCAATGATGCAAAATGCATGTTTCTGGAACCTCTCACTTATTTGATTATTCTTCAATGGTACTCTCTTCAGGATCTTGCGGTACTTTCCCACCTAGTCCAATGCACATTGGACGCATATGTGGTTGTTCTGAGGCAGTTGGCTGGAATGAGATTGGTATTTTGTTAATGCTCCAACTTTCTGAATCATTATTTTCGTGTTACGTGATAGATATTTTCTGTGTTCAAGTAAGCACCTGTGTTCTGAAGAATTGTGAACTCTAACTGGATTTATAAATTTTATTAGCTGGTTTGTGAGGTTCAACTATGCGGCGTGGAACTGTTAGAGGCTGCCTTTCATCTGCCTTATGATCTTCTTGTGCAATTCGGTGGAGTTGAGAATATTTTGGAAATGGCTAGGCATTTGCTGGTTATCCAGAAAGAGATAGGCCTGAGTTATGTATCTGAGTTTTCAGCAGCGACATTGTCCTTGTTTATACATTTCATTAAATCAAAGGTTGAACATGAACAATTGGCTATTATGAAAGTTCTCCTGTTTCTCTTGGAATGGAAAAGTGAAACTGGTATGTTATTAAGTATTTCTTGATTTCCTTTAGGGTGCTATTAAATCATAAGAATTATCTTGAATGATACTTTTGATTGGATTTGATTTCTCTGATGGACTCATAATTTGAAATGCAATGTGTATTGTGGCATATGTTTTCATATAATTAGGTGCTGTAGAATATCTTGGCACAGTTTGACCTTGTCATACAACCCTGGCAACCTATGTTGCACTAGTATGTGGCTTTATTCGATCCTCTCTCCTCTTCAGACACCCCATCTGAGGCAGAAAAAGAGAGGGGGGGGGGGGGGAGCTATATGATTTTGGAGGAGAATGTAATGATAATAAATATGTACTGATAATTTTCTTCTACCTTTGCAGGAAGCAGCATCTCTAGCGTTGTGAATGGGTTGAATGAGGAGATTTTATTCATCTTTCCTGTTCTTAACATCATTTCATCACCATGTAAATTGGTTAAGCGAGCAGCAGTTGATATACTTTCTTTTTTGGAGAAGATGTTGATAGATTTATTGTTTTCACCAACTAAAGGATGGCCAGTTGAAGGGAAATTTCCAGCTATTAGCAAACCTGAGTGCATTGTGTATAGGTTTCTGCTGTATTCTTGGTTTGAGGTTGAATTCCACTTATCTTGTAGCTATATTTATTGTTTCTTAGTCATTTTGATCTTGTTATTGACTTTTCTGCAATTGCCCAAACCTTGTGTACTGCACAAGCGCAAAACCTTTAAGGTTCTTTGAGTTGGTCCATTTCCCACGCTTCACTTTGAGATGAGGAGTAATTTGAATTTTGGGGAAAAAAAGATTGGGCTCTAAGTGAGAAAATATGAATAAGCTGATGTTTTGTGAGTGAATGTTGTTTCTTAAGAATGAAAAATCATTTGTACTGGAGAGTTTTAATTCCCAGAACCAAGAAATTTTCGAGATGAAAACCAGTACAATTGCACCCTTGATTTGGGATGGAGAGAGATTCCACCCTCCCCACCCCCTGTCTTTCAGGTTGCTAGTGGCGTTATGTATACATTGAACAATATTTGTTGGTAATTTGTCATGTTCTTTTCAGGATCAATCTTCATTGTCAGGATCTTGCTACCTGAATTTTGCTTCTACAGAAGCCTGTATTGAAGAAAATGGACATAATATGCCAAAACCTTGGCCTTCTTTACTGAGGGACTATTCCTTACATATTTTTGGAAAAATGAAGTCCTCTCTACCCCTCTCTTAGACTGAAGAAATGTTTAGTGGGGGTAACTGATTGTTTTCTTTGTCGTCAGAAGTCTTTGTTTTTGATGTGGTCTCTTATGTTTTAACTGGTTCTTTTATGCTTGCAGAAATTTCATTTATAGTCAGTTCAGTTGCCGCTCCCTTTCTTATGAATCAGAAATTGAGGAATTCTTCAGTAGATCTTTTGGCTGCCATTGGCAATATGAAGCCTGAACTTGGAATTGCGTTGTTGCTAGTTATCCTGTTTTACAGTCATGCATTTTCTGTTACAGCAAAAGAGATTGATTTCCATGGCATGTTGGTGAGTTTTAACAAATTACCATAAATCCATAAGTTACCTTCTTTCTAGGTTCTCCTTCTTTCTAGATCCTCTGCCTCCACTTCCTCTATTATTAAAGTTTTTCTCCTTGTATGTTGTCTAAGGGTTCACATTTTATTAATTTCATTCTTTTCCTAGTAGAATCTAATGTATTGTTATTGTAACTGCAGTTAAAACTGCTTTCCATGATTCCTTCACTTGCTTCGCACCCTGCCATGGTACCACTGGTAATTCAGACTGTACTACCCATGCTTCACAAGGATGCAAAAGCGTATGTTGCTCTTTTACTTGAGATTTTAGTGATTTCTATTAGAATAGAATATTTTCTGCCTAGGTTTCTCTTCAGCTTTGTGTCTGGAAGGGTAAGTATCGCAAGTTCTATATGATTTTTTATTCTTCTTTTTCTTTTTCAATCTGATGAAGTCATTTTCTCTTCTGAATCCATTAGAATTGATTTTCTGATGAGTGAAATTTAGGCATTAGTTAAAAAAAATTTAAATATGAACGGAGATCATTGGGGTGGGAGATCTGAATTTCTGTACAATCCTTTCTAGTCTACCTAATTTTGGTCATTGCATCCGTGTAGTGGAGTCCTGCATTTAATGAAAAACCATTTGCCATTTTCAGACTCTTGCTATGATTTATCCCTAGTACCTCATACATGTTTGATCATTCTTAGCTTGCATAGATATCACATTTATAGTATTTATTCTTTTCCAGAGTTTTATATGCTACTGCCATACGCTTGATTTGTAAAACTTGGGAGATCAATGACCGTGTTTTTGGGAGTTTACAGGTTAGCATTTTCTTTTCAGTTATTTGGATGTGAACATGTTGAACTGTTGTTCCTTTTCCATCTTATAGCATATGATAACCTGTTTCAAATATTCTAGTGTGCTCGAACATACTTATGTAGTCGTTCATGACTTCCTTCTTTTGGACATAGGAAGTGCTACTACCAACAAAGTTTGATGAGTTCTCCTCCAACCAAGATATCTGTATTAGCATGGCTGCTTCAGTTCGTGATGTTTGCAGAAGCAATCCTGATAGGGGTGTGGAACTTGTTCTGACTGTAGCGGTAGAGCTTGCTGTCTATGTTGTTCATGCTTGCTGCTCTTCCCTCTCTTTTCTTAACTTTCTAACATGTCTTAGTCAATGAACAGACCTGTATTGAGAATGAAGATCCTCTAGTTAAGTCTCTTGGTCTCCAGAGTCTTGCACACCTTTGTGAAGCGGATGTTATTGGTACTTTCATCAACTCACGTGTTCATTGTTTCTGTGCTACAAACCACTTCTGCTCCAACCTGCCCTTTTTGTAGATAGTATTGGTCAAATAATGTTTATTCTTGTGAATTAATTAGAATGGTAATTTCATTTAATAGTTTGGGCTATGTACTCGAGAACTTCTTGGGAGGGAAAAAAGAAAAACTAATCTTTTTTACAAATTGCATCTAGATTTTTATACAGCTTGGGATGTGATTGCTAAGCAGGTGCTGAATTACAGAACGAACGCAGTTCTTGCTTATAGGTGAGTACATAATCCTACCTTCTCAATTAGGTATAAACTTCTCTCAGACATCTGTAAAATTCAAGAAAGATATGGGAGGAGATGGTGAGTTTTGTGGTACTAAGAATTTATGAGTCATGTCTAGACCGCTAGGTAGCTAAAACATTCTGCAAGAGAGCTTTTACAGTTAAAATAATACATCTTTAACCATTTATACTTTATGGATCAAGGGGCTTTCTTTCTCAATGTCACTTCTTCCTCAAACAAATACTTGTATTAGTCATACAGATGCAGAATAAGCAATCACTTCCTCCCTTTATCATTCAGTCTTTATTACTTGCAGCAAACAAGGCTGTCTGAAAACTTCTTGATGACTTTTCCTGCTTTGTCAGCTTATAAAAGATTCTTTCTTTTTCTGGTCAGCCTTTGTCTTCTTCTAAGATGGAGTGCATTGGATGCTGAAATATATGCAGAAGCTGCTATGAACATAATAAAAATATTATGGGAAGTTGGAACTTGCAGACCCAAAGATCATGCCTCTTTATGGGCAAAAACTCGGGCATCTGCTTTTTTAGCGTTAAGCCAATTTGAGGTAGACATTTCAAAGGACATGCTTAGCTGCTTTTCTTCTTTTTTGCTCATGTCAACTTTTCTAACAGAACCCCCGACCCATAACTCATAAAATGCAAAGAAGACATTGTCGCTTCCTTACTTTGGATATTCCATGATCACTCAGGTGGAGCATATCATGAGATGTATTCCGAATTTTAAGGATATGAGCATGGAGTTGATTATTTCAGAGACTGATGCTGAAGTACTGGGAGCCATAGAGAGATTTGAAGCCAGAGTTATGAATTATGAGTACATGTAACGATGACTTTTATTTATTTATTTATTTGTCTTTTGAGCAAAAATAAAAATACGTGAAGGTATTAAATTAATAGGCTTTCTGACTTTTATACAGTAACCGACGGAGATTGGTAAAGCAGAAAAGGGTCCCTAGAAACAAGATTGAGAAGCTGCTAGACATTTTTCCTCAGATTATGTTTCCTAGAGGTATCAACAATATATTCTCCTAAACCTGAAGAAACTTGTCATTTTTTAAACATTGGCCTCGTCCATTTTGATCATTTCAGTTGCTTAACACTTCTTGGATTTTAAAACTAGACATATTCCCACCTTTGGCACTTCATATGTTGAGAGTACGAGAGGAGATGCAAAATAGAATATAGGAAGAATATGACACTGGGAACCGATGTATTGTTTCATATCATTTATGGTTGGATCTATAGTCAGATGACAATATTGGGATTGCTTTTCATAATTATGTAATATATTTGGTGGCTGCACCACACAAACCTTGCATAAAATTAATTTGCAGGAAATAAAAGCAGAGTTAGAGAATTACCTGGTGCAGCTTTATTTTGCCTTCCTGTTGCTCCTGTGGATCTGAATAAGGGAGGAGTATCAAAAGTAAGATATCTTCAAGAGTACTTAGACTTATGTTTTTGTGCATTTTTTGGGCTTTTTGCATATCTGCTATATTCATATAATTTACAGGGCATAAAAGAGGTAAATATTGAGTTTGAGGAGGCATTTGTGGAAATAGCTTCTGCTCTAAAGCTTTCAAGAAATATTTTGGTTGCTCTTATTTCATTGCAATCATGGAAATCCTTCTTGCGGAAATGGATGAAAGTACAGCTAATGCTACTTGACACTAAGGCACATTCCAATATGTTGGATAAAACTTCCAAATCTGCAACTTATATTCTGAAGGTTGGCTATGATTTTGATATCTTTTGGCTGTGTTAACAGACTTCCTCTGCTTCCTGACTTCTGAAGATTTTATTTTGACAATAATATTTTTCAGTTTTTTCATTCTCACGCAGACCATGTGCCGGATTGCTGAAGAATGCATTCCAAGCTGCGCAGAAAATTGCGCTCTAGCTATTGGTGCTTTTTGTTTGGTATGTAATTCTCTAAGAATAGCATAATCTTCTGACATTGTTCTACACTCTTAATCTACAGTTGTTTCATTATTTGTTGCAGATTGCTTATTGGCAATCTTTCTTTGAGTGTTTTCTGAAATTATAACTTTGGTACATAGAGATAAGTAGAAAACCCTAATTGTTTGTTTTCTCCACCTAGCTTTTTTGTGTCTTTATCAAACGAATAGAGTTTGAAGTTTCAGAGAGTTCTACAAAGCAGACTTCTGGAAAGTAAAAACCTTTTGCCACTAGTATTTTAATGGCAACAGAATCACTTTTGCTTCTTATGGTGTGGGTAAAGCTTGGCCCAAAGCCTTTATCTTAGTCCAGTATTTGCCTGGTCTGTCATACATTCAGATCCCATCTATTTATTGTCTGAGATCCTTGTTAGAATGTTTATTTTGACATGTTAAATTCAGTTAGTCCTTGCTGCTTCATTATTATTCATTACTACAGTTTCTCCTTATTAATGCCTTATCAATTTCCTGATGTCTCCAGGTGCTTCCCCTGCCTGCACATGCTGTTAAATCTGCAGCTTCAAAATTTCTGTTGGGTTGGCTATTTCAATATGAGCACGAGTATCGTCAATGGTCAGCTGCAATATCTCTTGGATTGATATCAAGTTGCCTTCACTTGACTGATCACAACCAGAAACACAATAATATCAATGCCCTTCTTGAGGTGTGATGTTGGTTATGCATTAAATCAAACTGATCCTTTTTGGGCAGAGTTAGCGTCTTATCTTTAGCAAACTGAAGTTATGTAATGTTCTATTTTATTACCTACCATCTATCCAAGTAACGAAGACAAAAATCTGCAAGTACTCTTTTCCATTTGAGATGCTTTGTTAGTTTGAAGAGGAAATTACAAAATGAAATCCTGGTGGTGCATTCTTTCGCAGGTTGCTTTTAAAAGTAAAAGTGCTCTTATTAAAGGAGCTTGTGGAGTTGGATTGGGATTTTTGTGTCAAGATCTTCTTAGAAGAGTTGATGCTGACGGTAAATCTCCTCTGGGAAAAGGAAAGTTGAGGGAACTGGAAATAAAATTGTTGAGAAAGATAATCGGTGCTTTGTCCCTGATGATTGGTCAGTTCACACAATCTTCAGCCAGTATCTTAAAAAGGTTACCTTCATGTATTCCGTATGGAAGAGATGATAACTCTGATCAACTTATCCCTATTGATTTAGTGCATGAGAACTGTACTGATATGGAGGAAGACATATGGGGTGCCACTGGACTTATATTGGGTTTAGCTAGTTCAGTCAGTGGACTATACAGAGCTGGAGCACATGATGCAGTTTTGATTATAAAGGACTGGCTCTTATCTCACATCCCACACAGTAATCCTTCAGTGATGAAACTTGACATCACTCACAGGCATGAGATGATTTTATCTATGAGTTCATGTCTTGCGCTACCCATTGTAGTGGCATTCTGCCAACAAGTGGAACTGATTGAAGATACTGAGATTCACCACATATTGAGTGGTTCTATGGAACTGATATCTGAGCTAGTGGCTGTTGAAAATTCTGGCTCCTTCCATCAAAGCTTATTGATGGCATCTTGTATAGGATCAGGGAATCTTCTTTCTAGCATCTTAAATGGGGGCCTCCACTCCCTAAAAGTTGACACTGTCAAAAGTATGTTAGCACTGTTCAAAAAAAGTTATTCTGCTCCTTGCCCTAATTTTGTCCATTTGGGAGCGATGCTTGGAGTTGTAAATGCATTAGGAGCAGATGCTGGGATTTTGGTTCAACACTTAACTTCAACCAAACCAGGCATTACTTCTATCCAAAAGGTGAGAACATGTATACTCTTGGCTAATGATAAGCCTTACTTAATGCTATCTCCTGTTTCCACTAAGCTGTAAGTTCACTTCCTTCTATTTCTTCATGCTGGCTATATTTAGAAACGACTGGTAATATTTAAGAATAAAGAACAGGCAGATATTTGGTAAGAAAAATTTGAGATACAATGAACTAAAGTGCTTGGATTCACCAAACTAATTATGAGTTCAACTGGCCCGTTTGGTGATAATAGATGAAGTATCTTTCAGATGAAAAAGGTCAGAATTGAAATCTTTTGGAGCGGGAAATAACAGAGAAGCTTCTTCTTTATTAGAAATTAGAAAATTGCTGACATGGCTAATATGTGGATTGAGTCTTCCGCTGCTTTTGAGAAGAGATGCCTGCAAAAAAAGATTAAATAAAAGAGAAAGGGACTGGACTGACCGTTGTTTTTGCCTTTCGTTTATGTCAGCAGGAATCTTCTCATGTCATGGGCCCTCTTCTTTCAAATCCAATTATGGAGCTGGAATTAACATCACTAGCGCAGGAGATATTTCTTGTTGCGCAAAATTCTGATGATCATCAGTTACGTGAGTTTGCAGCATGGGCATTTTCATTTCTTAGGCATAGCTTGTGGTCGAGACCACTTGAAAATGAGGAGAATACTTCTAAAAAGGATGTAGTTGGTTCGAAGTCTCTCTCTCAAAATCTTCCCGAGGACAGTATGGTTGTCAAACTTTCTTTCTGGCTAATGCATTTGAACCCAGAGGTATGGCTTTCTTATGTAGTTTCCTTAAGCTAATATGTTTTTTCCTCTTCTCTTAAAACATGTTTACAATGAGTTTATCGATTTTCATAATGTAATCTTTTATCTTTGGCAATAAAGTAGATAAATGATAACCTGACACTACATCTTTTTATTTTATTTCATTTTTTAATTATAATTTTTTGTGGCTGTGAAAACCTGCATTGTCCAACTTTTAACTGTTGCTTCCATTGAAGTTAAAGCAAGTAAATTCCCAGGAGAACTTTGAAAAGGTGGCAGACAGTTTGTCAAAAAATTGTGTCATATTTTTATGTCGAAGACCTAGCACACTGGATCCTCATATTATCTTTTACTGTTACTGAAGTCATAGCAATGAAATGTTGTCGTCTTTAAGCATGATCTACATGAATCACTTCTTGAGTTACCTGTGCTAATTTCTCCCTTACTTTGCAGTGAACTCGTATAGCAACGTTCTAGCATAGCATAACTTTTCCTTTGAGACTTCTGAGAATTAACGGTGGTTTTGAGAGACTAACTTATATGCTCTTTTTCTATCTATTAAAGAATTTCAGGAGAGAGTCCTGGAAATTTGAACTATTTACTTGCTACGCATCCTTTCCCTGCAGTAATTTACTCTTATACTGCTGCCAGTCACGGAGCTGGAGATTGTGGCACATGTATACATGAAGGAACAAGCTCGGCTTGTTCTGTTTCTTCCCTCCACCCACCCGACCCACCCCCAACCTCCACCCCCAAAACAAAAAAAAACAAAAAAAAAGAAAGAAAAGGAAAAAAACGATATTCGTGCCAACTCTTTCTGATCCTGTAATTTTCGTGCATTTCTGGATACAGGCAGGTACCGTTTCACATATTAATACAGTTAGAAGTGCTTTACGGTTCCTTTCACATGCCTCTAGATTGCCAACAATTGATTGGGGACCGATCATTAGACGGTGCATGAGATATGAGGATCAAGTGGCTAAGTTGTTTGTAACAGATTCTTGTATCAATAAAGGAGTTCTTCGGGAGGAATGCCTGATCTTCTCTTTACATTTTGGGAATCAATGTGATTCCCTTCTTAGTTTCCTTGATGAGCTCTCTGACCTGTCAAGGTTTAGGACACTTGAGCTGAATCTGCAATCCTGTATATGCTTGCATTTAGCAGACCTGATGAAGATATTTTCAAGCTTCAGGATTGTTAAGCTATTTGATGACACATCTAGCTTCTTCTCTTGGTTAGCTTCTTCTGACTGTCATACACCAGAAGAGAGAAGTTTTTTACGAGCTTCCTGCTGGAAGGGTCTTTATCTCTGTTTGGATTCATTTTCTCTTGATATTCAAGAGTACGTATCTAATATGGAGAACTGCATGGAGGTGCTTTTTCAGTTGCTGCCTACAGGTGGTACATATCAAGGGATTTCCCTGGAATGGTCTGAAGCAGTTAGATGCCTGGGAAAGGCTAGACAGGGCTGGCTATTAGATTTTTTGCAGGTATCAGTTTAGTTTTTTTTGTTTTCCTGCTTCCCTGTGGTTCCTCTTTTTCGTGAATGAGAATCTGTTGCTCTTCAGTAAGAAATGTTATTTGTACCTGCATATAGAACTTGCAGCCATTACAGTTGCAAATTCTTGTCGCATAATTAGCTGAGTGAAAACAAATTTGCTGAATATTATGAGTGTAACATCTGCTAATATATAAAGCAAGCTAATTAAGGAACGTCAATACTGTTTGAATGACCTCCATATTACAAGAAGTGCTTCTCATGTTCGCCATGTCTAATATGCTTTTGACTTTGCTCAAACTATTTTCATAAATTATATTTGTTCTTTATGCAGGGATCAGAGATGAACTTCAAACAGGAGCACATTCACTACTTTGAGGTTGTGAAAAGGATGCAAGCAAAAGCCAGGCTAGTCCGAATTGGTTCAATTCCACTGAATGAGCTAGGAAAACTGAAGGCTTGCATGTTGAACAGTAGATCAGAAGGTCAGCATGTCAAAAATCAGTCTCAAGTAATGTAGCTTTTTAGAAAATACTCTGCGATAATCATGAAATTTTGTTAGCATCCCATCTTACATAAAATTAAAGAAAGAACTTGTGCTTAATTAATTTTGCTTCGGTCCCATCAGACCACCGCAAGAATCATCAGAATAAAGAAAAATGAAATGGAAAGAAAAGGATGAATATTTATTAACTGCCCTCTTTTGCAGTTGTCTGGAATGTTCTCATTGAAGTTGCCGTGACACTGCAACACGCTGAAGAAAGTGTCAAAAGGCAGTGGCTTTTAGATACGGTGCAACTTAGCTGCGTCACAAGTTTTCCTTCTACGGTATGGATAGATATATTCGGTTATTATATATTTAGGTAGTAGGAGTAACGTGGTGTGTCAAGTAAATAGGTCCAACCTGGAAAATACACGACATGATATTTCCTTTCTGTGTCTCGACTAAAAGCTTCCTTTCCATTTGGCTAGTCACTTGTCCGTGTGTGATTAAAATACCCCCTTTAGTTCTCTCTCTTAAATCTTTTCCCCCGTGCAGGCTTTGCAATTTCTTGGCCTGCTATGTGGCAACTGGTCAAAGTATATGCCTTTGTTAGTTGTGGATAGGAACACTGTACTCAGTGATGTACCCATCACCCTTACATCTCTCCTTCTGGATACGAGCTGGGGAGTAGTAGCTGAACCGGTGGTTTCGTCTTTGTGGATATTGACAGAGCGAATCTATGAATGGACAAGAAGCATATTGTATGGTGAGAATATATCGAGCAAGCACTGTATCGACGGGAGCGAGAACGATAAGGCGGTTTTCCTGGTACAGGTCCTTCATCATGCCTGTGTTTCTTTGAAAGACCATCTGCCTCTAGAGAAGCAGCTCAGACTTGCAAATATGGACGTCCCTTGATATCCAATATACGCAATGGTCTCCATATTTATGTAAAAGCATTTCTGTATTTTATTTATTTCTGTGCGAAAGGTGCACACCTTGGCTCTGTATAGTTGGCAGAGAGATATGTAGGTGTATCTGAAGATTTCTTTTTTCATTTGTTTTCAACTAACCTTTCAAGTTTTTCTCCTCGCCCCTTTCCCCTTTTTTAGGCTGTAAGCTGTTTCTTCTCAGTACGCGACATATCATGTCGAGATAGGCACGTGTTTGCCTGTCTCCCGGAAGTTGAGTCATGTACCGTGTTAAAATAATAAACGAGCAGTAACTGACTCCAAGCCCGTTACTTTAACCGCTCTGTGCAATCTCGAGGCAGACGATTCAGTTAGTGCATTCTTCTTGGAGGAAGGAACCAAGTGCAGTACGAAGAACAATCAATTTCACTTCGCTTGAAGCCCAAACCATATAAAGGCAAACTCAAGACGAAGCTAAGTTCAATTACGTTCGAATTTAACGATCATAAAAGATTATGATGTAGGCATTTAGGTTAACTTCTTCAAGCCTGAGTAGGAAAAATGGAACTAACCTAAAAATATGCTCTCTCCACAGCTTTCACTTGCAGTTTCAGATGCCACAAATTACGTTGTGCAAAAACGAATTCCAAAACTTCCCCAAAGGGATGGGGTCTACGGGGCCAAAGCATCACGGTAACTAATTATAAAATGGAAAAATTTGTGCACGTCTCTGCTCAAAAAAGTGAAGGACCAAATAGCGCAGGCGAAAGAATGGATAGGAGTCGTAGGACAAAGTACCATGTTCAGAAGTAAAACCATACTATAGATGAAAATTTTAAGCTATGTTTTTCAGTCCCAGTTCCTGAGCATCGAAGAATAAAACACAGTTCATTACAATTAAACAAAAGCATCTGATCAATTAGAGGCTATGATCAGAAAATTCCCTCTTTACATTTCCCAAATATGAAGCAAAATTGATACCATTTTACAGAATTGCTAGAACTTGAATTATACTTCAATTTCAAATAAATTTTACCTCAATATACAACTCTGACGATTTTACTAAGCTGTCTAGTTAAGGTGACTGTTTCCCATCAGATATCTTGCTTGAGCTAGACTTGGAATCTTCATCCTGATCAGCAATTTCCATCTTGATTTCTCCTCTTTCCAGATTTGCAGATTCACCAGTTCCAGAGGCAGCTGGAGTCTGCAAACTAGTGGTTTTGACTTCTCCAGCAGACTGGTTAATAACATCTGAATACCTTTTAGCAGCGGTAGAAGAAATTTCCTTTGCCGTATTTCCCTTGCTGGTATTAAAAGGCAACCACATGAACTGCAAAATTTGGCCTTGCCAGCATTTTGCACTTGAAAATGCCCTTTCAGCAGCATAGCGAGTTGTGAAAGATATATGAGCTGAGATGTTTGATGCCTCAGACTGATCACCACTATCTTGATGCTCAATACCCTCAAGCTCCACAAGGTTAAGCTCACCATAACTAGAGAAATGCTCCTTCAGAACAGAAACCTAATCGAACACACAAACAGATGAAATGATTCAAACAAGCAGAATCTAAGATATGAGTCAACAAAACCAAATCCAAGAGTATAAATATTTGCACAAGATCTATGCTTCAATGAAGGAACTGTGTCCTATCATATATCAGACGTGTGACATTTCCAGGAAGATAAAAACGCACATTTATCACTAAAAAGCAGTATGAGGAATAAGTTCATAGAAAAATGTTTCAGAAAAAAGATAATTAAGATTTAAAAAAAAGATCTCTATGCTGGCTGTTATATGTGAAATGCATTTACTTCTCCAAGGCCATCAAGAGTCATGAAATTTAACGAGCAGAGGAAGAAAGTCAAGAAAGAGATACCACCATGAGATTTCACTTTGACAAGCTGCTACAAAGGACATGGAAGAAATATTGAAAATTTATCAAACCTAATTCAACAGGAGCCACAGAAGAGAGATTACATTTGCAAAGCCAGTTGGTAGAGGTGGAAGAACTTTGAATGTTGTGGGCCGGTTATCTAGCTTGAATCTGTTCATGACATAAGGTGCCCCTAATGGTGCCAATGGATGAATGGACGGCTTCAAGCTTGAAGGATCTGGCAATGGGACACCAGAGTTTGATTTGGAACTCTGGGCTATAGTTTTTTCAGCAGGTCTGCAACTATCAAACGTCAGCTCACCTTGCTGTGGTGAAATGGCTGTACCAGAATCATTAGATCTCAAAACTTCACTTTTAATGTCATCAAAAACTGTTTCTATTTTATGTCGCTTAGACGGTTGATCTGATGGTAATTCGCCTTTCGAATTATGAGCCTGAGAAAAAAAAAGGGGGGAAAAAGGGAAATGACAATCAGTTAGTTGAGGCTGAGCATGGAGGAAAGTTTTAAACAAAAATTACAGTAACATGATGGATAGAATAAAGTATATTGTGGAGAGCAAAACTAAATGCCACTGGAAGAGAACTATTCAATTACCATTAACCCAATTTGTTATTATTTCATCACGAAAACTCTTAACATGGTTGTAAAGATATTCTGGCTAGTTACAAAAGAATACTTGAGCTAATGAAGAGATATTATAGCAGTAAGAAGGAAAGGAAAAAGAATGCAGCAAATAAAAGTTTGACCTAGGAAGGAGATGTTAAGCGGACCATCTCAATATGCTTTTGGCTACTGAAAGTTCAAAAGGACGGATCTCTTACGTGTTTTGCAAGCCTATCTAACTGGCGCATAAACTCATTCCGTTTTTTAGCAAGCATTTCCTGTTTCATCTGAACTTCCTTCAGAAGTGCCAAATTTTCCAGTTTCTTTTGCATGGGAGGTGGTGCTTTGGGACCATTGGCAACCATAGGCTTATAATGATCTGATGCTGGAAATGGACTAGAAGAGGCATGGGCAACATTCACCTTAGGGCCTGATAATTGGGCATTGTCTTTTCCTTTAGTTGTATATGGATACAGCTGAGCCAAAGGTGTAACTGCACAGGAATTTACTGGCACGTTGCTGACACCACTGACTCCATCATCAGGAATGCTGTCCCGGTTAGCCCACCATAACTTAATAAAGCGGTTTCCCATTACAGCATCAGGTGCTTTCAAGGCAGCCTCTGCTTCTTCCCTCTTCGAAAATTGAACAAAAGCTCGTTCACTGTATAAGGGGATATAGATGTCAATTACCTCTCCAAATTTTTGAAAATGTGAAAGAAGAGTCTCCCTCTTGTTTTCTTTCAGCGGAATGCCATTTACAAATAGAGTACGGAGTGCCTTTTGAGATGGTTTTCTAATATTACGTCCAGAATCACCTTCTTGCTTTGAAGACAATCCCACAACTTGAGCGCCAACATCACTCACAGTCATCCCTCTCCCTCGACGGTCAACACCTTGAGCACCATTTACCAACTCTACATCAAGCTTCATTTCATTTTCGAGATGATTAGAGGAACTCAAAGCAGAGTCAATCTTCTCCCTCGCCCCTGGTCTACTTTTTGAATTACCAATTCTTCCCCACACCGACGAACTTTGACATCCTGCAGCAGACCCACCATTTTTAATTGGGCGCTCATGATCAGATCCATCACGGGGGCCAACAGGATAACGATCTGAAGGATGTCTCTCCAACAAATTCTCTGCTTCATCAATATTGGAAGGATTTAAAGAAAGAAGCGCAGTTGATGTTTCAGGACAATCATTTGTCCACAAAGGTTGATCAGGATCATACAAATCAGCTGCACCAACCACAGAACTACTGATAATAAAAGCACCATTAGAAACCAATCCTTCATCTTGCATCCCAGGTTTGCTGCTTTTGCCATGCAGACCTTTGCTACTTATAAATGTGCTAGAGGAAGCATTTGTGGGTAAAGGTCCTTGACCAGTAGGTGTTCCCAATGGATGTGCACTAGGCAGTGTAACAGGGAGATTAAACTGTGAAAGGCTCTGCAAATATTTAAAAAAACTTTAGCCAGAAGGATATATATATACATCTCGCCAACAGAAAACTCCACAGCATTAAATTATATGATCAGACAATGAACTTGCGTCTAGTCATAGCATCTTTTTCTTCCAAAAGGCAACTTTCTTAAGCGAACAGTAGATGAAATATGAAATTGTATTCATAAAAAAAAAAGAAATATAAAATTACCAAAAATGAGCTAGATGTCAATTATCCAGAGGAAGTTAGAAGCAAATGAAGATTAAGCACTTGAACTTTTCCCTCCTCTACGCGTAGTAGCAAAGTATATACAGACTAGATCTTCTTCATTTGCTTGCAAAATGTCAGCATGCCATGACAGGTTTTCTATTAATTTTTCCTGTACTACTTTGTGTTTCAGTGATCACAAATGGGCGAGAAACTTCATTTCCTTTGTGCCACCAATATCCCACTAGTGTCTTGGATTTGAGGCATCGTTAACATCTCAAGAAAAACCATTTGCAGAATTCAAGAACACAAGCTGAATGTCATAGACTTTGTGCGAAAAGAAATGAAATAATGATACCGTAATTACTGTACTGTAGATCACATTGTTTTAATTAACTAAATACAATTTCATAATCATAATTGATTTTTACTGCCTATTTCAACCCCCCACCCCTTCTATTTTTATATATTCAGGTAGGGGAACTCTGTTCACCCTCTGTGATAATGGAGAGAGAAAAGCCTGTTCTTTGGTACCCTTTTCTATAAACCTCTTCAAAATATTAAAATAAATGTGCAGTTTAAAGGAAGAATAGCTTGATTAAAATTGGTAGATTTCCTGCCAATCATTTCTCATCACTACCTTCTACACATCATCAGAAATATTAAAAAAAAAATTACTAGCCACTATGTCAGTCCTTAAACATTAAAGGCCCATCCAATTCAAATCCAATTGTTAGAATTCAGTTTGAAAAAACTACACCTAACTTCCGAGTTCAAGTTACCAAATGCATGATAACTAATACTTCTAAAACAAAACCTTGAAAACAAAATTTTTTATAGTCCTGAAACCAAAAAAAGAAAGGGGGAATTTTGCAGAATTAAAGAAAATGAGAGTTTTGCTCCACTTAAGTTGAAATTTTGGAACTTCCTAAGAATTTCCAGACCTCAGCAAAATCTCCGTAAGGAAAATTTTGTGAGTAATGTGATTTGAGTCCCTCAACCAAAAAGCTCACATACCTGAACATCCTCCACAACTATACGATTGACGCCATGCTCCATTGGGCACATGTCACCCCTTAAGCAAAAACCACGCTCCTCGAAGTCTCTACATCGTTGCCGAGAAATACCCAAATTAATTGAAGGATTCATAGGTGGTCTAAGACTCCCTTGCAAAGCAATCGAATGAAGAGGGTCAAGACTACCATTAGGTATTGCTGGAACCAACCCAAATGAATTCCAAGATGTACTCTGCACACTGGAAAGATTTGGTAACCCTCGCCCTTGAAAGATATTGGAATGAATAGAGCCTTGCTGAACAAGTTGAGAAGCAATATCGGCTGAACTGAACCTGGTATCTCTTTGGCTCCAAGAACCAGATTCTCTACCCCTACCCCTGATGGGACCTTGGTCAGCAGAAATTGAATGGTTTGCCCTTCCTCTTTGGTTTGAATCATATGGAGCCCTGGAAAATGATGCCATATTTGGGCGTCTCTTATCAAATCGTCCAGAAAATTCCTTTTCCTGATTGGCAAAGTTGTAGTTTTTCCACGGTTCACCAGATTGAGAACCAGGCTTGTTCCGCTTCCTGTATGGTCTGGTCAAAACATGTTCTGGAGCATCCCCTTCCAAAGACTGTGAACGCTCTTCCCGTCTGCGGTGCTTGTGGTTACGATCATCATCATCATCTTCACTGATTTCTTTCTCCTCAGGATCACTAGCACAATCAGTTGGAGAAAGGCCTGCTTTTGGCGACGAGACTTTTAGCTCCATTCACAAATCAAAAGTTCAAAACCCCAGTAGCAAGTAAGCTAAGATCAGGTGGCAATGCTGCTATAAAAAAAGAAGGGGAAATAGCATAAGTAAAGCACACAGAAAATAGAACTCATACATAAATAGAATGCAAAGATTTAGACGAAAATATTTATTAGAGTGAGATAGAGAAACTAGCATCTTTCCTCAATAAGGTGCAAATCACTCAATCAGCCATCATCATTAAGTCAAAGAAATAAACTACCTCGCATTAATATAACCAATCAATGGGATGACAGTGAAATTCAAATCAGATCTTAAAACTTATGCACCCCCCAATTCACAAGATATATAAGTTTAAGCCATTACTTTGCTTCGCATAGTCTCAAGCTCATTTGTCACACCAGATGACAGAAAATGACCTGGCTACTTCACTCGCCATTTATTAGATAGCTGTGAGGAACCAAATTGCAAGCACATGTCCAGATATACATATAAAAAGAAACAGAATTTAGGTGCCGTTCCTCACATGATCAGCTAAAGAGGACCAAATTCCTGCTTCATTTGCCTCCACCCACCATACTATGCAGGAACTTCTAGGAAGGGGCAGATGAAAATGAGAGAGAGATATGTCCCTGCTCAAAGGCAGCTTTCCTGAAGAGTTCAAATATTTTACAGTGAGCCCTTCTTGTGACACATCAGCTTTGGTCACTTATGCTCTGATTAAGCTAGTTACGACCAAAAGTGTGATACCTCTTCCGCTTGATGCATGAGCCTAAATGCCTAAACTCTAATCTCGACAACCTACTTTGAGTTCCCATATCATTCAATCACTGATACATCAAAATCTTGCCCACAATCACTTAAATGCACACAGATAGAATTGCACTGAAATAGCATTGATGAAACAATGTCCACTAGTAATTACCAAACAAGGAATTGCACCCAGAAATTAACACCAAAAACAGCCTACAGTTGCCAAGTGATGACGCAAATAGTGGACACGTGCAAAGCGACAAAGTCAATCTTTTTGTGATAAAAAGCCTCCCAGGCAGCAGCAAAATTTCTAGCCACTAAGAGTAAACGCTATTGCTCTATCATTTCTCAGTTCCCTTCAATCCCATAAAGAAACTTAATGGTCCAAGAGAAGTTCGAGACCTGCCAGCAGCCATTTACTTCAAAAGGCTTCGTATCTCTCTATCAGCTTATAGTGATGATAGAAAGTCTATACAACCTCAAAGTGACCCCAAAATGAAAAGTTGCGTACAGAACTCAGAGCTCTAATCCCATGTATGCACATTCTAGCTCCACCAGAAAAGAAGCAAAAAGTCGAGCTGAAAAAAAAAAATCTACTAGGACTAAAAGCAATGCCGTTGTTCATAAAATAAGGAAAAACATTAAAAAAAACAAAAAAAAATCATATCGATAATAATACCAACGCCTAACCCTAGATTAATTCAGGGCAGTCCGATCACTTAACTTGAACAGAAAACTGAGAGTCAATCGCGAACTCAGTGATTCTATACGAATATTAAATTAAAAGAGGAAGGAAACCAGAACAGACGAGGATGAAACCTGATAGGGAAATTTGCTCTTTAGGGTTTCAAATTCTTCTCTCTCTCTATACGAATACGTGATTTTCCGTATCGACGAACGATGAATTGCTCCCCGCGACTTCAATGACGGCCTGACTGTACCTTTGCGTCTTCCGTTAGTATTTGTCGTCTTGTTCAATGTCTGTGTGTTCGGGGCATCGCTCTAAGTATGGCCTCTCTCTCTCCGTGATGAAGAAAAGCTGAGAGAGGGTTTTACTTACAGAAGCATGACAGAAGGAGATACAAATTTTAGAAAAGGAAAACATGGCCCATTGGAGCAACGCATCCTCGCTCGTGTACTCTCTTCAATGTTTGGGAAAAAACAATACTATTCCTCGGATTTCTTCTTTCCAGAGTTCTCTATATTTTGTTGAAATTGCGGATTGGCCCCTTGTCTCCTGGGGTTGAAGACGGTAAGAAGAAATGGTGGAAAACGTGGAAGCAGACACGATTTAAGAGTAGATGGGGCTATGCCATGGCTAAAATGTTTCGTGCTATAATTAGATTTTTCAAATAATGATTGTTGTTGATGCAATAGTCATTGTGATTATCATATACTTGGTAATCTGCGAAAATTATAGTTTATAGTATAAATTTTAAATAAAATAACGAATAATAAAATGACTTGTAAAAATTTGTTCAAGAATTATGATTTTTTAGTTTTTGAAACTTTTAATCATTTATTCTTTAAATTTTATGCATTTTTATCACAAATTAATCCCACGTTGTTAGGAACAACAGCAAAGCGAGCATGCAGCTCAAGATCAAATAATTAATTCATTTGGGGAAAAAATCAAACAATTATTCCACGACAATGGCAACATTGCACCATTTGAGGTTTAAATCCAGGGCTTCTTACCAGTAATACGTGTTGAATAGGGCCTGTGAAAGAGGAGAAATCCAAAGGTAAGTGATTTGAATTGATAGTTTGGATTACATCTTCAATAGAAGAAAAGAAAAGAAAAATCAACAAGGTTCGCGTTAATCAGAAAAAGACAAAATATTCGAGGATAACAGAAGATTATAAAGAACAAACGGTCTTGCGACTATCAAATCATTACAAATAATTAAACAACGCCATTCTTCTTCGAAATTATGAACGCGAGGAAATCTATTTCCAAAAACGATTTCAAGCTTCCTTTCTTGGAGCACCACCAAAGGTCAACTTCTGTTACCCCAGCAAGAGTCTATCTCTAAGCAAGCTGATTGCAGCTAAATCCACCAATATTAGGTGCATATCAAGGGAATGTCAAGATGATCTCCCCAGGTTTCTTGACCTTGGTTTTTTTCTCTACGCAAGAGATCCGCATGATTATGCTGAAGTAGCATGCTTCTTAGCTAGTAGAAGCACACAAGTAATTAACTGCAAGCTAAAATACGAAATCAAAAAGCAGCAAATAAGAGGATGCACCATCAAAATCAAACTCAAGGCTTCAAATGCCAGCCTTCCATTATCACAGAATATTTTACACAGTCACGGCCAGAAGAATTAACAGAAACAAAGTATTATCTGCTTCAAAACAAAGTATTACTGACAACAGACAACACCACCCCGGGGGGGGGGGTCCCCTCTTTTTTCCCCCCCTCCAGGAGAGGGTCAAAGACCAAAGGCAAAGGTCAAAGAGGCGGAGAACCAAAGGCAAAGGCCAAAGAGACAGAATCCAAAGTCTAGATTCTGCAGAGGGTCAACATTAACAAATATATCAGAATGAATAATGATGCACAATACCACCAAACTCCGAAAATTTGGGAAACAAGAAGACAACATCTCAACACGAAGCAAAAGTCTATTTCCAGTCATCTGTTCTGGGGGACAAATGAGCCAAACTTCTGTACATAAGCACAAACAGAGGAATGCAAATTACTGACCAAACCAACCTCGTGGAGGCTGGCCATCCACATCATTCATCAACTTATCTAAAACCACATTCAGATCAACTGATTGCCCATTCTCTGTCAACTTCCGAACGGCAGCTCGCACCTGATCCCTTGGGAATCCCATATTTGTCACTTTGTCAACCACATCATCAATGGGAACTCTGTTTCCAGAACCAGATCCAC
Organism: Rauvolfia tetraphylla; assembly: GCA_030512225.1. NCBI lineage: Eukaryota > Viridiplantae > Streptophyta > Magnoliopsida > Gentianales > Apocynaceae > Rauvolfia > Rauvolfia tetraphylla. The sequence goes on from JAJQKT010000005.1 coordinate 1,560,163, forward strand.
CACCAGAGGTGGTAGGCAGGGCATGAGGCAATATTCGAGCTGTAGGAAGCTGCGGATAACTGCTTCCACCACTATGGCCCACAGCAGGAGACGGAACTGGCTGAGGTTTCATTGGTGAGCTGCTGCCATACTGGGAAGGTGAACTGCAATAAGGATATGGTTCCAAAGAACCAGATGAAGGGCTATATGTAGTGGAAAATCCTGGACTGGGCCTACTAGATGGTGCTTCATAGACGTTGGGAGGAGGAGCTCCATAGAACTGTTGTGGGGGAAGGGCTGCAGTGGGTGGATGAGATGAAGGTTGGCGGATGTTTGGGGGAAAACTCTGAGGTTGTACATAAGATGATTCTTCATGATAATGACCTAATGAAGGTTGCTGTTGAGGGAGATTAGCAGCTAAGAGAGGAGGCTGTTGCTGAGAAGGTGGAGGTGGAGGCGGAGGTGACTGAGAATAATGTGGTTGAGGGGGTGGCTGGTATTGTTGCTGCTGTGTTGGTGGTGGGGGAGAATGCTGGATATGCTGTGGGGCAGGCAGTTGGTAGGGCTGACCCACAGTTTCTGGTGCTTGACCAGATGGTGGAAAGTAAGTCTCCTGCTGAGATGCAGAGGAAATTGGATTAGGTGAGAATTGATTTTGTGGCTGAACCTGAGGTAGTAAATTCTGTTGGGAAGGAGGCGGCGGAGGTGCATTAGGAGAAGGAAGAATTGAAGGAGGCTGTGAAAGAGGAACAGGAGGGGGTTGCTGATGAGATTGCTGAGGAGCAGATATTGCAGGTTGCAAAGAGTCCACATGCTGAGTACTTTGGTTATCTGGATGTTCTTCAACCTTAGAAACTTGAAGCTTCGCCAGTTTTAGATGAGCATCCAAAATCTCTTGTTTGTCCCTCACAACCTGTACACCATCTTGCACCTGTGACAAATATATTACAGCAACAAATCCAGGAATGGTTAAACAAACAGATGAAGTAATTTAAAAAAAGAAAAAGGACTACATAAAAAGGGGAAAAACAAATACAAAAGGTCTCCAAAAAAAGGTCGAAGAAAAACTTAGCTATTTCAGAACAGATCTACAAGATGATTGGTTTCAACAATGCATAGAAGCCACCTCAAGGTCCCAATAACAAGACTCCAAATACAACTACTGTAACTGTCATCACCTGTTTTAACGGTATAATAACAAACTTCTTACTGCTTTTGTAGATCAGGGGGCAAAAGCATCATTTTAACTACCAAAACACAATGCTGAACAATATCAGGAAAATTTAACAGTCATGATCTGCATGGTTCCACTCAAACTATGCCAAAATACAATGAAATAATCAGTCCAAAGCAGCCAAATAAAGTGCATTAGCTTTGGAAATAAAAGGGTTTAATCTAGACAATTACTTCTTATATGTACTCAATAGTCTCAAACTATCCAAAATCAGAACATTGCACATCTAACCATAAGAAAAGGATCAGACAAGGCAGGCAAGGTGACGCAAATGCCCATGGTGCATCAGATTCAATTATGGCAATGTGGACAAGGTGAGATGATCTGCAATATGCATCTGAAACAATAGCTTAAATTATAAAATTGATGTAAATAAAAGAATGAAGATACCTCTCTTAGGATATTTTCCAGTTGTCTCATCCTCCCGTCTGAGCTCCCATAATTATTTCCAACTGACACCTTAAGGTCATCAACTGAATTTTCAAGGTGCCGAGTTCTGGATTCCAACTGAGATAACCGTGCACTAATACCATCCAATGCATGTAGCAGATTATCAGCATATTTCTTCATGGTACAGTCAATCTCAGAAACCAAAGTTGGATCAACTGCATTATGATCCTTCTCCAATACGACATTTGCAGGTTCAAAGGAATCAAACGAACTATAATTCTGTACAAAGCTCATAAAACAGATGAGAAAGATGTAAGAGCACGAATTGTGTATTAAGCATGTAAGTGTGATTAAAACAGTGTAATAGCATAAAGAAAAACATGAACATGACATATCAGAGTCTCTTTCTTTCAGTTAAGACAAAAGCAGAATCTGCTTAACATATCCTTGACCGGTGATCAAGTCTGAGGAAGCGTAAAATCTAGATATTAGAGATAGTAGGACTTGAAAGTGTACACACTGATTATCTTACAGCTAAATATAACCTAAGATATGCCAAATATACCTAGGAAACAGAGATGGCCAGCCCTTAATTTGGAAAGAGCCTAAGTTTTCGTTCAGTTTATCCATAAAATTTACCATGCTCCTAGTCCTTCCCCCACCATATCGTTAAAGACAAATTTTAAGTATCTTTCTAGTGTTAGGTCGAGGATATGTTTATCAATGTTAAAATGGTTGATATACGAGGTACAGTCCATAACCTAATCTACTTATTTAGGAGTAAGATTATTTCAATTCTCAAGGAAGCAGTTCAGGGTCCAAAGATGTTTGAATACTAAGGGTAGGAGGACGATCATCAAAAACATACTTATAGTGCATCGCCGCAAACTAAACCCTAATTCGAAGAGGTATCCTTAACGGAATACACAAAAACGCACGGCACGAACACAGAAAAAGAGAGATTACCCTGATACTATTGGTACTGGATTTGTTATCGGCAGAATTCCAAGCCCTAGGTGCAGCAACATTACTGGAATCGACTTTGGACAGCGGAGAAGATGCTCCGATGTGGTGAATCGGCTGGAAATCGAAGCTGGGAAGGATCTCTTCTTTCTTATCCCCACCGGCGACATGGTGGTCTTCCCCACGGTTCATGAGATTGATGAAGTCATTGTTGCTGTGGTTGCCCTGCGAATTCGAAAGATCCATAATCTGTTTGTCCATGAACTTCGATGTATTCATCTATTCAAGTCTTTATTTATATATACTTCAATATATAAATGTATATTTGTGATAAAATTTTAGGATTTTAGTAATAAACAATATATTTATAGAGAGAGAAAGAGAGAGGCATGAAAATTCGGTCGGGTTTGCGTTGATCTTGCGTTTGGAAGTGCTGATAAAGGGGTTTTTGATGATACGATGGGAGCAGTCGCGAGATGTTTTCCTAGAAAGATTTATCTACGGAGCAAGACGATGTTGACTCTCGGTGAGGAGTAGCAGCTCCGTGAAAATTTAGGTGATTCAGCGACGTCGTACTGTCCACTTGCTGTTCGTTGAAGCGGGCCCAGTAAGCTTGGAGGTGACACAAATTTCTAAAAAGTTCAAACGATACAAAGAGAATTTTTAATTTTTTAAAAATAAATTATTTATAAAAAATAAGTGTAATTTAAATAAAAATTTTGTATTAAATTTTGAAATTTAATTTAAATATATCTTAAAAAAATATTTATGACAGTCATATTTTATTTGATATTTTATGTCTCTAAAATTAAAATCACTTATTAACTTATCCAGTGTTTTCTAATCACACAATAGTTTCTAGTGAATTTTGTTTATATAATTAGACTAATAAAAATATTTTGATTTTAAAATATATGATATATTTTTTTACATGAAAATTATAATTTATTTCAAATTTTATAAAAAATTAATAAATATCTAAAATATTCTATTTGAAACTTATTAGTTAGTAAATTAAATTTATGTCTAATATGAAGGTTAGTTAGAAAATTAATTGTTTTTTTAAAAAGTATTTAAATAATTAATTAGATATAAAAAGTAAAGCTAAAAATAAAATAGTAAATAAAACATTTATACCTATATTTTGAAACAAATTTTAAAAAATATATGATATGTATTTTGAAACGAATAAAGTATTTAATGAATATTATGAGACTCTTATACATAATTGGTTAGTAGTTATATAAAATGTGGGATTGGATAATATCTCATCTCAAAATCAAACATAAAATTTCAAGTGTGAGACTCACATATCTATTTTTTTTATAAAATTTAATTTTTACAAAATTTAAGATAAATATCTCAAAATTAAACCCTATCTAATCACGTAAAAAAATATATGTGCTTTTTATTAATGAAAACCATCATGTGAATGGATGGTGATCTAAGAAAATAAACACAAAAATAATTTAATGATACAAAAACATAAAGATAAAGTTTTGTAATATAATGAAACTCTACAAATAATTGGTGAGTAACTATAAAGATTTTCCTTATAAGGATGGGTTGCAAAAGAATAAAAAAAAAACTTTATTCGAGAGGAAATTCTGCTTAAATGAATGGGAGACATATATCTTCAGCAGTATTACGGCGAAAGGACAATTAGCATTTCTTTCCTTATCCAAGATTTTCATTAGCCAACTGGATTTCCAAAAAGGAAAAGGAAAAAAACAAAGAGACAAAACGAACGAGAGTAAGAAAGAAAGAATAGGTGGATCGACATTAGTACTGTAAAAATGGATCAGAGCATCTAGCTCAGTTTATTTATTCGTCTATGCGCGGATTTATTTGACTCGTTTTATTTAGTCTGACGGTAAATAAATACGAGTTAGTCTATATTTTTTTTATTTATACATTAAAAATATTATTAAAAATATATATAATAATTTTGGTATCCAATTTATCTAAATTAAATATTATAATTATGTTCATAATTAAAATTAATTAATTTTATATTATTTTAAATATTATATATATATATACATTTATTTATAAAGGCGAAGTATAAGAGAAAGAGAAAACTAAAAGAAAAAACAATGTTCCGGAGAGATAAGAGGGAATACATAAATATTTTTAGCATTACTTTTATTATTAAAAATTAAGTTAAGTTTGCAATTCTTGTTTCCAAGCAATATTTTGGGGTATGGACTCCTCCCGACAAACTTAGGGGAGAGCCTAAATAGTTAGCTAGACATCCAGCCCACTTTTCAAAACTGGTAGTGAATAACAGAAAGCCCAGAAGAATTTGGCCACGGCACGCGAACTATGATCATCTGCTCCTGATACGCAAATGGCACGTTGTTTCCATTGATACGGCAAGCAACTGGCTTTTCCGCAGCGAAGGCCCTCATTTCTCCGGTGCCCTTCACTCCAATTTGAACAGAATCAGCATCATCATCAAATGTCAGCGACTGGATTGCACCGCCGGTGTTGAGCATGTTCGCCAGACCGATCGGAGCAAATTGAATACGCTTTTTGCCGAACACCGTCACCGGAGAGACCGTCATCAGTTCGAAATTGAATGGCTCTAGAGAGAGTCGGATGCTGTCCGATGGCTTTGAGAGCACCAGCCTCTTCTCCAGGAACAAATACACTGCAAACACTTGAACTCCGTCCACTGAGATCGGTGAAGTTCCGTGATTCCATTCCACATCTTTTGGACTTGCAGTGGACGTCACAACATGCGAGTACTGAGAGGCACATTTGTTTCGTCTCTCCTCTCGGCTCCACCCTCCTCCTTGGCAGTTAAATGCCCCGAGAACTCCAGTGTACTGAAACAACAACACAAGGATGTACACAAATTATAACCAAGATTCCACTGTATATAGAAAAACCATAATACGTATTGGTGAAAACTTGTAAATTACGTGCCTTGTTGAGGTTCCAAATTTTGAGCATGGTCTTGCCATTGTGAAGAGGGTCTTCAAAGAGGCAATCGCGGGTTGGAAGTGCATAGTATTGGCAGAGCAGAATGGAACCGTCGGGCAAGACGAGGCTTTTGAGGAGGTCAAAGTTGTGCTTTCCGACAGAATCACTTACGTAAATGGGTCCGCCAGAGATGGCACGAGAAGCAGCGTGAAATTGAGCACAAGGATGAGTTGACTGGAACATGTCCCAATCTGGGTGAATGAAGTTACCCATCCATAAGCTATTGTAAGCACAGTGAACCATGTGACAGCCTTGGAGCCAGAATGTGCCGTTGGGATCACCAGATGGATCGGTGCACCAGAAGTCATCTCCTGTTTCCCCACCAAAAGAAAGCAATAAACTGTGATTAATATTGCAAATATTACGAGAAAACAATTGTTAACACGTGTTGGCGAGCTTATCCTCAACAAATTCTTTTTTATACCACTATTGCCTCAAAAGTACGGCAGCGACTAACTACTTAATTTTCCCCCAACCAATAAACAACAACAACAATAATAATAATAATATTATTATTATTATTAAAGATGGGAGACTTACCAACACGGCCAAGAGATATGGCTTCTGTTCCTAGGAACATGAAATCATTGCAGTGCTCCATGCTAGCGATGACACCGTTCCCTTTGAAATGGTTCCTCACGGAGGATGATAGAGCTTTGTAGTAAGCTTTCGCAAGCTCCACTCTGCCGCCATAATCCTCGCAAAGCATCTCTAGCAACTGTCCGTAATACAAGAAGTTACGGATGGATAATTACGGATGAAACTTTTTCAAAAACAAACGAATCCGATGGATTAGAAATAAATCATTTTTACGTGCCGACCAAACAGTCAAAATTGTGGGAATTCTATGGGAAACACACTTCCACAAGAAAAGTGCTCCTAATCTGTTTGCTTTCGTTTTCGTCTACCGAAAAGGAAACATGTGTCGCTTGGAACTTACATGAATAACGTCCACTTTGACTCCATCAATACCAACCGACTCCAGGTGAGAGTGAAGACCTTCGTACAATTGGTCGGCCATCTCTGGGGGAACCTGCCCAACTCTGTTGTTCACTATCTTATCAACAGCCAGATCTTCCATTGTCGTCTCCAACCCAGGGGTCAATTTCGGTGCGATCACTCTTGATTCCGGCAGCCCCGAGACGTTGGGTCTAAGTCCGCCCCAGTACCCGCAAAGTGCATGCCATACGTACACATACTCCACGCTGTTAAAGGTGTCTTTCAGGTCCCTGATGAAGGCACCCATTCCCATGCTTGGCCCACCCGATCCGGACTTCCGGGGGCTTTGGTAGTCTCTGAACTTGTAGTTCTCTTCGAATTTGATGAGCCTGCAAGGCATTTGCTCGCCTGCAGATGTTCTGTTCATTCCCTCGGAAGAGATGGGATCGTCATCGTGGCAAATGGATTGCCACCCGTCGTCAATCAAGACGAGCCCTGGTGGACACCCACCCTCCACCAGGTCTTTCACACCTTCCCAGACACCCTGAGGGTGAACGGTAAGGTAAAATGCATCCCAAGTACACCAACCAAATTTATCCACTATACCTGGCGGAGTCTTTTCCTCCAAGAGCTTGAAGGTCCCGAGATGGAACCTGACCACCTTAATGGCTTCTTTCACCAGGGTGAAAGGATCGTCACCTACGTGCATGTAAAGGGCACTCCGGAAGAAAGAACCAGAGACTTTGGTCGACCCACTTTCGACGCAGAGGTCGATGAAATCATCTTCACCGGGCTGAAGGGAAGCACGGAAAGGGCCTTCCAGGAGAGGAAGGAGCAAAACGTAGGGGCGACCAGAGTCGGACTTGTCAAGAATGACCATTTGAGTTTCGCGCTCAAGATCTCTACCGTTGCTTCCTATCCAGTGGGTTGTCCACCAGACCTTGAACCTGAAAATGCTCATGAACCTAATGTCCTTAAGTTTGCCAATCGGCACAACGTGGTGGCTTCGCGCCTCTTTGGTGTCAAAACCAACGAAGCAGCCCGAGGATGTCGTCACAGGCTTCTCACCTACGGTGTACGGCGACGGAGTGGCTACGATGTTCGGTGGAACATCGGACAAAATGATATGGTCATTAACCATGAAATTTGACTCGTCCAGAGTGATGGATGACATATTGCAGCCATCGACAAGGACGGAGATGTTCGAGCCACCCTTGCTCAGACTGGGAGCCATTTCTCAACAGAAAACTTGAAAAATATTAGAAGGTGTCAGAAAAAGTGAGAAAATTCTTGAAGATCTAGAGCACTCAAGAGATTGACAGAGGCAAAGATGCAAACAAAGAACCACACAGTGTCCACTTATATAGAGGTACAAAGGAACAAACTAGAGATGCTTTAGAAATGGAATGTCGAATCTCGGAAAATGTCTTTTGTGATATCTGGAAACTCTTACTTCCGTTGCTAATGCTAAACTGTATTTGCTGCTGCTGTTACCGAGTGATGAGAATGGATTTGGGGGATCAAGGGACTGTCAGATTTATAGGCAACAGCGAAGGTGGGCTTATTAGTGGGAAGCTTCAAACGAAGAGGCGAAGTGGGCGGCCGGATTGGACCCAAAATTATGCTTGATCTTTCTAGGTGGGGTAGCCTAGACCCTACTGATCAAAGTTTTTTGCATATAACTTAGAAATGAAAAAAAAAAAGTTATCTGTATGACATTTCCGTCGAGAAAATTTCTCTTGCTCCTACTCTCGTGGACCGTGAGCCGACATTTTTCATTTTACAAGGATTAGTAGAAATATCCAGAAAAAAAAAAAGAAGATTTAGAAAGTTCCTGCACGGACAAGTAATAATATGACAAGTATCGACTCACAGCTTGAAAACAATTACGAACACGCCAACTCATGGCGTATGAACAGTTGTGAACGATCTATCTCCGTATGTTTCACTAAACAAATACAAATTCAAATAACCTTTTTATAGTTTTTTTAGATATAATATTTAAATTTTATTTTTTAGTGTTTGAAGTTTATTTTGTTTAATTTAGAATATATGAATGGTAATTTTTAAAATTAAGAATATTGCAAAAAATATTATATAAAAATATTGCAGAAAATTCACACTCAACAAATACTTCAATATTAAAAAGATTCAAATCTTTGTTATGATTTCAAATATTTCTTTTCTTCTATATATAAAATATTATTCTCTTAATATGTAACTTAATGCTTTATTTTGACTTAATAAAAAATTAAGAAGAAAATTTTGATTATAATTAAATTACTTAAATATTCTTATTAATTAAAGATATTAGTTGTGAGACTCATAAGTTTGTAAATTTTAAAATCTTTAAATCAAATGAGTCAAGAAGGTTAATACTGAACGTAGCGTTTGTGGAGTTTAATTCTTTAATATCAATGAGGTTAATAATAAAAATTTAAATAAAATATATAAAAAATAAATATTTAATTATAAATATATTAAAAATAAAATGTGAACATGTAATTTTGGATAAAATCATAGATAGAATGAGTAATAATTTCAAGTTTTAATACTTCGATGGCTAAATGTCTTGTAGATTCTTGAAGTAATAGTAATTCTGTATAAGTTGGTGTATAAGACTTTAAGTCGTAGTTAAATACACTACCAAATTTAATTTTTCATAACATAAAACTTTTTCATGCCATAATTTTTTTCCCTTTTAACATATAGCATACGGTCAGAACGGGAAAGGTGGATACTACTGCTTTATTATTACTATTACTATTATTATTATTATTTCTCTTGCGGATTCAATTACTGAGTACGTACATATATATGATTTTGTCCACTCCATTGTGCTTCCTACTTCCTCCGGGATATGTATATATATACATCAATTAATTCTAAACCTCGGACTTCAGTTCCAATTTGAAGCAAGATTTCTTCGGAATCCTTTTTTTTCCCCTTTCTGGAGTACGACTTAATGGGAGTCGATATCCCCTTTATATATTCTGAGATCGCCTTGTCTCTTGGTAGTATTTTCGTCAGTTTCTGATTTTCTAATATTAATATTGAAAAGTTCTCTTTGCAGAAAGCATTCCTTTATCACTGATCTGCACGGGCCTGTCTACTTTCAGTATTCAGAATCTCTGCTCTTATCATCACAACCTCTGTCGTTTGTGCCAAACTCTGGAACTTCAACTATCTCAAGTCTCAAAACACCACGCATTCTGCATATTCTGATTCCTTAATTCCATCACGGACTTTGTTCTGCAAGGGACCATACAGAGAAAAAGAGAGAGAAGAAAATCAGCGATGGAGCTGCTCCTGCCAACTTGCCATTTGCCAAGTGGCTAAAACACTTGCCAGGACAACCAAAAAGATGAAAGAAAATGGTGGAATTAGAATTTAATTCTGAAGCCTCGACGTCGTTTGAAGGATTATGCTTCGTAGCTTGGACTAGCAGGCTGGAGAACGAAAGCAGAAGGTAAAGAAGATGGATCAGTTAAATTAAACTTATCCAGCATGATGTGCACTATAAGTTTAAGATGAATGCCGGAAACTAAGTTAGTAGAGTTTTTTTTTTTCAATGAAAAATGGTACTACCTCCAATTAGAAATATAAGCCTTTTTAAATTTATGTATATGAAATAAGATTTTTGAAATCAATAAAATTTTTGAGATGAAGTAACTTTTATCCTCTTAATTATAAACAGCAAGAGAGAGAGAGAAATAAATAAATAAATAAAATAAAGAGACTCGTAAAATTAAAAAATACATAATAAATATTTTTTAAATGTATTAAAAATTAATAATTGGATCACATGTCTTTCCTTTAAAAGGACTTGTATTCCTAACTGCAAATGGAATGTTAAAATTTGAGGAAAGATTGGTAAATATTAATCTTAATGACTTCTTGTTTCTTCTTTTAATACAACGTTATTTTTTTTTGTATTTTAATTTTTAATTTATTTTTTTAAAATATAAGATATTTTAATTATTTTTTATTATTTATTTTTAAAAAAATTTTAAAAAATATTTTTATATTCTATTATCACTATAAATATTATTTTTTATTTTAATAATATTAATAAATTAATTAATAATATAATAAAAATATTTTTATTTTATTATTTTTTAATTTATGTAAAAAATTTAAAAAGTGTTATATTTTAAAAGGATTAGCATAGTACGAGCAGTCAAAACAGAAAGAAAAGGGAAACGAAGTCCCAAGCTAAGGAAGGAATAAAAAAGAAAAGAAGATAAGAGAAAAAGAAGAAAAAAGGTAATCGGGTATTCTTATTCTAATTCAAAGCGTGTGGGCTTCGGGGTGAAAAGTAAGAATGGGCCCACAACACAACTGATTACATGCGTGAGAAACGGCCCCGTTGCCTTCAGAATCCTGGTCAACTTCTTCACAACTTGGGTCCCTAGTTGATCCTACGCATTGGGGCGTTGTCGAGCATATTGGCGCCACGTGTGCTCTCTGGCCCAAGACCACCGACCTTTTTGATACTTCAGCCTACATAACTCAGACACTGTCCCCAGGCCGCTATTTTGCATGTGGATAAGGCGACACCTGGGTCATTGGGCCCACCGAAATCTTGAAGGACAAGTTATCCAGCGTAACGAGCGAGAAAGTCTGAAAACGTTGTACTGGCGTACTAACCGCTTTATAACTGCTAAAAACTGTGACCGTTAGTTTCACCTAACAACCCCTAATACAGTCCACACGTACCAATCGGCAGCTCACAGAGAGCAGCACCAGCACAATCGTTCCACATTCGCACCGATTGCGGCGGAAAAGTTGGTAAAATGAATGTAGAAATCCAAAGATTTCTAGAATAGTTTGTCAAAAGCAATTCATTTTCCTATTCCATTAAGGAAAAAATAAAAGCAATTCATTCTTTTCAATTTTTGACGAAAAAATGTTAGGACGTATGTGAATTATATTTTTTTAATTAATTTATATTAATAATTATAAAAATAAATTATAAATAAGAAGAAAATATAATTTAAAAATAAAAATAAAATATTTTGAATTTAAAAAATAATCTAAATACTACCTTTAACTTTAATTCGCACAACTTAAGCATTTTCAAAATCTGTTGGTCAGCTGGTCTTCAGGTGAAAAGAGAGCAAAAGCCGAACGTTGGAGCCTCAATTCTCATTCACGTGGTTTGTCGGTGGTAGTGATTAATTTAGTTAGGGGCAGAAATACAACGCTTGGTGTTCGGTTTTCGCAATATGCTATCATATTATCGTAATTGGATATAGTTTGATTTTAAAATTTTTATCATAAATTTCATAAAAGTTAAATTATTTATAAGAGAAGATATAGATCATTTACTTAAAATTTTATATTCAATTTCAAAATCGAACTCTATCTAAATACATCTTTAATTTTTTTTTAAATATTATCACCATTAATGAAATTATTCAATTTTCAGGCTAGCGGACTAGCATAAATTAAGTACATTTAAATATCGGTTACGCGTATCAGTGCCCGCCCACAGTCAAATGTTCAGCTATATATGCCAAAAGCTCCTCCCTGATAAAAAATTAAAATAAAAAAAAAAAGTAACTTCCGAAAGTCCCCTTAAAAAAACCAAAAAAATTGAAAGTCCCAACCAACACCTTCAAAGGAAGAAATGGTCAACCAACCAACACCGTTTCCCGTTATCAACAGTAAGCGTGCCCCATACAGCAGGAGCCACGTAGAATTAAGATAATTTCAAACGGATGCAGTAATCAGGCGTAGTGTCAAAGCAGTCACAGGTTGGCCTTAAAACAAACTGAAACAGGCTGAAAAATTAGGCCAACCAAACTGAAACAGGCTGAAAAATTTAAATTTGTGATCCGTGATAGCCAGCCCATTGACTTTTACAAAAACGATGTCGTTTTGTAAAAATAAGTAAAACGTCGTCGTTTTGAGAAAAAATATATTTTTTGATATTTTAAAAAGATCTAAACGGCGTTGTTTTGAGAATTTTTTTTTAATATTTTAAAAAAATCAAAACGACGTCGTTTTGAGGGGAAAAATTTTAAAAAATAAAAATAAAAAGAAAAATGGGTTAGCCCGCATTAGCTCGCAGGCTAGACAGAGCGGGCTAAAAAAACTCGCGATTAAAAGAGTTTGGGCATTCTAAATCCAAACCAGCTAATACGGGCCAGCCCGCGGGCTTTGGCCCCATATTGATAGTGTTCAGGCTTCAGCTTTATTTATTACATATTTCGGAATTCAAATATTTTGAAATAAAATTTTTACAAATTAATTACTACAATATTTTTATCAACTAGAGTGATTAGTAATAAAATTTATGTGTTAATGAATTTAAACTTACTTAAATTAAGAAGATCGAAAAGGTTAGTGGTTGAACGGTTGGTTAGTAAAGTTTCATTATTTTAAATTAAAGAAATTATTAGTTAAAGGATAAAATTATTTTAAAAAATAAAACATCTAATATTCAATTTTAAAAGGTAAATAATGATTGTTTGGAGGAGAGGAACCCAACATTCCGCTAATAAAACTTCTCCCGCATAATGGGCCGGCCGTCTGTGTAGAACAGAGAACCATTAGTGAGGCCGACATGCTGCTAACAAATAACTTTGGCAATCCTTTCATGAGCGGGGGGGAAAAAAGGCTATCCCCCGCAATCCTTTTTTGTTTTTGTTTTTTTTTTGTTAACTTGAAAATATCAATAATGAATAAAAATGATATCTTTTAAAGAAGTTAATTACCAAGAAAGAAATAGCCCTAGAAAACATTAATCTTCCAATGATTCAGTAACGTGCATTTCCATTTATGAGTAGGATAAGTTTTATTGCCATTTCTTCGAAGTTGAAGAGATACATCATACAACCCGACCATCAGAATTTTATTACATGTACCAGAAAAATTAATCCATACTATACAACAACATTTTCATCCTCTTTACCATATATTTCAATACTGCATAAACTGTTTGTCTTCTGCGTGGAAGTCACTTTATATTTTGCTGGCGTCAAGAGTTGCTCCTGGCTTGATTGCTGAATCCCAGTGCAGACTGGAGAATTGGAAACAATAGTAGCGCGTCAAAATGAATAAAATTCTGGTAAAATTAACAACTTAAAATGATCATAGTTACATTCGTATCCCCAATGCTGCAGGCAACTCTTTCGAAGACTTTTTCAACTAGATTCCATAGCAAAATTCATTAAGATATGGAAGTTACCATGTTAAGCAGACGAAGAGCAGCAGGTCGGGTAAACTTTCTCGCAAAGAGGAAGCATGGAGCAGGTTTCCCCTTGCTAGTGCACCACTCTCTTCGATATTCTGTCTCATAGTATATATTATCTATATCCTGCAAAAGTTGCAATATTTTTTCCCCAAGTTATTACTACATATAAATTATGCAAAGGTAATCATGCGAATAATGCCGTCTCCAACCTCAAGTTAATTAGAATGCATTGCTTGTCCAGTACAGTTCATTGTTGTTGCTAATGATAATAAATCACGAGATACATTTCAACAGGGGTCATGAGTTTGAAAACTATTCAGGCAGATAAATTGAGTATTGGAGTCCTATATTAGAAATATACCAAAAAACCATAAATACAGGTATATACTACCACATTAAAGCATTCCAACCTTGATTGACTGAAGGAGTTGCGGAGTAGCATCAATTAACTTGTAAGTCACAGGATGCCATCCTCGCCGGTCATATTCTTTTGAAGATGAAACATCCCATGCTGTATGAGTCAGTGACCTCCTTGTAAGTTCTTTTTCAAGGCCTTCTTGCTGAATAAGAAATCAAGGCATAAGTTTACTGGGAGTTAGATTACCAGTGAATCTGTGAGTAGCTTCTGCGAACTAGATATGATCCTTTCTTTCTTTCTTTCTTTCTTTTAGCATATATTATGGTAATTCTAACTCTTCTGAGACGGACTTGTTTCACATTTTCATTCTTTCAGGAACCTCGCAAAAGCAGCATCTCTAAGGCCAGAGAGCAACAGCTAGAGAAGCAAAACTAAAAGTTTTTCTAGTCTATGGGGCAAAATGCTTGTAACAGCTTTTCAAGAAAAGCTTTATCTTTTAACAGAAAATGGTAAAACATAGAAATGAAAAACAAACTTGCCGTGAGTAGAGTTTGAACGTAATGTTCATCAGGTATACAGTTGTGCTCCTGTGAATTGTCCCCAGACTGTAGAAGATAAGATTATATGAAAGAGTAAGCACTCCCAAAAGATTATCATTTTCAAGCGATTTTCGCTTTATGTTATACTTAAATATAAGAGACCACACATAACCATTCAATATCTCATTTCTTTTCATTTATTTAATCTATCCAGCGAACATGTGAAACCAAATATATTAATGCATTTCAGAAATATAAAAGTGTCACTACAGTGAAAGGAGACAAAAATAAACTGAACTGAAGAAGGTAGGGCACTCACAAAGGGACGATCCCGCCAAAACTCAGGTAGCGACTTCCTCTGCAGGGTCACAAAACATAGCCTAAGTGAGTGAGAGAATATATCCTCCACAGACAGTTTCACAGGATCTTCAGTCAGTTTTTTTATAAAGAAGACATGAAATGACATGGCAGTGACATGTATACAACTATATACCATGAATCATTACCATCTACTATCTGCAAGGATATCCACAAAATTCCCTTAAGCAGATATCCTAATTATTCAAATTTGCCACAAATATTTGTGGTGAATAATCAAGGTATATTCTGGTATGGATGGTAGAGACAAAATCAATGAGAATGTTTTACACCGTATCTACCGCCTGCAATTGCCATTCTAAATAAATAGGTGCTAAAACCATTTATAAGTACCATAATGCATGAATAGAACTATCAAATGCTGATTTTAAAGAATAACGAGATTTGTTTCTTGGTTATCCTTTGTACAACTAGGTAGATATCCCAAATGAAGAATCATGAATAACTTGGTTCATGGGAAAGAAGTTACTTCCAACCCTGCAACAGCATGGCTCAAGAGATGGATGCAATAACTTGCCTTGCAATGCCACTGGAACCTGGGAAAGACAACGTTATCCTTGACTACAATCTCTGCATGCTTCCTGGTCAGAACAACCCACTGCAAGAGAAGAAAATAAAGAATAAACTAGCACGCTAAATTAAATATTAAACTTTCATTGTAACTTGAATTTTTCACCAGTCCTTTTGTAGTTAACTTACTGGCAACATTCAGAAGAAAAATAAGCAATGATTTGAACCAACCTGAGATCCTTTTCTCCAGTTTTCAACAGGAATTACCGGATGCATTTTTGGATTATATCGGCCTTCTTTTGTGTCAGCAAAACTGTGTCCATAGTAAATCAGAAGAAAGTCAAAGATTCAAACATGTTATGATGTCAATTCTCCAGTAAAAAGTGTAATGAGATTTCAAAGCCAGGGAAGAAATAAGAATATTGGTCTCCTCACCTGTCAACAAAGCTACCTGGGGTAGACATTATGTAGTCATATGTGTAGTTGAAGTCATATAAAGGTATGCAGCTGAATAAAAATAAGAAGCTATATCATCAGTACCCAACCAAAGTGAAAGGAAGACCTTCAATTAACAGCTAATCATGAACTGGCAAAATAATCTCAATTACCTATGAAGATGAATATAAGAGAGACGGTTGAAATTAAATGTTAGATAACTTCACCTATCTGAAAGGAAAACAAATCTATCATTGTGCAGGTCTTCCAGTGCATTCTGAAGCAAAATACGCTCTGCCTGAATCATGCTTGCTTCTCCCCAATCTACCTGGAAAAAAGTACCCATGCTAAATATTGTTGGGCCAATTACACACAGAAAAAGCAGAAAATTGGACCTAGATTCCTGATCTAGAAGTTTCATCTCTTTCCATTCTTTACATTTGTCTTGGGGACGGTGGTGTAACATGGTAGTCAATCGAAATCTAGCAACCAAGTAAAGAAGCAAAGTTTCAATTTTGTGCTTTTCCCTTCCTCGAGGAAGGAAAGAGGAAATCACGATCTTTTAATTGTTTCAAGCTTTTATTGCTCAAACTGCAGATAGAAAAAATTGCCAGGTTCAAAGAAAATAAACCTGTATGCTATTATTGACTTGACGATCCAAGAAGTATGCTGATCTTGTTGTCACCTTGTTGAACAAGAAGCCAGGTCTTGAATGAACAAAGATGGAGAACTTTTCCTCCTTGTCACCCTGAAATCAAGGGAAAATGCTTATTGCACGTGAGTATAGATTAGGTGCAGATACTCTTTTTCTGCCTCTGAACCTCCCAACTACCCTAGATATGCAAACTGATGTTGCACAATAAACACAAGTAGGGAACAAAAAGTATCCCCCTCCACTTTCTAAGAAAACAAAAGATACAGATAGATAGAAGTAGGTTTTGCTTCCTATTGGAAAAGGATTAAGCCAAGCCATTTACCTCTTCGTCAATTTTGAGGTCACAACAAGAACAGAAGTATGATGAAGAACAGTGTTAAAGAACTACACCATCATATCAGACTTAAAAATCATATGTGAGTTAAAACACACACAAGCAATTTGTGTTATTCAGTCTTACAAGCAAATGATTATAATACTTTCATCACTTTCTGAAATCAGTGATAACAAAGAGCCAGAGCCTTAGAAATTGGGCCATAACGCACAATGAGCACAACGCTCTTGTTTGCTTGCCACTTTAAATTTTAAAATTCTGAGAAAACAATAAGCTTTGATTATCAGTAGAAAATTAAGAAGAAAAGTTTTAGCTCCACTTATGGACGTATAACCAGCCGCAAGCCTTGAATCAGCCCGAGCAGTCTACGAGCAAAAATTGTAATTGCAATTTGCTACTAGATATTGACTCCACATCCTTCTAAACATAGAGTACAGATTTATTGACAGATATATTGCCATGTATTACTGATCTATATACTTCAATTATTATCCCTGATTTATCAATGATCTGTTTTTAGTCCTAGAGAACATAATGCAAGCTAACGCTAAACTGCTCATATACAACCCCAACAAACACGTCTGAACTCAGAATGAAACACCTCTTAGTACTATCCCTAAACCAATCATATTGCAGCGGCCCAGTGAGAAGGGCCAATACTTCTCCTGCTATTAGATGCCAATAGCAGGGCAAAGTTTGGATTTTGAAATCACTAAGATCAGAAAAGAACTACTATAATAACTAAACCCCTCCTCCCAGAACAAAATTACATAAATAGATATGTATAGTTGAATTTCCGTTGATATCAGCGGGAAAATGCAAAACCATATTACCTGAAAGAAGGCATCCCAAACCATGTCCAGAGGCAGCCGATTTCTTGCTATAAATAAAAAGGCTATCTTAGGTTTCTGAATAAATGGCGGCGACAGTGGCGACAACTTCTTGATTCGACAGTATTGCGTCTCCATTAACAATAAGGTCCCGACACAAAGTCCAAGCAATAGGAAAGCAAAGAGCTTCGTCTTCCATCTATGGTGAAATTTCTGCAAATTAGACTTTCGCTTCATCTACTTTCCCTTTTGCTCAGGCCCGTTCAATCATTTCGAACAGCTGGTTCAACTCTTTAGCAGTTCGATTCCCCCCAGATTGTCATATGTCTACACCAGAAATTAGGAATTTTTGGAACAAGGGAACCGTAAATCAACACCGAAGATGAAAAGACAGTCTCTACTTTTTCCTGCAGCTAAGCTCCGCATTTCAAGACTTCAATTTCCCTCAAACAGTATCTCTACTGCAAGCCTTCTCTTTCACTCGGACAAGATCACTGTCAGATTCGTCCGCATTCAAGGGCACTCTGGTTTCCCTGCCGCGCGAAAGGTTTCACACTCAAGGAAGCATATGAGATCGACACTGAAGTTGAGTAGCACCAAAATACACTAGCACAGATCATGAAGAAAAGCCAGATGCTTGAAATTCCGTGAAATTGTCACGGGCTGCAAAAGAAGAAGCCAGTGAGCACTAAACTCGAGAGAGAGCAAGAGATACAGGCAGAGGATGAAGCTCGTGAAACTGTTCTGTAGGTGAGGAAAGAAATGAAATGAAACAGCGACGAGGAGTGAGAGTGGGTGCGGTTGAGACTTGAGAGTGCGGACTTCGCTTCGGTGGCAATTAAATCCAGTACAGACTGCAAGGTAGAAAAAGTGATCTTCTTTGCGTGTGTTGCAGGGGACCATAGTACCTTTTAGAGTCGCAATTTTTGACGAATTAACAGAAGAACCGTAGGTGTTTTCTGATTTTTTTGAGTTGATATTAATTTTTTTGGTAGAAATTATTTATTTAAACTTTTATTTTTAATTTAAATTGAAATTTATATTTTTAATTTTTTTAAAAAATTAAATATTTTTTTCAAATATTATATAATCTATTTAAAATTCTTGTACTTACCTATTTTATTTTAAAAAATATAATTTTACTAATACAATATTTTTACTATTACTAATATTTTTAAGTAATAAATATATTTGTATAATAATTAAGTTATAGTTAAATTATGTTTTATAATTTTTATTTTAAATAAAAATAATGTATTTATTTTTTAATGGTATAAATACTACTTATCAAAAAAATTACTTAATTTAATTATTAATTGTCAAGATACAACTTAATTAGTTACTTACATACGGTTAGGCCTGTCAATTGGGCTCTACGAGCCGAGCCGACCTAAGCTCGGGCTCAGTCCGAGTAACATCATATTGAGCCCGAGCTCGGGCTCAGCCCGAACGGGCTCACAAATGTTGAGCCCGAGCTCGGCTCTTATGAGCTTGGGCCGAGCTCGGGCTGAGCCCGAAATATACATATTCATTTTTTATTGTTCTCACAAATTATCCTCTCACTACAAATTATGATTGCCTTCACAAATTAATGTCTTAATACTTGTCTAACAATGACTTTCAACTAATTTGCATATATTATTAAACAATATCTCTAGAAACTAAGCAAATGTCTATCTGAAAATCAACAAAAACAAACTACCATAGCAAAATAAAGTATTGTAGCAATATCTCAACCACATTAAATTCCAACTAAGACAAATCAACAAAAGTGGAGCATCAAACTACCAGAGTCTGAGAATTTATTGATCAAGAACCCTTCAAATTGATATTATGCATTAAAATCTAATAATCTGGTATGTCGTGCTTCAATATGAAGTAACCGGAAAAGAGGAAGAATGATCCTATAACTTCGGAAATCAGTGAATTTCTAACGATGAAACTAGGCACCAAAGTACTAAAACACACCACCACTGTGTTTGCTGTATAGAGAATCAACCAAATTTGCAGCATACACCACTGAGTTTGCTGTATAGTAAGCAGTTTAATATTTTGAATGCATATTAAGTTATTAATACACAAAAAACAATCTTCTAATGTGCTCTAATAATAAATATTGATTTTTTAAAAAGATATTGGGCTAATACTAAAGTTTACTAATCACTTTACTAATCACCTTATAAGTTATATAATATAAGTATTAACCATTAAGTAATTAATAATTTTTTCTCTTCTCTTTCTAAATTTATGTTGAGAAGTGAAAAAAATTATATTTTGTGAAATTAGTTAAATATATTAATTACGAAAGTGAATATGTAGAATATATTATTTTATAAAAATAAATATTTACTTTGGAATATTCTAAATTACAAGTGCAAAAATCAATTGGAAGACTATGCTAAGATCTTATCTTCTTCTTTCATATGATTTATATTTCTCGTGTTAGTAAAGGTAATAATATTCATACCTACGCATTTACTGTGTTAATACTTAATATCCTTAGAATTATGATAAGCTCAATAAGTAGTTACAATCTCATAAATAGACTCTATGATTGAATAGCATGCATATTGTTGCCAAATCTGCTAAGAATTAAAACTATTAAACCACATTACTTTTCTAAAATATAATTTTAAAGTGTTGGAAGTGAAAATTTACACACTAAATTTTTTTGAAAGTGAAATATAAACAAATTTATTTATATCAAAACACATAAAATTTTAATCTATATAGTTATGATGACATTAATATGGTATTATACACAAAAAATTTCTATTATATCAAGAAATTATAATATATAATTATAAATTATTATTAGATATATGATCGGGCCGAGCTTATAACGGGCCGAGCTTAGCCAAACCCGAGCTCGGCCCGATTCACAAACGAGCCGAAAATTCAGGCTCTAGCCCGGCTCAGCCTTAGCCCGAAAAAAGCTCAGCCCTCAAAAAACGAGCCAAGCCGGATCGAGCTCGGGCTAGCCCGGCCCAATTGACAATCCTACATACGGTCAGATCATAACTTATTAATTTGATCTATATACTTATCTTTTTCTTTTTCTTTTTCTTTTTAACCGTGCATTGTAAAATGATGCGATTACAAATTCGCCCATTCCAACGCAATGGCTTGCAAGAGTTGGTATCTTTTACTTTGAATAAAAAATGGTATTTGTTTGGATAATCCTAGAAGTAATCAAAGCATGAGAAAAGGTAGTTGGTTGCATTCTGATTTTTTTTTACTTTTTTAAGAAAAAACAAAAAAAGAAAAGAATAATTCTTAGAGATACTTATATATAATGTGAATAATATTATAAAAAATTACTAATTCTTTTATAAATATAATTAATTTATACTAATTTTTTATAAAAATTATTTTTATAAAATTAAAGGCAGAATTTTTAAATTTAAATATAATCTAAATATAATAATATATTTAAAAGAAATCGTATGGCACGCCTCACTATGCCGGGGTCATCATTCACAAGTGGAGAAAAAAGGAAAAAGAAAAAAACACACACACACACACACACACAAAAATTACTACATTGTTGCTTAAAAATACTCAGTTCGTGTTCTTCAATAAAAGTTTTTTTTAAAATTAAAAATTAAAAATTCGACTCCGTGCAGTATGATTTATCTTATTTTTTTATATTTTTTTCTTTATTAAAATTTATAATTTATAATATAATTAATTAATTATGTAATTTTTACGTGTAATTAAAAAAAGTAGTTCTATTTACTTGTGGTAGAATATTATTCAAAATATCTGGCATTATTAATTGTTATTATTGTTGATTGACAATAACTCATTGGAGAAGGTGAAGAGTAGCATCAACATGTGATTTGGTGAGACGATCGTATGAAGCTTCTTCAACTGCTTTTAGTTGGTACATAAAGTCAAGCATCAGACGAGTAGTATAACTAAACACCATGCATTTGCTTTTTATTTTTTTATTTTTTGTTATTGGTGAGAAAAACTAAACACCTAGAAAACTCTATTAACCATTGCATTCCTCGTGTTAATCTCATCACTCCGCTTCGCAAACTTCTCTAAAGGAGAATGCATAGGTCGAATATCTTGAAAATAATGTATATTTTCAATATTAGTACTTAATAGGAGGGTTTCTAGACAATTAAGCTACAATTTTGTTATGGGCTTCAAATGTATATAAGTATATATTTTTGAGAAAGATTCTCACTCTTTAGTATTGATAATTAATTTTTCAAAATAAATTACACGTTCTCTGTTATATTCAAAAGTTATTTTGAAGTGTTTTTGGATATTCTTCTTTTTTATTGTTTATATTTTTTGGAAAAAATAGAGCTATTAAATTAATTTTCCAAAAATATATATATTTTCAATAATAGAGGAAAAACAGAATGTGAGACAGCCCAGTTATAATTTTAAAAGTTGGCCTGGATCGAGAAGTCTTAATGGCATCTTGTATTCTTGTTTGGCAATAGAAGATCTGCAGTAGCGATCAAACCAGCCCACCGAGGCCCAGGTTAACCGCCCGGTGCTCTGCTAGGCGTTCCCCGAACCAACTCCGCAAACCCGATTTTTTAGGAGAAAAAAATTGGTTAATTAAATTAAAAAAAAAACAGGAACTCAGTCAGAATGGCATCGAAGCGGAAGCTTTTTGACCTGCTTGGCCTTTTATTTTGGATTGAGTTCCGCAAATAGTCTTCACACTGAATGAATCCGAAACCTTCTTAACGGATGAAATAAAATTTAAACAATCTGAACGCATTGCCGGATGAGTTAATCTCTTGGGTCTAGAAGGGTGTGGCGAGTGGGGGTTTGTCTACCAGGGCAGAATAGAAACTGTGTAATTGGCGCTTGGAGGCCAGCGGAACCGTCGTTGAGCCGACGCCTCAGAAACACCCGGTCGATAGATTACGGAGCACGCAGCGGGAATCCATGGAGTCTTCGTCTTTATGCTCCCAATACTCTTCTGTAAGGAGGTATCATATACCTTTTTTTTTTAGTAATTTTTTTTTGTCACTGTTAATCTTATCTTCAGACTGTCACCTCGAATATTGATGATTAAGTACAGTTGCGGGCGATATGTGTTTGTTTGTTCTTAAACGAAACAAAGCCCAGGTATAAGATTAAGCCGAAGAAACGCAGGATTGGCGTCAGCCAAATTTGTGAAATTGCCGGAGGATTCCAAGAGAAGCAGTTGTCTACTAGCTGGATTGTGCTTAGCCACTTCAAATGGCGGCGTTAGTCAGGCACTTTGTGGAGTTGGCGATGGTGATGGGGTCATCATTGTCGACCACGGTTCCCGTCGAAAGGAGTCTAACCTCATGCTAGGTAAGTGACATTGCTCAATTCTCTTTCAAGACGCGCACTAGTTAATTGTAATTTCTGACTGTTGATTTTTTCTTAGTTCCTTCTGTTTTTTCTCACTTTCAGTTCATTATTTTCAGACCAATTTGTGGAGATGTTTCGAGAGAAGACCAAATATCCCATGGTGGAACCTGCCCACATGGTATTTTTTCTTTTATCTTCACTTATCCATAATAGTTGAAGTATATTGCTCTGCCCCAAGTTATCTTAAATAGGTGGGAGCTCGTATGCATTTTGTTTCATTATTAACTAAACAGCTGTCCCTTTTCCTTGTAAATGCTTGGTTATTTGGTATCTATTTCCTACACTTGTTTGACATTGTACAGTCGATTATTCTGTCTTCGTAGATTGATGAAAGCTTATGATCTTTTGCTATTGTATAGATATCTGCTCACACTGCTCCAGTTTGCACCTCTTCATTGAACAAGCAGTTTCATGTCCCTGGAATTTCAGGCATTCAATTTTAGCTGCTTCTGACTGGCACCTAATATAACTATTATGTGTTGTTATTAGGAGCTAGCTGAACCATCCATCAAAGATGCATTTGGCCTGTGTGTTAAACAGGGGGCTAAACGTATTATTGTGAGCCCATTTTTCCTTTCTCCTGGGCGACATTGGAATCAGGTAATATCTAGTTCTTCCTTTTCAAGCATCCATTAAATGTACCAATGATTTTTTGTTGTTATGGAGTTGTATCTCTAGAGCTAAGTATCTTGCAGGAAAACAAACATTGTGCTGTGGCTTTTGACATTTCAACTTTGCAGGACATTCCTCATTTGATGGCCGAAGCTGCCAAGGAACATCCAGGGATATCCTATATTGTTACTGCACCCATTGGTCTCCACGAACTACTTGTGGTATGACAGTCACCCTTTTCTTCTTTCTTGTAATTCTTGGTGGTAGGTCAACCTTTTCTCAGATGATGTATCCCAACTTTTAACCCTGAAAACCATGACTTCTTGGCATTCATTTCATATTGAAGCTTTTGTTCAACTGGATGGATTTCATATTATGATATACATAGTTTGGTTTGTATTTTTGTGGTCCAAAAGCTGGTGCAATTAAAATGGTTTTTAACCTCGATGACATACCCATTTCCTGGCGTAATTGTTGAAATTCTTGGCATGAAAGTTTTCTCTTTCTCAAGAACTTCCATTCCCCCAGACTCCCTGATGTTTCTCTTGATCCTTTTCTTTTAAGACATCTATATTGCATTCCTAAAATTCTTTATGCACATCTGTATCATTGCCAAATTCTATATCTTGTTAAAAATGTATTCCAACCAGTCACTTTGAAGCAGCAACAGCATTTTTTAACTCTGTTTGATGGAAATAGAGCTGGAAACACATTTAATCTTAAATTGATGATGCAGGATATTTTGACTGATAGAATCAAACACTGCTTAAGCCATGTTGCTGGGGAAGCAGATGAATGTTCAGTTTGTGTTGGAACAGGAAAATGTCAATTGTATCAGTAATGTCACCAAAGCTCCTGGTACCTCTGTCCTAGATTACATTGGTTTGCTCAAGATATTCAGAAAGTATGCGGAACAAAAATCTTGCATACCACATTCAATTGTGTCCGTAATAGAAGTTAAGTTGTTAAAGCTAAGGCGGCATGAAAGTTTTCTCTTTCTTAAGAACTTCCATTCCCCCAGACTCCCTGATGTTTCTCTTGATCCTTTTCTTTTAAGACATCTATATTGCATTCCTAAAATTCTTTATGCACATCTGTATCATTGCCAAATTCTATATCTTGTTAAAAATGTATTCCAACCAGTCACTTTGAAGCAGCAACAGCATTTTTTAACTCTGTTTGATGGAAATAGAGCTGGAAACACATTTAATCTTAAATTGATGATGCAGGATATTTTGACTGATAGAATCAAACACTGCTTAAGCCATGTTGCTGGGGAAGCAGATGAATGTTCAGTTTGTGTTGGAACAGGAAAATGTCAATTGTATC
This sequence comes from Rauvolfia tetraphylla, assembly GCA_030512225.1. Lineage (NCBI taxonomy): Eukaryota > Viridiplantae > Streptophyta > Magnoliopsida > Gentianales > Apocynaceae > Rauvolfia > Rauvolfia tetraphylla. Next base: position 1,585,213 of record JAJQKT010000005.1, read on the forward strand.
AGTAATGTCACCAAAGCTCCTGGTACCTCTGTCCTAGATTACATTGGTTTGCTCAAGATATTCAGAAAGTATGCGGAACAAAAATCTTGCATACCACATTCAATTGTGTCCGTAATAGAAGTTAAGTTGTTAAAGCTAAGGCTTATTGCTTAGAAGAGATGAAGGCACACCCAAGGATGGTTTATGCCAGCAAATTTCAGCAGTGTACTATTGACTAAAGCTGTAATTAGAGCCTTCGAATTGTGAGCAATACTCTGATCAGCTGCATGATGATTGTACTTCTTCTGGACTCTTGTGGAAGATTAGTTGTGCTCTGAAATTACATGTTTTGGCCTCTTATTTCATCATGTATATGACATTACTTTCATACTCTAATTACCTTGAATCGTATGAATATTCTTTTTTACAAGTACTTGAATACGATTACAGAAATTGTTCTTAATTTTTTATGGCAAACTTATATTGTAGAACTTTTTGTTGATCAGTGAAGCATATGCAACCACAGTTGAAATTCATCTCATTAAATGATAAATGCTTTTATATTTTTAATGCACTAATGTTCTATATAGCCAAAAGGAAGGAAAAAAGCATAATAGTGTACACATCTACTTCAGGGACACTGCTTTTGTCCTCAATTCCAAATGCTGGATGGCATGCATTTGTGGAGCTTGTTCAACATTAACTGGTTCTTCTGTTCTCTTGGTATCTTCTGTGGGACCAAGGATCCTAATTAGCAAAGAACTTGCAGCAGTAGCTTCATATCAAATTAAACTGTCTGAATAAAGATGTCAATAAGGAGAAAATTGCTACGAGTTTCTTGATGACCGTTCAGGCTGCTGGTTTAGCCGCCTCGTGAAGGCCTTCGCAGCTGTGAAAACATTAGCAGGACGTTCCCAGCCTTGACCATATATCCCATATCCCGTCCTTTGTTGAGGTCGAATCAGGTACTCAAGCACTCCCAGCTCTTCAGAATTTACCCAATAGATACAGGACATGACTAATGCTACCTCAATATCTCCATCATCATCTCCAAATTGAACTTTCCCGCGTGGGCATCCATGAGTTTCATCCATGGTGAACGTGTTCGCTGCACGATGAACACATCCTCTGCAGCCTGCAACAGTTTTAGACCGCAGTAGTTGGGTTCATCAAGGAAAATAGACACTTAAATGTGGAACTCTGGTTATACGATTAGCAAATTGATGGGAAGCAAGGGGAATCCATGATGATGAGCAGAAGATGAAACTCGACCTATTCAGGCATTCTCATCAACAAATAAAGCTCGGGGTCTCAAGGGTCCTTTCCAGGAGCTATAACCCAGAACAGATGCATTCTGCTTTCGACCAATTGAAACATCATATTCTCTTCTCAAGTCCTGGCTCAATAGAACCCTGTAGGCCTCGTTCGGCCGTAGGGTACGTTCATGACCCTGAAACGGACTTGAATGCAGATACTTTTCAAATGCCCAGAATGTCAGAATTCATAATTATCTATGAAATCTTGGCACAAGCGAGAAATGATAAACTTTGGGGGGACTGGAAAACGAAAAGCACCTCTTGCCCTGCTATATCGGGGTGGTATTTCTTTTGCAGTTTCCTGTAAGTGTCTTTGATTTGTTTTGAAGTCGAATCAATTGGAACTCCTAACAACTCGTAGTAATTATTTTCTCCTCCAGGCCTTTCCTCCATCTGACTCCGACATCTGGTTGTCAACAGTTTCCTCCTCCAACTTCATAATATGTGTACAGAAACAATCAGTGTTACGAAGCACAAAAATAACAAGGGTAGAATTTCAAGTTTACTGAATTTGCATAATGGAAAGGGAACAAAGTCATTCATACCAGTGATACCTCTCGATGGAGTTGTTGGAAGAGATTTTACATCGAATTTGCTCAAATTTTGACGCTGAAAATGGATGAATGGAAATCATAGAGGGAGACGTGCTTTGTTCTTGCTCATCTAATGGTGGCATTGCTAGTGATGTAAAAGTATAAGGCCGAAATTATTTGGCAAATAAGAAATGAAAGAAGTGCTCCCACAGATATTTTTGTTTGCGTGCCAGGATATTTCCCCGCACGCTTTTATCTTTCTGATTCAACCCTCCCCCACTCACGGGCCGGCGTCGTCTCTACTCTTCCTCATCAGCATGAGTTCAGGCTGCAGTAACCGGAGATTATTGTGTTGCCAGAGGGCCACAAACTTCTGCCTCCGGAGATGAGCTGAATATTGGAGCATCCAACCCCCGTTTGGCTTTGGATTTCGCAAATTAACCATTACGCTAATAACGCATTAAGATGTTTATTCTTGTACAACGGGTAATGCGCTAAAATTGTTAACTTGTTCTGTAAAAATTTCAACAGCCTATCAGCGCAGCGGGGATGCGTTCTCTTGGGAACGCATTAGGATGAAGACTATTTGCGGACCTCAATAACAAGGCGAACCGACGATAAACCCTCAAAATTCATTTTAAACACGAAGCGCGATGCGGAGAGCAGGACTTCTGTGTCGGCCGATTATTGGGGCTCCTTTCGCCATTATTAAAGCTCCTTATTCTCACCTCTCTCATCCCAGACTTCCATGTGAGCTTGTATTCCTAGCTACTATTGCTGGTCGATTGCGCACGATTTTTAGCTGTAAGTAAATTGCTTTTACTTCAATTGGTGCTTGTTGCTAGGCGCTGTGCTTCGGAATCACAGACCTTTAAAGACATGGATGACTGCCTTCAATCCAAAGGTGCAAGTTTCACTGCCCACTTTTTGTTGGAATATCATTGCCCGAAAGGTGCAAGTTTCACTGCCCAATTCTTGTTGGAATATCGTTGCCCGAAAGTTTCATCACCATATTCATAATTTTTCTTCTTCAGGTCAGTTTTGTGGATTCATGGTCCAACGGTGTGGTTAATGTTAACTAAGAAAATCATTATTGATTATTGTACTTTCCCCCATTTGATCGTGATTGCCTTTTGAAACGAGAAATATTTTTGTGTTGAAATCCGAGTTATATTATCTGCTAAGAAATAAAAAGGATATACAAGACTAGTATAGCAAACTTTGCTGACATCTTAATCTGTATCTCCATTCCCAAGCATCTATATGTGAAATGATGTTCAAATATAAGATTTAGAACGTTTAGTTGCCTCTTCCATACCTAAAGGCCTGCTTTTGTTGTTGGCATTTTTTCAGGAAGTAGGTTCACCATCGGTTGTATATTTGGTTTGCCGGTTCTAGCTGGATCAATCAGCTGTGAGCCGCATATTGGGTATTCTACAGATGGTGAGCTCGCAGTGTTTCCAAACACTTAGAAGCACAAAAATGCATTTGAGTTATATATCAAACTTTGGCATGTACCGCGTGCTGAGTTCTTCTTGTTTTAAAGACCAAAATGTCTGACCTTTGGCAAAGCAATGCAGGTTTTGAGTTCGTGGTGGATGATGATCAGATGAACTTGATGGATGGTTCAGACTCCGAAAAAGATCTTCTTGCTCTCTTGACTTTTGTAAAGAAATTGCTGCTGCCTATTTTCCTCTTCTTAACTGTGTTGACGAACTGGGGTCATCCCATTATAATTGCTGCAAAAGTCACTGCTATCCTCTTCAGTACAAAGCCAAGCCCTTTCTCTGTTTATCTCTTTATTGAACAGGTTAATATGCTTCCTTATTCAGATGCATTTTGGTTTGTGCATGTTAGTCAGTAACTGTGGCTTGAAGTTGATTTCTATTGCAAAACACATTTGATGGATAGTGAATATTATCTCTCTGATTCATGCCCTCTGTGACACAAGCACTTTGCTGGAGTAAATGTGAGATCTTGGTCAGTGTTAGTAAACCTATTTAAATACATATGTGCACAGATTAGCCATTAGCTGAATGTATGGAACTCTTGCATGTGATGCAAGATCTTAAACGTCATTTGCACTGGGACCTTGGAAACGAGATTGATGATTAGCAGTCTTATCTTTGTTCTTGATAGGTAATGGAACAAATGATGACAAATTTCGATTTAATATCTTGTGAAGCAATGAGATTGAGCATGAGCCTAATACTGATTGTGCAATATGGTATTCAAGGGCATAAATTTTGAAGAAACTGTTGAACAACACTCCTGAAAGTCCAAGCTGGTGTTTGCTAATTGATTTTTTTTTGTTTCATTTATACTGTCATTGTGCATTTATATTGTTTTTATTCTTAAATATCTCAGTTGCGACATCAAGCTATGAGACAACACCCCTTCCTTTACAAGTTTAAGGTGAGTTTCTTCTCTCTCTCGGTGTGGGAGGAGGGGTGGGAGGGGTAATTATGTTCTATGCTTTCTATCTTTTTCTGGAATCGAAGTAATTAGGTGTGGTATATGATAAGGCGGATTCAATAGCCTTTCATCCTTCTATATTGTCTTCTGATACATGGCATTGAAGTTGAAGCTTTTGATCATTCTGTGTCTTCTACTAGTGTTTCTAGTCTCCTATACGAGTGCTGAATTTATTTCATTTAAGGAATTGAACATGTATGGAGTATCAGCCTGTTTCATATGTGTTCCTCATGCTTCGAGTATTGCAACAATTGTTGCCTTGTCAAATTACAATTTTTTGAGGACTCTGTCAGACCATATTCGTAGTCATAAAGTTTCCCCCTTTTGCACTGATTTCGGTTGAAAAGAAAAAGTATGAGAAAGAAAATCCATGGCCTCATTTTGGTCTGGCTTTTAAAATTTGAACTTTTGTTGAAAACCCACTTGCCTTGAATTTTCACTGTTCTAATTTTGAAAATTCGGGAAATTGAGAAGCTGAAATGAAAGAAAGCTTATTGTAAGAAGACCTTCTTATCTTTTTGGTGCCAAGTCATTGTCGTATCGGGTATGCATGATTTCAAGAGGTCCTCAAGGAAAGTACATTTCTGGTCCGGAAATGTCAATGGACTGCCAATTTCAGCTTGTTTGATGTCCATGGAAATTAGATTTATCAACTCTAAGACAGGGCACAAAAACATTTTTAATGCAGTGTTGGTACGGGCACATATTGCTGTATCTAATGAGCAGGGTAGAACGTGGACAATATATATGTTCTTTGCGGAACTTCACTTTTAAGTTAATGTTGGATCAATTTCCATTTATCCTGACCGCTCTCTGTTTTATGCTTTACTCCGCAGCCATTTCATGCTAAGAGAGTTGAAGTTGAGGACTACGTAGTTCTTTATCTAGCTAGAGTTGAACTGGAAGATCTGAGATACACTCTTCTTGGGATTCTCGGTAGTTGGTGGGTGTTGCCCCGGTCTTCATGGCGGGAGGCATTTTACACATTGACGAACCGAGCCTTGTACACATGAAGGGATTGCATCTTCGGGACAACGCAACGATATAATCTCTCCTCAAAGGCAAGTTACAAATGTGAAATCGTCCTTGAATATGGGCTTTAAAATTGGATTATGAGGCTAACTGTTTTGGCTCAAAAGCTGAATTACTTTTCGTATAAACAAAGGCATTTGAGATAAATGGTTGTTAATTCCGGCTGAAAGAGAAAATACAAAAAAGAGTGACCGTCGTGGAATCGTACTTGAGCAAGTGATAATTCCCAGTGGATGGCTCTCGGCCTACAGGACCACCCCGGAACATGCCACCCTACTGGGAGAAGTATATGAGGGTGACAGGGAGAGTGCAAACGAGCATCATAAGGCCCGTCAGTGATATGCTATTTTGGGTTGAGATACTTTTGGAGCCCGAAAACCGTAGCAGCTGTGTCACTGCTCCCCCCACGGTCCCTCCGCTTCCCGTCATGCCTGATATTACTCCACGTGATCTGCGTCAAGTACAACATCATCAACGAATGGACAGCTTTTCATTGGAATAGTTTGACTATTGCTTTCGGTTGGGTTTCCTCTAGTACAATTCTTAGTTTATCATGCAAAATACAGTTCGTGTATATTTTTACAGAAAACAGTTTGTTTGACCATTTAGTAGTAGCTTTAATTTGATCTAAATTCGTGGGAAATCCTTAGAAGTACTGTGAATGAGCAACCAAAGAGCCGCTGAGATACGGAGAGTTTACCTTTTGGAAACGAAAGGAACCACGCCGGATGTGAGGCCGGAAGCTGCCTGGACAAGCAAGGAAAAACAGCACATTGTTTACATGGACGCCCAAAGTGAGTTTACTCGCCCTTGTAAAACACAGAGTTACCCGGCTAGTGTTTGCACCACCCACAAGCTCCAAAGCCTCCCTCTCATGCCAACCCTCCTCCCCATCTCGTCGAAAATCACCCCACCTGCTGGTCTTGACACCAAATTTGCCAACCCAAAGCTCGCGGCGATGGCAACCGCTGTTCCAATGTTCACATTAAACCTGTCGTAGAAATACTGCGCTATGATATTATCAGTCGTCAATTCGACTTCAAAGGAAAATCCATACATAAGCCCTAGTATCCATCTTCTGTAATTCGTCAGTCCGTTAAGGAGAACGGTCCAAGCGTTTTCCCCTTGTCCTTTGGCCGGAGCATTTTGAAAGCGTCTTGTGCTGCTGTAGTTTCCACCGGACAAGTCCTGGCTATAGAATAGTACCAAAAGTGCGGTCACTACCTCGAATATCGCTGGCACTACGAATGCCATTCTCCAAGCAATGAAATTAAGAAGGCATGCTAAGCTCAATAAAGAGAGAATATGTGAGCGGCATGACAAGCTGAGTGACGCCGGAGCCAACGTTAGCCCAGCCGGCGGCAACACCGTTGGCAAGTTCAACAACTCGACCCGAGAACATAGAGCTCATCCAGAATTGGTTGGCCACGAAATTAGCAAGAGAAAACCCAATGAGGAAGCGGACTAAGATGAAGGCACGAGGCGACGAGACTAGTGACATGGAAGGTGCAGTGAGGCGATGCCAGCCCTACCGACGTCGGAAGCGGTGAGGTTGAGGTCTTTTCTGATAACGGGAAGAAGTGGAGGGATGGAGAAAGTGGAGAAGAAGCAAGAGAAGTGGGAGAGCCATGCCAAGTGGAAGGCTAGCATGTGAGGTGAAGACACTGAAAATACTCGAAATTCTGTGGCTTTTTGTTCGGTGTCCACAGGCAGAGGGTAGGATTCTTGAGCTTGGGTTGGTGGTTTTGTTTCCATTACTGCTGCTACAGGTTGCTACTGGCACTGCTATGCCGGAACCAAGGCTAGAGCCGGAGGAAACCGTGACGAATGCTAAGGAACAATGGAGAAAGGAAAACGTGTGATGTCCAGAATACGAGGTAGTCATTGAAGAAGTAGCGGGTCATATGTTTGGACGTGAGAAAATGATACATTTTTTATACAAAATTTAAACGAGGGATATAGCTTTAACTTGTGCTTAAATTTCTATTTTTGGCAAATCGTTTTAACGCATCATGGAACCCGTAGGGTGAAAATTCAATTCACCGTATATATATTTCTGAGGTATATGGAATGAGCGGTGAACGGATGGAGACTTCACCAGAAAGAAACGGTTGCATGAATTGAGATATACGTCTGGTGCTATCGCTATCTGGACCTGGTCGGCCTTCGAACGAGCAATCTCCACCGCGTTCATAGGACAAAAGACGCCATTGTTTCAGTTGTCATCTTTGCCTTTGGCACTTGCCGACTTATGTGTTTCACCATCATCCCCACGAACAAAAATGCCTTTTCTCGTGGCATCCACAAAAATTGCTGAATTATTATAATTTATCTCTTCACACGGGCCAAGGTATGGGATCGGCGAGGAATTCGTTTTGGGAACAAAAATGCCTTTTCTCCTGCTTTTCATTATTCAGAAAAGACTTCTGTCAAATATTGGGTCCAATTGGTCTCACCATTATAATCAATCATTATAGAGATTGTAGCCTATATGAGTAATTTTGTCAAGGATCTTAAAATTGCATCCAACCACAATTGTATAGTTAGATAAGTGTTTTGTTGTGTCTTCCTAAAATGAAAATTTAAAGCTAAAGAACTTTTGTAGCTTGCCTTTTTTCCCCTTTTTGGGAGGAAGAACTGTTATTGCTTTGAAGACGAAGACTTATTTCCGAGAGAAAGCCATAAAAGTTATACCAAAAAGAAAAAGAACAAAGAAATAATGTGACCAAGTAAAAACACAACCAGCTTCCGAGCTTCGCCAGCTTACTGTGATCTGGGGATGCCAATTTCCTTGCTGGTGGTTTTTACTTTTCTAAACAGCCGCAGTGACGCACCTGCGACTAGATTCCGACCATTTTTTTTTTTTAAAGTACAGGAGGTGAAGTTTACGTGTGATATGTGTAAGAAGATTATATAATCAATAATAGAGAGGGTACGTTTAGGCAAATCATGCACTATTTTTGGAATTAAAGAAGTCTCAGCACTTGATAAAGGACAAGGTCTCGCGGGCAAAATTCCAACCATCTGTAGTGCTACAAAATTGAATTTTCAATTCACATTCTAGGTTTGAAGTAGTTCTGCTTTCTGCGCTTTGGAAAAGTTGCTTTGCTGCCATGCTTATGGTTTCAAATAGGGGTGTAAACGGTCCAATTAGGTATGATACATTCTGTTTCATACTCGGACCCGATTAATCAATATTAGTATCTAATTCGACTCGATTATCCGATGAGTCTAAATAGTGTGAACTCGTACCTTATTTTATAGGGTCTCGGGTCGGATCCAGATAGACTCTATGAGGTATTTTAATATAAATATATAAATAATTAATCGTTAGATCAAACTCATCTAACGGTTATAAAAAATTTAAGTATATAAAATATTTATTATTCAAAATTTAATCGGGTAATCGGATCAGGAACTTTGTGTACCGTACCCGTATCTATTTAGATATGTATTATCTGGTTCGGGTCCGGGTAAATTGGTATGACTGTTATTCCGGACCCGAAATTATCAGGCTGGATCCGGATAATTGGCAACCCTAGTTTCAAATCAAAATTTAACATAAATTATTTATTTTAATCTAATTTATTTTACAACTAATTTACTCAAAATTAAAAGTTTTAAATTTAAATTCTGTCTAATTTCATCTTAAGATTCCTAACATCCATAGCCTAACAGTAGAATATCTTATTTATTAAATTTTAAAAATAATAAATATTTAATTTTAAATAAATAAAATATAATTTTTTTATAATTCATTTAAGTGTTTTACTTTTTTCTTCTTCTAGTACCAGTTCCAAACTCAAACAGTAATCAAATTATTTAATCAATGTATACTTAGGATTTTATCATATACATTAGGTTCACATTAGACAATATTTTAATCTCAAACTAAATTTAAAATTTTATATTTGAAACTCACATTTCCTTAAATAATTTATTTTTTTATAAGATTTAAAACAAAAATATCATTCAAACGGTCTCCGAATGAAACGATACACCCAATTTAACATACCATGTACATGAATTATATATCGTCATAATTTAGCACCAACTATAAGAAATGAGAATAATTTCAAGTTATAAAATGAAGAAAAATAGATTAAAAAAAAAGTTCAATCACTATTTCTGATGGAGGAACAAAGGGCGAGAGAGCTTTTGCAAAATTGCCTATTTAGCAGGGCCCACATTGCTTTGGGCCGTTACTTGCAAGTAAATAAAAAGGAAAGACAAGAGATTCCGGATCGGGTTCCAAATCAGCGGAATCGCGTGAACCAGATGAAAACGGAAATGTCGAAAAAGGTTTCACGCGATGAGAATGTCAAACATCTCCCGCCAAAATAGCAGAGCCTCTAGCCCTGCAAATAACTTCTCAACTGTTAGCGAATTTTGCTTCAGTTCAGTCCCTTTCCAGCTAGCTCGAGTCTAGCTTCTTCCGAAGGTACTTTTCTCTACATTTCTCCTTGTTTGCAATCGATCGATGAAGCTTCTTCGGCCTTTTGGTTAGTGCGTTGTGCTTTTTAATTGATTTTATACTGGTTAATCTACCGATTCTGTTCCCTTTTAACAAGCATTGGTTCTTCCTTCTTACGGACTTTTATGTCTGCCTTTGCATAAATAGTACCTACGTATAATTCCTGTCTTATTAGGATTATCTTTTAAAGTTAGACATCGTCTCTATTTTCCAAGCCTTTTGTTCACCTGAATTCTAACGATTCTAGCAAAACTATGTTCAATCTGAGACGTAGATGAACTTTTTTTTGTTTTTGAGATCTCAGGTTCGTTAACTTCAGAAAATATATGAATAGATCAAAGCGGCTAAGTTTCATGTGGACGTATTTTAATGTATCTTTTTTGGCTGAATACGCATTCTAGTGTACCTATTCAAATATGTATAACTCTTTTATGTTTTAATTTCAGTATCTCTGCATCTATATAAGTGCGTTAGTGCGTATAGTTTTATACGCTAGACATGTATGTACCAAGCCGAGACGTGTCGGAGATTTTTTCATATTGGGAAATTGCAATTTGTGATTACGTCCTCTGATTATCACTATTGAAGAGGAAGTGTAAACTAATTCCTCCGTGTTTCTGCTTATACCGTCATCTGGAGGAAAAATTTGCAGATTCCTGTTTTCAATAGGTTAAACAGGCAATCTTTTCATGTAGAATTTCCACCGAAGGCTCCTTTTCGTGATGATGGATTTCTATTTGTTACTGCAACGTTTCTTTCAATGACGCATTCTTGATGAAGATATATCATACCCATATGGAAGTATCCAGATCACTTCTGGCTTATAATTTCCTTGTGTACTATAATCGCAGAGATCTTGGAAATTAAAATCTAAACCATGTGTACTATAAACTTATGTAATACCTATATATGTTTAATTGCTTCTGCAAAGTCAGTGGAAGTAATTATGGCCCGTCCATTGGAGAACAGGAAAATAGGAGGAAAAGTAAAATATGGGGTGTGACGTAGTGCATCACTATTATGGTCCTGAACAAGGTATAGGCATCTCAGATGGATGAGTCAAAATTCTCTTCTTGATTCTTTACCATACCTTTTACTCTACATGGTAATGATTCTGATTTTTATCTGCTGCCTATGTCGCATTTGATTTAGTGCTTGAATATAAGCCCTTTGTTTCTGAAGTTGGTTTTGGTTCATTGAGAGTATTCTTTGCGTGCTCAGGTAATAGATTCTCCAAGAAGTGAGCTCATCTATGGATAACTATGCACTAAAATCGGTGTTAGACTTACCAGCTCATTTTCGTCCAGCCTTTAGTTTCAGGTACTAGCTTGTTGACTATTGCTTTCACTAAATTGATAAAAATTAATAATGATACTGTGGGAAATTCATGCTTTGATGTCCAGCTCTTTTTAGCAATTTACTTTTCTGAACCTTATCTATACTGGAGTATGTTGAAATTTCAGTTGGTCCTCGTTAGTTTTGATCAGAATTTACCATTGCAGGTCAGATTCAGGAGTGCTTATAGTGAATATAAAATTTCTCGAAGTGAAATGTTCTTTTCCTTGTATTTATGCCCTTCACATGATATAATTTTCTTCAAACTGGAGGCGAAAAGAAAACAGAAGCAAAGAGAGGCCATGTTATACTTAAAAAGGGGTAGCTAATATTGGCTGAGGAATTAGTCTAGAATGAAACAGTAGGAAAGTGCTCACTCCAAAATAAAATGACTCAGAAGATGAGTCATAATAATGCATAAGATCTAAATGTCAACTGACTTTTTTCGATGGATGATTGGATTCCCTTGTATATGCAGGTATTTTAACTCATTGCAGAGTGAATGTTTCTCTGAGTGTTTTCTTTCGGACATGAATATGGTTATTTCAGCACCTACTGGAAGTGGGAAAACAGTTCTTTTTGAATTATGCATCCTGAGGCTTCTTTCCAAGTTTATATCCACAAAGGGAAAGTTCATCCATATGCAGGGTACCCTGAAAACAGTATATTTCCAACTCTAAACTAACAACAGTGAGATTTATGATTTAATCTGATTCTCTTATGTGTGGTAAATACCTCTGCAGTGCTTTGTTTCTTGTGTTAGCGTTGATTCTTCTGTCGTGAAACTTTCAAGCAATCCTTCGTCAATGACCTTATGTTTTCAATTTACAGCACTTTTTCAGCTTTTTTCCAGATCCAAGGTTAATCTTTAGAAGCTTCGTTGTCTTTTTCCACACTCTGATGATGAAAAATTCCTGGTCCTTCTAACGTGGTATTTTGACTAGCATTCTTTAACTGTGGGAATAATAAGTACATGGTAAATATTGTATGTCTTTATATTTGCCATTATTTTAATAATTCAGAATGGGAGAGGCTGAGACAGGAGATGGAATTGGTGACTTAATCCTGTTTATTTATTTATACTATGTGTTATTATCTGGTTCAACTAGTATAGTTTCTTCCAATCTGTTATTTATATGCGAACTACTCGTGATTCTTTTTTTCTCATGGTGACAAGATATACATAGCTCCATCAAAGGCTTTGGTCCAAGAAAAGCTTCGCAATTGGAATCAAAAGTTTGGGTCATGGGGGATAAATTGCTTGGAACTGACAGGTGACAACGAGTACTATAATACCAGGAATATACAAGATGCAGATATCATTCTCACCACTCCTGAGGTTATTTTGCCAATCAAACTATAGCAATTCTTTTAAAGAGAAGGACATAAAAATCAGTATCTAACTTGGGAATTCCCTCATTCCCTTTGTCTTGATTTGTCTACTCCTTTTGTAGAAGTTTGATGCAGTGACTCGCTATCGCATAAAAGATGGAGGTTTGAGCTTTTTCGGTGACATAGCTCTCGTGCTTATCGATGAAGTTCATCTTTTGAATGATCCTCGTGGAGCTGCTCTGGAGGCAATAGTCAGTCGAATCAAAATGCTAGCTTGCAACTCTGAAATGAAATCAATTCCTCTGGCTCTTGTGAGATTCCTTGCAGTTTCTGCCACATTCCCAAATATTGACAACCTTGGTGAAAATTTCTGACTTCTTTAGCCTCGAAAGGAACTTACTTGGTTCCAATGTCTATTTAACTGGACTTGTTGGATTGACTAATCAACGATTTTCACTATTGCAGCTGAGTGGATAATGGTTCCCGCTCAAGGAATTAAAAGGTACCTATTAATGATGGCACATGATGAATTTGTTGTCTCTCATCATGCCAGTACCAAATTGATTTTCGCAGCTGTCCATTGTCGTGCAGGTTTGGGGAAGAAATGAGACCTGTAATGTTGACTACCAAAGTGTTTGGTATGCAGCAAACATAGTATGATGCTTATGAAACATTGAGAATAAAATTAACATTCTAAGGGTGGACGTTACCTTTCCAGTCTACACTAGGATGCTTTTATGTTATGAAAGATTGCTACATTTCCTTTATAACTTAACATCACAAGGTGTTGCTTGCAGGATATACTCCAGCAAAAAATGACTTTTTGTTCGAGAAGGTATGCACATCTTCTGAAATGTTTACTATTTTGCATATTGAATGAGAGCTTAAACGAGAATCAACACAACTCTCTTGAATCAAACTTTTTGATGTTTATTTCAATCTTTTTGGTTAGCAGAGGCTTCAGAACTACATTTTTGGTAAGTGCTCCTAGTCAAAAGAACTTTTCTTTCATTTTATCTCTCTTCAATGCATTACAGTGGATCTGAACAGAGAAGTTGATTTGCAGATGTTCTTATGCAATATTCTAGAGGAAAATCTGCCCTTATTTTTTGCTCAACTAGAAAAGGCGCACAAGAAGCAGCACAACGACTGGCTCAAATTGCCATGACCTTTGGTCATTCAAACCCTTTCATCAAAAGCAGAGAACAGCGGGAAAGGCTAAGGGAAGCTTCGCTATCATGTGGTGACAAACAAATGCAATCTTTTATCCTTTATGGTGGTACGGACTTTACTTACCTCTAGATAAGATATATAAAAATACCATCTCCATCTAATATATCTGTCATGAGCTCTGTGCTTTGTCTGCAAAGGAGGTGTATAAAAGGGAGGGGTGCTCCCTGGTAACTTTTTGTGCAGTGGGCATCCTTTTTCTGGGGTGATTATGCAAACTGGATACCTTTTTCAATATATTACTTGGTCTTTTACTTTCTTCTACTTCTTGCTTCATAGTTGGTTATCACAGTGGGGGTCTTTCCCTGAAGGATCGCAGCCTCATAGAAGGTCTTTTTCTGAGTGGTGATCTTCAAATTCTTTGCGCTACGAATACTCTTGCTCATGGAATCAACCTACCAGCCCATACTGTAGTAATCAAGTCAACACAACACTTGTATGATTAACAGCTATTATCTAAATCCTCAATCACGTTTCAGTTCCACTTCCTTTATTTATTAATCATTTGCTTCTTATACTGCCAGCAACAAAGAAAAAGGGATCTACATGGAATATGACCGGTCCATGGTACTACAGGTGTGTTAAACGTTGTTCTGACAATTTAGAAGTGACTATACCATTGGGGTCAGAAACAATATGAGCTAAAAGAATTAGTGCATGTTAAGAGCTGCAAAACCAATCTCAACTACCGAAGGGATAGATAAATTTACTATCAAAATATATCTGTTGTACTTGTTCTTTGGTTGGGTGGGAAGAGGGAAAGGTTCCGTTACCCATACTGTTCTCATTAAAGACTCCATGATGGTACATATGCAGTAAAGCAGTTCAACTGTCTAACTCGGTACCTTTACATATGAAAAGGTTTTCAACTCTCCAATTCTCCAACCTAAAGTGCCTTCTTTATGTGTTTGCAGATGTGTGGAAGGGCAGGTCGTCCACCATTTGATGATACAGGAATGGTGATAATAATGACCAGGAGAGAGACTGTAAGTGCCCATTCGACTCCACACAATCTTTGCGATGCCAATGATAACTCGTCTTGCTGTTTATAATGGTCTTTGAGATGTTTACTTGTGCATATTTTAGGTTCATCTATATGAGAATCTGTTGAATGGATGTGAAATGGTGGAATCGCAGTATGTCTATTTCTGAAATCCTCGACTGTCTATATTATGACAGATTGCAAATTTATCAACTAAGTAATTAGTGGGGTTTCCCTTCATTTTCTAGATTGCTTCCGTGCATTACAGAGCACCTGACTGCAGAAATAGTTCAACTGACTATCTCAGATATAACAAAGGCAATCGAATGGATGAAGTGTTCTTATTTGTATGTCAGAATGAAAAAGGCAAGTTAGATTTAGCTTAGCATATGTTTTACACTGGTTATGCTTCTGACGTGTTTTATGTAAACATTAGAACCCTGAGAATTATGCAGTAAAGAAGGTACTACCTGGTAATCACGTGGAGAGGCATATGCAAGGTGATTTGACGATTGAACTGAAATAATATTTGAAAATTTTGTATCATGTCCTCATTGTCTGTTTTGTTATGTTCTGCAGAGATCTGTGTTCAGAAGGTTAATGAATTATCAAAGTATCAAATGATCTGGACAGATGAAGATGGTTTCCTATTAAAGCCACTTGGTATAGTTGATGTCTTTGCATTGCATTATCTTTGTATTACTTGAAAGATTGAGTAACCACTCCTGTTCTTGTCTTCAGAGCCTGGAAGGTTGATGACAAAGTATTATCTGAAATTTGACACTATGAAACATATTATGCTTGCTCCTTCCAACTGCAGTATAGAAGAAGCGCTTCACATCATCTGCCGTGCAGAGGAAATTGCCTGTACGTGTTAATACTTGATTAACAATCCACCAAGTGACTCAGATTGTGTGATGCATTTGTCTTCTGGGGAAATGAAGGGATACAACTTAGGCGCAATGAGAAGAAGCTGTTAAATGACATAAATGCTGACAAAGATGGCCGGCTTCGTTTCCATATCCTTGGTGATAAAGGCAAAGTAAAGAAGCGTATACAAACCAGAGAAGAGAAAATTTTCATTTTGGCAAATGATTGTCTTACTGGGGATCCTTCAGTGCATGATTTATCCATGACTCAGGTTTTACTGCCCCCATCATGTTGAAGTTTTTTATTTTCTTCAGCCCAAAACTACTGAGGAATAAATTTCACGTGCAATGCTATAGGACATGAACTCAACATGCTCAAATGGGTGTAGAATAGCAAAATGCATGAAAGAGTATTTCATCCACAAGAAACATTATAAAGGAGCATTGAGTTCAATGCTTCTAGCCAAATCTTTACATCAGAAGCTGTGGGATGATAGTCAGTACTTGCTGAAACAACTACCTGGAATCGGAATGGTGACTGCAAAGGTTTGTAAATGACTCGTATTAACAAGTTCTGAAGTTACTACAGATTTGACAGCATATTTGTCTATATAATTTTCTCCCTGTTACAAATGGAATACTTAACGCAGGCACTTCATTCAATGGGAGTAGTGTCTTTCGAGTCCTTCTCTGATGCAGATCCAAGGAAAATAGAGATTGTCACTGGCAGAAAATATCCTTTTGGAAACCACATCAAGGAGTCTTTACAATCATTACCGCCAAAAGTAGAGATGAAGTTTGAGGAAGCTGAGAACCAAATACAAGGAAAATCCAAGCTAATAGTAACACTAACCAGACTATCACAATCCTTGCCATCAAAAAAACGACATTATGCTGATATGGTATGTAGTCACGAATATTTCTCCTTATATTTTCTTCTCAAGGCTCCAGAGTTTTAGTGTAATAGAATTTCTGCCCCATGTAGATCAGTACTACCGGTTTTTGTTATTATTGTTGCTCATCGTACGAAGACCTCTTAATAACTTTCAATCAAATTTCTTCTGACAGATGGTTAGCGTAGAAAGCGGCAACATTATTCTTTTCCATGAGAAGATAAGGTAATTCCTAGAAATACGTGGGAATGGTTACCTTAACGCTGTAAAAGCTGCTTTCTCTCTGTTTTTTGGCCAATTAATACTGTACTCATATTAACTTTCTTGGGAACTCGCATTATATTTGGAAGTATCTAATTCAAGATTGTCAGCATCAGAAGATTTGCATTCCTCATTAATGGTTGTAATGATTTGCTTTGATGGATTAAATAACTCTAGTTCTTTCTGCAGGGTGGATGAGTTTTTGAGGTATGAGCCACTCTTATTGTTTTGTACTTCATAATGACAATCCTGAAGTGAACCTACTGGTTGTTGGAAACAATAGCCCAAATATATGAATTACCTGCTTGTAGATAGATCTCAGGTATTACTGTTTCATGATCTTTTAGAGCTGATTCTATTGCTTGTGACTAATAGCCCCTATAGTGCGACAGTTCTACTGCCTACCCCTCGTCAAGGAAAGTTAACTGTTAATGCTGATCTTATATTTGAAGAATTTGGTAAACTTCTGTTCATAGAAATGTGCAAGTCTTTTTTACTGAAAAATGTTGAAGTTTCATCTCATTCATCCTGCTGATATTCATGCAGTTGGTATTGATATTCATCAGAAGGTCATAGTTAGAAAGGAGATAGACTTAAACATGATTCATGACCGTGGTTCCGTGCATTCTTCCGTGTCTCAGCCAAAAGATGTATGCATAATTCAAGAGGATGATAAGTATTCACTTCAACCCCCATTAACCGGAGGGCCTTGCAATCCAAATAAATCCAAAGGACAATCAGATAACATGTAAGCACAAATTTTAATCCCCTTAGCTAGCTAGTGATATTTCATGATTGAGTTTTGAATTGTAAAACTGCAGATGATGTACAATGATCAGTCTCCAGCTCCCTTTAGAATCAGAGTATAGTCATTTCATTTATGAGTAGGTTGATCTCGGATTTTCTTGTGATTAGGCCCAGTTTCGAACTTCTAGACGAAGATCCAGAAGCAGGTAGACATTCAGTGATGCCTCTGGTCATCTTGTTTTAGTTTCATCTGACTGACTTTGTATGCCTTCTGCTACTTCGATTAAACGAAGCTGTGCCTGCTGTCGAGGATGACAATGATGATTGCAAGATAATCACAGAAAGAACAGTTTTTAACCACATAAGGGAAAAGGCAAAAGGCTTACCTGCTTTGGCCAAGTTCAGGAATACATGTTCCCCATCATCAGAGACCTTATGTCTTATTAAAAAGCGCACTCGTGAGAGGCCGCTGGGACTTGATTCTCTGACGGAAAGTCTGGAAGAAACAAATAAAATTAGAGTCTCAAGGAAAAATGTGGTACTCCCATCTCCTCAACCTGTTGTTCCGGAAAGCTGTAAACTTGCTAGTGATAAAGATCTGATTCTAGACATTTTCATCGCGGGTGACACCGGTGAGTATAGATATGAGATAATTCCCTTTCTAGATTCTTTTGAGTGTTATAGGTAACTGACCTCTGATGGTGTGGAATCAAGGCAAGCTTCCTCCAGAGCAAGAACATATTGAATCTGAAGCCCTGACTGAAAAAGCTTTCTTTGATCATAATCGAAAGAAATCCAAAATCTTCCCAGTTGTTGACAATTCAAAGACCATTGGGTCAATTGCCCCTGCAAAAGGTCCCCAAGTGCAGAATCAGCCTATTCCTGGTAATTGTTCTTTTGATGGATGTGTATCACCCAGTCAAAATCAGGTCCTGCAAGCTCCTACAACTTCTGGAGTAACAAAGGTGAAAGAGTTCATGCTTTGTGGGACGTCAATCACTGGGGACAAAATGGTTACTTCAATTGAAGAGCCAGCTCCTGGTATTTTAGCGGTGAAGGATAGATCAGTTAACCGCGCCTGCTCTGCCGAAAATTATCATCATCAACCATCTTCTCCAGGTTTATTAAGCAGAGAGTGTTTTCTCTCTGCATCTGCGGGAAGCGTCAGGATTGAAGATTCGTTCCTTGGTTTTAATAGCATATTTTCGTTTCTTTAATTTTCTTGCACTGCATGAGCTATGCTAAAGAGCAATACCTCTTTTCATTTTTGGGGGTAAAGAGCACACTCATTTTGATAATTGTATCTTTACCATAACGCCAAACACCATTTACGAATTTGGATGGGCTTTGGGTGAAACTTTTTGGGTTGCTAAGTTTTTGTGAGAGTGAATTGATGGTAGAGGAAAGATAGACCACGTAACATAGGTACTTCCTACCCAAGCAAATGTCAGAGAGCCCATAACCATGGTACTTCGACTAGGCCACGGATAACTTGATGAAAATTTCTTTCGGAGATCAATGGTTTACAAGGAGAATGGGCCCTTTATTGATGTCCAGCGCAACGCCAGGGTTGCCATTCCGGCTTTATGACATGTCTGACCCTGTTTCCATTTGAAGCTGAGCAAATACTCCTGATTTCAATTTAGTTACGGCACGTTTTAGATTTAATTTGTTAGATCATATTTTAAATTTAATTTAAGGAATATATCTTGTATTTATTTTTAAAAAAATTAAAATTTTTTAATAATTATTAAATTAAATTTAAAATTTAATCTAACAATTTTAAATGCAACAAAAAGCACGTGGACTGTCCTGATTTGGCCGAAAATACGACGCATTAACATAATCGTTTACTAAGAAAAACGCATGCGTTGACAAACTGTTCACTTTCCTGCAGAGCAAAGATAACAAAGAACGCACCACCTGAATACGTTCCAAAATATTAAAAATAACTACAATTAAAAACAGTGTCTTTCGGCGGCTTCTGGACTCCAGAAGAATACTTTGGCAATCCCAGGTACACTCTGGACCTTTGGCTTCTTTTCTCGCAGCTTCCACCGTTGAAGGTCCTCTGGAAATCCATTTCCGGCCGGAACGGTTTGTTTCTCCAATTAAACATCTCTTTTCTGTGTTCCTTCAGTTTTTTTGGGGTTCCTTGGATTTAACCTGGAGCTCTTTTTTTGTGTGTTGTTATAGAGGTGCATAAGCAATAACTTTCCACCTTAAAGAGTGCTCTATGGTAAGTGCTTATACATCATTATTTTTTTTCATATTTGGGCGCCTAGCTTTCTTCAAGATTATACCTTTTGGTAAAGCTAGTAGAAATTGAAGTCATATTTCACAAGGGAAAGACAACTAAAGTTGATATAATAGTGGAAATTTGCCTTTTTTCCTCCGATTGAATTGGAATGTCTACTTTTATTTAGAAATTTGGTCAATTTGGAATTTCTTGCATTTTTACCCGTCCTGTTATAGTATTCCCGGTAGTGGTAGGAAATGTGGTTTTTGTTTCTTCCAGAGGTAATATACTCCTGTTAGCTTTTGTCTTGAAGGGGGCTGTAGATGTTTTGCTGAGTTCTCTTCTAGATATGTCCCAAAAGCAATGCTTATCACTTAATGGAATTGTGACGTATTCCACTTTTCTGTCCGACGGGTCTTTTTTTTTTTCGGTTCTCCTTTGCCTCTGGGAAGGGAATACAGGTGAAGGTGAATTTAGTGGTAATTCAACTATAGTAAAGCATGAAAATTGTATCTGTTTGTTTACTGCCTGCCAAGATTCTCCGAGATGATTGTTTATGCAAAAATATGTACTTCGGAAGAACAATAATAATATTAATAATAATACTGCTAAGAGTTTGTGGATATGTGGTAACGAGCATCCACCCCTGGTGCCACCTCTTTGTTTGAACGATGAAAGAATAAGCAGTCTTTTCTATCATGATCTGTGCTGAGAAAAATGTACTGAAGTCAATTGTTGAGTAGTAAGATAGTACTTATAGTTTTTGGACCTTGGAACTTCTCTCAGGAACAATGGCGGGCATTCATAGGATTGGACATGCAGCATACAAAGGCCCCAGTGTTGCGAAGGAAATTGTGATGGGCTTCGCCTTGGGGCTTATGGCAGGAGGTCTTTGGAAGGTGCATCATTGGAGCAGCCAGAGGCGAACGAAAGAGTTTTATGACATGCTTGAGAAAGGGGAGATCACCGTTGTGGTGGAAGAGTAGACTTAATATTTGGTTTCACTTTCAGGTCTGATGAAGTTTGATAGTTGCGATATCCACTTGATTCTCTTCCGCATGTGATGTGGTTAAGTAGAGTGCTACGAGATGGTGATGATAGATGTGATTCCAGCCTGAAATGGTTCCAATGCCACATGGTCTTGGATTCCTGGGACAAAGTCCGCAGCACCTTTGGCTTGACTATTTTCCTTTTCGAGGACCCCATGAGCGGACGCAGCCCCATGGTCCCGACCTTAATCGGCCGGATGTAAGCAGGTTGGCGTTGGGACTGCTAAATTAAAAGCTGCTTATCATTTATGGTACTTACCAACCCGCCTGGTTGCTGCTGGGGCTGTGACATGTGCTCCTCTACAAGTCCTCTACAAGCCCTTGTTTTTTTTTTTTTGATAGATAATTACACGTGAAAGGGAAGAGACAGACAACATGGACACATCTACAAGCCCTTGTTGGGATTGCTGATTAAAACATCACGTTACTTCACGAATTTATCAGCAATAAATCCTTTATCCAACGCATTAATGATCATTTTCTTGCTTTATAGTAATTTGCCTTCTTGGTTAATTACGATGCATTACGTCAACTGACTAATGACGTTTGTGAGGAAATTTATGAGTTAATCAATCCTTGAAAATAAAAAAGCATCCCACTTTATCCTAAATAAATGAAAATATTAAATGATTTTACAAGCCAATGGGGTCCAAAGCTGCCGGCCATGTCACCTAATTTTTGTATATGGACAAGTTTTGAGGAGTAGACGGCGACCACTGCTGCAGTGATGACTGATAATGCTTTGGCTTGCTGATTTCCTCTCTTGTTCGTATCAAAATTTTCATAATT
Organism: Rauvolfia tetraphylla; assembly: GCA_030512225.1. NCBI lineage: Eukaryota > Viridiplantae > Streptophyta > Magnoliopsida > Gentianales > Apocynaceae > Rauvolfia > Rauvolfia tetraphylla. The sequence goes on from JAJQKT010000005.1 coordinate 1,606,748, forward strand.
TACCCGTTCTACTTTGCCTTTTTTACAAATTGGAGCTCATTTCCTCTAACTCCATTCAAACGACTGACAAAATTTTTTTTACAAAATTCGGCTACTCCCACGTAGTGAAAAGCGAACTTCGGCTCAAATCATTTATGCCTGAAGAGGTTCCCAGGACCCAATGCACTGGATTCTCAGCCATTCACAAATGGAGTGGCATTTCATCATTCCTTGAACTCGCACTTGTAGCTGGTGCATCTGCGCTCTGCATACTGGAAGACTCTGTAGAGGTATAAGAAGCATCAAGTTTGTTCAATACATTGGTGACCAAACTTTTTTCGCTGTAGGACCCCGTCGTGGTGGTAGACAGCAAGCTTGTATTTACGAACGGCGGCTGATTTGGTTCGGGAATTTCATATTCCGGATCAGTGAGCATTCGAACGACTTCATCCATTGATGGTCTCAGAACAGGCGAAGCCTGCGTGCACAATAGCCCGACTTGAAGCACTTTGTGCACCTCTTTCTTGGGGAGATTATCTTTCAGACAAGGGTGAACCGATTCTGTTAATTTATCCCACTTGTAGAAATTCCAAACCTGACATCACAATGACAAACCTTTGTTTAGGATCATGTCTAAATTAAAGCAAAAAGCTAGCCAAATGACAAGTTGGAGGTGCAAATCGAGCATTACAGTTTGTAAGAGGGATCCAGTGTCTTCTCCGAAGGCATTGTTTTTCCTACCGCAGATGATTTCAAGAACCAAGACTCCAAAACTATATACATCAGCTTTCTCTGTCAACTGTCCTTTGATGAGGTATTCAGGAGCCATGTATCCCCTGCAAAAGGCAAAACCATAACTAGTAATTGAACTCGATTTCGTGTAAACGTTGAAGTATAATATGATCTTGAGATCAAAATTTCCCTTGGTTGTTAGGTGGAAAAGGGAAAATATATCTTACAATGTTCCTGCAATTCCAGTGCTAAGGTGAGTTTTATCGGCTGCAAAGTGCCTAGCAAGTCCAAAATCCGCAATTTTGGGCAAGTGGTTCTCATCGAGAAGAACATTGCTGCTTTTGATGTCCCTGTGGATTATTCTGATTTCAGCCCCACCGTGAAGAAAAGCAATACCTTCTGCTATTCCAACTATGATATCAAACCGCTTCTTCCAATTCAGAATATTGGTCTTGTTCTTATCTGCAAAAGAATTTATATTGCACCCCCTTCAGATTACTGTCTTCTTCGGAAGCCAAATATTACAAGACATTCTTGATCAAAGTGAGTAAACAATAGTATTACCTAAGAGGTTCTGGTCGAGGCTTCCATTAGAAACAAACTCATAAACCAGCAGGCTCTCAGGCCCCTCGATGCTACAACCCAGAAGCTTGACAAGGTTCTTGTGCTGAATTCCACTCACCAGGTTCACCTCATTGAAGAACTCATCCACCCACTGCCTGGTGCTGAAAAACAATCTCTTAACGGCGACCATTTGTCCATTTGGAAGAGTCCCTTTGTATACTGAACCAGCTCCTCCTTGCCCTAATTTCCTCGTAACATCAAAATAGTTTGTTGCCTTCTCTAGAGTTTCATATTTAAAGTTTAAACTCGACTTGTTGTACAAACTCAAAATTTGGCCCAAATTTTTGCGTTCTGCGAAAAAGCAAATTGAATATTATCGTAGTGAAGTTTGAAACGTTATAAGAAACTACTGGTTAAGTGTCATCAAATGGCAATCCTGTTACCTTCTTTAGTTTTTTTAACTCTTCTGTATGTTGCATAAGCTGCGAAAAGAGCAAGCATACAGAAGGTAGCGACAGCTGAGGCAATAGCGACTGTCCTCCCTGTTCTTGAGGTCTCTGAAAAAGATGTAAATGAAAAAGAGAAGGAAATGCTTCATTTACTTTATCAATGACAAAGCACAGGTTGCGTTAAGTCAAAATCAATTGAAAAAATGTGAAATGGGATTAAATATTGAAGATTAAAGAAGAATCAATCGTTAAACATACATTTCAGCAAAAGATAAAAGGACGTAGAGAAAGTCAAGGAAAGGACAACGAATATATAATGATGAAATATAAAAGCTAGGTGCAACTCAACATCTAGCCATCTTCATAGAAAGCATTTGAGCACTTGTTGAGATTTGAATAATGAAGTTGTTCAAAGTGGGAATAAAAACTTAAAGCGAGAGGTTTGACCAACAAGAGAAATATTTTATGCGTTACTTGTGATAGTTGTAGAGCTCCCCAGAACATTAACCCACCCCCGCCCACCCTTCAGGCGGAGATCGGAGAAGAAGAAAAGAAAACTATTTTAATGAACAACAATCGACATCACAAAGTGGAAAGCAAGAAATGGGAGTAGAACATAAAACTCAGATAATCTACCAAATTTTTACACAAATTTGGAGTATAATTAATGAAGTTACCTGAACTGCTGGTTGAACTTGTGGTATTATCGGCGAAGAATTTCTGGGTTGAATACCTCAAGTAACAACCGGAATTCAAAGCCCTGCCTTCTCGGCTCGGCACGCAGCCTTTAACCTGTGTACTTGCCTTGGCCAAGCATTGTCTACATCCGTCCCTGCTCAGAGTCTTCCAACACTGGGCCAAACCGTACACTCCATTCAATCCCCTAACGGCAAAGTGCCCTTCGACCAGAGCTGCTGCGGTAACATTATTAACCAACTCTGAAACAGCCCTTCCAAAAGTTGGCAATTCTTGATCAGTTGCTGAGCCGGTGGCGCTGCTACAATTAAAGCTATCTTTGAATGGATCGACGCTCTCGTTAAAGAAGTCATAGCTGTCGTAACGAAGGAAGCATCCATCCAGAAATATGCGGGCGGATACCGCCGGCAGACAACGAGGTAGTCTGGTGCGACTAAACGCATAGCAGCTGAGGCAGTCCTGCAAAGGAAGGTCTTGGTAGCAGTGAGCGAGGGCGTAAATGAATATCTGAGTCCCGTTGTGCGTTTCGTTTACTGAATAGTGACCCCAGCCGCTGGCAGTGACGCGTTGTGAAATCACTTCCATTTCTCTAACAAACAGCGGGATGTAGTTGGGGTTTGGAGGCAGCCTGACACCGCACAAGAGTGCAGCTTCGGAGGTTCTAGGAAATACATTATTTGAAATTAAAACCTACTTTCCGAAACGGAAGCGCCACTTGAGAAAAATGCATCCTCAATCTACACTAATTAATTTGGTGCCGTCATGAGTGGGCTTTTCCCACTTTTAACGATCGATGAATACAGAATTCCATGTCGGTGCCGCTGGATAAACCAAATCAAATGTTGTCCTTTTTTTAAATATATATAGAAAAAATGAAGGATGTATTTAGATTAGTTTTTTTTAATAATTAAATTATATTAAAATTTATAAAAATATATTATTTATTAAAAATATAAAATAAGAAATAAAAATTTATTTAAATTGAAATTTCAATCCAAATATCACTTTATTGCCTAATAGTGCTCGATTGAGACAAGAGAGTCCATTTCACCCCCACACAATCACCTTTTTTGCTTCTCCGTTCTCCTTAAATGTTTCTTCACGCTCGTGCCAAAAATTCCAAATGCTCCAAAATTTATAGAATTGTTCTCTTTATTTTAAAATACTTCATTCTTTTTATAATAATAATTATTATAAAATTTTATTTTATTAAAAAATAAATATTATTAAATAAAAAATGATTTTTTATTTATCTTTATAATAAAATAATAATATTTAATATTGTAAAGATGATAATTTCTCGAGAGAAAATATTTAGTTAAAAGTAAATTAATTAATTTAATTATTATTTTAATATATATAAAAATTTTTATAATAACACTTATTATGAAACAGAGAGTATAAAATTTTCCAACAATTGAAATAAAAATAAAAAATCAAATTATGATGAAACTTTTTATCATGTATTTGAATTGAGTTTTATTTTAAAATTTAATATAAAATTTTTACTTTATATCTTTTTTTTTCTGCACAAATAATTTACTTACGAGAAATTTTTTTAAAATATAAATTCAATCTAAATATGTATTTAGATTTTTGTTATTTGCTTTGTTGATAATAGTACTATTAGAATATATTTAGAAAATACCCAGCTACAGAATCCAAAAGTAGCGTTTGGAAATTGAGAAAGAGTCACATTTCTTGCGTACTACCAGCAGAGTTCCGTCATTTTCGACGATTACGATGCTCTGTCTCTTTGTAAATATTCTTGCGCACTAATCTTGAATTCTGATTCAAGTGCGATCACCAGCGAAGCCAAACAAGGAGTAAGCAACTTTTAACGATTTCATTTTTGGATGTGTTAGTTGACGCTTGACAGTCACAAAGTAAACCATTTTTAGAGAAGCAAAAGATGATTAGCGACTGGCGAATTCCAGGCTTTCTAGAGGTTAGATTGTTGGTCATCCGCCATGACGAGGTGACGGGCAACGTGGCCACCATAATATTACATTACTTTTGGAGTGCTCTATATTTTATAGTCAATTTTCAGCTTTGTTTTTCTCAAAATGATTCGCCATCATCATCTCCTTCTTCGTTTTGTTGGTCAAGCAAATGGAGGGTAGAATACTCTTCGGCTTCTGATACATCTGGGAAAAACCCTGAATACATTTGACTGCTTGAAAAGTATTCATGATTCAAAATATAAATGAGTCCTACCCACAATTTAATGGCCCCTGTTCTGTGTCCTTTTTTTTTTTCCTTTTTTAATGATGTTTCTTCCCACGCTCTTTCAAATTGCTGCAGCGAGAACTGCCCTCGCTGTGAGTCCGGCTACTATTTCTCCGCACGTGCATCAGTCATCGAATTAGATTTAAAATCTGATTTGATGATCATAACAATTTATTAAAATTTTAAAATAAAAAATTTAATTTATTAAATTAAATTTTAAATCTAACAAACCGGACCGTAACTTCAGCGTCCCCGAATTGCTATCATCTGAGATTCTAGAAGGAGATTTAGCCGTGCCGTTTAATTGGACTTCATCGCTGAGCTGTAATATCACCCCCACGTAGGGCTTGCTGATTGATCTCCAATTGGCAGACTCCCTAGTCCAAGGATGAACAGTCAATCGTTCAATTGTATGAGTTTGAACTTACTAGTATCAAATTTACAAAATAATCCATGCAAATCAGGATCCTACTGCTTTCTTTGGTTATCCCGTTCGTCACAGAAAAGGGAGAACCGTAGGTTCTTTCTACGCTCTTATACGAAAGGGGGAGAACATCATCGTCTTTTTTTACGCGCTTACCGTAGATGGTGCACAGACTGGACTAGTCTAGAAATTGCACAAATAGATGTTCCTTGGAAACGGTTCTTTTGTCAACTCCCTTTTTCTTTTCTACAGAGGTTATGGCTTTTAAAACACAGGGTTTTTGACTCCTTTCGGTGGGTTGGTGATCACCGGCCAGAAAATTTCAAAGACATCGGCTACCAGTAAAAGATGGCGACAAGTCTTTTTCGTTCTCCTCCAATTTCATTCCTGACTCGTTGACCAAGCCCAAATGTCCCTAATGATTTCTATATAGAATGAAGAAGAAGATGATCAAAGTTCAAAAAGAAGATTAGAAGCATTGTACAATGTCTACATTCCAGTTTCTAGAGATGCGTGAAACTGGTCACGACTCAACAGAGAATAGAAATCGAAAAATGCCAGTCATAGGGCATCCCACAAAGAGAGGACGTTTTCTTCAAAAGCTCGCCTTTTAATCTTAATAAGCCCGTGGGAAGAAAAGGACATCACCTCTAGTAATCAGCACAATGAAGTTTGGAGATGACATTACAAAGATGAGAATCAAGTTATAGATTTGAGGACATAATCGCCAATTCATTTCATAAATTGGCATGCCTACGAAAATTTCATTATTAACAATAAATAAGATAAGCCACTCGTCCCGAGTAAATAGTACCTTCTCTACGCTCATGATCAAAAGGGAAACATTCTGTTCCTACAAGAGACGGGCATTCACTACTTGTAACCTCAAATAGCGCATGGATTAGCTTTGGGGAAATGGAATCAAGTATACAGTGATGTCGGCATCAAAAGGACCTATGCACCGAAAGAAGATCCAAGATTGGTGATACGGCAAACCCAGTAAAATGGCTCAACTGCAGCATCAATTGAAAACCTCTTCCAAGTGTAAAAGCCTACTAAAAATCAGTGCTCACAGTGAAACTGGAGGATGAACTTTTCGCATGCTTCCGTTTTCCTCCTTTTAAAGTTAAGGGTACTAAGCAGTCGACAGGGAAACCCCAGCACTCTCTTGAGTCAAGAATTACTATTCGGCCAAAGAGAAAACGGGAATCCCCTTGCTAGAAAAACTTTGACATTTCACTTGTAGCTCCTCACCAACCACAAAGTCCATCTTCCCACCAGTCTGCATTGCAAAATTAGGGATCCAATTGGAATATGCAATGCAGAAAATGTATATTCAAGTCTCGAAAGCATTCTAATTCAAATTTGTGATCAATCATAAAACCCGAGGGTTCATAACCATAAAAAGATCTCATAATTGGGGTTGGGGGGGGTAAAAGGGGAAATGGAATGCTGCAAAACTCTACTGACTTGAATGACAATGGACTTGGAAAATGCTCTATTAAAATATAAAAACATCACAGAAGCACAAATAGAAGAGCAGGGAAATAGCAAAAGTTCGACATCTCTTCACAGCCTAGTATTCAGCAATATCATTCATGAGGAGCAGGGAAGAAGAAACATGTAATGATGCTTAAAAGATGTCATGCTTTCATTTCACCCTCTGAGATATTGCAACAAACAATCTTCAGCAAAATCTACAGATGACGTATGCAGGCATATCCCGTATTTAGCCCTAAACGAAATGCTAAACCTGTACACTGCTGTGGCAGTCAGAAAGACATTTTAGAAGTATATATGGAGTTATACTAGTCTTATAGATTGATGCTTGTGTGCATAAATTGGCACTCCAGGAATGCCCACAAACAAGGTTCAACATACCTCAAATCGGTACATTCCACGAATTCCACAGCACAAGTCCAAGACTAGACCGTGTGCTCGGATCTGATGAACCTTGGCTGTTAGCTCCATCCCAATCTTTAGTTTCATTATACTCATGGGAGCCTCAATGTTGGTGTCCATGCCATTCACATTTTTCTGCAAGTGTCTAGAGTAGCTTTTATCCTCACCTTCATCCTCCCTCACGACGTAGACATTGGATCTCTCTTTTTTGAATTTCTTAGAAATTCTAGAAGCAGCAGGACTAGAGGATCTCAAAGTGGCCATTGGTTTCTCCTCACTTTCATCACACTCCGCAGCACTTCGGATGAGAATTGCTGGTGATGTTGATGAGGAGATTGCTCCATCAATTTGATCTTCCAAAGGCTCACCTTCTGACAGAGGGCCTTGCTTTTCTTGTTCAATCCTCTCTTCCTCAATGGATGTTGCCCAAATATTTGGGTCTTGCTTAATAGGAGCCTCAGAAGCTCTAAATGAATTATCTGACTTGGACCCAGTTCTTGGAAGAGTGGCTTTAAGAGATAACTTGATGTTACCACGAACATCCTGTCCAATGCACATTAATGAAAGTTGCTGGCCAACCAACACCACATCTGAAACTCGAGTCACCTAATAAGAACAGAAAATGAGTTCTTTATCATAAATATGAAAACGTCAAATATGTGTCCATCCTTGTAATAACTGCAATTATACTAGAAATCAACCCCAAAGTGGTTGATATATTGCTAGACCCTCCAATACAGTATGCTTTAAGAAAAAACTGTTCTTAAAAGAAAATTAATAATAATACATCAGTTGAAAACAAATCAGGCCCGGCCACTTGGATACCTCAAATGCCTTTTTTTCATGCTGTTCTGCAGCTAAGATATTCACTGACCATAGCTTCAAGTGATTAAGAAATTCCAGATAATGTATTTACTATCAAAATCGAAGTTCACCTTGTTCCCTCCTTCAAGGAATAAATCACATATTTTAGGGTGAAAGAAGAATTGTTTTTACTATACCTTAAAACATGTTACACCAGCAAGTTAAGGTCAGTAAAAGGTTTGGCTTCAGTTGGGATGCATTCCCCAACCCCCCCCGCCCTTTTTTCTTTTTTTTGAGTGAGGTGTTAGGAAGTAGGGAAACATACCGGCTCATGTGACAGTTCAGATATGTGAAGAAGTCCCTGTTGGCCGCCATTAAACTCCACAAAGGCACCATACTCTTTTACTGAGGTTACAATGCCTTTATAGATCCCACCAACTTCAATCTCACGACCAACTGTTAACTCAATCTGATTAAAGTAAAAGAGAAAATCATTTCATAGGGTGATTAGCTACAGAATTTGAGTTCATTAGCCACTGAATAGTAATATATATCTTCAGGGTAATTCTATAGAATAAAAAAACTTCTACTTAAAAACTGCTAGTAGAATGCAGCGAATCAGAGATTTAAGTCTAGAAAGGAAACATGAACCAAATGCCTTGCTCATTAGCAAGAGGAATTCTCTTATACCTCTCCTTGCCCTTCTCTCCAAAAGAAGAACTAAAATCCAAGGAAGAGGAATAAAGAGATAAGATTCAGAGAAACCAATTGTCCTTTCATAGGAAGAAAATGCATGAACCACCAGAAAAACTCGGTAAATTAGTCTTCCATTGAAAATTTAAAAACCAAGCTCCCAAGCAGTTGCAAAACATCATGGAGCCTTAACTCCAACTTCTGTTGCATTCCATTCACAGAAAAGACAGGACAGACAGCTTTTGAATTCTGAATGTTGTGAAGCAGATCCGGTTAAAATGCAATCTTAATTAGCAAGCATAAAATTGACTCAACATCAAAATCCTGTTTGTCAATATCACTGAAACATGCATTTTTAAATAGTGAGCTGACACATCTTGGTCCCTTCCAGTGTCAAGGCAAAGGAGTAACACCTAATTTCAGCAAAAGAAGAAAAAGGTCATTTGAAGTACCTTCTCTTGTACTTTCTCCATTACAGCTTGATTTTTAGCATTTATATAAAGTACTCCGTCACCCACTGAGATCCTTGCACCTGCGATAAATCGACACGCACTTGCATTGTTAAACACATACTAGTATTTATAAGGTGTAGGTTTATTAAAATACTAATCACATAAAGTTGCATTCCTCTTGTAGATGAATCCGAGCATGCATACATGTTAATGATGCATACAGTTACAGCATAAGAAAAATAAAAAAAATCCTTATTTGTGCCTGATTGAGATTCAATGGCAACAAGAACTTGCACGTTAGGTCAAGTTTGGTTCATTATAGTTGAAACCTACACAAGAAGCACCTTGGTGTAGAATCAAGGAAGAAAGAAAATCTAATAAGATGAAATGAATGCGCACAAAATAGTAGAGGGAGAAAGAGGGGAGGAGAGTTATAAATCAAACAATTATGAACATAAGCCATCTTTAACAAATACAAAAAGGTATAACCACATTACGTATCATAATGGTATGTAAAGAGTACCAAACATTTCCTACTTTCAAGCAAGGACAAAGAGCGCCAAAAAGAAGTTTTTAAGTTTTAACCCAGTTGCAATACTGATAATTCAGGTACTTCGGCTGCAGAAGCAGGCTTGTTACTGTAGAATCTAATATTGCATCAAAATAAGGGTTGACAAGGGAACTGTATCATCCCAAACAGTTCTTAATTAGAACACCTGCTACATACTAACGGACAAGCAGCTGAACTGTTCAATGTGCAAACGGTACAATACAGATGTCCAACACTTTTCAATGTGCATAAGACGGAGACAGAGAAGCCCAAAATTACTCCTTGCTATAAAGTATGCAATAAATGTTCTCATGCCAAGAATAACATCTAAAAAACAGTATTTGAAGAAACAGAATCACCAAAAGGACATAAGATCTTCGAAGCAACTGCTATAAAATGTCTACCCATTAGCAAAGCCCTGATTGGACACCCAAAAGGCAACACAAATTACACTACCATGGATGAAATTTCATAGTAAACAGACCTGTCCCTTCCTCAATTTTCCTCTTCAAAGCACCAAGAGGACCAATTAAGCGCCTAATTGCATCATTGCTATACTTCAATGTGGCTGCGACACCAATGAAAAAAAATATTAAACAAATGCGATCAAATATGAGGTTAGTAGTCTTAAAGTATGTGAAATCTCCAGGCCAATACAAGGGTAACGAAGATAAGTTCCTTTGTATCAGAACCCAAGAAGTCGTGTGTAAACCAAAGATCTAAACAGTCAGACTCCTTACCTAATCGAGGGGAATTTCTATCATCCTGATTACGTGCTGCGTTAATCTCTCGCTCCATGTGGTCAAGGATTTGAAGCCTGCCTTTAAGAGCAGGTTCCAGACATTCACAAATTATGTCAAGAGGAATACCAGCAGGTTTTATATCCAACTGAATTGCTGTTATTCCATTTCGAGTGCCAGCAATCTTGAAGTCCATGTCACCTAGGTGATCTTCCAGACCCTAAAGAGTAAAATATTAGAGGAAATCAGGAGACAGAAAGAATTGGAGAATAATTAAAGGTAAATCATAACAAAGGTTTTACAACCCAAAATAAGATGAATATCTCACCAAAATATCTGTTAATATCTGATAATCCTTGATTTCACCAGTTAAGGGATCTGTCTCACTAACAAGCCCAACTGACAGTCCAGCCACATGTTCTTTTAAAGGAATGCCAGCATCCATTAAAGCCATGCTGCCTAAAAGAACAAAAAAGTTTAGTAAAAATAAACAGTTCTACGGGAGGTGGCGAGAAAAAAGAATTTCATGTGATCATCTTAAATAAAACATTACAAATCGCTCATGACCAAAATGAAATCCATAAGAGGTGTGAGCACTCATAGAATAAGCAAGTGCTTAGGAAAGTTTAAAAGTGGGAGGATGGCAGGCTTTCATTCATTTGCAAATTCTTCGTCAGTTAGTTAAAAGAATGAAATTGGATCAGATTATGTCGATACTAGGTAGCACAAATATCATTATGGGAGAAGTAATGGTTAAAAATGGTAAATGATACACCCTACAAATATCAGCTACCAATCCTTTTTCAGATAGGAATCCTTAAAGGAGGCCTATGGGTTTATATGAATACTTGTTCCAATTTTGACTTATATTAGGAACAAAATAGGTGTACTCGTAATTGTTTGGTTAGGAAGAGAAATATATCTAGGGATACAACATATAGGACACGAATATGCTGGCCAGTTAGGAATTCTTCAAGCACTAGCAGATGGTACAAAACAACTGTTTAAAGAGAAATTATTCCATCTAGAGGAGACGGCCAATTGTTCAGTGTTGGGCAATGCAGTGAAAACAATTGAAAGATCAGCCAAGATACCTCCACAGACAGTAGCCATTGAAGTGGAACCATCAGAAGCCATGACTTCAGAATTGACACGGATTGTGTATGAGAAAACATCTTCAGTAGGCAACACAGCTAGTAAGGCTTTCTCAGCAAGAGTCCCTGAAAGAATTAAAGAATACAACATTGACTAACAAAGTCATAAATGTTGTTCAAATAAAAAATGCTTCTAAAATGCACACTACTGGAACTAGAACAAAGTCATGACTCAAACAAGGAGAAAACAAAATTTCCACGTGGATATTCTTACTAATTAAGTAAATAGATACATAAGCAAAATTGTCTCAGAATTCCTGAACCAGAGAATATCATGAAATGAAAAACACAAGGAGGTAATACTAATGAAATGGTTCCTATAAACGTTAAAATTGGAAAACTTACATTTTCTTCTTTTCAACAGATACAGTTAGATAGCAAAAGAGCCACAGCATGTGCAAGAATATTACAATCAATTAGGTCAATACAGATTACAAATACAAGGCTCAATAAGTTTCAGCATTCTAGTTCCTAACAAGCTGTCACATGGGTAATCAACTAATGATCATCAAGCATCATTGAACACTTGCCAAAACAAAAATGAATTTTACAGAACCAAAAAAAAGGAATCTACAAGATAGAAGTTAGACAGGTTAAGCTTAATTATGAATCACTGAGAAGCATGCATCACTGCAAGCCCCAGAAAGGTTAAGGCTTCTCAAGATTTGGTTTAGGCGAGAATTAAGGCCTCTTCTAAAGCAAAAATTAAAATTTTGAAATTTTCAATATTAAAAAAGGATTATCGAGAAGTACATCCAGTCATTGTAACAATATCCTTGTACAAATGTTACCGAAGCTCAAATAATAACTTGTACTTCAACCAGACAGCCCTACTAAGAAGGATTAACAGGCTTGCCACACTTTAACAATATCTCTTGGAGTACCAATCAGAGCTTACAACTATATTTTCCTTCTTGCTTACTGAAAAGTTTACCCCTCTACGGTAGCAAAGAACTTACAACAGTAGAAAAACTACACTAAATATATATGAAAAGTTCTTGTAAATTTGAACAACGTATAAACAGCATGCATTTGCCATGACCCAAAAAGCCTCTTGAAGCATGATACAGTTCCCAACAATTACCTAGACACAAACACAAGATGTGATAAAGAACACAGGATTCTGAAATTAAACAATCAACAAATAGAAACTATTCAGAAGGGAGCCAAAAAAGGAAGAATTTTTGGCTAAATAAAACCAAAACATGGAAGGATGTTTAAGTGAAGAATTAGCTAAAACAAAAAGGAAAATTATCATTTACCATGTCCAACTTCACGTCTATTGAGGCCAACTCGTTTACCAACTTCATTAATACAAAATGGAGGAAAACTATAATGAAGCATGAAGCGCTTGGTTGGAGGTCCAACTAGAGAATCTAAACGTTGAGCCTCTTCAGGTGCCCCTTTAGTCACAGTGCAAAGGACCTGCAATTTTTTATATTTGATTTAGCATTAACAAAAATTTGAAGTAAATATATCAAATTATTGATTGACTCAAAGGAAAATGTAGATCGAAATATGACAGTGAGAATGACTGCAAATTTATGAAAATGAGACAGTTGAGAATGACATTGTGTTGAGTAGTTTTCAGTTAACCAGCTGAAGAATAATTCAGCTACTAACCTGAGTATCTCCACGTGAAAAGATGGATGATCCATGCAATACAGGTAAATTACCAGCTTCACAGTATATAGGCCTTACTTCATCAAGACGTCTTCCATCAACCCTGATTCCTTCAGATATAATCCTCCTCCGGACAACCTGATATTCCCAAATATTTCAATAAGTCATTATGACCAATAAAGGTAAACTTGAATTTAACAGAAGACAAATCTCAAATAGCAAAATATGTTGGTGAACATATGCTTTTGAGCAATATGATCATGAGCCAGAAGAAAAGTAAAGATGAGTAGCAAAAAATTTTCAGATGCAATTCCTGTAATTATGAATTGTAGAAGAAATACAAATAGATTAAGCAAGTAAGGCTCATTTTCTCTTAAGTATGGGCATACCTCTTTCCTTACAGCGTCAACTGTCTTTGACAATACTTTCAAGCCTTCTTCGTCACATTCTTCCTCAAGCGCTCTTCTGACATCTTGAGTGATCTTATCTAATGCTTCCCCACGCTCAAACTAAATGTAAACAATAAAGATGCAACATGTAAGAAACCTGGATGCATGGAGTACAATTGTTTTCCATAAAGATTATAAGTTGGAAGAAATAAACAGTTATGCACCTTTCCATATGTAGGGTCTGTGAACACAGCTTCAATAGGTGCTTCAGACAAATTCCGGATTTTCTCCGTAGTTTTCTCTGACACCATAGACAACCTATATTGCTTTTTGAATTTTCCAGCTTTCTCAGCCAATCTGATTTGAGGATCTAGATATTTAACTGCCTAAAATATTCATACGAAGCATCTTAGAGAGATACAGCATTATTACGCACAGCAAAAGTTGTTAAAAACAATGGTTTACCTCAGGGTGAGCCAGTCTTAGTGCAGCTTCCAAATCTTTTTCTGAAATCTCACGAGCTTGTACATCTATCATCAAAGTTTTATCCCTTGTACATGCATATACCAGGTTGAGGTCACTCAAGCTAAGCTGCAACACAACAATTTTATGGCTCAAAACTGAGAAAAATCAATCAAAAAAAGGAATCACTGAATGCTCAGGGAAGCACACATCAACTAGTATCTAATTCAATAGGATTGTGCACAAACAAAAGATTTGGCAAGATCAAATAACAATAGTATTCCTACCTCGTCCATGGTTGGATTAACTATGAACTGACCACAAATCCTTCCAATACGTATAACTCCAATTGGACCATTCCAAGGGATATCTGATAACATAAGAGCAGCAGACGTTGCATTAGCTGCCATTACATCAGGGTCTTGTTTCCCATCTGAAGAAAGAACACTTGCCATTACCTTGGAGAAAGAAAACAGAAAAGAGGAAATGAAAGATTATATCATTTTGTTGAGACATACATGAAGCATGACTCATAAATATCTGTAAAAAGATTCAATAGTTCTTGCAAAAGAGGAGAAATAATAATGGACCAAGTTGAGAGAACCAAGAAACACACCTGCACCTCATGGTAAAATCCACGAGGGAATAGTGGGCGAATGGGTCGATCAATCAGCCGACCACATAAAAGTTCACGCTCTTTTGGAGCACCCTCTCTTCGCATGAAAGTAGTTGGAATAACACCTTGAGCGAATTGTTTCTCTTGATAGTCCACCTTTAAAAAGGCAGCCAGCAATAATCAGCGCCCAGAAGTTGACACAACCCAGAATGTGGAAGAAATAAAGGTTGGTGAAGGTAAAATTGTAAATAGAGAAAAGAAAAGATCACCATAAAAGTAGAACGGCAAGAAATCGAATATGAGACGGTTTCAAAAGAGATAGCTGACATCAGTTGAATGAAGAATGAAAGAACTAAAGACAAAGCTTCGGTGGAAATAGACATCAAAGAGCATTAAGTTACATTATGTTATCCTAAGTAAACCTGTAATTTCCTCCAACTGACAATTTTTACAAAATTAAGAAGTACAGCAGCTTGAAGAGAGTAGGTGAAAAGATGGAATGCTGACCAAGTAGCGTTCTTTGGCCTTGTTTACTCTGCTATTTGGAATAACTTTTGGGGTTATCTCTTTATCCTTTTAGGTCCCATTTTCTCCACTATTTTAGTAATTCGGTGCACTTGATCTCAGTTGGTTGCCATCTGGATACTGCAATAGACAGTTGCTAAAAGGTAGATAAATCAGACTATACTTTTAGCAGCCATGAATATTCTCTGTAATGCCATAATACTTTTTCAGCCCTGTAGTTCTTATTAGCATAGGAGTTATCATTATGAGTCTCGTGAAAACAAACTCCTTCAACTACAACTAGTAAAAAGGTTAATGAGATGTATAAGAGACAAAAATATATGATATACTACTAGTTCAAGGCCCCCGAGAAACAGTAGCCCTTCAATGAACTTTGCCTCTATACAGAGGTAGAAAAGCCAAAAATGGCAAAAATTACAGCCTCGGTAGTCCTGTTAGCTCATTTTTTTCTTTGTTTTCCCTTTCAGGGGCACCATAAGCTAAGAATTCAACCTAACATCGTCATCAAGTCACTCTGATGCAAAACCCAATCATAATGATCAGTGTCAAGGAAAGATGGTAACTTGCGAAACAATTACAGCAGACAGGGAGAAATTAATAGGAAAGATAGAAGAGTTCACTGTGATCAAGAAATGTCAAACTAAATTGCTCATAAGTGAGGCGTTAACAGAAGTAAGAACATACAGTGAGGGGTAAAAAGTCGCGGACTCCGTCGCTTATAGCTGAACAAACGGTAGAGAGGACCTTTGTTTCTTCCATGCCCAAAACAACAGCACCGTTCGCAAACCGAGCAACCTTTCCAGTTTCGAGCGTAATTTGTCGTGATCCAATTTCGAATTCTTCTGCAAACGTCTCAAGAACCTTCGCTCCGGCGACAAGTGTATCAGAATCAACCGGTGCCGGAGATGTTGATGAGGATGAGTATGGCGCGAAGCCCAGACGGCCACTGCAAATCGTGCGGAAACCAAATTTCCGCCATGTGAGAATGTGAGGAAGGTTTGAAATGAGTGGGTTTGCCCTTCTTGCCACTGACGCCATTACCAAAAGAAAAGAAGTGGGAAAGAGAGCGAAGGGTTCAAGAGACGTTGCGTGGGGGTTTAGGGTTTAAGGAGTTTCCGCAGGAAGCTGTAAAAAATATTTCCGACGTTTTAAGTGCTGCGATTTAACAGAGTCGAGTGCCAATGGTCGTTATTTTTATACTGCCACGTTTTAAAATATACGTTTTATTTTTTAATTTATTTTAAAAAATATATTCCTTTTTTATATAGAAATTTTAAATATTAATAATTTTCAATCAATAAATTAAAATATTAGTTCTCCAATTAATTACTTAAAATATTAAATTTAAATTTAATACATTAATTAATTATTTAAAAATAAACTATTTATCAACATTTTTTATACAATTTATTAAAATATTAATTTTTATATAAAAAATAATATATTTTGAAATTGAGAAAATATTATTTAATACATTATGACTCCTATTATTAATTAAACATATAATGATTAATCTTTTTTTCTTTTTAAAACCTATTTTTTTAAAATGTTTCCTCATAGATGAGACAAGCATTCTTGTTTTATTCTTAGATCTTGTATCATTAATTGGTCAAATTATATTAAACTCTCATTAAATTCATAACTTAATATTTTATTTTAGTAGACATAATCATCATTTTACTCATATTTGTTTTTCTCTTTTAAACATCTTACGATCCTCTCTTTCTTATTTTTAAAATAAAATAATATAATTATTCATAACTAATATTTTAATAGTATATAATTTGAATTGAATTTTTGAAATATCTTTTAATAGGGGTGTTCAAACGGATTACGGTTCGGTTTTCAGTTTTACTATTCAGTTTTCGTTTCGATTTTTTTTATTTTTTTAAAAACCAAACCAAACCGTAATTTTTTCGGTTTTACTATTCGGTTTTTCAGTTCGGTTTAGGGTAAAACCGAAAACCGAACTGAAAAATCGAAATTTAAAAAAAAAATACAAAGAACGTATTATGGTAATGCGTTCTTGTATTTTTTTTCAAAATTTCGATTTTTCAGTTCGGTTTTTGGTTTTACTCTAAACCGAACTGAAATTTTTAAAAATTTAAAAACTGAATCGAACCGAACCAAAAAATTATAAAAACCGAACCGAACCGAAAAAATTGGTTCGGTTCGGTTCGGATTTTCGGTTTGATCCTGATTGTGAACACTCCTATCTTTTAAATATTAAAATTTTATGAAAAAATTAGAGAAAATGCAATAAACTAAAAACACAGCTGCTAACATCACTCTGCATACTATATGATTCGGTCTATCATTCATTCATCGAATTACACCGATGCAAGGACACTCTAAATTGGCCATTCACTTCGAATAGGGTTCCTTTTGCCCCTTTTTACTATTACTATAAGCGCTGACATTCAATGCTACATGTGATGTGAGGGCCCGTATGGCGCCTGGTTTGCACAAGAACATAAGATAAGCGGTGATTGGGAAAAAGCGAAACGAGATCTCGGGCTCGACAGCTGATGAGCCCTACACCATGGCCCAGAGGCCCCAAAATGGGCAGCGAGCAAGTTTTGAAGGGGGGATACGGAAAAGGTAACAAAAGCGGGAGTGGAAGCGGTGGCAAATACCCATAAAACCTGAAGAACATTCTAATTCTCAATGCTGGCGCTCAGTCTCCGACTTCATCGAAGCATCATGTCCGGCGCTACCGCTGCCCTCTCATCTTCATCGTCCTCAATAGCTTTCAAAAACCCTAGCTTACCAATCACTTCTAGTTCAAAACTTTTTAATCGACTATTTTTCAAAAACAACGACTCTTTCCCTGTCCGCCTTGCCAATGCATCCGTCCGATGTTTTGCTTCCCCTACCTCTGCTAGTGTTGATAAAGTTAAAGTTCAGAACCCTATCGTTGAAATGGACGGTAGTTTCCCGACTCTCCTTTGGATACGATAATCACGTATTTGTCTTGAACTTACTCTTTATGTTTTGAACTGTTTACTTTTCATATTTTAGGTGATGAAATGACGAGGATCATCTGGAAAATTATCAAAGACAAGGTTTTGATAATCAGTTTTGTATTAGGCCTGTCATTATGTGTTTTTATATATTGATACTTTCATTATGCTGCATTTTTGTCTATTGGTTCTCCTGAATACTGGTTACAGTTGATATTTCCATACTTGGATTTGGACATAAAGTATTTCGACTTGGGGATCCTTAATCGTGATGCAACTTACGATAGGGTGACTATCGAAAGTGCTGAAGCTACTCTTGAGTAAGTCTTGAATTCCATATGTTTGGACTCCAAGGGATGACCTTGACAACATGTATTGTATATGCCTCAATCAATTGAGTATGGAATTCTACTTAGTCTGTCCTTGAACCTGCATTACAGCCTCTATTTTGCAATGCATAAAGTCAATGATTACTTTGAGATTCTTGCTAGGCATGAAAGGCGGAAAAGAATGTTTTTCCTTTGGATTCCTGTTTTTCAGATGGGTAATCTGCAATAAATTTCTGTTAATCTTTTGTGCAGGTACAATGTTGCTGTAAAATGTGCTACAATTACGCCAGGTCTGCTGTCTGATCTGTATATAAAGCTTGCTAATTTCCTTCCTCCTTAGTTTTGAGAATGGTTTTCTAGGGCTTTGTGGCAACCTTATCTACAAATCTTGGTTCTTTTGGTCTGGCAGATGAGTCCAGAGTCAAGGAGTTCAGGCTGAAATCAATGTGGAAGAGTCCAAATGGCACAATCAGGAACATATTAAATGGTCTGTATGTGATAAAATAGGTTTCGTTTGCTTATGGCTTATTGTTTGTGTTGCTTCTATGTTTAATACGCATGAGTCTCCAATGCTAATTGTTTTTGCACATGGATAGTATGGTTATGGCATGTTCTATGCTATTGATGGTTTGAATCTTCAGATACAGACATCAGTTGAAACTTTTGACAATATGGTAAAGATCCTCTAAAGGCATAGTGTTTATTATCCTTAAGTATTCTGAACGAGTATTTCCACATTGCCCCATGAAGTTTAGTTTATTAGTAGTTCCAAAGAAACAGGATTTCATCAATATCTTTATTTTATTATCTCATCTATCTTTTTAACCTGTTTGGCATTTGTATGGTGCTAAAACCCTTTTCAGGTACTGTTTTTCGCGAGCCTATTATATGCCAAAACATTCCTAGAATCGTTCCTGGTAAGAGTCTTTTCCCTTGCAATGCTAGTGAAATTTTATGGAAAAGATTAGCTTTATCCACCTTGGTTAAGAGTAAAACTACTTGATTTGCAGGTTGGAAGAAACCAATTTGTATTGGTAGGCATGCCTTTGGAGATCAATATCGTGCAACTGATGCAGTGATTAAAGGTCCAGGAAAGCTGAAAATGGTTTTTGGTGCGTTGACTTTATGCACTCTGTACTAAATGAACACGACTGTCAAGAACACTGTGCATTGCAAGATGTTAACTTTTACTATGTTATCTCTTTCCATTTCTTAGTTTTTTCTTTTGTACTCAGTGCCAGAAAATGGGGAATCCCCTGTGGAACTGGATGTCCATGATTTTAAAGGCCCTGGTGTTGCACTTTCTATGTACAATGTTGACCAGGTTTGGGCCCTTAATATTGTTACCAATACACATGGCTGTGAAGTTGCAACATTCTTGTCTAACTTCAGGAACTAATAAAGCAAATTTTGCTAGTCTATTCGAGCATTTGCTGAATCATCAATGTCAATGGCATTTTCAAAGAAGTGGCCTCTTTACTTGAGCACCAAAAATACAATTCTGAAGAAATATGATGGCAGGTCTCGTGATTAGTTCCTCTTTCCGTCTACTTCCTCTTTGAGATAAGAATTTAGGAATTTAGACCTCAAATTGTAGTTATAAGAATTTAGACCTAGTCCTTTATCACTTTGATCAATGCAGGTTCAAGGACATCTTTGAGGAGGTATATCAAGAGAGGTGGAAGATCAAGTTTGAAGAACACTCAATATGGTTGGTATTTTCTTCATGATCTTTGTTTCTGTTCTATTTTTATCATTCTATTAATTGTATCTTGTAATACTTGATGCTAAAAAATATAGGTATGAGCATCGGTTGATTGATGACATGGTGGCTTATGCAATAAAAAGTGACGGTGGTTATGTTTGGGCTTGCAAGAACTATGATGGTGATGTCCAGAGTGATTTACTTGCTCAAGGTAATCAACTCGTAATTCAATGATTACAATGGGGTTGTATTACCCAACATTTAAGGAACATTTGTTGATTATAATGGCTTGTTCAGCCCTACTAGATCTTTTGGGTTTCATTCTAAAGTCATGTTTGTTTATTCCTAATCTATTGATTGAGCAAAGACATTTGTCCCTGCCATTTCCACTCCCACCAGGACAGAAGTAAAACCAAGTAAAACATTAAACCAATTTTATTTGAAGTTTTATGTTGTAGCTCAATATTCCAGTTCACACTGTCTATCCCTTGTCATGAGTGAAGATTGAAATGCAGACAGTTGAACTACCTAATAAATGTAACTTTGGACAGTATTTTTGCCTTCCCGTTCTTCCTGATCTCTTAATTGGCTAGAGATCACAACGACCAATAGAAGTAATATGAGTCAATGTGTTTGTATTGTGTTGCATAATTTCTTGTATGTCCTGCCATCTTTAATATCTACATTTGCTTTATCCCTGAACCATTGGACTTAGTCTTGATTTTCTGTTTTCCTCTGTAGGCTTTGGTTCTCTGGGCCTCATGACCTCTGTTTTGGTATGCTCTGTTTTTATATGCCTACTTTCATAGTCATGCATTCTTTAAGGTTAGTTACTATGCCTATTTTAGCATTCTGATGATGCAATTATCTTCGCAGTTGTCCTCTGATGGCAAGACGTTAGAGGCAGAGGCAGCTCATGGCACTGTAACGCGTCATTTCAGGCTACACCAGAAGGGTCAAGAAACCAGCACAAATAGTATTGCTTCAATTTTTGCTTGGACAAGGGGACTAGAACATCGGTTAGTTGCTTCTTGATGGTTTACTTTTCCCAGGACGGGGATGCCTACTTTTGAATCATTTATGACGTTCGGAATTACTAATTGCTTAATCACTAGGCCTCTACAAAAATAAATTTCCGAGATCTCCTGATTTGGAAAAGAATTCTGATCTATGAGGGTTGGTTAGTTGATTAAGATTCTGAGGATTTTTCTATGGAATCACTCATTTTGATTTCAGAACTAAAGTATCATTTCTTCAATTCTGACTGTGGTGAATTTTTATCTTTTTTTGTTTTTCAATCTGGTCATATTTTTCGTTCTGGATTGGCTTGTGAAAGATGGTGAGGAACCCTCTGAACCAATATATTCTATTGTGCATGCAGTATGTTCTGCAAGATTTTTCAATTTTGCAGCTATTAAATAATTCAAGATTTAATATTTTACAGTTTCATTTTTACTGGTCATCCTGAAAATTCTTACTTGTGTGAAATGTCTACAGGGCTAAACTTGATGAGAACAAGAAGCTGTTGGATTTTGTTCAGAAACTAGAGCAGGCATGCATTGAAACGCTGGAATCTGGAAAGATGACAAAGGATATTGCAATTTTGATTCATGGGCCCAAGTAGGTGCTTCTTATGCTATGTTTGTGGTTTTTCCTGTGTTTGAATGTGGGAGGTTGGTACGCATATACGTACCCTGGGTTTCCTTGAGAATCTTTCTTATTACGTTGGTAAAAGGCCCTAGTTGAGCAATAAATTGGTAGGGAATTGTTGGTCATGCGTGTGCCATTGAGATGCCTTCCGCTTCGCTCACAAATTAAAATGCCTCATCGCTTCATATATATCCAACTTGCTAGTTATTTTATCAAACTTCTAAGGCTATATAGCTTCCTAAGTTTATGATGTATTTGCAGGGTAACAAGGGAATTCTATTTGAACACTGAAGAGTTTATTGATGCTGTTGCACAAAATCTTGAAACAAAACTTCAAGCACCAGCACTTGTTTGAGCTGTGACCTGGGATTATGAATTCCGCCGGGAGTATTGTCACAGCAAGGCTTGTACAGAGATTGAACAGTAGTTCTTCAAGAGACATACCACAATCTTGATCAGATCATAGAACCGAGTTTTGTGTCATTGATTATCGATGCCATTTTGATATTATAGGATGAAAATATCTTTGACCTCTCGTAGCGTCTTAATGCTTTGACAAGGTTCATTGTATTCGTGATCTCGTAGAAGATTTTTTAGACAATGTTTTACGGGCATGGTTCCTAGCATTGCAAGTCGTTAATTTCTGGGGGAGAAGAAAGATAAACCAGCCTTCTTCTATCGAATATTTTGTGGTACCCTGGAAAAAATGCAATTGATGCCAATGGAAGCCGAATCAACAAATTGTCTTTGTTGGCGCAATAATATGGTGCAGCTGATGTTAAGCTGACTGGCTTATGTTGGCTATATTTATTTGTTTTGCCAACAACTCTCCAGTTTTTCTTGTGTTCTTGATCAAGTTTAGTCTGTTCCTGTATTTCTATCAAAATAAATAAGATTTGAGTCTTAATTTTGCACCATACATTAACAAAGATTTCAATGTTGTTCTCTAAATACGATGATCTTTGCAGTTGAACCCCTCCGATCTCTGTGAAGGAAAAGAGCACCGCATGCGACTCTTTCAGTTTGGGTTTGAGTAGTTTTTCGGCGTTTACCGGGTAAAAAGAGAGTAGCGTTTGGGCGGTTAGTAGTTTCTCTAATGGCCTTTCTTGCCAAGGATTTTGATTCAACGCGTAACGAAATGCCAGGGGCTTCGTTCCCCACTTGTTGAAACTCGGGGAAACCAAGTTGGCATATTTAATACTTCTCCCTTTTTTTTTTGAATAAATACTTTTCTATTTATAGTTGATTGTTACTGAACTGAAATTTAAAATTTTTTAAGAAAGTGAAAGAGCCAGTGGTAGAATTTTTATATTGATAGAGCTTACTTAATTTAAATTAAAAATTTTATTAATAAAAATATATAATTATTTAAAAATAAAATATTTAATTATGTATATTTTTAAATATATATATATAATTATTTAATTATGAACTGGGGAAATACTAAGAATGGGCTTTTGTTGGACTTGGCCCACATTATTTGCCAAGAATCTCGCCTTTTCCCGCATGACAACGGCGGCCCGTTCAACCTTGCTTCTCCTCCGTTGTTTCGTCTCCCTATTAAAGTTTAAGTGAGTGGGCGACGAAGAGAGATAAACTCTGGTCTGGGGTCTGAAAACAATCAAGAGAAAGTAATCGAGTGAAGAAGGAAGGAAGGGATGGCTGTCAGCAAGACTAAGGAGATTGTTGCTTCAAATGGTGTTGTTGTTTTCAGGTTTTCCTCTCGCCCTTCCCCTGTATTTCCTCTTTTGTGATTTGTTTTGTTAAATTCTGAAAAAAGGGTTTAATTGAACCCATGGATCTGCAATGCAGCAAGACGTTCTGTCCGTACTGCGTGAGCGTCAAGAAGTTGCTGAGCCAGCTGGGGGCTTCCTACAAGGCGATTGAGTTGGACACTGAGAGTTCGTTGTCTACCCCTCTTTCTCTTTATACGAATTAAATTCATAGTATACCACGAAAGCGAAAAGAGAAAAAAAGAACTGCTATGTACTATCACCTTTCTAATTTTCTGATCCTGTCTCTGGATTGATTCGTTCTTCGCTGGAATATAATGTGGACATCTGCCGAAATTAGCTAATAGGATCGTTTTTATTATTTCCAATCCCTAAAACGTTACATAAACTTTTGTTTCTTGCGGAAGCAGTAAAAAGATCGCGTCTTTTTTATTTATCCTGAAATATTCCGTATTGCAGAATTTATGTTATTGGCGGCATACATTGGCAGTTACGTGAGGAATTGAATAAGGTTTTCGTTTTGAGTATTTTTATCCCGGGAAAAAGAATAGTTTATTAGAGTTAAAATTTAAAGGGAAAAAAGTTCGGTAGTGAATGTTGTCCAGTTACATCCTTTGTAAGTTGTAACAGTGCCAAACAGAGGCAGGATTGACATTTTCTTTTTTAAATAGTTTCTGTACTCTAGGGTCACAGCAAATTGATTATTTCATGGCACTTCCAAGCCAGGGCAGCGTAGTTTCATCTCCCCCTGTGCGTATTCTTGCTGTGCTGTTTCTTTTTTTTTCCGTTTTTTTTTTTACTGAAAAGATAGATTCTATTCATATATTAAAGGTGATGGAAGTGAGCTTCAGTCAGCTCTGGCCGAGTGGACTGGACAGCGGACCGTGCCCAACGTCTTCATTGGGGGCAAGCACATTGGCGGTTGTGATGGTAAGATTATTCCCTTGGGAAATGTAATGTAGTTATTCATTATTATGTCCTTGAATTTGCTCTTCATGTTCTTCTATTGCATTTCTTTTGCAGCAACCACTGCCATGCAACAGGGAGGCAAGCTCGTTCCTTTGCTAACTGAAGCAGGAGCAGTTGCTAAATCTTCCGCTTAAAAACACTATGTTACATACTTGATCAGCATGTCATGAACTATAAGATGAATAAAGTGCTTTGTGATGTTTTCGCGCATGATGTTGATTCGGCAACACATTACTCATCTCCGTACATAATGTGCATGTTATATATAATCAAGATCAGCACCCTTTGGGTTGTTTATGATGATGGTTAAACAGATGCTGATGACTTGGGCCCTTTTAGAGAGAGAGAGAGAGAGAGATTCTTGGTTCCTGGAAAATATTCTTATGAATTAATGTCAGTTTGTTTGGGCCTCTCTGAATTATGCTTAGTGCCAAGCATGGATATTCTCGAATTTTACTTACTAAAATAGGCTCGGCAGCTCACATCTCTTTTTACAATGGTTCGGAAAATTATTTAGCGTCTGCTGGCCTCGTTCAAATTCCACTCAATTGAGCTTTCTCGTACCTCCAACAATCTTATCTCTGGGAGCTTTTTCTATTAAGTTATAATCTGTCCCTTCGAGGCTTGATAGAAGGTAAAAGTAAAAAACATATTCAATTAAACCTTCATTTTTTTATTTTCAATATGAATCTATATCTATCAAAAGAAATAAATCAATGAAGAAAAACGATCGGGGCATATATTCTATATATCATATATTAATAAAATAAATCATTAGCAAGCATTCCGAAGAAGTAATTGATTGAACCATCAACCGAAGTTTCACGGGCACTTCTCGTAGTTCGAAAAGGAAGAGTAAACCTCACCGATTTTTAGCGTTAACGCCTGAACCATGATATGAAATGTGAGTCGATAAATCATAAATCTAATTTCTAAAATTAGAAAACAGTCGGTAAATGTGTAGTATGCGACTTGCGAAGTGAAATTTGTTCCCTTTCTTGTTCCTCCATACATAAACCTTTTCCCTTAAACTGCCAATTACTGAAACTAGGCTCAGGAGCAGAAAATATTGTAAAAACTATCGAAGAACAGCCGTAGGCTACATCACGCTACTTTAACGGACTCGGACATTGATGACTTAGTATGTAGTTTGCATTCTGCAGCTGTTCAAGTGACACAGATGGAAGAGCTTAGTTCCAGTGTTCTTGATGAGCCACAAACTCAGCCCTCATAATGTTGGGTACTCTGATCTTCTATAGCAGTTCAAAAAACAAGGGAAGAAAAATTAGAGGAAATGGCTTTCCAGTGCAAATGGTATGGATGTACAGAAATTTAACTTACTTCAGAGACATCAATCCATTCATTGAGGGTATTTAGAGCTTTCCCGGATTCATGTGTTTTACAGGCTAATGCTACTCCTTCAGCGAAGGTGCTGACATGGCCACTTACCAACAACGCTGCAGCTGCATTTAGGATCTGAAAACCAATGGTATGAAGTTAGTCGAGAACACAGACAAGGATGACAGCAGTATCGAGCATGCAGTTCCTGAAGAAATATTACCAGTGAATCTGCAATTGGTCCTCCATCACCAGATAGCACTCGCTTCAGAACAGTAGCATTATAGCTGGGGTTCCCGCCTTGCAAGTCCTCTATGCTGCAGCGAGGAATGCCAAAATCCACTGCAAAGAAGCAAAATTCACAGTTTATCTTGTACATTCTATTTGTATCAAGTCTGGTTGACAGCAATTCCGGGTAAGTTAAACACTTTAAACAGCTGTAATTGTTGCACTTGCATTTACGATTATAATGATTCAAGCATGAGGCATAAATTGACATAGAAATCTGTCAGATAAGTCTCATATTAGACTTTGAGCATTCCTAAATGTATATACATCCATTACGTATGCATGGTGAACAACAACCAAATACGAGTCAGGAACTATAAGAATCCAGGATTAGCGACACGCAAAGATCATGCTTGGCCTGATGATTTACAAATTTGTAAACGAATTAAGTCTCTGACCTCCATTAAATCTCAGTTGCTGAGATCCAACACCCTAGTTTTCCTTTCAGGAAAATGTAAATCATCATTTTCTGCCTGATCATGAGTTTTACCTTTTCTTTTACTTTTCTATTATTTGTGATAGCTACTGAAATGCATAAAGCCTATGTCCCAGTTAGGTGTTAACCAACTTTGAAAAGTTCGCATCAGTGACCTACTGAGCCAGATAATATCCAATATTAAAAGATAAGAGTAGTCCTCCATAGAGGCATAGAGATTTGAGATACTGACAAGGATCAAAAGCGAATTTCTCAATCTTTTCGGGTGTAACATCCAACACCACTCCAGGTCCTGTCCAGAAGGTACATTAAAGGCAAAGAAACAGGTAAGTTTCATGAGAAAAGGACAAACTTTGTCACCACAAGTTCTGATTCTTTCAGTGTCTAGTAGCAGGAACTAGGAAGGAACTCACCAAGAGGACTCATTTCGTCTAGACCCTCAGAGTGAAGTACTAATGCTCTTCTCATCCCATATCTTTGGAGTGCTTTAGCCATCTTACGGACCTATTCAAGGGAAACAGGTAAAATCATTTCCTGCTAGAATCCCATTAATACGTGCAGCACTGTCCAGCGCTCTGGAAAAAGAACTTGAGAAAACAACTGGTAGAAGGAAATTATACAGTTGGAGTTCAGTTACATCAGAATATGCAGATGAGAAAAGCTATTTCAACAAAAGTCTCCAGGGAGGAGCAAGAAGCAGTCCAAATTCCAAAATGTAGATGTAAATGAAAAGAAAAATCAGTAATTTAAACATTAACAGATATTATTATAGCCATGTGTTCACAAAATAATTATAATAGTTTGCGAAGTGTCCATTTGGAAGGACATAAAGATGCAATTAATCATGCTAAACTGTTACTATAGTGGTTTTGGAGAAAACCAGAAAAGAACCTTACCACATCTTCTCTATAGACACCAACAACAGCAAATGGTATTTGCGCCGGATTCAACATCGGGCCCAAGATATTAAAAACAGTCTTTACCCCGAGCTTTTTCCTCACAGGAGCAACTATCTTCATTGCTGGATGATAGTCAGGAGACATCATAAAACCAATTCCCACTTCTTCCACGCATTTTTTAACTCCCTATTTCAAACACATGATCTTCAAGATGAAGCTTAAAGAAAATTCAATTAACCCAACATACTAAGAGCCATCAAGTTTGAATCGGAGTCACCATTAGACTAATCAATAGATTGATTTCTCGAACACAAGCAAATGATTTAAATGAAGTTAAAAGAGTAAATAATAGATAAGATTAGCAGTATTTTTGGTGATAATGAACTTAACCATAGGGCATGCTTCAAACTATAGAAATCTATATCTATATCTATATCTCTATACTATACTAAAAATATGAATAGGGGTTATGGGGATTTAAACTGAGTTGTTTCTTCTTTTTTTGGATTGCCTAAAATACTCTTAGAAAAATAAATTATTATTATTTTGATAGACTAACTATAAGACATTAAAAGCACACAAGGTGTACAAATATAATTATTTCATATAAATACATTTTTTAAACTTTAATTTAATTACAATTATTTAGGAGTTACATAAAGAGTAATAAAAAATAAGAGTTATTTGTGAATTATATTAGTTAAAGAAGAGTACTTTTTTTTTTTAGAAAAAGAAAAATACTCTATTAGCTTATTGTTTTTGTTGTTGTTATTTATATTACTATTAGTATTATTATTAAACATTTAAATCATAAGTGCTATGTGGGAGCTACAAGAGTTAAAAGGTGAACAAATAAAAAATAATAATTATATATAAAGAATTAATAAAAAAGTTCTTAACTAGATTTTTAACTTCTAAGTAATAATATTTTAACTCCACTACTTAAATTATAAATTTTTTCTAATTCAAAAATATAATGTAATGGAAGATATAAATAAATTATATAACATCCATAGAATAGATTATATAATTAATATTATTATTAAAATATTATGCGAATAAAATAATAAAAAGTAAATAAATGTATTTTAACTTCTAACTTTGCTAAAAATATAAGAAATAATTATAATTATTAAAACTCAAATATAAATATATTTAATAAAAAATAAAATATATAATAAAATGAAAATAAAAATAAAATATTAATATTTTTAAAAAACAAATAAATATAAAAATAATTATATTGAATAAAAATCTCAACTACAACTTTTGAAATATTTTATAGGTACAAATTTTGCACGTGCGCTGGTATATTCAAAATGGCATGAGGAAATCAGGTATTTGTTTTTGTGGTACAGCACACCAGGAAAGGGTTCAACTCGATTTAGACTTAGGGTCTATGAGTTTTGCATCGAAATCCTTGGAGCCTAAGGCACTTGGATTGGATTTGTGCAAAGGACAAGCATTCTTCACTTGGATAACACAGCACCATAGTTCCTTTGATGGCTGCCATTAATCTCATATCATGATTCAGTAAATCTTATCATCACAGCATAAAACATTAAAATCAAGCAACACTTGAAAAGCACCAGGTCATGCGCTAACCTCAGGCTCCAAGTTAATGACCACACCTAATGCTTCCAGAACATCTGCGCTTCCACAGGCAGAAGAACTTGATCGATTGCCTTGCTGCAAAGAGATACATCAGTTTCCTCAAAACTGAAGCTCAACTAGTTAGCATCGCCATATTAAGTGGCTAGTAAATGTACAAAAGAAAGTACCTTAGCAACCTGAGCACCACAAGCAGCAGCAAGAATAGCAGCCCCTGTTGAAATGTTCACCGTGTTAGCCCCATCTCCTCCAGTTCCAACTATGTCCACTACATTTTTTAAACCCTCCACCTTCTTACAACATTTTATCATGGCTCTTGCTAAGCCTGCGATCTGAGGAATTTAAATGCCTAAATGTTAAAACAAAACCATTTCCTCTTTCCTTCAAAACAAAATTACAGTAACCAGTAGACAGTTGGATCAAAACAGACATGATGAGTCAAAAAACTAGAATAGAAAACCAACGGACGAGTATATTATTCCTTCTTCAAAGGTTTCGCCTTTGGTTCTCAGTAGAACAAGGAAAGAACTGATCAAAGCTTCACTACCATTGCTCAGTAAGAAGTTAAGCGAGGCTTCAGCTTCCTCTTCACTCAAATCTTTTCGCTCTAACAAATGCTCAAGCAACTGCAAACATATGTAAACTCAATCCAAATCCCGTTAGACAGCCTTAATGTTCCTGCAACACTTCTTTTGTCTTGAAGAGCATTTCAAGGGCAGACGAGAGAGAGTTGAAAGTTATGATTACTAGTGACACTGATGTACCTCTTTAGAGGATGAAATTGCATGCTGAGGATGCGATGTAGAGCGAGAGCAGCTGGACAAGAGAAGACTCAGAGATTTTGATCGGCCCAGAATTGGAGTTCCACTCTTTGGAGGAAACAAAGAGCTCCTCAGGATCCCAGATTTTTCTCGTAAATTCTTGTTACCACAGGAGAAAAGACAGGGAGAAACAACCCCGCCACTGAATGCAAACACATCCATCACGCTTACAGCATCACGCTATGAAATATCCGTACCTATTCCGAACATTAAACAATAAGAAATCTTTTTGCTTGCTTTGCAACGCTAACTAGAAGCGGAATGCGGAGTCGTGAAATGTTGGCCCAATTAAATTACATTTTCTTCATGGAGCAGTTACATCGACAGCAACTTCGCCATACATATGGCCAGAGGTGCATCAAAAGATCGAAATTTTCCTTATTATTATTATTTTTTTTTGAGGGTGGCTGTGTGGGCGTGTGGTGCGGGTTTCAGATCAAAAGATCGAATGGGTAGCCCTCACTCATTACTCAATGTTGTACTGCTATAAATGAGTAGTTCCGACTGTTCATATTTGGCAGACGGGTTGGTGCTCCTATTAATGCAATTCATCTGCTCCACCGGCAGCCGGGCCCCCAACCATCCACCCCCAGGTCAGCAACTATTAGAGCCTCCATTGCAACCCAGCCTCCGCTTGGATGGGAAAACAATCTACTAGGGGAGATATTTTTGGAAAACTAGGGACTTTTGGGAGTCCTGAATATACAGCAAGAACGAAAATACAATTTTTTCTAGAATAAAATGCACTTTTCACCAATGGAAGAATACGAGAATCCAACATGATTTTACACAGCCAAGACCCAACTTGTAGCCTGTATTAGAGCAATAGTATTATTAAAATGGAAAAGGTATAACCAGTGCGAATGGGATCCAATCCACCAATTCGAAAGCTGTCGCAGTTACAGGCTTACAGCATGTAATTGTATTGAGACCTTGAAACTCTGGCAGTGATCCCATTTCAAAGCACCCAACCATCAACAGGGTCCATATTATTGACATTACACCATTGCCATAATTTTCATGAATAGGCGCCGACGTGTGGTCTGCCCATCAAACAAGAGCTATGACGAGCAAAAACTACATCAAGAATTGTAAATGGTTCCTCCCCTTCATGAAAGAAATGTCTATACGAACTGTATACAGGAAATAATACACTACAAACAAATAAAATAAGAGTTTAAAGCAATTTCTTGACTTCCTTTTTTTCATCCATTTTTCTTTCTAAGATCTTGGGCTGTGATGGGCTACGTAGCAGCTGCACTCTTCATGGTTTCAGTTCCTGTCCCAGCCAGTTGGCCTCAAACCAAACCTTCCCAATGAGTTGGAAGTAGTTTTTCATGCAACCAAAATCAACCAAAATGCAAAATGAAATGCTATTGTGGTCTGAAAGAATTGAAACTAACTCCGGCAACTCATCTGTAACAGAAGACTGACTGGGGGAACCATCTTGATAACAAGTAGTGTTTCAATTCCACGATAAGTGCAAAAATAGCATAGCACGGAATATGCAATATTGCCACCACCAAGTACCTGCCCATACATACAACATTTCAGAAGAAATGGCTAGAATAAGCATAGAAACAGAAGTTATAGCATTTGGGACTATTTGGCTTTGCTTTCTTATTTCCTTTCTCTGTAGGCACACAGGGTGTTTTGCAAAGATGTAAAGGGGAAGAACATGCATTATTTGTTGAAACACAACCAATCTAATAATGATTTTGGAGACTTCCCGAATATGCCATATGCGTAGCATGCAAAAAAATGATGGTACTTGTAAATACAATAAAAAATCAATTGGATGATGCCGTGTGCATGCAATAAGATAGAAAACCTTTCAAGCAGATTTAATTAATACTTAACAAGTATAAATTTTGCTCCAAAAGTGGTAATATAATGAAGAAGAAATCTAACAAGACCTACCATAGCGGTGCATATGGTCTAGATAGGTCAAGAAATGGGTATGGCCACCTGAAAGAGAATTAGATACGTCAAACAAATACAGATTAGAACGAAATCTAAAAGAATACATAAATAAACTTACCAAACTTGTACACAGGCATGGAGGGTCCATTGGAAAATGACATAAATACCCGTCCATAGTATGAAGTAAGAGATCCGGAACAAAGGGAACCGCTGAAATTGGGTTTTAAATATATTTAAAGAAATGAAAAGATACTGGTAGAAAGACCTCAAAGTCAGAAGGGAAATACCAAGCTCTTGTCCACACCCCCCCCCCCTCCCCAAAAAAAAAGATTTAAAAAAAACACAGACAACGACAACCCAAAAAAGAAAAAGAAGCGACTTACCAAGCTCTTGTCCACACCCCCCCCCAAAAAAAAAAAAAAAACCACAAACAACAACAACCCGAAAAAGAAAAAGAAGCAACTTACCAAGGAATTTAAAGCTGTTTCGCCAAGAAGCATGATAATATTAAGCGAATGTGCAACAACTGTCAACTAGCAAAGCAGAAACACAAGCATCAACTTAAATGTAGAAAAATACACCACCTAGACCTAGAGCATGTGATGCCTTATATTTGCTAAGAACACATAATGCAAAAAGTATCAGTGCCACAATCCTATGCCACTGGAAGGAAGATATAAGAAATAGGACCACAGAGAGAATTCCAAAAGTAAAAGGCCACATATATATTGTACTGTCTGCAGACAATTCGGTTCCCAGAGGTCTATGTTTCTATAGAAACAATAATGACAAGATTTGTCAAGACACCTTATGAGAATTGCCACGTTATGGAGGAAATCCTGTTTTCACTATTGACTACGACAATTGCAGCGCTTGGCAGTATGATATAACTAATGTTACTAGAAACATAAGCCTCTTAATAAGACGACCAGAGAGTGAATAATGTAGGTCTCAAATACTAGAAACACAAGCCTCTTAATAAGAGGATCAGAGAGTGAATAATGTAGGCCTCAAAGGCCTAGATCTACACTTTCATAACTCATACAGAACTGAAAAGATAACTATATACATTCATGGTACCATAGACTTGCAAAACAGGCCATTTTGATTCGATTATCTAACAGTATAACCAATTCTACCTCCTTTTCCTTTCTGTTGCTCCTTCTAACATGGTTTTTAACACACGTGCAGTGTTTGTTATGGGTAAGAAGCAAATGGAAATGAAAGTGGGAAGAAGACTACGAAAAGCAAATGGAAATGAAAGTGTGAAGAAGACTACGAAAAGCAAATGGAAATGAAAGTGTGAAGAAGACTACGAAATGCAAATGGAGGAAAGTAAGCCTCATTTGGAGCTTACTTTTTTCTCCCAATCAAACTTGACAGATTTGGAAGTATCAGTACTAAATCTAAAAGAAAGTTCAAGAAACCTGTAGACAAAGCGCAGAAGAAGAATCTAGATGGCAGAACATACATAGCATGTCAATTTAACAAGTCATCACTACAATAATAACTAACAAGTACAACAATAAAAATAAAGAAATCAGATCAGAAAGTACTTACAAAACTCAACTCATAATCTTTGATTGTAAGAAATGGGAAAATTATGGACCAGTAAACACAATCTGTAAGCATTACCGCTCCAGCAGTCATCTGCTTATGGAAGAAAACGATTACTGGAACGAAACAAAATATTGAGTAATATAACTTAAAAATAGCCCCAACAACATGGTATGCGTGAAGATCCAATGTATAGCACTGGTAGTTAGTTTAGTACACTGAAAAGTTAAATACTTGCAGAATTACAAAGAACAACACACGCAGGACACAGAAAACATGGTCGAAGTCTATAAAATATTAGAGTAAAACTAATTAGACACTGACTTCCCCCTTTATTGTAGAACAGCAGAGTTGCTCATCCCACAATGGGCACATACCTGGAAAAGAACTTGGTAAAAGTAGCCCCAAATACCAGCAATTCGTGGAATTTCAGATTTCTCATTGTAACCCAAGTTTTTTACTATTTTTCCATTTGCAGTTCTTTCAGAAGCAAGAGGCATGTATTCTCCCTTCTCTGCGTCCATCCCCAAAAGATTGCTAACAGCATTATTTATCTTGTGAAGGTGATAATACCCATAGATGGAGAGTAGAGATCCAACCTGCAAAAAAGAATGAGAATAAGAGGTAAGTAAAATACAATTCACGCAACCAAGAGACTAGATTCAAAGTCCAATCGCAGAGAGAGGGAGAGAGAGAGAGAGAGAGAGAGAGAGAATCATAAAATCACATTCAACTGGGACAACAAAAGCCCTAACATCAGGAACAACTGTTTACCGCAAAGTAGATGGTAACCAATGTGAAAGTCCACCTGCATACATGCCAAATTCACAGAATCCTACAGTTAGGAAGAACCAAAAAAACATATCTTGCGGTAAATCACAACTATCAATATCAAGAATTTTAGGAAGAAGTAGTTCAAGATATTTACAGGATATATTCTTCATTCTACACATACAGACAAGGTCATTGAACCATAAATTTAGCCCTCAAAGCAACTGCATCATCTCTCATACAACATGTTTTGTACTCTGAACTCTGAAAGAACATTCATAAATGTTTTGTACAGAACCTTTACTAATGCTGTTTAACAAATTCCTGAGTTTCTTTCAAGTGCTTGATGTCGATGACCAAAATTGGGTACTTGCATGACTAAGCAACCATAGAAGGATAAGAAAATATAACATACTGAGTATAGTAGTAAAATATATCAAAACTGTGAACAGCAACATCAAAGCAGAGGGCCACTAGGAGTAGGCAGAATGCAACAACCCGGAAGATCAACAAACAACTCAAGGGAATTTCTTTGACACATGGCTTCCAGGCATCTTCATTCCATAAAGTCCTAGACCTCTCACCCTCTGTGCCTGCGTCGTACTCTGAATTGCTTGGACGCTCATATTTCCAGATGAGGTAAGATGCAATACACATTGGTGTCAGGACCCATATTGCACAGAGTAAGAACCTCCAATTTAACCAATAACTTAAGCTTGTAGTATCCCAAATCACGGGGAGCAGCATTCTGTTTGAAGAACAAAGTAATTTTTCCTACAATAAGATGAACCACACTCCATAAAACAATCAAGATGTTCGTTATGTGTATCAAATCATTAAATTTGAACACAAACCCGTTCTACAAGAAAGCACTAGAATTTTCAAGTCTATGAACTACAAAGCAAGTCAGGAAATATCACTAACATTTACTTACAAATCAATACGAACCTTCACTATTTTAACAACCCAGAAAAAATATGTCAAAACTAAAGTAGAAAGCAGAATAACAACGGAAGAGGAAATTCACGGACACTCATTTACGCAAAAGAACGAATACATAGTTCGCACCCAGAAAATTGAAAAGAAAAAAGCGAAACACTATCAAACATCCAACGCGGGAAACAAAAACAAAAAACACACCTAATAAAAAATGCAACGCTGGTATCGAATCGAAGAACACCATTGCAACTAGAGCACTAGGACTAAAAGGAATACTCTACAAGGAAAAAAGAAAATTGCTAGTGACGATAAAGAGCACCAGCTGAGCTTGTTTGTTTTCTATATCATCGACACTAGAACATAAAAGGAGGCAAAAACAATGCCAGTATCTCACTCGGCCTCCGTTTTCTCTGCCGATGACCAATGTTCTTCTTATTGGCCTGATCGGAATGGAACTTGGCAGCCGGCGGTCTACGTGTCGGCTGCTTCCGCTTTGGCCTCGGCCTCTATTTTCATATAGAGCTCTGCGAACGCATTGAGAATGAGTTCTCAGAGACAGCAAAGAATGAAAGAAACAGGAGGAATTTGGAGTGAGACTAATCTATTATTTTTAGTTATACATTCGTCATTAATTTTTATTTATTTAATAATTTTATTTATACAAATAAAATGATAAAAAATATTAAAAAATCTAAAGATAAGACTGATTAACTGATTGAAACAGCGTCAAATTCAACACACATTTGATCTACACGAAATTAAAAATTCAAGAGCCGCCTCGTTTGTCCTTATCCTATTGTCTGTCGACGCGTGCTGGCATTGGGCCCAATGAGTGAACGTTTAGTGAGGGATCCAAGATAGGGTTGGTAATACTGACTTGAAAGGCCCAATTATTCTGATGGTTCTAAATTGGTCGGTTGACCCAGTGGATCCGATATTTTGTTTTTGGTTTTTCTCTTACACGTGGGCCCTAATTTACAATCGTACTTTGGACTTTTCAATTTAGCATGTGGCCCATTTATGTCTACGTGTAAAATTCTTTTGGAAAAAAAAAAGAACTGTGTGCAAATTGTTTTTGAATTTTTTCCTGAATAAATTGCTTTTCAATTGAAATATTCTTAAAATAGCCGAAGATATTCTACAAAATATTTTAAAAAATTTTGCACTATTTCTCAACATGTTATGTCAAGTTATTCTTCTTAAGGTCACCAAGAATAATCTGGTAGTCTTTAGCAGACGAATATTTACTGTTCAGATTACCAAAAGCTAAACTTTAGCAGTCTTAAAAAAAACAAAAGGAAAAAGCTCTTTTTGGTCTCAATAGAAGCAGTAGCATGGGGCCGTCTATGTTCTAGTCATAAAGTTTCGAACAAAGTTACAGCATCTGCATATAGAAACAAGGCCAGAGTGTGGAATCTGAGAATTGCAGACGATTTTGTGTGGGCCTCGGAGTTTCTGCTGATTATGTGTCTATTGCGCTGAACCAGCTCTACCATATGTACGTCTATGACGGGTGTAGTAGGAGCATTACGTGCCACATCTTTTTTCAGATGAAGCAAAAATTTTGATGCGCCCACAAAATCACTTTGTCAACCCACCACCAAACCGCTTACCAAAAGAACCCAAACTCATCCTGTGGACTTTGTTGGTGCTTTTATTTTTTTTTTATTTTGAGTTGAAGGATGTGTTCCGTAAAAACGCATGTTTTTTTTTTCAAAAAACGAATTACTTATCTTTTCAATAGCGGAAGGAATGCTAACGGACGATAGCTTCAGAGGGGCCAACCCCAGGTAGGACGTTTTCGGCCGCGGAAAAGATTTTCCAACTTCTGCATCCATACAACTTCAAAGGGGGGACTGAGTTCCCTTCTCGACGAGTTCCCTTCTGTCGAGCGAAATGGAGAGCCCTTTGCTGGCTCTGTCTCCTTCGACGACGTTTCTCAAGCCTTTGAAATGGAAGCCCGCCTCTCGGACTCTTAATTCTCGAACTAGCACTAACGCTTTGCCATGCTACTCCTCTCTGAACCCGGAGAACCGCAAGTACGGGAGGGGTGTTCTGGTTGCCTTGTCTGCTTTAAGATTAAATGGAAGCAGTATGGGGAGTCTATCGTTGTCCGGCACCCGACAAAAGGCATGTGACTTCAGAGTCAAGGCTGCAGCAGTTCCTGGAGGGGCCGATAATGCTGCAAAGCCAAATGATTTGGTCGGGACTTTGAAGCTTGGTTTGATGTTCGTAATCTGGTATTTGCTGAATATATACTTCAACATTTACAACAAACAGGTTCCCTTTTATTTTCTCCGGCTTACTCCTTGCTTCTGTTCTGTAATCTTTGGCTGGGAAGCTTTCTCTGCCTACTCTGTTCTCTGTAGTACTCTGTAAATTGAGTGCTAATTTCATGAACTTTTCTGTTAACGTCTGAATTTTGAAGAGCAGGTTCTGTAACACAAGGATATTATAATCTGGGATCAAATTATCAATATGAGATCATGACATGACGTTTTCTCTTAAAAATAATCTTGATATGATGTTAATTTAATGTGCCAAGGAAATTAACTACTACTCTAAATTATTAACAGCAGGTCTGAATTGGATGTCTACATTTTTTTCAATTACTTCTGCAGGTTCTAAAGGTTTTTCCATTTCCAGCAACAGTTTCGGCATTTCAGTTTGGCTGTGGCACAGTGCTTTCATTATTAATGTGGGGACTGAATCTCCATAAAAGGCCAAAGATTACTAGATCTCAGGTAAATTCCCCTTCTTTTTCTTTTTTTAAATCTTTGCTTCTCATAAGAACTGTTGACATTCCAGCTGTTTCTTCATTATAATGTTTCCAGTTTGAAGCAATTCTTCTGCTAGCTTTGGGGCACACTATTGGCAATCTTCTAACAAACATTAGTCTTGGAAAAGTTGCTGTTTCGTTCACTCATACAATCAAAGCAATGGAGCCATTCTTCACAGTTGTTCTTTCTGTCTTTTTACTCGGGGAGGTACAAAACTTGTCTACATTTCTCCCTACACTAAGCTAGATAAATCAGGTGATGGTGTTAATTGGTTAGTAATGGCGTGCTGCATGCAATTTTGAAGATATACAAGCTTCAAGATTCGAAAGAATGACATTCTTTTCTTCTTAAATCTACACCACTGTTTCTCTTTAAGGAAGTTAATATGTTCAAATCCTTTCCTCTACAATTGAATTCTGTTCATTTACCAAGAAATATTACAGGTTCAGTCATGTCATTTGGGACAACCCCCGGCTTATTTATTAGCTTCAGGAATAAAATGATGCATTTCTTTTGGAGTCATCTCTGTTTTGTCTTCTGAAGTCATCTGACTATCAATTTGGTGATTGTGCACACGCAGAGACCTTCTCTCTGGGTAGTTTCTTCCTTGGTGCCTATTGTTGCAGGAGTGGCATTAGCATCTTTCACCGAGGCCACCTTCAATTGGTAAGAGCTAATTTTGCCCTACAGAATCATGTTTACACCTTCATTTACTGAGTTGTTGATTCTGGGTTTATAAACAGGATTGGCTTTGGGAGTGCAATGGCTTCTAACCTGACCAATCAATCACGTAATGTCTTTAGCAAAAAGGTCATGGTTAAGGAGGAGGTATGGTCCAAGAGCTATTCACAATCTTATTGCATGCTTTTGCAATATTTCAAGTTGTTGCTGCATATTTCATTTAAAAGAAAACTACTAGACACTCTCGATTACAGGTTTTCAGAATTATTCATCCAGGCATTCAAATGCCCTAAGTTCCTTAATTTTTTTCTACAAATGCAAAATCCCATAACCCGCAAATGCTGGTTGAACAGGAATCGCTCGACAACATCAATCTCTTCTGTGTTATGACTATCACCTCCTTCTTAATGCTGGCGCCTATAGCCGTTTTATTAGAAGGCTTCAAGCTTAGTCCCTCCTATTTTCAGTATGCTGTAAGTGCATTGGATTAAGAAGTGGTCATCCCCTTAAATTGCTGTCTTTTTGCTTTAGTTTCTAATATTCCGTTGTTGAGTATCTTTTATACTTGATTCAGGCTAGTCAGGGAGTTAATGTTAAAGAATTGTGTGTGAGAGGTCTGTTAGCTGGTTTCTGCTTCCACACTTACCAACAGGTTGGTCATATCTTTTCCTGTAACGCTACTTTAAACAATATTTTTCCTTGTTACAACTATTATCGCTTCTTAGTGATGTTTAACCTTTGAACACTTCGAAGAATTCACTGACAAAGACATTGATGCACTTCTTGACGAACCTTTCACTGGCAGGTTTCCTATAATATACTCCACAAGGTCTCACCTGTGACCCACTCAGTTGGAAACTGTTTGAAGCGAGTAGTAGTCATTGTTTCCTCAATTATCTTCTTTCAAACTCCCGTTTCAAATATAAACGCCCTCGGTATGTTGTTTATCTAACTACTAACAGAAGCCTATAACCCTTACTTGCTACTATCTCATTCTAATTTGGTGTCTTCTCTTTTGCTGGGGAAACGTTTATGGCATCTTGACCTAAAGAAATGGTTGATTTTCAGGAACTGCTATGGCTCTTGCTGGAGTTTTCCTATATTCAAGGGCAAAGAGGATTAAATCAACTCCAAAAACTGCATGATGTACATATATACATCTCAAATTCAAATCAATGTGTGCCTAAAATTCTTTCAGGTTGATATGTTCAACTAATTAGTTTCAACTCATACTGGTAATCATGTTCACAATTCCTAAATGCATACGGTACATGTTAGATGGAGCCCCGTGATTGTAATTATGACAATACTTAGGATGTTTTTGTAACTGATAACATGCAGTACTAAAAATCACTATCGAACTTTTTAATTAGAAGTGGGGAAATAATTTCAGAGCAATTTTTACCTCGCTTCTCACCACTGCTAACCATTTCTGGTGTTAAGAAATTTGTTTAATTAGTGTGATCTTGACTCAAATAGTTAACCAATATGAAGAACCCATACCTACCTATACAATTTTGCATATTCAAGAAAGCAACATAAATAAGGGAAGAGGCACCATAGCATAACCTCAAATACATAATATTTTATCTTCTATATTTGCTACAAACATTAGAAAGACCGGTAAATCCCACAAAAGCAGTACACAGCTATGAAGTTCACAACACTTCTACGACCTATTTATAAGAGCAATAAAGTTTCAAATAGAACACAAACATCTTAAGAACAACAGTCTGAAACACAGCATGAAAGAAATTTAATATAGACATTAACCAAAATATGTCTCACAGCGGAAAAAATTAAAATGCGTACCTTTAACCAATATTGTTCAAGTAATTGCGTAAAGATAATACGCTTGATTTGTCCCGCCCTGATTCCTCCGTTTCGTGTTGTTTTGTATGGGAGTCTTTCTAGCTCTATGCCTATCAACGTTAAAAAAACCCCCTTTAGCGATGGTGTTACACGAGCTTTTATATAGGATAAGCTAGGGACCTCATATGATGGATACTCAATTAGAGTTTCCTTCCATCAAGGAAACATCCGGGATTATATTCCAAAAATCATAACCAATCATGTATTTATTAATATTTACTGATTTACTTAGATAGGGAGAAAAAATATGATAACTACTTATAATATGTGAGTCACATTAAGGTCTTTTAATCGAGACCAACTTCTTACATTCTCCCACTTGGCTCACATGTTATAATCGGGTAAATGTCTTTATGAGTGATTGAAAAAACTCAAAGTATGGCTAAAAGCGTACATCACTCTATTGTAATATGGTTATGTAGCAGTTACTTAATCGAAAAAATGTAATACGAGAATCATAAGCGGTTATGTTCTTCTATTGAACACTCCCTTCCATGTATTACAATGTAAAACATCTTCTAATCAAGCCCTCTAAACTTTATGAATGAACTTAATATAAGTCATTCAGGGGTCCAACCTTATGGATCCAATATGGATCACAAATGGATACATTAACTTTATGTGCACAAACATGTGAGTAAAATTACTCAAATGTCTAGACAAATAATGTCATTATTGCAATACCTTTATGTGTTAATTGAGTAACCGGAGTTGAATAACAAATCAGTCAAGCAACTTAAAATTTCAACTCTATAACTTTATACTTTCAATAGCCACTTACTGTAAATCGATAAAGAAACTTTATATCGAGTTGCTTATTCAACTATCAAAATAAATTGTTCAAAATGAACAATATAGTTGAATAACATAAATTTAACTAATAGCAAAATCGACAAACAATATGCCAAATTATATGCTCGTGATACCATCATAGCATCCTTGGATTTTCCTTTATTTCAATGTATTGTAACAAATAGATAATCATCTTAAATGTGACAAGCTTAAATAATAAGCGATATTTTATATAACTTAATAAGAATACCATAATTTTCGGTCACAAGAACATTGATAAAATGTTCTTTAAAATCCTTCATTAATCTCTATGCAAATAATACAAGAGATTATACTTAAAACCACCTTATATTGGTATTCAAAATATAAAATTACTCAAAAGTCACATACATCCTTTTGCCAAATTTTACAAAATAAATATCAATATATGAGAGTAATAAACTTTATTTACTCCCACTGACCTTGAGGTATATAAATAAACAATGATTCACTTCAAAATGAAATGAAGAAACAACATCATAACTTTAGATATACCATTGGAGGAAAATAATTTCAGATATTTAGAGATTTTCCTTATCTTGCAAAATGAAGTATCAAAATATATGAAAAACTTTATACATGCACATGTATACCTCTCCATTATATATGATGCATGTCAAATCATATTTCATATCCATTAAAAGTAACTCTATATCAAAATGAGTTACAATGTCATGAATACTCTAATAGAATCCTTCATTAAAACTTAAAGTAAGTTTTCATGATAATTGATGCCCTTTAAATAAAAATTTGAGAAATAAGTCTAACTTTACTACTCAACATTACTAGATAACAACATAATGACATATATTAGTATGCACTAATAGAGGTTAACTCTAGTAATTTGAACAAGATTTAGACTTGAAATCTAATCTCAAACAAAGCAATGCTTTATGACATCAAACCAAAATATGGAGTCTAAATTATTCATGACTTATGAAAAATATAATTGAACCAGTTTTATTCTAACAAAAAAGTTAGAATATTAAAGGTATACGATGAGTAGAAGTGATTAAAACTCTAAATTCATAAAGAACCTATAACTCCCATTGTTTTCTTTTTTTTAAAAAAAAACTTTAATCAATGGAATAAATGAAAAAGAGTGCTCTTTATGTGGTTTTTCAAAGAAATCCTCATTTTGAGTTTGAAAAACTAAATGGAGAGTATAAAAGGACAATAAATTTAAACCCTTTAGAGTTAAAAACAATATCAAATAATAACCACTTATTATCCTTATCCAATTTCATCGGTTAAGGGTTTTAAATTCCTTACCTCAATTGGAAACTTTCATATGTGTAGTCATTAGAGATGTGGTTTCCAAACATTCTTGTAAAGAAAACTCAAAAGAAACCTCATCTTATACACAAAAGTGGTTCTAAAACTTTTCCAAAGGTAGATGTAACTTAAATTACACTACGTTTGTTCCCACAATTAACAATTATAGTTCCATTTTCTAATCTCACAAAGCATACTTTATGGTGAAAATAAACAGAATATCAAGAATTGTTCCTTTCCATCTTTTATTTCTTCATTTCTCCTTATTTTCAAATCTTACAAGCATCAAGTACTTCGGTTTTATCAAATAAGGATAAGAAATGCCTTATTGTGAATAATTATCAATAAATGAGATAAGATATCTCTCACTATTCACAAAAGAAATAAAAGCATTTAAAAATACTTATGATTTCATGGAATTCGAACTCATTTGACATTTTTTAATAATCTTGATAGGCTTGCCTTACTTTATGCAATCCCAATAATTACTAAAGGATTGAAGAAATCCTGAACTTTAAGAATTTCTTTTCTCATTTAGTAATCTTTATGGAGATATTTTACAACCTCCTATATAAATATGTCAAAAATAGATGAGCTCTAAATGATAACATAATACTTTATGCCAATT
The DNA here is from genome assembly GCA_030512225.1 of Rauvolfia tetraphylla. Classification (NCBI taxonomy): domain Eukaryota; kingdom Viridiplantae; phylum Streptophyta; class Magnoliopsida; order Gentianales; family Apocynaceae; genus Rauvolfia; species Rauvolfia tetraphylla. The sequence goes on from JAJQKT010000005.1 coordinate 1,649,730, forward strand.
ACATTATTATGCAGGATTAAAACTAATGGATGAGAGAGTTTGATTTAAAAATTTGAAAAATATTTTCAAATTTCAAAATTGAAAACAGAGTTAAGTAATTTAACTTTGAAATAAAATTTCAAAAAAAAAAATAGTAGCTCATAGAATATATTTTTCAAAAATAATATTTTAATATTGATTCTAAACTCCCACTCATCCAAATACATCTTATATGGATGCTTTAAAAAAAATTATTTTCTTAAAATCCTGCACAAAATTGGCGAATGAATTACAAAATGACTTTTTTATGTTATCAAATTCCATAAAATGGACTACAAAATGAGATGATTTCCTTATGAGTCATTCAACAAATGAAGGTAAGTTTCTTTATAGCATTCCAAAATTGTTCGTATGAAATACCATTAAACCATATTGGTATTTTTTAATTGAAATACTTTACCCATTTATAAATATTTTCTTTTATCATAAGACACTGAATAATACTTTATGTATGCTTATATTGTCTCTTTTTCTCCTAACACACATGGTCAAAGATTCTATAATTGACCATTCATCTTTATGTGTGTACAAACATGTATGCAATTATGAGCACACAAGAAAAGAGACCAAAAAGAAATATCAATATATGACTCAAAACATAAAATCAAATGGAACATATAATCTAACATTGTCCTTTACTTTTGCACACTCCTACTATATTATGCATGCCCAAAATTTTCATTGCAAAGGATGTCACAAAATAACATTGAAATTGTAAAATAAGAAATTTTCCCAATTCATAATCAAAGAAAAAACATAATAACCAAGGATAAAGACACATTAATGCTATGAATTTCAAACCATCAGCTAATGAATCAACTAATGCCAATTCAAAAGTAAATTCTTTCATTTGATGGTCAAAACCACCAACCATAGTAGAATTTACTAAAATACTTTTATAATAAGACTAATAAACTAAACTAGTAAGACAAATCATCCATACCTGTGGGTATAGGATAATTTTCTAAATGTCTAGTTTATAGTCTTATTTCAATTAATCTCATCAAAATAATAACCTCCTCGTGAGTGCAGGTTGTTATTTCAATGAATTATTTTCATTATTCTAAATGTCATCATTCAACCTCTTAACTTTATGAGATTGAATTTATCTTTATGTATCAAATGCTTAAGATGCTTTGGCTACTCTTAAGCACATGATATAAAATAAAATAAAATTTCACGATGACATTCAAGAATATTCTTAAATTTGTCAACTTAACTTAATGTTGACAAAACCAAAATAGTGTACATACATACAATAAATGAGGTGAATAATAAACATTTATTTTGATAATTACTAATTACAAAACTTAATGTAATTAATAATCCTTAGTATTTTTAAAATACTTGGGATGTCTGTGGCTACTCCCAAATACATAACGTAATTGTATATCTGATAAACACCTCCAAAATATCAACTATCATTATGTTGATAATATTTTTGTATGTACACATAATGTAATAAATATGCCTCTAAAATTATTTGTTACCTTATAGATGTCATTATTTAGTCACCAAAACTTTATGTGACTAAAATCTTTATGTGTCAAGTATTTAAGATGCTTTGGCTACTCTTAAACAATTGACACAAATATAAATATTTTTTTTATGACATCACAAATAATTATTTAAAAAAATCAACTTAATCGAATGTTGATTTACACAAAAATACATAGGGACATGAGATTTAATCATCATACCATATATAATTCCATGACATTTTTTTTTAAATAGAATCCAAAAGATATAATGAAAAATGTCATTGAATTAAAATAAAATAAATCAACGTCCCCAAGTTCAAAGAGACTTTATAGAGGCACTATTTAAAAAAAAATATCTTGATGCCCTAAAAGTTTAAGGCTTTAATGGAAGGAATAAAATATCCTTACCATAAATTTATAAAAATTGAAGCCATCCATATTGATAAAGATCATATTTTATCAACATGCAAATTCTCAATGCAATAGATTTGAGTGCAAAATTAGCGAGTATATGAAACATTCCTCTATGTGGGAAAAAAAATAGACAAGAACAAAATTGACATTACATCAATCTTCCCCACTATTGAATTCGAAAGTACATACTCGTCAAGTCGAGGGAAAAACAAGAAACTTTTTTCAATTCATTAGACTTCTGCATATTTGAAATCAAAATTCCCAATTGATCTGCAAAAAGCATTGCCTTCGTGGCAGACTTCACGAAAACCGAATAAAATAAGGCAAAACAAAAGCCTTTTATAACTCCATACAAAACCAAAATAAACTAATTTTGGATTTGGTAAATTCATAGCAAAATAAGTAAAAACGCAAAAAAGACAAAAGCTCAAGGTTTTTGCAACTTCTATATATAAAAATATATATACCAAACAATATGGCTAAAGAAGGCTCTGATACCACATGAAAGAAATTTAATATAGACATTAACCAGAATATATCTCACAACAGAAAAAAATTAAAATGCGTACCTTTAGCCAATATTGTTCAAGTAATTGCGTAAAGATAATACCTTGATTTGTCCCGCCTTGATTCCTCCGTTTCTGTGTAGTTTTGTATGGGAGTCTTCTAGCCTATGCATATCAACGTTAAAAAAAACCCCTTTTAACTGATGGTGTTACACAGGCTTTATATAGGCTAGGCTAGGGACCCTCATATGATGGATACCAATTAGAGTTTCCTTCCATCAAGGAAACATCCGGATTATATTCCAAAATCATAACCAATCATGTATTTATTAATATTTACCTGATTTACTTAGATAGGAGAAAAATATGATAACTACTTATAATATGTGGGCCACATTAAGGTCTTTTAATCAAGACCAACTTCTTACAAGCAATACTTAAGAAAGATTACGGAAACAAAGAGATTACATATAATCCTGTGAGAGCATTTCCAGGAAATCCATCTCCCTCCTTGCTTCAAACTGAAGTCGAGTCTCTGGCTGCGAAGGCACCCCCGTCTGGAACTGTGCGTTGTCAACAGCTGGGCCGCTGGTTGGATCTAAAAGCATAGAGAGGAAACCATTTTCGCGGGGAAACACTGTCACCCCGTAAGAGAATGAGTTCCCCACTTCGCCACCAGAAGCAGAAGCTGAAACAAGCGGAGCTGTAGAGTTCAAATGTGAGCCGGAGCTATCCGGTTTCATGCAGGAATTCGCCATGCCATCAACTTCTTTAAGGATGGAACCTGAGAAGCGATTTTCTTCTTGGTCATCATCAGTGTTGTCTGGGGTGGAGCTGATCAAGTTTTTAATGTAGTTTTGCAAGAGAGTATTGTTGTTCTTGACAGCCTGAGCATTTCGGGGTATTGGGCGTCTTCTCTTTGTAGCATTCCAGTGATTCTTGATGGTATTCTCACTCCTTCCAGGTAGCCTCCTTGCGATTTCTGCCCACCTGTTCCCCAGCTGCTTGTGGGCTTCGATCAGTGTCCTGTCTTCTTCTTCGGACCATTTGCCTTTCTACAAAATCAGCAAAACTTGGTTTCATTTTCATCTAAGCTCTGCAATTAACTTCATTTCTAAAGAACGAAGATAGTGGTGCTTCTATATGGGGTATTGTTTTTCTTTATTTTTCCTCTGTTGGAGGTTTCTTTTTTTCTCAAGTTTTCGTAAACTAAAAATTGAACACAGGGTGGACGCGGAGGGCTAAATTACATCAGGGCACCCCTCCACTTCACCGTATATTCAATTTGTGGCCCTTTAACTTTTGCCTATATCTTAGTTTTCCATCTTTCTACTAAGTCTTCTCATTGCTAGAGATTTATTTTTTCGACTCAAGCCTTCTATTGGCAAGAGAAAGTTTAATGAGAATCTTTCTCACCTATCTACATAAGTTTTGGAGAAAAAAATAGAGTTAAATTCATAAAATTCAATTAGTTGTAACTCTGAATTTGATAAAATTAATTTATCAGACTTGTAAGCAATAAATCAAACAATAAAATCTTCATTAAATTTGTTAAATAACAACCTAAAAAGAGGGGAAATAATAATCAATTTCCAGATCAGATAAAAAAGATAACCAATTTCCAATATTTAATGCATGGACAAGGCTAGTAGAAGAAACAATTGAACTCAAGGAACAAATAAAAATAATAAAGAGAAATAGGTGAAAAAGAATACCTTAATATTTGGCTTTAAATGGTTGTGCCATCTTTCTCTACATTGCTTTCCCACCCTTCCTGTTATTATCTCAGCAATGTGAGACCATTGCCTTTCTCCATGCTCCTCCACCAACTTTAGCAACAACCTGTTGATGAAAAGGGGGCAAAAGAACTATGATTTTTATTTTCTAGTTTAAGAAAATTAATATTTTCTTACAAGTAATGTAATTGATGAAAATTAATAAATTTAGTTCCTCTAAATTAATGTAATTGATTAAAATTAATAAATTTAGTTCCTCTAAACTGCAGACATGAAATGAAATATTCCTATTTCCCTTCCCAAATAAAAAAAAAGATAACAAATAAAATATAGGAGAACCTTTTTTGTAAGAATTAAAATATAAGAAATTGAAAAAAAATGAAAATTGAATACCTGTCTTCACAAGGGGTCCATTGCCCTTTCACAGCGTTGAATTTTGTCTCGCCTGTTTTTTCTCGTTTTATCTGCGTTTTTTTTTTAATTTGATTATTACCATTCTTCGATCTTCTGTTATTCGTTGTAACGCATGACGCTTCTCCTAAGAGATTGACATTCATAGATTTTCCTTGTTGAGAGTCGGAGGGAGAGTGATCTGGGGATTCATTTTGCAAATCGAAAGCCGTTTGGGGAACAGAGTTAGAAAATTGAATTTGAAGTTCACTGATAGCACGATTTGTTCTATCTGATGGAAAGGGTGTTGATGCTTTTGAATTGCATTCTTTTAGGATTTGCTTACCACAACAAGTTTGAAATGGATCATAAAACGGAGAAGGAAAAAGAGATGAATCAATCAAAAACTTGTCGTGATTGGGGAACGGGAAGTTTTGATAGAAACCTTGAGAAGATGAAGAGGATCCTGCCAAAGAGTTGCTATAGGATTGTAAATTGAAAAAGTTTTGTTGAAAAAGCTTCTCAAATGAAGCAAAATTCTTCTTAGAATTTGCCTCCAACTCCATGCTTAAAGCACAAATGGTGATAGAAGAGGCAAGAAGAATAAGCACAAAGCGAAGGCAATTTACCATAACAACAAAAGGGATAGAGCCTACAAGGAAGCAAAACCTGTAAAGGTTGAGGAGTAAGTAATATATAGAGAGTACCAACGGAGTGATGGTGTTTTGGAGTCGAGTGAAATGTGACAGCTAATTTTCTTTTCCTTTTTCCATTTTTGTTTTATACGAGCAAAACCGCTGATTTATTAGTTAATCCAACGGTGAAGAATAATAGCTGAGAATAACGATTGATCTTCAATTCATGGTCAAGAGGGACAGTGACGACATCGTTTTCTTCTTTTCTCTTTGCTAAGTATGGGCCAGAGTAGGTTGGTAACTTAAAAGATGACATTGGTTCCAAACTTTAAACTGCCAATCTATTAGTGCATTGGGAGCTTGGATTTTTCTCAGACAGAAAAATGACACGTGCATGACAAAAGGCTTCGAGTCACAACTTGCATCACTTAGCCACTCCATGTAATCACGTTGATAATGCATTTGACTTACAAAAAATTGAAGGTTAAAAAATATATACAAAATTTGTTATGAAAAATATTGTCATAATCACATCTTGTTTTAGGACATAAATGACAAAGTATTACCTATTTCAATCACAATAAATACGACGCCATCAGTTTTTATATTTATTTTTAAGTATCTCAAGATTTTAAGCATAAGACCCAATAAAGGGGAACTCTTTTCTTCTTTTTTCTTTTTCTTTTAAAGCAATTATAAGCCTTGAATGAGAATATGACTATTATATTCAAACATTTACAAGTAGTAGCCTCAAACGTACCAGTCCGCTCTGATCTAACCCGTTTCATCGCGTGCCGCCTCTAAAACGGAATGGAGCTAGTTAGCTTGTTTTTCTGCAGACCGAAAAATTCTAAGTTCGCGACCCGTTATAGTCAAGTCCCGAATTAATATTTTTTTTAAATATATAAAATAACATCGTTTTGAGAAAATATTTTTAAAATATTAAAAAATACAATAAATGATGTTATTTTTAAAAAAATTAAAAAATACAAGATGGTCCAAATACCGTCCGCTTGTAGACTAAATGAAACGGGCCAAAAAAACTGGGAGCCGTATTGACACAGCTATCTACAAGGGAAGAGCTCTCTCCTTCGATGCATTAGTAGCAGTCCGTAAATTCCGTAAACGCATACTTGGGGTAAAGAAGAGAAACAACTGTAAAATCTATCTGATTCCTAAATTTACTGAAGTTGAAATTAGACCGTTGTCAGGTCCAAGGTTTGCTTTATAACAAAGGTAATACACTTATTGTTGTCTAATTATATTTAAATTTTATTTATTATATAATATTTATTAATTGTGTGGCTTCTTTTTAAAAAAAAAATATGACTGTGTGACTTCTTTTTAAACTCTTCTAAATTTATAAATGTTGGTTCAAACCAAAAAGGGAATTAATAAATCTTGGGGTTTATTCCAAATAATCCTGATGTCAGTGCATATCTAAACTTTCAATTTCGACTATTAACTCCCTTCTCCACGATTCCCTCCAAATCAATTTACCGAACATTGCAACAAATATGAAATATTCAAAAAAAGACCTTAAGTCAAATTTAGAACTAATTTCAAACACCCTTAAAGTTAGGGTTTGTAAATTGGCCCCATTCTTCTCGGATTTCAACAAAAAGATTGATTTAGACCTGGACATGAACGCATATGTCAAATGGACAATACATTTTCACTCATCGTGTGCCTAATAATTTTTCTTCTAAAACATGTACGAATTCATTTGGCAGGAATTTTGTTTGTTTAGAATGTTGTTCAGGAATTTTGTCCCGAAATCCTCTGTTTTGAAATAAGAAAAATAAATCAATGTTAATAGCTGAACATAAGACCCATATATTAATTCACTCAACTTTTTACTGAATAAGAAAAGAAAGTGTCAATTGTTAGACTTAAAATTATTTTTGAGCATTTCATATTTGTCATCCGACAAATTACTTTTGACTAGAATCATAAAAAAGAAATTAATTGTCAAAATTAAAAATTTAGGTATCTGGGCCCCTATTTCGGGTTAACCCTAAATCTTGTTTCAAAGTTACACCATTTTATCATTCGTGATAGACGTCAGAAAAGATACTTAAAAAGAAAAAGCCAAATAAAAAAAACCCCAATCAGAGAGCAACATTTCACTTCCTTCACCAGCATTGTTAAAAAAATATATATATAATCCACAATTTAATATTTTATTTTAACTTAATATGAAATTTTAAAAAAGTCTTGAGTTAATAAATTTATTAATTTTATCAACATTAATTTTTATAATATCTTTATTACTTAAAAAATTAATAATAAAATTAATATATTAAAAGACTTTAAATTTTTTTAATTAAAAAATTTTAAAATATTAATAATGAGATCATATATTAATAAATTTTACTTTTCTCTAATTAAAAATATAAATATAAATACAATATATAATTTTTAAAATTAAATAATATATTAATAATAAAAAATTTAAAAATATATAAATATTCAATTGTAAATGAATGAAATATATGCGCTTTAAATGCAGGAAAGACAAGTTCAGCAAGCTTAAATCTGAGGAAGTCACAAATTTCAGTAGCTATAGAGGCAGGTAGTGTAATATACAGAACTGAACATAAAAGATTTCCTGATGCTTTGACCTTCAATGACATTGCAGTTTCTCTGCTTTCAAAACCTGTAACCTTATGTGAAATAGAGGATGACACTTTTACCAAAGCGCAGCTATTCTCCTAAATTTGCAGAATGGACAAAAGTCACTGGCAAGTGTCTCTTTCCTTTTTCACAAATAAAAACACCACTACGAGCTGCGCCGCGAACCAGGTAAATTTCGTCCGGTCAAAAAGGGTTAAAAGTTGAGTGAAAACATTCGACTTAAACACTACAGACACCTAGTAAGCTTACCAAGTATTTAAGGTTGTCAGACACAACCGTCAATTGCTCCCAAAGTCCAAAAACATATGCATCTTCATCCTCACGCATTTGTGCCGCCTTCTGCTTGAATCATCCCTCTCCTTCGTCTCCGAACTGTGAATGTGATTTACCCCCTTGATTGTCATGTTGTTTAGCAGGCGAAGACTGCCACTGCAGTTTATCATTGTCATATGAGCCTCTGACACTTCCCCTCTGACCACCATACTCTGGAGACTTCGATGTCCAGGAACCATTCTTATATTCCCTTGATTTATTCCCATTGAAAGATGGGATATGCTGATCTCCAGATGGAGGTGAGCGACCATGTTGCATCATGGATTCATGGAAACTACGACCCACAGGACGTTCCCGAGCAGGTGGAGCCTGATCAAACCGCTCGGTGCTGCGGCTACGACTACGGCCTCTGTTTCTGTTATCACCCCAACCAGAACCCCTGTTGGGGCTTCTGCTCCTACTACGACTTCTGCTGCGACTACGCTTCTCAGCAGCCCTTGTCATAGTTTCATGAAAGCTCCGATAATGGTAGCTTCCAGAAGTATCAACATCATGCGAGCTGCGACCATACCTGTCACTGAAAAGCACAGGAAGGTACCAGGTTCATGAACAATACCCAAGATCAAGAGCCATCATAAAATAATCTAAATCCATAACTGAAATGCTCAAGATTTCATTTGCTATTGCAACTCAAACTCAATGCAAAAACCTCCGCACAGTAAAAGGCCTCGAATTTATATTTATTTTAACAGGTCAGAGGTGATGGATCTACACACCTGTCGCGGTAGTCCCAGTCATTACCACGGCCACCTCCTCTATCAGAGGACAAGGAGGTCCAGCTGCCCCTTCCCCCACCGCCTCTGGCATCATAACCAGAATCATATCTTCCTCCGCGACCACCATCACGTCCACCAGGGCCAGATCCCCACTGACGCCTAGACCTCCCAATTCCACCTCCACGTAAAGCCATATCACGAATTTCAACAGGAACACGCTGATTTGCCCGTTCCAAAACTTTCACAAGATCAGAAGCATACTTCACATCCTGATCACCAAAGAACGTATAAGCTATCCCAGTGGCACCTGCCCTTCCCGTCCTTCCAATTCGGTGAACATAGTCCTCAATTCCAGTTGGAAAATCATAGTTTATCACCACCCTGAGATAAGTGAACCACCAATATTAAAAGAAATCTTATAATGATATATTGCAGAAAAACATCACAGACATAAAATTGCAGATATTATCAGACAAACCACCAGTCTGCACAACTCACTTGGTGTAAGAACAATGGCTCACAATTTTAGATTTCCATCTTTTTTCCCTTTCTTTTGAGCCCGGAGGTGGGAGAGAAGGGATATGGTAAAACAGTAATCAGTTTTAGAGCTAAGTAATGAGCAGGGATGTGTGGATGTGTATCCAAGTATGAAAAACAGACTCCTACTTCACCAAATGAACAATAGTATTTTCAACCTGATATCCTTTATATCTAGGCCGCGAGCAGCTACATCAGTGGCTACGAGAACTGGCGATCTCCCGTTTCGAAACTGATTCAAGACAAAATCCCTCTCACTTTGGGATTTGTCTCCATGAATAGCAGCAGCTCCAAATTGGCGGGTTAAGTTGCGGGCAAGCTGATCGCACATCTTCTTTGTTGAACAAAAGATTATTATCTTTGATCCTGGTTCCTGAGACCTCAGTATCTGTTCAAGCCGTCTATGCTTCTCCATTGGTGCCAAAACTTCAACATACTGCAAGCAACAAATAAGGCAAATTATCAGCATGAGTAGTAGATGTTGCCCTTAATAACATAATAAAATTCAGAAAACCAAGCAAAATTAGCAGAGTGCAAAGGAAACATTTCTAGTAGTTCTATAATACTATTCAAATTGTTACACCAAGATATGAGCATACAAACTAAAACTAAAACAAACCTACAACTAGACACACATAGAATGTCAAGAAGAGTTACCTGGGTTATAGACTTGTTAGCTACAAGCTCATCCACATTCCCAATGTTAACTTGAACAGGATTTACCAGAAGATCAGAAGCAATTTTGCGGACCTCCTTTGGCCATGTAGCAGTAAACATCAAGGTCTGATGCCGACTGGGCACTTCCTTCACTATTTTTCTTATCTGAGGCTCAAACCCCATGTCAAGCATCCGGTCTGCCTCATCTAGCACCAGGTACGAAACTTGGTCAAGGCTAACTCTTCTCATCTCCAAGATGTCATTCAAACGACCAGGAGTGGCTACTACAACATCCGTACCTCTGTCCAGTTCCTTCAGTTGAGGGCCTTTTGGTGCACCTCCATACAAACACTTAAAACAGAAAAAGCCCAAGAATGTCAGCCAAAAATATCACTAAGTATTGATTGAGTTCATTCTTGTATCTATTTCTATTTTTGTCTTTTTTTCTTTTGTGAAAGTGGGGCAGAGGAGGACTGGGGAGACCAGCATTTCCAGTGTAATATGGAAGACAACTCAATGTATCCAAATGAAATGACAACTTCCACTTATTTATTAATGAAACAGTTTGGCAACACGTGCAATTTGTACCAAATCCCAATGCAATCAATTGACCCATCATACCGTGCAAGATATTTTTGATGACTTTCCAAATTTTATGGCTTCATCTTGTATCTGTGTTGCCAACTCTCTCGTTGGAGACAAAACCAAAACCGTTGGACCCAACTGAGGATTGTTCCTTCGGTGCTTTAGATGAATGAAGCCAGGAATCAAATAACCTAATGTCTTCCCTGAGCCTGTCTTTGCAATTGCTACTATATCACGCCCTTCAAGAGCAATGGGCCACGACTGAGCCTGTATTGGTGTTGGCGCAGAGAATCCAGCATGCTGTACCTGGAAAAGCCAAAAAAAAATCCGCACCCCTATAAGCTGAGGTACTGGCTCAAGTTTTCTGATTGGTTCTTTTTGGACTTATTTCAGTGACCAACACAAGAAGAAGCATCGTCCCCAAAATATAGGCAGCAGCCAATTCTTGCTGCCACAAGAAACAATAGGAGGACACCCTTCTGTTCGGACCAAGTGGCAGACTGAATCATCACCAACTGCAGTCCTGGCCACGAACTTGGATGATTCGGAAAGCCCTTCACAAAAATTGGTCCACGGGATAGGGGCACTCCAAATAAATGCAAGCCCCCAGAGAGGGCGGCACAGTGTACGACATTTAGCTCCTCCCCGGAGCAAATATCGCACCTGCGACAAAAAGTAGAAATGGAAAAATTGATCATGAGTCCTGGAGTTCGACAATGGCCCTCCAGTAATCACAGAACTTTGTATAAGGGTTGAACACAAGTTACAAGTGTAGAAATAATAACAAGAACAAGTTTTTGGTCTACCAAACATTAAAAAGCATCACCCCATACCTCTCGCAAAATCTCAGTTGGAAAACCAGTGGAGTCAAATGATATCAACGGTGGGGGCACGTTGTCTCCCTGGTTAATTGAATAAAGAAAAGTCAAGCAGGTTGGAACCAGATACAAATAACTCCAGAAGAAATAAACAACAGAGTTTACGCAGCGCATTTTGGTCTTCAAATTCTTTATGAGAAAAATGAAAAAATATCGCAAGCAATTCCCACTTTGAAAATCAAAAATAGTATAAACAAACTAGATCATTTTACTGCAAGCAAACAGAAAATTTAAAGACCGAAAAATCTTACATAAAATATTCATAAGAAATAGCCAATCATCAAAAGCACGGTATTTGACACTAAATTGATAGTGCATGAAAAAGTTTTCCAAACAAATTATAATTGCTTTAATATTTCAAAGATCCACTGAACTTGAATTTTCTTCTGAACTATGGCAGCTGCACTATTATTAGTACTGGACCTAATGAGAACCACACTACTTAAGTCAACCCAACCCCAGCCAAGGTAACTGATGTTGGGCTCTACCACGTACAGAAGTCCTAGCTCTACAAAGCCTCACCAAGAACTAAATTAAAGCATTGCCTAACCTCCTCTCCTTTTGCCTATCAGTGGAAGAAGTATCCACTGGGCAAAACCACAACAAAAAAGGAGCAGTTTTATGATTAGATTCTTACTGTCACAGAAATTTCATGCCGGCGACGATAAGACTCTGGGGATACACCACTTCCTGCATTTAATGAGGATTGCCCCTTGACAGCACCATCAATCATTGTAGCACTTGGAACATCACGAGGATGATCGGATGCACTTCTTGCAGCCTGAAGCAAGATAATGAAATTATTTGGGAGAGTTCACGAATGCACCATAGCGAAAAAAGTAATCATAATGGAGGGCACAAGAGAGTTCGAAGAAGAAAAGAATCCTATATTAAAACACTTTTCAGTGTGAAGCAATTTCATTTGATTGTCTACCAATGCACACAAAAAGAATTGTATTGCAGCAAACAACCTAAGGCTGAGTGATATTAATAATGATGACTGCTGGTTATACACAGCTTTTTGAAGAAAATAGGTAATGCATTACAAAGGAGAGAAAAGAGAGAAAGGAAAATATCAAAAGTTCCTCGTATTGATTTGCAATAAGTGGTTCAAGTTAGGCGCCACGGCCCTAATATGAACTTGACTAACAAAAAGAATGGTTGCAGGTACGAGCTCAGATCACTAATAGTGAATTTGAAAACTACACATAAGCAACAAGGTAATTGCAGAATGGGAACCTGTAACAACAGCGAAAGAACCCACCAGCATAAAGAAATGCATAACAAGTGAGTTCATTGTTATGAGATTGAATAACGAATAAGAATCAAAGAATTGAATGAATAAATGATGCAAATAGACTTCCCATAAATTCGAAAACAACCCCCCCCCAAAAAAAATAAAAAACCACACACAAAAAATAAGGGTGAGGACGAGGTAACCAGAGAAAGAAAACTACACCAGCTTAATGACAGATGTATTGACGCTTACCCTATCCAGAAATTAATACTCATTCATGAAGCCTCAAACTCAGATTTCCAAGCAACAGAATTAATCCAATTGCAATACTACAATTTTCTATAAAAATAATACTATTATTTTCATCATGTGAGGGTCAAACAGCTTGGAGTGATAGCATGATCATTGGCACATTTACCAGCAGCACCCAAACGCACAGCTAATTAAATAAAATCCTGAACTTCATAGACGAATTCGTAAATCAAGGGATGTAGATGTTGAGATACCAAACACAGGCACATACAACTCAGGCAAGACATGAGTTTCCAGAGCACGATTACACTCTATAACTCTGAATTAGAACCAAGATCACCCCAAGTTCCACTTTACCATATGGACCAATTTCTCAATGATTACTGGCCGCTTTCTAGCACTTTGCCATCTTTAGACTGATTTCCTGCTATCAGAGTTTGCACAGCATAGAACTGTGTGGTTATGCAATTCAAATCTAAGACTCTTTTCTCAAGCTATAACAGCATAACCGAATAATATTATTCTAACTACACAATCCAGAGCAGAGAATTCAAGGAATGGAGAATGATCAAAGCCAATAAGCATGAATTATTTTATTTTTGCAAATGCTAGTCTTACATGCTTAGGAAATGGGCAGCATCGCTTTACCAACCAACAAGAAATCTGTGCTCAGGTCTTGCAAAATCTCATTTATTCAAAGGTTTAAGTGGCTCCAAAAAACAAAAGCACCAAGAAGAAAAACTTAAGTGGTTACATGCTTATGCACAGTGGTTATGCATAGGTACAAGAACAAAATTAGAAGTCAGAGAAGATGAGACAGCATTTAGTCATTAATTTGGGTCGTCAACTATCTCCCATCTCTAGATCTGGAAATCTCTCAGTCTTTGGCCTCAGAGAACATGAGGGTTCACACGAAAGAAGGTTGATGAGCAAAGAAATGATCTTGTGGACATAAAGAGTCACAATTAAAATAATTAAACGCATCTATAACAAAAGAAATAAAGTAAAATACCTGATAACTGCCAGGTCCAGACGCAAGCCTCATTGAGCCAACTGTTTCCCCCCTGTTGTATCTATCGTCATCATCTTTTAGACTACTGTCACGATTTTGTCCTTCAGATGACTTTTGAACATGGACCGATGAACTCAAAAATTTGTGCACTGGACTGGGTCCAGCAAGCAAGGATGAAACAGGCCTCTCGTATTGCGTAACGTTGGTCTCTGGATTCCAGAAATAAAGATATCCAGTCTTACCATCAACTAGGCCTTTCCAAGGTTTGGGTAGGGTGGGGTCCTCTGGCGCGTAACGAACACTGGTAGCCGTTGCAGTAGCCGCCATCTCAAATATTGCTTCTTAATGATCCTAATGCAGCTGGAGGGGGCAACAGACTAAAAGCAACAATGATTTACTACAAGCATTGGAAGATATGGAAACAATTAATAGCTCATACTACTAAGTTACAGGGCATTCTTAAACTAACAGAATTTCCAAATAAACGCATGCAAAATAATCATTAAAACTGACAGCCATCAAACATGTGCTATATAATTCTGAAAATATCAACGAATTTTGATTATCCGCAAAATGCATGAAGATGATTTTTCAATCCTTACTCTGGGCCAAAATAAATTGCCAGCAAAAATAATAATACAAATTTTTCATATTTGCAAAACAGTAAGGCAAAAATGGAGCAAAATCAAACTCACAGAAAGCAATGGGCACGCTACATTTTTCATCTAGCGATCATTTGCGACCGATAAAATATTACAACTCTCTGATTCCATATAAAAGGGGGAAAAAGGGCAAGATCACAACAAATTAACAAAAATGAAAAAAGCAACAAATTTATAAGAATGCAATGATGTCTACAAAGGTACAACCATGCACACAAAAAAAAACAAAAAAGTGACTCACATATCCATAAACCGAAACGAGAAAGCAATTTGCAAGTTTCCATTAATGTGTGCGACCAATTAACTAAGGCAAATCAAGACCTCCAAACACGGAACCAACTTTCATACTTCGGAACCGCAGTAAGGTGAGAAACGAAAAAATCGGGCTCTAAGTTCCTGATCCGAAACCCTAGAATACGGTAGCTTGTATCTAGGGTTGTAGAAATAAAACGAAAAGTCTCATTCAGATCTAGAAGTTATTAGCAAACGGAAGTAAAAAAGTTTAAAATTTTAGGGCTTACCTAACTACGTCGGCCGAAGGAGAGGCTTCCAAGACCAATGCGAAGGAAGCGGCTACGAAGGCTCCACTTCTCCGGCGTACCTTGTCTCTCTCTTTCTCTCTCTGCCTCTGAAATACAGTACGACAATAGTAAAGAAGCGGAATATTTTGCGGATACGATTGTCACGGCAAGAGAGAGAGAGAGAGAGAACTACGCTTCTGACCAACGAAGCGCAGGTTAGAGAGAGAAATTGGTAACAGCGCGATGGATATTTAATAAGGCAAGCCGCGGCCAGCCTGAGGCTTTGCCCTGTTTGCCTGGCTGGCTGGCTGGCTTGGCCGCAATCCTAATCTGTCTAGTGTGCGCACACCATGCGGCAAAGTGTTGTATAAGTATAACTAGGATATAAAAATCCGTATTAAAATTTTTATTTTTAATTATAATTATTAAAATATATTTAATAAAAAATTAATAATTAACTGCATTATAAATTTAATTAAAGTTTTTTTAATTATATAGTAAATAAATTATGAAACAAATTTATATATTTAATGAAAAATTCAATTAGAAGTAATCATAAGTAACAATAGAAATGAGTAATAAATGTCCTCTAAAAATATCATCGCTCTTTTATAAAGTGCGTTATCAATATCGATTTTTTTTGTAGAATTTTAGTAGATCATACTTGTATTGATTTTAAAGTGAAATGAATTTTAATTGGAATATTTATTTTCCTACCTAACTATTATAGTCAACATATTCAACCCATAAACATGCATGGCTCATAATTTAATCACAAAAGAAGATTATTGATTCTTATTTTTAAAAAAAAAAAGTGATTGATTATTGAATGAAAAAAACTAGATGTATAGTACCAATGGAGAGCAACATAGAAATAGTTGAAAAAAGAAACTAATAGTTATGTGGTAAAACAAAAATAGAGTGAAGATGATTATATATACTATTTTTTAGTAAAATATTATTTCTATTTTATAATTTATAATTTTTAATATCTTATCAAGTTATGATTCGAAGTATTTTTAATATCTCCTAGCTAGCTTGCCCTTGTATTCTCTCATGGTTTCATGTGCCTGCATTTGATTTAAAAACTCAAATACAAATGTATCCGAAGTAATATATATTTACTTATAAAAAACTTAAACATTACATTAGAATCAAACTTGGTGGAAATAAATAGAGTACTATATTTGTCAAATTTTTCCTTTTACAGTATATAGATTAAGAAATAACTATGGAATTGATATCGTAGAATAAGAAGAGTTTTCATTTTTCATATTGGCTTATCCTGTAAAGTTATAGTCTAATTTCTTTGACTTGAAAATCCTACACAGTAATTTTCTGAAGTAATCAAATTTAAAATATTCGTCTTATCGATGAAGTATTTTAGGTTATTTTCTTGGAGATTAAATGAAAGAAATCTTTATATCAGAATCTCGGATCACATGTTCTAATAACATCTACGTATACGAAACTTAAATTCTCACAAAAAAAAAGATAAAAATGAAGAAGACAAATCTATTATTTTCTATAATATGGTTCAAAATTGTAACTCTTGTTATCGTGCATTTTTTATCTACCAGAGAAGCTTATCTATATTACGTGTAAGATTCTTCAAAGGCCTTAAATTTACAAATAGAGACAACTGTGAGATTAAGTTATATCCTCATAAAATCGTTCTCACATATCATCGAAAGAAAAGAAAAATCAAATAAAAATTATGTCAAACAAACAAAAACATCAAAAAACATACATATTGAAAAAAGAAGAAAATAATGTGCAAAAGAGAATGCGATGATGTGCACTATTTGTAGACTAAATAGACAGACATTAGAAGTTTAGATTTAATGAATTTAGTTTAAATTAAGAAACTTGGTTAAACAAATATTATAAATATAAAGATAATGTTAGTTGTCAACTACTGAATAGTTAAAGTTTTACTTTTTCAAAATAACTGAATATGAATAATTTATTTTTTTAAAATATATGGAATTCAAAATTTGAGTTAATATATAAGTAGTTTAAAATTATCCAAATCAATTAAAAATTATTTAAGTAAATTGAATAATTAAAGTTTTTTACTTTTACAAAGTAACTCAATATACGGAATTCAATTTCATCAAAAAATAAAGAATTTAAAATTCAAGTTAATATATAAGTAGTTTAAAATTATTTTAATAAATTAAAAAATAGTTCTAACCAATCAAAAATTTTAAAGTAATAATTAAAGTCTCACACTTTTATAATGTAACTTAATATACAAAATTTAAAATTAAAAGTAATGTATAAGTTAGTTTAAATTGACTTTAATAAATTGAAAATAATCCTAACCAGTCAAATTTTGAAGACTAATTAAAAAAGTAAAAATTATAAGAAATTAGAATAAATCAAAATTCAAGTTAATATATAAGTAGTTTAAAATTATTTTAATAAATTAAAAATAGTTCTAACCAATCAAAAATTTTAAAATAGTAATTAAAGTCTCATACTTTTATAAAATAACTTAATATGTGAAATTTCAAAAAAAATAATAATGTATAAGTTAGTTTAAAGTTACTTTAATAGATTGAAAATGATCATAACCAATCAAATTTTGAAGATTAATTAAAAAGAAAAAATTATAATAAATTAGAATAATTTAAAATTCAAGTTGATATATAAGTAATTTAAAATTATTGTAATAGATTAAAAACTATTCTAACCAATAAAATTTGTTTGAAGTAATAATTAAAGTTTTATACTTTTATAAAATAATTTAATATATAGAATTCTAAATTAAAATTAATGTATAAGTTAGTTTAAATTTTTTTAATATATTAAAAATGATCATAACTAATCAAAATTTAGAATAGTAATTAAAATAGTAAAAAATCTAAGAAATTAAGATAATTCAAAATTCAAGTTAATATATATGTAGTTTAACATTATTTTAATATATTAAAAATAATTTTAACGAATCAAAAAATTTTAAAGTAATAATTAAGGTCTCATACTTTTATGAATTCAAAATTAAATTAATGTATAATTTAGTTTAAAATTATTTTAACAGATTAAAAATGATTCTAACTAATAAAAAATTTTAAAGTAGTAATTAAAATCTCCTAACTTAATGTACACATTTTAAAATTAAAATTAAATATATAAATTAATTTAAAGTTATCTTAATAGATTGAAAATGATCACAACCAATTAAATTTTTGAAGAATAATTAAAAAAGTAAAAATGCTAAGAATTTAGGATGAAATGTTTGTAACCATAAGAAAGAAAGGGTTATATTTTTATTATATATATATATATATATATATATATATATATATATATATAATATACAAAATTTAAAAATTAAAATTAATGTATAAGTTAAGACTTTAGCTTTAATAAATTCAGTTTAAATTAAGAGATTGGATAAACAAAAATGATAAAAATAAGTAGTTTAAAGTTATCTTAATATATTAGAAATAATCTTAACCAATCAAATTTTTGAAGACTAATTAAAAAAATAAAAATTCTTAAAAATTAGAATAAGAGATTTGAAGGCATAAGAAAGAAAGGATTATATTTCTATAATATATATATATATATATATATATATATATATATATATATATATATATATATATATATATATATATATATATAGATAAGCAATTCATTTTAAAATAAATAATTAATTAAACATTCCTTTTTTGTCCTTAAGCTTGACATACTTGGATAAAATGCAATCATTGACTTAAAAAGAAAAAAGATCTGAAAGCAAGGACGGGACATGGCTGCCAACTCCACTTTCACCATCGCCAATCGACTTCCAACTACAAGTTAGGGGCAAAAATAAAGCTTCATTAAAGAAGTAAAATAGGTGCATGGAGAAGGAAAAAGCAAAAAAGTTTCATTTGAGATTTTGTTCGTTAATAGAATTTCTAGCGATGCCTGCCATCACCTTGTTTTTTCCTCTTTCTTCCTATACATGCTTCACTTTGTTCCTTCCTTTTGTCAGATTTTTAATGACAATGGTAACTGCATGAAAGAAGATGAAGAAGATAGCGATAGCAAAATAGGAAAAAGAAAACCAGAGTTTGTTATAATGTAATATTTTATAGAATTGAGGGCATATCGGACCATATAATTTAATCACAAGGGCAACAATGATATTTTAATATTTTGTTAATGACCTTCTCCTTTGACTAACGGATGATGGGGTGAAGTAATACAAATATAATGTTATGGGATAAATTGAAATTTATCACAAATATTATGATAATATATTAATATTAAACTTTAAAAATATAAATCTTATAGAAATAGAAAGAAACCCAAAAGAAAAAATAATACAATAATTTATTATAAATGAAGGATGTATTTAGATTGGATTTCGTCCAAAACCCAATACAATTAAGTTTCACTTCTCTTTTTACAAAAAAATTTACTTTTTTAAAATTTAAAACATAAAATCTCAAACCTAAACTTCAATGCAATTAAGGGTGAGATTGAATAAAATTTAAATTTGAAATTTTTGGCTTTGAGTTTCATAAAAATAAATTATTTGTGAGAGAAAAATAAGACCCAAAAAAATTTATATTAAATTTCATAGCCAAACATTGTCTAAATATACATTTTATTTTTTTAATAAAAGATTTACTTTTATAAAATTTAAACTAAAAAATTTTAAAACTAAACATAATCTAAATATAATAAAAGATTTACTTTTATAAAATTTAAACTAAAAAATTTTAAAACTAAACATAATCTAAATACACCGGAGTGTAATAAGTGATCCCAAACCCATCCCAATCATCTCCTCTCCACAAAAAGCGGCAAAAGGGTGAAGAGAGTTACCATTCTCTCAAAACCCCATCTCTCCGAATCTTTCCACCCAAACTAACCCTTAGGACGAAGTCAAATTGAAATTCGGAAACGTGGATATCATATTAAAAACACAACAAAACTGAGAGAAAAGGAAAAAGGACACCTTGACAGTGGAGGGATATTTGTGGAGTTTCACATTTCTTGAGGTTATTATTCTCTTTTTCTTTGATACTGTTTATTCAGTTCAAATACTTAATATAATAATTTGAGAGAGCATTTAAGAACAATAATTTACTACACTAACCTTATTCACAAAAGTCTTTTCAGAGAAACACATTTTTAAGAGTCAATCATAAAAAAATAAATATAAACTATATTTATTTAAAAAACCAGACAACTGATGTTCTCACAATCTTTAATAAAAATATTAACATTCAGTTTTTATGCAAAAAATAATATAATTCATTTCCCTCAAAATGGGAAAACTATAGTTCTTGGACCCCGGTGCCCACAATCACGGGTAAAAAATACAAGGTTTCCCCTGCTTCTTCCTATCGTACAAGGAAGGTTACATCATTCCCCATCGTGCAAGGAAAACAAGGTAAATAAAAAATTATTCTCCAATAAGCGTATTTATCAATGAAGAGAGTATTTCTTTTGATAAGCGTAGGCATAAAATGTGAATAGGAAAAAGGATTCTTAATCTATTAAGAGCAAAAACAATTAAACTGCATTCATTTATAAAAAGAAAAAGGAAGAACAATTGGGCGCAATAAAGCTATCTAGAAAGGATTCATGCATAATACTACATTTTCCTGCAAGGGGATACAATGGGCACATAAAGTTAAATCGTTTTCGTTTGGTAGTGGCAAATAGTTTTTTTTTTTTTTTTTGGGTGGTGGGGAGGGAACGGAACAGAAATATCCGGCACAACAAACAATTATATCCTGATTGTTTTGTCAAATTAAAGAACAAGCATGGCATACAACAAGTCAATTCAGCTATACACATGGACATTGCTTCCTCGCATGATCCGGAATTAGTTTTGCAAGTAATTCCAACGATGCCCCTTTGAGCTCTACACAGATAAAAGAATCAGTAGAACTCGTCATAAACAAAACAAGGACTCGCATAGAAGCCCAATATTAAGGGGAAAATAAAAGGAAGGTGGGGGTGGGGGAGCCACTATACTCTTTTAAGAAAAAAGGAATTTGAAATGAAAGAAATACGAAATAAGGGCTATGGATGGTGACCTTGCGGCTTGAAGTTGAAAAGCGGAGGCAATGAGCGTCCGTTCGGAAGACGAGTGTTAGAGTCACGAAGTTCATCGAAAAATGGATGGACACAGGCCTCCAACTATAGCATCCATGGCCATTGGTTAGTAATTTTAACAGATGGATATTCCATTCAAGATAAGAAAAGCTTATCCAATTCTACAATAAAACCTAATAGTTTATCCCCCGCTTATCCAATTCTACAATAAAACCTAATAGTTTATCCTCCGTTCCATGGTAATGGAAAGGACAAGAAACGCATGAAACCAAATTTCTTGGTCATAAGCTTTATCTGCTATCTGGATGAGGAAGGTTCCTGTATGTGCAAGTTTCAAGACCTATTATGGCCTCAAGATTGCAAAGAATGAGTAGAACAGGAACAGGTATGTAAATTAGGGGACACCATTTTGTACGCACCATATAGCCCGCGTTTCCCAAATTATCAGGTTGGTCATTACATGTGCAATTTAAGATATAATTCATTCATATTACTATAACATCTATCAGAAATGCAGGAGAAACTTCAGTTAAGGAGTTGATTGCGCATTGCATATACTTACAGCATTGCACCTCAAATTGGGTGAGTACTGAAGAAGTCTTGACACCAGATCCACAGCTTCAGGAGGCATCCGCTTGTGAAAAATCTATAAGGAAAATAATTAAAAGGAAAAATAAAGATAACATCACCCAAAGCACCAAAAACCTAATGGACACAATAAACAGTGGATTAACAGATTGACAAGACACTCACTTTGTGCCATGGGTGAGCCTTGATCGGTGGGAACTTGAACTCTGTGTAATTTGGATTCATACACTTGATTTCCTCACGAGTAGGGGTTCCTAGTACCTAGTTATAAAGACAGAGAACATCAGATTTTATCATCATATGATGGAAGTAATGCTAAACTGGCATCAGGTACAGAATTACCTTGATAATCTCAACCAGCTGATCAACTCCGCTCTCTCCAGGGAAAAGAGGCTAGCAAATCCAAAATTCCAGGAAAGAAATGCAAGAAATAATCAATTTCCACAAATTTGATCTGTTTTGAAGTAAATAAAAAAGTTTAACTAGTTTCTAAAACCTGCCCAAGCAGCAATTCAGCAAGGACGCAACCCACGGACCATATGTCAATTGCTGTTGTATATTCAGTAGCTCCAAATATCAACTCAGGAGCACGATAATAACGAGAACAAATATATGAGATATTTGGCTCGCCTTTGATCTGTTACAAATGATCAAACTTTTATACACACACATAATATGCATAGGAAATAGTAGTGTAAAAAAAGTAAAGGATCATGAGAATTAATAGCAGAAGAAAAAGACAAGGTTGGAAAAGCTGTCCATAAAAAAATCAGGAAGCTCCTAGTGCCCTCAACTCCCACTTGAAAAATAAAATCTCTCTCCTTCCAAAACTTCGATAAATATCTATATACATATTTTGAATAGAATTTAAAGTTTAGGATGTCACAAACAGAAAGATTTGAAATAATAATTACCAGAACTTTCGCACTTCCAAAATCACAGAGTTTGACCTGATGAGTGTGAGGATTGACCTGCAAGAACAGATTGTAACATTGAACATCTATAACTGAAACATGAATAGATAATAAAGCATTACAAGACAAACCAGTAAATTTTGAGGCTTGATGTCCCTGTGGCAAACTCCAATTCCATGGATATATGCCAAAGCTCTGAAAATCTGTAAAATGAACAGCATTTGTTTTGAGCATCGGCAACTTCTAGATCGTAAATTTCTCTACGAAGTGATTATTTATGACAATTCTTTATATGTTCAAAATAGTACCACAAAGATCTCATTCACATCTCACGTTCTTTCAAACTATTGTAAGAGGCTAAAAGCAGGGTCTCAAACACTATAAATAGAGGAAATTAACCATTCTCAGACTTTAAAGACTTAATTGACATGAAAACAAAATCAAGTAAAACAATTTCTATACAAGTTTTAGTAAATCCTAAGCTTTCGTTAATATACGCAAATATCCAAAACTGACAATAGGCTATACATCATAGACCCAGAGGAAGCAGATCTTGAAATCATAGTATCTTTGTTTACACAGCTGAAGGAGGGACATACATAAAATATATTTGTCATCAGCTACAACCATCAAACTATGAAGGAAATTGAGATGAAAGTGATATTATAAACATACAAATATAGATCTCAGATTCTGACAAATCCTTGGATAAAAGTATAAGCATATCTCATCCAACTTTACATAAAGAGAGCAAACATAAGGAGGTTTCACTCCCAGAATAAAAAATGGCAATTTTTATCATCACAACAATATAAACCTCCTACATAATGGATACAAAATGGCAAACCTGATATGTATACAGCTTGATGTAAATCATGGGCATGCGTTGGTTGGCTTTGCTGTAGTGTCTTGCCACACGATAAACAGTCTCGGGCACATACTCAAGAACCAAATTGAGGTAAAGTTCATCTTTATCTGTCGTTGAAAAGAAGCAGTGCTTAAGTGAAACAACATTGGGGTGATCGAGAAGGCGCATTGTCTGCAATTCACGATTTTTGTATCTCTTATCCTGCAACACCTTCTTTATGGCAACAGTTTCTCCACTCTCAAGGCATTTGGCCTGCAAGTGAAATTAACAAGTTAAAAGTACGACCTGGAAGCCCCAAATCATATTGCTATTGCGTCAAAACATCCTATCTCCAAAACCCCAGAAGGAGCAACTCTCATATGTTTAGAAGCTATAGCAAAGAAACACATAGAAATGTCAACCATCCCACCCAATCCCTGGGGAATGAAAGGACAACCCCTTGTAGACACATAGAAAAGGATATATAGAACACTTGAATTAGTAAAAGCATGTGCCGGTTTGCAGCCTGCCAAAGAAAACTTATCAATGTATAGTAAAAATCTATAGTACAAAGAGGATTACCTGAAATACGATGCCAAAGGAACCTTGTCCAACAATGCGCTCTGCCATATAACTAATGGTCTGAATACCACACAACAGACAGAAAGTAAAAATATAGATACAATTATAAGGAACATGGCACGGTTACAAACAACGCAAGACTGAAGCGTAGAAAGTTGGGACAAAGATAATTTGGGAAAAATAAGAAATTTGTAGCTTTACCCAAATGAATGTGACATAGAAAATATTACGACATTAAAGTCTGGCAAGACACAAACTGACATCTCTTGCCAATATTTTTCAGGATAAAACCATGGTCAATAAACACTTTAATTAGGACCACAGAGTAATTGTTTGCATCTCCTTGCTTATAACCGATATTGAATTCATACTGCTGTTCCAGAATAAGTTCACAAGTTTTCATGTCTGAGGAACAGTAGAAAACCCCTTGCTGGTAGCTTTATGAATTATTGTAACGTCTTACAGCAAATAATACTGGAGGATCTTTATTTCAATTATATCATACAGCTCTGTCGTGAATAAGCTGCTGTAGTTTCAAACTGATGGAGATTGCCACTATCAATTAATAAACCAAGTGCACAATTACTTAAATCCATAGAGATGCCAATGAAGCAGCAAAATCTCCAAACATGATTCTGCAAGCTTCAATTACCTGCTTAGGTTGACCATTTTTACCACCAATAGTTGTAACAATAATGTGCCCTGTTTCAGTTCCATTTCCATCGACCATGGCTGGTTCCATTTCCTTCCACAGCACCAATCAAGAATAAATACTCCATCAAAATGCAAATACGCCAAATATCACTTTGCAGATGAATTCTTGAAGTTACCTTTTCCACCTTTTCATCTTTGATTTTCATTTCATTGATTTCTTCTGGAAGTTTGTCAACAAGCATTGCATCAGCTCTTGGCTTCCCAACCGATGAAGGCACCGTGCCACCCGAGGCCATAACAACAGTTAATAAGAATAGACCAGATACAACTGAAAAAATTGGATAACAGATATGATCAGGATAATACATTGGTGGCTTTAAAGATTTGATCAAAAGTAAGCCACAAATAAGTCAATCAGATCATCACATTATCAAAAAGTTTCTTTTGCCTGGTATAAAATGAAAAATTAGAACTTTGATTATAAATCAGCATTCTGCTAGCAATATTCCACCAACATTTGCATGACCTTCATAATAAGGTCAAATCCCGTCTATCTATTATTTGACATGGTCTCTGCCAGATGCAACTTAAAGTGGAAGAAATTTCCAAAGGCATAACAGCATAAAACTACTCATTACACATTGAGGAATGTCAACAAAAGTAAGGTCTTTAGCAAGCAACGTCCACTTTTGAGAGGAGATGACCAACAGTTTTGCACAACTATCTTGCAGTTATTTTCTTAGTGATAGAATTAATTGAAACTGACAACTCTCCGAGCTGAAACCATAATAATTATGTACAAAAGCTTCTAGGTAAATTAAACAGCCACATTAGCCCAATCTCTTGAAAACATCCCCCAAAATCTTAATCTTGAATTCTAATAAGGAATGCAGAAGCCACTTGAGAATACTACTGGCAAACATTTCAACTGTACATGATTAGTTGCCAACCTCAGTGGACGTAACCTTCATCCTTGTGCTTGACATCTACCACATCAATGCATCACAAGGCACAAGCATCAAAGGAAAGGTGCTCTGATCAAGCGAAAGCATAGTTGCTGATGGCATCTGGTAAAAATAAGTCATTGCTCGTGGCCCATGTGGTGTGCAGCCCATAAAGACTTAAACTCTAACCTTAATAATCATCCAAAGTACTTAGCTTTCAGAGAATTTTACTAAGAGAACATCACTCGTAGTCCAATCTCCGTGGTCTACCGCAGACTAAAAAGAAATTCACCACTGAGTTATCCATAAACCAAATTTTCTATTTTTCTGCCAGGAGATTATTTGATATACCCAGCTAAACAGAGCCCTAGGTTGGCTTAAGCAACGCACTGCTGCATTCAGAAATTTTAATTTTAACAGATCCCTCGCACACGAAAAAGAAAAAAAAAGGAAAGAATTGTAAACATAAGAGCAGTATATCTTTGTTTATAGGTCTCCAGAAAGCAACGAAAAACTCAGTAATGCATCGTGAGAAAATGAGCTTAGTTTAGCAGCAATAAATCTGCTAAAGAAGCTTAGATTAGCAGCAAACACAGCAAAATGAGAACTTCAATATCAACAAAAAGGCCTCTTCCTACTCTTCGCTGAATAAATATGCTAGAAAAAAACCTTGATAATAGCTAAATAGATGATTTAACGAAAAACATACCTACAGCTGTGGATCACTCACATTATGCAAATGAAGGGAGCTTCAGATAAAGAGCTTTGAGAACACTGATCACAATAAAATCAAACCCCAGAACAGATTTTCCACAGAGCAGCGGAGAAAGAGAGTTTGTGGGAGCAAAGGTAAAGTGAAATTTGTTGAGTGACCGAGTCTTGCAAGTTTTTCAAGGAGCTTTCCAACAAAGTTTTGACTATTCTCGGCACACTCTCTCCGTCTCTCCCCTTGGATGCTCTGAGATTCTGATTTGGCAGAGCGGACCCAATCGATTTTATCAATTTCGGTTAGGGGGAGTTTCTGAGTTCGGTCTTCGGAGTTTGATCGCTCGACGTGAAACGTGGCAACTACTGGTTGGACTTTTGCATCGCCAAACGTTGGATCCTTTACATAAGACATCCCTAATATTTTCTAGATATTTCGATTTAGTCCACAAATTTTCCTTTTTTGTTCCTTGCGTTTCCAACATTTGAAACTTCACATAATCTCTGTCTCCAGTGATAAATCATCGAAATCTAAAACTATCTTATTACTCAGTTGTTTTAATATTTTTTAAATTTTTTTCAAAGTGAGAACCTAAACAGCAAACTATATATTATTATATGAGTGGATGAGATATAAATTAAATCAAAATTTTTTGTTTATTTATAAACATGCATTTGGATTATGTTGTAATTCAAATTTTTCATTTTAAATCCAAATTATATTTGATTTCAAATATTTTTACTAACTAAAAGTTATTGTCCTATTACAATTCAAGTTAATATTGAATTTTGCAAACATTGCGCCTAAAGTCCCCTTTGATTATCATTTTTCAAACAATGAAATTTGACCATCCTCTAACCATAGAAATCTAATAGTTAGAGTTCTTGTTGACTACTTGCATGGATGTAACTACAAAAAGATTAAATAAACGATGCGCATTTTATTTTCTCACTTTTTAATTTAAAGCTCATTTAAGTGTATTTTTCAAGAAAAGTTATCTCTTTTATTGTTATACTCTGCAGTTCATGCTTATGTCATTGGTAAAATAATCTTTTTTTTTTCAAGGAAACCCTTTTGATTGGTTATAGACTTTTAACATTTGAAAAGTGCTTTAAAAAATTATTTTTGGTAATGAAGGTTAGATCTATAAAAGAATACATTATTTTCATATTTTTTAGTTTTTTTATAGTTGTAATATATATATTTGAGTTGTATATCAAAAAACTCGTTAACCAATAGTATGATAGTATTTATCATAAACTCATTTTAGTTACATTATCTATTCTCTATACCAAAAAAGAAACATTTAAAAGTAAAAAATTGACTTGCAATTATTAAAAATTGTATAATATTTCTTTGGTATTTTTTTTGCTAAGTAAAATAATATTGCTTTGGTAAATGTATTGTTCTTGAATTATATAGAATAGTAAGAGACATTTATTTTAAAATATATCTAATTTCCAACTAGAAATTTTGTAGTGAAATTTATGGTGAAAAATGTATAGGTTTTCATAATTAAGGGAGTTTATTATTTGGTGCAATCTGAAAAACTAAACCGAATCAGACAAAATATATATTTTAGTTCGATTTTTTGAGTTAGAATTAAATTCAGTTCGATTTTTAATTTTTAATATCAAATTGAAAAATAAATTTTTTTTAGAAATTATATATAAACATATTTTTGGTAATGCATTCTTTAATAAAAATTAAAAATTTTAAATAAAATTACCTTAAAAAAGTATTATTGAAATATATTTTTCTTTTTTTTTTCAATTTTAATTTTATTTAAAGAACCGAATTATTTCGGTTTAGTTTAATTTTTTTAAAAATTTAATTTAACTTGATTTTATAAATTTTTTAAAAAATTAAATTAAAATTTAAAATATTCTATGGAATAATCGAATGGACACGCCATTCGTAATGCAACCAACCCCTATTCGTAATGCAGCCAATCGTAATGCAGCCAATCATAATGCAGCTTTGCTGCCACAAGAATTTACCTCACCTAATATTAGTACTTAAATATTAGTTCTGACATTAACAAACAGAGTCAAAGAGAGCCAGAATTGCCATCTTTTAACGTGCCTTTAAATACCAACAGGAGTGAGAGATACCGTCCCCTCGAAAGACGCAGTCCTCCTCTCTGTGCCAGGAATCTCTCCCCACTCGATTCTCCCGCATAAGCTTATCGAGGTAATTCCTCCATCTGCCTGTGTCATTTTGATTTGTAACTTCCGCAATTCGTTTTCCTTTTCCAATTTTACGCAATCAATAGTATATCTTCTCATCCTAGATCTCTGTTTGATCTCTCTCAGACTGGTAGGATCTACCGAAAATTGGTTTACAATTCTCCATCCATCGCATTGTATAAACTCGCATATCGATGGCTGCTTCTCTAATAGCCACACCGTAATTCTTTTTATGCTAAGAGATTCATATTCCCGAACATTTCACTCGATCGATATTGCATTGTTTAGTGCAATCGATGTTTTTCGTCAATAGAATTTGATGCAGTTGATGATTCTGCTTGATCACACATAGATCTGTTAATTTTTTTTGCATACATTTGAATCACGGTTTGCTTTGATTGGCCTTGGAGGGCATTTTCTATCACTGAGTGGATCATTTATCTATCTAGGATCTGATTCTTATATGCCTATTCAAGGTTTTCATCTTACATTGGACGCTTTGTACCTGGATTTTTTTTACCCCAGATACATACGCCAAGATATCTCGACCTCATCTGTCACCAAGGATATTTAGTTTGAACAGGCTATAGTTTTCATCCTTATTTGCATATGCTTCTACTTGCATTTATATTTCGTTGCAGTTTCAGTTTCAGTTTCTTGATTTTGTACGTACTTTTGCAGTGTTGAGCAGTGCATAGCAGAGGCAAAGCAGAGATGGGGCTGACATTCACCAAGCTGTTCAGCAGACTATTCGCCAAGAAAGAGATGAGGATTCTGATGGTAGGTCTCGATGCTGCTGGTAAGACTACCATCCTGTACAAGCTGAAGCTTGGAGAAATTGTTACCACTATTCCCACTATAGGTGAGTCCTTCTATCAAATTTGGGGTTTTCATTCTTGTGCAGTTGAATTTTTACTTGCTCTTGCTCAATCAAACTCTTATCTCTGACTGGTTAGTCAATCATACCATTTTCTCTCTGCACACAACGAGTGTTGGCATGGTCGTAAAGTACTTGAATTTATCCCGAACAAAAATTCTTGCTTATATCTTTCATTCTGCAGTTGAACATTATTTAGCCTTAGCAATTAGAAATCAAGACAAGCCTTGCAAAAGAAGTTTGGCGAGGGGTTGGGAACAAATTGCCTGGTTATGACCATTGGGGTTGCACTATAAATATTACCACGTATACCCGCTCAACACCATAGAATCACTCTTTGCTGTGGTTGCTGGTATTTATGTGTTAAGGCTCATAAAAATTAGGGGGCAGCATGCACTTTTACCTATTTTAGTGAATTATCTATTCCTTTCGTCATGATTGTAATTCCTTTAGTCTATTGACATTTTTGCAGGTTTCAATGTTGAGACCGTAGAATATAAGAATATTAGCTTCACTGTCTGGGATGTTGGTGGCCAGGACAAGGTATGGCTGGCCTATCTATTATTGTTTCGTATGTAACTCAAGTAATAAGCTTTTTCTGATGACTGTATCTTCTTCTAGATTTTTGTAGGACTTTCTTTTGGGTTTAGGTATTTGAATCATGACTTGGTGTTACCTTACAGAATAAACTTTAACATGGAAATTCAAATGGAATTTGTCACATTTGTTCCGTCTTCTGTTCTGATTTCCCTAAACACTCTATGTTTAATGAATATTAGTTTCTGGCTGCACCTTTGGCTCCTTTCTTCAATTCCTCTTACTCTCCTCATCAGTTGATCTTTTCTTCCTTGTGCTTGCTCTTGCTGTCTTTCTCTATGTTGTGGTAAAGATGGAAAGATTAGTAAATTTTTAATTAGAAGTGTATTCCAGGGTTTGGAGGCTTTTTAGGGTGAGCACTTTTGGAAATGGTTTCTACCTTCTTTGGATTGCATGGAATTGAAATAGACCATGAGTGGATTTTTACTTGATTTTTGCTGATTTTTCTGTGGATTGCATTTTCTTACCACAGTATATCTGATTAACCTTTGCACAGGTAACTAGTGCACAGATATTTATGTGTTCTTGATCTATGACGAGCAAAGCTGGGACTTGGGTTGATCACTGATTAGATTGCTGCTTTCATTAGTTAAGATACATGAGCGGGTTTAACTAACCTATTGATTCCTATTTGCCAACTTGTTGAGTTCAAAGTGAATTCATGATGGAAGGCTTGTCTGTACAGACACCTTTTTACTCGGAACACTAGCTGTTAAACTTCATAAAATACATTTGCTTGAATTTGTTCAAGCTGCATGCATCATATATTGACATGTGCATTGACCCATAACAAGCAGTAGCTTGAATGACTTTTAGAGGCTACTTAATGGTAGATGGATATACGTCTTAGAGGATCCTTTCAATCCATACATTACCAGTGACATGCAAATGTACACACAGTTTGTATGCGTGAATTTTTGTGCTTTCTTGTGGATCAATTTACTGTCTTCTTGATACAGATTCGTCCTTTATGGAGGCACTACTTCCAAAACACTCAGGGCCTTATTTTTGTGGTCGATAGCAATGACAGGGATCGCGTTGTTGAAGCAAAGGATGAGCTCCATAGGATGTTGAATGAGGTCTGTCACCTCTTTGTTTGTTTGTGTATGATTGTCAGGTTTGATCTTGGATTTTAAATATTTTGCTCCTTTTCATGTTAGTGAACTCATCTTAGGGAAAATATATTGGGAAGAGAAAAGTAGCTGCAGATTTTGCATATCATCTCTAGAGTTTGGTGGTAATGGTTGTTGCTTGGATAAGAAGATACGTGATTTGATAGCCATGTGCAGTGACTTATGAGTCCAATTTATCCCTTTATTATGCAACTCTTTTCAGCTGACCTACTGAACTTGTTACTTTAATATCTTTACTTTTAGTGGTGTTTTGGAGCAAGGGATACCAGCCTTCTCTTCCTCCTTCCTTAATCAGTAATTCAGGTTTATTGTTTATGAGTTGTCACTGTAAGCAGAATCAGTGTGTTGAAGCGGGGAGGATTATAAATAGATAATTCTTTTAATCTCTAGGGGCAATGCTGGAATTAGGATTAGAGAAACTTTCTGCTGCATTCGTTTACCTAGGAGATTACTCAATATTTGTCTATGAATATTTTATTGGCTTAGCTACTTGCTGAGTATTTCATGTTTTCACTGTAGCACATACATTGCTACATAGGATTATTTTTTTCCATTGTGTGATAATCATTCTTTGTTACTTATACACATGCTATGTTGAACAAAAAGGCTACACTGGGCATGGACAAACTTCTAACTCTTGAGAACTCGGCTTTTCTCAGAAGAGGGTTTTGACATCCTTTTCTCTTTCTCCAAGAAATATCTTTAGTTAAGATTTTATTTACTCTATTCACAGGGCGCATAAACGGTGTTTTCAACTTGGACAAAATAGATCTATATGCTTTGGCTTATTTTATTTACTTGGTTTCAGGACGAATTGCGTGATGCTGTCTTGCTTGTATTTGCTAACAAGCAGGATCTGCCGAATGCAATGAATGCTGCAGAAATTACTGACAAACTTGGTCTCCATTCTCTCCGTCTGCGCCATTGGTAAGCTTCAAGGGATTGTTCATAACATTTTGCATGTTTGCAACTAAAGTTCCTTCTATGATGAGGGCTTTCAGTTGGTGAGATGCTAACTTGTATCAGTACTGAAATTAAACTCTCCATATGCTTTTATGATGTGGAGAGATTGTGTAATGAGAAATCATTGATTTAACTGGATTTGGCGGTTGGCACTTGACATTATTATGAAGCAACGGAAATGCCTGGACCCATCTATTTTTTTGCTCTTTGTTGAGGCTATGTTTGGAGAAAAATGCAGAATGCCTTGCAACTAAGTCCAAGATGCAGGGAGTGGGTACTATAGTTGGCCTCTGTCTGGACCATTTCAATGTTAATAAATTCAGAACATGACTTTTCAAGCTTGCTCTTTCAATTATGAAGATCAACTATGGATGGAAATAAATTGTAGGATGTGTAAGACTTTGATAAATTCTTCAGAACTTGGATGCTTGTTCCTTGTGTAGTCTTACCTGGAGGAAAAATTTCAAGTACTTTCTGGGAATCGTCAATTATATACTACAAGTGTGAGGGCTGATCAAAAGTTTGTCTAGCTTATTATTACTTTTCATTGTATGTTGCTAATGTAATATGTGGATGCTCTGTCATAGGTATATTCAGAGCACCTGTGCGACCTCCGGGGAGGGCCTGTATGAAGGGCTGGATTGGCTTTCTAGCAATATTGCTAACAAGGCAAGTATTTGCTGATCTGATTGACTATGCCAATAGCTTTCATAAGTTGGTATTTTATGTCGCAGCATCTGCTATGGCTGACTTTATTTTGGGTGTTTAGACCCATTGTTTTACATTATTCCTTGTTTTCCCTGTTATTTATAATATTTGTTTATCATATGCAGGCATGAAGCAGGAAAGGAATTTCGTTGCTGTTGGGAATTTTGTGGGGTTTATATGGATACTATTTTGTTCTTTTATGTGATTGGCTAGATGTGATAGCTTATTAATTTTCTTTCCAATGTGGAAGCGTGACATAGCAGAAGTTGCTTTTGAAGCTCTATGTCGGCTTGATGTTTTTATTGTTTAGTTAATCTTTTCAACCATAAGGCTTAGATGCTCTTGATGGAATGGAATTGGACGCTATCGGCTTTAACTGATGGACCTGTTCTCCCTTACTCATATTGCACGGTGCTTTCCACCGTGAACGGCAAAAATTAGTAGGGAACAATTGTATCTCCTTTCTTCGGGTGTCTTTGTTCAAAAGAAAAAACAAAAAGATCAAAAAGCGTCAATATTATCGGTAACCCAGTTGGAGGAGATGATCAACAATTAAGTCCTCTGCCCTATTGAAGAACTTTTACACCATTTTTTAAATGTCCACATCATTATGTTCTGCTGCTGGTCCTGTGCTTTCTCACTGTCTTTTTAATGTCCCCATTATTATGTTTCATGGTGGATGATTAACGGGAACGGAGTTTACAATAGCTGCTTTTCTTGTCTTTTTTGGGAAAATTGCGCTTATTTCTCAAGTTAAGATATAATCTACGTGTTTCGTGTAAGTAACAAGAGTTGATGTTTTGTTTTATAATTAATATGTTATTTTTTAGTGAGAAATTAATTGTAGGCTATTAAAATTTTTTGCATCTCATCCAAGAATGATCTGATCAAGCCAAGCGCATGCATGAGTATCACGGCTGCTAAGTTATTCAAGCTTGTACTTTTGAAAAATGAAAAATACAAAAATAAATTATTTATAAAAAAATGTGAAATTTAAATTAAATTTTTTTTAAGAAGAGGAGTCTAAATACACCCATCTTCGAGAATTAGGTTGTCAATTAGTGGCTATTATGTCACTTGATTGAGGTACCAATCACACTAATCAAATTTCTGGCCACGAAGTGAACATGCGGTCAGGGTCAAACTTTCTCCGGAGAAGTTTTGTTAACCTTACCAAGTAATGCTTTCCAGTTGCCGGCCTTTAACAACAGATTATCATCACTTTAAGCAAGAGACCATTTCCAAGTCTTTGCCCTTTGTGCTTAAAAAATAAATATTTATCCATTTTTAGAAAAGAGAAAAAGGGGAGGCCTTCAAGATAACTGGCGTTTCTATTTTGGAAGCCAGTGACTACTGCTCATTAAGTAGGAGTCTAATTATTCCGATTGCATCGTTGACAGTCGGAGTGGGAAACATTACATGTGGCAAACGCTTGGTTCATATTATACGATATCTGGTTAGTCATCTCCCAATAATATTTTTCTATTTCAACATCATTCAATTACTAATCTTACTTGTCCTTCGCGGATTGGAAGGTTTTAAATAAATTCTCTCTCTTTTTGTTGCCTTCCCGAATTTAGTACCTCTTATTATTTCCAAATCAATGATTTTTCGGCAAACTTTCAATTCTCCCGTTTGAGATGTTAATGCCTGAATTTTCTAAAAAAATGATCAAAATATGGAATTTCACACATTTCTTTCTTTGCGTATTCTTCAATACACACATTGCTCATGCCTTTTTTCCCCTTAAACGGTCTAACCATTTAATAAGGTTATTGAACTAAAAAGCCAAAATAATATTACTCCGCTCGTTTAT
Organism: Rauvolfia tetraphylla; assembly: GCA_030512225.1. Lineage (NCBI taxonomy): Eukaryota > Viridiplantae > Streptophyta > Magnoliopsida > Gentianales > Apocynaceae > Rauvolfia > Rauvolfia tetraphylla. Next base: position 1,684,548 of record JAJQKT010000005.1, read on the forward strand.
AATTAAATGTCATATTTTGACTTGATATAAAATTTCAAGAGAATCTTTAACTTACTTAATTTGCTAACTTTGTCTTCATTAATCTCATAATATCTTTATTAATTAAAAATTTTATGGTAAGATTTATATATTAATGGAATTTAAATCTTTTAAATTAAAAAAAAGTTAAAGAAGTTAATGGTGGATCTATGTATTGGTGATATATATATATATATATATATATATATATATATATATATATTTAAATTAAACAGATTAATAGTAAAAGTTAGATGAAATATATAACTATTTTTAAAAAGTGAACATTTAATTGTAGTCATCATAAGAAAGAAATGTGGACATATGAAGTATTTCTTAAATCTTAATTCATTTAATTTAAATTACTATAAAGAAAAATGATATTATAATTCTTTTACTTAACTTCTTTCACTCTCTTTTTATTTTTATAATAAAAAGACTTTAACATATAAAAAAAAGTTTTAAAATTTTAAATCAAGCTTTATTTAAAAGAACTAGTAAGGAACATTAAAGTTTTTTCATTTTGGTCCATAGGCAACCGCGACGCAGCAACCTTAATTAATTAAGGAATGGGGGACACGTGGAAGCAAAGTGCGCCGAGTAAAAAAGTGTTGAATTAAGATATTTACCCATAAAAAAAAGAATTAAGATAACAGTTTCAATGAATTAATCAAGGGACTGTAGGCTAAGCATTGCTAATTAAGAGGATTAATCCAATATTAATGAGGCACAAAATTACTATCGAACTACCAAGTATTTATGACCACAAGTTCAGGGACACTGAGGTGTCATTCTCGGAACAGTTGTTTAGTGAGGCTATTAAGGAGACAACTTCACGATCTTAACAAAATACGAGAGGTTGATAAATAATCTTAAAGGGCACTGTTAGGAATTGGTCTCTAGAAGATCGAGGGTGCGTGTATGTATATATATTATCATTGATTTTTTTTTAAAAAATAATTTAGTTGGAAAAACACAGCTAGTAGTGCAAGAAGAGGTGGATTTTTGTCCTTTCCTGTCTTTCTTTCTACTTGAGCTTTTGTGTGGATAAGAAATGAAGTCTTCACCCAACCCCATTCTAGCCACTAGCCACTAGCCAATCCCTAATCAGGAGATCTTAGAAAATGACCAACTGATATCCTCCGTTTACCACTACAAACATATGTGGCTTTTTCTTTTGCCTAACCCTAATTATATATCAACACAAGAAGACACAGCTACTTAATTAAGATTAATGGATAATTAATTGCATGTGTATATGATGGAGCTGATCATCATCATCATCGTTATTATCATCATGTCATAGCGTACATTATGCATCTGTACTTTATCCTCAAAGTCCTTTGATAATTGTACTTGGGCCAAAAAAGTCCATCAAGTACAAAAAACTGCGCTTGAGGAACCCTAATCGCCGCCGGCGGTATGTAGAGGTCAGATTTGTTGCCCAGAGAAGACGGGTCAAGTCTTTTATTTTTGTTTTTCTTTAGTATCGTGGTCAAATTAATTAAGAGTCTGAATATGAACTCTTTGAAAAAAAAAAAGAATCTAACAAGCATGAAACTTGCAATTAATGTAGAATGTGATTAGTTAGATGGCCTGCAAATTGTAGGAAAGAGAGATTGGTTTTAATATATAATTCAAAATTTGTATTATACTTTTGAGGAGTAATGCGTCATATCCTTACTTCAAAAATAAGGCGAATTCATAAAATGCATGTTGTTACTGTACACTTCGCCATAAATTTAAAATTAATTTAAAGAATAATATTAGATAATATTTTAATTTATATTTTTCATTTTAAATTTTATAAAAAATAAAAATTTTATATTAAATTTGGTTATAGGATGAAGTTGTCGAAATGAAAGCCTTAGGTTGGAAGGCGCATTCGTATTCTGACAAAGATTTTCGGCATCCGAAAGAAATTTCCTTGATTAGTAGTACTGCGCTTCTTTAGACGTGTAGTGATCCCAAGAAATCGGGGAAGAACCGCGTATTGTGACTTTTGGAATCGTCAATTTTGTATGATTGAACTTGTTATCATTCTAATAGTACTGTTTTTGACTTTCGGCGAGTCTGTCTTACTCTCAGTATAATCTTCTTGAATAGCGAGGAAAGGCGGCAACGGCCCTCTTTTCTTAAAATGGAGCTTTTGGGGGATGCATCTCTCCATATTACTTCACAATCAAACAGAGCCAAACGATGGAGATCTACCTTGAAGCGCTTCCACGTTAGTCTGCACTGCATTTCTTCCTGTTCGGTTCAAATGCATGCACGGCCATCTACGTACACTGTTAAGACTGCTGAAAATCAGCAATCATGCGGCCCGGAAGAGAGGCAGCAAACATACAAATTCTAATCGTGCAGAAGAACCCTTATCATGCTTTGGATAATTGGATCAAGCTGCCGTTTGTATTTCGTAATCGCTGTAATCTTGTAGCTTTTATTTGTTATTGCAACGATTGTATCATTTGATCTTCAGTTACATTCGTATGCATGTGCGGTAGTTTAATGCTGAATTGCAAGGAATAGGAAATTATCCTATTTTTTCTCAATCTTTCCTATTCGTATGACGGGTTCCCGATTTTAACAATGTCCTCGGGGGTTCCTTTAGGGGTTCATTGCACCAATCAACCCCTAAAGGAAAAAGGAAAAGCATCATCAGAAAAGAGAAGACGCATCTGTTACTGTTATTTGACCATCAGGAGTTAAGCTTGTAAATCCAAATTTCTTGAAGACAATGAACTTGAACACATACTTTAACTCGTTTTTTTTTTTTTCAAACAGGAAAAAATCGGTGCCTATGACTTGTAACCATCGCCCTTCAACTTTTTGTTGACGAAGATTTAATCAAATTCAGGCAAAATTAATCTGCTGGCTGCACAATCGAATCATCGTAAAACTGTTAGCATCAAGAGCAATTACTTTTTTTTTTCTTCTTTTAATGCAATTTCAGTTTCTTTATTTGCCAAACTCCTCGAATATAGCTTTAGAATGATGGTTGATATAGGAAAACACTTAAGACAGATTGTACTTCCAGTAATTCTGATGGTACACGTATTTTGTTTTTAATTCTCAGACGAGTGTGGACTACCAATACCATTCATATTACATCTTCTAGCAATGGAGAAATTGGAAATACTTAAAGGGTTTAAACCTATATAGGTAGCTATTAAAAGGAGTTAGAATCGAAAACATATTCTACAATACTAATATATCTTTTGCTTCGTCAATGGCAATCTATATCTCTACTAAACGCTTCCAATTTCTCATATTTCTCCATGTAAAATTCTAGAATTATCACCCGTAAATTTATAAATTTTATTTCAAGACTCCTTTATTAAAAGGGAGAGTTCGAAGAATTTGGGTGGACTTTAACATGATGAAACTTCTTCTTTCTTTCTTTTTCTATTGAAGGGAATATATGAAACTAATTAAAAGTATTTGAAATATTCTTTGTCAAGAGGTTGTGAAGTTTCTTTTCCACATTTTCTTATTTGGGGTGTATTTGGATTGTGGAACTTAATACAAATATTTCACTATGGGTTTTACTTTTTCTTTCAAAAAATTTTTTTTTACTAAACCAAAAACGAAAAATCTCAAACCAAAACACTATCCAATTCCACGCCCCAGATATTGATATCCACAATCAAATCACTTCATTCTCTATCCAAAATACTTTTCTTTGTCCCAAATTAAAAATGATAATTTTAGTTGATTTTATTGACTTCAAGGCTTAAGTAGTTTCTATGAGGCGCTAGCTAAAGATAATTTTTTTACGGTCAAAATTATCCAAATCATCAATTTACTTCAGGTAGCTATTATCCTTTTTATAACGACGATAGAGAATTGTTGGTTGTTAGACCCACGAAATAATTTATGAACTTAGCCATGATATCAGCTACGGCGCAAGTATTCCCCAACCTTGACGTCTATCACCGTCACACGGTCTAGCCTCGGGACATGCATTTATTTTGCTCGTTCCTTATTGATTATTTTTTCTGCTAAGAAAAACGATGCATGGACTCCACACCTCAACCATCTCAGCGGAAGTATAAAGGTGAGCGTGTTAGTGCAAAAATTATTCTTTTATGTGCACTTAATTTTAAGGACATCATTTTGTTATTACGTGTACATACCATTGTATTCCTTTTATTTCTTCTCCCCCCAAAAAAAAAAGTAATAATAATATTAAGGGAAAACCATGCATGCTCAACATGCCACTGAGCATACATATGTATGCACATCTTGTCATTTGCATAATTAATATTTTCAATTGTAATTACGTTTATCTCAAAGGGAAGTTAGGTTAAAAGATCCTCCTGGGTGAGGAAGATTAGAAAGCTTAATTACAGGAGAAACTTATCTTAGGATTGCTCTATATATTGTGGATGGCCTCCATTATTTTCCTCAAAACCATATCTACAATCAAACTCGGCTTCAAAAATATCCTACCCCCCACCACCCACTGGCCCCTCCATCTCTCTTATCTCTTTCTTCTTCCACTCTCTCAAGATGGATAAGAAACCATGCAACTCTCAAGATGTTGAAGTAAGGAAAGGGCCATGGACAATGGAAGAGGATTTGATTCTCATCAACTACATTGCAAACCATGGCGAAGGTGTATGGAACTCTCTAGCACGATCTGCCGGTATTACCTACCCTTCTTTCTTTCTCTTTCCATATTTATTTAAATAACCATGTCAAGAGTTTGGAATGAGAAAAAACCCTAGTAAAGAGAATTCTTCTTCTTCATTTCTTCTTTTCTAGGTCTCAAGCGTACGGGGAAAAGCTGCCGGCTCCGGTGGCTGAACTACCTTCGACCGGACGTCCGGAGGGGAAATATTACACCAGAGGAGCAGCTCGTCATCATGGAGCTGCATGCCAAATGGGGAAACAGGTGAGTTCTGCTAGGGTTTCATGAAAAGAGGACCCAAAAGAAAACTTAATTGAAACTGGCTTGTGATGCTTGCTTCTCCTTCAAGTTTTTTATTCACCGCATCTTTGTTGATGTTGTGCCGACGAATAGGAGCCACAAATTTCATTTGCCATATAGGATTTGGGCTCCAGAGGTCACCGATTGTAGTTTCATGCCCAAAAACGGCACAAGAGTCAGATTTGGAGAGAGAAGAAAATGTTTTTCTTTGCATTTTTTCTCCTTTTCGTACAAAGCGTGGGTAGTAAATCCGTAAGGATGCTGATGGCTTGTTCCATGCTTCAATTCCAACGTGGGAATACAACTTTGTGGCTACCAAAATTTGGATTTTCAAGATGCAATTTTAATTCTCTGAGAACTACTTCTTCGGTTTTTTCTTGATTTCACAAATATTTTAGTAGTATGAACAAACCATATATACCAAAATTTTAGAGCTTTCTATATATGCTCTTCTTCTTGCGGACCTCTTTTGAGTTTTGATCATGATATAATCTGGAAGAATATATCCCTAAAGAGCAACTTTAGAAACTTCATCAAAAATCACTGTCTGTTTGTTAAAATTGTTTTCCTACAATAACCATCTTTAGGACTTGATTGGGGAACTTCATTCCTATAGGAAATAAAAAGTTCAAAAAACTAAAATAAATTACCTTATTTTTATCTAAGATTAGATCACGATATAATTGAGTGATCTCAATTAATCGCATAAGTTGCTTCGGAAGAAAAAAAAGAAAGAAAAGGCATGTCAATATATTCTATGTTATGAAACCGGAATGACTTACATGTCTTTTGTACTTTTCGTAAATACATAGTTATGAAAAATATTAATAATATCACCTTACATTTTTACCAGAACTAGTAAGAAAGTGCATTGAAAGAAATTCTACCTCACATTATAGAGAGCTGTCAACATAGAGCACGTTGTGAACGTGAGGCATAAGCATGGAAGTGGGACAGTAATAATATTTCCATTTTAAGGTGAACCCACTTCAGTTGCTCACATGTTGGCACTTGCTGTCAACCTTAAAAAGCAGCTATCGCCTCCTACTTGCATGGGCTGAAGAGGACAGCTACCATACTGCTCTCTACCCCATATTTCATTTCATCCTCTCCACATAGCCCTCGGAGCAACCGTAGTTTAACTCCTGGTTTCTGCATATTTCTTGTTCCGGAGTCTTACCTAGTAAATTTGATCACACAAAGTGGTGAATTAGCATGGGACTTCAAAAAATAACATTGTTGAATTCTTGTGCTTTTGAAAACTGGTTTTTCTGAGGAAACTCTGGATGAAGCGGGGGGGGATATTGTGCCAGTTGGCAAACCATGGGTGCTATTTATATTGGTTCCAATCATGTGGAAGGGAAGATCGGGAAGAGAAACGTATTTGTTTCGGGCTGGAACTGTTGTGTCTTGATTTCCCTGCAAAAGTTGAGTAGGTTTTGGTTTTCTGATAGAAAAGTTTGTGGCTGGGTGGATAAAATGAATCATTCATGTATTGGAAAAAGACCTTAGAGGCTGGGATTCGAGTTTCGAAACCGTTCAACGTTTTTATAAGCTGAGTTTCCTTTAAATAAAACACGGACTTGGAATTTGAACCATAGAACATGGAGAACTTTAGTTCTGTGGTAATCTGGCCAGGATTCTGCGAACAATTTTGTGGGCCAGAAGGTTAGAGAAGACCTATATATATATATATATATGTATATATATACCCATAGGAGTATAGTGCTTGTTATAACCATGTGTGGGAAAACAATGGTGCAAAATTTTCTGTAATCCAGTTAACCTAATCACATGAGGAGTGTAAAGGGCAGGAAACTAACCTAAGTATCATGTTAATTTTGGTCATGCATGCAACAATGTCCAGCTTGATCTCGTTAACGATTCTCGATCGGCCATTACAGTAAATTTGGTCATTTTATGTATAGTTATCATATTTATTCTTTAATAAAGAACAAAAATTCAGGTGGTCAAAAATTGCGAAGCATCTGCCCGGAAGAACTGACAATGAGATAAAGAACTACTGGAGGACTAGAATTCAGAAGCACATCAAGCAAGCTGAGAATTTCACAGGACAAAGCTCTGAGCACATTGATCAAGCAAGCACGAGCCAGATGTCGTCATCCCACGCAGCAGATGCAGTGGAGACCTACTCTCCTCCTTCCTACACAGTCAACATGGAGACTTTCCAAAACCCTTTCCCCACTGAATCAACTGACAACATTTGGAGCATTGAGGATCTCTGGCCTATGCAATTGCTTAATGGCGACTGAAGTTATATCATTAAGCACTAATAAATTGCAGCCAAAACCGCTAGTAGTATGATTCAGTACGTATAGTAGTACTCTAGCATATATATAGCTGTTGATGCAGTGCCTTGAAGGTCAGTATATATATTCTATAAACTATCCCATGCCGGTTCCCTGTTATATTTCGAATGTAATATCTATCATCTCTGTCTATAAGAAAAAATGAGAGTAATATTTCTTGTTCTGCGTTTCGATATATATATATATATATATACACGTACGTATACATATATACATCAAATGAAACGATCACTTACAAGGCCAAGTTATTATATGTAAATATATAGTGATCGATCCCTATTTCCTGTTTTCAACTTGTTATCTTATGATTGCTTGCGGGGCAATCAACCGATAGCGCTTTCAGTCTCCCAGCAGTGCTACCGTCTTTCTGAAATCTTTTGGGTCGGAAAGTGAAAGAAATGAGTTTGTCGATCGTGATTGCTAGGCATGCATGATTGCTGAGGATGTCATGAACCATGCATGCACGCATCATGTAAGAAAATTAGATAACATTGAAGACATGGATCTCTATATAGTCATGATCAAATTAAACAAATACCGAACCGAATTCACAGAAAACTGACAAGTGTAAAGGCGGCGGAGCTGTTTTAGGCAAATTCAACCTTTACTTTCCATATTTATCTACATTTGGACATAGCCTCGCATCTTCCAAGATGGACGTAAACCAAACTCTTGGGTGTTCATAGGGAAATCTTCACATGCGCACTTTAATTAAATTAAATTGCATACCACTTTTTTCAACAAATCACTAAAAATATCTAATTTGCGTTTCCTGTTGCATAATGGTCGTCGCAGCAGTCCATCACAAGTCATAAATTGCTTGTTCCCTAAGCATCACATCCCAACAACTGCAGTTTAGTTGTTGGCGATTAAGGTTTGCTTTTGCTTAATTTTCATCCCCCGTGCGTGGGTGCACGTGTACGAATAATTAACCATTTAAATTACGGGTTCAAAAAGCTAGCAGTGAATGATGAGTTTGCAATTGTAGGAAGAGGCGACGAAAGAAAGAAGAAGAGACTGAAATAGGAGTATTTAAGAGGCAGACATGGAGTGGAGACGAATCCTGCAATTCTTGCACAGATAAGCGTAAAAAGAAGTTTTGCTGTGGTCTTTCGTTGTACAAAAGTCACACGAAAGAAACTTAGTCCATTTGGAGCCACTCATTTTATTTAGTCACGTTTTTTGAGTGCAAAAATCTCCACGTGAATGATAAATGAAAATCACATGGCAGGTCGGCAATGAGTTTCATATGGTAAAGATGAAAAAATGAGACGACTCGTGTCTCCTGGTAATTAGGACTAGCAATGGGCTCGCGCTGATCCGAATCCAATCCAACTAAATACGTACCTTTAAGTTTTAAAATTTGAATTATGTTCGGACTAAGCTCGAATTAAAGTAAGTTTAAATTATTTTCATTATGATTCTGTATAATTAATATATAGAATTAAACTCAATTTATTGATCATTAGATATAATTCAATTAAGATATTGTATGAAAGTATGATTTCTTCTATTCTCTTTTGAGAATTGGGGGATTTTTGATTGGGTGGGTTCAAAAGAAAAGAAGGATTTTTGTCTACCTTAATTTTTAATTTTTCCCTTTTTTCCTTATATCAATAACTCAATCAAAATGCAATTATCTCCAAGAACAAAATGTCTGTTATGCTTAATATCTTTAGTTTGATCTGTATCTGTCTTAATTCTGCCTTTTATTCAAGTAGTTTTTTCTTCGGAAAATTGCCCGAGGCCTATGCTTTTTTAAACCCAATTGTAGATGTTATGCCAGTCATACCTGTGTTCTTTTTTCTCTTAGCTTTTGGCAAGCTGCTGTAAGTTTTCGATGAGATCCTTAATTTAAATTATTTTAATTTAAGAATTTCCTAGAAAGTTCATGATTTTTTTCTAGAAAGAGACTCGGTTCTTGGTATCCAAACAAATAGGATGTGTGGTAGAAAAATAGAGGATCTATTCTTTTCTTTTTTTCCAAAAAAAAAATTATCTTGGAGATTGTGTAATGCTTACTCTCAAACTCTTCGTTTACACAGTAGTGATATTATATATATAGGCACACACACACATATATATATACTCTAAAACTTTTCGTTTACACAATAGTGATATTATATATAGACACACATACACGCGCGCGCAAACACACACATATATATATATATATATATATATTATACAATAATATTATTATTATATATCATTAAAAAATATTAATATTATTTTATATGTAATATTAATATAATTAATTAAATTTTTAATTAATAAATATATAAGATTTAAGTATAATTTAATTTTTTTAAAAAAATTTAGTATCAATTATCCTAACAAAACTAAACAAATTTTTGTATAGTGAAAACAAAAATATAAAATATATTCATGCAAAAAAAAAAATTGAGCTAAGGTCAGGAGCTCGGACTTGAAAGCCCGGTTCACTGAGCCCAGTTGACACTTCTACTTGTGATGAGTTTATAGCTGGAGAATCACTGAATCAGGTCCTTTTTAGTTGGCAGATTCGGGTAGAGATGTCACAAAGGCTAACATTTGATGTTGATTAACATTGTAATTGCAATTATTAGTGTATACTTGAGATTTTGATGCACGTGAAAAGGTACAAAGCAACGTACAATTTTAGAGTACTTTTATTTTGAATACTTAGTAATTTATATTTGTTCAACAAGTTACATATTTACTGTCTCAGGGACCGACCAAGGTTTTTTTCTTTTGATAGATAATTACACGGGGAAGGGAAGAGACAGACCACATTGGACTCAGAGTAGAATTGAGAAGCAATTCATAAGAGTCCACACCTCCCCTTCCAGTCAGCAATTGCTTGGATGGTGTGAGAGTGTGGGTCCCTCTATACGATATAGAGTAATAGCAAAAAAATTACGATATTAGATAGGTGTAAAAAAGGAAAGAGATCCCAAAAACATATAGTATTCTATTTCGCGGATCGGGAACAGTCGAATTGAGAAGCAATTCATAAGAGTCCACACCTCCCCTTCCAGTCAGCAATTGCCTGGATGGTGTGAGAGTGTGGGTCCCTCTTGGTCTTGCCTCTCTTTCTCCTCTGTGCTCCGGTGCGTCCGGCTGTCCATGTGGTTTGTCTCTTCCCTTCCCCGTGTAATTATCTATCAAAAAAAGTTACATATTTACTAATTATAATAAAACACGTGGAAGGAAAATGTCATTTTATTTTTTAGTGGATAGTTAACTTTTTGTATGAAATAAATTTTTTTACATATTTTGTTGTGATTAATAAATGTATAATTTATAAAATAAGTATAAATTACTAAGTGATAAGAATAAAGCTATTCACAATTTTATGATATATTTAAATATTATTCAAACTAATGAATTTTTAATTTTAAAATTTATTTTTTATTATATAAGTTACTTTTATAATTTTTAAGATATTAATTTAAAAATCAAAACTCAATATAAACCTGCCGTGAATGAAGTGCGACCGATGATGCGGTTGATCTGATCTTGCGAGGGAAATGTTGAGTATGAACGACCAGAGGTGTATGTCGGGGATTTCAACGGTGGGATTGAGGGCTCAATGTCCGCATCTATGGATAGTAAAGGCCTCCGGAGTGGGAAAAGTTTCGGATTCGGATTCAGATAGCAGAAGGGCATGATCGCGGAAAGCACTATAAATTGTTTGAAAATTTTTGATGAATCAAGCAGTTAGCCAGAGGCTAGTTGGTAATTTTGTGAGTAATTGTTATCTTTCAGACATGCATATGTTGAGTTTTTATCAACTGGTGAATACCATATTCACAAAATCTTCTCTAGCCAATTAGTTAAATGGGTATTTGAATATCATTTCATTTTAGAAATTATCATGTTTTCTTGGGTCCATTGTTTCATTTATCGTAAACTGTTACTTATTTTACTTTTTCTCTTGGGATTCTTTTTTTTATAGAAAAATGATCAGTTTAGTTCTGAAAATTAGATGTTTAACATATTATAATCCATAATATTTTTTCTGTCGTTTTAGTTCTAAAAGTTAGATGTCTAATATGGTCTTTAATATTTTTTTCTTCCGTTATAGTCTCAAAAGAATTTTTAAACTACCAACGAAGTCCTACTATAGTTATAATTATTGCTATTTTAGTCCCTAATGTCAGCTGGTGGTCGAAATTTGTTGACAACTTGAAAATTTTTTCAAAATTATAACGGTAGAAAAAAAGTTAAGGATCATAAGATATACCTAACTTTTAGAACTAAAAAGATAAAAAAAAATATTAAGAATTATAACATATTAGATACATAATTTTCAGGACTAAATTGATCAATTTTTTTTTATATAAGCTCCATATACTATTTTTTATAAAAAATTTACCGTGTAATTGATGTATAATAATGAGATAAAGAATGAGTAGAAAGTAGGGGCCACGTGTGTAATAAATAATTAAACAAAAAAAGAAAAAATGAAAAATAGAACGCCTGGGCTCATTTTATGGGCCCCTGGTACAGAGATGTTTTGGGTCATAAACGGGCTAAGTCACTTCTGGAATCGAGGATTTTTCTCTATTTACATTGGGGATTGGATTCGATTGATGCCGGCTATAGAAAAAGGGTGAGGCCGAACTCTGCACTGAAGACTTTGCATACCAATATCACTTTTTGCATTATTTCAGAAAGCAATGTGGATCGTATAAATAATGTCATAAAAGTATTGGACTGCATTTTTTTTTATAGATTTGTATTTTGCCAACAATTAATCTATATCTCATAAAAATAGAAAAAATTCCAAAACACCTTAAACTCCCAACTCCAGACCACCACATACCATAAGCGGATTAAGGCTTTAAATTTTTTGACAGCCGGTGACTATTTTAGGTGTTCACAAATAAATATATTTATAGTAACTTCTAAAATTGACTTTTTTAATCTAAAAATTCTTCCAATACACAATTATTTTTTGATCATTTCTAGCACATAATTGTATAATTAAAATTTTTCATAATAAAATAAAGCGTCAATTGAATTGTGATAAAACGAGGTGCTTCCGGGTCAAACGCATGCTAATCTTGCTAAAGGGCAACATAGCCAAACCCGGCTAGCCATCCCGGATTATCATCGTCATCCCACTTCCCAATACATTACTTGACATCGATTAGCACACGTGTTAAAAAATTACTGGTTAGTCTTCCTTCACGGTCCTGCCATGCCTCTCACCTCAAAGCGAAGCGACACCGGGAGTCAGCAAAGTATATTCCGATGACGCCGGGCCAAGCAATAATGGAACTCATTTTATCCGTGGGCCCAGAAGGTTTGCAACATCTTAAGGGAAATCATTAGCTAATAGTAGATGACTTGAAAGGCCCAGCCTCCACGTGCAAGCAAATAGATTAGTGATCATAATGATGTGTAATTTTTTCAATGCTCAATCCACGAACGCCGATATTTTCTTGTCTATTCCAGGCAGGTAGGATTCATCGAAAAATCGAAAAAAGAATAAAGGTAGCCATTCGCGGCCGCAGATTATTTTTATGGATAAGATGGTGCAGAAGGGTACACTGGTAAACCGCGTCAATGAGAACCAGCGATGCTAGTTATTTGAGGAGACACGGAGGTTGTGGTATACTCCAAATCCACGAGCGGGTACCAGTCGTCACCCGTTAGTATCCACTCTCAAGAAAGAGAAGAAAGTCTAGAGAGAGAAGGGGATTGCATTCGACTTTTAAAAGTTTAAGAGAGAGAGAGAAAGTGGTAGGAGAGAGCAAGTGCCTTATCTTTTTTCTTTTATCTTTTTCTTTCTTTTAAATAAAATTACATTCACAAACAAATGGGAAGGGCGTTCGTGTATGTGATATTGGGAGGGGGTGTGGCAGCTGGATACGCAGCTCATGAATTTGTCAAGAGGGGCGTTTCCCACGGTGAACTCTGTATAATCTCCGAAGAATCTGTAATTCTCTCTTATTCTGTTTCACAATTTCATACTGTTCCATTTTGGTTATTGAGATGAAGCTATTTCTCGTTTATATTCTGTGAAGCAAGGTTTCAGTATCTACCTATGTACTGCATTCCCTTGGCTTTGGCTAATCCTGGACCTAACTAGTAGTGTATTATCGTTTGGGCTTTAGTTGGTGACTGTATTGCTGTTTTGAATGTTTTAATTAAGTAGTATTGCCAGTTTCGTTCGCCGGAGAATTTTGATAGGTATTATGTTTTCTTTTGATTATGTTTTTCCGTATTTCCTCTGCGTTTTGGTGGTAGTATCTGCAATTATGTACACTGCTTAAGTTCTAGCAATTGCTGATTTAATGAATTGGGTTTCGGGCTAGTTTAGTCCTTTGATGTAATTAGTTTCTTTATAGACAATTGTATTTCTGACTCTGTGGCTTTTCGAACTATCGCTGCAATTGCCATCTTTGGCCGCACGGGATTGACGATAGCAAAAGTAATTTTTTCTTTTAATACATGGGGTAGCACAGGTAACTTTTGGCATAATATTTTTCCTAATAGGTTTTCCCCTTCTCAACATGTTAAAATTGAATTGCTAATTGTTTCATGGATTAATTTCCTGTGAGCTTCATTAAGTTTGAATATTTTTCAAACTCACTCATGTCTTCACCATGGGTGATGTCCAAGTAGGATAGTTCATTACGTCTTAAAGCATCGACGGAAGGTATAGTAATTGTACTATTCTAATAGACACTGTTTTCCTATTTAAATCACATTAATAAGGTTCAAACTTTCATGTCGCAAAGTGGGCAGCTATGTGGGAGTGTCAAGCTCAAGAATTGATTTTGGCTTTTAGTCATTTACTTGCATGCGCTGCTGTGTTGAAATTCTTAGAGATGGCACAAAGTACTAGGAGAAGAAAGGTGGTGTTTTTTGCTTTTGTTTTTGATTGGATGAAGGGTGCTGTTTAGTTTTAAGTTTCTTGAATTTGTTATGTGAACTGGAAAATTGAGGTTTATTAATATTGAGGAGAAAGAAAAGGAAAAGAGTTATGCCCGTGATTGATGAACTTTGATCACCATATCAAGCTAAGTAAGAAGTCTATCATCTTTAGAAAATTTAAAGCAAGAAAGAAGCAACATCAAGTGCCTGGAATAGAAAATAGTACATGCTTATGCTGACATTTGTATAAGAATAGCTTAATTATCTTCATAGATGTAAAATGTTAAAATTTTGCTCAAAACTTGCAGGTTGCACCTTATGAAAGGCCTGCATTAAGCAAAGGTTTCTTACTCCCTGAAGGTATCCTATTTCTTCTAATTCTCGTGTCAGCTACTGATTTAGTTTCTCTCAGCAACAGGTCCCTGATTGCAAATTTAGCTGAAAAAGTAAAGATAAACTTCACTTTTTAAGAAGATTTATGAATTGCTTTGATGTCTAGTTTGCCATGTATGACATAATGAGCTAGATTTTGTTTTTGTTTGCGGATTTGGAATGCTGACCCTTCTCTTGCTTTCTCTTCTGAGGGAGGGGATGACAGGGGTAAGGAGAAGGAATTCACAATTCAATTGTGATGATGGTGGTTCATTCCACCATACTCTATGTTAGGGAGACAAAACAGTGGAGATAATAGTAGTCTAATATTATAAAAGATGTTGTCATATGTGGCAAATTGTTTCTGTTATAGATAAAATGTGGATTTGTCTTCTATGGTTGATCTGATTTGTAATGTTTTTCCAAATGCAGCTCCTGCACGTCTACCTTCATTTCACTGTTGTGTAGGCGTCAACGAGGAAAGGTTGACACCAAAATGGTATAAGGAGCATGGTAATTAATTTATATTTTTCCATGTGTTTCGTTTTCATGCAACTTCTATTCTTAAATTTATATCCTGATTTTTACTCTCTGCGATTTACCATATGACATCCCTATATACTTCTAGTGCAACTAAGGCACACAAGGAAGTCAATCGATTTGCTCATCATATGCATACATTTTGCTGTACTGTTTTCCCTTTTCAATTGGTCACTTGTCTGAAGCCCACTTATTTTAGATGAAAGAGTCATCCAAAAGTATAAAATCTCCAATTGACTCTATAAAATGGCAGAATTGCTATTGTATACATGTACAAGTATGCTTGTGGCAAAACGATAGCTGTTTGACTATGGTTAATTATCCAATAACCTCCTTGGTGGGAGGTCAAGCCCTCAGTATTCATCTTTTACTCTGAATTGTGGATCCTTTATACTTCCTAAATTATGACCGGATTAAAATGGGTAAGCGAGAAATTAATAGGATCATATTTTGGTTACTTTTATTAGCTTAGAATGTTTTAAACACCCCTCTTGACGAGACCAATTAGAGATAAACAGTCAATTTATCCTGAATATGGACACTGATATCTTATATATCATCCTGTTTCTAGGTATTGAGTTGATTCTTGGAACTCGGGTGAAGTCTGCTGATGTGAGGAGGAAGACACTGTTAACTGCAACTGGAGAAACTATAAGTTATAGAATTCTTATTGTTGCTACAGGTGCTCGGGTATGAGCAAAACTTGAACTTTCCAATATCACTTTCCATTGAGAGGCACTCTGTTTTCTTTCTGATTTGTAATGTGTGCAGTACATAAATATTTTCTTTGGCAGCTTTACCATAAAAGATATTCCACTACAAAAATGTTATTTTGAATTTAAAGAACACAGAGCAGCAATACTTGACCATGCTTGTTTTCCTCTTTTACAATCTTGCAAATATATGGAACTGTATGTTGTAGGTTCATGTGTCTTTAATAGGTTGAAGATCTTTACTACTGACGGAACGAAATTTTTGTGCATGCTAACTATGTTTATCCCGTAGAGTACCTATTATTCTATTTATGCCATATCTATTTGCATTGAACTGAATTCGCATATTTAGTCTTTCTATTAGTAGAATAGGGATAAGGTGTTTCAAGGAATTTAGCAATCAAAAGGTCAAATAAGTGACACATACGTAAATAGTTGACATGTAACTTTTGAGGCTCTAAGCAGTAACAATTTGAGACTTGGTAAAGAATGTGTATTATAATCTATGGTGGCTTATCCTACCTAATGTAACATGGCTTGTAATTTATTACTCAAATTTATGGGCAACTTTTTGATGTAGGCCTTGAAGCTTGAGGAGTTTGGGGTGAATGGATCAGATGCTGAAAATGTGTGTTATTTACGAGATTTGGCTGATGCAACAAGGCTTGTAAGTGTTATGCAATCTTGTAAGGGAGGGAATGCAGTTGTCATTGGTGGTGGCTACATAGGAATGGAGTGTGCTGCATCTTTGGTGATAAACAAAATAAATGTGACCATGGTTTTTCCAGAGGCCCATTGTAGTAAGTACTTCGGTTCAATTACATGTGCATTGGTCATTTTCCTTTTTACTTTCATTGTATGGATAAGATCAAATGGGGTAAGTGGAGCTTAACTGTCTATAAAAGTTCCATTATCATTATGAACAGCAGATGATGTCTACTCCCTCTGTCTGTTGGCAGATGAAAACAATTTCTTTTGTGGTTGCCAAAAATAGTGTCAAGAGATGTCTGACCATTTAAATACTAGTCCTATGGGGCATTGCAATTTTAGGGAATTTTTTTCCAGTTTAAATAGTAGTGTTATTTACTTTTCTTTATCAGTGAATAAATATCTTCAGGATGCTGTCTGCCCAGCAGTTCCCCGAGTAAACCTAGTGGTAAGAATGGGGTAGGAGTTAAAAAGCAGTCCCATGTGATGACTATAACCTTGGTCAAATCTTGGGGCATACTACTGTCCTCGTTAGCATAAAGTCCATCTATTCAAACTTACACGTGATACGTGCTTAATTAGCTTAAGTTCTTATTGATGCCAAAACAATAGTTTTGTCCATGCATTTCCTTAGGTTTATTATTGTTCTCATTATTTACATCTGGTGTTGTAGTGGCCCGTTTATTTACACCCAATATTGCAAGTTACTATGAAGAGTTCTACCTGTCCAAAGGAGTAAAATTTATCAAAGGAACGGTCTTAACTTCATTTGATATAAACTCTGAAGGGAAGGTAAGTCCCGTTGCTTTGATTGTTCAGAAGTGAAATATTTGGTCTTACTTCTCTTTTTGCAATCAGCAACTTGAAACAGGATGTTGTTTGTATCTGTTTGAGCTGTTTCTTCCCTATTTTATATTTGAGGAAGAGGAAAAAGTTTCACCTGTTGCCCGAGTTATTAGTCTTTTACCAAATATTCACTAAATTTTTCTACAACTTGATGCTGCATTCACCACTGGTTGATTCTGTTGTTCCTGAAGGGTGGACTAATCAACCTGTCATCAGGTCATCGCTGTTAATCTTAGAGATGGGAGTAAGCTTCCTGCTGATATGGTTGTAGTTGGGATTGGAATCCGTCCCAATACAAGTCTGTTTGAAGGACAACTAACTCTAGAGAAGGGGGGAATCAAAGTGAGTGTCAAAATGCAATCAAGCAATGCGTCTGTTTATGCTGTTGGAGATGTTGCTGCTTTTCCTGTGAAAATTTTTGGTGAAACACGCAGACTTGAACATGTTGATTCCGCACGAAAGTCCGCAAGGCATGCTGTAGCTGCAATTCTGGAGGCAGAAAAGACCGATGAATTTGACTACCTGCCATTCTTTTACTCCCGAGTCTTCACATTGTCTTGGCAATTTTATGGTGACAATGTGGGGGAAGTTGTTCACTTTGGGGATTTCTCGGGAAATGCTTTTGGGGCTTACTGGATAAGCAAAGGTCATCTTGTTGGGTCGTTTCTTGAGGGTGGAACAAAAGAAGAGTACGAGGCAATAGCCAAGGCTACCCGGTTGAGGCCAGCAATTGAAGACCTGGTTGAACTTCAGAAGCTGGGACTGGAATTTGCCTTGACAACAAGTCGCAAACCGCCATCAACTCAGCCTCTTGATGTTGGTACTTCTAGTCTAGCTCTGGAGAAACCACTGCATGCTTGGCATGCAACAGCTGGTGTTATCCTTGCTGCATCAATAGCGGCGTTTGCCTATTGGTACGGCAGAAGGCGCCGAAGATGGTGAGGAGCCATCTTGGCAGAAATGTGAAATTCTTTTGTATCCATATGATATCTACTGCAAATCTGCAATGCCCGTGTTGTACCATACCTGAGGGCTATTGGAATAACAAACCGTGTACAATCGATGTGGAAAAATCACTTTACTAGTATGAATATTGTCTGTATCGTGCCGAAATTTCACTTATTGCGTTTAACTCTTTTTCTTTTTTCTTCTTGTGGTTCGCATTCTCAATAAAAGTAAAACGTGCTTGGTAATAATATTGGGACCCTGCGACCCGAAACTGGTACAGGAGACTTGCAGAGGAATGCACACTGAGGGAGGAGAGAAGTCCATCGCAGTCCACGATGGGATGTTGATTGCATGGCATTGCAAATTGGCTACAGCTCATCTGGAGGTCCTTTCGGGGTTTGGTGTGGGAGGAAAGGGGAGGGGAAAGAATTGCTGACGTTTGTATTTTCTTTTGTTTGGAAAAATGTTCAATATTTCAATTTTAAGGACGACATGAAAATTACTGAAAATGTGCAGAAAGGCTTTCGACTGGAAAGGAATGGATTCATATTAAATTAAAACGTGATTAAATAGGTGGGCATTTGGTCTAGTGGTATGATTCTCGCTTTGGGTGCGAGAGGTCCCGAGTTCGATTCTCGGAATGCCCCTTTAGGCCTGTGATGCATTTTACTTTTCGAAGAAGCCCGTTGGGCATTCTAAGAAAGTGGGCCTGGGCCAGTGGCTAAGGCTTAGCCAGCAGCAGCAAAATCACAATCTTACCCGCTGGTTGTTGAACTTCAAAGCGCTAATTTTGTCAGTGCAAATAACAGTCTTGCTCCAAATAGCCCGTAAATTTTTTTTGGCTGAATCTGTAAATTTGTTTATGCGGAAGGCCCCTTATCCTATCTTCTTCTCTTCTCAAGCTCTGCTACCCTCCTCTCCCACTGTTTCCCTCTGTAATTCCAAATGGCCTCCACCCTATCCACCGCCACTCTTCGTTCGCCCTCTTACCTTGCGCTCTCCACCGCCCCGAATTTCCCTACTCCTCTTAAACAAACTCTGGGATTCCCACTGCGGACGCAGAATCCGCTCCTCCACCGCCGCTCAACTCTCGTCCGTCCCATTGCCGCCGTTGAAGCACCTGAGAAAGTCGTCCAGCTTGGCGATGAAATATCTAACCTCACTCTATCCGACGCCCAAAAGCTTGTTGAATACCTTCAGGATAAGTTAGGAGTCTCCGCTGCCTCCTTCGCCCCGGCTGCCGTCGTCGCTGCTCCAGCCGACGGAGCAGCCGGAGTTGCCGCACCGGCCGCAGAGGAGAAGACGGAATTCGATGTGGTCATTGAGGATGTGCCGAGCAACTCGAGAATTGCCACGATCAAGGCCGTTAGGGCTTTGACTAACTTGGCATTGAAAGAGGCCAAGGATTTAATTGAAGGCTTACCCAAGAAATTTAAAGAAGGTGTTTCTAAGGAAGAGGCTGAAGATGCAAAGAAGCAGCTCGAAGAAGCTGGTGCCAAAGTGTCGATTGCTTGAAGCTCTTATAATTGTTAGTTCAATTTAATCGTCGTAAATTCCATAAATTTTGGTGTAGCTTGACTCTTTTCTTAAAAAAAGGGGGGTGGGGAATCGTCGTTTCCTTTGGTTCGATTGTCTTGTAATTGTCTGTTGTTAGTTGCGGTTGTTACAGATGTTATTTGGATAAAAGCTGAATTATGCGTTAAAATGTGAAACCTTCCCTTGGTTATATGTATGCAAATGTGCTTCGATAATTTTCCCTTTTAGCCCTTTCTGGTACTTCTTGTTTATGCTTGTTCTTCTTCCTCCGTGCCTCCATAAACTGTTCCTACTCATACTCTGGATAATAGTAATACTTGCTGCTGAGTTACGAGTTGACTAGAGGAGGTGCACAAGATAATGCTATTGAAGAGAATTGATTAAAAGACTGATCTATACAGATCCTGCACTTGTTGAACAGTGAGTGAATGAAAGAAAATACTATCTGCCGAAGCTTAACCCGTTTGTGCTTCATAGAACAAGTTTGTTCATGTCGTCCTCTCAAGATGCTTCCTTGCACAATTCAATGGTGCGGATGAGGTCCACATGTAGCTTTGAAGCTGCATTCGTGAAGAAATAAGAGAATGAATGGCGCAACTTGTTAAATCTTCGCTTGGTTCACAAGTTATATCCGACAATTTTTCTTCTTTACAATCGCACTTATGTAATGTGTTAGATTTCAACTGGATTATTTATAGTGTTTTTTTGTTGGGGATGGATTATCTATAGTTGAGTTGTGTTTAAAAGTTCTTTGGACGGGATACGAGTGACTGATGGTGTGATTGGATAGAGTTTGATTTTGAGATTTTTTATTATGGTGTGATTGGATAGAGTTTGATTTTGAAATTTTTTATCACTAAGTTTCGGAAGATAGAAATTTTGGTGATAGAAATTTTGCATCACAATATTGAGGATCGAGGAACCAGGATTTTTGGGTCAGTTCTCCAATGGGAATATGGGATGGTGATTATGTGCATTGCGTCATTAGTCCGGTTGTGTTTAGGGACGCTTTAAGGCCCAATAACCAAATAGCCATTTTCTCTGGTGCGGTATTGCCTCCATTTCGTTTTACCAGTGCATCCGTAGTTACCAAATCCAGATTTCAAAAAGATTTCAAAAGTGAGGGAAACTAAAAGGCAATTTTTTTAAAACACATTTTTGGAAGGGAAATTAGGAAAAATTACTGGGGCCAATTCTCCATTATCTTTTGAAATCTAAAAAAATTATCTCACTTGGATAAGAGTGTTTTTTTTAAGTACTTTTAAGGGTTCATTTAGATTTTAGATTGAGTTTTCGTCAAGCCGGAACAATAATTGTGTCATTTTTTTATAAAAAATTTAATTTTGTAAAACTTAAAATAAAATTTAAAATCCAAACCTAATTCAAATAAAGATTACTATCATATTTATATACACGTCTTATAAAATAATATATAAATTATCATTACTTTTTAAAAGAAAAACATATTATATTTATTTCAAAATATATAATTTTTTTGCTAAAATATTAGATTTTTATAAAATTTAAAGTTTTTTAAAGGTATTCTCATTTATAAATTAAAATTTTCTCTTATTTAAGTAAAAAATAATTAAATTAATTAATAGTAAAAATACTCTTTATTTTTTCTTAATTTAAACAAAAATGTGAAGTTTTAGATTTTAAAATAAATTGAGTACTAGGTAACGAGGATACTAGAGTCGGCCCATTTGAATTGTCTAGACAATCTTGCGAGAGCGACGGTCGGCTATCCTCGCAAGGCCCACTGCTGTACTGTTCCAGAGGTCTCGTTGCAGCCTCGGGCTGCAGAAACCAAACCATCCTTACAACGACGACAACAGACGGACAGGTGTCCGTTTCTTCTCTTTCCCCTGATACCATCTGATAAAGATCCAGCATCGCGATGCGTACAGAGAAAACCATACTCGCGCACACCGAGCACCACGCCACTCATATTCCTAGAATTCAAAAATTTGCCTGCCTCGTAGGAATTTAGGATGTACAAAGCATATCTATATATAATTTTAATTTTACATATAATATAAAAATTAAAATTTTAATTTTTTATATTTGTTTATATTATTTTTTAATGTAAGTATATATTAATTTTATATAAAAAATTATGAAAGTTATTATTTTTAAAAAATTTTATTATATTTTTTAATAAATATAAATTAAAATTATTTAATTATATAAATTATTTTATTAATAAAATTTAATAAATAATATTAAAAATTAATTGATAATATAAGAAAAAAATAATTAAATTTTATAATATATATAATCCGTGCAGACTTCGAAGTTTCGTACTTTTTAAAGCCGAGAAAACGCTTATATTTCTCACCAATACCTTCTGAGTCTCTGACACATTAATTAATTACCGGGTTACTTCGGAGACGAAATTGTATAACTTGTTACCGGCCACCGCCTGAAAAAACAAACCCTGTAAATTTTACTGTTGTATAAAGTACGGTGGTATTCCTATGTTGTATACGATGAAGTGTTCCCTCGAGTCTCGCAGTTGTTGAGGTACCTCTCTACTTTGATGGTATTTGCGTAAAATTCTGGCTCGTTTTCTTTCTCTTTTTCTAATTTGCTCAGATTCCTTCAACTTGTAGAGGAAAATCACCGAGAAGCGTGAAAGAATGCAAAAAACCTAACACTCTTTGCTTTCCTTCATCAGGTATTTTTGCGGTCCCTTCAGCGGGAGTTTATTGTACTTTTAAATTAATACTTCAAATGTTAACATTTTTCTTACAAGAGTCTGATATGGGAATTTGCCGTTGGTTTCTTTTCTGTGGGTTTAATGATTTTTTTATGGTTTATCTGTTCAAGGTCTACGTGTGTGAGTGCGTGAGCCGAAACCCTAGGTTGTCTTAGGAGAGAGATGATGCGTCGGTTGATATTTTAGATTAAAATTTTACTAATTGTTTTTTTGCTTGTTCACGTACAGTTGTGAACTTCAAAGTCTGGAAAAATTGGACGAGCAGTTTCGGAAATGGCAACGCATCACGACACGTCTACGCTTAAAACCCTAGCCGATGCTGTTACTGAAACGGCCGCGGCTGAAAATGCAACGGCAACGGCAAGTTCCTATTCTGCTCCGAATGCTTCTGACTTCAGTAGGGGGGGCATGGGCGTAAATGCAACTTTTGATGGCGGTGGTTCTGTCTTGGTGACCAAACGATTTACGCACACTGAGACCAGGGTGGAGACGAGGATGGCGGCCCCAGGTGGGCTGGACTCTGGTTCCGGTGCGTCGAAGGGAAATGGGGTTTCTCTAGGTTTTGCGGGTGTTGGTGCCAAGAAATGTGGATATCCGGATGTTGAGGAATTTGGTCGTAAAAATAGGGGAGGCCCGGATAAGGGGTCTGAAGAAGTAAATGGTTCTGTATCGTCTGAGGTCCAAATGAGGGATAATGTGAGAGGGGGAAACAGCGGAGTAGAGAATTTGAATCTTGATGGGAGTGCATATACCATGGAAATGGATTGCGTGCAGGAGGACAGTGATGATGTTGAATACATCGAAGACCATGGATACTCGGTGGGGGATCTCGTCTGGGGTAAAATTAAGAGTCATCCCTGGTGGCCGGGTCAAATTTATGATCCTTCTGATGCTTCGGAATCCGCAGTTAAGTATAATCAGAAGGGCCGTCTTCTGGTGGCTTACTTTGGAGATGGTTCATTTGCCTGGTGTTCGCCGTCGCAATTAATTCCTTTTGCTCAGCATTTTGAAGAGATGTCCAAACAAAGCAGTTCGAAAACTTTTGTCAATGCTGTACAGGAGGCTGTGGATGAAATTGGGCGACTTGTGGAATTTGAGATGACCTGCCAATGTGTACCTGAAGAAGACCGAAAAGGGCTTACTAGGCCAACGGCAGTGAATGCTGGCATCCAGGCAGGTGTCCTAGTCCCTGATGGAGATATTGGCAAGCTGTTATCCTTTAGGTATGACCCTGCTGAACTACTTGCAACGGTGGAAAATGCTGCAGAGTCTGTTTCTTTTTCCAGTATGCTTGAGCTTGCAATCTTGAAGAGTTGGCTGTCTGCCTTTTATCGTGCTCGAGGAGGTTACATGCTGCCTATGTACTATGGGCCCTTGGAAATTGAGGGCCTTGAGAGCAACGATAAGAATGAGACTGTGGATGGAAATGATTTTAGTGTTCCAATTGAAGTCCCTATCCATAGGCCACTTGAAGAAGACTGGCTTTCTTCTGCAGCTTCTGGTCCTGGAAATGGACAGGCACCTCCACAGGATAAGATGCACCACAGAAGGAAGCAAAAGAGCGTTGCTGAACTTATGGCAGAAGGCACAGGTGCTAAGCCCAAAAATAGGAAGAGAAGTAGCTCTATAGAGGGCAGAAGAAACAACTCTGCTATTAAAAAGCAGAAGTTCGGAGATGAAGTAGAGAATCACAGTGGCATTGTTCAAGTCACATCAGATAGGAAACGGGTTAGGAAGAAGAACGCTGATATTTCTCAATCTGGTGAACCTACTGCCTCAGATGCACCAGTTGGTTATCAGACTGAAGTGCAGATGCAAGAGAGATCTTTTTCAAGCAAATCGGGGGAGTACAAAGTTAAGATTCCTGATAGTAATAATGGTGAAGGCATGAAGGGGTCTGAAGAGATGTCTTCTCCAAGGGAAAGGAAAAAGAGCAAGTACTTGTCCCCTCCTTACGCAGCACCTGGTTTTAGGGCTGGGAACCTCAGTTCTAAGAAAGAAGAGTTGGAAAAAGAAACCGAGAAAATTACCAAAAGAGCTAGGATGGGTGAACGAATTACTAGGGCTGCCGGAAAACTTCTTGAGTCGCCACCCCTGGTTAGGTGTAATGGTAAGACAGCCAAGAAAAAATTACCTGAAGGACAGACTGAAATTGCTGCAGACTTGAAACCTCAAGGTGGCAATCAAGATCAGGAGAAAATTATTTCCATCATGGATGCCAGTGCATCAGTTAATGAGGTGCTATCAGGACTTCAATCTTTCGCTGTCAACCCTCTGTATTCTGGGAAGGGCCGATTGCTTGATTTGTTTGAGTGGTTTGTTTTGACATTCAGGAGCTCAATGTATGTGAATGGAACAAACTACAAGGAGTATCAAAAAAGGCATCCTAGCAGGAAGAGGAAATCATTGAACTCTGAACCAGCAAAGCTAGTTAACAATCTGAATCAAACGGGAGGGAGGTCTCCTGTGGCTCAAACGGGTGCCAAAAAGAGTATGCAAGTGAAGTCAAATATAGATACCCCAAAAGTGAAGACGAGCAGCCGAAAGAGCATAGAAAAGTCGAATACTCCTAAATTGAAGAAGGCTGCTGGAGGGTCTAGGAAGAAAGCTGACAGTAAGAAGGTTGATGGAAAATCTTGTCCTGCATCTCTCGTTGTGACATTTGCTCCTGGGTTCTCATTGCCATCCAGGAATGATATAATCAGAATATTTAGGAAGTTCGGAGATCTAAATGAACGAGAAACAGATGTTTTACCCGGGTCCAGCAGTGTTCAGATTTGCTATGCAAGAAGTTCTGGTGCCGAAGAAGCCTTGACAGCATCATTGAAGCAAAATCCATTTGGCTCTGCCAGTGTTAATTACAAGCTCTGCTATTCGCCAGCTGCTCCAGTGACTGTAGAATCCAGGTGTCAAGTTTCTTTAGCCGTGGAAGAGAACCCAGATGGACGACCAATTGCTTCCCAGACAGCAGATAATGAAATTACTGATCTTGGCTCTCTAAGAGATAAACTCCAGATCATGACATCAATGCTGGAAAAATGTGATGGCAAAATTTCAAGCGAGGCCAAGTCCAACTTAGCTGCTGACATAAAGGTTCTTTTCGAGAAGGTTAAAATGATTGCTGAGACGGCCTCGAAGTAGATGATGGATGGTAAGACACATCTCGTTAGTATCAAGGGGCTTAACGTCTTTTGCTCATGGAGGTCTTTTTAGACGACTCTTTTTGCAATTCATGTAGATATTTAATTGCAGCCATGGTCTTGTATGGAAGAGAAATTTATGAGACAAACTTATGCTATAGTCATGTTACAGAATTGATTAAACGCAAGTTGTTCTTTCTTTTTCAGTTAGGTAAAATTCTTGTAGGTGGTCTTGCAGCAGCATGCCCATCTTTCTTCCGCCTCGCATCTTGAATACGTAAAGACGGGCGCTGCTGAATGCTCAGTTTTTCGGGTGGAACCTCCCTTGCATTCTCATTTCCCATCCGTGTTTTTTTTTTTTTCATATAAAATGCTTAGCAAGTTTAGGGCTGGGCATAATTCCCTGAAGAAGTCTTAAAAAGTAATTATGAAACAGGAGCCCATGTTTCCAACGGTTTTTGATTTTATGTTCTGTAAATGACGTAGTCATTTTGTTTTTTATTTTTAGCATGACCTTCCTGGCAATGAACATTCAGTTATGCGTGTATCTGACATAACAACTTTCGGGGCGAAATGTCTATAGAAGGTGGTTAGCAAGCTGTGTAAACATAAACAACCAAGCAAGGGCTCCCCTCATAACATAAAAGCAAAAGGGAAAACGAAAACTAGAGGCGGAATTATCTTGACACAAGGTGGTTAGCAAGGCGTCTAGATATTTAGACAAGTCTGATTTTAAAATTAAATTTAAAATTTTAAATATAGAATTTATATCTTTTATTATAATTAATTTAATTTTTACGAAATTCAAGATAAAAATTTTAAAATTAAACCTTATCTAATTACACTCTAAACATTCTCTCCGCAAATCAAAAAGGAGAAAAATAATTATAGAAAGTTACAGATCCAGTCAATTGAAGCCACGGTTAAAAGTTCAATTTCTTCACACATAGAGCTGTCAATACTGATGTATTCAGACCCGAATTCGATAATACATATTCTAATCGAATATGGGTACGGTATACAATATTTCGAACCTGATAGATCCGAGATCCGATTAAATTTTTTAATAATAAATATTTTATATACTTATTTTTTTACAATCGATAGATGTGTTTTGATCTAACTATCATTTAAATTTTTTTATGTATTAAATTTTTTTTATTTTCAAAATTTTATCGGATATATCTGAACCCGAATCGAAATCCTATATAATCGAGTTCGGATCTATCATATTTGGATCCGTCGAGTAAACGGATCGTATCCAATACTAATAAGTGTCATTTGGATCCGAGTTCGGAACAGAGTGTCCCGAACACGTTGACACCCCTATTCACACACACACCCACACCCAAATAATAATAATAATAATAATAATAATAATAATAATAATAATAATAATAATAATAATAATAATAATAGAAGACTTGAAACTTATTTGTCCAAAGTATGTGAGATAAATTTTATTTTTTGAGTTGACTTTAATTTTTTAAATTTTAATTATTTATTTATTTTTCATTTACTGCACATAAATTTTTTTACAAATTTTCAAAAAAATTCTTAATAAAAAACCTTTTATCCTAATTATTCAAATTTTTTATTACTTGTTTATTTTTTAATTTACTGTACAAAAAAACTTTTAAAATTCCTCATAAAAGGAAATTTTCTTAATGAAAAAACTTTTAACCCTATCCAACATCCCTTCCTTTTCCAAATATTTTTCTGAATATGTTTACTATTAAATCTTAAATAAGTGAAAATTTCATTTATTATGCGAATTTTATGAAACCTAATCATGTACAACATGATTCGGATCTAATCGAAAAAACAATTCTCTTCAAGCAACCTTTCCATAAATGTAGCCTTTCCACCGGATAAAATACCTAATAAGGCTCTAGTAGTTAAAGGTCGAGATACTGTCAGCGATATGCGAGCTAAATAAGAAGCCACACAACGAAAGCGGACACCTTCGACCTTTGTAAACCACTGTTGGAGAACAGTTAGCAATTATAACTAGATATTCCAGCTTTCACTGAGACAGGGAATAGCAATCCAACTTAAATTCCTTGCAATACAAACAAACCAAGTCGAGAAATTCTAGAATGGGAAGAACACGGGAGGGGGAATACTCCCATCTCCACGCTATAAAATTTCAACGATTCATGTCCACTGTCACAATAACAGATACGCTATACATCTGATATGATCTAGTCATCAACAGGATCTTGTGGAGACTCAGCCGCACTGCGTTTGATTGTGATTACAGGGCATTCGGCATGCTTTGCACAAAATTCACTCACGGTTCCCACGAAAACCCTGAAAAACATATTTTAGAAGGCACGCAAAGCCTGGAATCACCAAATAATAAAACCAAACAGAGAAGCTAGGAAACTAAAAGAGGGCGAGCCACTGACTGATCTCTTCAAATCCATCCCGTGGAAAGAAAAGAAATGAATACTAGCAGAACGGACTTGCCTCTGGAATGGACCTAGACCCCTGCTTCCAACAACAAGGAGATCTGGTTGAACACGTTTCACTTCATGGCAAATTACTTCCTTGGGATCACCTTTCTTGATCCATGCTTCGCAAGCAACCTAGCAGAATACACAGTCATCATAACTAACAGCAACCATTACAATTCTACAAAAATGGTATGACTTGTTTCATTTTTAGGTTCCATTTTATCTCCACTGCATAAATGGAATAAACACAAATGAGAGTAAAAACTTAAAACATTGCGTGAAGCAATTCTTAAATACCCCAATCTCGTGACATTGGTGCACAAAATACTCCAACAGATGAAGCCCCCTGATTTTGTCTCTGTGATTCATTCTCTTAAAATCTTCTGGTGAAGCATATATGCTATCCATATCATCAAAACCTTGCAAGTAAACATATTGAAGGAAACTAGTCAGCTAATAAGCAATATTTCTCTCTTTCTTTCTTTTTCAGAAACTATAGCTAATACGAGCACAGGACAATTGGTTAATAGCTGACATAGAGCAGTCATGGAGGACATATACCTAGAAAGTACCTAGAGAAAGAAGAAAGCAAAGAGAATATTCAGTTGGTTATTTCATTAATTATCTGTGTGTATTAAGCAATAAATAACTAGTTTAGTGGATCCTAATGCTATTTCTTTTCTTTTCTTTTTCCATTCCAGTCATGCACAGAGGAGTGATAAACCAAGAACTATGCAGTAATATCTCCGCTATTCTCAAAATACAAACTTGATTACCTTCTAAAGGTTTCTCTTCCCAGCAAAGTAAGAACAGCAAGTATCTAGAAAGCACAACAATGTTTATGAAAGAAAATTTGGCATACAAATATCTACAATTTATTTCTTTTTTCCCTCATTGATTTGAAACATTGGAGAGGTACCATAAGAACGTTTAGATGACTGTGCAAGTAACTTAATTACATTGATTAGAGGCCAAAAGAGAGTGATCTCCTCAATTTCTAATTCAGGACCCACAAGTGGGTAATTTCACATGATAAAGTACGGAAATTAGCTATTTCATAGAACACAAGAAGATACATTGCATTATCCCTTTTGCAATACTGTTGGAATTCTAACTGTTAGTATGAACTCTTTAGCCTGTTTTTTCCCCTTTCCGGAATCAATCAGAGAACATGAGTATCAGGTAGTACGAGGTCTGAGCTTGATAGCCTCGTCTTCTTGTGCAATGAGTAAATTATGTAGCTTCCTTAAGCAGAAGAAAAATTAGACCATTCATTCACAAAAAGCGATACTGCCTCATCTTTTTGCACTGCCATAAAGATAAGCCGGCATTCATGGGAGAGCTATGGAGAGGTTGTAGAAGAACTATGACTATTAACTATGAAGACTTTGGAAAGAGATAGTAGGAACATAATGAGCTATATTAGAAAGTAAGCTTCCTAATCCTTTCCCAAGAAACTCTATGGTTCCTTTCCTTAATAGTAATCTTAAAAAATGCAAGGTAATTTTGTAATTGTGCTGTTTAATAAAGAAACTACGTAAGTGCAGCAAATCTTTCATAATTAATATAAAGATGTTAAAATTATCATCTTTTCAATAAAAACATAAACCACAAAAACATATGGAATCAACCTTTACATTGTGCAAATGCAAGTATATCCTCTCCATTGAACAAATTTGATTGCATCCTATATCATTTGGCTTTGGCTTTGGTTTCGGAATTTTGAGCCTATTAACTATCAGACCATTCATTTCTTCAGTGTTCAATTATTTTCTCCGTTATAACTTTGAAGAATAACTATTTGAGTTACGACAAACAGCTCCTCAAACAATATCACACGTGCAAAATTGCCAAGAAAGATCTATCCCTGTTTGTCACCCCACACCCTAACAGCTCCGCTTTGTACATGCCTTGTACAAATGGATGGCGAAACACGCACAAAGTACACAGGAGTTGCGGAATCCTCAGATAGAAAGCAAAACATATTATAAGATGCGCTCCTTAATACTGGGTTTATCAACAAGTGCATTTTAATTGGCATTAAAGTTCCAATGCAAAAGCAAATCAGTTATCTCTTAAAGGCTATGTCTAGGTGAGGATTTTAGGCCCACAAAGAAAACAAAAAACCACAAGCACTCGAGAGGAAATATCAAAACATGCTACAATAAGCTAAACTTCCAGTTCAAAAGCCGTATTTATCTGTACTTGGGTCAGGACCTGTTAATACAAAAATAATTATATAAATGGAATGTAAGAAAACGCATATATACCAGAAATAGTATAAATTAATGCTATAAAAATGCTCCGCTGTGTATATGATCGCATATATGCATTAAGGAAAGAATATTTACCATCTTCATCTGGAACTTGGACATGGAGGAAGAAAATTTTGAAGCCAGAGGTGTTGGAGCGGATGATCTTCTTCAGAGTCCAGTCGAAAGCTCCTCTACTACTTATTGATGCATGCGGGTAACCCTTGAGCGTCGACTCGTTCACTCCGACCATTATCCGGGTTGGCTCGCCCTCCATTCTGCTCTAATCGTAGTATCGTACCTCCTACTCACCGAGTCACTCCGATCTCTACCGCCCTCTCCCTCTTTCTGGAGCTGCTGCTCTTGCCTGTTTCTGTTACTAATTTCCCTGAACTTTCTAGACGACTCTGGACCCTGGCCCGATTAATGACGCTCCGGAGCTCTTTTATTGATATGGCGCCCGAGTCATTTTGCCCGATTAAACCTTAAAAATGGACTAAGGGCCCTGGTCTGACTCGTAAAAGGACACGGTAGGCACTCCCCAGCCGACAAAAAAAAAAGGGGGTTGCGTATTATTATCTGCAAGAAATTAAACAATCAAACTGAATTTAAATTTACATTTGGTTCAATTCCATTTGTTCTCCAAAGAAAACTTTGGTTTAATTTTCAATTTGAGATTTTCCAATTCAAATTGAATAAAAAAATACCCAAATCAAACATAATGAAAAATAAATATTGTTATGAGTATATAAACGTGTAGTCTAGGCAAATAGAAAAGTCTTCATGCAGCTCCAACTACTTCTAATTTTATACGGTTATCGCCTTTCAAAATACAGAAAATAATATTTTACTAATTTAAAATTCAAACCAAATGTATGCTTATTCAGAGATTGAATTTTAACCTCTTACTGAGGAGAAGAAATTCATCCCTCATCTGCAGGCCTATTATGCTTTTTCCCCAATTTGTCGAGGCATGCAGGTGTAAATATTGCCTGCGGTATTCGTATCTGCTTGCCAATGGAAAGTAGCACAAGGGGCAGGCTTTAACTTGGCTACAGCTGTTCAGATATGTTGCTTTAATTTCTTCTTTCCAAGTCTCAACATTCCAGTTCTAGTACTGAACAGGGCTGCCTTCTGAGTCCCCTGAACGCCGATGCCAATTGTAGAATGTTTGGAGCAATTTTAACCGAGGCATGGTGGGAAATTCAGAGGGTAAAAATTTCGTTGCAGATCCATTAATTAGTGTGAAATAACATAAAAAGAAATGGGGTTTGCGTGCTTTTAAGACCAATAATTATGGCATGGCCTCCAGCTTGGAGTATTCATGTTACCATATGGAATCAGAAAGGACGATACCGCTGTTACTGTCAACAGATTTTGTCGAGAAAATTTTACTATTCAGCTGTAAATCAGGACATGAAATTGAGCCAAGAACAACAGATATTCTTGACACTTGCGAAGTAGACAATCTACCACGTTGTAATCATGGAAGTCGGTGAACGAACGAATGATGTATGTTGAATTTCTGCATTGAGGGATTTGTTTATTGTACCTTCTGGACGCAAAGTAATCTAAAATAACCTCTAAAAAAGAAAAATCCAATCATGTAAAGCAAGTTCTGAGCTGGTAGTTCTCCTCCAAGCCATTTAAATAGCAAAAGAATAAGGATTAAACAAGTTAAGATGATGAAAGTTAGACATTTAAATAATTGTGAAGATTTTAGCTTTCGGTTCTGACCGTGTACGCAGTGTTAGAACATAATGCTTTTCTCTCCTGTGGCTGTGGGCTCTGCTTCTTAGTGGTCGAAGTACTTGTAAACGTGTAGAAACCGAGAAGGCAAAGTTAGAACTCAGAAGGGTTGGCCTCATATGCCGATAAAGTGCACATCACCTAGCAGGGGCAGATAAAGTGCACTCCTTATTCATCAGAACTTTGCTCAGAATCGACCTGAAAACAAGAAACTAAAACTGATCTACTAGTCTACTACAGAATTCTGAGTCAAAGTTACACAAAAAAAGAGTTAAAAAAATGCACATCTAGGAAAGCTACTCAAGATTCGCGTGGAAGCATATATATGCACATATATCTATTTCCGTTAGATTTCTTTTGATGCAATGGTGCATACAATATTATTAAAGGCTGGGGGTAAACTCGACTCTTGCTGCTCATACTCGAGCCATTGTACATGTAAAGAATTTGAAATTTCAACTTCATTGCCCACGAGAAACCAAGAATTTCGCCTAATCGCCCTTGCATAAGGAGGAAGGAATTCCGGTGAAAGAAACCCTGCCAATACCCAAGCGACCAACCTGGTACAACTCAAACCAGAGCTCTTCTTCGTCCTCCTCAAACGTGGAGCTGAAATTGTTCTTTAGCTCTTCATCTTCGAAGTGATCGCAGAATACCAACTCCGAGGACCCTTGCTCCAGCACTAGCCTTCCGGTCCTCGAGGCGCTACCATCGGTGTCCATTGATCCGCAGTGACCATCGAGGTCGAGGCAAGCCCTCTGCTCGCATTTCCTTTTCCTTTGCAAATTCTTCCGCCCTTTCTTTTTCCCCAGTTTCAGCACTCTCTTCCCCACAGTCCACGGAACTTTTAAGAACGCAAAAGCCAAGATGTTGACGACGACGCAGGGACAGCAGCAGATGGCTACACAGTCAGCAATCAAGCCGGCGGTGCATGATCGGCAAGACTTGCCAGTGCACTTGATGGGATCCCCGGCATCAGCCTCAGTTATGTGCCGGTGATTTCTCGCCGGCCTATAGCGCCTCGACGCCTCGCGGGGTCCATCTTTACTAGGAACCGGGGACGGGTAGTCATTCATTTGAGCTGCTATTGATGATTCTTGAAACTGCAAAACCTGCAAAGTGCAAACAAAAGGATCAAACACCATTACCCATTTACACAGTTATAGTACTTCGGCATCTTATTCCAATATGCCTGTGCCGGTACATTTCATGATATGACTCCCTTTCTCGAGTCTTCTCATATAGGCAGAGGTACCACTACTGCTACTCCACTGTGTTGCTAAACTGCGGATATCTCTTGTGCTCTAAACTTGGGTTAGGATGGTCTTGATGAATCACAAGTACAGGATTACTTGCATGCACTTATTGACTTGCATTTCCAAAGGGGTATAGAGGTCCATGTAGTTACTGTGGGAATGGGGTAGCCATTTTCCCAAAAAAGGAAATGCGGGAAACGAGACGAACGCTCAACACACGTGCGTGGAAAGCACCGTGCGGTTCACAATGGGCTGGAGTCTGAACAAGGTACGACCTGGGCTAAGCTTTGTGAGACAGCGATGTCAGTTGAATAGGGAGTAAACAATCCTGATAAAGCGCGTGAGCATGGATTTACACGTAAATTACCCATGCATGCCTGTTTCGGCAATTTGGGTACTTACTGTACTTCATAGCAATAGACAATTTGATGGCGACCTGACAAAAATACCCTTCCCTCACTAGAAAATTTTTATTAAACTAAAAATGGAAATGACATTGATTATAATACACCTGAACTTGATTAGCTAGGTTAGATAGTATTCAATTATAGATGTAATTACCTGATCGCGATTAAGACACTCAGATTCTCTTTTTTAAATCTCTTCCCCGTTCTTTTTATTTATTCATTTGAAATTGTCGCTTGCCTTTATGTGACTCTCTTTATAAAATTTTTCTAAGTATAATAAGATTTTATGTATTTTAAATTATCATCATATGACTGCAGTTTAGTCATGAAAGAGAACATGAAGAAGAAAATCTATACTGCCCTTTACATATAGAACTCTGAAAAATGAAAAGAAAGGGCATGCTGAAAGGTACAGCTGAATTGGGATGTGAATGGGGGTGATTTACTGTGTGCAGTTAAATTCTTTTGCCATTAGTGTGAAAATTAGGTTAGTAAAAAGAATGAGAGAAATGACAATGACAGAGACAAAGACACCTCAGACTGTAACCAAGTTAGTGAAACAATTTCCTTTCCGCAGTAGAATGTCGTCTTCTGCCAATCTAAGCTTTCGACCGTTGTGTCACCAAACCTCTCACTCTTGATCTTCTGCAGGTGAATTGTCAAGGAACGAATCAGCCTTTCACGCATCCCGCATTTTTTTTTTTTTCCTACCGCTATTATTACTGTTACCGTAACCGCGTCTTCTGCAACTTCTCCATGCTTCAAATTTTACCCCTAGTTTTTACCTGTTCTGCTCGACTTCCATCTCCTCCAAAATTCCAACAGCTACTTACAGATTCACCCTTAATCTGTTCTTTCTTAAAAACCTTCCAAGAAGAAAATTGAGGGAGCAACAGTAATTTTGAGCATGCCACTGAGATTATGGGCAAAGAACTCAGTGAATATTTTAAGCTGCTGAAAGGAATCTCGCACACATATGCATGGGATCAGCATCCATTTTAAACTAATACTACTACCAATTGCTTCTTTATTCTTTTGCCGATCGAGAGTCCTACGTTGACTGACTGCATCATAATGAAGATAACCTGCAGCTTTGTTCCGAAATAATTTAATATTTTAAGCATCAAAACCCTGAAAGTAATTACTATAAATATTAAATTATGTGCATAGTAAACCAGCCCACAAGATAGAGTGTATATTTTACTTCTTCTCCTTGTGGAAACATTTTACAATGAGATATCGAGATTCCAAACTGGATTTTTACCGGAGGTCTAATTAATTTACTACTGCTCGTAAGAGGTTCCGCGATCCACGTTGGTCAAGCAAATATCTGGGGATTCATTTGTCTATTGCTCTCTCCACGATCTGTTAAACTAGAACTAAGAAGCCCTAAAGAATTAAGGAATAAGAAGATCAAATTACTCCATTGCGTTAAATAAATTTGATTGGGGAGCTTGTAATCTTTTCTTTCTAACTTCAATTTCTAGTGGCCGAACGCTACGTGGGTCTCACATGGCCAAATCCTTACTCAGCTTTGACTCTTGGGAGGTGGAGTTTCGGCCTTGAGGTGATTCGGTTTGCCTCATGCTTGAAATGGACAACGTCTAATGTCTAAAACGGACTCATCGGGAGTCCTCACAATCGCAGATGGACGACCAAGTCATAGACAAACAACTTAAGCTTAGTTGTATTCTGAATCTTTATCGAAATTGACTTGCGCATGCGTTGATAGCTGTAATTTTTTTTGAAGTATCAAAACCACGTAAAAGGAAGTTAGAGAAACTTATAATTATCATTATGTTGAAAAATAAGTAATCTGGATCAGTTTAAGTTCGGCAGGAGGTTGGTGATGGGTACCATACCAGAGATGTTAGCATGAAGGCGTTTGTGAGAGGGAGGTGAGGTTGGAGGTGGGCTACTAGTCAAAGAAGGCAAGAATCGCGGACAGCGAAGCAATCATACGGGTAAAAGAAAATTGCATTTCGTCTTACTTGTCTCACAAACGAGCACTCACTACGTACCTTTTCACAAAGTACCAGTCAATTACTCAGTGCTAAGAGATGTTCGTGAAGTGTGCTCCAATAGTTCAAAGAACATTTTAGGGGGGAAATTATCAGAAGAGGAGACAGAAGCAGAAAAAAGTATGCTGATCATCTTTCTTTCTTTCTTTCTTCTAGATGTTAATTACTACCAGGCAAATACTGATTTAAGTTCCCAATTGCCATGGTGATTTTTATACTTTTCTCTCATGCAGTGATGATTTCAATTTACCACCCAAATCCATACTGCTAGGAGTATATAACACTGGAAAACAATATTGCAATGATGCCCCAAAAAAAAAAAAGAAGAAGGAAAAAAAGTTTCTGCGATCGATCAGAATCGAAAAGAAAACTATGCAGTCAAATCCATTCCCGATGCCCTCGCAAAGGTTCAACATAATGCTGCTGCCGAGGACACACAAAAGCACAAGAGAAACGTCCGTCCCTTTGACTTTGAAAAGAAAATGAAGTGAAAATGCTAAAAATCATGAAGTTCGCAAACAGATATGATCGGGGTGGGGAGAAGAAAACGTACCTTTGAGCGGAGAAACTAGAAGGTCTTCATCCAGAGCAGCTCTGCAAAGGTCCGCCTCCAATAATACTTATTTACTGATGCTATCAATGCAAACACCCGTAGCTGCAGTTGCCTTTGGTTTCGGTTTTCAGGAGTCGAATTATTGACAGAGGTTTCTCAGACAAGAGCCAGCAAATGTTCGATCTGATCTGCTTAACGTACTTTTCTATCTTGTAGTTGATGAGGGCGTTTCCAGAGTCCCTCCAAACATTATATACTATTGGTATGCCATACGAAACACACCAGCCTCCCTCCTTGTGATTTGTCTGTGCTGACTCTGCTGCGTGTCAGAAGTAAGTATATTTTAGATATAAATAAATCTTCACTCGGGCCAAGCTCTTTTTTCTTAATTCAATTTTTTAGCATTTCCAAATTGAGATAGTGAGTAGTACTCTTATGGGTCCCTTATTAAGCTGAGAGGCAGATAGAGGGAAAGAAGGGAGTTAGAATGCTTGAATAGTGCTGTCAAAATATGCTATCGGCTTAAATAGGCACGTTTAGATATAGTTTGTACATACTTATTTAAATATAAATATAAATTTATCTAGATTATAAATTATGCATATATAATTTATGATTATTTTTTATTTTTAATAAATTAATAATTAATTAAAAATTATTTTTATTTTAATAATAAATTTCTATGCTCATATATATAGTAGAAAGATAAAAAAATCATAAAGCAAAAAAAAACAAAAAGTTAGGCCCGCAAGGTCATAGCCTGCGAGCTGAATATAAGTTGAAGATTTCTCAATATGTGAGAAAACGGATCAATTTATTCTATTTTATTTATTTAAAAGCTAATTTATTATCAATCAAAACAGACGGACTATTTTTAAAGTTATTTTATTCAAGTCTCTCCTTTGTCAGCGAATTAAAGTCATGGGCCGGTCGTGGCCCAAGCTACGTAGCCTTTCTTCCGCACTCCCATCTTTCTTCCTCATGTTTCTCATTTTTCTTCCTTTTTCTCTTTGTGGAGGATTAGCTGCATCCCGAATTCCTCAGGCACTATCCATTTCGTTAAGAAAGTTGCATAATTACGATTGAGTTCTTACTTTTCTTTTTATTACCTAAAATATTCCTATCTTATGAGTTTTATGAAGAAAAGTTTATAATAAATGAATAATGCGGTGTGATCCGTTTGTTCATAACCATTGCCGGTAGACTGCGTCAAAAGCCAGAGACAATGTTGGGTGAACCGAAATCTCAATGTAGAAGAAAGATCTAAGTTTACTTTGTTATTCATGTTACATTGAATTGTCAACGTAAAAACTATGACTGATCAACTGTAATTCTTTCATTTAACTTTATTAGGTCCCTGTAAAATCTGAAATAATGGACGGTAAAAAGAAAAAATTTATAAATAAATAATATATATATATATATAACGAGGGAGGTTGCTAAATGTTCCCTATTATAACAACTCATGTGCCCATTGTTAAATGAATCCCAATCAAACATGGACCTCCCACTATGAGGCTATCTAGGACGCTTTCTTTGGGCTAGATAAGTGGGCCTTTGTTCAGATAATAGATCTTAGTAGCTCACGGCGTATCTATTTATTTGCAACTGCTCAGTCGTCTTCAAGCTGTAGCTTCGGTTAGAAACCCTAATTTTAATCTGCCGATCTGCCGATCTCTCTCTCTCAATTTATGTGGAATTGCATTTGAATTAGACATTTCCTTGATATTCATTTTTTTTTTTGCAATTCCAGGAGAAATAGATGGCGAAGATGAATAATGCTTAATTCTGACACCTCTTGTATGAGAAAGCCCTCGCCGGCTCTTCGCTGAGCACAGAAAGCAACTGTCTGAGCCATTCAGCTTCTATTTCCACCTCTTGTTTGCTTGTATTTTGTTTCGTGATTCGTTTTGTTATACAATTTTGCTTTGGACTCTGTTCCGATTGCCAAACGAGTGGAAATTCAGGCAGCCCTCTTCCTCTGCTGAAACAGAATAGGTAGGGAGGTGTTGTTCTGCTCGAAAACTAAACCAGCTTTTGCTCTTCAGACTTGCTGAGATCTGTTTCTCTGAAGCTGGTCTAGTAAGCTCAAGCACATTCTTTTGTTAATCGCGTCTTTGATATCCAATTAACTCGTTTAAAGGTTTTGCAACTATTTCCTAATCAATTTAGACGATTTCAATTCCATTTCGGAATGAAAAAGATTTAAAATCCTAGTATAGGAAGTGCCGCCTGTGAGGAAGAAAGCCCAGTATAGGAAGTGCCGTATGACACTTTGCAAATCAGCTGCTGTGGAGCCGTCACTCTTTCTTCCGATCCGCCACTGCAGCAATCTCTGCGCTCTCTGTAACCGCAGTTTTGTTCATTGGCCGGGATTTTGTGATTCGGGTCTCTGCAGCTGTGCGTATGATTTGAAATGGGTCTCTGAGGCATACATACTAGTAACACATATTTGATGATTAATCAGATTAATGTATTAATCCGTAAATGGATGCCTGTAGATTCAAAGATTTTGATTCATTTTTTTGTTTATTTGCAAGATTTCTTATTAATTACTCCTTCAAATAAAACATTTTTAAATGAGTTTTTGTTTTCTTCGCTTGAATGTGCAACTTTTCTTGTAAACTATTAAATACTCTTTAGTATGAGCATTTGTCGGGGTCTGGTTAATGAAATCATGGCCTTGTTTTTCTGCTGCATAGGGTGACCTCAAGTTTGGCCATGCGGAAGTAAGAAATAAACAATATCAATTATGTGCACCATCCATTGGGTACATCCTTTTTTTTTTTCGGATGAATGTTCATTGGGTACATCTAAATGTTCCTGACATGAGCTCTGAGAGCTTAAGATTAGACAATTCAAATCTAGATGGAGAACTAATTGAGAGGTCTGTCATTATGTTGAAATCTCTGCCTGTTTTTCGTGCCAACTCTTGAATCTCATCCTGGTTTTGTAATATCTGATCAAAGCAAATATATCTCCCACTTGCTGCCCTCTTCATTTCCTCAAACACACAGAGCTGTGCCTTGGCTAATCTATCAACATCAACAGAAGCCAATAGTCCATCTGCATACATCTCTTCAGCTCCTACATTTTAAGTTTGTAAACAATTAGATTGATAATTAATGGATGATATATGCATAATCAAATTGAAAGGCCGGTGAAGAAGGCTATTATACCCTTTAGATAAGCAATTGTAGCTGTAGGGTTTCTGCACCAGACCTCTGGGCCGGTGATAATACCTGGACAAATGGTGGCCAGTTTAAGACCCCTCTCCTTGGCCAACTCCAGTGCAGCCTTTTCAGCTCTCAGCTTACCCAAGGCATACCAGAGCTGTCAAATTTTCCAACAAAACCAAAACTGACTATCAAATGGTTATCAGGCTACGCATTTTTTGTCTTAAGAGTTCATTTCAGCTGTTACATTCAAAAATTTTGAAATTGTTGGATTTTAACCCAAAAATTTTGAAATTGTTGGTACAGTTCCAATCAAACCTGAGAACAGGGCCCTCTTTAATGTACCTTTTTGTTGATGCAAACGGATTCATCACTCCAGCATTTGTGGTCAATTATGCTAGACGTGTTACTTTGGCTTCTATCATGCCATATGCAGGCCAGAAGTGAGGATGTGAGGACGCAATGTCTAACCGACGGTGTGGCTGCACATGCCTCTATTATACTCTTGCTTGCCTTCACTTCTATCTCAACCATAGATTTCTACAAAACAAAATCTCTCTCCTAACAAAAGAGGAAATAGTTTAACAAAATTCGTGCAAAACGAATATGAGATTCTGAAACCTCCCAGTATGTTATCCACTTGGTAGCTATTTCTTGTCCTTTTCGCATGAACTTTTGCATTTATCTTCCTTAATGCTAATTTTTAATAGCTGCCTTCATACTTTTCCTATATGTTAATTGCGTTGCGTTGTTATCTATCGCCAATTGGAAGTGCAAATACAAACTGAAGACGATGATCTGAGGTTATGTAGATATGCTAAAACTCAAATGACCAGAGTTTGACCACGTAAACGAATGACATGTTTCTGATACAAAAAAACCTAAAATCAGAGAGGGACGGTGACTCACGGAAAAGCCCGCGACGCCGGCGGGGTCAACAAAAGCAGCAGTATGAAATACGCCGCGGCAACCATTAAATGCTTCCAATAGGCTTTCGACCTCGGTTAACTTGGCTGTAGTCGCTTCCACAATGTTGTTGCTTCCTCTCAACTCGCCAGAAGCTTGCATCTCTCTCAGCCTTTCCACATCCTCTGAAATTTCTAGTTGACATAGTCAATCATCTACTCTGGATAATTACACCACACCACTAACTAAAGCCACTATGAATATTTTATGAACATGTCAAGAAAGATGATAGAATAGGATCATGTAAACCTCTTATAACTTATTTCTTGAGAGAATTCTTATCCCGCCAAATACACTGACCACTAGTCCAATTGGTACTAGTAGTATTTACTTGCATAACGTGCCTTATTTTATTAGTCATTTGTTCTGCTGCTATCCAGTCTTCTATTAAAAACAAACTAATACAGGCAGCTGCATGGTTCTTTTGAGAAATCCAGTTATCCATAATTGCTCCCTAGTCCCTTATTGATCTGGCGGCAGGCATGGATTTTTCGACCACTTAACAACAACGTCGACGGCGGAAGAACAAATTTTTCCAAAATATGACCAGAAATAGCGAAAGATGGAAAATAAATGCGCAACCAGTTATTGAGAAATATTATAGTAGCAGTTGTAGTTTATTTGGAACGAATTGAAACATAGATAATCGGCCAAGCGCACCTTCATTATCGACGATGAGTCGGACAGAGTAGCCATGGACAAAGAGTTGGTTGACTATCGCAATTCCGAGGTATGAGACGCCACTGGTGACGCAAACCAGCTTCTCCCGAGGATCCTCGTCCTCTTGTCCGGCGCTAATCGTCTCCCTCATGCGGCGGTCCTTGTATTTCCTCCGGTTCAGACCGGCGCAGGACAGCAGCATCCGCCGGAATTCTTCGATCTCCATCCTCTGTCTGTCATCTGTCCGCACAATTCCCATTTTAAGACCTTCGGTTTACAAGAAGCAGAAGCTCGATATGAGGTCGAGTGGTCTCTGCTCCGTAGCTATTAGTCTAATTTTCAGCCGAGGTAGGCTGCGGAGGTCTGCAGAGTGCTCACGAAATCGAGCACGTGCAGGCGAGTGCTACAGGTCGCTGTAGGAAAGATCAATTTTTAACAATGCTACCACTAGGCCTGTCAATTGGGCTCTACGAGCCGAGCCGACCCTGAGCTCGATAACTACCCGAGATAACGTCATATTGAGCTTCGAGTTTCGGCCAGCTGAACTGTCCACAAATATTGAGCTCAGAAATCTCTTATGAATGTCAAAGTGGCGAAAATATGCATATTCATTTTTTATTATTCTCATAAATTATCCTCTCACTACAAATTATGATTGCGTTCACAAATTAATGTCTTAATACTTGTCTAACAATAACTTTCAACTAATTTGCATATATTATTAAACAATATCTCTAGAAAGCCCAAGTAAAGCGTCTATCCGAAAATCAACAAAAATAAAACTACTATGCAAAGAAAATAAAGTATTGTAGCAATATCTCAACCACATTAAATTCCAACCAAGACAAATCAACAAAAAGTGGAGCACCAAACTACAGAGTCGAGAATTTATTGATCAAGAACCCTTCAAATGGATATTTAAATATAGATATATAATGCATTAAAATCGATAATCCGGTATGTCGTGCTTCGATATGAAAGTAGCTAGGAAAAGAGGAAGAATGATCCTATAACTCAGAAATCGGTGAATTTCCAACGATGAAACTAGGCACCAAAGCACTAAAACACATCACCACTTTGTGTTTCTTTGTATAGAGAATCAACCAAATTTGCAACATACATGCATCTGAGTTTGTTGTATAGTAGCTGATTTAATATTTTGAATGCATATTAAGTTATTAATACACAAAAACAATCTTCTAATGTGCCCTAATAATAAATATTGATTTTTTTAAAAAGATATTGGGCTAATACTAAAGTTTACTAATTACTTTACTAATCACCTTATAAGTTATATAATATAAGTATTAACCATTAAGTATTTAATAATTTTTTCTCTTCTCTTTCTAAATTTATGTTGAGAAGTGAAAAAAATTATATTTTGTGAAATTAGTTAAATATATTAATTATGAAAGTGAATATGTAGAATATATTATTTTATAAAACTAAATATTTACTTTGGAATATTCTAAATTACAAGTGCAAAAATCAATTGGAAGACTATCTTTAAGATCTTATCTTCTTCTTTCATATGATTTATATTTCTCGTGTTAGTAAAGGTAATAATATTCATATCTACGCATTTATCGTGTTAATACTTAATATCCTTATAATTATGATAAGTCTCAATAAGTAGTTACTGATCTCATAAATAGACTCTATGATTGAATAGCATGCATATTGTTGCCAAATCTGCTAAGAATTAAAACTATTAAACCAGCATTGCTTTTCAAAAATATAATTTTAAAGTGTTGGAAGTGAAAAACTTTACTACACTAAATTTTTTTTGAAAGTGAAATATAAACAAATTTATTTATATCAAAACACATAAAATTTTAATCTATATAGTTATGATGACATTAATATAGTATTATACACAAAAAATTTCTATTATATCAAGAAATTATAATATATAATTATAAATTATTATTAGATATATGATCGGTCGAAAGCTTATAACGGGTCGAGCTTAGCAAGCTCGAGCTCGGCCCGATTCACAAAGCGAGCCGAAAATTGAGCTCTAAACCCAGCTCATCCTTAGCTCGAAAAAAAGCTCAGCACTCAAAAAAAGCAATGAGCGAGCCAGAGCTCAAAGCTGCTCGACGATTGACGATCCTAGCTACCAGCAGCTTACAAACCGGGCTTGGCTAAAGAAAGGCATTTTCCAGAAAACAAAAAGCTTTAAGCCAATGTTGTATTCAAGAAAACATTTTCTTCATTTGACAAAGAGCTACTGCAGGCAATATTATTGTAAAAAGAAAAAAGTAAGAGCTTACTAGTAAAATTTTATTGTAGAAGCTATTGTAAATATTTTTTTTTTCATAAGATTTTTTTTATTTGAAAAAAAATATTTGTAGTTCAAAATTTTTTAACATTTTCTTTATTTATCCTCCTTTTGTAGTAAAAATATATAGGTTCTTCTATTAAAATAAATAAAAACTTAACTAGATAGACGTGAAATGAACTTAGGGTGTGATTGGATAGAGTTTGGTTTTGAGATTTTTTGTCTTAAATTTCGGAAGAGAGAAATTTTTGTGAGAGAAAAAGTGAAATGTGAGATGAGAAATTTGCATTGGGTTCCGTGTGGAACCCAATCCAAGTAGACCCATATCTTGACAAAATTTTCATTTGCCTTCGTGTGACTACAAATGAAAACAAATTAAAAGATCAATGACACAATAAAAAGGAAAAAAAAAACTCAACCGACAAATTGAGAATAATTCCAATAAATTTTCTAAGAATAAAATTTAAAACAAGAATGATGATTTGTATATTCATTGAAACGACGTGACAAATTTGATACTTCCCTAAGCAACGATGTTTTCCTTCTATGTGCTGCTAACAATAAGCATTGGAATCTAATGATGTTGTTTCCAATTAGAAAATGTCAATCTTTAGAATGTAATAAAATGTAATTGCTTTGGGTCATTAAGTCAAATTGATCAAGTTAAGATAAAATATCTAACTGTTGTTCACACTCAATAAAATATTTATTTTCAGTGATCATTTATATCCATCCATCTTTTTTCTTTTCTTTTCTTTTGAGTAATGCTACTAATATGAATTTATGTTAAAGGATATATCAAAAATTATATATATATATATATATATATATATATATATATATATATATATATTTACTACTTTCTTCTGAAACGGAAATTAAAATGAAAAAGAAATGAAGAAGCCATTACTGCTATCTAACATGCAATGGATTGGCTAGCTTC
This sequence comes from Rauvolfia tetraphylla, assembly GCA_030512225.1. Lineage (NCBI taxonomy): Eukaryota > Viridiplantae > Streptophyta > Magnoliopsida > Gentianales > Apocynaceae > Rauvolfia > Rauvolfia tetraphylla. The sequence continues at coordinate 1,728,950 of JAJQKT010000005.1, forward strand.
ATCAACGGCTTCCGCGGCTAAGTATGAGACGAGCGGTGTTTGGTGCGTCACGTGTCGAACTACCAAGCACAACTAGAGGACTTCTCAGCGAACACGAGGATTCGGCTTTACATCTTTACCCATTTTTAAATAAAATGCTTTCTTTTTCATTATTTGTATATGCAATTTTTTAGATTATACATAATACAAAAAAAATTTATTATTAAATTTTTATTTCAAAGAATTTTTAAAATAATGAAAATTTTTCATTTTTTTAGAGATTTGGATACAATTCAATACACAAATTTCACCACTCTGTTGGTGAAATTTATATAATTAATTAGTTGACTTTAAAATAAGTTATTTTAATGTCGATTTTGAAATTTTTTATGTGTAAATCGACGTAAAATTATGAATAGTTTGATAAATTATCATTTCTTCATGAAAATTCTTCGTCATTTTTTGTAAATTTGAAATTTTTTTATCTGAATATCTTAAAGAATTTTAAGAATTATTCGAAATAAAAATAAAATAATAAAAATTATTTATATTACGTATAATCTAAAAAAAAAATTGCATATAGCTGTATCCCTCTTTTTTCTCTTTGGGTGTGCTATTTTCGTCTTACTTTCCTCAGCCGTTCTTTTCTTTCCTTCTCTGTCACCCGTTTATCACTTCACTAATTTAGTCGTTACTCAGATAATAGCTTAACAATTAATTACTAAATGATTTCTCCACTCCATTCCCATTAGATCGATAATCACACGTAAAGGGCCAATGTTGTTACTAGCTCAGCTTCAATATTTTTTTATTTTTCTCTTTTATTCAAAGTATATAAGTTTTCACTGCTATTATATATTTTAATTTTAAAATACATTTAGATGATAAAATTAAATGTATATTTTTCAGTTTGAATCTCTCTTATTATAAGCAATTCACTTTATGAATAACATACAATATGCAATTATTTTTTAGATTATATGTAGTATGAATAAATTTTATTATTCACTATTTATTTTTAAAAATTTTTAAATTTTTCTAAAGCCTTTGAAATATTAAAACTTAAATTTGTTAACAATAATCTTACTTTTTTACAAATAAAGTTAATTTATCAAACGATATCTAATTTTACACACTTTTACATATAAAATACTTCAAAATCGACCTCAAAACAATCGATTTTGAAGATGAAATATCAATTTGCGTTACTTGCGTTAGTAAGTGGCGTAATTTATGCACAATTTCTTACTAAAATTAACGGAATTGCACACAATTTTTGCCAGTAATTACTAATTTTTTTAATTTTTGGTAAAAATTATCCACAATTTTCGTTTGATATCGTTTAATAAATTTAACTTTATTTGAGAAAAAATATAGTTATTGTTGACATATTTGAGTTTTAGTATTTTAAAGGATTCAAAGAAATTTAAAAATTTTTAATAATAAATAATAAATTTTTTTTATACTGCATATAATCTAAAAAAATTATATATAAAAATAGCTTTTAAATCTAGTTGGCATATAATATAGAATTACAATTACCCTAGGAAGTCTATAGAAAAAAAGAGATAAAACAGTGCTAGTGGGAAAGCCCTATAACACTGGTTAAGGACCGAGCGGAGAATTAGAACAATGGGAACAGAGCAGGACCTTTAGATGGAAAGGCCGATCTTCATCTTGAAAAGCTAACTCCCACTAGCTCACTTTGGGGTATCACAAAGAGAGTTCTATGAAAAGAGCTCTTTTTTTTCAAACTGTGGGAGGACGGTGCACCCAATAGAACCTAATCAAACTCCATCGACCTTTCTGATTCTTCATTGGATGCACCTGAAACGGCTTCTGATTTAGCTTCAGAAGCTGCGAGAGGATGATAATAAGAAGAGCTGATTGGCCAAGAGTTTATTCAATGGCAGCACTTACTTTAACAAGAAGGCTGGTTACGAGAAGAGATGCAACCGCAACAATTTATTTTAGCATATATACATATACATATATATATATATATATATATATATATATATATATATATATATATATATAATCTAAACAAAACATCTTTTTATTAGTTCAAAAAAAATCACGTAGGGTTCGAATTTAACAAAGCTAGACTCATTAAGCCCCGTTGACAGCCCAACCCTACTCAGCAGTGCACTCTGCACTCTGCGATTACTAATTTGCATGGTTATATTTAAGAGAGTGTAAAAATTAAATGGGATCGAAAATCAAATTAAAATTGAATTCTTTTTTTGTGTTTCAGTTTGATTTTCTATTTATACGTTTCAGTTTAATTTTCGATTGTGGTCATCAAATAAAAAATCAAATCGAAAATTAATTCTTTTTTAACTTATTATTGAAATAAATTCATTGATTTGGATGATATGATTTGTATTTTTACTCTACTATTTTATTTTTTTCAATTTGAAACTAAATCGAATCGAACTGGTCAATTTGATTTGATTTCAGTAATAAAACAATTCTTCGATTCTTATTTAAAAAAAAATCGAATTTGCACGTTATACTTCGATTTTTTCCCCTTTCTCTCTTAATAATGGGAAAACAAAAGGAAAAATGAGCTCTATGGGGACTTCACATATCACATATAGTCAGAGCTCGCCATTTAATTCCTCCATGCCCAGAGACTAGAGAGAGGTGGTCGCGACAGTGGCCCGTAAAAGGATTTAAAGCACAGCTATGGAAGTTGGCCCCTCTACTTTCCCCGTACGCCAAAAGCAGCTAAGTGTGGATATCAAGGCAAGTCCGATTATCTTCGTCGTTTATTGTTGAGGTAGTCGTCTAATTTAGTCACGGCATGACGATATGCTGTAGCGGTCTCCTGTCTTTTGAACGTCTATGTCCTTCCGGCTTGCAGCCTTATTCTCCTAAAATCTTCGATTAGTTTCTTGTAGTTTTCGGACAGTTTGTCGAATTTGTAGCTTATTGCAGCGGATAGAGTGATTAGAAAACTGTTATGTCTGTAATTTGTTCGATGAATTGACCAGGTGGTTCTTCCACAAATAAGCCAGCGTGATTGTGAATTGCTGGATGCTTTTCTGTCGTGACTTGGAACTACGCTCAAACTAAGTTTAATCACATACAATTGGAAACGACGATTCCTTTTTATCCTGGTGTTGTATATGAATGTTAAAATTAGTATATCTTGAGATTACCTAAATTAACAGTTCGAAAGTGAGGAACATATTAACTATAACTGAATTACTATAATGCTTCCCAACATTGTGGAACATGTTAATTCTTCTATGATTGCAGACTAATGAGCAGTTCTATCTGCTTTTCCAATGTGCAGTCGCATACTTTTTCGTGCGGATAAATTCATTAGTTTTATTTCTCTTGGCAGGGGAACAAGACAGATATTATCATATGCAGCTACGATGATCATTTTTTGGTAAGCTTTACAGGAGTTTATATTCAATTGTTCGTAAGACGGCCTTTTTTTATTCTAAATCTAATCTCAGGTCATGGCAACTCAAATAGGAAGCATGGGAACTATACTACACGCAAGGTTTGTATACTATTGCATTTGAACCACCTGATAGCATTTGCACTTTGTGGTTTCTTTCTGTGGAATGCTACATATGGGATTTAATTTGAATGAAAATTTCTGTTATTGTCATTCTTTTGTCCTAGAAAGATGGAGAAAGGGAGGGTGGGTTTTCAAAAGGCAACAAGTCCTACTTTGCCAATAGAACAGAAGAAAAAATATGGTTTGATTTCTCTGCCATGCCTTAAAGGATTTAGATAAGTTGTCATTAGTTGTCTTTGTGATATTGAAAAACTGTGAACAACTATATAATGGGTTTTCACCTTTATGAGCTCGGTCTTCTTGATTTATTCTGAAGTCTTTTAACTGTTTCAACAGAAAATTTTAACTAGTTTAACGAACAATTGCCACTTTATCTCTCTCCAAATTTAAACTCCGTTCCTGCCTGCCACAAGCTGTTAGCAATACAAAATTTATCTTTGTTTCTCCATGAGCAAGCTAACTTTTCTCTACGGGAGACTTCCACTGTACAATTCAGGTTAAAATACCAAAGCCACATGAAAAAATTTTGTCGTCATTTTTTTTTTTTTTTGTTTCCTCTTGTACACTTATTCCATGTGGAATAGGATGTATCTAAACTGATATTTAGAGCATGGGACATTCACACCTCTTGGTTGGTTCACTATATCTTCTAATGTAAAAAGTAGATTGATCTATCCAATGTCCGTAATAGTTAGTACATTAGGTTAGTTGTTGACCATTTGCAGACTCCTATTTGAAGAGGAAACTTTCATGATGCTTCATGGCTTCTTAAGCTAAAGGGTCGATAGTTGTTACAGAAATCTTAGGTTCAACAACAAGCTTCAGAGACTTCTTATACCTTGTGAAAGTTCTAAAGTTTGAATATCAAAATCCAATTGATGTACCAAGTGCAATTTAAATTGGGGTGTTTAATTGGCAGAAAAGAGGAAGTGGTGTCTACTGATCCTACCTTTGATGTAACTGTGATTTTTGGTAAGCGTGACGAGGTAAGCACCACTATTATGATTGGTTAGTACTGGAAAGATGCACTGCAGTTTAATCAACTTGATTCGATCCTGCAGCCAATGATGATTTCATGCGGACGGCAGTTAATTGAACATATAAGGTTCGTATTTCAGGACACAGTAGGGATATATTTTAACCCCCTTTTTTGGGGGGTCAGACTGACCTTGTAACATTTTCTATTTGTATATGCAGTAAATCTGGATCTCCGAGACCTCTGGTTCTGTCTCTTGGTCTCAAAGACCACTCTGTGGTATCGTTTCTAACTGCTTTGTCATTTTGCTACATACAATTGTAGCACCTTTTAATTATTCTAACTAATTGGTCATCTTGGCTCATAAAATTTAGCACATTTTCTGTATTTTTTTCCATGCAGGGAACACTCAGAGGAATTGTTTCAGCTGTTACTGAGAACTGCCTATGGTAACTAGCTGCTATATAACTTATAGATTCCATGAATTCTCTCATCTGATACCTTGTCACTGTCTGCAATGCATTCTGATAATTGATTATTTCGGGAAGGGAAGGAACTGCGTATTTATCTGAAACAGCAGTCTTCATTAGGTTCCATTATTTCCTCGTAAAAACTTGTTTTGATTCTTCATGGTGCTTCAGCCTGTTAGGATGCTTGATCCCAGCTACATGGTCATATTTTTTTGTTAATGGACAAGGATGTAATGACTTGGTTTTTATTGTAATCATATTTCAAAGCAGCTGTTACTTCAGAAAAGTTTGCAAAAAGCAGGGAGGGAGGCAAAGGATATTTTTTTCTTAAATAGTCGGTCATCTGAATCGCAAAGGCCCAAATAATGTCTATCGTGTTTCATTTTCGTTCTCTGTGTACTTTTTTCTTTTTCTTTTGTTTTAATTCCTTTCGTTCGTTGTGTACAGAATGTGTGTAAACTGAAAAGCCAAAATACCATGTAATGACAATACTCGGGAAAGAAGATGCTCCGAAGTTCCCATTCAATTAGTTCCTCTAAATTTTGCGTCCTTCACTGTTAAATAATGCAGTTTCAGAGAGCAATATAGTGAAATAAATTGAATTTAGTAGCACAAAATCATATTACAACACCTTTTGTGCGTACATCATTCAGGGGTAGATCGAGTCAGATGTCACTTAATATTACACCAACACCATTTTGGATACTCGAGGACTAACATCTAAAAATTTGGCTACCTACTTTATATATTCACACACGGCGGATCAAAAGAATACACCCCATTTATCTGACGCCTGCAGATCTCCAGGAACAGGACAGACGGCCAAAAAAATCACTCCATATCACTCCATACTGTGATTTCATGTTTTTTCATCTTTCTTCAGCAATGCATTCAGTTTCTTTTCCAACTGCAAGGCAAAAGCACAAAGATTGCTATAACATGGATAATGAAGTCTTAGCACAAATAGTCTGCATAAAGCAATTTGGTAAGTCAGGAAACAGGAGTGGTGAAGGGGGAGAGAGTGCCAAGGAAACTCATATGGTCCTATCGTGTGTATAAATATATTATGAACATATACATCTGAACAAAATAACCATGATGGCTTAGATCTTTACTCGTTAGTGCTTTTCTTTGGAAATAGTTTAACACAGTAGACCTCCTTGGTCTTCGAATTGCATTAATCTACCCTTCTCATCTACGTCATTATGGAAGAACTATGCCATTTTCTTCCTCCATTTTCCCCTCCCTTTCTAATAGTAGCCCCTTAGTGTTGACTTGTTTCTGGAAAGCATATTCAATTGGGAGCTCTTCTTCACTGGGTTCACTCAAAAGGAGTTTGAGGTTCGGCATCACCTGTGCTCACTTCCACCAGCCACCACGATTCCCCAACACTCCTCAGAGGGTGGGGGGATTCTCCTCATACCAGCCCCAGACACATCCCAACTTTCTCCCCTCCCTCCCCCAATAAACAAGAAATATCCATCAACTAGCCATGTCCAATCCCAGAAGAATTGTTAAGCCAAATAAAGGAACAGAAACATTAAATGTTCAGCATCTTTGAACCAGCAGCCACATCCTTTCTCTCTTCCAACCAGACCTACCTTCTTATGGGGCAGGCAGGAAAAGTGGCATTTTATATGATTATATATTTTATAGTAAGAAATAGCAGAATGCTCAGTTTCATGATAAAATACAATAACATGCAAGAACCATCAGATCCTGTTTGCAAGAAGCTATGCCAGAAATCAAACAAACAGGATTTTATGCGGCTTCAGTTAAAGTGGTCAAAAGCCTAAGAAGCATATTATACAGATGTACCCATAGACAACAGATAACATTTTTCACAAATGCAAGTACACTAAATGCTTTTCCACAAAAATCTAGTACACACCTGAACATTTTTCATCTTCTGTCTCTGGAGTTCTTCAACCAGACTCCCAATGCTGAGATTTCAAGCAACATTTAGATGAATATGAAAGAAAAACACAACACAGTTTTAGCATTGTAAGTTAACGCCATACCTCTGTTGCAATTGAATCACTTGAGACTGTAGCTCTCTTTCCCTGGCAATACTAGAAGGTACCTGCAAAAAGTTACAAGAATTGAAGTCAATGAATGGTGAGGCTATATATATTATCAAACTTAACAGTGACTTTTCAGCACCCAAAGCAATGTAATAACTAATAACCAACTTCTTCAATTCCACATACATACTACATTACAGTAATTATAAATTGACATTACTAGCAAAAGTTGGAAGTAACCCTTACCTGCAAAAGGTCACTCATACCTGCATCTGCAGAATCCGCTGAGCCTGCATAAATAAAGTCACCCTAATCAGAGAGAATAGGAAAAGGAATAGGAAGAAAAGTTTACCAACCAAAAAAAAAAAAAAAAGGCAAAAACTTTGAGCACCGAGTTTGTCCAAGCCAGTTAATTATTGAGCATAAAAGACATACCAGATGATTGCTCCACATATTTGATCAATTTAAGTATCTCTTCCTGACATCAAGAAAGAAAACTACTTAGCAAGAATCAATAACGAAAAGAAGCATGGTTCAAAGGAAAGGCTTTTACCCTCTGCATAGAGTTCTGCTGCAGGATACATTGCAAAGATGGGAGAACAGAAGCTGCTGAAATGGTTGTGGCTGTTGGACTGGTTAAACCTCCCGGAAGAGAGTTAAATAGAGAGTTTATAGGAACCTACGTTCAGGAAATAGAAGGCAATGGTTACAAAGCCATTGCCTAAAAGATAATTTGCTGAGTTTCAAACTTGCATTTTCTGAGGTCAAATATCATGATCAACCTGGATGTTACCAGAGTTGCAAACCATTCAACAACCTAAAGAGTCTTAGCAACAAAAGCATAGGCTCTTTTTGAAGAAATGAAAATTCTGCTCTTCAGCATTTCAATAATCTCTAATCCATAGGACAACTAAATTGAAAACTTCTTAGAAAGTGAGGGAAGTTTTGTAGCATACTGCAATATGCATAAAAGAATTAGCCATGTGCTGCCAAGTGTGAATAGTGCAGTGAAGGGAGTGAACACATGTATCATACATACTCTTTACGAATGTCCTCATGCCCAGCAAATCTAGGAACTTTTGCCACAATGTTTTGCATGTGATAAAATCCAAAGTTCAGTTGTTTCAGAGATAATTTACAACATGCTAAATGGAATCTGCATCAATGTGATATGTTATGGCCCTGTGGAGGGAGGATATGGTGCAACAGAAATAGTACTTCTTTTGTGATGGTCACGGAGATAGGCAAGATTTTATTTAGTTTACAGCAGATTCATGCATTAACAACAGAGGAGACCTTAGAAGTGCTTTACAATCAACCTCGAAGACCTTGATACTAGTTAACAGTTACATTGATCTAAATTTACAGCCAAACAAGTTTTAGTGTTTAGCACTAGACTTCAAAAAAATTTTTGAAGAAATGAAAATTCTGCTCTTCAGCATTTCAATAATCTCTAATCCATAGGACAACTAAATTGAAAACTTCTTAGAAAGTGAGGGAAGTTTTGTAGCATACTGTTAGTTATACACACATATATAGGCGTGTCGAAGACAAAGAATGAACAATTTGTGATCCATTCAACAGGAAAGAGATTGGAATTGACAAATTGTAGGGAATGCAAAATAAAAGAAAAAGGACCTAAATTATGTCAGGCACTGGACCTTTTCCCCCCCTCCCCTGTGAAGTGCTGGAGAAATATCCAAATAAACAGCATTCACTCAATATAGCAAGAAGGTCATTAGAAATGGGACTGATGGAGTAGTATTTTATTTAACAATACTTCCATGCATACATTGTGCAGACATACATTATGAGATGTGCTGCAACTTCCTGGTAGACCCATGTGCATATGACAATCAAGTGCCAAAATACACCACAGAAGATTTGGTATATGTTGTTCTCCACCAAGATGGTTACCAAAATGTACTCTTTGCAAAGGAAGTGGTTCCGCTAATTTAAAGCATTACGCTAAAGGAAAAAGAAAATGTTGCCACTGAGGATAACTTTCCCAAGGATCTTCACAAGTAATAACAGACGTCGTTCAGCATGATCAAATATTGGCAATTATACTAAATTGCAGAAGCCAAATTGGTTGATCTCAAAGACACAAGTCATATAACTGATGGTAAAAGAAGAGACAAGATAAAGGGGATTAGTTTGTCATTGCACCAAAAGATATAAGAAAAATCAATATAACCCAGTTACTAAAGCAAAGAAGCTTTGTATACTGATCATATGCAATAATCCAATACACTACTTCCTAAAGAATACCTTAGGATTCAGTTCTGCTGAAGTGACTTTAAAACGTCCCCTTCTTTGAATAACAGCTCCATCAGATATATCCTCCCCTGCAAAAGGAGACCTCAGGATGTCTAGCAAAAGATCCGTATCTTAGTTGAACCAAAGCTCAGTTCAACTAAACAGAGAACTGATTTTTCATCCATAGAGCCATTACCTGAAGCACAGTTACTTAGGTCCTTCTTCTGACGGTATTGCAATGGACCACTATAATTTCGGTCTGTCTGGTACTTTAACTGCGAATATTCCCTTCACAATAATATACAATTATGTCACTCCATTTTCAAAACAAGGACCAAAATATAGGCATAACATAAGCAGCATGAATCAGACAAGGAACATCAATGTAGTAAAGTAGTGAAACTGAATTATCGCAAAATATGTGCTTCTTCAACAACAGCTAAGATTATGCATAATCAAACTACCATAGACAACTAAACTGAGATAATATACACAAAGAAACTAATAGCCGAAACAAGATAGATTATAACAACCTCTTGAATGTGGCCAACAACCAACCAAGAGTTTCAGTCTTACACAATAAAAGAAAGCATTTATTGCTTTTTTGTTTATTTTTTATTTGGAAGAACTTGGGACATTTTGGATTTTCTACAGAGCTTAATTCCAAGTTTGAAACGATGCTATAACCTCCTTAATCCAATAAAGGTGTCAGACACAGTACAGTAGACAACATACGACAAGTACATCCTAGTATCAAGAATAATTGTCCAAACTGCATTATAGCACTGCAGATGAATCCAAATTTTTTGGCTCCATAAGAATTGGAGGCTCATTACAGTTTAGTCCTTTAATACCAAGATATACCATGGCAAAGCCACTGTAAAACTTCACCGTGATTTCCTTTCCCCCCCCTCCTCTTTCTGAAGCCTCAAAAATACCTATCGTTGGCTTTCATATAACAAAGACAGACACATCATCTTTCTCACATTGTGAGAAGTTATTCTCAGCAGTATTCAGACAATAATAATTCTACTCTGTTAAACCCATGCTCAGAATCCAAAAACATGAAATAAATATATAAAATACTTCTTGAAAGTTACAGAAGATATTTCAAAAAATAGAACTAAAACGCTAAAATTCATCTACCAGGCAATTTGCATCCAGAGTTTAACATTGAATCAACATATATAATACAAACAAAGAGAGATATACCTGTCTCCATCACCAATAATCTTTTTAGGAGAAAGAACATTATCCTGCATTAATGGATTACTTAAGATCTTTTTGTGCCCAGGAATAGCAGAACGTGGCAAGGGGCTATTTTGTCCTGGATTCTCACCATCATCCCTTCCTGCTTCCTGATCCTCAGCTTTTCTTGACAACTGTTTTTCAGAATCAGATTGAACAGCATCTTTCCAACAGGGACTAGTGGCATCCATATCATCCTCACAGACATCAAAACAACCTCTGCACCAAAGTGATTTATGCTTAAATAGACAGACCAACAATCTACTACCAATTAATAGATAGTTATGATAGTTTTGTTAAAAAGAAGAAAAATGTCAACCAAACTCCAAGGAATTTGTCTCACAATTAATTATGAGCCCAAACCAGAAACATCTCATCCGCAATGCCAACATTTCCAACTTAGGGCATTGTGTAAACATATGGTATCATGACTATCCATGTGCTGCTTAAAAAACATGGAGTAACTAAAAACATAAGTTCTTCTAGAGATGGGCCAAAAGATTGTCTGTAACTGGATTGTTAAGATGAAACAAGGATGGTGAATCAAAACTCCCACGTGACAAAACCAGAAACTGAACATGGTAGAATCACTTACTTCAGTGCCTGAAGAGGTTTGACAGGAAATGCAGAAAGTGAACTATCAAGATCACGGATATCATTGAGCTCATCCTGAAGTTGAAACAGGATATAAATCATATAGTTAGTGGGGCATGAGAACCAGCATTTCAAGCCCAGGTAGGTAAGGAAAAACTAAACTCCACATGGCTGTACCTCATCATCAGGTGCTGAATTTGAAATAGGCCTATCTGCTGGAGAAATAGCATCATTGCACTGACCAATTTTCTTCCTAGAAACATTTGGAACCTCACCATTTAAAACACCCTCCGTATCTTGAATCTGCATCCAAAATGGTTTCCAGGTAATCCATTTAGAAACAAAGTTCCGTGCCATAGAATAGAATGCATTCAAAAATTGTTCACAATAGTGATACATACAAGGGCAGCTTGATTCTTCAAATCCTCCAGATTAAAATTCCATGCACTAATCCCTCTAATATACTCTTGCTGCAAAATTAAACAAAAGTCAGAACACAAATTTCAAAAAGATATCCTAAATGTCATTGGAAGCTAAATTTAACATTTTATGTCTATAATCATGAGATTTTAATTGTATACTCTTACTTCAAACCAAAAAATAGCGTAGAGAGAACACATGAAGGACAAAAATCTGTTTTCCAATTTTCAACTAAACGCCAAACCTATCAGCAATAATGAAAGATGCATTTTGTTGCTCATTTGCAGCAATGCGCTATTTGAAAGTCATCCATTGAACATCTGGAAAGATGGCCCCTGACATACTATGTAGTAGTCATAACAACTAAGGTTATATCCCAGTCTACCAAGCCTGTATTTAGTTTATATGTTTCTGAAGAGTTGAAGTACAGGTAGATGTCTAAGTAACCAAGCACAGATCCCAATAGTTGCCTCAAAATATTTTATGTGGTTTGCACAGGCCTCTCTATATCTGTAGAATTCAGATAAGATGCCAATTCACAGGAGCACCGCAGATAAAAAGTGATTGTGTAAAACAATACAACTTCAAAAAGTATATGGATAACTTTTTTGAGAGGAAGTATATGGATAATACTGAGAAATATTTTAGCTTATGAATGTGTCCACATCTACATTGGGGAAATTTTTGCACAAAGACCAAGAGTGGCTAAGAAACATTGTCCTTCCTACTTTTAGTCACCTATTTTCATCTTAATAAAGGCCAGCATGAACTACTATAGAAGAGATGCACAGAGTCCATAATAAGAGGGGTAATAAAAAGTAGCATTAGATAATACCCCACTTAATAAGTCTTGTCAAACATGTCAAGTTCTATTTATTTCAACCTGTGACAAATGCTCCTTCTCCTCGTAAAGGGACCTATTCTGTACTAGAAAATCAGCTTCTTTCTCCTGAAACAGCAGCTTGAGGTCAGAAAATTGTCAAAAGACAGAAACTAAGATAATTTATCGCCAGAAATCAGTTCATGCTCTCTCTAAAGAAATCAAGAAACTTGAAAGGCATAGCGTGAGAGGAGCACAAGACCTTAAGCATCCTAAAACGATCACCTAAAGGGGGAAGCTGATCAAGAATTGTACGTGCCAAATATTCAGGGGAACGTGCATGTTTAAAGAAATGGTGCTTCAAAAGCTTTTCCGATGAGGGGCGTTTCTTTGGATCCTTAACCAGGCAAGCAGCAACCATTTCTCTGAAAGACTGCAAAAGCAAAAAAGCTTCAGGGCAACAGAAAAAACCTGCTTAGAAGTTCATTTATCCACTACAAACCTTGGAAAACCTCTTGTCCCTTTCATAGTCCAAACCTGGAGGTGCATTTTGTAACGTCATGAGAAGAACCTAAATTTTGAAATAAGGAGAAAGTCATATCTTGAAAATCTCGTACAAAAACCAACAATTCTAACCAACTAAATGAAAAAATAACTTGCTAAAAAGGTTCTGGACAAAATCAACCTTCATTGGCGGGTACTTGGAGAACGGTGCGTGGCCATGAGCAAGTTCAAGTGCTGTTATTCCAAATGACCAAATATCTGCTCTGTTTGATTAGAACAGATATGCATGAGCAAATATAAGAAACAAATAAAGTTCTGGGGCCATCCTGACAAACATGTTTGATTAGAACAGATATTCCCAATACTCACTTAAAGTCATATCCATGGAGTTGCTGCATCACTTCTGGGGCCATCCTGACAAACATCCAGAACAAGATAATTCATTGGCATTCAAAGAAAAAGGATCATTGACTGGAGCTAAGGAGGAGTAAGCATACCAGCATGGTGTTCCAACAAAAGTGTTTCTTGAATGTTGTCTGTCACCAGTATCAAACATGCATGCAGCAACCCCAAAGTCTGCTAACTTGACGGTACCATTAGTATCAAGTAATATGTTTCCAGCCTGGAAAGAATAGCTTGGTCAAATATATTAAGCATAAGGAAGCTGTTGTTCCCAAAGTAGAGCAAGAACATTCAAGTCACTCTTAGAATAGAAGTTGTTATTGGTACCCTACAACAAACAGACCATCCAGTTCATAAACAAAGATAAGATACTACATAACTGGACAGATTGATGGAAAGGCCTCTACCTCACGACGAGCTATGAACTATTGACAACCAAGTGTTTTCTCAAAGGCTTACAAGCAATGAGTCCAACTTGACAAAATCATGCATACTTATAAGTACAAACAGTTTAGAAAATTAGTCGAATAAAGCAAAATCACAAATTTCGCTAGCAAATAAGGCTATAGACAAATTCAGTCAAGAAGATGAACAAAAAAATGGGAAAAACACAAATTCAAACTCAGAAAAGTGAGATACTATACCTTAACATCTCTGTGGATGTGTCCATGGGCATGAAGATAAACAAGAGCTTTAAGCACTTCACGCAATAAAGTAGCAATAACAGGCTCTTCAAAACCTTCGGGATAAGCAGATTTTATTATGTGAAGGCAAGATCCTCCAGCCATGTATGGCATTACTACCCAAAGATGGTGACCTGTAGTGAACGAGCAGTGGGCACGCAGAACATTTGGATGGTCAATCAAGTTCATTGTTTGTACCTCCCGGCGGATGCCATCCTAATGAAAGATAACCAACTTAGTAGAAGTGCAAGCATCCTGTTACTATAATGAACAATTATCAAAAGTAGCATTACTAGCAGATTCAAACAGAAAACCCCAGTAACATAAAAGCAGATAGTTATTATCCTAGCCATGTCCAAAATGATCAACACCAAACAGTTCAAAGACGTGTTTGACAAATGAATAACATGAAAGTTTCTTTGAGGTGCTGAAATAGACCAGATGTGGATGGTGTGGTGGCCCATTTGGGAAAAACATAAGGAAAGAGCTAAAATATACTGGTTTCAATGTCATAAAATCGATTTGTCATTCTCAAATAATTTTTAAAAATAAAATGTCTACTGCCCCGATTTGGGAGTCTGGCTTGGTTGTGGTTGTTGTCATTGTTGTTGTAAAATGTCTGCCGGCAATCAATTGTTTTTTCATCTAAACAAATGAAAATTTTGAAATTGCACTCATATATCATTTTTACTGAAGCCCGCAATCAAATCTAAGACTTGAACAGCAACTGAGATCTTGGATTGATATATGAAACAATCATTAAAAGGAAGTCATGTACGATAAGGAATAAATGAAGTGTCCCATCTGGGAATGAAGAAAATGAATGAAAACTAGCCCTGCTTACTAGATAGGAAAAATAAGCAGCCAAAGGAACAGGAGGCATGCTTACCCCGTAAATTAACATAACCAAGGAATGAAAATAAGCCGGCTTACCAGGTCATTATTACATTTTTCCAGATCAAGAACCTTGATTGCAACTATCTCATTAAGTGGAACGCAAAGTGCCCGATAAACACTAGCACTGACACCTTCTCCAACTTCCTCATATAACTTGTAGTCTATTGCATTAAGAGGAAACTTTTTCTCTGCTACCTGCTCCATGGATACTACTTATATCATAGCACTATAATCTCCTGCAGACCGAGACGTCCAAGTGAACAAATAAAGGATGTAGATTAAGCAAGTGGGAGCCAATGGAATATGAAATTCTTTGGCAATATAACATTTTCTTTACAATCAGTTTGTAGTTTCATATGGATCCCAGAAACTGGGGAAGATGATTTCAGCGAGAATTCTCCAATAGAGAAGCCATCCACTGCTTTCTGATCAATAGACCTCCAAAACCACCGGAAAAATAATCTCAAGGGTATGAAACATGGTATCTCGTATGAGGCAAATAAATGCAGACAGGCTACTGCAATTCCTGATTGATACTGCTTCAACCACCATCTAATAACTTACTTTAAGTGGGAAACCGCAACACCCTATTCAATCATTTGAACTGATTACTCTCAGCAAAGTCCAAAGAGAAATCATGAAAAATCAGACTTGAGTAGAGTACAACCATTGAAACTTTTAATCTGTTAAGGCAGCAACTGAGTCATGAACTGGAAAGTTACTTCATGAGAACAAATAACCAACAGGAAATAGACTTGTACAGAAAAGACTGAGAAGAAAAGAAAAGCTTCCCACGGCCCAGGTAAATGGCAGTCACAATAATTCCCCATTTCAGGCTTATAAGTATAAATTTTCGGTTCTTCTTATCAAACATAATGGTCAATAACATGCTAGCAGTATCCAGCTATTATGATCAGAGTATTCTCATGAACAGTCGAATTTAAACTGAATTAAACCACGTCTAAATATAGCTTATTGGCGATTAAAAATTGGCCGTTTATAATAAGCTAAACATTACCCCTGAAGAGTGAATGCAAGCATTGAAAACGATACAGCAGTAAACGGAACAAACAGCAAGTTAAACGACAAATAGATAAACTGAATCCATCCTATACAAGTGAAAAACAATAGAATTTCAAATACATTAGTGCGTCGCTTACCTACAACAGATAGATAGTCAGAGAGAGTGCTTACAGGACAATTAGAACAAAATCGTTCGTCCGATAATAGAGTGGACTTAGGGTTTCGACAGCACAAAGCAACGAGAGACCTACGAGAGGAACCAGAAAGAATCCGAGTGTGTCCGACAACCATGAAATCCCAAGGATGGAAAAGTTGTGGTTTCCAGGAGATGCTAAAATCTTTCGACTAGTCCGCCATAGACGATGCGAAGATAATCAATAGATATAGTTCTTCCCCGTTTGTTGTCGTCTACAGTTTTCACGATCGAATCTCCGCCGTCAAAATGCACTATAGGAGGAAAAATAATTACAACACACTGTTTATTTTTTGGTCTGGTAATTTGGCAGATGAAAACGTAAACAAAGAGAAAAGAAGTACTCCTCCGTATCAAAGAAGAACAAACAAACAAAGACAGAAAACAACAATTCGTGGTGGAAATATTCAGGCTTTAATTGAGAGACAAGGCAATGTATTCAAAAAATAAATAAATGTTTTTTGATGGATACAAAAATAAATAAATAGTTAAAGTTTATTAACTATTTTTATATATAATTTATTTTTTATGAACATACAAATTATATTTATAAGAAATAATAATTAAAAAAAATTACTTTAGTACTTCAAACTGTAATCGAATTATTATTTAGGTACTCAGTTTCATTTCTCAGAAACAATTAAGATTCTTCTTTTTTTTTAGGATGGTGCATTAAAAGTTGGTGAAATATTGAAATGCCTATATTAGCTATCAAATTAATAAAATCCCACTTCTATCTTGATTATTTATTTGAGAGAAATGGAGAATAAAAAATATTCTCCATCGGCTAAACAAATAGAACCTCTTGACTTTTGTCATCACATGCTGTTCCTACAATCCCCAACTTCTAGGTCCCTCTCCTTCCCATATCAGTATTACATTTTTGTCCTCCACCAACGTTTGTTTGCCCATCCATGATAAAAATCGAACTTCAATCCAAACTTCAGAACTTACAAATTTACTTCTTCTTTTTTAAAACTATTTTGAGTGCATATTTATTGTTTTCCATGTAAAATGTAACAAATATAGTGGAATTAGATGACTTGCCTTATAATTTAAGTAACTGGAAAATCTTCTTTTCGAATTTTTATTGGTGCATGAAGTGCATACTTTTGCTTGTATAAACGAACATTGATTGGAACAATAGCTTCGACATGTTAGACTTTGAGTTGATTTTTAGAGCTCTTAAACTTCAAAATTTTTGCTAGTTTGAAATTTGAACAATATGAGTTGTGCACTGTGAGAGAAAAAATAGATAGCGAGAGAAGAGCTAAGAAGGTAGCTGATAGGAAATAAAAAAAATTAGTTGAAATTTGAGAGAAAATTTATTTTCATATTACTGAAAAAAGACATAAGTGAAAAATATATATTTTCAACATTCAAATAGCCCTTAATAACTTTTTGGACAAGTCAATTTACACGAGTCCTTATATCAGGTACTTCAACAAGCAAATGCTCAAAAGATAACCTTAATTATCAGTAGAAAAGATTTGAGCACCTAATTGATAACTCTCATAGACTTCAAAATAGGAAATTAGATTTAACTAAAAAACAATCTGCCTTTCCACGTTTGACTGAATTAATAAAAGTAAGTTTTCTCAAGAAAAAATAAAAAATAATACTCTATTAATTTCAAAATATAAAAATTTTAATTTTTTTATCTTCTCAAAATATTTAATCTTTTATAAATCTTAAGTATTTTTTAAAGTTATCATTTTTTATAAATATTTTTTTCATTATATCTTATAATAGTGGAGAATAAATAAAAGTATATATATTAGTAAAAAAAATTCTTACTTTTTTCTTACTTCATTTATATTAAAAATATTAAAAATGTATATTTTGAATGAATTTTTACTAAAACAAAGAAAAATATTCAAAATTGGGCCTTACTTCCTTCGTCTAAATTGAGGTTTTTTCCAAGGCAACAGAGTTGAGCCCACTGGGATGATAGAAAGCAACAGAGGGATTCTGGGTAGTGAGCCATGGACCACATAGCGACCGTGAATCACGTTGCCTTGAAATGGAAGGCAAACTAATCAAAAAAGAAAGAAAAATGGCAAGTGAAAAGATAGTTAAGAGAGCGACTCACGTGCCGCTTTGTCATTGTTTTCTCAATCGGGCCCCTCCACAATAGAAAATGCAGGCCCGACGTTGCACGTGTCACAGTATAAAACAACACACTCAGCTCAAACGGTCCAATCACCATGAACCTTGTCTGCCACAGATGCGACTAACCTTCCCGACCCTTTTTGTGGAAAGTATTTCTACCAGCTATACGACGCCGTCGTCATCTTGAAGGCGTCAGTCAATGTTGATTGTTTGAAGTTCCGACATCATTTGCCTCAGTTGCGCATCGTTCTACCAACGTAACCCAAGTTGTCCATCACGCGAACAATTCCGACGCCTCCACGTGGCATCATTCCACTGTGCACTCGAGATTTTCCCATATGAACAATCTCACACGTAGATCATCTCATTGAAGTGTTTAAAAGTAATCTTACAAAAAAATCATGCTTGATTACCATAATAAAGAGCTGCTCAGGTAATAATTCAGAAATTAAGCATCTAATTTGTGGTTTAAGGATAATTATTTTTTTAGTATTAACTAGAAAAGAAATATGAAGAAAATACTTATTTCGTTACAACAAATTAATAGTTTAAAAATTACTCAAGAATTGTACATTATAATTTGATTACAACTTACATATTATGCTACTAATAGACCCAAAGGAATGCATCCTTCTAAGAAGCCATCTTCAGAACAACAATTAATGCATATTAACATATATCTTTTTGGAATTATCTTTAGACAAAAAGAAAAATAAAGACACAATTAAAGATAGCGCCTCTAAATTACAAAATACATTATTGTTAGATTAGTACTAAGTTATTAATTTTAAATTAATACAATGCTGATATGATTGTTCATTTACTAAAAGTTTTTCTTCAATTAAAACTACCTATATCGATATATATAATATTTTTGAAAAGATATTATATATGTATAATAAAAAAATTGCTAAATTAACTCTCATATTTTCTCCTATCCTATTTGAGACATGCCAATATATATATATATATATATATATTTTCACTTTCCAAATTTATTTTCAAAAGATGATTTGCATCTTTTGAAGAATAAAATGGTCTAGGCGTATTGCAATTAGAAAAGATAGACTATACACTTAGCACTGAGCAAATAAGGCAAATAAAAAATTGAATTACCCTTTTAGGTACAACCGTCCCCTCTCTCTCTCTCAAAAAAAAAAAAAAAAAAAGGTACATTTGCCTCCTGCAAAAGACTATGGAGCTTTTGCGCGTCGAGGTCTACGACGACTACTAAGGGCTTGTTTGTGCACGCCCGCGTCTTTAGCGAGTGCCTTGCTTGAGGAAACGGCAAAGATAAGTAGGAAGCCAACTACTTACTTCTGCGGCAAAACCCCCCTTTTTCCATACCGACACAGCGCATAAACCTCTACCCAGCTCTCTCTGTGTTTATACATAATGCATGTTACGTCTATAATCCACGCATATGGTTGTGATAATTAATGTACAGCTCACTGTGGACGGACTAATTGTGCAAGGAAGAGATTTCTGGAACTTCAGTTGAAAGAAAGGAATTCTAGAAAGAGCTTCATTCGTAACGTCCTCAGGGTTTGTCGGGTACTTTACAAACTTAGCATGGTTCCTGCTGGAATTCAAAATAGCCCTGTAGCAAGATTAAGATTATCTTAATTAGAGCTCAATCTTGCAACCTGATTCATACGAGTTTTGGAAGATAGCTTGCTCTTATTTTTTCCTTGGGCATTTTGGCTTCAGCTTTGCAGACAGTGATTTCACATGTTGTTAGTTTTGTCTGTGAATGATTAATCAACTGAATAAATTCGATTAACTCTGTCAACGGAGTAACATTTCTACTGGGAGCAGTTAATTTTGGTTAAGTTCCCTTTCTTTGTATACTTACTGTATGTTCCTCATCCGCTCGTGCATTTATTGAAGGAGGGGAGTTGAAGAATTTTACTTGCTACAAAACAGAATTAGGAAAGACGAACTCAGAGTGGGGCTGAGTTAGAGAAAACATGGCTGATGGGAGGAGGCCAAGGAGTAGGATACGTTTCAGTAAGCTCTATTCTTTTTCGTGTTTTCCGGTCCCCTTTAAAGGATGAGCACAAACAAATTGGGCATAGAGGTTTCTCAAGAGTTGTTTATTGCAATGATCCTGATAATCCCGAGCAGCTTCAGCTGAGGTACAGGGATAATTACGTTTCCACAACCAAGTATACTGCTCTCAATTTTTTTCCCAAGTCGTTGTTCGAGCAGCTGAGGAGGGTCGCCAATTTCTACTTTCTTGTTGTAGCTTGTGTATCATTTAGTCCATTGGCACCTTTTACTGCTACTAGTATTCTTATTCCTCTGCTGGTTGTAATTGGAGCAACAATGGCAAAGGAAGGCGTTGAAGATTGGAGGCGCCGGAAGCAGGTTATCTCTTGATTTCTCATGGAGTATTTCTCTTCAAATAACATTATATATATTTATTTATATTTCAAATAAGCTTGTTTTTCTCCCCACTCCTATTAAGAGAAAGCCATTGCAGGCTTGTTCTGCAGTCAGCCTCTTGGATTAGTCCGTTATTCAGAAAGGGAAGCTGAAGTTTATGTTGCAACTCGAGATTAGCTGGTGTCTATGACTTTGGAATTTTTTAGGTGTGGTGCTTAGAATATTTAGTTGTAGAGGCCCTGAGAAACAATAGATTTGAGAATAGGTAGCGTAGAGATTAGATTTGCAACCTCACCAGTTTTGATAGGTTCACCTTGGCGCGCGTAAAATGTATTGCTTCCTCAGTAGTGCCTTGGTTTAACATTTTAATGTGTTTCTGTTTCTGCCTCATTATGTTCTTTATGTGCTTTCTTCAAGATCTCTGTGGCATTGTTTCCTTTTATTCAAAATGTTTTCAAGTTGATAAATGTCATATTTTCTTCAACCAGCATCTCATGGTCCCTCTCCCCCCCCCCCCCCCCACCAAAACCAAAAGAGAACCTGAAATGCTTCGGACCAGTAAGATGTTGGAACTATTACCTCCTAGATGTAAACAATTTTCTTCTATATTGAGAAAATGAGCTCTTCGCAAACATGGAATGATTTGGAAAAGAACAGACCCAGCACGGCGGTTGTGCAACCAGACAATCTTAAACGAGACAAGGTTTCCAGACAAATATGGCATAATAAAGTCTTACCAAATGAAATATTGGTCATAAAAATGGTAGTTATGTAATTGAAAAGTGCAACTGGTTGACGGAACTAGATATTATTCTAGAATCACGAACAAGTTGAGAAGTGGATCTGGTCTACTTAGCTACTTTCTATTTTCTGCCCTGGTTCCCCCATCTCTGTCATGATTTTGTTTACCTAGACCGTCCAGTGTTTTGAAAATAAGGGAAATCTATATGTATTGTTGAAAAGGAGTGAACTTTAACTTCTAGAGAAAAGTTTCAGTTTTCTGGGCATTTTGGAGATGGCTAGCTTTATATCTCAAAATGTTGTGGTGCTCTTTTCTTTGTTCTTGTCGAGTATTCATGATTAATGCGGATGCTTTTCTAGTGTGGCTTAAGGGTGTATTTTGTCTCTTCTAAACTTGTGCAGAGTTAAGTTAATCCAACTTTTAACCTTCTTCCAGGATATTGAGGCCAACAACCGCAAGGTTGAACTGTATGGTAACGATCAAACTTTTGAAGAAACCAGATGGAAGAAGCTACGAGTTGGCCATCTTGTTAAGGTGCACAAGGATGAATATTTTCCTGCTGATCTGTTACTTCTTTCATCGAGCTATGAAGATGGAATTTGCTATGTTGAGACCACAAATCTTGATGGAGAAACTAATCTGAAGGTAAAGCATGCTTTGGATGTTACAGCCTCTCTCCAGGATGAGAGTTCATTTCAGCACTTCAAAGCAGTGATCAAGTGTGAAGACCCAAATGAAGATCTTTATGCATTTGTTGGGACTTTATTTTATAAGGGCCAACACCCTCTTTCTTTGCAACAGATTCTTGTGAGAGATTCTAAGCTTAGGAACACTGATTATATCTATGGAGTAGTTATCTTTACTGGGCATGACACAAAAGTTATGCAGAATGCTACAGATCCTCCTTCTAAGAGAAGTAAGGTTGAGAGAAAAATGGATAAAATAATCTATATTCTTTTCAGTACCTTGATCGTGATATCTTCAACTGGATCTGTTTTCTTTGGGATTGCGACAAAAAATGACATCCATGATGATAAATTTAGAAGGTGGTATCTTCGACCAGATAAGACAACTGTGTTTTATGATCCTATAAGAGCTCCGCTGGCTGCATTTTTTCATTTCTTGACTGGCCTTATGCTGTATCAATATTTAATACCAATCTCTCTTTATGTGTCCATTGAGATCGTGAAGGTTTTACAGACTATATTTATTAACCAAGATCAAGATATGTATTATGAGGAAACAGATAAACCAGCACGGGCACGGACATCTAATTTGAATGAGGAGCTCGGTCAGGTTGATGCCATCCTTTCTGACAAAACTGGTACTCTGACATGTAACTCGATGGAGTTTGTTAAATGTTCAATAGCAGGTGTTGCCTATGGGCGTAGCATGACAGAAGTTGAGAGGGCTCTGGCAAAGAGAAAAGGAGAGATGCCTGCTGAAAGTGATGATACTACCTTGAACACAGCAGGTTCTAAGACTGAGGTTATGGACTCAGGAAGATCAATTAAAGGTTTCAACTTCAAAGATGAAAGGATTATGAATGGTCAATGGGTTAAAGAAGCTTACTCAGATGTGATACAGAAATTTTTCAGAGTATTAGCAATCTGCCATACTGCTATACCTGATGTCAATCAAGAAACAGGTGAAATTTCTTATGAAGCTGAGTCACCTGATGAAGCTGCTTTTGTCGTTGCTGCAAGAGAGCTTGGATTTGAGTTCTTTGAAAGAACACAAAGTAGCATCTCAATGCATGAACTGGACCATAAGAGTGGGAAAAGGATTGACAGGTAAAATTTTGCAGTATCTTTGGTACATCTTTTAAATTTTTTGATTTCCAAGGTCTGACCTTATTGAGCTGTACAATTTTTGTTATGAAATCATCAGTTTCATTATTAGTGGGCCTTGGCTGCCTCATGATTGTGAATCTGTTATTGGTTAATATTAATCTGCAGCAGATAATTTCTGGAAGTAAAACAATGTGGAAAGTTGAAACAGAAAACAAACCTCAACCTATAATTTGGATCTTGTGGTTCAACTTAAAGCAGTTGTTGTAAAATGAGTTGCAACGAAATTGAACAAGTTTGCGTCTTCTAATTTTTTCTTTCCACTGAACTGCTGTGCAGAGAGATTTTTTGGATGATTTTGTTCAGCACAATCTATTAAAAACTACTGGGATTCTATTTTTCATTTTCAGATCATACAAGCTTCTTCATGTCTTAGAGTTCAGCAGTTCCAGGAAAAGAATGTCAGTAATTGTAAGAAATAGCGAGAATCAGTTGTTGCTCCTATCCAAGGGTGCAGACAGGTTCAAGTCTCGATGGTCATAGATCTCTGAGATGTCAATAAATTTTCAAATTACTGATAGAACTCTCTCTTCTCCTCTCTTTTGTTTTTCCATTATAGTGTAATGTTTGAGAGGGTATCAGAAGATGAAAAAGCTTTTGAAGATGCAACAAAGGATCATATCAGAAGGTATGCAGAAGCTGGTTTAAGGACCTTGGTAGTTGCATACCGTGAAATTCCGGAAGAAGAGTTTAAATCATGGGAAGAGGAATTTCTGAAGGCCCAAACATCTGTCACTGCTGACCGAGATGCATTGGTGGATGCTGCTGCTGATAAGATTGAAAGAGACTTGATTCTCCTTGGTGCTACAGCAGTAGAGGACAAACTTCAGAAAGGGGTCAGTGTGAACTGCTTATTTATAAAGAATACCTGTTAGTTCTTAAACGTGTGTGTGTCTAGCAACTTATGTAATGCATTCCGTCATATCCCCTTAAAAGTGGTTTATTGCCTTTGTTGAGTGGGCAGAAAGATTAATTGACCATATTTCCTGATACAACTATCCTTCTGTTATGCAGGTACCTGAATGCATCGAGAAACTTGCAAATGCTGGGATTAAGATTTGGGTCTTGACGGGTGATAAGATGGAGACAGCTATCAATATTGGGTATAAGCTAAAATATTAATGTATCATAATTTTCTTCTTGTTTTCCTTCTCTATATGCTTGGCTAATTATGCATAGTTTGAAGAATATTCTTCTGAACTTCCTGCAGGTATGCTTGCAGCTTACTAAGACAGGGCATGAAGCAGATTGTGATTACTTTAGATTCTGCTGATATAGCTGAGATGGAAAAACGGGGGGACAAAGATGCTGTAGCTAAGGTACAAGATCTGGATTATCTAGTTGAACAAATGAGTCTGATGATATGCTCTAATAAGGCCATCTTGGTTAGGTCTCAGCAGCAAGCGTAAGACATCAAATAGGAGATGGAATGCAACAACTTAGTTCATCTAAAGAAAGTTCTCTTTCCTTCGCTTTGATAATTGATGGCAAATCTTTATCCTTTGCCCTAGACAAGAATCTAGAGAATTCGTTTTTGGAGCTTGCACTGAATTGTGCATCAGTTATATGTTGTCGCTCTACTCCCAAGCAAAAAGCTCTTGTGAGTATTACCACCACGTCTCTTATCGGCCTTGTGATTTCTTTTTTTTTTTTTCCGGAGAATTGTATTTCGTTATAATTTTCTCATCTCTTTCACTCCTTTTGCTAAGAACTTCTTTAGTTGAAGTGTTTGCTAAATCCAGGTAATCTGACCCGGATTTTGAAGATGCGCAGGTGACAGGATTGGTGAAAAGGGGGACAGGTAAGACAACATTAGCAATTGGTGATGGGGCAAATGATGTAGGCATGCTTCAAGAAGCTGATATTGGGGTAGGCATTAGTGGTGTCGAAGGCATGCAGGTCTGCTCCATTCCCTTCCTTTAACATCTTCTTTGGTCTTGGTTTCTTTCCCTGCTACAGATATTTTGTGGGATTATAGAGATTAAGGAAAGGACAAAGAGGGAAGGCTATCATATCACACAATTGATGATACTCAAGATCCTCTGTCAATGTATCAGCTTAAAGATGAAGTATCATAATTCAAATATTTATCATGCACTCATCAATATGGTTCTAGATTTCTACCACATAAATTGAGCGATGAAGCATCATATTAGAAAATTTTAAAGAGTTATTATCGGATAACCACTGCTTGACAGTTGTTGTGAATCCTTTTTTTAGGCTGTGATGTCAAGTGATTTTGCAATAGCTCAATTCCGTTTTCTTGAGCGGTTGTTGTTGGTTCACGGTCACTGGTGCTACAGGCGAATATCCATGATGGTAAAGATCCGCTAGCATGGGCTTTTCAACAATTTACCACACTAATCCATAATATCTCTATTTCTTTGGGATGAATGCAGATATGCTATTTCTTTTACAAGAACATCACATTTGGTTTCACCTTATTCTGGTATGAGGCTTATGCTTCTTTCTCTGGCAAACCTGCTTACAACGATTGGTACATGTCATTGTACAACGTATTCTTTACTTCACTTCCTGTGATTGCTCTTGGAGTCTTTGATCAGGATGTCTCTGCACGAATTTGTCTTAAGGTATGCACTATATTCTTAGAAGCTCCATCAATTCCAAATTATCTCGAAAAGGTGAAATCTTCAAAATGTTTATCTAATTAGAATTTCATAAAGGAATAGATAAACAAAACTGTCAATATTTACTGCAGTTGTTTGACAGAAAAAGGAATTCGGTCAGAGATATAAAGAGAAGCAAAGGCATCCTTAGATCTATTTTCAGTGTGTCTAAATTTTACATGTGGAAGCATGGTTTTAGATCTTTAAACTCATCCTCTAATACCTTTTTTTATTTTTTTTATTTTTTTGCAATACTCATCCTCTAATACAGTCTGTCTCTTAAGTCTTACAGATTGGGTAAGATGCTCATATTGTCATCTGTCCTCTTTTAAGTTTACATTAGTATGTGAAAGGGTCATATGTCAAGAGAAATGTAAAATCTTCATAATATCTGTAGCAAATATTCTAGAGAATAGATTAGTAGATCCTGTTGTGATATTTATTCTCCATTACTGCTGTGGAAGAAAGAAGCAATAAAAATCTCGTTCCACCAGCATGAAGAAATTAATACATTCTTGGAAGATACTGTCCTTAAAGGCATCCTCCCGGCGGAAAGTTGAGAGAAGCATTTATTTGGGAGTTTCTTTGTTGGTGGGAGCTCGTAGTGGAGTTTAGAAGGATAATATGTTAACATTTTCTTGTTCCTTCTGCAGTACCCACTGCTATATCAAGAGGGAGTGCAGAACATTCTCTTCAGTTGGCCACGCATTCTTGGCTGGATGTTAAATGGAGTTGTTTCCTCCATGATTATATTCTTTCTTACAACAAATGCAACCTTGAACCAGGCCTTCCGCAGAGATGGTAAAGTGGTTGATTACGAAGTGCTGGGAGTGATGATGTATTCTTCTGCTGTGTGGACTGTGAATTGCCAAATGGCATTTTCTATTAATTACTTCACTTGGATCCAGCATTTCTTCATCTGGGGTAGCATTGCTTTCTGGTATGTGTTTTTGGTCGTTTACGGCTCAATCTCGCCCATTCTATCAACCACTGCATTTCGAGTTTTGATTGAAGCCTGTGCTCCAAGTCCCTTTTATTGGCTCATAGTCCTGCTAGTGGTGGTTTCAGCTGTCTTACCATATTTCTCGTATAGATCCTTCCAGACCAGGTTCCACCCTATGTACCATGATATCCTTCAGAGTATAAGGTTGGAAGGCTCAGATGCAGAAAGGAAAGCAGAGCTACCCAACCAACTCAACGACTGTATGAAGACCAGCGACTGAGAAAGTTTTTTCTTTTTTTTTTTCTGTTTCATTTCCATGTATATACCTAGATCCTTAGCAGATTAGTTATAGGACCTTATTCCCGTTGTCTGGAAATTCTTTTTTCTTTTTTATTCTTAAATCTTACTTAAAGGACATTAGAAACAAGGGGAAAGGGCAATTTCTCCAATTTCTCCAACTGTCGAGGCGGCACGCGGCCAGGACTCTAGACTCTGTTCTCGGTCAGGAGTACTCTGCTCACTGGACTGTAGTTTAAAAGTAGTGCTTGATACACCATGAAAGAGCTGAAGATGGTTGGGAGATTTTCTTTTTTTTTTTTATGCGATGGTTGGTAAATATTTGAACCTGTAAAAATATTAGTAATACTCCGAGTTGTTTTACATCTTGTGCTTATTTTTAAAATTATTAGTGTGCTGCCAAATAAGGACAGCGGGTAGGTGAGCAATTAATTGATACAGGTAGCACAAAATTAAAGTTGGACGAGATCCGAAGACATCTGGACAAGTTATCTTTTTTTTTTATAAATAATTATACGAGAAAAAAAAAAGACAGATCATATGGACAGCCGGACGTAGCGGAGCATAGAGGAGAAAGAGAAGCAAGACCAAGAGTGATTCATACTCTCACACCATCCAGGTAATTACTGACTGGAAGGGGAGGTGTAGATTCTTATGAATTGCTTCTTAATTTTATTCTGAGTCTGATGTGTGACTGTTTCAGGAATCGATCAAAATTTTTTTTTTTTGATAAATAATTACACAGGAAAAAGAAGAGACAGATCATATTGACAGCTCGGGACAAGTTGTCCCATTACACATTAATGTACCCCAAGTAATTTAACTGAGAAGACCGCACAAAATAAAGCCAAGCTCGCCCAAGTCAATGTCAACATTAGTTCGAAATGTGGACAAGGTGGCCCTGTCTCTATCATTGTAATTCGGAGTGCCTCGTGTAATCTAATCTCTCTAGAAGGTCTACGGTTTTCCTATTTTAGAAATATTATCTACGGCTTTCTAGAAAAAATTTTATTTTTTTGTTTTTGTTTATTTCTTTAATGTCAAAATACTTGTATGTTTATTATATACAATATAAAATTAATTAGTTTTTAAAATTCTTTTCTCTCTCTCCTCTAAATTACAAATTTAACAAAAAATATATTTAAATTGATTAAAATAATATAATGATTAGTAATTTTATAAAAAAAATAATTTTAAAGTTGAAAATTTTAAAATTATTAAAATTATAATTTTTTAAAAAATTTATCGACTTCATCAATGACGTGGGGAAGTCCAAGTCAAGTTATTTAAAAGCTGCGTCTTCTTAGTTCTCACTAGCACGGCTGTGGAGATAAATGCGGACATCTTTATCACTCTGTTGGCCGAGTTTCCTCATGTTAGGCTGGAAAAAAGAAGCAGCTAATGATGAATGATTTTGTCCGGATTAATCTTTGTGTAACCTTAGTTATCGAAATATTATTATTTTACGAAGGTATAATTGAACATGTACTTAGCGCTTGTTATTGAACATTTTGAACCTTTTTTTTAGTTCTTAAAATGAAATGCTAATGAAAAAATTGTTTTAAAAATTCAAAAAAGTTTTAATAAGTAGAATTTTTTTGATACATTGTAATTCAAACTCAAGTTATTTTTATCACTTGAATTATTAGATTACTATCAATAAGTATGATTTTAAAAGTACTTATTTTTAATACTTTTAATATATGTGTATATATTCAAAATAATTTATATTTTAAAATAGAAGGGAGAAATTTACAAAAAGCGGAGTTCATAATGAAATGCTAGCCACGACTCTTTATATTAGGAAGATCAGTAAAGCTTACGCAACAGGATCCTTGAATGCCATTTCTTTGTTCCTTTATTGCTTAGTCCCACAGGCGTATATAACGAACGATTAACTAGATGGAGATCAACTTTGATTTGCCTTACTGCAAATTGGAAACGAATCAAGCCAATATGTGTTTGTCCCCTAATTCCGGAGCCTCCCATGCCAATAGCACAACATGATTGGTTGCTGAGCGTTCGCCTTCTAGAAGAGCGCATGCAGATCGACTTTCTTTTCAATGTGAGTTCCAAGATCAAAATGTCATGTTCCGCTCAATCTCCATAACCACTTTCCTCATTTTTATTTATTAAAAAACGACTATACTACTTTGTTTATTTTTAGTTTTTAATTTTGTGAATTTAAGAATGGCTTAATAGCTAAGTTTCAAATATACTCAATTACTATGATTTAAAATATTAATAAAAATAGAGCTTTTATTATTCTTCTATGAGACAACTACCTATATTGAAAAGGAAGAGATTAATATTGAGATTTGATAGTGTTTTTCTTTGAAATTTTTTATCTTGGATTTCGTGAGAGAGAATGAGTATAACTCAAAGTGAAAAATTTGTATTGATTTTCGTAGCAAAACTTAATCTAAATAGTCATTTAAACTATAATTCATTTGAACTTCAGCAATTTATTAGTTGGTGTGTTTTGATCTCCTTTTTTGGAATAAAAATGAACCGAAGGAGTATATAATAAGACAGGACATAATTTTGTATAGTACTCCCTCTGTTTTTCTTTTTATATATTTGAATTTAATTTTTTTTACACATGTTAAGGATGTCATTGAAAATGTTAAATTATAAGGTAATCAAATTTACCTTATTAAAATTTAAAAATTAATTAATGCAATTTAATTGAATAATAATAAAGACTAAATGTGAAATAAAAAGAAATACAATAAATGACTTTATTGAGGGTGTATTTGAATAGAACTCAATTTAAAAATTTTATTTTAGATCATATTTTTTAAAATAAATAATTTACTCTTACGAAACTCAAATTATATTTAATCTCATCTTGATATTTTAAAGCGTGTGAATAAAAATAAAACTAAATCTGTACAGATAAAAGAAAAACGTGTGGCGCATGTGCCTATTGGCTAATGGCTACGTACAATTTTGTTGTTCTAGAATTTCAAATTGTAATTCAATGGTTGCAGTTTTACTTGAACAAACTTTGCATAATTCTATGGTCTACTCCCTTTATAACTTAAAAAGTTAAAAATTACTTCTGTTTTACCTCAGCATCATTAATGAAAAGATAATTACATCGTGGATGATGGAAACACCCCTACCTAAACAGCGACAACCAACCTCAACTCCTAGGGAAAGCGTGCTGAGCCAGCAGGCAGCTTCTGTAGAATCAAGGAAGAAAAGGTCGAATATACGCGGAACTTGAGCAACACAAATAGAACTATGCAACCGCACGTGTGAGCAAACCACCGGTCGGGTCTCCCGAGTCACGGAGAGCCACTTTCCTTAACTAAACTACGGTGTACTCGCTAGTCACCACCTGAACTTTAGGACTCCGTGGAGGAAAGCAAAGCCCATAACGTTGCGTCCAAACAAGAAGTTTTATGGGAATTCCCAAATTCGGCCTCCCACTTTCCAAAACGGCTAAATTTGGCCGACCACCCCAACCCTCCATTGCCAACCATATAAATCCTCATAACTAACCCCAGTCTCTCTCTCATCTCCCTTGTCAGACTCTTGTCTTTATCTCCCTTCTTCCTCCATCCGTCGGTTTTATAATCGGAAGATAGATAGAGATACAACGGAAGTGTAAGTACAGATGACGGAACATAGGCGAACTGGAATAATACATGAAAATCAAGAGGAGCTTTGTGTGTGTCCCACCTTTAGCAGTTACTCCTCAGACAGGTTGGCTGACATCGCCGCACGAGTAACCGATGAAGTCAGGAAGAAATCTGAATTCTCTGAAGAAAACGCCGGCTTCCTAGAGAAGGACGGCGATGATTTTGAGTTCTCTCTGGTACGTGCGGATCCAGAAATTCTATGTGATGGTCAAATTCGGCCGATATTCCCGATCTTCAACCGCGATCTTCTGTTTGATGATTCTAGGGATATTAACCGAGGCTGGCAAAGTGATAAGCAATCGTCTGATGGAGGACAGAATGAAATTCGCATTCCGTTGAAGAACTTGTTCCTCCAAGAACGAGAAGAGCGTGATCCTCCTCCGTCATCATCATCATCGTCGGAAGCCGACGAATTGGAGAGCGTACCTCCGGGAACCTACTGTATTTGGAGACCGAAAATTCCGGAGTCGCCAAATAGGTGTAAGAAGAGTAATTCAACTGGATCGGCATCAAAGCGTTGGAAGTTTCTGGATTTGCTTCGTCGAAGCAATAGCGACGGCATGGAAAGTTACGTGTTTTTGACTCCTAAAGACAAAGAAAAAAAACCCGATAAAACTGCACCTTCTAAATTGGTTCCGAAGCAAAGCTCCGGCAAATCAAAAGCGAAAGAATTTGCAGCGTCTCAGTCTGCCCACGAGGCGTTTTACGTGCGAAACAGAGCTATGAAACAAACTGACAAGAAGAAAACATATTTACCGTACAGGCAAGACCTTGTAGGGTTTTTCGCCAGCGTCAACAGTTTGAGCAAGACATTTTCTCAGGTCTAGATGACGCCGACGCCGACGCCGTAATCAGTCAATTTTGCATATTTTATAAAACAAATATCGTGGTTTTCTACCATTCTAGTAGCTCGATCAAGAGAGGCCTTTTGCTTTTTAATTCTCTTTTTCCTTCTTCGTTCTATGTATATATCCAAACTACATGAGATATAATACCATGTTTGGCGTTGCACATTCAATGTCTACTTTTTGTAGTTCCAAATTAATGGTCGGTGTTGAATTTTAAAGGCAGGTTTGTGTGATTTTATGCAAATGGAGATCGTAGATGAATCTTTGAAAGCATTTAATGCGGGAAACTCTTGGGATATTGCTGCTTGCTGGCTATAACTGGAGTAATGTCGAGGAACTGAGTGGTAAAACAAAAATAATATCTTGTTGCAGTTGGGCAGGCGTTTGTGATGGTCCATCTACGATGAGCCATTTGAGTATGTGCTAGTCTTTGCACAATGGACTGATCACCTGTGAGGGACGTAAAATATTCGTGCAATGTTAGTTGTGTCATGATAGACGTTCTTTGCCGTAGGAAAAGAAAATATAAGATTAAAGGTAGGTGTGTGAATTGATTTATTCACACAAGATATGAGTTGATAATGAGTCAAGAAACTTGAGAAGTTGGGCTTCTGAGATTCCTCATCAGATCTTCTGTGCAAATGAAGAAAAGGCATGACTTTCAGGCATTCTAAATGTGAACGTTAATCTTTTCCAGGGCATATTATTCTCTTTTAGTGATGATAAATACGTTAATGCGGAAGGTCTCTCTAATTTGTTTTGACTTTCTGCATCGTTTTCATTGTTAATGGTTTCCCCTTTGCTGTCCCATTGTGTGAAAATTAAAGAGGTAAAGACAAGTCATGTGTTTTTCCTCAAGGAGATAAAGATGGAACGCGACCACACAGAATACGGTATTTGGCTTCTGAGTATTCACCAAACTTATTAGAATGTTACTTTGAGAATTGTCAACTTTTATTCCTGAAAGAACATCACGCCATGTGGGGTTCCCACCAAGACTTTGCCCAGTCCCGCGCGTCCAATGGCAGCGCCCCGCAAATTAACTGAATGAGTGGTGTTCCATTTATTTTAGTAATGAACGAATTAATAATTTATGTCATTCGTCAAGAGAAACCACTTCCATACGAATGTTGTACTCTTGTCGTAACGATGATGTCAATATATGTGAACCATCTTTTCTTAATTTGTTCATTCATTTTTGTGTAAGAAAGTGACCTCTATTTTGGGCCAAGGAAACACAATTTTTTTTTTTAAGAATAGCTAGTATTTAAGTAATTACAATACAAGTCACACTAATAATCGTGGTTCTACAAGATACTATTATAATTAATTACATCATTTTTCCTTCTTCCCATGAATTCTAATTATGTTATAAGAAAAAGTAATAATATAAAACTTTTTGACACTCTTATATCATTCTTAATATTCTTTCCGTCTAGAATAAAGTTAATTATAGAATTATTATTATTATTATAATTTGTTATTATTATTATTTGGTGAAAAGGGGTCTATTTTCGCTATCGCATTTGCAGATAATAATTCTTACCGCTTGCTCCAAAATAAGTAACATAATGTAGAAGAACTTTAAAATCAGTTTTTTTTTTTTGTAATAAAAAAACAGCTGGATTGGGGCCTCCAGAACTATGATGTATTTTTCTTTTTTTTGGACTAAATTTTGTATTTTTCTTTAAATATATTGTATATTGATGATTAATAATAGTTACCTTTTCTCACGCCACCCAAAATAAAAAAGCTCCATTTCTTTTTCCTTTTATGAGTTAACAATAGTTCCTGTTCCATTAAAAAAAGTGATAGTTCATGTATATAAACATTTTCTAAATCTTTTGCTTTAAGTCAAATATAAATATTTAAATAAACAAGTGAACAAATATATAAATACAAACTTGATTCAGTACAACATAAACGAAAATATTAATATAAATAACAAGGAAATATAAATACAAATATAATCTTTTTTGAAAATAAAAGTCCAATTCTCCTCCAATTTAGTAATAGGTATCGGATCAAAAAATATTCGTTAGTACTTAAAACTTTTCTTTCCATCCAATTTTTTTTTCAGAAATTAATATTTACAATTCTTTTTTATTTATTCATTTGTAACCCCCCTCTCTTACATTTTTCTCTTTTTTTTCTCTCTCTCTCTCTTTCACTTTTCTCTACCTCGAAAGTACCCTCGGAGGGGTTGCAACTAGGGCTGTCACCGGGTCCAAATAGGTCCGGGACACCCTGTCACAGACCCGGACCCGATTGACATTAATGGTTCCGAACCTAGACCCGATTACCCGACGGATCCAAATAAGATGAACCCGGACCCTACCCTATAGGGTCTCGGGCCGGGTCCGGGTAGACTCGATAAAATTTTTAATATAAATTTATAAATAATTGACCGTTGATCAAACACATCTAACGGTTATAAAAAATTTAAATATATAAAATATTTATTATTTAAAATTTAAATCAGGTAATCGGATAATCGGGTTCGGGATACCTTCTCCCTGACCCGGACCCTATTAGAAGATATATTATCGGGTCCGAGTCCGGGTCCGGGTAAATGAGTATGACCATTGTTCCGGACCCGAAGTTATCGGGCTGGGTCCCAGGTCGAGTCCGGTAAACGGACAAAATTGACAGCCCTAGTTGCAACTTGCAATGATACCCCAATAGCAATTTCCCCAAAAACTTGGGGTAGAGGGATTGTCAACGCTCGAGAGAGCTTCCGGGGTAGAGGGAATGGAAAAAAGAACAAAAGGTAGAAAAAGATTGTAAATGTAAAAAATGGAGGCTATAAATATTAATCTCCTTTCTTTCAACTCCCGCTTTGGGGGCAAGAGGAAATAAAAATAATTTTATTTTAATAATTTTATAATTTATATTTATCATATAAGTTATATAATTATCAATAAAAATAATTTATGTGAATACAAAATTTCAATTCTTTAAAAAAAATTAATTATTTGTAAAATAGTGAGTTGTTATTTTTTTATCTATATAAATTATTTTTATTGATAAGTTTATAATATATGTGATAAATATAAATTAAAAAGCTATGAGAATGAAACTAGTAAGGGAATAGAGATCCAATCTGATCATGTCCATATTTGGAAAATTGCACACCTGCTGATATTTCCATTCCTGGGCTCGGAGGAGAAACGGCAGTCGAGTCCAGCAAAAATCTTGCGAGCTGCGTGGAGGTGATCGTGGTGGAGCACACGTGGCCTGTGGCCCCATATTTAGTTAGATAGTTAAGAGTTAGCCCCAATGAGTGGCGCGCACCTCTCAGTCTTCCGCTCCGCCTTGCTCCGTCATCCGCCCGCCCGTTTCCGCTCCCCATAAAAAGCTCAAATCTCACTGTTACAGCTCCTACCATATATCTATACGCACGCTTTCAGATTGCACAAGTTGCTGAATCAAGCTTTTGAGCATTTCTGCATATACTTCAGCGGAGCAAACACTCAAAGTCATTGAATACTGTATCAGTCTGATATTGCTGCCGTTCCAATCAAATGAGTTCGTTGCAACTGTCCAACTGTGGAGGTTTTGACCAATCGCTGCTAGGATGCAGCTTATCTCCTGTGCAGAAGCAGCTCCATAAAGGCGTGGCCTTTTCTTTTTCTTCCTTTTTCGGCGCAGATTTATCCTTGCAGAATGGCAGCTCCAGTGTTAGTATTTCACCGAAGCAGCGATGCTTCTTGCAAAAGAAGAGGTTTTCTGGGTGTTTCGCAATGTCCTCGACAAACGATTCTGCATTTAAAATGAATTTGAATGAATATTTGGTGACTCTCGAGAAACCGCTTGGACTTTGTTTCGCTATCTCCGTTGATGGAAAAGTTTTCGTTCATGCTCTCAAGAAAGGGGTTAGTTCTATACAATTTGCTCTTTCGGCTCTTCATTTTTTCCTCATTTTGTGTTATACGAATGAGTATTGTGTTTTTCTTATGCGTTCGTTCGTCTTTATGATTTGCAGGGAAATGCTGAGAAGGCTAGGATAATAATGGTTGGTGACGCATTGAAGAAGGCAAGTGAATCATCAGGTGGGAAGCTTATTGAGATCAAGGACTTCGGAGACGCTGAGTACGAATTTAGTCTATACATGATTCAGAAAATCTAATGAGTTTTTAGGATTTCCAGTATATATGTTACCATCATCTTGCTAGAGGATAAGTGTTTGTACACAATATTAGCTAGCTAATGCCGGTTCCTACTCCGTTAGAAACATATCTATATTCAATTTTTTAATGAAAAAGCTGAAATTTTTACTGGCTACAAATTCATCTGAAAACTGGTAGGCGTCATGAATCTTTGTTTGTTTTTTGTAGGAAGATGATGATGGATAATTCGGGGTCTTGTAGCCTTGTTCTTGAAAGACCGTTTTCTCCTTTCCCTGTTCACCAGCTGTTTCTGATAAATGACCTCGATATCTTATTTAATAGAGGTCGTGTACCCGTGGCCACTTGGAACAGCAATATACTGGCATCAAGTTTTCGAACCTCTGATAAGGGCAGTGGGAATTCTGGGTTTGTCACCTTTTCTCCCAAGTATCTTGCTGCTCTAGGATGGAAGCATTTGATTAACCAGGAAACAATGAGCAAGCCGCAAATGGATATTACTAAGAACAATAGTCCAGCTTTACCATTCAGTCCAATTGTTGCTCTTTTCTCTATGGAAGAATCAGCAGATGGTGAATGGGCCCACGGGAGTTTCCCGTTGGATGAATTCGTGAAGGCATTGGATCGTTCAAAAGGGGAGCTCCATTATAATCACTCTCTTGGCATGAGTTATAATAAGGTGCATGATATTGCAGTTAACTTGTAGAATCTTTTCATCATTTAAATATCATATTTTTGAAGTGATTAGTGCTTGGCTTTTAAAAAGTTCTAAGCTATAAATATGGATTTACTGAGAGACCGGAAAGAACTTAAAGCGGAAATATCTTTTGGAAATTAGCTTCGTTATGCTTGCATTACTGAAATTGGATTTATAAACTGGAAAACTGAACACAGTTGTGAATTCTTGGTAATTGTCTATACTTGAAGTAGTATATTTCCAACTAATGTCTTAGGACTCTTGCCACAAAATGGTAAGCTTTGTGCTAAATATGGATTTTTCAGATAACAGAGCAAATATATGTGGGATCATGTATACAAACAGAGGCTGATGTTGAGACTTTGGCTACTGTTGCGGTGAGTGTTCTATCCTGTGGAAGAAAAATCTGATGATTTATTTACATTCTTCTACTTTTTCTTTCTATATTTTTCAAATTATGTCTCTAATGCTCATCATAGACACTGTGTTAACAAAGAGTATTCTGGCAATTTTAACAGCTTAGTGGAAGCATGATATTCCCTGGTAGTGCTCTGTACATGAATTTTCCATTGATGTCACATTTTACTTGGATATCCTGCCTTGCTAGCAGAGTATAAAAATCAGGTGTTTGATCAAGAAAATTGTCAAAACACAAATTTGTATTTTCTACTATGCACTGTACTCTCCATATAGTTTTCTGATTCTCTGTGAGGGTTTTGACTTTATTTTCATTGCCTGCTGGTTCACTTGGTACATGCATAACAATCTTGAAATTTATCAGGGAGTTACAGTGGTGCTGAATTTTCAAAGTGGAACTGAGGCAGGAAACTGGGGAATTAATTCAAAAGTAGTAAATGATGCATGCCAACAGTTTAATATTCTTATGATCAATTATCCTATAAGGTACTAATGCTTTTCATTGTCAAACAAACATGTCAATTATTTTCCTACTTTTTTCTTCTATTAGTACTTTCTGAGCTGTAGGAGGTTACTGCAGAAAGAATACATATCTACCTGTGAAATTGCTCTCCTTTTTCCTGCTAAACATATAAATGCTTTTTAAGCTGTATGTAGTAGTGTACCCATGCAGATTTAAGTGAACATTTCATCTATTGTCTACAACTTGGTTTTCAACAACAGCAGCTTACCCTGTACCACTGATTTATTGATTCTCTGATACGCTTGGTCACCATAATCACTTTCAAATATGCATGGAAAAGTAGTACAATACTGCTCAAACTTTACTTCTCACGGCATATACTTTTAGATGATAATGTTGTGATCCATATATTCTGCTGATTCTTTTGCAGGGAGCTGGATTCTTTTGATATGAGAAAGAAACTACCATTCTGTGTAGGTCTTCTTCTACGATTGCTGAAAAAGAACCATCGTGTGTATGTCACTTGTACCAGTGGTCTTGATAGATCCCCAGCTTGTGCTATCGCATATCTGCATTGGATCACAGATATTTCACTTCATGCAGCCTATAATTATGTTACTGGTTTGCATTTATGCAAGCCTGACAGGTACTTCTCGCTGACTTTCATATGGTTCTTTCTATTTTAACTCTGTGAGCAATGCATCTAAAGTTTCAGCATTCAAATGCTTATTGAGCCAAAATAATGCCAAGGCACATGACTTTACGTTGCTAGTTTTCTTTGTTTTCTGGAGTGCAACAAAACTAATATGCTCACATTTGCTTATCCCTTAATGTCATTTATGTGCACTAAAATCTTTTATGACATTGACTTGTTTTAGTGGATTCTCCATATCATATACAGTGAATGCAAATCATCTCCTTATCAGTGACCTCAGTTTGACTAAATTGATCACACACATTTTTGGTGGTCTGCATGTATTTTCCATCTTTAGTCAGTCTACCAGCTTAAAATTGTATATTCACATTTTAGTACAGCACATCTAACTTCATTTGAGGCATCCTTATTTGTTTTAAAGTCTGTTTCTCTATCTTAAGAAACTAGTTAGATAAGCCTTAGAAACAAATTCTGTTCCAGGGCAGCAATTGCTTGGGCAACATGGGATCTAATGGCAATGGTAGAACGTGGTGCAAGTGATGGACCTGCAACGCATGCGGTGACTTTTGTGTGGAATGGCCATGAGGTACCCAATAATGTTCTGACATGGAAGTCAAACGTCAAAAATTAATCCCTTGTCTTTCTTCCACTATTTGTACTTTAGAACTTCAGTATTCTGTCATGGGGCATTTATTAACCCTTTCCCCCCCCCCCCTTTTTTTTTTTGGGGTGCAAAGGGGATCTTTATATATTACAACGAAAACAATTTCAAAGCTAAAGCCAAAGTGCTCTTTACAAGTCTTGGTGCTTCACCAATGTCTCTTAAAAGTACATAGTAAGCTGACTAACCCTTAAGTACACAGAAAGAATATTAACCATAATTTTACAGTTTTGACCATTTTGCCTTCTAATTTCAGGGAGATGATGTATCCTTGGTTGGGGACTTTACTGGTAACTGGAAAGAACCAATTAAGGCGGTCCATAAGGGTGGCCCAAGACATGAAATTGAAGTTAGACTTCGACAAGGAAAGTAAGTTCCTGATGGTTTTTCTTCTGAAGTTATGATTCTTTTGACAGAAGCTCAAGATCAGAGTATAGTTTGAATTTTAAAGGGCTGGCTCTTGGTATTCCATAAGCCCATATGGAAGGCCGTTTCTTGACTCAATCCTGCTCCTTTTGTTTTGCCACTTCCCATTGGAGAAAAAAATTTTGCTTGGTTGTACTACTTGCATATTTCGTTTGCACATATATATCTTTAATACATTTTCCGTTCTTTTTACACCTCATCTCTTCTTTTTGCGTTGATAGAATATATCTGCCGTGCTAGATTAATTTCTTTGTCTCTCAGGTACTACTACAAATATATAGTTAGTGGGCAGTGGAGGCATTCAACAGCTTCACCGACTGAAAGGGATGAGAGGGGGAATGTCAACAATGTAATTAGAATTGGCGATGTTGCCAGTGTGAGACCTTCAGCTCAGCAGCAAAAGAAGGTAGCTCCCATATTAGTGACCTTTCACATAAATAGTGCACTATACAGAACGCCACAAGATCTTTAAAATATTTATGTCAGTGCTCTCTTTGTTATGAAGTTATATCAAAATGGGATGAGCTTTCGTAAACTCATTCAGAAATGGGATATCTGATTCTGAAATTAATGCTGATTTGGAAAGAAAAAGAAGGTAGCTCTCATATTAGTGACCTTTCACATAAATAGTGCACTATGCAGAACGCCACAAGATCTTTAAACTATTTATGTCAGTGCTCTCTTTGTTATGAAGTTATATCAAAATGGGATGAGCTTTCGTAAACTCATTCAGAAATGGGATATCTGATTCTGAAATTAATGCTGATTTGGAAAGAAAAAGAAGGTAGCTCTCATATTAGTGACCTTTCACATAAATAGTGCACTATGCAGAACGCCACAAGATCTTTAAACTATTTATGTCAGTGCTCTCTTTGTTATGAAGTTATATCAAAATGGGATGAGCTTTCGTAAACTCATTCAGAAATGGGATATCTGATTCTGAAATTAATGCTGATTTGGAAAGAAAAAGAAAATATCATATTTACGCTGCTGTTGGTGGTGCTCATTCTGCTCTTATGTTTCAGGATGCAAATATTGTGAAGGTCATTGAGAGGCCATTGACAGAAGATGAGAGGTTTTTGCTGGCAAAAGCAGCTAGATGTATTGCATTTTCTATTTGTCCAATAAAGCTGGCTCCAAAGTAGTTGGTCATTTTACTGTTTCTGCTTGGCATAAATAATAAATTGTGAAGGCAATTTTTCATGCAAACAAGTCTTCAGCACAGAGTTGATTCATACCAATTTTGTTTTCTTTGGAGTATTGCATGTTTCCTGGATCAGAGATGCTGTACTTTGTTGTGTCCTCTGAGAATAGGCAAATCCTAGGAACATGTTGATGCAGTTTCGACTTTTGAGACAGATATCTCAGATGTTCTCTGCCCAGTAAGTAGTTCTTGTAGTTCTTAATTACCCAGAAGGGTGAATTGCTAGAGTTTTCAAATGTAACATTTCTTTTGATTTGTATATCTTTCTCATGTTCATGTATTTAGTAAACTGTCTGGTTTTGGGCTTCTTATTGTCTCCTTCTCTGGGTTTGAAGTGGGGATGTAAATATATTTTTCCTGCAATTAAATAAACGGTCTATTTTCCTGTTTGTATCTCCTTACAAATGGAATTGTAACTTGGCGTGGAAGGTCTATGGTCCAATGCTTTGGTTTCAATGTTTTTATCTGCATTTAGGTACGGAAGAATGGGTTTTGTTTTTTTTTTCCCCCCCCGAGGGGAAAGAATTGTGTTCTTGTTTGATTGTTTGCTTGGTTTTTGTATCCTCTGCATCCCATTAATATGCAATTTGGCTACTAATCATTGGTCTTTTTCTTTCCTATTTACATTAGGAAACAGATAACGGAGAAAACTGAGAGTATTTGGCACTTGGCAGTGCCTGGAAGTTTGGTCATGCTTTTTTTGAAAATTTCACGTATGTAGGTTTAAAACCAAGTCACATAAAGCTTTGTTTCTCTACTTTTTCCCTCTCTTTATCTCTGGTATCTCTATGTTATTGCTCTCTAACTAAATCCTACTAAGGAGTTGGGGTTCTCCCTAACACATGGTACGCCTCAATCTGTGAGGACTTGTGCCCATCACCCGCTAATGGTTCTGCATTGTTAAAGAGTCATTAGAGATTTGAATAAAATTCGTCTTTATTGACGTAATAAATAAAGATTTACTACTAGTACTAATTAGTAGTAAATGCCCTCTATAACGCATCTGGCTTTTGGGATGCACCTGTGGCCGCAAATGTTTATTGTGGGCCCAGCAAGTCGCAGGGAAGGGGGAGATGAGATGCATAATGACGGCTTGCACTGTGTCAACTAATAGTTTTTTTTTTCTTCTTCTGAATTGCATCAACCAATAGTACTCATTACTAAGGGTGTGATTGTATAGAGTTTGGTTTTGAGATTTTTTATCTTAGATTTTAGGG
Organism: Rauvolfia tetraphylla; assembly: GCA_030512225.1. Classification (NCBI taxonomy): domain Eukaryota; kingdom Viridiplantae; phylum Streptophyta; class Magnoliopsida; order Gentianales; family Apocynaceae; genus Rauvolfia; species Rauvolfia tetraphylla. Next base: position 1,770,307 of record JAJQKT010000005.1, read on the forward strand.
GAGAAAATTTTTTGTGAGAGAAAAAAGTGAGATTTGAAATAAAAAACTGTATTGGATTTCGTGCGGAACCTTATTCAAGCACACACCTAAGTACATCTCTTCATGTCGAAAATATGACAGAATAATGTTGACATTATTCTGTCATGCTTTTGAAGGCTGCCCCGCCCGGACTTCTTCATATTCAGACACCCACAGATCGAACTTCAGAGGGCAGCACAAACTCGGCATCAGAGCCTTCATTCTCTTTCCAGATCCTATTTTACTTGCCAACTCCCAAATTCTTCATCCCCTTTTGGTCTTCCGCAAGAAATGAATGTCAAAGAAACAATTGCGTCCATTATACTTTTGATTATGTACGAAAAGATCTCCAATTATTTCAACCATATGGACTCCCTGCCTCAGCACCCGCAGGAGGCGGGACTGCCCCGATGCTATACGGGTATATATGTGTCTGCTCTTCAGGATTAGTATGCCATTGCAATTTGTTTGCACTCACTCTATTCTTTCTCTGCCCGCTAGTTTAACAATTTTACTTATGTGTTTTTTTTTCTTTTTCTTTTAAATAAATTGTACGAAATCAAATATAAAATTTGTTAGTACCTAATAATGGACGGATTACTCTCTTATCATACTTGTAACGTTAAAATATATAATATTTCTTTTCTTTTTCTCTTTTTTAAAGATATTTTAATTGACTCTTTCTCAAGACAAATAGATAACTGAGACATAGTACTTGATAAAAAACTAATGAGTTTCCTGGATGAATAATCTGTAGTAATTGATATTTTAGATGTCACATTCACCCGGTTCTAATATACTAAGAAAGAGGCACCCAAGAAGGGTTTTCATTGGGAGGGCCACCTCAAATATTGAATTGCCAAAGAAAACCACTCAAAGTCTGTCCTAACAGATAAAGCAATATCCTTACAATTATTCGTCCATCACTGAAGTCATGTTTTCAAGATAGAACCTTATCTCATCCTTCCTTCATTCTCTGTGTTTCCTGGGCCATTCGGTTAGATTCAGTTTTTATCTAAACCTTACTGCCCGACACGTGTCTCATTTTTAAAGGAGAGCTTTACCGTTTTATTTTGATTTGATATGAGGAAGTTCTTTTTATGTGTATATAATTTTTTTTGAAAAGAATATTGGGAAAATATATGATGATGGCCTTGTCCAATTCTAGAAAAACAAGAATAAGTAATTGAGTGGGATTGTATAGTGTTTGAATTTGATATTTTTTTCTTTAAATTTTATAAAAATGAATTATTTGTAAAGAGATGGGTAAAACCCAATATTGAACACAATCCAAATATGATGGTAAGATTAGGAATCTTGAAAGTAATTTTCTGATGAAATGAATCTTCTTTAATTTGCAAATCGCGGTGTGGTATAGCAACATTAAGGGTGGGAATAAATAGAGTTTATATTGAAGATTTTTTATTTTAAAGCTCGTAAAAATAAATTATTAGTGAGAAAAGATATTATTATAAAGTTAAAATGAAAAATTTTCATTAAAAATTTTGTAATTAAATCTTGTGGAAGTACAAAAAATCTGCCAGAGTCTTTGGATAGGCCCCCGCTGGAAGATAGGCCCCCGGGGGCCAACCGGGGACCGAGGTACAAATAAATTAAATCTTTTGGATGTGTGTGCAAACAACACCAAAACGACGTGGTGAATAGCCAGAGTCTGCATGTGGGAGCTGGGCAAAGGAAAATACCACGCACGAGAAGCAAATTAAGGTGCAATGTAGGTGGGAAGGAATGATCCGTGAAAATAAAAAAGGATGAGTGGATCGAAGAGAAAAATGAATCCTCAACGTCCAAACCTCATCTACAAGTGTTGAAGCTCTCCTTTGTTCAGCTTTCGCTTTCGTTATCTCCTGACCATATGATGGATATGGAGTGCGGAGAGGTGGGGAGGGACGAGACGAGGGCCTCTGACCTGGCCACGGTGATGAATATGTATAAAACTACTCCGCACCAAGGCCCCGTGCACAATGTCGACTGCTGCGATCAACGGCTGGTGCCTCACCTCTGTCTCCCCCGCCCATTCTTCTTCTTCTTCACTGAAAAGGCTCGCATTACGTCCTAGTGTTTCTGCAAGGCTTGATTCTTCTTCGACCTACGTCCCTAGTCTCATCAGAAACGAGCCTGTTTTTGCTGCCCCTACTCCCATCATCACCCCTACTCTGGTAACCATCTCTCTCTTTCTCTCTCAAGAAAATGACATTAGTACTAACTAGTTATGTATCCGGCACAGGATATTCAAGTCCATCATCAATCAGTCACTGTGTTACATGCACACCAGGGAATGCATGCATGGAGGAATAGGACTAGCCGTGTCACAGCCTACATCACACGTTATATGCGCACTTTCATTGACATAGCTAGTTGTAGAAATGCTCTCCTTATAAAATTTAATGGTAAGGTTCTCAAGTTCAAAAGGGAAGTCCAGTTATTGCTACACGTTATTCTCCTAATATCAGCCCAACGTCCATTTAACTACCTTGATTGAGATGCTTTTTGGTTCCCGCTCGAAATAAGGGATTTTCCTTTTCTGCAACAGCCTTGACAAAATCCACGTACAGTGTGTTCTCCGTGGCCACGGCCAAAAGGTTTTTGACTCATGCAGTAACTAATGAATACCAACATATTACCATGTATTCTTTTCTAATTAACACATGCTGTAATAGTCAACGCAAATCTACGCTTGAAATAACCTCGAATGCTAGTTGGCTTATCCAAAGATTTGAGAGGGAAAGCAAGATGAGGATTTAAATGTATGGCAGGAAGCTCGTCATAAATCCTTCACTTTTTTCCTCGTCTCCTTTTAATTGGTTTTGCCTCTATTATAGTCGGCTGAAGGATCTTCTGGTTTTGCGTTGGAAAATTGCAGAGAGAAGATATGTCGACGGACTCGTACGAGGCAGCCATTGCTGGACTCAAGAAACTTCTCAGGTTCGATTAATACAAAAGTATAAGGCTTTCAGCAAGTCATTTCTACATGGAACTCTGCCTTACCCCACATTTATTCCCTCTTCAAAGCTATACCCGAATGGAGAAAATTGATTAAATTTAAAGTGTGACTAAGAAACATTGATTTTCTTAATGCGGAGTATGATGGAGTTTTCGAACAGAAAATCATGTATAGGGGGAGTTCGCATACCTTTTTCTTGCATATGGTATTCATTTCTTTGTTGCTGATGAAGACTACAGTTACATGCATAGATTTCTCTGGACATAAAAAAACACATTACTAACGGCTTTTCTGGAAGTTGGTTTTCAGCGAGAAGGGAGAGCTTGGACCCGTTGCGGCAGCAAAAATTGATCAAATAACAGCAGAGTTGCAAAGCCCGGACGGAAACTTCGATGCAGTTGAAAGGATGAAATCCGGTTTCATTCGTTTCAAAAAAGAGAAATACGAGTAAGAAATCTATACAATTTGGAATTGATTTTTCATTATATTGGTATACTTGAACTGTCCCTAACGCCTTCAGCTACAAAATTCAGGACAGATCCGGCTTTATACGGCGAGCTTGCCAAAGGCCAGAGCCCCAAGGTGCTGATCAGACTCTTGAGTCTTGAGTTGTAATCATGGTACCCTGATTTACTGTTTCGTCTGATTAACTGATAATAATAATATGACTTCCCGTCTGTCTTTTTCAGTTCATGGTGTTTGCCTGCTCAGACTCCAGAGTCTGCCCATCCCATATGCTGCATTTCCAGCCAGGAGAGGCTTTCATGGTCCGCAACATTGCCGCCATGGTTCCTCCCTATGATAAGGTCATCTAAGTTGTTCACCAATTCTTTAATTTCCTAGAGATTTATGGCTCAGGTCCAGGAATTATTAATCCCATTTTTCTGTTTTCTCTTTCAATCAACAGACAAAATACTCCGGAGTTGGGGCTGCTATTGAATACGCGGTCCTTCATCTCAAGGTAATTAAAATGCCTAAAATCAAACTCCTTTTGATTGCTCATTGTCTGCAAATTTCCTCACGAAACCTTGGATAAGATAATATGTAGGACAATTGACATCTTAGTTTTTCCTCAGGTGGAGTATATAGTTGTAATTGGCCACAGTGCCTGTGGAGGTATCAAGGGGCTCATGTCCTTCCCAGATGAAGGACCCACATCCACGTAAGATTCATCGTCCTCCTCCTAAATTGGTCCGTAAAATTTAATTCAATTGGCCGAACCTTATTTGGATTTCACACTTTTACCCACTCTTGTGGCACCTGTTTTGTTTCTGCAGCGCCTTCATTGAAGATTGGGTCAAAATCTGTTTGCCTGCAAAGCACAAGGTGCTAGCAGAGCATGGTTCTGCACCCTTCCCTGATCAGTGCGCACAATGTGAAAAGGTAATTGTAAAGGAAAGAATTGAACAGCCATGAGTGGTTAAAAGAAATTGTATTCGCTGTGACTTATCTTACCGTCTTCATTAAAATGCATTAATGCAGGAGGCGGTGAACGTATCACTTGGAAACTTGCTGACTTACCCGTTTGTGAGGGAAGGGTTGGTGAAGAAAACTTTGGCACTCAAGGGTGGTTACTACGATTTTGTCACAGGATCATGCGAGCTCTGGGGGCTCGAATTCGGCCTTTCTCCACCACTCTCTGTATGAACTCAGCCACTATATGAGTGACCTCCACCTCTGTTCTCTAAATCTAACCCGTTTTGATCCCAGAAAATGTATGTCTCTGTATTTCCAAAAGTAAAGAGCAGCAGTAACTGGAATAAAATGTGATGGAGATCATCTCCGGTTTCTCTTTTCTTGTAAAACATGTTTTAAGAGGCTTCATTTCTCTTTCTTTCTTCTAACACTAGCCACTGCTCTCCATCATATATGCGGAGTTGCCTTTATCTATTCATCACGGAGTTTTCCTTGCGTTTGATAGGTAAGGGATGTCGCCACAATACTGCATTGGAAGCTCTAGGAACCTTGCATAGAGATAGAGGCCTCCTGCAAAGATTACACGTCGCTTCATTTTGTTAGCAGATAAACATGAACTGGCTAATGTTATAATGTAGACAAGGCATACTTAATAAGAGAGATGAGTCGTTTCCTGATGAAAAACTTGCTTTCTTCTACAGAATTCCCTCAAAACGTTGTTAATCACTTTTTTAAGTTCATTGAATCACTCCATTAACTACACCCATGGGCCGCAGCCTAAACAGAAAAGAAAAAAAGAAAAAAGATACGCGAAAAGTTTCCATTAAGCTCTGCATTGTCTTATCAACCAACTAGATAGCATCCGTTTCCTTTGCAGTAGCGATCTGGAAATCGAAGCATATCCACTTAGACATTTGCAACATTTTATGCCTGGCGATGCACGAGTCGTAAGTTTACAACTAGGTCAAGGCCATAATACCATCGGACGTGTTCTGCAATTGCAAATGACTGCTGGAAGTATCAAAATGAGGAGCGGGCACTTGTCAAAAACACTCAAAAGAATCCATTCCGAATGCAACGCACTCGTGATCCTTCTTCTAAATGATAACAAAAATCACAATCATTGGGTTCAAAGATACATCCTCCCAACGGAAAAAGTCTCTCCAAGATGCTAAGCCCGAACCTTCATTTCCCGTTGGCTTTATCCATATCAGTTGTCAACATTAAACTAAGCAGGATTAGAAGATTTATTAATTTAGTTTATTCTATTAAGTTTTGATTTAGTAAATTTCTATTGTTATTTAGAATAGAGTTTCTAATATGATTGTTAGTTTACTAATTTAGGTTTATTTCTAGATTTTCTAATAGGATTTGGTTCCTATTTTAGTTCCTAGTAAGGTTTGGTTTAGTAAATCAAATCCTAATTGGTTTAGACTAATTTTAAGTTATAAATATATGTGATGAGATGATTATTTTGTATAGAAAAAATTAGAGAAATTTCTACTCAATAAAAAGTTCAGTTATTATCTTCTTAAAATTCGTTAAAATTTTTACAATACCAATTATTTTAAGGACCTGCCAACTAAAATTGCCGAGGAAAATGCGGCTTCATTAAATTTCTTCAGTACGAGGGCAGTGAAGGGACAGTCAAGGATCAACGTCTGGGAAATACAATTATACATCTTGCGTTGCTGCTAATGCAGCTAAGTCTCATGTGGTACTCCAGTGTATCTACCATGTGAAGGAGAAAGCCCTCCGCAAATTGATCTTCAAAAAGCATGAAATGAAATTCACGTCCTTGTTTTGCACTCAGAGATGGAAGAGCGGCTCAGTAAGGAGACTACATTAGGAGCAAAGCAGCACCGTAATGGCTTACTAAGTCCTTAACGGGCACTCATTAAGGATCATAAGGATCTCCAGAGATTGGAAACGTTCTGAATCTTTGTACATGCCTGGTTTTGTAGCAGAGCAGCCCATAGCCGCCTAGCTGCCGGGCAAAGTCCTACTGTTATTTTTTATCTTTCCACCGTGCCCTCCTTTCCCCAGCTGTTGCTGCTTACTGTAATCTGTCTCTTACTCTCTTACTAATATTTTATCCATCTAAAAAGGAAAAGAGACAAAAATGCAGCGTGAGAGAAGGAAAGCCATGGAGTTTTCCCCTAAACCAATGAAGGCAATATATTTCTTCTCTTTTCATTTCCGGCGGACTGCTATCAGCTGTTACGTGCTTAACCTCCTTCTCCTATAAGTAAACGACAAGGACAGGTAGGCTTCAGAACAATAGACATTTTTTGTTAAATTGGCAAGTACGGCGGTGCACGACCAGTACGCTTACAGAAAAGGTAGTGGTATACCACAGTGATGGCACAATATACAAACTATGTACAATATCCAAAAATCACGGAGCAATAATACACAGACAAAAGGCCATTTTCCATTTTCCTTGTCAGCATATATAAGACCACACAGCTTTATGTCTCGTCATCTGGCTTTGGTTCAAGGGTTACAGGGATCTTCTCTATTTGATCACCGCGTAGCACTTCAACAACAACCTGCCATCAAAGACAACATAGGTTATCTTTTCACCTGTATTACAGATTTAAATGCAAACAAGAAGATTTGATGTTCTGCCCATAGAGAGACAAGAGAGAGGGGTAACGAAATAGGTAAGTTACCTTTTCCCCTACTTTGCATTGGTCAAGAACTCTATACAAGTCACTGCCATTTGTGACCTTCTTTCCATTTACAGAGGTGATTATGTCACCCAGAATCAGTCTACCATAAGAATCACGTTTTGTTGATTTCAGACCCTGCAGAAACATGATTCAATTTTATGATTCAGCTTTCCTCAAGTTCCAAGCTTCAGTTCAGTTTTTGCCAAAAGGGAAATGGTTTTCTTTCTGGGAGAAAAAAGTGTACTAAAAAATGTTTAAAGTGCTATTTAGGCAGATGGGGAGAAAGTGGGAAGGAGGGAAGAAACAAAAGAAAATAACATACAGCTTTTCCAGCCGGACCATTTGGAGGAGCATCCAAGACAAGCACACCACTAACTCCCAGTTGCTCAACAGACTGATCAGGTGCAAACTTTATTCCCAAAATTGGTCTTGTGACCTTTCCAAACTTCACCAATTGATCAACAATGCCACTTACCTGGACAATTGCGTCTTCAGTATGTGAAAACATCATTTAGCTAGCCCCAGTTTAAATGGATGCTGAATTACTTGGAATGATTTATTCAAGAACAATAATGCTGAATTGAGCAGCATGACTTACAGTGTCAACAGGAATTGAGAATCCAACACCAGAAGATGCACCAGAGGGAGAATATATAGCAGTGTTTATCCCAATAAGATTTCCTGAACTGTCAAGAAGTGGCCCTCCACTATTACCGGGATTAATTGCTGCGTCTGTCTGGATGACATCTTGGATTGGACGACCAGTAGCAGCAGAACTAATTTCTCTCCGAAGCCCACTGCATGGATGTATCGGAAAACTTCAACCCCCATTACATATGGCATGGAACTATAACTAATAACAAATATGTCCTCGCAGTCACAAAAGAAAAGTTATATTGATGCTGGTTAACTTTTTCTTTCAAACATCACGATATGAGATTCATCTGGCCTTGTATTTCTCCGACAAAATTGATTACGGACCAATTCACATCTGATCACTACTTATCATATGACACCTCTCTCAGAAGGAACTTTCTGATGAGTAAGAAATGCAGAAAAGACCTCGAGAAAACAATTTATAAGAATCATATTTCACCTTTACCCCCGAAAAAACTGTTTTCTTTGTATCTTTTCATCAGTGTTTAGGGATCAACTTCTGTTTAAAGTATTACAGCTAAAAGATCCCTTCTTCTAAGGAAACACAACTGTCAAGCATACGCATTAGACATCATTTTATGATATCCAATTCTGAAACTAAACAAGAAAACATTTCCTTGAGCTCCAGAAAATATGGAAGTCTAGAAAAAACATTTGGAATCCTTTCTAAGGTACAAAGGTTTCTCTGCCAAGTGCTTCATTAGAAAAATAATTTTTCTTCATTTATACAAGTATAAAGCAAGAATACCTGATGACGCCAGTTGTAAGTGTATGGTCAAGTCCAAACTGCACAATCACATACGAAAAAAACATAGATATGAATCGCATATGTCAAACAAAGCCAACTAAATAAACCGCAAAATGAATCAAAGCAGCACATTTAACTAACATTAGGATCAATATCTTGACTGATCTTCGGCTAACAACAAGGCAATTGAGATGGGATTCAATCACATAAATGAATCTCCAATTCTACGAATTACAAAGTGCATAGTACCTGCCCGAATAGGTCACTATTATTTCGAACTGTTCACATCTTAAGCTACTATATAACAAGAACAGGATCTAGTATATACACTTTAAGCAGCTGCCAACAAGTTGTTCTAATAACAGCATTGACGGTTGAACATAATTCCTGTGGTAGAAAGGATACAGGTAAGAAGGTTAAAAGCCAGTGGAATAAAACCAGCAGGTGCTACAGGGGGATACCAAATGCTTCCACCCATTTAATGGCTCTGCAGTGCGCTTACTTTTCCTATCTACAATAACATAGCAGAAAATGTCACCGTACTTGAAAGCAATCCAAGCAAGCACAAACTCAGGCATATCTCTGTCAATAAGCATATGAACAAAATCTTGTCCAAGCAACTAAATAGATCTGTGTCAACATAATTTCATTTACGGTATACTTACAGGATTTCCAATAGCGTAGACTTTTTGACCGACAAGCAAGTCTGCAGACACACCAATAGGAATAGGTCTGAGTTTCTCTTCCGGTGCACTAATGCGCAAAACAGCAACATCTTTATCTTGGTCAAACCCAACAACTTTTGCATCGTAAGTGCTCTGGTCAGCTAAAGTGACCCTGAAAAAGACTACCTCAAAGTTACAGAACATGTTTTCATCCGAAACACAACACAATGCGCACAGCCCACAACGGAAAGCAATGCCAAATCCGTTGAAACACATGGTAGCAAGTCCAATATGATGTTTACACACACTTGAATGCATTTATATGGGAATTCCATTCTTTGAGGCATTTGAAAAATCATCAGTTCACATTCATCAAGGAGAAGAAAAACGGGATCGTAGAGCAACTGGCAAATACAGATTTAAGAAGCTCAGGTCACTCTGGTCGTTACAAAAATATATTTGAATTGGTATCCATAAGCTCATATGTGTAAGGAAATTGTTCCAAGTCCGCCATGTACTCACTTAAGATAAAAAATAAGGATACTAGTCAGTAAGTTTAAAGTGCATTTCTTTGGTTCCTTACACATGAAACAGCAATTGAAATGCAACAAGATAAAAGTTACCGACCTGAGGTCAGATGCACCTCGAATCACATGATAATTGGTGACGATGTGCCCCTGCTTATCCCAGATAAAGCCCGAACCTGACCCTTGAGGTACCTCAAAAATATCTAGAGTGAATGCGTCCTGTCTAAAGTACAACACTTGCAATCAGTCAAACCGCCCGCGGAGGCTCTCAAATTCACACAAATACTTTATACAAGCGTAAGTGCATACGGTGCATTACATTTATTCAATAATTCGAATTGTCGGTTCTGTATCTGAACTTTCAAAGCAATAATGCAATCATGAAAAGCTAGAAAAAATTTCAGGGCGAAAATACGGAAGTTATTTAAGCAACTGCACTGGGAGTTTGAGAGCTGCATACTTGACGGCGAGATTGGTGATGTATACGACTGAAGGCGTGTTTTCCTGGAAAAGACGGACTGTAGCTAACTCATCGGACTGTAACTTCCTCGGCGGACTAACTACAAAAGCTGAAGCCGGATCGACATCGTTGATGAATAGGGCGAAAGACAAAGCTGCAGAGGTGCACAATACCAAAAACGAGTCTAATGCATTGTTAATTCTGGACCCCTCGTCGGACTCAGAAGCGAGCGCTTTAGTCTTATTCCGAAGCGAACAGACAACTGAAGCAAGAACACTGCAATTACAAAGGCTCCTTCGGTAAGAAAGCGATTTGGAGAGCGCGAACTTGGACGTAGAGCGCGAGAGAGTTGGAGAAGGGGTCGCAGAGACGAACGAACGGGAAAAAGCAGCCATTCCTACGGAGACAACTGCTGACCGCAGATTATTTTTCTAACCGTTACGATTGTAAAGCTTGTAATGTGTAATATGTGATCGGTTGCCAAAAGCAATTCAACGATAATAACTAATATGCGTGCTCGGCCACACAAGGGAGGCTGCAATCGCTCTTGAACACCGGGGCCCGCAACTTTGGCTGGTGATTATTCATCTGTTCTTACTGCTTAGTCGAGGATACAGTACGAACGGCGATTAGAGATGAGCCTGTATACAGGGACAACCTTCCGGGTAACAGGCTAACATCCGCGGCCAACAGAAAGTGAAACTACGACACTAGCCCATTTGCTGACCTAAGCCAATTGGCAACCCATCACCGGCTACGAGTAGGACCTTTGTATCAGATAAACTGATAATTTCTCTTTTTATTTTTTATTTACCCAGGATTTTATCAGATATAATAGAGCTTTTGCAGTTCACAACAGAGAGAAAATGTTCCGAATAACCTGAAACAAAAATGAAAAGATGAAAATGCAGAACTAATTTTCAAATCAAAATACCTGATGAGTTATGCTCCCGTAAGCACTGAAGGCAAAAAGAAGAAACAAAATCACCAAAACAGCAATTATAAAATTGAGTAATTTTTAAAAATAATCTTATAATTATTTCTTTTGTATTAAATATATTTTAAATTTTAATTTTAAATTTATTTTTAAAAAATTTTACAATAAAATTTTACTCAAATCACATATGTCGCACACATAAATCTTATCCACTTCTATATCCAATTCTATAAAAATATATATATGTGATTCATAACCCTACTTCAATTATAAATTCAATTGTAATTCATCTAATTTTGTAATTTTATATATGAAAAAAATAGCATTATTTTTATTTGCTACCCTTTTCAAGAGTATTGGATAAAATGTGGCGAATTTGCCTTTTACCCTTTAAATCAAATTCATATGCATCCCCCATATAAATTTTAACCACTATAAGACTAGTGACAAAAATACTATTTTTTTAAAAAATAATTTTAAAACTAAAATTATAAAAAATTAAAATTAAGATGTATACTTAAATAGGAATAAAAGACTATTTTTACAAATTGCTTTACAAATTTTATCAAGGGGTCTTAACTCCCTGGGTACGCCCTCAAAATTCTCAGAATTTACATCCGATTGCAGCATAGGTCTCTTCCCAACTTTCCAGTGAATGCCCTCCGCCAGATGTTCCTTGTTTGGCGTCAGCATAACGAAGTTCGGGTCAGCTCTTTGATAACTGAATTTCCAGGAGAAGAAAAATTTTTAGGAACTTCTGAGAGAACTTGAGAATAATAAAAATCTCATGATCTTAAAGTAGCAGCCAACCAGTGAAATAGATTTTGCTAATCGATATTATATATACTTTTTAGGCTTTCTTCTCACAATTGCAAGCTTCCTCAAATCCACAAAGTTTCGATGCATTGCTAGGCTGAACTTAAAAACCATTTGATTTTAAAACAACATGCAATTACAAAAGTAAACAAATGAATAACTAACCTCGCCTCTCTGAGATTATCAACACGAATACCAAATCCAAGCGATGTTTCTCCTTTGGTTCGGTCTCTAGTGGCTGAAAGGCAACAGCAATAATGCTGAGAAATTGATAAATTGATGTTGAGAGAGAAAGGCATTATGTATATGGTGCACTGTAGAGACAACTAAATGTGTATTAATCCAGCTCCAAATTGGTAAAAGGATGATGTCTCCGCAGTATAAAGTTCCAGAGTAATATTGGGATATGTTTACCTGAAATGCTGAAAGTAAAAGAAGGTTTCCACCATGACTTGAATGCTAGAGCAAGAGATGAACTGAGAGGTCCAACCTTACCCTGAGAAGATGATGGAGATGGTTGTTAAACCTAGCACTTCTAACAAACTGAAATCATCAGTCAAGGTTCAAATAGGCACACATTACCTTCAGCAAGAAGTTTTTGTTGGCTTGCCAAGATGCAGCAACTTGAAAGGTGGATTCTTGGATATCGTTTGATGCTTTCTTATCATCCACCCTTCCATTTCAGAAAAAATAAGAATTATATGATATTAACCAAAGTTTCACTCACTTGTAAGTAGTCCACAATGAAACGTGGACCAACAAATAATGGAAAGAACCTTGTTTGTAGCTCAAAACCGAAGTCTATGTAATTAGTGATTCCAACTACTTCATTTTCCTCGAGTGGGTTTTTCACCTACATCATTCCATAAATAGTAGCATCATTTTCTAAAATAATCACGGTAAGATATCTGGGAAAGCTGGAGAAAATCAGTAAAATAAGAAATGTTTGTCCAAATCAGTGTTTCCACAGCAGGCCAATTACTGTAAACCAAGTGAAACTCAGATAATACTAGACAATCCTAAGGCAAAAAGGTTTTAGAAGATTATTGATCTTTATGGCCCACTTTAAAAGTTCCAGCAAAGGTTTTTGAAATAAACAGACCATCTAGTTAAACTTACATTTTGCAAAAAGAAAAGACTGCTTGAAATCTGTAGAACTTTTGGATCCGCTTGATCAAAGATAATACTTCCTCCTTCCAAACTTAAACATTTTATTTTGATGGCACAAAGATTTAGAAGAAAATTTGACCACAGGTTTAGTTATCACCTTACCCTCATCAATTAAAGAGATTAGTGGTCTAGCCTATATGTTAATGGAACTTATTTTTTCAAATTAAGGAACCATTTGGATTAGTTATCACCATTTTTTTTTTTTTTTTTTATGAGTGGTTTAGTTATCACCTTACCTTAAAGAGATTAGTGGTCTGGCCTATATGTTAATAAAACTTATGCTTTTTATATTAAGGAAATTAAAGGTGTATTGATTGGGTTTCATTATGAAACCTAATGCAAAATGTTCACTTTGCATCCCACTTCTCTCATAAACAATTCATTTTTTTCAAAACCTAGAAAAACTCACCAAAAATTTTTACTTTGTGGAAGTTTAAACGGAAAATATGTTTATCTTAGAGGGAAGACAGGGAGTTCTAAGTCAAGGACAGGCCATAACAAACATCATACTTGAAAAGGAGAATCATTTGCAGTGGCTATTAATATGCAGTTCTTCCTTTCTTAGTGCCAGAATCCTATGTCCTAATACTTGGATTTATATCCTTGAGAAAGCATGATATCATCACACAATCTTTATTCAATACTGAAAATAAATACTCTTAAATATCAAGAAGAGAAGAAAAATGAGAGAAGGGGGAAAGGAAGGAAAAAGATAGTCATACCCGTCTTTGGACCACTACATGTTGATAGAATGAAGCAATGAACTGCAACATAGAATTGCAAAGAATTACGCCAGTTCCAATAAAGAAGGTCAAATTGATAGGCAAAAAAGGAAAACTTACGTGTGCTCACACAAATTAGCTACAAGATTAACCAAATTATATAGAAAGTTCTTGACTAGTTATTGGCTACTTCATGATCCCAGCTTGGAAATGGAATAACGATATAATATCAGTCCATACCAAATCACATGCATATGTAGATTGAGTTAACACCACAAAATCCTCATAACCTATATACCATAATCAGCAACAAACTTACAACTGCTGAAATATGCATCCAAGGGGTTCAATCCCAGTGCATTAGTAGCCAAACATAATTCAGGATTAGAAACCTGCAGCCCTGCTCTATCGAGAAAATTGTCTACCTAGTCATTATCAAGCATACTGTATCCAGTGAGAAATCACTCACTCTGTCTGTATACCTGGCAGTTTGGAGTTTGGTGAAACAATTACCTAAAGACCTGAAATCTAGAACTACCAGAAATTATGTATCATTATGCATTACCACAGTGTATTAATTAGTTCTTTAGCTAATAAAGGAAGAAAAACACTGGCAAACAAATGGTTATATATATATATCCCCATCTCATGTAACTGAAAGAACTAATGCATTGCTTATACTAAAAGTATGTGTTGAGAATACAAATGCAAGAAACCTGTGAACTTTTGGCTAGTTCAAGACCAAAGTTAAAAGACGGGCTCAAAGGGCTTCCCGATCCTAGTCCGTATCCAATAGCACAGCTCCAATTCTTCAAGTTTTTATATTTTGGTAAATCCATGCTTCCAACTACATAAGATTGGCAGAAAAAAATAATAAAATTAGGCACGTTAATAAAAAAAGAGATCATGCCCATTAATTTTTCTCGAAGCCATAAGGTAAACGGCAAATAGTAAAATCCTTCTCAATTTGAGTATTTATGTACAATACAAAGATGTTTAGTTGGACAATTGTACCTCAAGCATAACCTGAAACAAATGATTTTAGTCTCTCATATACTTACATTGTGGTTCATATTGCACCCCTGCTGTCAACCTTCCCATCTTGCTTACCAACCAGGCACTTCTTGGCAATTCATCTCCCACTAGAGTTAAAATGGAAAATCATATATGTTCTTTATCTGAAATTTTAAACACACAGCTCTCTGAAAAATAAAAATAAAAATATTCATTTTCTCATGATTTATCAAAATAATAGACAAAGAAAACCACTTCCTTCTGGCTTCACCCAATACCAGTGGATAAAGCAAAATTTCTCTATCTTGCAAGTGATAAGTTTTAGAATTTTGATTCATAGTCATAAAGGTAAGGAACAATGAGATGTAGATCAACAGAAGTAAATGCATTAACAGAGTAGTTTATGTTACAGACCGGAGAAAGGCATAAGTGTAGCTCCAACTGACAGGTTTGATGAGCCATATCTCAAACCCATGACCCCATAATCCTCGGAAGACACTCTGCAAGATCAGCAAATATTATCAAGACAAAAGCAGGATTACCATGAACAAACCAACAAAGCTGAGACCATTCAAGAAGTTGATACCTTTTCTTTAAAAGCACTGGGAAAATACCAAATGCCCCAAAGCCAAACTTAGGATAATATGCACACGATCTTATTAGTAGGATCCTAGAGAAAATCACACAATAAACACATAGGAGTAAGTTCCTCCAGTTACAGTCAAAGTGAAATAAGAAGTGGCCTGAAAAATAATTATCCTTACGGTTCAGAGTTTGATACAAAAAAGTCCATGAATGTATGAGGATCATCAACATCACTGCAGAAGAGATCGTAACCATGTTGAATAGTGGCAACTACACATGAAGCTCATCAAAATTTCAAAGATGAATTGATGCAAGTTGTCAACTCTAGCGTACCTTTGCCAGCGAAACTGTGCGTTTCCCACTATTTTCTCCTCAGGTTTATAATCGAGTGGACCTGCTACCTGAACAGGCTAAGGAGGGAACTTATATCCAATTCACTGGTGTGCCCCCATTTGCCCCTTCCCCAACCCCACAATCAGAAAAAAATAATAATAATAAAGAGAAAGTTCTAGAATCCATATTCATACTGAACGTTACATCCAAGCTTAGTGCTAGAGGCTCAACATGCTGCTATGGATCCAATTATTCCACACCCATGTTCAGTGCCACTCTTTTTCAACATGATCCTCCCTATTGGACACTATGAATAAACAAGAGTCCATGAGGAAACACGGCCGGGAAGAGATGAATTAATTTAGAGATAAATAGCCCATGGCTTTATAAGACACTGCTACCTTGCATTCAATATTAACCACCCTATACATTGCCATCAGGTGATATGCAGCGTAAAATGCTTTACTGCAGATGGTAAATTCTGATTGAATGTTTAAGTAGATCACCCAATTTATGAGAATAAACGTGTCTCCTAGCTAACCAGTAATTTCAAGAGCGCCTAAAGAACCAAAACCGTAAAAGAAAGTACAAAATGTCGCTGATTTTTTCGCTTAAAATGCAGGTTAAAAAAATTGCAACAAGGCTTGGAATTGGATACAGTCGCAATCAAATCCACATGAGGATCGTCCATTGGCTTAAGCATGATTGTTGTATTGAAATGCCTTGCTTCTTCGAAGTAATCCTCAAAAAGGCGCCTCAAAGGAAGTTTCCCGAACAAGAAGTTGTAAGATGACTCCAGCATCCTGCATCTCGCCAGTCACCCGCCAATAAATATGCTCAAAACGAATCTTTTAATACTGAGAGAAGCAGCCAGTGAAAAAAGGGAGAAAGCGGGAAAATGGCGATAGAATATAACCTGGTGCGGGCAGCGAGTGGAGGGAAATCGAAGAGTGGCGGAACCAACACCATCAGCGGAGGCGGTTCTTCGGGAGTGGACCACCAATTTCCCATATTGAATTTCTTTTTGATTAACTTTTATAGATATGACCTTACTGTGACGCCGGAGAGAAATTTAATCGACACTGCGGATTTTGATTATCCCGGTTAGTGCACTGCAGAGTGCAGACTGCGGTGGCCGCGCCCGCGGAATTCCTGGCTCCTATGACTATTTCAACGTTAGTAATGGACGGAGACGGAAAACACTAGCGACTTGGCGTCAGGATAAAGCTACCGCTAATACTGTCGCTGGCCCGTATTACTTAGTATACTTAGTTCCATTTAAATATAATTTTTTTTGTTAGTCCCTTTTAGTCTGCAGGTAAGTGCGGGCCAAACACACGGCAGTCTGTTTTTCTTTTTAACTTTTTTTAAAACTTAGCAGATTGACTATCGCGAGTCGTGGACTGGAGTTCAAGCCTGCTGGCTAAACAGGACAACTCGTTTCAAGGGCAGGTCGCTACGAGCCAGACTGAAGCGGGACTGGCATGTTTGACACTATTAGCTACCGCCACCAATTAACCAAAACCTAACAGTCAACAGACACAGAATTCGTTAGAGAAGGGCATAATAGGAATAAGATTATGAGTATGTGTTTTCTTTTACTAAATAAAAGGGTGGATTAGAGATGGCGAACTAATAGCATCCACTACCCAATGTTCAGATTTACGTATTCGTCTCGCGAACATATCAGTAGCTACTGAACAATCAGCATAATCATCGTCCCATTCATAGTGAAGACCACCAAAACCCAAGCTGGTAAGAGTCATCTCCCCAGCTGGATCAGCGCTATAGGCTGGCAATTCAGCAAAAATTCATAACACACCCTCTGAGGGAAGGGTGTGTATGTGTTTCAGTCCGTTATCTTTTCAGGTCTTCACATTGTTGAATGGGAGGTAATGCATTATATCAACTGAGGACATTCTAACCAAGGGATACTCTTGCCGTCTCAATGTTTCAAAATTCACCGTTACACTCCCCTTATTATATGGTGAATAATTATTTAAATATTTAGATTTAAATAATTTAAATAATTATCTACTACATAATTGAATGATTATCTTAAATAATTATTCAAGAATTACTACATGAATTCTAGTTGTTGAATCAAAATAAAATTGTTGAAATATATTTAGCATGTAGTGAAAAAATGCATTATCTCCACCGTAATCAAGCAGATAGAAAATATTAATTGTTTCCTCTATGCAATAAAACATTAATTTTAACAAACCATTCCTAAAAGTCCATACTACCTCCATTTCGAAATATAAGTTTTTTAACTCTTTTTGCATAGATTAAAAAAATTAGAAATATATTTTATTATATACTTAATTAAATCTACTAATATATAAAGAATAAAAAATATATCAATGGTGAACATAACTCTAGAAAAAATATTTAAAATTAACAAAAATTCAAATAAATTGAGAAAAAAATATCACTAAAAGGCCTTATATTTTAAAACGAATGAAATATTATTTTAATGTAATATTTTGACTATACATATTTAAACTATTTACTCCTTATCGCAAAATTACAAATAAGATGAAGTAATATTTATCATTAAATATCAAATTACCAAATATAAAATTTTCAATTTGATTTATAATACTCTTTTCGTCCGCAATTGAATATCTTATTTTAACTTAATATCAAATTAAAGAGAGTAATATGATTATAAAAATTTATTGTGATATCTTTATTAATTTAAAAAAATTAATAATAGAACTCACATATTAGTAAAATTTAAATTTTTTTAAATTAAAAAAGTGAAATAAGTTAATGGTGGGCTCTTATATTAATAGAGTTTATTTATTTAAACTTCAAAAATTATTAATAAAAATATAGATATAATATTTAATTATTTTTTAAAAATAAATATTTAATTATAAATAAAAAAAGTAATATAAATTTACATATTTTTCTGTTTAAATAATAGACTAACAATAGAGTTATTCACTTATAGTAGTTTAAAAGAATAAGAGCGGAGCCTGGCAAGTCAAGGAAAAAAGATTTCGGAAATTTCCGATTGTGTGGACGGTGAAGCCGCATAAGTCATAACTTAGTGCAGCAGGGTCCAGGGATGGCCATGGTCCGAAAGAAGAGGCCCATCTTTGTTTTCAAACGAGTGGTTGGGTGGTGTGGTTCAATAGCCTCCAGAATGGCACCACCTGTAAAGCGCAGCTACCTTCCATCTCGAACAGCCAATACGGAGAAGAAGTGGGTCGAGTTGAGGTGACGAGATTCTAAAAGCCGAATCCAATTTGTCCATTCCCTCGCACAGATTAAGAAGAGGACCAAGAATCTCATCTTTTGTCCCCCCAGCAGTCGCCCTTTCCAGACCTCTTTCTTCTTTACAGCGTGGAGTTTTGATAATCGAGCACGTAATTTCTTGAAATCGAGAAGAGGCAAAGTTTAAAATCCAACTTTTTTTTTTCAAAGGAAAATGGCCGTTCATGAACTGGGCTGGCATCGGCCATCGATCTGGTAGGGTCAACTTAGCCGCCCAAGTATGGTCCCTGACACGGTCCACGAGTTCCCTTGCAGGACTTGTCATTTAAGGTTTATTATTCATTTTCATCTCTACCTGTTGACACGATTCAACATTATTGGGATACTCCTCTTATTTTTAATAATATTTTTATTATATTAAAATATTCTAAAATAACAATATTTTTTATAAATTTTAATATAATATACATTATCAATTAATTACTAATATTATTATGTTATTATTTTTTTATATATTTATATTTAACATAAAGTATTTTTGACTTGTATGTTTTTTACTCTTTATTATAATATAATTTAAATTTTTACATAAAATTTCTTACCTAATTAAATACTGTCAAAAGAAATAAGATAGAGAAAATATAAAATTTCATTGCATAAGAATCTATTATATCAAGCCGAGTTTTTATTTAATCATTCTCAATTACTTTTCTTTTGTAAATTTGAAGTTGAAACTTTTAAATGTACAATTTGCTTAAATATGAGACAATTAAGGGCACTATTATATATAATTTTTTTTTACTATATATAGTAAAAAATCAATTATTTTCTTAAAGATTCTTTCATTCTCTTTTCCTCCCTACAAACTTAACAAATAACACATCAAATCGATCAAAAATAATGTAATGACTAACAATTTACAATTTTTTTTTCAATTTTGAAGTAAAAACTTCTAAAATCATTTACGTTAAGGCCCGTTTTTTATTTTTTTTTTTTAAATTAGGTGAGTCGTGGCGGAACTCACCCAAATTTCAATGTCTTATACTTTTTAAAAATATTATTTTGTTTGTTAAATATTATTAATAAAATAACTTATGTAATTAATATATTTTATTGTAATGTAAATAACAAGTTAAAGTTATAGTAATTACGTTATTCATGTATCAGTAACATTGAATCTCGATCTATTACTAACACTTATGTAACAAAATTCAATATATAAAATTGTAGGAGTAAGAACAAGGCCATCATTCAATTTATATATTTTAATTATATTTTTTAATAATCAGAAACTAAAATTGTTAAATTATATAAATTATTTTATTAATAATATTTAAAAAATAATATGTAAAAAATAAAATATTTCATAATAAATTCTACCATGATTGGCAAGATTTACTGTCGCGTTTCGTCACATATTAGAAGAACTACATGTCAAGTTCTATCAATACGTAACGAGACTCTTAGATAAGAGAGAGGAGAAACAAAAATTTTTAAAAAATAATTAAATTTTTTAATATATATATATATATATATATATATATATATTTTTAAAAATGATATATAACAAACTTATACATTTACGACTTTGGCTTTTTCAAAAGTGTACTATTACTATATTGACTATGCAAGCTGCGTGCAAGTAGTCCAATTAGGACCACCAAGTCAAGTAAGCAGGACCGCAAAAATAATGATTGCTGCAGTGCATTCCTCCAGTCTAATAGGAGCTTTGAGGTTGTGATTCTTTATGGGCCACCTTTATCATCCACTGTCATTTTCTGCAACTTTTACAAATAATTATCGATTAAGAGATTGCAAATTTAGTTTCTATTATGGTATTATCAGGTACTTAAAAGGTATTTTTTTCATTATAAAGCAAAAATGACAATATAATGGGATACGTATTTCCGTTTTTGGTATTGTCAAGCACTTAAATGGTAAATATTCTTTTTTCATTATAAGGCAAAAATGATAGTATAATGGAATAAGTATTTCCAAGCATAAAACTATAACTAAGCCTGAGATGCCTATGGCGAGGAGGGAAAAATTTACTTGACCGTTAGACCGGTAATAGAAAGCCAAAAATGGAAAAAGGAAGCACCCCAATAAAAAGAGAAGTAAGTAATACTTTTTTTATTTTAAAATATATGTAATAATTTTTATTTAAATTTATGTCATTTTTTTATATGAAGTGCTCATTTGTTATTTTTTAAAATTTTATATTTATTTTAAACAAACTATTTAAATATTTTTATTTTTTTCAAAATATATGTCATTTAAACACTATTATTTTTTCAATTAATCATTCAAAATATCAATTTTTAATATTAAATTTAAATTTAAAACAAACCAACAATCTCTTAATAAAGATATTTTAAATATTCATTAAATTATTTTATAAATTTTATTAAATATTAATTATTAAGTAAAATGAAATTAGGGCATTTATTTTGGAATGGAAGGAGTAAAAAGAATGAAGAATGAGAAGAGGGAAGGGCATGGCGCGAACTACAACGATGCTTCTTGAACAAAAAGTCAGTTGTGGCGCCTCGGGAATGTTGTCTCTCCTCTGCTTCCTTTGTCTGTGTCTCGTTGCCTCTCCTTCTCTGATGCGCCTTTTTCTTTATCCTCACAATCGCCAGTGACAAATTTTCTTGGAATCTTTCAAAATTTTCGTTTCTTTTCTTGTTCACATACTGCGCAATCCTCTAGAGACCAGAACAAAAGAAGCCCACATTCGAAACTCTGAAGAATCGCTACGCCTTCTGTTGGTTTCTGATTTTCTAGCGGCCCTCGTGATCCAGGGAAAGATCCGCTGTAAGTCCGAATTTTATTATATAGATCTATCCCTTTGCATGCAAATTACTTTCGCCGCTTGATTTGGTGGTGTCTTTCCAAAAAATCTTCTATTTGATTTTTTGGTTGCTTCTATGGAGCATTTCTTTTTGTATTGGATTTTCATGGTGGGTAGGTGGTGGTTTGGTGATTCCCTTTTGATGAAAGAAAACAAGAGAACGAGAGCCTTTGGATCCCGTGATTGGTGACTGCTTTGTTCTTTATTCAGGTCTATTGCCGTTTCCGTCCAATCTTTTCAAATCTAGAAATAGGTGTTCTTTATAAAAGTATTCATATTGTAGGTTGGAGTCCTTTTACTTTACATTATTTTATTTTTGATGCATAAGATTTACGTCCTCAAGATCTGGTCATTATTAAGAGAAAAGTGGAGCATGAGAGGACTAATAAAAAATGAGCACTTTGTGCATATAAATTTGTAGAAGGTCCCCCCTGTTCAAGCATATTTGTTGGCTATAATTACTGGAGGCAATTAGTTAGGCAGATAAATGCTGAATTCTCTAGTCTGATATCAAGTCCTTCTGGAGTTTTGTTCAGCAGGGTAGTTGAATGGCAACAAGCATAGCTCCAAGGCAAGGCCAACTGCATTTCGGAGAAACATTTTACTGTGGACAAGGTTGCAGACAAGCTTATTCTGTTTCCAGGGTAGCTATCCCAAGATGCACGCGGAAGGATCTTTCTTGGTATGTTTACAGGGCCATTGTTGTAGAAGTTTGGCTATCATATACTCTTTGATAGTCCTGATGCTTTATTTTAAGTCTCTATGGTTTTTCCAACTTGTACCTACTTTGATTATAAGGTATGTCTACCCAATGGTACCCTGTGGTAGGTTGAGCATTCATAGAAAACAAGCACAGTTGAAGTTTTTGGGGATATTTTTATCTTTTTTCCATTTTAAACATAAGCAGCTAATCCCTGCTATAGCATCTCTTAGTAATCGTTTTGAGATTATGCCCGCCCCCCCTCTTGTTTTTGTTCTGTAGGCTCAAGTTCTGATTTACAGAATAACTCTGCAAACGCAGTTGACCTTACTACGCTGTTCTTCTTAACTGAAGAAACTGATGAAAAGCTTTGATTTGGGAAGTTTTCTGTATATACGTTCTTCTTACCTGATGCAAGATTACATTTTCCAGGTCAAGTGGGGTTTCAAAGGTCTTCCAGATCGATAGGCACCCCAATCTCAAGAAAATCAGTCAAAATTGGAGGCCCTGCATAGGAGCAATCTCATCATGCCTTAGAGATGGCTCCACAAAGTTCTTTGATTTTTGCTGTTATTGGCAGTGGAGTTGCTGGCCTTCGTTATGCTCTTGAGGTTGCAAAACACGGTACAGTTGCTGTTATAACAAAGGCTGAGCCCCACGAGAGCAACACCAATTATGCTCAAGGTGGCGTTAGTGCGGTGCTTTGTCCTTCTGATTCTGTGGAAAGTCATATGCACGATACAATTGTGGCGGGAGCTTACCTTTGTGATGAAGAGACTGTTAGAGTAAGTCCTTAGACCGTGAAGTTTCTAACTATTGTAGTTTTCTTGCTTTTTTATGCTCCTAAGCAGTATATCAACTTTTGATGTGTTTCCAGGTTTAGTATATATTATTACCTGAATGACCAGTTTCCTTTTTTGTTGAACTTTAAAGGCATAAATTTATCTTAATGTTCTCCTTGTAATAACTTATTTGTCAAGCTTGCAAAGTTCAGTGACTATTGAGTTCTTCCTATTTAAAGTTTGAGCTTTTGCTTGCCTTTTGATCAATTCTGTGATAGACAGGATAGATCATTTGAGTATATGCACGCTCAGTTGCTCAGTTCTCATGAATTCTTGCGTATCTGCAGGTGGTCTGTACTGAAGGTCCTCAGAGAATCAGAGAATTAATTGCCATGGGTGCTTCATTTGATCATGGGGAGGATGGGAATTTGCATCTGGCAAGAGAAGGTGGGCACTCTCATCACAGAATTGTTCATGCTGCTGACATGACTGGCAGAGAAATAGAGAGGGCATTGCTGGAGGCAGTTAGGAAGGATCCTAATATTTTTATGTTTGAACACCATTTTGCAGTAGATTTGCTGACTTCGCAGGTTAATTTTCTTCTTTTTCGTGCAATTTTTTACCCCCAAGTTTGGTTCAAGTTGTATTCTGTATGGTGCTTCTATTAGGTTTGCTATGACCTTTTTGTGCGTGAAGCAAAGAGAGGATTAAATGGCATTGCATGTCTACACGGTTTGGATGTTGTGAAGAACGTTGCAGCACTAATTGAAAATCTAAGTTGACTTTCGAAGAAATGTACAAAACACAAAGAGAGATTACCTGGTTGAATATATATCTGTTTTGCAGGATGGCTTTGACACAGTTTGTCATGGTGTTGACACCTTAAATACTGAAACCTGGGAGGTACACAAAGTGAATCCACTTTATTCATGCTCTTATACATATTTGGAAAATCTTTCTCTATCCTTTTGCTGGAGGGGTATTATTACACCGGTTTATATGCTCTCCTTTTTGAATTTATAGGTTGTAAGATTTATCTCGAAGGTGATTTTGCTTGCATCAGGTGGAGCTGGACATATTTATCCAACTACTACAAATCCTCCTGTAAGCTTGTCGTTGTACTCTAATAACTGCTACAATATTCAGATATTTGGACATCTATTCTAGTGGGTGTGCATACCATGTTTTAGCCCCACTGGGATGAAATGAGAAAATGAAAACTGTTCCAAAATGTTATAGTTTGCGTTTCAATTTCCTGCTTTAGTCTCAGCATCTAGTCTTGGTAGAATATTTTGGGCACATCTTAGGTTACAAGAAAGTTGTATTCGAGCTCTTTAAGTTTTTGTAAGCCAATATACCCTATCTAGGCTCTTGATGATGTTCTCTATAAGCTACAACACATGGAATCTGAACCTACATGGAATTATAGTAATATGTTCATCTCATGCTTCTTGGCCCCTTGAAGTTATCCATGGATACTTTAAATGTTGAAAACATAATGTCTCTGGAACTTGGTTTCTACCTTGTATTATACTTTCGCTTTAAGTATTGCATAGCTAAATACTAAGACACTCGAATTATTGCAGTGAACTTGATATTAACCAGCTTTTACTTGAAAATTCTTGTTGAAGAATTTATATACTTCCTTTACTTTGAAGTCTGATGCATATCATTGTTATGACTTGACTTTTCAGTTGATCTTACACTACAGGTAGCAACTGGGGATGGAATGGCTATGGCTCATCGAGCTCAAGCAGTAATTTCTAACATGGAGTAAGTAATAATATGACACATTCTCACTTAAACATGCTTCTCAGTATTCTTTTCATGATTTTATTGCTAAAGATTACGATGAAGTTGGGGTTCTTTGGATATTTAATTTTCTTGGAATGAAACTGATCTATTCATGTAGCAAGAATCTTCACAAGCAAACTGAAGAATAAACACCCCTTCTCATTCAAACAAACAAAGAATCAGCAGTCTAATGAATATACAATCTATTAAACACTGAAAATAGACTGATCTAAAACAGCCCATAGTTGACTCCGGAAATGTAGTTTAAACCACAATGCAGAGCTACTTCCTATTTTTGCTTTGTTCTTGGTATTCTGCACCACCTATCTACATTGCTCTGAAACTCTCAACTGGACCCCAGAAAACCTCCCTGCTCCCACAATAACCTCCTATATCTCTAATTCCATATAAATGATTGCAGAAAAAAAACTAATCTCTGGAAATGTCTTTATGTACATTAGGATTGGAAGCAAATCAATACCAAGACTGTTTTCCCATGACATGAATTCTCAAGCTAGATATATTCTGAGAAAGGACACACAAAGGAAAGATGATTATGAGATTCTTCATCCTTCCCAAGTAGAATACATTGGTACTCTTGTACCACATTCTGGTGCTGAATTCAGTCACTAGTAGATAATCTTCTTAAAATGCAAACCACATTAATTGGTTAGGTAAATATTTCCACCCGGATAAACTGCATTTTCTCTTCTAGTGTCTATCCCAAATTATGGCATTTTACTAGCTGCATTTGGCCTCAGATTTTATTTATTAAAATACTTCGGATATTTAAGTGATTTTACTGTTGCACTCCACTCAAATTGGATGTATCATATAGCGAGTAAATTTCCTCTCACAAGCATTGCTGTTTTCCATCTTGCAACTTCCTGTTTGGTGATCTCTCAATCTTATCTCTAATTCAAGGCTGATGAAGTACGAACAAATTTCATGGGAAGACGGATTAGTAAATTTTATCATTGTGTTATGTCTAGATTTGTTCAGTTCCACCCAACTGCCTTAGCTGATGAAGGCCTTCCAATCAAACCAACCAAGGCTCGAGAAAATGCCTTCCTGATAACTGAAGCTGTCAGGGGAGATGGAGGCATCTTATACAACTTGGGCAGAGAAAGGTTCATGCCTTCGTACGACGACAGGGCGGAGCTTGCCCCAAGGGATGTGGTAGCAAGAAGCATAGATGATCAGCTTAAAAAGCATAACGAGAAGTATGTCCTTCTTGACATAAGTCACCAGCCAAGGGAAAAGATTTTATCTCACTTTCCCAACATAGCAGCTGAGTGTCTCCGCCATGGTTTAGATATAACAAGGCAACCAATTCCAGTGGTTCCTGCTGCTCACTACATGTGTGGCGGAGTACGTGCTGGTCTTCAGGGGGAGACAAATGTACGGGGTCTTTATGTGGCTGGCGAGGTTGCATGCACTGGTCTGCACGGTGCAAATAGACTTGCTAGCAACTCATTGCTTGAGGCACTAGTGTTTGCTCGAAGAGCTGTACAGCCTTCAGTTGATCACATGGAGAGCTCTAATATAGATCAAAGTTCTTCAGTCTGTTGGCCTCGACCAATCGTCCCCAGATCACTTGGGAATTCTGTACTAACCAGTGTAACCCGCAGGACAAGAGAAGTGCGGAAAGAACTTCAGTCGATCATGTGGGAGTACGTTGGAATAGTGCGGTCAACAACAAGGCTAACAACTGCTGAGAAGAGAATAGGGGAATTGGAGTTGGAATGGGAAGCGTATTTATTTCAGCATGGTTGGGAACCAACAATGGTGAGTCTTGAGGCCTGTGAAATGAGGAACCTCTTCTGTTGTGCAAAGCTGGTAGTAAGCAGTGCTCTGGCTAGGCAGGAGAG
Organism: Rauvolfia tetraphylla; assembly: GCA_030512225.1. Taxonomy (NCBI): domain Eukaryota; kingdom Viridiplantae; phylum Streptophyta; class Magnoliopsida; order Gentianales; family Apocynaceae; genus Rauvolfia; species Rauvolfia tetraphylla. The sequence continues at coordinate 1,797,241 of JAJQKT010000005.1, forward strand.
CCGCGGGCTTCATTACACCATCGATTTTCCTGATGTGGAGGAAAGCAAGAGGTTGCCAACCATCATCTTTCCTGGTCCACCAATAAATGGCTCATGGAGTTCCAGGCAATTGCATCAACAGCAAACTTGTTAGACAGATTAATTTACACAGTTGTCCTGCCAAAATCGCAAGGACAGGAACAGGTTGTGTTAGCTTTTCATCTCATTATTTTAGTTCCAGAAATGGAAGAAGAATACTGCAGAATCTGATGCTACCAAAGCAGGCGGGTTTTTATTCTTGTTTTTTTTAATCTATTCTTTTCCTCACACCAAGAAGCAAAATAATGTATCTTAGTAAAAAAATTGCTGTCTTAGATATTGTATAATATAATTCCTTTTCTCCATTCCTACTGTACTCGAGTTGAATTCTTGAATCTGTAACTCAAGATTTATAATGTCCTGAATATCGGATTCAAAAAACGAGAGGAATGTATTAGTGTTGTATCAGTTTCGGCCATGAGAAGAGCAGTAGACTACGTAAGCAACGAGCTTCCCCATAATAAACTCCTTCATAAGAGGAAATTTTTTTCCTGTGATCACTGTATTAGCTGTCCTTCCCTGGAACTCTCTGTACTGCACCATATGCTCTCAGTCTTATCTTGAACTCATATTTCGCACTATTTCAATTATTAATAAGTGTCCTATGTTTTATTACTTAAAAAGGAAAAAGAAAAGAAGAAAAAGAAAACAAGGGTCTCCTGTGGCTGAAGCCCCCTTGCGGTATGTTTTTTTTCCTTCATTAAAGCACAACAATCCGTTCTTTGTTGATGATCAAGTCCAGAATCCTTCTGAATCTCTCTGAGACTCCAATCTAGCTAGATGAACTAGGGCAACGGTGTGAAGAAACTTCATACTAAATTCGTTGGTTTTACGTAAAAGGCAATCTCATTTGGATGGAGTATTTTTACTTTATCCACCCAGTTAATTCTGAGACTAATATGGATCCACATCGCCTAGCCTCCAATACGAGGCTGGGTTTCAGTATTCATATCTCTTATACCTGGACAAGCCCTTAGTAGTTAGTCCATTAATTCTTGTCTTGTTTCAATGGTGTGTCTTTCCCATATTTCTAGGACTAGCTAGTCACCATTGGTATATTCTACGGTTGTCCATAAGATTCTTACCATTTCATTTCACTGGCAGCAGAAACATTGCTAGGACTACTGCCTGCTGAGTGCCAAGAAACCATGGTGACTAGCCAGGTAATCTGGATAGTGGTTTTAATTTCGACCGTGGGAGACATTGGCGGCTTTGTAAAAAGTACAGATGTTGGCAGCCAGAGCAGATGTAGGTTCCCGGCGATATACAACTTTGGTGACTCAAACTCAGATACAGGAGCACGATCAGCGGCTTTAGTTCAGGTGGCTCCGCCTAATGGTGAAACTTTCTTTGGCGTACCTTCAGGGAGGTTCTGCGACGGTCGTCTCATCATAGGCTTCATGGGTAATCTAAGCTTTATCCACCAGATTCTCACCATTTTCTTGTGCAATTAAGCCCTTAGCATTTTGTAACCCTGCACAATCTTCTAACCAAATGCTCAAGTATCTCTGTCAAAGTGGCAATACTTTTCTCAAATCTCAACTAATAGTCCATGCTTTAGTTCCTTGTTAATTTTACTACTCTTTCCAGCTGAGAAACTGGGTTTGCCAATCTTGAGTGCCTATCTGGACTCAATCGGGTCAAATTTTAGACCCGGAGCAAATTTTGCAGCTGGAGGCGCGTCCATTCTTCCGGGGTTTATAGCCCGTTTCACCTGGGAATCCAGATTTCCCAATTCATACAGTTCAAATCTCGAACCACAAAGCTATATGAACAACTTAGTCACAACAGTGAGTTCTTCCTGCTTGGGCATGCATCCTCCCTTCCGCCTAACTGATACAGTAAATATAATTTATATGGAGCATAGGAGATTAGGGACTAAAGAAGACAAGGTTATAGCGACTGCATAATGCCGACTGACGGTGAATCTTTCAGGGACAATTCCACTGCTCAAAAGCCGCCTTGCACGGCCTGGAGAATTTCAGAGTGCCCTTTACACTTTCGACACTGGGCAGAATGACATCGCTTATGGTCTCCAGCACACCGCAGAAGCAGAGACTCTAGCGTCTATTCCCAAGATTGCTGATGGTTTTTCCGAAGCAGTTGGTGTAAGTTACTGAGTGAGCAAAGACGTGGCGTTACTCTTTTCCATTATGCTCCTTCCCTTTAGAAAATATATAATAATTTGGATCGGAGGAAGTATCATCAATCATTGTACAATGATAACGAACTCCGACACTCAATTCCTGCAATCCTAATTTCAGCAGCTTCACAAGGCAGGGGCAAGAAAATTTTAGGTGCATAACACCGGTCCAATTTGTTGCTTGCCGTACAATGTGATATATTATCACCCCAAGGCTCACCATCTGGACCAGAATGGGTGCGTAGAGCCCCAGAATAAAGTGGCTCGAGAATTCAATAGCCAGCTGAAGCAGAGGCTTGATCAGCTCAGGGCACAACTGCCGGATGCAGCATTCACATATATTGATATGTACAGAGCTAAATACTCGCTAATAAGCAATTCAAAGAATCTTGGTAACCTGTCGATTGAAGATATTAACACAACAGTTTGATCAAGTTGAGAGCCTGCAAAATGCAAATATGAAAAGCTGATGGTTCTGGGGTTCTACTTGCAGGTTTTGTGAATCCATTAGAATTTTTTCTGTGGGAGTTATTACGGACATCACATCGACTGTGGGAAAAATGCTATTGTAAACGGGAAAGTCTATGGTAATCCATGTCATAATCCATCCAGGCACATCAGCTGGGACGGCGTTCATTATTCTGAGGCAGCCAACATACTGATTTCAGAGCTCATCCTCAATGGCTCGCTCTCGAGCCCTACTGTTCCCCTTTCAAGAGGCTTGTCACGCTACCCCAAGAAATTAAACCCCATCTTGTGACGCGGACTCCTCCTTTTGCGACATCGTCTTCAATCTCAAATAAACGTTGCTATTCTTATACTTTACATCAACAGTATGCTACTACACTAGGTTGTATTTGAAAGCAAAAGCTTAAATAGATCTGTTTCGGCAACAAGAATGGAAAACGAAGTTCCACCATCAACACAAAGGGAAAGAGAAAACGCGAAGAGATTTCCTGATTGAACAATGAAAAGGAAGCAACATTTACATTCCCTGTCCCCAAATCATATGATATACACATGACTTCCTAATGCATTCCATCATTTTTTTTTTTAATCTTATTCTTAGGCATTGCTTCTCCAATTTACAAAGAATTACTAGAAGTGCATCCGAACACTAATATACATCTCCAGAAATTTACAGAAAACAAAAGAGAGAGGAAGTATGGCAAAGAAAAATATCAATCATGTACTTTACTTTACCCCGCAAAGAAAAAAACATCACAGTACTGTAATCTCATGATTTCTCAGAGTGCGTGAGTTGGCGTCGAGGAGAGTTTCCAAGGACCTGGACTTCCGATTTCTGGCCCTTCCTACTTCTTTTAGCAACTCATCCAGTCTCCGCTTCTCATCATCTACATCAGGATTTGCAGTCCCAAGGGTCTCCTCTCTTAGTCCAACTACGTACTCCAAGATTTCAATTGCATCGTCGATTCTGCACAGAGCAAATATTAACCCAAATGTTAAAGTTACTCAACAGACAGCAAAATGATGAAGGATAAGTTGCTAAAGATAATGCGCACCTGCCCATGGCATCATAAGTCCCCGCAAGATTGCTATATACTCCCAATGTGTCAGCATGGTACGGTCCGTATTCAGCCTCCAAAATTTTCCTTGCTTCTTCAAATAAATCTGCAGCTTCATTAATTGCATAGAGTTGCACGCATGCAAGCCCCATTTGGTTCAAAGCTACCCCCAAAAAAGGGCAGATTTCTTCTCTCCAATGGCCCGAAACTTTGAAACTGCACTCTTCAGGGAGTTGTAAGAATCAGAGTAGCTCCCTGAGAATATAATATAGAACTCCAATCTGGGCTTCAATTCCTGCAACTGTGCTTTGTTGACCTGGTGCATTCCCATATACTCTCATGGCCTTCTGAAGTAACCTGAGTGCCTGGTCAGGTTCATTCATTGATTCATATATAGCCGAGACATCAACCAGGCCACTGGCAATGTCATCTGGGGAGCCACCAGGGAGGGGCTTATTGTAGATTCGCAATGCATTTTCACAATACGATCTGCATTCGCTGTATTTTCCTATCTTCTTGTGCAAATCAGCCAAACGAACAAAGATGGAGGCAACTGATGGGTGGTTCTCTCCTTTGGTTGACTTGAACACAGTCAGAGCTTTCTGATAAGCACAAATAGCCTCATCGTAACGTGCCAATGATAGGTATGCGTCGCCAATGTTGCAGTCTACAGAAGCCACATCTGCTTCCTGGCCATTGGCAGCCAGGGCCATGCTTGCTAAAACGTAATGCTCAAGAGCAGCTTCATGATCTCCCTTGGAGTCGTAAATGAGGCCTAAAAGTCTTCTATCTGCTGCTTCTTCAGGAGAAGCAGGTGAGGCTTTTTCTCGGTGGATTTCAACAGCAGTCAGACAAAGCTTCTCAGCCTCGTCAAATTGCATTGCCTGTACATGGGCTTCGGCCACATACCTGCAAGTTTCACCAAATCTAGGATCATTGTCCCCAAGAACCTGTCTTTGAATCTCCAAACCTGCTTTATAAAACAGAATTGAATTCTCAATCTGGCCTGTCATTGCGTATGTATCACCAAGCTGCATGCATCCTGCAAATTTGGCAAGGGCGTGATTTTGGCCTAAATCCATCACAGGAATTTCAATTGATCGCTCAAGGACAGGAATTGCATTGGTGTAGTGGCCTAATCTGCAGTACAGTGCCGCAACAACATGCAGGCACAGAACATGTTCTAAATTAGGACCTTTGTTTTCCAAAATCTCAAACATGCTCTTGGCTCGAAGAGCCAAGTCAAGAGCTTTTTTAAGATTTTCTCCTAATGAAATCAAGTGCCTCGCCTGTTTAAGTAAATACGGTCCAACATAAGCTGCCTGTGATGGATCTAACTTCCCATTCAGCATCTTGACCACTGCCACCGGGGAACCTCTCTCATTCTTCATGGAGCAAATCGTACTTAGCTTCGGGGAACGGTTCAAACCATGCTTCCCAGCACGAGGGGTGCAGTGAAAAGATTGTCCCCTTAAGATTGGTTTCTTTGCATGAATTGAAGACAAAGGACTATCACGTCCGGGGGGTAAACCATTAATTTTCTCAGGCTTTTCATCTTTACCTCCGTTGTCTTCCTCACTATCTCCAGCTTCTCTTTTCTCTGTCTCCACCTCTCCAATGTATCCGCCAGCAAGATACCGCAATTCGGAGTCAATTCTGGACTCCTCCCCGTATGATAAGAAGCTTATCCTTGACGGTGAACAATCAGAGCTCTGCATTTCGCAGACATTATGATACAGTTGTTCGATAGAGGTGTCAATAGCCCCTTCTACGCCTAGATCAATAGAGTCTGTGTCGGGGGTATGCGTACTCAGGGGACTTCGGGGGGACCTCTCAGCAAAAATTTCTTTATTAGGTACATAGTGCCCGGTAATTTCTTTGGTAGTGACTTCCTCCATGATAAGCTGAGTCATTCAAGCGCTTGCTGATCACCCCTGCTGTTGCTTCTAGAAATGAAAAAACAGAGGAATTAACCTCACCGAAACAACAATTCCATCACCATCATGATCCTTAAGCACTTCAATTCATCCATCCCAGGCACTCAAATCTCTTACTCACGCATTAAAAAATTTAAAAAGGAAAGACATAATTCGCCTACGTAAAACAGCAAAAAGATATAATCTAAATAATCAATAAACAATGTTAGTATAAGCTTAGAGATGATGTTGACGTATTTATGGGAACAATAGCTATGAAGAGCGTAGCGGAATCACCGATTGTCCTGCCTACAATATTTCAACCATTTGTAATTCAGTTTGACACAGTGTATTAATGCAATTCATTCAACCTTTTCCGGTCCCCCAGCGACTAAAAGGCAATGGAGGAAAAGCTGAAGATCAAAATTCGTGTAATCAAACAAACAAACAAAACAACGATACAAAGAGCAAATAAATAGGGAACAGAATGCAAGTACCAGCCACAGGCAACCGTAAATGCACCCAGGATTTGCAAAAGCACAGTGTACCCGAAGATCACTATAGAGATTTATTCATTTCGGAAATGACAGAATATGTACGACAGCAGGACTGGAGGGGGCTCACCTTAAGGCACCGAGACAAATGAATGCCAGCGTCCTCTGCTCTCCAAGTTCCGGCACAGACAGGGTAATGAAGAAAGCTAGAGAGAGATAGATATGCAGACACATATGTATCTTCTTTTCGGCTTTCTTTTTATACGCGTATGCAAGGATGGGCAGAGAAGATGAGGAGACAACAGGTAGTTGAAAAGGAGGGTTGGGGGCAGAATTGGGAATCAAGAACTGAAACCAAAATCAGAATATATAACTTGTCTATAATTTTGGGGTATCAAATGATGGAAAATCCGGAAAAAACTTTGAATGTTGAAGCATGAAGGGGACTTGTCATCCGCCACAATGCCGCCACCACCACCGGCTAAATATTGCAACAGCCGAAATTCTGCAGTTTTTCGGTTTCATTAATCTTAGTATAAGATTTTATTTTCCTTAGTATATATGTTTTTTTCCTTGGCGACTTTGTCCTACTTGGCGCGATTAACGGCTTTTCAACGCCGAGGAGCTTACCGTTAATCCTGTGACGGGACTGTGATATGGATTTAGCCACAGGCCCACTTCGCATTACCCACGTAAGAAATAATTTAGCGGACGCGAGACGTGGCAAGCCATAAGTGGCTAGAACTGAATAGTGCAGTCAAAATACTGGCTGTGAATTGAGCATCACCCGTGAAGCTTTTGCCAGTTGGAACTTTTAAACCGGATCTATTAATGATTGGGACTGCGGGGAATAGTATGAAGAGGAGAGAAGGGGCTCCGGAATCCAGAGCAGAGAATGAGCTGTATTGTAAGGCCAGCTTTTGCATTTTGGGACCAATGAAACATGAAACATGTATTTATTTTTTATAAAAAAATATTTTCCCAATTGAATTTAGTTCGTCCAGATCCTATTCTCAATCCACATGGCATTAATTCATTATTTATTTACATGTCCGTTATGTATACTTATCACTTATAAAACTTATCATAAATAACTCATAAAGCTTCAAAACATTAATAACGATTTCAATTTACGTACTTTTAAATTTTTAAAGTATTGATTTATAGATAAAATATAAATACTCATAACAAATATATTTAAAATATTTAAAAAAGAGAACATGGATGGATGTTTAACTTTCAAATTTTATTCTTTCCTCTAAATGATTTTTTTTTAGCGAGTGAGAAACAAGTTGTTCGCCAACATTTGAGAAGGGAAAGAAATATGAGAGCGACCTTGTCCGGCCATTCACATGTTCTTTTAATGAGCTCTCGCCGTTGTATGTAACTCCATCTTAATTACTTGATGGATAAGCCTTAACAAGTTTATAATCCCAATTTGAGGCATCTTTTCAGCAACTTTATGCTGCTTTAAAACGAAAGCAGATTACAGCTTCCTTATTAGCCTTAGTCCAAGTGACTTTTATTTTTAATTTTTCTAAAAAAAATCTCTACTGTTACAATGAAGGGATCAAAATCTGGAATATATATGGCCTTTTATCTGTGGATAATGGATTGTAGCAACGGCTTCGGGTTGTGGATGGAACAATGGTGGCCTAATGCACGGAGTGGCTTGTGACGGTCGGCGGAGCTGCACATGCACCGTGACCTTGGGTATATTTGGATTGGGTTTCATATCGAAACTCAATTTAAATATTTCACTTTGAGTCTCATTTTTTATCTCACAAAAAAAGTTTCTCTTGAAATTAAAAGCAAAAAATTTCAAAACAAAACACTATCTAATCTTACCCCTTACCGTGTTAGGTTGTTTTTATAAGATATTGACACGACGGAAACAGATCACTTGATACATTCTCCGTTCTAATGTGGATTTGGTACAAATAATTCCATCTCACTCGTATTAGTTAAAAAGGTTGGTGATGTGATTATTTGTTAATAAAATTTAATTAATTTAAATTAAAAGAGTTAATTGTTGGAATTTAGGCGAACATTATTAATCTGATACTTTATACATAAAATTTTAGATGGATAGTAATTCGGGGACTAAAGTTGTATAGAGTGGAGCCACCATGCGATTAATCAGAGCAGATAGTAGCAAATGTCTCCCTTTTTTGGCGATAAATAAAGTTGTGAGATTCTCTTAAGATCGCAGAATAAGATTTGAGTAAACTAATGATTGAGTTGATAGTGGGAATCTACTTTTTACTTCAATTTAATTAATTTCATAAAATAAACGCAGAAATGATTGATAAATGAGAGAAATAAGTAATTGCTAATATATATATATATATAGGCTGTATTGTAACCACAGTATATTCTGAGGGTACAACGACCTGCTCGGCGGTTAGGTCCCTGCTACTGCTCCTAGCGTTTCAGGTCCTGGCTTAGACCTACAATCTTCCCCATACGGCCTTTTAATTACTCTATTGCCCCCCATACCATAATGCAATAGAAGTTGTTGAGGTTCCAAAGAAAACGAGACTTACTTTAAATACCAAAAACGCTCCCCCGCGGACACGATTAATAAACTAATATATATCAAATGTCTCCAAAGATCCCTTTTGGCGCCAAACAATCATGCAAAGCTACTACACTATTGCACAAACAATTAAAAATTCAAAAGCCGTTGTTGGAATCATCAATAATTCCTTTGATACCATTTTAGCTTATATACAACAGAAATTTTGTTTTTTATTCTCAACAAAAATCTTAGGACATATCTATCTTCGTCAATCGATGCTATTCGTGTGACAATCAGGTCTTTTATGTACATAAATAATTAATTTAAAAATAAAATATATTAATTATTTATGAAAGAAAATTTAGAAACGTAAACGTAAGTAAGTTAGACTTTAATATTTTAATATGAAGAAAATATGTAAAATTTCTTTTTTTGGTGTGGCTGTATATGCTTGTGATGATTCGTTGTCAGGATTAGGTGTTGACGAGCAGTTTTACCAAAAGAAAATTGTGTAGGCTTTCAGACGCCTCTTTCCTACAAACCAACCAACAAACAAGTTTCAATTTCAAATGGTCCACAATCAACGTCTGTGAAACGGAAGCATCCGATTTTCAGGTAGTTGGAGGCCGTCTTATCTGGACGGCGGCGAACAATAGTGGTTTACCAACTGTTAAGTGCTAACAAAGGAAAAAGAAGCTCCCAATTAGTATGGGCCTGTTCCTTTGTCTTACCAAAGCCCAAAGATATGGGCTAGACTAATTCGTCTGGGCCACTGCATCATTTTGTGATGTGGTCTTCCTCTTTTAGAGACCACCCCATTTCCGCGTGCTACTGTATCGGGCACAATTAAAGTCTTAAATAAATTTCCTTGTTTCTAAATATTAAATTTTTTTTATCTTTTTGAAGGCTTTTAATTTATTGTTAATTAAAATTTTCATTTGGCATATAGATATAGTTTCCTCTTTCATAACTTATGATGATGGAATATAAATTAAATTAGTTAAGAATATAATAGGAAAAACTTTTCATATTTTCTTCAACCTAACTATGCGCAAAGCAATATATTTTAGACCGTAGAAACTAGTATAGAAAAATCATAGTTTATGAAATTGCACATATTTCTTCTAATATGAGTTAAAAGCGGAGCCTCAAGTCAAACGCATGCAACGTATAATAAAAAAGAAGAAGAAGAAGTCAACCCATGCCCTATATAATTTTCTGTAAACAGATTACTTTTTTGAGGAATCCTTGTAAACAGATTATCAGTTTCATTTCTTTCCCAAAAAAAAAAAAGACCAGTTTCGTATGCTTTTTTCATAGTTTATCCCGTGACATGTTTTTTTTTTTTTTTTGAAATAGTAATCTTGATAGGGAACTGATAGTTGTAATAAAGGAAAATAAAAAATGAAAACCATTATCACAAATAATATCCCGCATTATAAAGTGTAGCAATAATTTTGCTTTGCTATATGTATAATTATAGACGGAATTAGAACATTGATACAATGAAGGTTTTAAAAATATCGAGAGACTATAAAGTTAAAAGTTTTATGGATGAGATTAGATGATGTTTTGTTTTGAGATTTTTTATTTTAGGTTTCGAGAAAGAATTTTTTATGAGAAAAAAATAAAATTTAAAATGAGAAATTTGCATTGAATTCTGTAGCGAAACTCAATCCAAAAACATCAATATCTATAAAAAGGTTTCAAAAATATTAAAAAGCGCTTTAGTTCCGGCCTTGTGTATAGTTGTGTAGTAAAAAGACGGAAGGAGAGAGGGATTATTATGAAAGGAAATGAATATATTAGACTAAAAAGGTTTAATTTGTCACCAAAGTAGCACCAATATTAAATACTTTTTTGAGTAGTGTTTTAATGAATCTTATTATAGTATACTTTTTTCTTGACGAATGTTAGGGTGTATATACTTATCAATGGAGACGAAGTTTCCTTCTCTGCTACTTATTAACCATCCAATTACGAAAAAATATTCAATTCTGTCCTCTTCTACTTTCTTATTTCCTCTCTCCAATTCATACATAGTATGTCCAACAAAAAAAAAGATTAAAAAAGGGAAACAATGATGTATGGTCCTAGACCTACAGGACCAAGAGCTCTTGCTTGCTTTTCATCCGTGTCTCGGTTGTCCGAGCATCTTCTATTTCATTTACTTTTTCCTTTTCTTCCCTTTGACTTAATTTGTGAATAACAAAGACGGGCATATTGAAGAAGCAACATATTCAGTCAAGACTTGACCCTATGGGCTCTTTCTCGCGACACGAAATATGGACGTGAAAAGGAAAGATGATAACTCACAAGTTTCCTTGGAACCACCTTCATTCCCCTCAGTTTTTGTGTGGGAAATGGAACTTAATAGGAGGGCCTTTTGCTTCCTCAACCACCCCAAAGGATACCGCCTCACGGCCATGCAATATCAATATCATCTAAGCAAAAGATCGAGCAAGTTTGACGTGGTCCTGTCCGACCAACAGACCCAACCTAATAAGTCCCGGATTCACTCTCTCTCTCTCTCTCTCTTTCCCAAAGAGACGGGACTACGGAACAAACTAGAAGTTGGAAAAAAGCGTAGAAGATGAAACTTGGAGAGTTCCGCAGAAATAATCAACCAACGCATGCGTTCTGAAAGATCCTTTTTTTTTAATAAAAAAGAAGAAGAAGATGGAATAAGAAAACTGCATTTGCGATCGTATTTTCCATGAAAGTAACACAAGAGAAGATTTGCATTCGTGAATGTGGGTAATGGAGACATATCCGGAAGAGTACACAGAGGGTATCTGGATTGAAAGTAGCTTTCCAACCACTTAAAAATCATCTTAGCTTTTGACCATTTTGAGGTTTGACGAATCTCATTCATGCCTTTTTCTTTTCTGGTTTCTTTTCTTGTGTAACTTGTATTGTGTGTCGAAACAAACAACATTCACACAATACGAGTTTGAAACAGCGAAAGTACTATAATTGCAGCTTGCACTGGCAAATCTTGTAGAACATCTCCGTCGATAACAATCTATTTAAGAGACTAAACATTCTTCAAATATAGTATGAAAGAGGCCAAATAAATGAGAAATGCAGCTCCCAGATATTTCGAGGGCAAGGGATGAATTTGTATAATTTCGAACGCTATGGAAGCATAGGCGCTAAATCAGGCTTTAGTGCCCCGGAATCTTTGTACAGCTGACAAAGGGTTTCTTTTGCTTTTTCTGCTCCAAGTTTGACTGGACGCTTGTGATAATTTGTGGATCCCAGTACCCACAGAGAATTTTTTTTAATTTTGACAAAAATGATTAAAGAATTATAAAAATAAATTATTTATAAAATAAAAATTTAAATTTATAATAAAATTTTTGAATTGAATTGTAATCTAAATTTGGTATATGTATAGAGGGTTATCATTGTTCCTTCCTGCACCGTCCGCCTTCGCAAGTTTCCGAGCTGCATGCTACATGGACTGGTTTTTTCTTTTTCTTGGGCTCAAGTAGTTCTAATTGAATCAAGGCTGGTCTTTTAATTAACGAGGCCCCAAGCAGGGGAAGTTTACTATGAATTTAGAGGGTAAATTACGATAAGTGATTGGTGCAGAAGCGGTGGACCCGAATCTAACAAATATTCTTACCCTCCAATCTTTTCTCCAGGGTATCTGCAAAGAGCGAATATGTCGAACCACTTCAGCGAAAAAGATGGTCCTAGCTGACGTTCCTCTTATGACCTAAGTCAAACCTGTTTTCTCTCTCTTTTTTCTTTTTCTTTTTCTCTTTGCTCTCTCACGTAGAAAACTTTTAGATGGATTAGAGTTCAGATTTGTTAAGAAAAAATAAAAAGATTGAATTTTAGATAGTTATTATGCTTAGGAGCCTTATAAAAGCATAAACAATGTAAAACTTTGAGATTCACCCAAAATTTTTTCCTCCCATTTTCGTTTATTGAACATATTGTTAGAGAGGCATTTAAAATGTATTATCTGTGCTCTAGAAGATTGGTGGGATTGTATTGATCAGGGAAACCTGTGAGTAGCTAACAGTGAATACCTTATCTTGTCTGAAATGCTTTTTGTGGAATTGCCGAAAGTATAAAGCTTAAACCAAGCTGTGTTAAGACTTTTTATCTTAGAGAGATCAGTAGTACACGTGCATTTATCGCTTCATTTGTTATCTCAATTCATTTTTTACGGCGCAAAGCTGTACTATCTGCAGCATCTTTTCTTTATGGAAGTTTACATGAGTTGACTCTGTCAAACGCATCAACAGAACGCAAGAGTTGCAGCATATTGCCGCCATTGATCGCGTCGGAATCTGCTTGGGGCCCGGAGCCGGCCTGCCTTCTTGCTGGGGTCATGGTTACTACTGTACGTACTAACTAGCCACAGCGGAGGGCCCGCCGCCGGAAACCATTATACCACTGAAGATTCTCGAGGCTGCTGAGTGATGACTACGCACAGCTTTACACTTTTGTGAGCTCCAGATTATTTCTGCATGCTGCATGCTGCATCTGAGTCCATGTAACTCCTTTGAGCCGTCGTGTGCGATTTCTCAACTGTGCAGATTTCTTTGTTCTTGAAGTCAAAATTAAAAAATCTATACAGAGCAACACGGTTCCATCTCCAAGCTCCGCTAGATATGGTAGCCTTACAAATATTCTTGGTGGACCCAACCATGAACCAAAGCAGATTGGATTACGACGAATTAATGTATAATCTTGTCACCCTGAAGATATATATATATATATATATATATATATGAGAAAAAAATAAAGGTCTAGTGTATTCTAATATCGGATGATTCTGGTATGGTTATTGAAGTGCCTTGACCCTGGAGGTATCTTTTTGTTGAAAGAATATTTTTCCAACTCATAGTATATAAATACCTTCTTACAGTCTCCTTTCCCCAAGCACTGCTCTTTCTCCTTCTTTTTTCTGGTTAGGATTTCCCTTTCTCCCCCCAAGTGACGATTCTCTTCTTACGAAATACATCTGAATACTAATCATGGACAGCAGATTTGAGACTTCCGAGCCCCAAAGGTACTCTGATTCTTTAAATTGAAGATGCATGCATCATGCACTCTCAATGTGGTCAGCCCATTATCTTGAGTTTAATTATATAATCAAATCAGTTAACTACATTTAGTATTGGTTAATTACAAGACCTGCATTTGTATATCTCCACAGCCTTAAATCTTTCTCCTGCTTGCCTGTAAATTTCTTAGCATCAGTGAGCTTTATATGTATACGATGCGCAATTAATTAGATGATCGTGATTCAGTTAAATATTGATGGGCAGGAATAAGTGTGCTGCTTGCTATAGACAGTTCAATAAAATGGAGCACCTTGTGGATCACATGAGGACATCGTTCCATTCAGCTCATGAACCCATGTGTGGGAGTTGCAGAAAACATTGTCGTTCATTCGAGTCCCTGAGAGAACACCTTATTGGTAGGTCTTTCTCCCGCTAAATATATGATTCAGTCTTATTATAGTGAAAGTGATGTTGCGATTGCAAAGCCTTATAACTCAACGACTTCAGACTGTAGATTGGTGCTAATTAACATGCTGGATGTGTTATATAATTTATATATATTGCTCCTCCAGGGCCACTTCCAAAAGCAGAATGCGAGAGGATCTTTAAGGATCGCGGGTGTGACCTTTGCTTGACTATCCTCAGCAGCCGTAGTGCTCTCTGGGCTCACCGGGAGACGTGTCAACTTTCTCGCACAAACAACGTATTGAACAATGTCTCTATAAATGAAACTATGAATTACTTTTAGTATCATTGTTATTAGTATAATTCATCTTAGAAAAATAAATACCCACGAAGACAAATGTTTTCTTTGGATCTTTTCAATTTCAGAGCATTCTGTATCGCATGGCTAACTTGGGAATTCAAGATGAACTGAGCAATAGCAGAGGAAGAGTGGTTGCACTAGCTTGTAAAATGGTTGGTGGTGGCAGCGATGGCTCCCTAGACCTTTGCGCAAGGGTTTGCCTCGTTGATGAGTATGAAAGGATTATCTTTCACTCCTATGTCAAACCAAACCTTCCAGTCACCAATTACAGGTAAGAAAGATGTAAAGACTTCCTTCTTTATTCGATCCCCTCTCCAGGCAGCTTCGACCAGAACATTTATGCCAGGCCTAGCTAGTGCATATATTTTCAGAGCACACTGAATTAACCCTTCCTAGAATTGAAACTGTATCAGTCGAGTGGGGATTAAACCTCCTGGCCAAACTTATCGAAACCTCTTGGTTCATTATGCTAGCTCGCCTGACTATGCTTGCACGCTAAACTAGTGAGTTAAATCTTGAAAACTTTTTCAGGTATGAAACAACTGGCATAAGACCAGAGTTTTTAAGGGATGCAATGCCTTTGAAACAAGTTCAAAGAAAGATTCAAGATTATTTGTGCAATGGAGAACCAATATGGCAGATCCGTTCCAGAGCTGGAAGAGCTCGGATCCTTGTAGGTCATGGTTTGGACCACGAGCTCAAGTGCTTAGAAGTTGAGTACCCGGCAATAATGATCAGGCAAGCTCTTCTAGCTGATCTCCACAGAATATATCGTTTCCATTGTTTTGCTCTTTGTGTAAACTGATTCTGACATAAACACGACTCTGCACACAGGGATACGGCAAAATATCCACCATTAAATAAAACAAGCAAGCTCAGCAACTCCCTTCGGTACTTGACCAAAGCTTACCTGGGGTATGTCTCTATGAGCTGCACATTTTCGCTCTAACATTAAACATTCTTGTATAATCCTAACCAATGACTTCTTGTCTTGTAGATACGATATCCAGACCGCTACCCAAGATCCCTACGAAGACTGTGTTTCAATAATGAGGCTTTACATGAGAATGAGGTCACAAGGTCACGGCAAGGAGGACAATCCGCTGGCCACAGATCCGCAGAACCGCAACAATTTTGCACCGTGGCGTCAAAACGAGCTCGAGAGGATGACTCCAGAAAGGTTGTTGGAGCTCTCAAGGTCCGACTATTATTGCTGGTGCTTGGATGCCTAAGAGAGCTATTAACTAGCTAGGAGGAAACTTGCAATTTGTTGAAAGAAGCTGCTAGGAAACTGAGCACATTCTTAAAACTACAATTGGCTAAGAAATACAGCAGATCATATGGTGCATATTTATGTCATTTTATTAAATGATTGATGAAGTTATTTGAAATAGGACGAGTGTTCTAGTATAAAGAGATATTAATTTATAGCACTAAAAGCTAATTGATGATGATATTATTTGTATCAAAATTTCCGACTAATAGAAAGGAACTATTCAGCGAATGATGATTTGTGATATGCGATCACATTGTGCTTAATGTTCTGATATCGATTGATCCCCGCTGCACTAAAATGATGGGGCCATATTGATATATTCCAGCCTGAGATTCATAGTTAGTGTCTTTTCCAACCTTTAACACTCCTACAGAGAGAATTTAATCTCCAATGCGAACATAATGATTCCAGGAATAAGCTCTTTTAACTTCCTTAATTCAAGAACTCCATTGACACATTAATTTTATCATAAGACTCTTTATGTTAATGTATAGTCAAATTACTTCTTTTATGCTAAGTCAAAAATAAAATATGTTAATCTGAATGAAGAAAGTTTAATACATTATAATTCTAAAAACTGTGGCATATATTTGGTTGCTGTGTATTGAAAAATTCAGTTGTTATGTTTTGCGAATGATAATGCGATTGCATGCAAACAATCAACAAACAATGGCTTGCGAGTTTGATCACCATAATCTATCACTGCTAAGAAGCACATTTTTGACGGCCGGAAACCTTCACCAAAGAAGGGAGAAACTTCTAGCTTATAAGGCAGAGATTGAATTTGGTAATATATGGAATTCCCAGTAATTTCAATAATTTATTAGCAGTTCATTTTTTAAAAAAACGTACAGTGGATCAATTTTATTCATCGTCTGGTGAGATTAGACATACACGTTATATCCTACGGAGTTGCTATGTAGATTCTACTTCCGGCAGGGACTCGGCATCGATTTGCGATCACGGAAATGGGTATAACACAACCTTTCCTGTAGCTCTGCCAGTATTGATATTCGAAAATGCTTCAACAGTCTGAACGAAAAGGAATGGGCTCTTAGGGTCGATCAGTGGCTTCACCGACTGATTCTTTGAGAAAGGCTTCAGTTTCTGTAATATTGCTCCATTTGAAGTGAGCACAAATAAGATACACGGAACAGGCACAAGACCAAGAATTGACACTAACCGCCCGCCTTGTTTTACTGCCGTTGCAGCTTTTTCGGTTTAACCTGTTTTGGTAACAAAAGGAAGAATACTTTAATCTGTTTCTTGTCCCTGTGGAAATGAGGATTTGTTGTTTCAAACTATGAAAAATAAAATTAACTGGATATTCTACCCACAGCATCGTATACCACATCAAATTTCTCTGGCAAATCTTCAACATTCTCCTTCTGATAGTCAATTGCACAGTCAGCACATAAGCTCTTGAGTAATTCCAATTTTCCGGCGCTAGAGGTTGCTGCAACTTCAGATGCACCGAAGACATGCTTTGCTAACTCTTCAAATGACATAAGAATAGATCAATATGCCTGGCATTTTCTTTGAGATTAATCGAACTCATGAAAATTGAAGGTTATAGACACGACAATACGACACCTGGATTATTAGTGATCCAACCTCACCACCACCTCACAGAACAAGAATAGATTTTCCGGCGGAAAACCCAGCTCGTGCAAGACCTTCATATCCAGTTTCAGTGGCAAGAGGAAGGCTAGCGGCTTCTGGAAAACTCAGATTCTTAGGCTTCAGGTCTCTTAGTTTCTCTTCAACAGCAGTATACTCAGCCAAGGAGCCGAAACGCTTGGGGCTCACCAAACCATGCTCATTTATGTCGCCGTATACTTCACCTCCTGCCTTGAATTTTTTCACTTTGGCTCCCTCCTTAACCACCAGACCTGCTACGTCGTACCCTGGAACTGTCTGTATAGAAGTTAATATTGTATTTGGACACCCTTTCAACACAAAAATTCATACAAAATTTTCACTTTTGGAATACGAAAAGGCAAATTAGGCAGCAAATTGACAATTCCGAAACAATATTGAACATTCAATGATATTACTAGCTAGCTTCAAAGCCAGGGCTGGTTTCGCACACCTCTCTCTCGTTCAAAGAGAAAATACAGAGAGCAAAGCATGCATCTATCGTCATACCAGTATAAGGACAAAAAATTTAATCGCGAAGTCCAAACTGCAACGTCTCTCAGAGTTGGAAAAAAGGAATTTAAAGGATGCAGTTCAGTGCCCAATTTCGTGGGTAAAGCGTGCAAAAAGACCAGCCTTTAGTAGGTGGATAGCCGTTACCAGTTCAATGAGGAACTCGCTGAAGCACGCAGAAAGGATCCAGTATACAAGAGATAGCCAAGAGGAGAATGAAAGAGAAAAAGGATCCATGCGGCTAGAAAGGAGAAGAGGAGAATACAGTGAAATTAGAGTCATCTGGAAACAACGAATTACAAGGATAGAAAGCATACCGGTAAAGGAGAATCCGTGGCCTTGAACGAACCGAGATGCGCTTGGCGTCGACTGGATTCAGAGCTGCAGCAATAACTTTGATCAAAACGTGATCATCATTGAGTTGGGGAACAGCTACATCAATTTCCAGTTTTGGGACTTCAGCAGGGTTTCCATATTCGCAATAGACCCAGGCCTTCATTTTGGAAGGTATAGTACTATCAGATGCGGCGCTGTTTGCCATGGCAATGACAATGCGAATCTTATCTATCTAAATTAAGAATGAAGAAGATGCTAATCTAAGCAAGTATAAATAATAAAGTAAAGGAAGTGGTTTGGCAGTTCCACACACTCACATGTAGATATTATTAAAGTGGCAAGCTCGATTCAGATAGTGGCGGATGATATTTAGCAAGGTAGATGAAGATGCGGGCAGCATGTACAGCAGTCGCGTCAAGGTTCATTCATCATTTCTGACTCTCCCGCACCATAAAGCAGCTACTACTCTCAAGTTTTTGTTTCTGCTATTGCTTTTGCGTTTCGATTGTTGCAAGGTTTTTCCTATCGAATTTTGTATTAGGATAACGATAATCCATGTATATGGAAAAGGTTAAGTAAGCTTCGCACTGCTCTCCCATTTGGAAAAGAAAACTCCCGGAGAAAAAACAACAAGAAGGATTTTTCCTGCCCCAAGAAACTGAAAAAGATGTAATACCGAATGATATCATGGACCTATCAGATGGGAAACGGGGCGGATATCCTTTACTAAATCTGAACAGCCCATTGGGCCAGTTGAAATTTCCAAACCACGCTCACTCATGGGCCAACTTGTACGCAGATAGTGGGTTTCTTCTCTAGTGGCTAATGACAAAGCGTCTAAAGAGTCGAAGGTGGAGCTCCACAAGTCGTACAGGAAATTCCTAAAACGGCGACATATAGGCTAGAATGTTTATCGCCTCTCTGAAATCAACCCCGTTTGAAATGAATTTTTTTTTTTTCCGATGGAAGTTTGAAATGAAAAGTTACATCCAATCAAAGGTTCCCGTAAAGTTTACCCCTCTTTTCTTTTCTTTTTTAATTTTTGCCCTAGTTGTGACAAAGTGAAGAGGTGAACTTGCAGCAGAATGTTCCACTGAAATCCTATCCCTATCCGAGACTTCGCAAACTATTCCTGGGTTGATTTTTTTATTAATTTTATTATAAAACCAACCATTCACTTTATCATATTTTTTAAAAATAATTATATTTACAAAAAAATTAAAAAATCTCAAATTCAAACCCTCCTTCTTCTATGTCTATCTGAGGGTCTCCTGTTAAACCAGTATAGACATCTTTTGCAAGTCCGGTTTCCACTTTTCAGAAATTCATTACAGCTATCCTTGCTACAACTACTTAGGTATTCCAGGAAGTAAACGCTAGGCGGATTTGGAAGTGCAAAGAGCATAACCAGATATGAGAGAACTGGTTGCAAGCGCAGCAAATGCAAGGAAGGACATAGATACAGCAGCGCTTGCCATATCAGGGAACTTGTCCCCGCCCCAGTTGGATTTCCAGTCATCAATTCGAGTAGCAGCAGAGGATGATGCCGATACCAGTAGATACGTCACCACCTGTCATTTGTACGATGATCCAACAACTCTTTAATTTCATAATAGTAACAAAAATAGTTTAACTGTTACTCCAGTACAAGTACCACCAATTGTCAAGAAAGAAATCACTAGTAATTCCCTCAAATAAAAAAAAATAAATCATGCGTAACGTTCATGTTTTCAAGAGTAAAACAAGGCCGGGCATCAGCCGATCTTTTAGGGCCTTTTTCTTGAGTCTCTGGCAGAGACCTTAAAAAAAGAACTGACATTATCTACTACCAGTAAACAGAGAAAAAGCGAAACACCAATACTAACACTGGTGGTCTGGTTTCTTTCTGACAAACATTGCTAATGTAGCGGTCTGGTTTCTTTCTGACAAACATTGCTAATGTAGAACAAAATCATGAATCAGAGGATTAAGTCTTTTCTTTTTACTTTTGGGTGAATAAGTAAAATCAGAGGCTTAGGTGCATTAAGTGAAATCCCTCAAAAAGATTGCAGAAAGGCAATTGAACTGAATGGATGGATCCTATCTCCTAGGTCCTAAGCAACCGCCGCCCACAGCTACTCTGGTACTAAAATAAAAGCCCCACATTTTCGTAAGGATCCAACCTGAACAGCTAAACGCAACTATTATAATCAGCGGGCCTCATGTATACCGGCAGCACTATTTTTATCTTTGGAACCCCACTCTTGTTGAGATTTTAACGGTTTCCCCTTTCTTCTTCTTCTTCATTATGAAAGTTTACACGGTCCACTCAGGTGAATAATTTAACCAGTACCCCGCGGTCCCTAAAATTGGAGTTCACAAATGACACAGACGCCCATTTCACTCTCCTAGATAAGTAGCTGAAATTCTATCGAGAAAGGGGGAAAAAAAGCAGCAACTAAAACAATGATCAGGTCTCTTTAAGAAACAAGGTTCTTTGAGGTGATCAAAGATATCAGTTTGAAGCTGGTCAAAGAAAAGACAAGGGTAATTCACTTGCCTGATCCATGGCGAAATCAAAGTAACACCGGAGATGGACCAGAACAATAGACTTGCCCTTGGCTAATTGGTGACCCAGATCAAGAGCCTGTGCACCTGAGTACACAAATCCTATGACATTCACTGACATACAGTACCTGAGACAAAAACATACACGCTTAAGCTAAGTTTGCCACCAGATTCTAGCATAAGAAATATGATCAAATTACCTGAACTCCTTGTAACGGTCGAACGAATCGAGAGCCCAACCCTGATTTCTATCGGCAGCCATCACAGAGAAAGAAACCAAAGAGAACATAAACCCAAAAACCCTAAACCCCAAGGCCGCCTTCTTCAAAATTTGCTCTCTCTCAGTCCTCAAAATGGAGAAAGGCGGCCTAGACGTCCACCCACTTCCACGTGTACCGTCTTCCACTCTTCCGCCTTCGCTTCTAGGATCCATATTCTTCGATAAAACCGGCGGTTCATCCCGGAAGGCATGGCTCAACGTAGCCACCGGCGGGGATGCTTATATAGAAATTTCCCAGGTGGGTTGTCAGGCAGGGAAGCCGGGACTTTGTCTTCTCCCGCGATTGGAGACGGGGAAGATTCACGAGGAAGAGAGGCGGGATCTGTGGAAATCGAAGATCTCGCCGGAGAGTCTTCCTCTAATCTCGCCCGAAGTGTAGTTTGCTTAAGTTCTCCGCTACTATGGTTTGATCGACCAGGAGACGAGGCCAATGATATATGCCCATGTTGTGATTGTGATGCTGCAGTCTCAGGGTCAGAGACGCTATGCTTTCTTGAGTTCTTCATGTTTCTGCTAGTATTATACTTTTCTGCGGTCATGCAATATCTGAGCAGCAGAGGAGCTGAAACTTGAAATTGAATAATGAAGCTGGAACTACCCACAGTCGAAAGATAGCTGTCCCGATCTTTGATAGCGACGGTTTTGGCAGCTTTATTTATTTTAGACGGTATGCGCAGCAATGAAGCAACGCGATATATTCTGAGCCAATAAATAAATAAATAAAACGATAAATACACGTAAATTCAGAGCGGGTTATCGAGGATGATGATCCCTTATGCGCTTTTTCTTCTGTACCTTCCCTACTTTAAGGATTGAAATTGTGCCATTAACATTCTAAACCCGGCCTGTTAGCTATTAATTTAAGGTCTGCTTTCCGCGTAACCACGTCCACCATTTTGCTTGCAAGCACCTGTTCCCTTGTTGCCCGAGCGTTTCGGAAGAATGAGAGCACCAATCAAAGAATAAGAGCTTGTCGCCCGATCGTCTTGTAAGAGTGAGGGCACCCATCTAGCCCGATCTCTCTTTTTTTTTTTTTTTTCGCTTCATTTTTTGCAGATCTATCTTGATCAAGGTCTTACGTTATCCTGCAAATGCTTGAAAATGCGTTTCGGAACAAAAATCTCACCATAAGCAACTTCATCAGCCTTCAGGTGAAACCTAATTATACAGATCAGCTATTTTTGCAGGGATAAGGTACACCAGCCAGGAGGAGTGGTGTTATCTTCCAATAAGAGAGAAAAGATGTAGAATTGCAAGCACAAATTACAATGGCCCTAAAGTTTCGAAAAAAAATCATGTGCCTCGTGGTATCGGTCTAAGACAATACCATAGAGGGGATGGACTTGTTCCAATAGATTACTGTAAGGACCCAAAACATCTTTACACAAAGGTGGAGAGTCGTTATCCACTAAACAATACTGGCAAATTGATAAGCCACTTAAGCAGTAACAGGTATGATAATAGTCCCTGCGCTTCCCTGGTTTGTCTCTAAAACCTTGCTCCTCCTGCATGAACAATATTATGTAAGGACCTGAACTTCAGCAGAAAATAAGGCCAAGAAGAGGGGGAAGAGGGAGAGGAAAGAGAAAAGGCCAAATTTCACTTGGTACCATGTATTAAAAGTAAATTATTCAAAACAGTCCCTAGTGAAGACTTCAATACAATGAAACAACTCTCCAGGGAGAAGAAACACTGACACGCAACAAGAAGGAAACCAATCAAATCACACTTTTAAGCTACTTGAGCTTCCCTTCCCAAGTTGAGTACAATTCAACATAAGCCAGCGCTCAAACTATCTAGGAGCAAGAACACGGAATATTCTCCACTAAATTCATCATAGGCCAATTACTAACCTAGAGAAATTCTAGAAGGAAGCCATCCAAAGCCATGTTCTCCATAAAGCTACAACCTAACATACTTTTTGTATCTTGTACAGCACCGCTCAACCCATTCAAGCAAGTATGTGCTCAACAATTCAACTGTTTCTAATCACATAAAACCCTTAAAGGAAGAAAACAGAATACGTATTAAGTTCTTGATATATATTCAGAATTTCAACCTAGGTTTTCAAGCTATCAAACATGACCCTCCATGCTATCTAGACATAGGATATGCTTTGAAATATGATGCTGAGTATGACCCTCCATGTTATTTAGGCTTAGATAACGGCAAATTCTTCAACAGTCCTAACATCAGTCCCATTCCCTGTATGTTATTTTTGACAAAGATGACAGTTAAAAGAAAAAAGGGGAAAAAGACATTTCATGATATGGAAATTTCCACTTAAAAATTTCTTCTTTCTCCCCTACCATTCCACTTCTCATAGTTCTCATAAATGCATGGCAGAAAGCCTACAATGCATATTACCATATCCCTACTATTCTTAAAAATAGTAACAGCAACGATTATAAGCAGGTTCCTGGCTATATCATAATCAATCCTTGGGGGAAATCAGCAATTGGATTTGCTGTACAAAAACAACTATTGATAAAGCAACCAATCTACTTGTATCTAATACCTGAGAGCACAAAAGAATATACTGCTGCAAAAGCATGTTGTTGAAAAGAGGTCTCACTGCTGTTCTTATGCTAATAAAATTGTATCCAATGTCGCTTAAATTTGCTGAATGAGAAGCGCTGTCTTGCCCTGCAGCTACTTGAATAACAGACCAAATTAAATTATCAGACTTCATGAAAATGAAGACAAATGCAGTCCTTCCATTCATTTTCCTTTTCCATAAGGGAACCCCAGGGAAAACTGAAAACATAAGACAACCACACTGAAGAAATTGGTAATAGAGATTACCCTTATCAAAATTCATATACCTTGACTAAGACTGCAAGCACCTTCAATGGGGTCTGGAGTTCCTTTGGCACATTCTTGTGCATCGGATAAATCTGATGCTGCAGAATCAGAGTCATTTTCAGAATTGTAGCCACGGTCTACAGCATTTGGCAACCCTAGTTGTTTAGCAATAACTGAATCAAATTTTTGTATCATTGCTGCAACTGCTCCCTGGTCAGTCATTTATCAAAATATTTGTAAGTTAAATTAGACATCTAAAAAGAACCCCTCCAAAAAAAAGGGCAATCACCTGCCAAAACGAATAGCACCCATCAACCAGTTTATTTGTTCTACCTTGAAATCCACCTTCCCAACCTTGCCTGAAAACAAGCCAGTCCTGCAACCAACACCCACAGTCAGATTAACACAAGAGGTGTATGAATGATACAGACATGTTATTCTAGGAAGAACTGCTAGAGAACTTGGTTTGACCAATGAGAGGATGATCTAACAGGATAACTTCCGAAGGAAAGTGTATAATGAGTTTCTTAGAGAAAGCAAGTCCATAATCACATTAAACCAATAGCTGCACTGGAGATTTGATTGGGCCCCTGCCAAAGGCAGTAGTAGAAAACTGACCAAGTATAACAAGATCAATGAGAAAACAAGAAGCAACAATTCCAGGAGCCTCTCTTCAAAGACATCTTCTCCTATCGAGTATGCCATTAAGTCCATCCATCCAAAAATTGAATATCCTATTTTGACTCAACATAAAGAATTAGGAAAGCATTCGAACATAGTAAGGCACAACCTTAACCTTATTAATTAGAGAGGTTATTAGTAGAATCCATGTCTTAGTGGAACCCGTATCGTTTGAATTAAGTAGGTTAGTTGTAGAAGCTTAGATGAAAAATATACTTATTCTCAACATAGAAATGTGGATATTCATTTTGGACATCCCAAAAGAGAATCATGGAAATTCAATTTTGGACTAGGGAGTACATTTCAAAAACTTAATTTAGAAGAAGTTACAAAAACTTCATGAAAGTCAAATATATTAATCAAATGCCAGAAAGAATTGATTGCTTTGTCAAACTTTGTTTCAAAGGAAGTTTCCCCACCCCAAAAAACAAAAGAGAAAAAAGAAGAAAATCAAAAAATACAACCCAAAAAAAGGTGAAAAGAAATTAAATAAAGAAACAAAGAATAACTATGAATAAAGAAATCACCACTCTTTAACATGCATACGTGGAGAAGCACCGTTAGCAGCATGTTTGTTGCAGCTTATTAATTAAAGGATTAAATTTCCATCTAGTTCTCACATGTCTACATCTCATATAGAGAAAGTACTGAAATAGGAAGATAGTAAGGGACTTTATTGAGTTTCAGTAATTTAAGAATTATTCAATAGGCTAGCAAGGAACTATAGAAACCAATGAAAGGAATGTGGTCAAAAAGAAAAGGACGGGTGGGGTAAGTAAGAAAGGAAGAACTTACAATTAGGCGAGGCAAATCCAAACGATGAGCCTCGTCAATCAGAATCATTGCTGCTAAACCACAAAATGCATATCTACAAACATATACACACATCCACAAGAGATGGATATAGATCAGTTCATAAAAGGCATCAGTAAATAAGCATCCAAAAAGAGACCACAAGAAGAATTCACACATAGCATAGAAAGAAAAGGCAAGTTGTTAATTATTTCAAGAAAAAAAAATCAAAGCCAGAATTATAATGTAGAGATTTCACAGCCAACATCTTTTCTAGTACTTCTCAGACACCAAAACTCTTTGTGAATATCAACCACTAGCCAGATACCTTTTCTAACACTGCCAGATACCCTAGTTTTCAAATCACATTAAGCATAACTTTCTACCTTGTAGATTACTAACTATAATTGGCTTATTTATAAGCAGAAGGTGTACTAGACCAGTTAAGTGTAGAAATTACTCTCCATTCTTAACAGTTTAAGCTTAAGAAAACACACAGCTGTTCTATTAGTAAAAAGTGTATATAGCTGACACATGAGGGGCATATTAGAGAGCTTAAACATTAAAATTTCAGCCCTCTCTAATAACTTAATCTTTAAAATTAAGGATAATTCAACAAATACGAAGTATATTCTTAAAAAAGAACACTTTAGGCAAACATGTGAAAACATCATCCATAAGAAAAAAATAACAAATTATATGTCATATCTTGTAATACAATTTCTTTTCCCTTCTGTTCAACATCAGATATTGATTTTTAAGTCCTGTGGTCACTACCACAACATTAAAGATCTCTAAATTTACCCAGTAGGTCTGAAAATCCCATAATTAGAAAAATCAACAGTATCATCGAGTAGAAACAACACAATCGCAAATGAAAAGTGAAAACATGACTAGATAAATTTTTTTCCCCATTATTAAGGTAAACTGTGCTCTGCAGATACAAGGAATGACACCTGAGATAAAGTAGGTGCAGAATTTACTTCTTATAAACCAATTCCCTTGAAGGAGGAACTTCTATCAATATGCACACATATATATACAGATTGTATATCCTGAATATGAAATGTCCTAGTTGTTTGGGGCACTGTTGTTTACGTCTTTGTCTGTGTCAATAGTATCTGTCTAAGTTATTGCCAATAGTTGCTAATCAGAAAAAATCAATGTTAAATAGATAAATTATTAAAAACAATATCCTGCCCCTTTATACAAAACCTAATATTATCCATCTTACCCTCCATGAGCTTCAGAACCTGGTTCCCCTGCTATTCCGCCTTCATAAGTCTGGCAACTAAACAGACAGAAACATGCTTAGCTCAGTGTTTAGGGAAATACTATCAACAATACCAGTAAAATCAACTTAGCAAAAGCCTTATGTTCTAGAGGAGAACATCCATATATAGAGGCATATCTTTGGATATAGCTAATTATGAATACACCAACTGCTATAAGCAACTACATAAAATGACAAGACAAAACCAACCCATCCTTGAACAGAATTGGGGCTCATAAATAAAATGACAATTCCATGGACAAAACTTTTTGGCCAAAAAAAATTGAACTTAATAAAAATTGGACCTCAAAAGAATCCTCCCGAGATTAGGCAATAGACATGAAGAGGATGACATTTGGAGCCGAAAAATGTATAATGAATTAATTCTCACATTAGTAGCAAAAGAATCCCTCACCATATCTCTTAAGAAATGAGGATGAAAAGGAATCCCACAACTTTTTCACTGTGGACCAAAACCTACCATACCTTTATGGTTAATAATGAAAGCATTCAAGGCAATTAATGGAATCCAGTATGTTTCCGCTATCAACCGTACAAGCTTCTGACTGAAAATGGAATAACCTTGTAATGTACCAAAACTTGTATTTCTTCATTCATAAGTCCACTTTTCAAATTTCCCAAGAATTATAGCCTCTACCAGTCAAATTTGGTAAATACAATTGAAGTAGAAGCAATATGCGGGAAAGAAAATCATATATGAGGAACCTGGAGGCTGGAGAATAGAATGATAAGAGAAAGAATATAAACTTTTATACAGGACAAATGTTTAAATAGTTCTCAAAATATTCATTTGAAACAAGTAAGCATGTAGTTTGGATACAGAAGATTAGATTAGATTAGCTTAGTTAATCACTCACATGATCGATATCCTATGACATCCAAATCAAGAACCAAGCAGAAAATGAGAGATCTAGCAGAAGCAGGAAATATTAGAAGCTTTTGCAACTTAAAACCAACCTCGAAATGTAATTTCCCAAATTCTGAACCAGTTTGTCATCCAATATGTTCAGAACACTGGCAACCTGACAGAAGAGTAACTACAACCCAATTAAATACCCAAGTAGAGCAACTACAGATCCATACAGCTCTAGAAATACATTGCTGAATCTTGAAATAAAGCAGAAAGTAGAACCCACAAAATCAGAGAATACTTAATTCTACCGAGTAAGAATTTGTTAAAAATCATGATGGAAGAACACTGTCAGTGCATGATCAAAGGAAGAGCAATGGTAATCTCCGAGGGAATTTTGACAATTTGTCAAGCACGTTTAGCAAAATTCAATAGAAGATCTTGAACCAATTATCAAGTATGATTTAAAACAATCCTCTCAAAATTTTCTGCACAAAATTGCCAATAAAAATTTGTGCTCTTCAGAGTTTCAAGCTCTGCGACTCTCCATCTCCTACAAATTTCATTCACTCCAAAGTCCCAGAGATGAACACCATCATATGAATAAAAGCAGCTCCTCTAAAGTATGTTCTCTCCATGCAATCTCGACAAGGTGATTCAAGACTGATTGTGCAAATAAGCACAACATGGTTCTCCAGCAAGTTTTGCAAATAAGTGATCGACTCTCATCTCCTCTCCCACCACTATAACCCTTCTATTAATAACAGTCATCCATAAGACAATTTTATCATCTATCCTCATTTTCTAGCATATTAAACAGTAACACGGCCAAGAGGAAACAAAGATAGTCAACTTCAACACAGGACATACATGAGAACCAAATGGAGAACATAATGATTAAAAAAAACCATTTAATCTTGTGTTTGGACTGGCAGATAACTATAATAGCAAATACATGGAAGTCACAAGTGAGATTTTCTGCAGATTATACCCAGGTTAAACTTACAGAAATAGCAGTATAGCAAGCACGAACATCCAATTCTCCGCCATCATGCATCATGAGGATAAATTCATAACTGAACCTTTAGCCCATTTTCTTTGAAAAACTTACTTTCCAAGCCATTGACAATAGTAAAAAATTTCTTATTAAATGTGAAGCATTTCACAACTGAATTAAACAAAATTCAAGCCTTACTTCACGCCATAAGGATGCATCCAACAACATGAGGGAGAAGAAAAACATAAAGACCATCCAGGAAATGCACATATCTAATTTCAGAAAGACACAAGAGAAAGCACACAGATGTTTGGATGAGCCATCGGAAAGTCTGCATAACCTCTCCCTCTCTCTCTCGTGTTGACTCTCTCTCTCTCTCTCTCTCTCTCTCTCTTACTACCTGGTAAAGAGAAGAAAGCACTGAACTATGCATGGCCAAATGTTGATAAGGGAAAAGGCAAATGGCAATAAGCCAATAGTTGGCATTGGTTTCCTATGTATTTTACTTCTTTGATTCCACAAAGAAAAGAAACGACAACACATAGACAGCATAAAAAGGATAGGAGAGTGAAGGAATGAAAGTGTTTCTTCCACTCCTTAGATAATCATGAAAGAAAATAACTTGAAAAATTACAAAGTTCTTCAATTTTCCATAACATGTATTAACCATCAAAAAGAAAGCCATGTCAACCTGAAACCTCCATTCGTGTCTTTCATTCGCAGCAAAAATGAATACACTTTTCCCCTGAAAATGTAGGAACTAAAAGATCAATATTGAAGACTGCAAATGACACAATGCTTAGCGAAAACCAATATTGTCGTCTTCACCTATCAATCGACCACAAGGATCTCTCACCACCCAAAGTTATAAGTGAGTTGACTGCTGCATAAGTTGTTGCAAGATGAGGCAACTGCTCAAGTAGAGGAAAAGGTTATTGCAGTCACAAACACAAATAGCATTCAAGAAGAGGAAAAAGCACTTGCCTGACCAGGTCCGCCACCATATCCACCATTTGGATCCTGCAAAACATAAAGGAAATTACTGCAAAGCAAAAATTCACCATCAGGCATTATGAGTTTAGTAAGCATAGATATCCTCCCAACCTAAGTCTCTCAGTGTGCAAACTCATGTCAATGATAGCAAAGCAATTCAACAAGTAATACAATAATGAGCAGAAATAAATTGAGCTATAACAAGGAAACTAGGAACATGGGAACTTCTCTATTACACTTCCTCCATCAAAAATAAAATAAGTCGCTTGTTTCATAAGGTCCTTCAACTATTATCATCAACTATTACTTCTCTATTACACTTCCTCCATCAAAAATAAAATAAGTCGCTTGTTTCATAAGGTCCTTCAACTATTATCATCAACTATTACCATCAACTATTACTTCTCTTTGCCTCCGGAAAGTTTCATTTACTCTCCCTTTCTCCTCCCCACTTAGAAAATTCAGGCATGGCTATATTTAGTTAATAAGAGGAACACAAACGAAATGCTACCAAACTATTTCCCATTATCAATGGATAGCATCCATCAATAATAATATACCCTCGTAGCTTTACTGATACTCATAGATCAAAAGGAAAAGAACCGCAAGAGTTCAATTAACTGCAAAGCTTAAGAATAACTGATAAGACAGTATTCAATACGAAAAGCGTGTAATTGGGGAAAAAAAACAAAACCTGGCAGCGCCTAAGAAAGTCAATAGTGCTATTTGCCAGCTCTTCATCAACACAATCTCCCAATAACGCAATGGAATGAAGAATCCAATAGCAAAGCCAGGGCCGACTGCAGACAAGCAAATTCTAGGTTGATTTCAGGGAAATAAAATTCTGGTATTCCATTAAATAAATTTGATGGGTGATAAAACTGAACCACAATATTTCCGGCACAAGATAATAAAAATATAAAGGGAGACAATGAGGGAGGTAAGAGTAAATACTTGGCATCCAGGACCGAAAAGGATGGCCCGAGATTCTTAAGACCGTTGGTGAGATACTTTATGTGGTTGTCCCTTTGAAGCTCCAAGCTTCCACAAAGTATTTAGAAAAAAGGGGAAATATGAATACGTCAGCTTCCATAACTGTCAAGCTCTGGAGTAAGACAATTCTGCGCTGTAAAGTAACACTGGAGGCACAACAGTCGTAAAGAAAATAAAACCCTAGGTTGGGTGGTGGAGAACTAACTGGGCAGCTAGGGCGTTCGGAGGAAGACCGTGGAACTGCGAGTAAATGGCGTAGACCTTATGGTTCAGCATCCATTGATCTTCCTGAGTCTTGGTTCCCCTCATTACCATCGACTCCATCTCACGACCACCGCGTTTACTCTCTGGAGATGTCGTCTGCCGAGCTCCTCCGGTCTCTGCACTAACTACTCTCTACTCTCTAGTTTACAGACAAGAGTAGCGCCGAAATCTTTCACACTCATTTCTTGACAGGCATAAAGAAGAGGAAATGAACGATTCATCCCAAAAAAAAAAGAGAAAAGAGAAAAGAAAAAAAAGATGAACGACTCTTCTGTCACCGTTCTAATGCGTTCTCCACAATGAAGGAACTGAGGCCCCGCAAACACAACGCATCAATTTGCGTTTAGGCTGTTTATTAGCGGAGCCCAACAAACAGGGCCAAACAAGATCAAACACTCTCTTTGGGACAAGGGGGTTGGGCCAGATAGCGTTCAAACAAAAATGCGGATTCAGCCTTTTTTTTTCATTTCACTCCAGCGGCCCAAATTTATTCTGGCATCAGAGCATAGCTGTAGTAATTGTCAGCCAGTAGCCCCCAAAATAATATATATACACATAAATATTACAAACAGGGCCAGACAGATCAAAAACTCTTAGGGACACTCGGGTTGGGCCAGTTGGCGTTCAAACAAACGTGCGGATTCAGTCTTTTTTTTCTATTTCA
Source organism: Rauvolfia tetraphylla (assembly GCA_030512225.1). NCBI lineage: Eukaryota > Viridiplantae > Streptophyta > Magnoliopsida > Gentianales > Apocynaceae > Rauvolfia > Rauvolfia tetraphylla. The sequence goes on from JAJQKT010000005.1 coordinate 1,828,635, forward strand.
CTACAGAGGCCAAATTTATTTTGGCGGTAGAGCATAGCTCTAGTGATTGCCAGTCAGTAACCCCCAATATAATATATATATATATAGTATAAATTTGTACAATGTATGAATATATTTTAAAAATAAAAAATATTAAAATTAGATTTTGTAAAAGAAATAATTAAAGAAAAATATTTTTTACCTTCCAAAAAAGTATGTGTTTAGGAGAAAAAATTGAATAACACAAAATATTTAAATTTTATTAATTTAAAAATATAAAATAATTTTTTTCTATATTAGGCTCTTAGTATATAATTTCTATCTTTTTTATTCCTCTTAATAAAAAATTAAAAATAATATTGATTACGTTGAATATACTTTTTTCTAACTTTTTTTAAATCTTTGATTTACATGCAAATATCACTAATGTCTTTTTGTAAAACATAAATACCATGTACCATTTCTTAACTCAAAGAATGTTGGACTTATCCAAACCTTTATTTAGTTTGAAAAATTCTCTTATTTGTCTCATTAATAAATATTTCTTTTATGTTTTCAAAAGAAAAAAATTCCTTAATGGCAAATCGATTCCTTTCATTAATAATAGAGATAAATTATAATTATTAGTTATTTTAGTCCGTAATTTGTAATAATATTTTAAAATTAATCCATTAAGTCAGATAATTGATGAAAATTTGAATTGAAAATTGAAAGCAAATGAAAATTTAAACAAAGTACTAACATTGATATTTAAATGAAAATTTATTTATTCCATTACAAAATACATATTGATTATCTATGTATTTTCTCATAATAAATGGATAATTGTTTTGGTACAGTAGTTTAACAAATATAACAAAGAAATATTTATAGATATGCAAGAACGAAATATAACATAAAATGAGAGGGGGAAGAAGTATGAAATAAAGAAAAATAAAAGAAATTAGAAGAATATCAGAAGTAAATAATATAAGCCATGCCATTGTGATGCTACCAAACTAAAAAATAAAATATTATAAAAAATACAAAATAGGCAAAAAAATAGAATAGGAAACCTAATGTAAAATTTTAGGCATTGAAGCCGGTGATCAAAGTTGAATGAAGCATATAACTTTGATATTTTAAGGAGGGAAAGGAAAAAAAAGAAAATTGGAAAACTTACATCCATTTATGAAGCACACTCAAAATCTAAGTTCAAAAAACTATCAGGCATGCTGCAATTATAATCTAAAGTTTAAATATATTTTAGTTTAATTAATTAAATAAATAAGACTGAATAATTAAAGTTTTACTTTTACAAAGTATCTAAATATAAATAATTTATTTTTCTAAAAAAATATGAAATTTAAAATTCAAGTTAATATATAAGTAGTTTAAGAGTGAAAAATAGTTATAACATATCAAAAAATTTTAAAATAATAATTAAAGTCTTATATTTTTACAAAGTAACTTAATATAAAAAATTCAAAATTAAAATTAATGTATAAGTTATTTTAAATTTATTTTAATATATTGAAAATAATCATAACCAATAAAATTTTTGAAGAATAATTAAAAAAAGTTAAAACTCTATAAATTAGGATAATTCAAAATTTAATTTAATATATAAGTAGTTTAATATTATTTTAATATGTTGAAAATAGTTCTAGCCAATCAAAAAATTTTAAAATAATAATTAAAGTCTCATATTTTTACAAAGTAATTTAATATACGAAATTTAAAATTAAAATTAATGTATAAGTTAGTTTTAAATTATTTTAATAGATTGAAAATCATCATAACCAATCAAATTTTTGAAGAATAATTAAAATAGTAAAAACTATAAGAAATTAGGATAATTTAAATTTTAAGTTAATATATAAGTAGTTTAAAATTACTTTAATAGATTGAAATTAATTCTAACCACTCAAAAAATTTTAAAGTAATTATTAAAGTCTCATATTTTTATAAAGTAACTTAATATATAAAATTTAAAATTAAAGTTAATATATAAATTAGTTTAAAGTTATCTCAATATATTGAAAATAATCCTAACTAATTAAATTTTTAAAAATCAATTAAAAAGGTTAAATTTTAAAAAATTAGGATGAGCGGTTAGAATAATAAGAAAGAAATAGTTACATTTCTATGTGTATATATTGTCAGCCAGTGCATATAACATCTAAAATATAACATACACCAAAAACAAGAAATTTTTCTCTCAAAAAGAAAAGATAAATAGAAAAAAATAGGCTAATTCGTTGCTACTTGCCTCGTTTTATTGGCATGTGAGTAATATTTTTTTGTTAGACATATACTAGTATAATTTTTAATATGCTTCTATGATAATATTATTAAACTAAAAATATAACGTAAAAATAAATACAATATCTAAGTATAAATAGCATAATATTTAAACTAAAGTTTAAGTTTAAAATTTTTTATTTATATTTATATAAAGTTAAATTGTTTGTGATAAAAAAATGATGCATCCAAACAAAAAAAAAAATCATTGAATCTTAGAATGACGATCTAAATACATCCCTAAAAATAAAATCACATAGTAATGTCTTTTTTTTTATGAGTCACATGGTGAAATTTAAGTATAATAACTTAGCACATGTACTAGCCCAACATTGCTCAAAAAAGAGGATCCAATAAGGTCTTGTTTGATTGTCAAGGATTATGTATTTGGGAAAGTAATATGATTCCCATTTATTAAATTATAGCGTATGGTAATTTATTTTTGTTTTTGGAAAGAATTGTAATTCCTTAAATCAAGGAAATTAATTACAAAATACTAAGAAAAAAAATACCTAGATAAATGTGGTATTCTGATTAATTTTTTTAAAATTTTAAAATTTAAACACGTATAAAAAATATTCCATTAACTCTTTTTCCCCCTTCTCTCGTCTCTCTCTTTTCTCTATCTATTCACAGCTCACCTCAATTTTCTTTTACAACTTTTCTATAATTCAAAAAAACTAGTCACAAACAATTAAATAATTTTTAATTAAAAATAATATGTCTCAACGACCGTTGTACCTACATGAAGGCCTCGACTAAGACTACCATTAGCCAAAGATATTCTTAAAACCCTTTACAAAGCTATTATTATATCTATGGGCTCACCAAGAGCTGGGGTAAGAGCTTCAACACCAACATATTCATGAAGTTACTGACTATATGTAAAATATGCTATAAAGTTTAATATAATAGAGTTTTTCAAAATTAAAAATAATAATTAATATTTATAATGTGATTGACTAATTAAAACTTTAAATTAATGTACCCAGGGTATTTTTGATATATTGATAAAAATATAAATTCCTTATCCGGTTAAATTTTATTGAATTAAACATTTAAAAATAATTTTTATTAAATTTTTACTTAACATTCTAAATAAAATAAAAAAATCTTTGTAGATTTATATTCAGTAAATTTAAATTTCAAGTAATTATATTCCCAATATAACTTTTTTTTTCCGCCAACCAAATGAAGCCTAAGTGTTTTTTGTTTTTCTTAAAAGGCCCTAGAGGAAGGGAAAAAAAAACACAAAAATGGAGTAAACAAGCCTGCAAGTTCAAATCGCCCCCATAACGTCCAGCACGGACCCAAGCAGTTCAAGATGGTCCAAAGCAAAAAAAAAAAAGAAAATAACAAAATCTATGGTAGAAGAGGACAAAAATAGTCATTACTCTTCATGCTTTTGTATAATTTAAGTTCGAAAAGGGCAGAAGCGGACAAAAGTAGTCGTGCCCATTTGAAAAGCATGCCATTTGAAACTGTGCGGCTTATTGTTTGAGTTTAATTATTTAATAATAATAAAAATAAATTATTTATAAAATAAAAATAAAATTTAAAATAAAAAAATTAATCTAAATATATCCTTTAAATATTCTCCAGCAAATGCATCTTGCCAGACGGCCATGATTAACTGGACGGGAAAAAACCCAGCCCCCTATTTCGACCGACAGGAAGCGCATTCCATCGTGGAATTTTGGTAGTCCTTTGGGGATTTATATGATGTCAATGTCCGATGGATTTTGAAAGGGCGTCCGACTCTGCCGACTATAAATTTGTCATAATAAGAAATGTATTACTGCCTCAAAAGCAAGATTTTTTCAACATATACTTATAATATAAAGTTTTGTGCTATATTTAAATATAATACACTATGAACATTAATTAAGTATTAATTAAAACATGCAATTGAAAAATATTATAAAAAATACAAATGAAATACAATTTTGCTTGAACGCTTAGACCTATGTGATACATATAAACTAAAAGGAATTTATCTTTTTGAGTCAAAATTATAAATTAAATAAAAATTTTAAAGAAAAGAATTTATATTGAATATTTATCGGCTATATACACATTACCCATCTCTTCTTTACAATTCTATTCGTAATAGCATAAGATTTAATAAATAAATATATATATATAAATGACAAGATCTTCTATTATGAATGAAAAAGCAAACCTTACACATTCATTTATACTCGATAATGTGATAATTTAATTCCTTCAAAATAAACAAAATTCTCTAGAGACAAACCATTAGACTTATGTATCCATCGCAAAAAAGGATTTGGCAACTTAGTGGTTAAATGGTAGAAGTATTATTTATTAAATAAAATTATAAATTCAAACATAGCTCCCTTCTCGATTATCAAAAAAATTCAATAAAAAAATAAGATCATAATTTATGTTTCAATTTAAAATTACATACATTTATTAGTCATGTTTCAAAATATATAGCGTGTTGAATTATTTTTCTTATTAAAATGTTTGATATTTTATAAATTTTGAAGATTATTTTTCTAAAGTTATTTTCACCTTCTAATATAATTCTTTTATTTTTTATGTTAATAGATAATAAATTAAATATAATAAAAATATTCTTTATTATTTTTATTAATTTATATAAAAGTGTCAATAAAATTTATATTTTGAAAAAAACAAAATACTACTTACAAGGAAAAAGAAAAAACTTGCCTTAAAAAAGAGAAGTATGAAGTTGCATGTCCCTTATGTTCCAATGCTATCTATTTTTTTTTTGATAATTAAAAGATTATCTATTAATAGTGAAATGGTACAACTATTACAGCTAAATACAGTCTACAAATTCGACTCTAATATTACAAAAGAGAAGAATTTCAAGATTGGGATAACTCATTACAACGAATCACATAAAATTACACATTGGTTTAAAAATTATGGTAACGGAGACAATTCCACACCCTAACAAGTTAAAGTGAGAACAATACAAAAATACTAATACAAATAAAACCATAGTTTAAAAATCATGTTCCAGTGCTATCTAAAACACTGTAGTGATTTACATATTTATATTATAAGAGTATTATATTAATTTTATAATGAATTTAAATTTATATATTAAACTCAATGTGGGGTTAAACATTCGGCAGAAATGCGACAATGGGAGTATTATTTCTCCTTAGACAGGAGATGACAAGAATCGAAGACTGCCAAAGAAGAACTAGTAGTGGCTGCACCCAGCATCCCATTAAAAAAATAAACAAAAAACCAAGTGGAAGCCCCATTCACCTATTAAAAGGACAGTTATGGGGCGAAAGAAGGAACATGTGGAAGCTATGGTAAGCTACACAGACGACAAGGCGCCACAGTAATTTACCCACTCTTCTTACGTTATTTGCCTCTTATCTCATCGCCGAGTGCACGTCTCTGCTCATTTGACGAGTATCAGAAGTGAGATTCAGGGAGAGATGGCGACGAAGCGGGTTGCTGCCTCTGCGATTCGTGCTTTTGCTTCTTCGGGGAATTCAAGCTCATCGATTTTTACCCGACACATTCATGTAAGTCCTCTTTAGGGGAAAATTTTCCAGCATGTGTAAATTCAAATTACGTTACTGTTACGCTGTAGTCTCACCTTTCCAAACCGAGTATGAGCCCCGCTCTACCACTGTACTTAATTTTACTCCTTTTTTTTTTTGTTTTTGAGGCAACCGAATTTCACGATGTTGGGCGTCTTTGATGTCTTTAAGCAATTATTTGAGGCGAAGAGGGAGGGGTATGGTGGGTTTCTGGGCTACCGGCATGCACATTAAATCACTGCTTGGTCAACTGCCGGAGATCATCCTCGTTTCTGTTTTTTCTTTAAAAAAAAAAAAAATTTATATGAGGAAAAAGATCATCCTCCTTTCTGAAAAGTTTTATATGAAGATTAAAGATACATGCATGTTTTTCTTTTAAAAAAAATTCGCTGTCTATTTCCCGTCAAAGGGTTTAGTTTCTTTCTTTCATTTGGAAACGCATGCGCCAATTACTAAAAAAGAAAAAAGGAAACATGCCCGAGGAAGCTGTGACTTTTTAATTGGTTCTTGTTTTGTCACACGTCGCTGCACGCCACGGGACATGTTAGGCACTCGGCCAAACTAGAAGCTTAATCCTTATCCAATTACCCCTGAAATTGAAATTCTCTACGTAGGAGGCATCTGATGGAGCAAGTTTCAATCCATCAGTTATGCTAGCATCTTATTTTGTCTTTGGAAATTAGGGTCCGGACAGGATATATGTATTCAAACAATTAACTATAGCCAGCAAGACTTTCCTAAAGTTTAGGCCATGAATTGGCCTTGAGAAATTTCCTCAACAGAATGCTTGCTTATTACTTGTTATCTTTGCAAACAGGCTTCTCCCGGGAGCAAAAAGATTGTTGGTGTCTTCTACAAGGGAAATGAATATGCTGCAACGAATCCCAATTTTGTTGGCTGCACAGAGAATGCATTAGGCATTCGTGACTGGTTGGAGTCACAAGGTCATCAATATGTAGTCACTGCAGACAAAGAAGGACCTGATTGTGGTTAGTATTGCGCTATGTTGTATTATACTTGTGTGATTGTTTTGTCTGATAGAAAGCATAATTACGCCACTGCCTGCTACACTTACTGGAGATTCAACTTCTTCCGAAGTAAGATTATACGTAAATATACATTAGCATTTCTTCTATGAAATGTTAAATGACCCAGCCATTTATGCTTCCAAGAATAAACATTCAAAACTAACCTTGAAACTAGCTTTCTGTCCAGAAGACATAGGATCGATATTGGCAGTACACATGAATTATACAGAATGGAAATGGGATATCTGATAAACTGGGCTGCCATAATATGTTTTTCTTTGTTTCTCTTTTTAAGATTATTCAGCAAATAATCCTCCTGTAAGGTAGTCAAATGCTGCAAGATTGTGCAAATTGGAGTTTGTATGGTATACCAGTTGCTCATTTGTTAATGAGTGATATGTTAACTCTTGAGAATATAATCAGCAGAATATTTAAAGAGAACCAAAGTTGCAATGGACTAGCTATATGCTTGGTTCATTTGTATAAAGTACTGAATGCTGCGCTCTCCTGATGAGTGTTTTTAATAGTTCTTGCAGATACTTTTTTTAGAAATCACATATTTTTTTGTGACTTTTGTGGTGCTTATTTGCAGAACTTGAGAAACATATTCCTGACCTCCATGTTCTGATAACCACTCCCTTTCATCCTGCGTATGTCACGGCTGAAAGGATCAAGAAGGCAAAGAATCTGCAACTATTGCTGACAGCTGGAATTGGTTCAGATCATATTGATCTCAAAGCTGCAGCTGACGCTGGCTTAACAGTTGCAGAGGTCACTGGGAGTAATGTTGTCTCAGTTGCTGAAGATGAACTTATGAGGATCCTCATTCTTGTTAGGAATTTCCTCCCTGGATATCACCAAGTTATCACTGGAGATTGGAATGTTGCAGGCATTGCTTACAGAGCTTATGATCTTGAAGGCAAGACTGTTGGTACTATTGGGGCAGGACGTATTGGCAGGCTCTTGTTACAGAGGCTGAAACCTTTCAATTGTAATCTACTATATCATGATCGTATTAAGATGGACCCCGAGTTGGAGAATCAGATAGGAGCAAAATATGAAGAAAATGTTGATGCTATGCTTCCCAAGTGTGATATAATTGTCATCAATATGCCTCTTACGGAGAAAACCAAGTAAGTCTGAGAATTTTGAATGCTTAGTTCATAGAACATCTTATTTATGGCAAAACTACCTTCTGCATCAGAAACACACTTATTGTTCGTAAATATATCTACCATTTGACATGCATATTTCTGCACAATATGGCAAATATAAGACATCTTTTTTACAGAGAGAACATCTGAGGAATATGGTTGAGAAGAATTGGCTTGATTTTCTCCAAAAAAGTGATATCAAGAAACAACTTCCTTTTTAGTGTAGTAAACGCATGACTGTGATTGTTAAAGTCCAAAGTACTTAGAAGCTTCTTGCACAAACTTATCACATAGTTGGAAATTGTCTGTGTGGAATTTTCTATTAGCATGTTGTTGGGTTCAAAAAGCATCTATATAGTTGGTTTGAAGGTAAACTTTAGTCCTCTACTTGCTGCTTTTGAGCCAAAAAGGGGATGGGCAATCCTTCTTGAAAACCGGTTTCTTGATCTCAGCTCAGAAACACTTAGTACTAAAATTACTCGTGTCTGACTCATCATTCCTGTACATAAGATTCAGTTGCTCTGTTTTGTGCTGTATTAATCTCAAGTTTGCCTTTTGTTCAGAGGGATGTTTAACAAAGAGAAGATTGCTATGTTAAAGAAGGGAGTTTTGATTGTGAATAATGCTCGAGGTGCTATCATGGATACGCAAGCAGTTACTGATGCTTGTTCTAGTGGACATATAGCAGGTAACATAAGTATCAATCGTACACAATTAATGTAATCATAACTAGAAGAGGTTTTCCTCTTTGCCTTTTGAAATTTTGAAGATCTGTGCCAATGGTTCTTAATTAACAAGGAATTGAAGTACCACATGATAATTCTCTATTAACTTATGAAAGTAAGGTTTGGTGTTCTTAACCTCCATTCTTTAATTACTTCTTTCATGGTGCTTTCTGACTCTTTAGGATACAGTGGAGATGTATGGTATCCACAACCAGCTCCAAAGGACCATCCTTGGCGTTACATGCCAAACCAAGCTATGACCCCTCATATTTCTGGCACTACCATTGATGCACAGGTTCGATATCATCTCTGGCTCCTCTCTATTTGTGTGTGTCTCATGACATGTAAATGAAGACAATGAAGATTGTCTTTTATCTTGAATTTAACGTTGCTGTCCTTTGACTTGTGCACTACTGGCTGTAATAGGATTAGTTAACACATTCTCTGCAATTGATTGACTTCTGAGTTTGTAAGTCACTACTCACTACCTGTTGTATATCCCGATTCATATGTACTGAATGGTTTTTGTAGTTTACCTCTGTTTCTTTTCTTGTTCATATCTCTCTTTTGGTTTTTGTTGATTTAGTCAAATTGAAGTCCAGTTAAGAGTCTTGATGTTCCGTTCGTTTTCAAACTCACTGTCAGATCTAAAACAACAAAACAGATAACTTTAGCTAGATTTGGATTTTTTTTTCTCCTGGATCTGACTAGCTGAGATCCTCGTGTAAATCTGCAAGATTGATAGTTCTATTGGTTATGTAGCTGCGTTATGCTGCTGGGGTTAAGGACATGCTGGACAGATACTTCAAGGGAGAGGAATTCCCTGCTCCAAATTACATTGTCAAGGACGGGGAACTGGCAAGCCAATACAGATAAACCATGATTCTGCCTCACAAGCCTATTGCCCGTGGTTCATTGAGCTAGGTTTAGGAGGATGTGTGCTGAATAAATTGGCAGCTATAGTTATTCCTTTCGAAATAAGAAATGTAACGCTTTTGAATGTTACCTTAGTTGTCAGTTCAAGTACAATGGCGAGGTAAAATGGTGCTAGAACTGGATTTCTTGGCTTTTATTCTGCTAATGTATTAGAGTTCTATTGGAAATCCTCCAATAGGAAAGCATGTCGATGAATAAAAATAAGTTGAAAAAGAACATTGTTTCTTTATTTATTCAGTAGTAGTCATCTTTGTCAGAGTGTTAATCGGTATATTATCTTGTCGATAATAATGTAGAGTAATCCACCTTCTTTAAGCCGACAAGAATGCGGAGTAATAGAGTAGTCATGATTCCTGTCGGAAGAGAAAAAGAAGTGATGCCGTTGATTTCGCTGGTGCGGTTTGAGGCATTTGAAAGATCAGGACAAAGGACGAGAAGGTAGGATTTTGGATTTTTCATCTTTTCGTGTATAGAAAAAGAAAAGAAAAAAGAGGTCATAAAGTTAAGAAAATACAGGTGGATAATTCTGGACTCAATCAATAAAGTCGGATCTTTTTCTATTCGTACAGAAAAATAAACCTCATCTCACCGCGTTCGGTTAGGGTTCCTTGTGATTTTTTTACGCACGTATAGGATTTAATTAAATTTTACAAATTAAATTTTACAAATTAAATTTTAGATCTGATTTAATAGTTATTAAAAATTTATAATAATTTTTAAAAAATATATAATTAAGAAGGCAAGAAATATGAATCGTTAAATTAAATTTAAAATTTTATTCAAATAATCATATTTAATTTTACACGTCTTATAAAATTTAAATTTTATTTAGATAGAATTTAATTTTAAAATTAAATTTAAAATTTTAAGTGTAAAATTTATATTTTTTTATAAATAATTTAATTTTTATAAAATTTAAAATAAAAATTTTAAAACTAAATTTTATGTCAAAATCCATCCCACAACCTATTTTATCTATTTTGCTTCTGACATCTCCATTAAAAAGAAAAAAAAATTCACTTATCATTTCTAGTTATTAAAAAATAAAACTTTTAAATAAAATTATCTTCACAAAAAAGAAAAATGAATTCTAAATCGCTGAACGAAGGTTTGGTGGAGGTGCCATTTGGTGGCTCAATAACGTGGGCGGCTTTGATTCTACGGCAGATTGGGGAAGATCAACGGTCAACAGTCGAGCAATCACTTGCTCTATTCTGTAGGCGATTCCGCCGGTTGCCCAAAGACATTTATGCAACAGTATAGAAAAAAGAAACAGATCGCATCGCTTTATTTCTTTCCATCACTTTCTCTATCTGCAACTTTCCTTAGGTAATTTCCTGGTTCGCTTTTTGTCTCCGGTGGGACTGTTACAATGGTTCTAATTTTCGTTGCTTTGGATCATTCCGATTTGAGGATTAGGTTTTGGATTTGTATCTTTTCTGGAATGAAATTATATGTGTGTTCTAGCTTTCATGTTTCATCTTATTATCTTGTATTATTATAAATATTTGCTGATAAGAAATCAAAGCTTCACTGTATTATCTAGTTTTTCCTTCCCCCTCCCCTCCAAACTTTTTCAGCGGATGATTGAAAGGTGAGGAGATTTAAGATCTTATTGAATCCGAAGTTTGATAATGCTCATAATATAACAGACTTGTTGACTTTTATTTGAGTTGCAAGTAGTATTTTGTGTATACATAATAAATTCTTTCTTCCTAAGAAGTCTGTTTCCTTTAATGTAGATTTAATATATCAAGTTGTTTGAGAGGATATTAAGAAACAAATGAATGTTCTTGATGGTTACTAATTATCTATTTGAGCCTTTTGCTTTATTGTACCAACATATTTGACGTGTATATTTTGAGATTTTAAGTGCCAAGCCCTGATTTTTGCGGAAGCCTATATTGTGATCTGTGATTGAGGTGAATAGTGTTTTTTATTTGATTAACCAAAATTGCTTTGTGATGAGGCTAAGTAATTATATCTTCACATTGTCTAGAATTTGTCAAAATGGCGGAAAAAAAAACCATGAGGAAGCCTGTTTTTACCAAGGTTGATCAGCTAAGGCCTGGAACTAGTGGACATAATCTGGTTGTTAAGGTGGTTAGTTCCAAGATGGTATTACAAAAGGGCCGTCCAGATGGACCTCAATTGCGACAAATGCGAATTGCCGAATGCTTGGTCGGAGATGAAACGGGGACAATAGTTTTTACAGCTAGGAATGAACAAGGTATCACTTTTCATAATTGTTATTTTGATCCTCATTAATGATTCTGATGTTTCATCTCAATAGCGTAGTTTAGGAGAACCATTTTCTGATTCTCTTTTTACCCCTCTGTCATACCATATTATGCAGGACTTGGTAATTATCCAATGAGGCAATAAGTTAAAGCTCCACCATTGAGATGTTTCACTGATAGTTTTTTTCATTTCCCATTCATATTGTGGTTTGCGTTCAGGAGTGGGATAGTCTTGTCTCTTTCCTTGTCCGTATGGCTTTTCTCTTATGCATAACAATGGAACATCATTCCTGTGTTACCCTATCAGCTCCCTCTGACAAAATAAATATCTGTAAGCTCTTCACCTGTATATCTCATAGTCTGTAATTCATTTTATCAGTTAGCACCTGTTCATAATTACATGCTGATTGCACAAATTGGGGAATCCAGTCCCCGGTAACTTAAGAAGGAATAATCATAGTTTGCATCTACTTAATTGTTTTGGTAAGGAGGTTGGGGGTGTTTTGGAGTATTTTTTGCAACTACAAGTAGATTCTCCACGAGCTTATGAAAAGTAGAGATTTTGTTTGCCTCTGAAGCTTGTGTAACCTATGCCATGCGAGCTGACATAGGATACAAGATCAAAAAGAATGCTTGCAACAAACATTGAGATGTCCAAGATAAAAGGAAAGAGGGGAAGAATCAAGCAGTTTGAAAATAGTTTTTCCGTGTCATATACTTGCCTATCTCATTCTATTTCTCTGATTCTGTGCTTCCAGTTGCAGTCATGCTATTTTCTCTTTCTTCTGATTTCCAAATCTATGATTCTTACTCATCAGGATAATGTGCATGTCCTTCTTCAAATCCTCTTCTTTTTGTGCATGAGCAATTGGCTGGTGTTTGGGCAGCATACTTTTGATTATGTTGTTTTTCATTTTTGAGATACCGGTCATTAGTTGACACTTACAATATTTTAGTGGACTTACTGGGGGACAATGGATAGTGCTGAGCAGGTTTTTGAAATTACGGTACATGAAATTTGGTTCACAATTGAAGTGATTTCTCTGAGAGGTTCCTAATTGGGATATTTGAAGTATGTGTGATGTTCCCTTCTTCCTGTCCTCTTTGCTATTCTCGTGCAAACTAGAAAGCCAATTGCAACCTACTTTGGTTGGTCCATGTCCTTTCGGAAGATCTCTCTTGTTTTGAGATTAGAGCCTCAGTCCCTTTTGCATGATATTCTTTGTGCATAAATTTTTTTTCTTTAAAATCACTTTTTCTATAGTTTTGCTGGTCTAATTTTGTTTCTGCCATTTATTATATGCAGTTGAAACAATGCAACCTGGTGCTACAGTGACTTTGCGGAATGCCAAAATTGATATGTTCAAGGGGTCAATGAGATTGGCTGTTGATAAGTGGGGTCGTGTCGAACTGTCCGAACCAGCCAGTTTCACCGTGAAAGAAGATAATAACCTCTCCTTGGTCGAGTATGAACTGGTCAATGTTGTTGAGGAGTGATGTTTGAATGTAACCTCTGGATAGGAATCTATGAACCTGGGAAGATCTGGAGTGGGCTTAGGAAGTTGGCGAAGTGGTAATATATTGTTCTCCAGATGCTGGAGTGCTTGGTGCAGCGTATAGGAAGAAGAATCATGAAATTATGTTTTCTGAGAGGAAGTTTGAATGTACCATTGCGTCTGTCAGGAGAGCTGCTCGAATGAAATAGAATCCTAGCACTGTTGATCAGCATATTCAGAAAAGATAGAGAGACGGACCGCTTGGTTGTTTATCTATTCTAAGACATAAAATGCTTGGATTTTAAACTGTATATGCATATGAAGCAATTTGAATTCCAAAGATATGTTTTTTTTTTCTCCATATATTCTGGTATTTGTTGTTCATTTGTTCTTTTACCTTTCTGGTGAAGAAAGATGCCTAATCCGAGCTTTACGGCATGCGTGTGTTTATGTTCTTTCTTTTTTCTTATGGGTCCTATAGCCTATAGGATAGAGATTTCTGAGTTATGGGTAAGGTGTTTGGCGGCAGAGCTATTAGCCGAATAGGTATATGTCCTGAGCCGAGTGGATATTGCTTTTCAGAAAAATGCTTTGTGCTGCTGAATTAGGTGAGTGTGAAAAGAAATTCATGTTCGTACAATCTCCAGTCCAATCAGTGTGGAAAGAAATATTAGTAAAGCTACAAATTAGTACAATTCTTGTGAAAATGTGAAACTACAAAAGCAAGAATAGAGAGTAGGGGTGTTCAAAATTTAAAGCGAGAATAATTGAATTGAATTAAATTTTTTTGTTTTTATAATTTTTTGATTTGGTTTGATTTTTAAAATTATAAAAAAATCTAGTTTGGTTTTCAGTTTAGGTGACGAACTGAAAATCGAATTAAAAAATTAAAATTTTTTGAAAAAAATAAAAAAATATATTATGGTAATGTTTTTTTATATATTTTTTTAAAATTTTAATTTTTCGATTCTATTTTTGATTTAATCCTAAACTGAACTGAAAAATTAAATAGTAAAATCGAATTATAAAACGGTTCAGTTTGATTTTTAAAAAAATAAAAAAATTAAATCAAAAAATGGAATAATGAAATCAAAACCAAAATCGAAATTTGAACACCTATATGCGTGTGGTCTGATGTATGTATGTAATTATTGTTTTATCAAAGTCATAAGTTGTTTGGATCTGTTGCTAATTTTACCGTTGAAGGACTACTAGCTAGATGTTTTATGAATCTCAAGGGTCCAGCGAAAATTACCTTGAGATTCGTGGCGGTATTACAGAGGAAAAGAACAGCTTACACAAAAAGGGAAGGGTAAAATTAAATGTATCTGGAAAAAGAAAAATGTATTTGCAAAGTTGGTTCTTGTAGGATTTAATGGCCTAACCAAGCCCAGCAACATTGAGCAACGGAGCCCATTGGTATTTGGCCCTTCGACGGTATCGTCGTCAGAGTGTGGGCCAATCTGCTAAATAAGCTAGCTAGGGTTTAAGAAAACCCAGAGACTTTTTATATTCTGAAGAATGAAGATTAATGAACAAAGGAAAATATTAACAGAAAAATTCTGAAGAAACAAAAATGGCATCTTGTTCTGCAAGGAGATTAGTTCAGCGATCCACATCCTATGCCAAGGCCTTCATGAATTCTGCGCCTCGATCCTTATCTCCACCTTCCGTCGCCTCGGGACCATCCAAGCTCGGTGGACTGGCACCCACCATTCCTTCCCCTGCTCCTCGACTCTCCCGTCGCCAAGATCTCTTCTTCGCTACCAGGTCATCTGAGCATTTTATGAGCAATCACTCTGTATTATGCAATTTGCATTGTACGTAGTGGCTTATTTCTCCATTTCTTACGTTATTTTCCCCTTTGAATTAACGAGTTCTTTTGTAAATGGGTAGTGGATGCAGGCTGCCAAAAGAGTTAACATCCGGGGAGTCTTTGATGCCTTTGCATTCTGTGACTGCTTCTGCATTGCTAAAATCTTTACTTTCTTCAGAAGTTGGCCAATGGGGTTGCCTTTCTGAAGGTACTAACCGGTTCAGACATAGCTTTATGGCGTAATTCTGTGTTTATTAATCTGGCATACAAAAATGGATTTGCAATGGAGACAACGGTCCTTTGCAAGTCCCTAATTATCATTTTGTGGAGCTTTTTACTTTTACCCATAGGAAGTTTGAGTTTCAAATTACGTAATGGCCAAATGGTTTGCTCTTCAATTTTAGGCATTGAGATGTGTTTGAAATTTTGTAGTCTTTTAAGGAGATCCCTTTACTTGTATTTATTCCTTGCAACTAAGAGTCCTAATATACATATCTTTTTGTCATCTAGGCTGAAGATATACAGTTTATTGTTCAATCAGCATCAGATGATTGGAAATGCAAAATATGACTTTCTTTATCTTGTCTTCCATTGTTATGTTTTGGAAAAAGAATCTCATAGATTGCTTTAAGAACTCTTGCAAGCCTTCACATTCCACCTTTAGTATAGTGGAAATAAGAAAAAGTCACACGAGGCTTTCCATGCCGCTCTGGTCCACACAATCTGTTACTTATCTGGTTTCTTAGTTAATGAAACCACTAAAAATGCTTTGTATCCCATGCCAGAACAAATTCTTGAACGGTATGTAATTTTATAATTAGTCATGTTACTGTATGCATTCCGCTTTCAGTAAAATTGAGGGTCTTTTGGTTAATTTTGTTAAAAGATAGTTTCTTGAAGAGTTATGCACTGGCTGATTTTGGTTACATGTGCATGTTGGTAGCAAATATGCATAGTCAGATGACTGTGTTAAATGTTCGGCATCTACTCAATTGTGTTGCTGAAGGTAGCTTTTCTGTTCCCATAATTGCCATTTCAAACGCATTTGTCTGACATTATACTGTATAGAGAGCCTGTTAAAGAAAAATCAACAATTGTCTTCTTGGAACCTCTTAATAATCGAATATGGGAACAAAGGTGTCCTCGATATGATCGCTAGAACATACACATTTTATCATGGTTTCCGTAAACAATGCATTGGTCTCAGAATTATACTATATATGCTGGCCCATTGTTTCTTTGAGTGAAAATGCATGGAGTGGCAAGTGTGCGTGATCCGATTCCAATTATTGCGTCATTAGTACCATAAGTGGAGTTATAGAATTCCATGTTTTTTTTTTTTTGTGGTTCTTGTAGTCATAATTTGAATGTCAACGGTTTTCGCTTCATGGTGTGCTTTCTTGTGTTATATGATAGGATTTGCAACACCACTATAGCAGGGCCTTTGTGTCACTCATGTTACAAACTCAAGAACGATGAAGCTCCAAGCTGTCCTCCCTTTTGCTCTTTTTATCTAAAAATAAGATTCTTGTAAGTCAAAATGATTGTTAAATTGTGTATTTGTTCTGAGGTGCCTTCTATTTATCTATATATGCTCCTCTGTATCTTAAAGAAAATTTTGCTCCTGTTAGTGATGTTACTCTCCAAGGAGAGTAGGTAGCTCTGGCTAATTGGTATCCCTGGTTGTGAATCCATTTTGTTATCATTTTGATTGTGTGGTTAGCTTTCTGTCTTGATGTTCCAACATGCATCCACGTAATTGTAGTAGACAATTAGGAGATTAGCGAAGTCATCTCACTCATGATGCAAAATCTTCAAATAGGAAGTCATCTCACCCTGTTTCTTGACTGCTAGCTCGCAAAATCTTAAGACATTGGACTGCAAGAAAAACATGGCTCTTGCAGCTCTCCTTTCCCGATCTAGTTGGAGTTGGGTATAAGGGAATTTGAGGGGTTGAGATGGATAGTATCATCTTGTTTGCATTAGACACGTAATTATTCTTTCAATGATTAACGAACTTTTTACGATTACTTGGTATCCAATCATCCCAGTTTGACCGTGTAAACGTTGTAAAAAATAAACATGCATTACATGAATAGAAGATAAATCCTTTCTGGAACAGTAGAAAAAGCGGTTAAAATTTGAACTGGCAAGCTAATATAGTCTGATTTGCTTTTCATAGTGCCATACTGCCATGCATCCTTCCTGTCCACAGTATTGAGGAATGGCAAGATAGGACTGTGTCTCCCTACTTCCAATAAATGGATAGAGAAGTGAGGGATCAGATGAAGGCCGACTACCATAGTTTTGCAAGAAGTGAATAGTATAGAAAGGAATAAATTTCCCTGCATTTCAAAACCTTCACCACCACAATCCAGCAACATTACCACTTTACATTGTCAACAACAAATGGAAAACATTATTGTTTCTCGTTGCTTTGTTTGAGAAACTCCAAGTCCTTCATCTGTAGCTGCACGGCTTCTTTTGACAATGGCTTTGGCTCAGGAAATTTGATCTGTTCACTTCCTTCCGCAACCCTCTTCATCTTCTCTTTGACAATCTTTTCTATCTGTGGTTGTCCAATTGTGGGAAAGACGGCACTAAGCATGATAGAGAGTAAGCTTTCATCATCTTCTTCTATGGGATCCCTCCCAAAACAACAAACATAAATAGCTTCCAGAGCTTTCTCAGCTCTGATCTCCATTGGGATAGAAGGAACTGGAGCCCTCAATTTTGCTCGCCTCTGTTAGATGAACATCATTAAAAGTATCCCATGCGAATATGAGCAACTATGTAAAATTTACAAAAACAAGATCTTTAGAGAGGTTGAGCAACATGAAACTGAAATTTATGCCCTAGTTTATAGTACCGTTCGCCTGACCAAATTTTAATCACTCCAGTAATTGATACGGTTCAGTAAACAGTGGATAAAAATGCAAGACGAATCAGAATCCATAGTGTCTAGTGAAGAATTGTGGGAAAACCCACTAACCTCTCTCGCTTCGTTCATCATCGCAATAAAATTTTCCTCTTCAAATTCGATATCATTTGATAACCGAAGCCTTGCTACACCTTCCAATATCTCTTCTGACTTGAGCAGGCCGGCACCAACCGCAGCTAACCAACAGCACAGTAGCACATATAGAGGATCCCCTGACTATGCACAGACGAACCAAGATCAGTCATTCGAAAACTATGAAACCTCTAATTGGTAACTACCGCAGCTCAATCCCCAATCGCCAAAAAAAAAAAAAAAAACAGGGCATAGAGAATTAGGAGCAATGACAGAGCAAGTACACACAAGATATAGTTGTGAAACTTGGAAAAATTAACCAATATATACCCGGCCTCGTCGATTTTGAAACTCATAGAAAGCTCTTGAATCATTAATGGAACACTTCTTTCCAATCCTCCTTCTGAATTCAGCAAAATCGATTACGTCACTGCCAACGCCTCCTTCATCGCTGAGAATTCTGGCAACAAGGCCAACGACGGGGAGTGCACCAATGACTTTATTGGCAAAACTGGAGAAAGAATTGGTATCTTCCATGTACCCCTTAACAAGCAAGACTCCACTGCAGTTTGCTGCTTTTGCTCTCGTGGATATTCCATAGATATGACGCAAGTAAAGAAGAGATGGGGAGGCGAGTTTGCAGTTGCAGCAATGGTGGGGGTATGCTGCGGAGTATAGGCCAGTTTGGAGGGAGGAAACGACCACCATGGTTTGCATAAAGAAGCGGAGGTGATCTTCTGGTTTAATACTGGCCTCTCATTTCTTTTCTAATTTCTTCTAGAGCCGTGGTATCGCGATGAAGTAGTTTTGCCCCTTCAGTGTACTCCTTCACTTGCTTGTTTATTCTTTGGTTGGGTTGATTGGTAAACCATGTTTATTAATAGTGCAGCCCAAGCAGCCTTATTTTTGCCAAGTTTGTTTTAGTAGCGTTAAGGCCTCATAAGTTGCATTCTGGGTCAAAGTCCAGCAAAGTCCGAGACGGAAAGCAATTGCGTAAAGCTTAGGTTAACACTTAAAGACTTGCTTGCCACTAAAAAGAGCTCTAGTTGGCTTTTGCAGAAAAAGAAGGATCTAGGGCAAAGCCATCTCCTCCTAACTTAAATAAAAAAGTTACATCTTTTCTTTTCTTTTTATAAATTTGGAATTCAATGAACATATCAATATTCTAATGCATTTTTCAACTCAAAATTTGTCTCAACCTATCATAAACTTCAATCATCTTACTATTAAAAAGTTGATATATCCTATATCTTTATGAAAAATGGCCATTGATCATGGGCTTAGACACGGAGCCATTAGCCTATGAGGTATTACCCAAGTAGTAAGAGTTGTAAATCATACTCTCTATGTCTTGTTTAAATTAATGATATTTGATTGGTGAGTTTTATATAAAAGTTTGAATTGTATTATAAAAATAATATAGTATAATAAAAAGTAAGAAACATGTGAACTAATAGACACTTTATGCCAAATCTAAATATATAAAAGTAATATATAGTGAGGTTAATAATTGATTAATAGTGTAAAATATATTAAAAATTTTATTTTATAAAAATGTTAATTATATTAAGATGTCCCAATATTGTAAAATATCAAATAGAATAGGAAGGTGAGAGTATCAAATAAGAACATAGAACATAAATGGCAAATTTGGATAGAGTTTGATTTTAAAAATAAACTCAAAATTTTAAGTGTGAAATTCATATCTCCTCTCACAAATAATTTAACTTTTACGAAACTCAAGACAAAATTTTCAAAACTAAACCCTATCTAATCACACCCAAAGTTAATGAATGAGAAAAATTTTACATTAGATAGGAGGTGAACTTAATGAATGAGAAAAAAGAAAAAAGGCTATCGCTATTTAAAATTTGAAAAGGATTACTAATGTTAATTCAAGAATTCAGGAAGGATAAGTAGATAACGTTTCAATGGAAAAGAAAAGCTCTTGAAGAAAACTGATATACTTCCAAAAAAAAATTCACCTTCCGGCTTTCCAATTACTTCCTTTTTGTTATGAATTTGTTGGCGCGTAGTAGCCGTCGGCACAACGAAATCGTAATACTAATGTAGAGAACTTAATAAAGAAACTACAATATAGAAAATATGAACAACTATAGAGAGAAAATAGATAGAAAGAACACAATAGCTTTATTGATTCTCTGAGAGTAAAGCAATCAATGAATGAGTATGTGCAATACATCAGTCTAAAACCCTATTTATAGGGTCCAGGGGTACATCTCAATAAGAAGAGGTAGAGGGTAATCAGAAGACAAATCCTATCACTAATAAAAGATGTGATAGAACTCTTACATCTATCTTCTGGATAGTTGGAGTATCTTTATAAATATGATACCTCTTTGATATCAGATAATGGACATCCACAATATTAATTTCATAACACTCCTCTTGGATGTCCATTGCATAAGAGTATGCCTCGTTAAAACCTTACTAGATAAAAAATCCAGTGAGAAAAACTCTAGTGAAGGAAAAATAGTACACTACTCTTTATGCCATATTTACTCCCCCTGATGAGATAATCTTTTGAGATTTCTTAACCAATACTTTCCAATCAAATGTTGCAATTGGTAAGATCTTAGTGAATAGATTATCAAATGATCAAATGATTAAATTCAATGCACATCAATATCACATCTCTTCTGGAGTTTGTGAGTAAAAATATATTTTATCATATCTCCTTAGATATATTAAAAACTCTATTATCATCCAACAATATAGTTAGAATTCCTTCTTAGAGGATATATATTTATCTCGAATACATTAATCATGATCACACATATTCTCAACCAACGTCATGAATTTCTATTTCTTCAACATGAGTTGAAGATGTGGCTGTTATAATCAACACATGCCTATAAATGCATGATTTTGTGGATTATATAGGTAACTTATACCTTGCATGTCCATCTCAACAGGAGTTGGATTTTCTCAATATTCGAGATAAACTATCTCAAGAAGATATCAATAGGCAAACTTAATGCCATTTCAAAATTTATTGGGTAGAGAAGAACTAGAATATATATCTATTTGCACGTGAGCAAGTGTATTTATGCACTCAATTGCAGAATTATGGTACTTTAAGACCAAATAGTTATTCACTATCCTTTAATAGATATAAAGGATCTCACTATAATAACCCATGACTATTGATATGATATGTCCATATGATACATTTGCAGGATGTTCAATCAAAATAAAATATTGATTTTTTAAAAAGTTGATCACAATACTTGCTCCTCTAAATTCTTCAGGAAAAATATATTGATCATCAAATCCTTTTCTCTTTTAAGGATTTTTATTTTCAAAATCAAAATCAAGAGATCAATCACGCTTCAGGCGTGTATCAAAATTATATGACAATAGAATTCATATATTTGTCCTGCTGAGACATCTATGCAAATAAGAATATCTATAAGTAGAATGTTATATTGACTAACTCTACAGGAGTTAGACAAACAATCAATATACAATTTTATGCAAATAAATAATATTTTAAACTTTCAGTTCATTAATCATTGTGCATAGATCAAGATAATAAAAGTCATAAATAATATCCTCTTTTAATTGATAATTTTCTCTCCCTAATGTGAGGAACACTAGGTCAATCAATATATTGTACAATAAGGATATATTATGATAGCAAGTACAACTAAGTATATAATTTATACATATATGGACATACTCGATCATTCTTTTAATAAAAATTCACTAAGACAATCTCATTGTGTTCTACAGGAACAATTATATGCTTCAAGCATATCGAGTCCATCATGGACTTCAAATATAAGTATTATTATCAAATGATAATAAAGATAAACACATATTAAGTGTTATCATGCACTATTATATCCACCACTATAAATATATTTCTTCGTTAACAGTGCCAGGTCTTACGAAAAATCATACGTCATAACTCATGGCAAATATTCACTTTTGTAGTTCGCATTTTGTAAGCAAATATCAATTGCTATCTCTTTAGGATTACACTTCAGGTGTATAATTCATGCTGAAAATACATATACACTTCAAGTGTACTTGTGAATAGTTCGAACTTTTCATATTTCTCATGCAAACTTTATCATTCTGAATCAATATATTATGCGCATTAATATCATTGACGTCATATACTCGTTCAGTTCCAGCATTTCCCAATCATATTGAGATCTCATCATTTGTCAAACTTTTCAGGTACCTGAATTTCTTCTGGAAATAATATATCAATTATGTTTAGAGAAAAAATTCTGCTGGAATTTAAATCTCCTCGACTTAATAGATATGACCATCTTAAGTCTTTGCTCCGGTGAGGAGTTTGTATCCTTGAAACTGACTTATCTATCACATTTCAGTTGTGTCTCAAATTTATTTGTAGTGGTAGATTATCCTTCAGGGATATCAAATATAATAGGAGCATCATTTGCTGGATGTTGGTCAATTAATATACCTGACTATATAAATTATCCTTTAAACTTCTGATTCAAGGTATCTTCTATGAGGATCAAAATAGAAGATTAAGATGAGACACATACTTATATATTTATCCAGCTTCATACTTTCTCATCTTTATGTTGGAGCAACATATTCAAAATAAGAATCTCTCCCTTGAGATTTGCTCCCAATGTATTTAATAATCTCTTTGAGAACCTATCTCATTACCTTTGTGGTGGAGCAACATAGTGCATCTCTAAATTTAAGATGAGATATATTTAGTTTTTGACCACAAACCAACTACTATGAGGAGAATCAAAATGTGTTGGTAAAATATGAAATAAGTGCTAATAGTTATGAACATTTTGCAGGATGTTCAATATTTATCTCAATACAATCAGTATTATTAGGACAAATTATGTCTTTGGGAGAATGTTAAAACATGAGCTCATTATCAATAAATTGTGCAAACTGCAGGTTGCAAAAATAATAATATACATATGACTATTGTTGATGCATCAACTAATAATTTCTTCAATTCATCCCAAAATAACACATTCAACCCCAAGTGATACTGGTAACTTTTAAATAAAACAAGCAGCACTTATAAATTCGTCATATTAGGAAACTTCCGGTTCCATAATAAATTCATAATCATTCTTCGTATTTTAATGATCCGGAATGGCCCAACCGGTCATGCCAACTAATAAATTATTTATCAGTAAACTTCAAATTTACTCAATATTGCATCTCAATTTCATAATTCTATACAATATAAAGAATGAGAGATGAATAATAGTATATATAATTGACATATATTTTATGTCATAATGCTAATGCATATGCCTCAAAAGTGTATTCATCCAATGTCTCGATATACTGATAATATAATCAATATTCAAAAATTTTACGAGACTATATGGAGAATGATGCATTACAACAATTGACAATTAGGTGAAGATCATGTAGCTCTTCTAGAGCTTTTAATCAATTAACTATTCTAGAGTTATTGATCAACTAGTTCTTCTGGAACTTTGTATTACTATTTATACTTTGGACATATATTTTAAATTTTGTCCAAATAAATAACAAATACTGTTTAGACAAATTGTATCTTCACCATTCTTGATCCAAAACAAACTAAAATAATATATAAATACTAAATTATAAGTCTATAGTATGAAAACTTTTCAAAAATAATTACAAGATGATAAAATTGAAAAGTAACAATTTAATAATTCAAAATTTTGATTGATATTCAAAATGCTAAAAAACTATTTTTGGATATTCAAAATAATTGGCAACATTCACACGTGTCATATCAATATTATCGACACAAGTATCATTACTATCAGTAGCATAATTGAGGGAAGTAAAGCAATATCAATAATTAATAAAGATTCATAACATGTTTGACGTACTGCAATTACGTGACAAATTTTCATATTACATCAATAACATGTTAGAATTCTTACTTTTCCTTTTTTCTTCTCATTATTTTCTCAGTTCTAGTGAGTATCTATTCACTGAGAATTTAATGAGTCATTCTTATATTATAAGAATAAAGTGTATTTCTACTAATTGCGACCAAAATATCATACATAAATATATTATAATTTCTAATGTCATTCGCTTCAGGGAATGTCATAAAAATATTTGGTCGAGCATCAACATATTTTATTAACAACTCATTCAGTCTCAGAAAATATAAATTCAAAATATTTCTGAAAAATTTCTTCTCGATATTGCTACTACAGGAGCATGTTATAGATATGAGAAAGGAAAAATCTTTTATACTGATAGACATAAGATATTATAGGTACACTTATAATAAATCATAACTAGCATTTATATAACAATCATCTTCTGGTGATTATATGTTTCATTCACAGTTTGCTAGTAATCAAGTGGCCTTGATGCTTTATATTTCTTAAATGGTGTCTTCAGGACTCAATATATCTAGATGCATATATATTCTTACCATATCCTTGTCTATGTTCACGGTTTCGCGTATGATTACGACCTCTTTCAGGGTCATAACCATACGTTCTAATGCATTCACTTACAGATTTAAAGTAAAGTGTGAGTGCATCTAATCATACCGTTCTTTTGGTAGAATGACCATCTTCTTATGGTCAAATATTTCTTTTAGAACCTTTCACAAAATAAGTGGATCTTTCATTGTAAAATACTCAATCTTTAGATCTTCATAGAAATTATGGCGGAGAAAAATCATGGCTTTTATACTATTTTGAGATGATGGTGCATTATTTTTAACAATGGTGTCTGCCAGACCCATTACATCTCAATAAATTTGAGCATCTAGTGTATATGACATATAATTCGTTCTATAAATATCAAGAGAGGAAAAAACGAGTTTTAAAAAATTTTGCCATAGGAATTCAAAGGTAGAAAAGAATACCTCATTTTTCTCTTGATTAAGCTCTCAACTTCGGTGGTAGAGACTCGTGCTGATAACGTGTTATGAATTTGTTGGCGTGTAGTAGCCGTCGGCACAACGAAATCGTAATACTAATGTAGAGAACTTAATAAAGAAACTACAATATAGAAAATATGAAAAACTATAGAGAGAAAATAGAGAGAAAGAACACAATAGCTTTATTGATTCTCTGAGAGTAAAGCAATCAATGAATGAGTATGTGCAATACATCAGTCTAAAGCCCTATTTATAGGGTCCAGTGGTACATCTCAATAGGAAGAGGTAGAGGGTAATCAGAAGATAAATCTTATCACTAATAAAAGATGTGATAGAACTCTTACATCTATCTTTTGGATAGTTGGAGTATCTTTATAAATCTGATATTGGATTACCTCTTTGATATCAGATAATGGATATCCACAATATTAATTTCATAACACTTTTACTTTTATTATTTTTTTGTCTTTTTTATTTAAAGCGTTAGAAATGTATAGCAAAACAAAAGTAAATTTATTCTTTGAATACCAGGTTCGATTCTGTAACGTTTTTACGTATATGCAGATCGCTTTCATTATATTTTAAATTTAATTTAAGGATTTAAAATAATAAGATAATTTTTTAAAATATAAATAAAAATAAAAAGTATAATTCGTTAAATTAAATTCAATTTGTTCCAACGGATCAGCAGGACCATAACTTTTTCGGGAATATATCGCCTGTTGCCTGTTGTCCGGCTTCCACACGCTTGCCCATTTGTATCCGCTTCGTACTGGCTGGCTGGCTGGCCCACAGGGCTCGTTCCTCAACGGCGGAACAGTGAAACATAAAATGCATTCGGAATTGGCGGCACCCCACATTTCTCTTTCCCTTCCAAAAGTTTTGGCAAAGATCAATTTCAAATTAAGCTCCTCTTCTCTGCTAAGAGCTGCTCTCTCCACCTGCTCTGGTCTCTCCGGCTTCACAAACCGTACGTAACGCTTTCCAAGAAACTTCTCTGGCTTACTCTCTCCCTCCCAATCGTCTCTTACTCTCTCGCTCTCTATATATGCAGCTATTTATATAGACTGGAATGTGGTACTCGTTTTGCCGCAGTTCTATTAGGTTACGCTCTGCTCCTTAGTTGTTCTGCTTTTGAGTTTTGTGCATTCTTTTCGTCCACAGCGTTGGCCTGAGAGACTATCACTATGGGGGAGTGTCCTACCGATGACTTCGATTCCTCGCCGGCGCACGACTTGGCCTCCTTCCGAGATCTGAGGTTTTCCAAGCATGTCCACGATAACGTGCACGGCTACATTTATCTTGATCCGGTTACTTCCTTATATTCTCTGTCTTTCCTTTTCTTTTATTCAGTTGAATTTCATTTCGTTCTCCGCCCATAGACAGCACTTAATATAGTGCTCTTCTTCTAATCATCACAAATTTTGTTCTTATTTTAGAGATAATAATAGTGTCTCAACATTTTATATGGTAACGTTACTCATTTTTTATTTTCCTTTCCATATCTATTGTCAATCCTGTATTGCGAATCAACTGTAGACTTGCTCGCCTCACGAAGTGATGTTGCACAAGAATTCTTCCTTGCCGTTCTTCAGTTTACTGCAAATAGTGCAATTTTGACTTTAATCGCATTTTGATTGCAGATATTCTTAAAATTCGTTGACACAGAACAGTTCCAAAGGCAAGTGAATATGTGTATTATTCTTCCATTTTCATTTATTTTCTTGTCCAGATAGTGAAGTTTTTACTGTTTAGACAATGTATCGCCAGGATGACTGCTATAAAATTCGCAGTTACTAACTTGGAAATTTTATCCACCTGCAGGCTTCGTGATCTTAAACAGCTAGGTTAGTTGCTATCTTTCTTCTACAGTAGTTTTGGTCAATATTAGTTTAGACAAAAATATATACAGATATGTGATATACCCATATAAATCAATCTCTGCTTCCTTATTATTGTGTTTTGAAATGTTTGGCATGTTTTATACGTTTTGGAAGTTAGAAATAATTAGACAACCCCACCAGATAAACAAATTTTGAGCTTTTTTTCCCCTCTTGCACGGTTTTGAGAAGATTGTTAAAATGCCAAACTGAAACTCTCACGGAAATATGATATAGAGGAGATTCTCAAGTTGCTAACCAATGCAAAATATTACATTCCATTTTTTAACCTACATGTGCTTATTCTTCTGCTGTCTATTTCTTTCCTTTTCTTTCGGCATGGAAATTCTAAAGCTTCCTTCAGGACATGGAGACTACGCTTATGATTATTGTTTATACTCATTTTGAGCTTAGTTCATTTTAGAGCCTGGATATTGGCCTAGATTAAAAAGTTACTATTAATTTGTTATCTACAAATTCGTGGTACATGATGTTACATTAGAAAACTTTGGTGGTCTTTTTAGGTGTGGCACACATGGTATATCCAGGAGCAGTGCATTCTAGATTTGAACATTCTCTTGGAGTCTACTGGCTTGCTGGTGAAGCTATTCATAAGCTTAAGCTCCACCAAGTATGATGTTTGCGTAACCTACTATAAAACTGAAATGTAAACATCTGAGATATTTTCAGATAACAAAGTGCTTTTTTTCTAGGGTTTGGAGCTGGGTATTGATAATTTTGACATGCAGACGGTAAAACTCGCGGGTAGAAACCCTAACTAGTTTGTTTTTCTTTTTTTTTCAATATTTCATGCAGAAAACTAAAAACCTATAGATATCTTTCATTTGACTAAAATTGTGGCCTAATATTGTCTGTCTAATATTATATCTTTTGAACAAAAATGTGGCCTAATATTGTGCGTCTAATATTATATCTTACTTCTTCTATCTATAGGGCTTTTGCATGATGTAGGACATGGGCCTTTCAGTCACTTGTTTGAACGTGACTTTCTCCCTAAGGTTCTAAGCGGATCTGAATGGTAAGCATACTAATTGAATTTCCTCCTGATGCATTTAATTAACTGCATTACAAAGAATTAGCTGGCATTTCTGTTATTTCTGTCCCCAACCAGATGGCCTTTGTTTTTCACTAGGCTGTAATTTCATTTTATAGTTTCAAATGAGATTAATGCAGTTGTTGAACGGAGGTTTGGTAGACTTGCCTCTTCTTTTGTTCTTTCATTATATCTTGATGGTACCATTGTCGGACCAAACTCTGAATCATCAATATCTTTCAGGCATTCTCTTAGTTGTTGTACTTGTTCCTTTGTTTCCTTCTTCTTGATCTTGAGAGATTATTTCTTAAAATGATCCCTCTTTTTCCTTGAAGCGATTTTTTAACTGTTGAATTATTTAATGATTCACCAATCACTTTCCAGGCGTTACCTACATAATCTAATTCTATGCTTTTGCTGCTTTAGGTCCCATGAACAGATGTCAACAGAGATGATTGATCATATTGTTGATTACCACAATATTGAGATTGATTCTGAAAAAATTAAGCGAGTCAAGGTAAGCTTAAAATTATTGGTGGCTATTTTCTGGCCATTCTGTACTCTGAATCTCTGATACTATAGAGCAATGAAAAGAATTGGGGAAAAGTGGTTCTTCATGTCACTAAAGTGTTATTTTCAAATCTTCCACCAAACCTTATAGAATTCCCCCCACCCACCCACCCCTTCTTTAATCTGGGTTTGGTGGCTCAACACATTTCCTTGCTGCTACCAATTATATATACTTGGTTTAGAAGAAAGATGCTATTGTACTGTCAAATCTTCAGAGAAATGCAACAGCTTGTTTATTCATTTTGACCTTTCTTCATTGATAGGAAATGATACTGGCCAGTTCCAAATATGCATTGCCAAAGGTTAATTCTTCGGTTTTCCTCTTGTCTTTAGTTCAGTGAATTTCATTCTGTATTTAAGATCTTAGATATAGCTATCTTTTAAGCTTTATATCTAAATCGTCAGCTTTTTCTTGTTCTTCTATTAAAGTTTAGTATTTTATTTTCTTCTCATGTCTAGAGTGCGAAGGAAAAGCAGTTTTTGTATGATATTGTGGCAAATGGTCGAAATGGAATTGATGTTGACAAGTTAGTCTGCACCAGTATTTGGCTTCCTTATCCATATTTACTTTTTCTCCTGATCTTTGTTACTCTGTAAATTGAGGTTTCTTACTTGTTTGAATTGCTGATATGCATAGAAGTGGAGGGTGTACCTTGCAGGTTTGATTACATAGTCCGAGATTCCCGAGCTTGTGGCTTAGGATGCAGCTTTCAGTTTGAGAGGGTAATGGAGACAATGAGAGTTTTAGGAGATGAAATATGCTATCGTGCCAAGGAATGTAAGTTTGATTCTTAGGAATTTAGATCTTCATTTTTAGTTTGTTGTCATTATTCACTTACATGTGAAAATGATAAATTGACAGATCTAACTGTTCACAAACTATTTGCCACTAGAGCTGATCTGTATAGAACTGTTTATACTCATGCAAAAGTGAAGGTACTGCTTATTTTTTTTTCACTGAAGAACTTCCTATTGATCTATTCTTTATCGATGTATATAGCAATGCATGAGAAACCTCATTTTTCTCCAGGCAATTGAGCTTATGATTGTTGATGCCCTTGTGCAAGCCAATGATTATCTAGATATAGCATCTCACATACAGGACCCGTCTCAGTATTGGAAGGTCAGTGAAGCTCTTTTCAGTGTTTCCTATGTGTCCTTTGTGGTCTTAACTCCTGTATAAAGAACTATCTTATTCTTCATGCTTGTGGATGTAGCTGGATGATACCATACTACGAACAATTGAGACAGCTCCAGATCGAGAACTAAAGGAAGCTAGGGATTTGATTCTCCGCATCCGAAGAAGAGACTTATACCAGGTATTGAAGTTTGAGCAGTGAATTATATTTAACATCATTAATTATACATAAATTTCTGACTTTCAGAATGTGCCTAATGGTGAATTTTTACTCTCATACTTTCAGTAGGATTAATTTAAGTTTCTTTCTATTCTCCTCTATGGCAGTTCTGCAATGAGTATTCAGTTCCGAGGGATAGACTGGAAAATTTTAAGGATGTCACTGCTCAAGACATTGTCTGTTCTCAGGTCCTAAAGATTAAATTTTGAAACAACTCACTTGTGAAGTCTTATTATTAGGACAATAATTCCTGGATTTTATGCTCAGGATTCATAATTTTCTTTGTGTAGAAAAGTGGTGGTGTTATACTTAGAGAGGAAGATGTTGCTGTTAGCAACGTTAGAATAGATTTGACTCGTGGGAAGCATAATCCTCTTGAAAGGTACTTCAAGATATATGATACACTTGAGTTGTTTTTCTCTCATACACATCTCTGATAACTCTCCTTTCTCCCTGGCATGTTTTTCATCTTCCAGCATCAATTTTTTCAAGGTATGGATACTGTTATTCTAAAGTTTCAAGCATCTGATCGTTGACAGATTTAGTCCCCATTCTTTGATATTTTCTAGTGCTTTAACTGCTGTCGTTGATTCAGGATTATGATAGTGATGAGAAGTTCTCTATACCTGATGATCGCATCAGCCACATATTGCCCACATCTTATCAAGATATGATAGTGAGAGTGTACTCCAAAAAGTCTGAACTGGTATATACGTATGAACACCTTGCTAAGTCAATTTTTGCTGATTTCTTTACTATGGTCTGAAAAGGAAATTTGTCGTGAATAATTTGTAGGTGGGTGTAGTCTCTGAGGCTTTTGAGAATTTTCAGTTGAAGACTTATGGAATCAAAGCACAGGTGCATGCAACACCTGAGAAAAAGAAACGCCGGATATGAGATTTCCAGTATGAGTTGTCTCCTTTTCTTGTGGTTTCTTTGTCGAGAAATGATTTTTGTAATTGCCACAATATGTAGGCCCAATATCTTTCACATGCCAATTGTGCAGGCTTTTCTCATGCATTCGTGCCCAAACCTTCACATAGAAATGTGTGGCGTTGCGTCCAGTATGTTAAACCACATAGTAAAAATCATGGTAGTTCCGTAAAGATTGGAAATTCTCCTGCCTATTATGTCACGCATCTAAACCACATTCTTTGCAGAATGAGTACATAGTGTATAGTTCTAAATTTTGTATATCTTGATATATGGTCCTTTTGATGGATATCTTGCTTCTTTTTAATTTATTTCTCTTGTTTTTTATTCTAATGAATGATCTTATGGGGATTGGATGGAAAGTTAATTTGTACTTATATAACTGTAAGAACTGCCTGATATCAGAGTACGTACTGTTGAATGCTGGCAGCATCCAACTTTTCTCGTCCAACAAAAATTTACTCATCCAAATAAAAAATTTTTCTTTATAACTGTTTGAAGCTGATTAACTATTTAGCGGTGCTTTGTTCTGAATAACCTTTATCAATCATGACAGAAGGCAGCAATTTAGATATCAAGTCCTGATAGGATGAGACGTTATAATTATAATGAGAGCTTGGGCGGTGCTTTTGATTCTTATTGATGTTGTTAGTGTGTGGATAATCTTTTATAAGTTGTTGGGTTTCAAACCTGTATAATTCTCTAGACTGGAAAATTTTTAGAATTTCTTGTTTCTAGTCACTGAACCGGCAAAAAAAAAAAAAAAAACACGCCACACACACAAGCACCGAAAAAAGGGGAAAATCACGTTATAAAATTATAAATCTTTGCATGTCCAGTTCGCTCACAATCCAAATAGGTATGATGTGTAGTTTCATTATTTAAAGGCCACCTCTCCAATTCCCCAAAAAATTAAGTACCCCAGCTTTTCCACTCTCAAATCGCGGATTCAAGCGTTCTATAAGATACCAGCAAGATTAAAACATATCCCGTTGAGCGACCCGTCTTAACCCAATACGTTCCTCCAGTACGAATACACTAATTTCCTCATTTTTTTTCCTTTTAATTTTGCTCATATTTCTTGTAGAAGCAATGGAATTCTAAAGGTGAAGCGAGGCAGTATTCTTATTACTAGTAATCTAGGCTCCGCTTCCAGTACAAGTTAATGGCACCCAAGACAAGGGTCCTATCTAGAAAAGAATAGGACAAAAATTATTTAATTGTAAGCAAGATGAATGGTACAGCTTCAGATACCCATCTACATGGACCAGATAAGATCTCCTGTAAAACGATGCAGGGGACATTCTAACCAGCAATTTTGTAGGTTGGATTAACAAGGTTATCCAGACCAGATACTACTTGAATAGACTCTATGGTGTCTCCAACTTTCAGATCTGCCAAATAATCCTCATTTTCAGTCACGTAACCAAAAACGGCATATCGACCATCCAAAATGTTGGCATTGCTTGGGGTTAATTCACTTTCTTTCAACAGCCAAAATACCTGGCTCGAAGCAGAATTATTTTCAAACTCCTGGAACCATTGACAAGTATCAGATCAGGTTTTCAGCCATCTGGACCAAAAAAGAAAAAAACAAAAAGTTCACAGCATATGTATGAACTCAATTCTGTAGTCCGGAATCCTCACATCTCTAGCCATGGCCATTGTTCCAAATGCATTAAAAGGAAGCCTTGTTTGAGCTTTGTAGAGACCCAGCTCCTAACCAATCACAGAGCATAACATTAATGTCTTCTTAAGCATATTAATGCAGCTGCCGCCAGCAACAGCTGACAAAAGATATGAAGAAATTTAACCGAACACGATATAGAACTGATCTATTGCCAATTGTCAATTCTGATTTAAAAGGAAACTGTTGCAGGATTTCTTTTACTGTATTTCTATTCTAGTGCGAGATAATTTTTACTGTATTTCTATGTTAGATTCTGCAGTAAGGGAGAATTTTTACATTTTCGTGCTGCGCAAGAAATGATAATATGATGGTAGAGTTCAGTCACTCACTTCTAAAGTAGCTCCATAGAACGGTGATTTTTCTCCATTCACCATAATTTCAAGGGGTATCGTACGGGTCTTCTCTGTACTTGGATCAATAAAACCCTCAGCAGGACCTTCCGGATCTCCTGTTTGGACTACAAATCCATCCGCTGTGAAATCTCCACCAGTAGTACATTAGTATCAAGACTATACACAGAATCTAAACACTCCTGAGGTTTCATTGATCTTTTTTTTGTTAGAGTAAGAAAGGTAAGCGTATCATGCCCTTGATCATGTGTTAGAAATAAGGACATCGACGACTGTTTATCTTACAGCTATCATACCTCTTTGAATATCCATTCCATCATAAAAATGCCTTTCCACCAAGTCCACGAAATTTCCAGCAGTCACTGGGGCATTATAACCATCTAAAACAATACGGAAAACACATTCATCTAGATTGGGATTGTCTTTCACTTTGACCTTCATATCCACAGTTGCTCGTCCCTTCAGTAAAGGCATATTTTGATATTCTTCAGGCACTTCAAATGGGAAGCCATCCACCATATCTTCTTCAACACTGCAGAAACCCAATGCCCCAGGAAGATCTCAGCTGCAGTCAGTGACAAGGCCCTAAATGAGAACAGGTATTTTAGGATGACTGACTTCTACAAGTCCCTCCCAATCTTTAAGTTCAAAATAAAGTTTGACTAAAGCCTTTAATCATTACAACCAGTATATGAGTAGATTAACAAATCTGCTGCATTGTCGTCTTTCCTAAACCCCGAATCCCATGAACCAAAAGGAAGAAACTTTTTACTTAGAGGCGCCATTAAAATACTTGGTAGACACAGATCCTCAGGGGTCTTTTTTTGTCTTGCACTACAGAGCTGAAAGAAAAATACTCCTAATGAGAGTACGTGCTATGCACTGCAACGAGTGAGAAAAAATTCAATATAACATATTCTTGTAATGGAACATCACAACCCCTTTACTATGTCAGTTTTTCAAAAAAAAAAAAAAAAAAAAGGCATTTTGATGGTTGCACGTAAAGTCTAATTTGCTGCCAGTTGAGATGAAATTTCCAAAGCATAATACTAACATGTGCAATAAAATGTTACCACAACCTAGTCTATCGGTAATTGATGATGATTCAACCGGGAAAAAAAAAGTAATTGATGATGAAATGGAAATGGGAAGTAGTTTAGTAAAAAAGTAGGTAGATTTGAAGTATACTAGTATCATACTGTGGCAAATGGTTAATCATGTCTTCCTGACTTGTTCATGCAAACTAAGATATTCGCCAAGGCCCAGGAGGAGACCAAGAAGATCACAGTTCGTCATACTTACCCTCCAACATAATTAAGCAGCTCCTTCTGTTTGGAGGCAACTGCATCTCTATTCTTATCCTCGACAATTTTTTGAAGCTCGTCCATTCCAGTTTCCAGTTTGTTGAGCAATTCGATCCCGTGATCAATCTTGGATTTTGCTAATCCTGAAACAATCATAGTTCTCCCCTGCTTGAAAGCTCGAGATGCTTGTCGTATATTCTACAAAAAATGAAATCAAAAAAAACCAATTTCAGTCCATTTTCCCAAGCGAACTAAGTGCGATATGTGAAAGGGAAGGTAGGCTGGACTTCTCACTCTCTCAACAGAATCCAGTGCCTTGAGACCAGCAACCTTGAGACTGTCAGTAATATCTTCAAGCGGTTTCTGAACTTCCCTAATAGCCTTGTTATCTATTGGCAAAGCATACCTCAAGAGTGCCCCTGGGTCTTTAATTGGCGGTCCTGAGATCAATACCGAAACATCTGGATATACTGGGTTGCCGGCATTGGCATGGCCGGGCCATCCCAGTGCCGGCATTCCAGTCACCAATCCCGCCGCTAATGCTAGAGAAATTGCGCATTGCTTTAGCGAAAAGAAGCGGCTTTTCTGCTGAAATAGTGGAATTCTATTAAATTCCGAACATACGCGTAACATTTCCGCTCCATTTGGTCAAACTTTCAGAATGAATCAAATGGGCATTATTGGAGATCAACGTAGATAGATAAACCAAAAATATGATAATGTTTTTGTGCGAGAACGGGCACATGATTTAGGAGCTTGCCTGCTTATCTGGAGACTGAAGCGGCCGAGGATCTTGCATAGAACACAATGGTTTTAGCTGAATGCGAGGAATACTTTGGGAACGACCAAACAGGATGTTGTTTGAGAACATCACACGGTTAAAGGGCTTGTGGTGGTTATTCTTCAACACAAAAGAAGAGTGGTGCCAAGAGACAATGGATGTCGCCATTGAATGATTTGGAATGCTTTATTCAACGAAAGAACAGTGACATTAAAGGTCTAAAGAATATGAAGCGTTGCAGAGATGGTGGAAAGAACGGTTATTATTGCGAAGAGAGAGACTGAAAGAGAAACCGGCGGGGATAAGGTTCTCTAAGATTTGGGGGCAGTAGACCAGAAAGCTGGAGATTGGGTTATTCCCGAGTGGTTGCTGCCTAAGGTCAACCTCACAATCTGGATAAGACAGATTTGATCGGCTAGGCGCTTGCTGTTAATCTTCTAACCCAGGCCCTGCATTTATTTGGGCCATCGGAAGCCCATCTGTTTTAAGTGAAAATTGGTTTGTTGGAGCTCTGACATCAAACATTGAGGGCGTACGGCGTACCTGGTTTAAATTTTAAATTAAAAAATTATTTTTTATTTTTATTTTAAGTTTTATTTTTTATAAATAATTTATTCTTAAAATTTTTAATATAATTTAATTAAAAAAATTCAATCAAGTCTTACTCTAATATAATTAAAAACACCAACCGAGGGATTCATGTACTAATAGAATTAAAAAGAGAAAGAAATTGTAGAAGCAACTGGGCCAAGGAACTAATGGTAAGAGATTTCATAAGAAACTTATTCACAAATTGAAAGAATTTTGAAATTTCAAGACCAACCTCCAAAAGGAAACAAAAAAGGATGGAAAATCTACCAACTACCTTCAGAAATAAACTTCAATCCGAGTCTCAACTTTCTGAAAGTAAACGAAGACAAGACAAAAAATGGAAAAGAGAAAAAAGAGAAGCAGCAAATGTTCTCTCTTCATTTTGGTTGGGGACCGAACTGAGGAGAAAAGAGGAGACTGCATTTAAACGTTCTGGAGCTGCACTTCAGATTTCTTCTCCGGCCTCTCACCGGGGGCTGGAGTGGTTTTGTGATAGATCATGCATAAAAGAAGCTGGATGAACCCCAGAATTGCTCCAATTCCGTTCCCAGTCTACAAAACGAATATAAGAAGGAAGAAATCCTTAAGAAATCGGATCCCCCATTGCCGTCTAAAATGCTACATGTAAAATTGCAACCGGATGAAATATGTCAAACAAGGAAAGGAAAAGAGTTTACCAGAATGTAGGGGTCGAATTTGCCGAGAATTGCATAGATACTCCAAACTATTCCGTTGGAGAAACCAGCAAAGCAAACCCAAAAAGGCAAGAATTCTACGCTTTTGGTTTTGACGACTTTAACCTGTTGAAGGCGGGGAATAGTACACAATTTAAGATGAACTAGTAGAAAGTTTAAGCACATTCGTGGTTGCTTTCATTGTTGGAAATCGACATCCGTACGTACCATGACTGATAGAGGCGATCCGTACAGAATAATACCCGCGACAACACAGATGATACCCACGAAATTGGTTCTTTTAGGAATGGTGTGAAAGAGCTCGAGAGTGATGGTCGCTATGCCGGCAATCAAGGCGGCCTCTCCGATTAAGAACCCAACAACTATGAACTATCGCATAAAATTCAGAAGTTAAGCTGTATCCCTTGCGGCACATAAAATCATAAAACAGAGAAATTAAAGTAATTATAAAATATAATTCATATATACCCTCTGCTTTTTGTTAGCAAATTTGAAGAATGTGCCCAGATAAGCCAACTCCAGAGCTAGTCCGATAGAGTTGATGGTAACCACGAGAGGGTTGTCCTTAGAAACCACAGGTATCCCATACAAGACCCAAAATGCGCAATTCGGGATGGCAGCAAGGTAAGGATAAGGGTGGAACTCCTCCACGGACCTGTTCTTGTAGATTCTCTTGAAAGTGAAGCTGTGGCATCAAACCATTGTTACGTGAGTTACTAGTGGAGAATAACTAGCTTTTCCAGCACAGCCAGAATTTTCCTATAGTAAAACTAAAACAAAAATATCCTGTGCGGTGAGTGGGTGAACTTGAGTGAAGAGAGAAAATAGAGATTTACGCACAAGGGGGAGAAGAACAGGAAGAAGGACGTGATGTCCCCTGCAAAACAGAGAGGAAGAACGCAGCAAATTGTTCATTCGGGAACTCGCAATACATAATAAAAGCCAACATCATACGTCATTATACACAAGAAGAAGCAACAATCAATCGTTAAGCGTAGCGGAGTGAGGGAAAATTTGAGGCTCAACTCAGCAGAAAAGTTACAATACATGGAGAATCTGGATATCAAAGATATATACGGAAACAGTTTTACATGCAGAGAGAGAGAGAGAGAGAGAGAGAGAGAGAGAGAGAGGCATTTGACAGAGAGAAAAATCCAACAGATCCCATCAACCAAACGGATTAGGATATATACCTAGTAATGGCTGATCGATCGGAACTCGGAATAGGTTGAAGTACACAATCAATCACGTAATGCTGATACAGGCGTGCGAGTGTAATAATCATGCATGCAGATAAAAGCCAAGAAAGCTCGTATACAGATTGGCACTCATATATATCTCTGAGCAGCAAAATAGATTGAGAGAGCTGGAGAAGCTAAAAGCAGGAGAAGTTACCAACAACGCCAACTATAGTGCGAATAATTCCTATGAGGTGGTTCATCTTCTCCAAGTAGCCGACGCAAACGCAGAAGCAAAAGCAGACCCTAAACACCGTGCAAAGTCTGAGAGAGAGAGAGAGAGAGAGAGAGAGAGAGAGAAGAAGGGAAAATGTATAAAGCGTGAAATGAGTGAGAAGTAGTTGCGTTCGGCAGAGCTTATATAGAGGAGTTGGAGTTGGATTGAAACTTGGAAGTGGTGAAATCTGATCCCAGAGATTATCAGATCAGAGAATCTCTATTCAATTTCAACTGTTGAAAGAGGGAGGTCGGTTACTCTCATCTTTATTTTGCTCATTTTTTGAGCTGCCTTCTAATCAGGAACGAATCGGAGAAAGCAGAAATCTCGAGCAACGGCGTTCCGCCAAACTGAACCAACAAAATGCTACTGAGCTACGCCCAACCCAATAATCTGTTGCGGAGTTTGTTATTTTGGGGTCACGGAAAGGCGTCCTTTTCCAGCGTAATTACGTCTACTGCCCCTCAGGACTCCCTCAAGTCGTTATCTTCTTCCCCAAGTCATTTTTCATGGCGGTTCTTGATGTTTTTGCAGACGAGTACTTTGCGTCTGTTGCATGCTAAATCATGGATTTTGCAACCACCAATTATATGATCATTTTATTCTTTTTTAAGAATTAAGGAAATGGTCGGTCTTGTAGGCGCTGCTTATTCAATCCTTTGCCTAAATAACTACGTACCTTCTTCAATCCTCGCTAATATAATTTTAGCATCAAATAGTTTAATGAAATATTATTCTCCAAATGAACATCAAATATAGAAGAAAATAGTTTCATAAAAAATAAAATATTAATTTTCCTGAATTATAAATAATAATCTAACTACTAATTAGTTATCAAGATTATGGTGCAGTAGCTTATGTATTTTCTAACTCAATTAGTCGCACTTTTTCTTTTTGATGAAAAATGGAGAGATGAAATATGTGAGCCTGCATGCCAATTTGGGCTGGCTAAGATTTTGGGTTTGGATATGGGCTTAGATTCGATTCAACCCAACACGTAATTTATTTGCCCACAGAGAAAAAGAAGAAGCCCGTTATCAACCCCTTGGCCGGACTATAAACTATAGAAGAAAACGAATATTACTTCATCTATCTTATATTATTTTAATTTAGTATAAAATTAAAAAGTATTATATATAATTTTTAATTTAATTATATATTATAATTTTAAAAATTATTTAAAATTTTTCACTTTCTTTTGAATTTTTTGATCTAAGAAAAACTACTTTTAATTTATACAAAAAGAGTTAATAACTATATCTAATTTTTAATATTTGTATATTAAATATTTATAAAATTTTATTTAGAATAGTCAAAATAAAATAATTAAAAAATCTAGTGCGAGTTACGTGAAACACCGGGAACTCGTCATAAATTCCCGCTACAATGGGCGGAAGTATTATTTAGCTTCCACCTTTCAAGGCAGAAGTTAACTAGCTGGGGCATGGGGCATGAAATTTTACCATTTTATCTTCAAAATTTTTTCTAGTTTTTATATTATAAAAGAAGTCATTTAATATAAGTTTTTACTCATTAAGTTTTATAATTTTTTAAAATTTAAAATCTAAAAAATTAGATATATTTTTAGTGAATTTTTAAAAAGAGAGCGTGTGGTTAGAGAAAGAGAGTGAACTTTTAAAAATAAAATATAAATGTACTATGTATAATTAAAAAATTATATATAGTAATGATATAAAATTAAATAGAGTAATTTATCTATAAAAAATTAATATAACATTATTATTAATTAAAGATGTTAATAGTATAATTTACATATTAATAGAACTTTTATATTAATAAAATTTATTCTTTTTAAATTGAAAAAATTAATAATAAAATTTAAAATAAAATATATAACTATTTTTAAAAAATATACATTTAATATTTTATTCTTTTGCTTTTTTTTTTTTAAGGGCCGGGGCGGAGGGATTCTGAAGAATGGAACCAATAGCTGAACATGTCTTGCATCCAATAAAAAGAAGAAAGAAAGAGAAAAGATGAACATATCTAGAGAACAGGGACATATACTCTTTGCTACTTGTTCACGGGAGAGGGAGAATAAAAAGAAAGAAAAAGGAAAAATATATTGTTCAAGTGCCCACTTGGCACTCAAAAAATGAATAAGAGATCGGATAAAGTCACACCTTTTCTTATAAGTAAATAATTTGTTTTTGTAAAATTTTTAAGTAGAAAATTAATCTAATATACCTAATGCACAAAATCTATAAGGAAGGACGGTAGAGGGAAGTCATCTATTAGTGTAGTTGGATCCATTTTATTTTAAAATTTAATATAAAATTTTATATTTGAAATGAATATCTCTTATCAAATACAATTCGATTTTTATGTAATATAAAACAAAAATTTAAAACTAACTCTATTTAATTCCGCTTTATTAAAATCTGAGCAATCACAGCGATAGACGAACCGGAAGAGACTCTTTTCATGTGGTTAAAAATTTTAATCATAAACCTGTAGAAAAATTTTAATTGTAAGATTCTCCTTATATTGTGTATTGCTAAACAGCATAACAAAGGAGTAATAAAATTTTGAAATAACAGCGTATGTTATGCTAATAGATAAAGAGTTACAAAATGAACAATCATAGGAGAAGGTGCATTCACAAGCGGAAAAGAGAGGGAGAGAGAGGTAGCGGAATATGGGATTGGTCAAGGCGGCGGTGGAAGTCCCAATCCAGAAAAGGAAGAAAGCAGCAGCACCACCTTATGCTCCCACTTTGAGAGCACCATCTTCGTGAGCTAGACATACGCGTACAACGCCCAAAGATAACATACATATCCCATCCATATCAAGGAAAGCATTATTCCTCTCCTGCTCCGTCGCAGGTGCTTCCGATCCCCCGTCCCCCCTCCTTTTATGATATAGGTATCTGAGGCGAGTCGAGTCTCATCACCGATCGAATCTTTTTTTTTTAAGTGATATCGCAAGTTCAATTCCGAGTAATTTTGACTCAAGTTAATTTCAGTGATTGTCCATAAAATTTTTTAAAAATTGCTTGCTAGAGCAAAAAGAAGTAAATTTGTCCAATATCATTTCCAAAAATTTCACTCATCATCTTTAATGCACTTCAATTCAAAAGATACCTCCATATCTCCTCCCCCTTTACCTTAGCACGTAAGGAA
Organism: Rauvolfia tetraphylla; assembly: GCA_030512225.1. NCBI lineage: Eukaryota > Viridiplantae > Streptophyta > Magnoliopsida > Gentianales > Apocynaceae > Rauvolfia > Rauvolfia tetraphylla. Next base: position 1,869,549 of record JAJQKT010000005.1, read on the forward strand.
TTCAATAATCGAGAAACTCAAAAGCATCAACCTTTCTCTCACCTAGTCTTTGTCATACGTGCACTCACGCGTAACACTCAACTTATGTTATCCTCACAAAAGCTTCACCCCAACGAAAGCGCCAATTTTGAATTGAATTTTTTTAAGTGAATTATATTAAGAATTATAAAATTAAATAATTTATAAAAAATAAAGTATAATTTAAAATAAAAATAATAATTTTTTATTATAAAAATCAATTTAAATACACTTTAAATTAGTAGTATTGTTGTTATTAATTACTTATTTTGCCTATTTTATTTAATATTGTTTGATTGGATACAAAATTTTATGTAAAAATTTAAATTATATTATAAAAATAATATATTATAATAAAAAAATAAAAATATGTTTGACAACAGATATTTTATGTTAAATTTAAATATATAAAAAATAATATATAGTAGAGTAAGTAGTTAATTAATAATATAAAATATATTAAAATTTTTTATTAAAAGTATTATTATTTTAATAGATCCTAGTGAGAATGCCAAATAAAATAGAACAAAAGAGTGAGATAGAAAATTCACAAGAAAAAACAAAAAAGGGGAAAAAAGCACAAAATTTTTTTGATGAATTTTTTTAAAAGGGCACAAATAGTTAAATTGACAAATGCCCTTAATCCATCATGTTAAGAGTATAAACCAACAAGATTTAACGTGTACTCGAACAAAGTGAAAAATTTTCGAAGTACCTTCTTCTAGTTTTACAAAGAGGAGTATTTTATATCTCATTCTCTAAAATCATAATAGAAAACACAATTCCCGAATCACATTGACAAGAGCAACACAAATCACCCATGCTCTTGCTTGTTTTGATGCAATATTTCATCTTACTATTATTAATATTAGTTTTTTTTTACCCATTTAGAGTTTCTAGAATTTGGGAATTATTATGAGTTTCAAATTTTGTGTAATTTTTATTTTTCTTACTTTTAAATTATTTTGATTCCTTATTTTCTTTCCCTTGATTTATTAGAGAAGGAATTCGAGAACTATTTGGATGTCATCACATTATTGACGGGTAATAGTTTTACTCTTTTTTAAAAAAATAAGGGAACAAAAACAGAAAAAACTCATCAGGTTGGAATAAGATATTTGGAAAACCTTCCAGATAAAAGTGTGATGAGTTGGAAAACCAGAAGGACAACTGATCGGTTGTCCCCTTGATTCCCTTAAAGATCGAGTACAGAAACAACACTTAAGCGAGAACAAGATCCGATGAGACTGTTAAATGAGTGGAAAAAAAATGAAAAATAAAAGTCGAACACCCTTTTCTTCTTCTTGCCTAGAAAAGATGCTTTCAGCTCTTTTTTTTAATTTTTATTTTAAATTTTTAAAAAAATTATTTATAAAAAATATAAATTTCATATTTAAAATTTTAAATTTAATTTCAAAATAAAACTCTATCAAAGTTGAAAGTAAAAGACTTTGGTTCTTGTTCTTGAAGCGCAAGTCTTTTTGTTTCTTTTTTTATTATTAATTACTCTTTTTGTTTAATATTTAAGATTTTTTAATGTTTTTATATAAAATAATAAAAAGTGATTCTTTTTATTTTATTCTTAATTAATTTAAATTTATTCTTTATTAACATAAGAAAAAATATAAAAATTATATATACATGTAATGATAATTTTAAAAAAATAATCATTAAAATTTATAAAAAAAATTAAATATATTGAGAAGAAAAACTGATACAAAAAATTGTATATTTTGAAACAAAGCATTTTGCAACAACTGGCAAAACACATGGAAAGCGAAGGCAAAATTAATAATATTTTTCTGTCTTCAACTAAAGGCAAAAAATGTTCATGTGTTGTTTTAATCCCACTACGATCTGTTCATGTGCAGATCTCCTGCAAAGCAGATGCTAACACATGCAGCCACTTGTCTCGGTATTTTGCAGTATGCCAGTTTGGACTTCTGATTTTGGATTAATTGGATTAAATCATCCATTGTAAATCCATAATCTGCGAAAAGAAACCACTGATCGTTACTGTGTAATCCATATTTCCCCGATTCTGAATGCCTAGAAGACAAAATTAGTTGACTAGATCAAACATTAATCAATTAATTTAATTCTGAATATAATAGGTAGAATTTGTTGAGAATAGGTCCGCACATTCTGAGTTTCTCCCATTGGAGAAGAAAAAAGTTTGTGATTCTTGACGTCGTCCAAATCTTACGTGGTTCTCATGTAAGTGCTGTTGAAAACTGGAGAATTGGATGCGGAAATGAAATCTCCTTGTCCAGATCACCTGCAACGCACACTACCATAAGTTTGCTGCAATCTAAAGGGATCACCATCGGGATCGCTTCAACCACCCGGAGGTGTAGATAGTTCTGCGCCAGCTTAGAGGAGTCCACTGTATTCAGTTGTTGGTGCAGCGGGGTGCACGCAATTACTGTTGAATGTACCATGGTACTCCCGATAGGCGTAAATTAATGAAATCGGCGTACTGTTACATACTAGTAGAATAGAAAATCTTCAACTAGATTCCTGCTCATGGTGTTGACACTTGTTCGAAATTTTTGTAATACTTTCGTGGGTTAATTCTATTTTAATACTTTAAAATAGAGGTAGAGTATCACTTCTTATAGAATTATTAATCAATGAACCAAAAGTAGAGGAGGTGTGTTAATTGAGTACTACTTCTTATAGAATTATCAATTAAGGGACCAATTTGGTCAACAGTAAAATAATTTGACTAGAAAATAATTAAACGTCTAATATACCCTTCAAAATTAAAATATAAAATCTAAAATTTATTATTATTTATCTAATACTTAAAAGAAAAAAATTATCATTTTAACTCATTTTCTTTAAAAAAACTATTTCTAACATTTTTCTTGGTCCTCTCTCAGAGTCCTTCAGCTTAACCAGAGAATCCAATTTCTTCATTGTTATTTCATATGTTTTGAGTAAACTTTTATGTTCCTGAATTTGAGCCAAAATATGTGTGGTCTATGAAGAAGATTCATCGAATTGTAGACAAAACAACAAGGTTAAAGGGAGAACATGAATTAACTCAAATAAAATATGACAATTTTAAAGAAAAAGTTAGAAAGAGTTTTTTTTTTAAAAAATTATAAATAGTTTTTTTAAAGAAAATTAAGAAAAAGAGTTAAAATGATAATTTTTTTCTTTTAAGTATTAGATAAATAATAAAAAAATTTGGATTTTATATTTTAATTTTGAAGGGTATATTAAACATTTAATTATTTTCTGATCAAATTATTTTACTGTTAACCAAATTGGTCCCTTGAATGATAATTTTATAAGAATTGGTACTCAATTGATACATCGCCTCTACTTTTGATCCCTTGATTGACAATTATATAAGAAGTGTACTCAATTGACACATCCCCTATACTTTGAGGTATTAAAATGGAATTAACCATACTTTTGTATATAACAGTATTTATAACACAATTAATTATAAAATTGTTTATTTTTATATTTTAAATTAAATAAGATAAATTATATTATTCTATCTTATTTAAATTGATAGTGTTTGACCGAATACATAGTTTTATGTAAAAATTTGAATTATATTATAAAAGTAATATAATATAATAAAAAATAAAAAATATATAGTTCAGCGGATACTTTATGTCAAATTTAAGTATATAAAAGTAATATATAGTGAGGTGATTAGTTGATTGATAGTATAAATATATTAAAATTTTTATTTTTTTTTTAAAAATATCAATTATATTAGAACGTCATAATATATAGTAAAAATGTCAAGTAGAATATGACAGAGAGAATAATGTTTAAAAATTAAATATTAAATATTATAAATTAGAAATATTACAATAAGTATTGTAGAGTATTTTGAGCGAATAATAGAGAAAGTGTTCTCAAGCTTTTTACTCGAGTTAAAAATTTAAAATTTGATATTTTACGTTTCAGTGTGATGATAGCGTTATAAATTATTTTGTTCTAGGAGTATAAAAGAGAAAAAATTCGTACATATTAATCTTGAGTGCATCATATTCCAATATAATAAAAACTTTCATAAGTGATTTCCATGCCTTGTGAATATATATATATATATATATATATATATATTATATTCTTAACTAATTAATTTATTCTTTAGTGGTATAAAAAAGAGTGAGAGAATTATATTTTATATAAATATAAAATATAATTTTAAATAAACAAACATTAAAATTTATAAGCAAAAATTTAAAAAAACCTAAAAGGTCCTATAATTTAAATAAATGGATTAATAAAAATTTCAAAGGTTTGCTCGTGCAAATTCAAAATAGTGAAAACACTAATTCAATTTTGAAAGCATTCTTCATCATCAGTTGTATCTTCCGAAAAGTTGAAAGGAGAGCGGACATTAGCACAAGACCTGAAGTCTAGAGTAGACATCAAACAGTGTAAGACGCATCCGACAGGCCCCGACCGCAGAGAATGGATATTATTTATGTTTCTTTCTCGATCTGAAGGGTCCGGTTACTGTGCTGCACGTGGAGTCGTGCAGCACGTGCTGGACGGATCAATAGCCGTCGGATCACCTCTCAAATATGATCCGACGGATGAGAAAATTTACTAATTTTCGAAAAAAATACATGCATGGGGCCAAAAAATATGAACCTTTGGATCAAATTTTCATGCAGATCCAACGGTCCACATCTCGTTCAGACGTGCTGCACGACAGCGCGTGCAGCACTGGAACTTTACGCATCTGAACTGGCATGAACTATCCGATTCCCGATGCCAGGCTCCAAATTGGAACTCCAATTTTATTTTATATTTTTCTGAATAATTGGAACTCCAATTTGCAAGCACCCATGTCCCAACCACGCACAGGCATGGCACGAATTTACACAAATACCCATCATCCAAAGAGAACATTCAATCCCAGGCATAACACTAATTTCCGCAAAACCTCGGGGGACAATCTCGTAATTTCAGATACATCAGTAACGACTATAAAATGACCTCCTCTCCCCTCTTCCAACTTTAGCTGCAAAAAACACCCATAAGCAACTTCTAAACCGAGCGAATTGTGAGCGAGGGAAGAAAAGCTGTCTCTGTTTTTGTGTATATAATTACCATACTGTCCTCGCCGGAATCTTAGCCCGTCACCACTGGGCTTTCTCTTGTCTTCTTAACCTCGTTTTGTCCTTCTTTGTTTCAGAGGTTAACCAGAAAATCTTTTTCTGGTAACGGCTGATAAGTTAGTTGCAGCAGAGTAAGTCAGCTGCTGCAGCTCAAAATTGTGAGTAAGAGCTGTCCGGGGAAAATCGGCGATGGGGTTTTGTATTTGTCCGTTGGAGACTCCGGCAAGGTTGCTTTGGACTACCAGTTTCTTCCGCCACAAGCTCATGCTCTTCTAATCAACAGTTCTACTGCGACTACCAGTCCTTCCATAATATATCCGATCATCATACATAAGCCACTACCCTTCTTCGCGACGCGCAAAAAATCCGAGTTGTGTGTATATATTCACACGGAGCGTCTTACCGCCGGAGATCTGTAAAAGGAGGCTATTTATAATAATAGTATATGGATTCCGGCCGTCTTTTCTTCAACCCATCGTGCCACGGCAACATGTTGTTCCTCCGCAGCGGTGATCCCGCCTTTCGAGGTGATCATTTCCGTCTGCTAAAATCTCTGTATTCCTGTGCTTCTGTCGTTTTTTTCGTACTCGCCCGAGCTAAAACTGATCAGCTTTATGTGTACTTCATACTTATCGGTTTCAGAGAAGAACTGATCCCCTTAAAATCATGCACCTATTGGCTTTCGGACATGATTAATCATGACTAGCCCGAAACAAAAATAGAAAGAGAGATTCTTTCTTTAATAGTATATCCAAGTAGATTAACGAAGTTGATTGGGGAGTTCCCCCCACCCCCCTCCCCCTGTATAGGGAAAAAGAGTTGAAAGTTTTCTTGGTGCCATATAGAGGTACTAAATTTTGGTATCGCCCAAACAGGAGCAAGATCGGTGATAAACATGGAGGAAACCTCAAGGAGGAGGCCCTTTTTCAGCTCGCCAGAAGAATTGTTCGACGAAGAATATTATGACGAGCAGTTGCCGGAGAAGAAGCGCCGTCTCACTCCTGAGCAGGTTGGTAAACTTGTCCGATTTCCTTTGATATTCTGATTCGCTACGTACCTGTTCAACCTGGTCCAAGTTCCTTCGAGATAGAAGTCAGAATCATGGATATATGGCACCTTAACTTTCCATCCGTATCTAGGATATCAGAATCAAATTCCTTCTTTTTGAAATTTGATTTCGTCTGTGTGTAAAGGAGACTTGTTGGAAACACTAAACAATTTGATGTTCCAGAAAAAGGAAAAACTATTGTAAAGTAGTATCAGATACCAATAAGTTGTTATGGGGTATTTGATTCAAGGTGCACCTGCTGGAGAAGAGCTTTGAGACGGAAAACAAACTGGAGCCGGAGCGCAAGACGGAGCTGGCCAAGAAGCTGGATCTGCAGCCGAGGCAGGTGGCTGTGTGGTTCCAGAACCGCCGCGCTCGCTGGAAGACCAAACAGCTTGAGAGGGACTATGATCAACTTAAATCCTCCTACGACTCCCTTCTGTCTAACTACGATGCAATTGTCAAAGAGAACGAGAAGCTCAAAGCTGAGGTAAATAATTGAACTCTTCATCTAATCCATTTTCCTATATATGGTGTCTATATTTTGTAACATTAAATATAAATACTTAATAGTAGTATCTGTTGTCTTTCTCGAAACTTCAGTCATTCTACAATTGGTACTCCGACTTCAGCTACTTGCCTTTTTGATTCAACACATTAGCCATACGGATCTTGATCTATATTCTATTCGTGTTTCATGATTAATAATAAGAAAAACCTTTAAATCGTCGATGACTAGTACTAGTACTCCACTTTTGAGACTCAGGAGATGGCTTTTAACTTAGAAATGCATGTAATCAAGTTCCCGTATTTTTTATGGTTTAAAGACTTTGGATTTTAAGGAGGAAAGTTGGCGCAATTGATCTCACGTCACTGACTTCATAATCTCACGAGAGCACCTGAATGACTGGGACCTGCTCCAGAGGCCCGGTCTTGGTGTACCCCAATATTCGTTCTTAGCAGCACAAAGCATAGCTTTTGGCAATAGCATCAGTTCCGATTTGTTGCAAGTCAAATAAAATAGCAATACCATCTCTGTTCTAAACCCCACCTTTAATTTTGAACTCCTAAAGAAGAATAGACCTGGCTAACTCCTCCAATGATTACCGAGATATCTTTCAGTTGATGTATTCTGATTTATGGACGTACTGCTGTGTGAACTCCTAAATATTTTAGTAAACTTCCCACTGGGCTAAGGGAACACTGGAAAACTAATCTGGTCGTTGCATAAAAATTAACAACAGGTTCTTTCTTTGACTGAGATACTGCAAGTTAAAAAGGTGGCTGGGGAGCCTGTATTAGGTCAGAAATCCGAGCCGCCACCAACAGATGAGGTTCATGCTTCGGCTCCTCCGTTCCGTGAGAAGGTGGAGGACCGTCTCAGTACTGGCAGTGGCGAGAGCGCGGTAGTGGACGAGGACCGTCGTCAGCTCGGGGACAGCGGTGATTCCTACTTCCCTAATGATGATTTCCCTGGGTGTGTTGCCCCAGCAAATGGGGTTCAATCCGACGAGGATGACGGCAGCGATAATGGCCAGAATTACTTCCCCACTGTGTTTGACGAGGCAGAACCGCAGAATCATGCGGAGGGAGAGCCAATGGGCTGGTGGGTCTGGTCCTAGACTTTATTTCATCTGTGCAAAATTCTGTGCGAGTCACATATTTCGAATCTTGTCTTTGTAAGATAGGGCTATAGTTAGCATAACGACGAAGTACTAGTAAAAGACTTCGATCTCCCAGCAACTACTATAAACAGGGGAAAATAAAAAGTCTGCACAGTAGCATATGTGGGCTATGTACTTGTATTTTATACGGAACATTTTGTCGGTAGTTTTTATTATTTCTCAGTTTAATAACTTTGCATTCATCAAAGAAATTGCTACTACTACTAATGACAACACTAACATTGACTTTTGGAAAAAGAGATATACTCCAGTAGCAAAGGCTTGATTATGAATCCAATGCTAACCTCCCTTACGGATGTTTTGAGGGCATTGGAAGAGGGAAAAACCGAATCCCCTCCTTTTAAATACGTTAGCAATCGTCAATCTTAAACTTATAGACAGTTCAATAATACAAGTCAGTTGCATTTTCATCAATTGTAATCTTTTTGGATTCTTACTTGAACAGTGCAATTATTTTAATTCTAATAAGTTTTAACATATTTGGCTGGTAGTTTTCCAGTATATTGAATCAATGACATTTCCTTCTTAAAAAAAAAAAAGTCGATGACATTTTCTAGATGTCAACATAAGCTAAAAATGCTCAATGTATTGGACAGTTCACGCTATTGTGAATTGGGAGCTAGAAGCTATATTGGACCCAAGAACAGTATCACCCAAAACGAGAAATAGGGATTCGTTTAGCTAGTAACATCAATGACACCGTCTGCACTAAAAATAATACTGTACCGTCTTAAAAAACTGGTCAAGCGATCTTACACTAAAGGCGTTGGCATGTATCAGCATCCAGCAACTTGAAGCTCCCATCATGGCCGCCCTCATTATGACAGTAACTGAAAGCCATTTGTGATTCTGGTATTCGTCCAAAACATGGCCATTAAGCTCGTCCCCAACATGATGAGGGCTGTAGTAAATTAGTAAACTCTCTCCTCCCGTTCCTGGCATCCCCCCTATGCCTCCCGACTAACCCCCCCACTGCCCCACCGCCCCAGAGCAAAGAACACCACTAGGGCCCATAAAGCAAAAATTCGAACTCATAAATATAAGGTATGGTTGACACTAGCTACCCAATCAATATTCAGGGTATCCTTCGTCCAGCGTTTGCAACATCAACAGCGTAGTTATGACTATGTATCTACTGTCCCAATCTACTAGCTACAGTGGACCGTTGGAGGTGCAAACATTTTAAAAGGAAAATAGTACGATGCTTACTGTGAAGGCAACAAACCATCCAGGACTCTCAATTGTGTTTTTTTGTGGAGGGAAACCAGCCAGTTCCCTGCTGCTGGCTAAACTTCCTAGTGCAAATACCGGTACTTGCAGAAAGTTGAGGCATTTCCATTTCTGGCTGAAGAACCTGAACAATTTGCAGCTCGGTTAAAAGCATTCACTGCAAGAAGCTCCAGCATATGTTTCAACTTTTCATTTCTAATCTCATCTCCGGGGCTGCCCATGTCCTGCCTGTTGGTTGTTGGCCTAAATAGTTGGCCAACAAATTTTGACTTTTGCCTTAACTTAGGAATCCCACATTGGAAGTTGATGAAAATGTGAGGAGATTTGATTCCTATAAAAGGGACTCTTCTCTCACACTTATTGTATCCCAAATTTGCAAACTTTTTTCCCACTATAAATAAAAGCGGGCTGCTTGAGTGGTGCTCGGAGACTAGGCAAAATTTTGCCGAACTCCGTTATCAAATTTTTCCGGGTGTGTTCTTTCCTTATCTCTTTTATTCCGCATTTATTTATTGTTATCGCTTTCTCTTGATTATAGTATTCAATATTATTTGTCGGGTATATTCGTAGTGTTTTGTATTTTTCAATTCACTAGATTTTGTTTTGAGGGAATTATTACCCGAAATTCCCAACAATGCCTGCATCAACACCCAAGACAAGCAAATTTCATGATAAGGAGGCGCTACAATTCTAGACCTAAAAATTGATGTAAGCAGCAGAAGATTTAGGAGTGGTTAATGTCTCTAGTCTAAAGATGTCACAACTTGTTCTGTCAGGTAGCCTATCTATTCTTTAAATACCCACAGAATGAGTCGGGATCTTCTTTCTTCTCCTTGGTGCTCAAATTAAATAATACTAGTAGCTACAATTGGCAAGCATATTTAAAATGAGACAGAGCCCTGTCAAACAATTGTCGGATGGCAGTCAGAAGTACGTATTATCAAGAAATCAAGAGAGTAGCAATGTATTATCAAGATGTTACTAGTAGTACTTTGACATTTTCTTCTTTCTTTGGAAACAGGCAAGTATGGCCATTGCAGTTGATTGATGGTGTAATTGAGCTAGCCTCTTTCATGGTGCAGAGAGTTTACCAACATATCTGGTCAATCTATGCAATTCACGACCAAATGTATTAGATATTCCTCGCGTTAAATGAGAAAAAAGAGAAGATATAACCATACTACTAGATTATTTAGGCTATCTCTAAAAACAAACACAAGATTCAGAAGGGCTAGGATTGACATTATACACAAGGAGAAACTGTTTCCATTTTAAAAATAAAGGTTATTGTGAGAAAAAGAACTGGGTTCAGTGAAAATCTAAATCAAAATTTGCGGGGAAAAGAGGAAAAAGAGAAGTTTGGCTGTGCAATGTCAACTCAAAGCACCAGGGCCCAATAATAGATATAAATTAGAGCAATATAATTTGCAATTTGTATTTTCAAAGAAAAAAAACATATAATCAGGGGCATATGTATCTACATAAGAACAATTCTGTAGCTAAACTTAGCAATGAGGCATGGAAGTGTGTAACACGTGCCACTAAAAAAGTATTGAACTAGATAAGAAAGAAACCTCAAAACAAGAGGCAAAAAGATTAGAATCAGAAGCTTTTGAAGATGAAATAATAGAAAGAGTATGGAGCATTAGTGCGTTCAAATGCTCCCACAGCAATGGCCATGCCCTGGATTTTCATATGCTGAAAGAAAGCAACTTTTCATTTGAATGTTGTGTTAGGAATATCTGCAAGGAACGGGAATTGGGCAGAGTGAATGGATTAGCAGCTACCCAAATAACTGAGATGAAAAAAGAAGAGCGGTAAAAGATACTAATAAAGATGAGAAATCCTCCTACAATAAAACGCGAAATTCTGAACGAATTGCTTCCGATGTTTCTCTCCATAATTGTCGAGCATCTGCACCGTTGAACACAAGAAACCAAAGTTCCAAAGAGGTGAGATTGAACAAGATTATCTTGCAGCAGTAAGGCGGCACAACCTTTCATGGCCACCTTCTCCTGTTGAGCCAGCCTGATTTCACACGAACTACAAACTCAGTCCCCCTTCTTTATCCTAATGCAAGCAATCCAAGTCAAAGTAGAGGAATGCTCAATACCGATCCATGCTAAGGAAAAAGATCCAACTGATAAGAGTGTAGGATTCAAGTGGGTCCAGATTTTTGCCTTGGCTAGGCGACAGTCGTGGTCTGGGCTACAATGTCGGAAACCCCCTGGAATATCCCAAACTGAAGTCCATTGAACGCTGCCATAAACTTCTGTCTTGTCCTGCTCCATGAACGGTAATTTTCTACCTAAAATTTCAAAATTGTATGAATACACGTACACAATTATGCATATTGCTAGTTGTAACAGCAGCAAGACAAGAGATATCCTCATAGAGCTTAATCATTCGTCGGTAAGTTCCATCAAAGATAAAACTGCAAAAAATTTTCTTAGTCGAAGGAGAATATAGTATATTTAGATTAAGAAATTCAATACAAATTTTTTATTTTAAAATTTACTTATTTGTTTATAAATTATTTATTTTAAATTTTTAATTTAAATACTATTCAATTTCTTTCAAAGCTGTTGAGGATTTTTCTAAAGAAACGCCCAACAGCATAATATGATCTCGTCTCGTCTATTTGTTTGCATTGAGGAGACTAATCAGAAATATAAAGTGAGTGCTTCCTTTTTACTGGAATTTCCCTTTTTGTTTCCCCGCAAAGGTTCTTAGGTTAGGTTTCGTGATTTACACAATGGCCGCCTTCCAATCTCCAAGTTCCTAATTGCACGGCCGCAGTACCGGAAAAGGAAAAGCAAAAATAAAAAATAAAGAAGCTCCGGCACGTTTTCGCGTTTCAGTTTTAACAAATTTGCTCCCAAGGCCCAAATGTACTTTTGGTAATTGCTGAATGACCGAATGTTTTCGTTTTGGTAAAGCTTAAGGCCCAAATGTTTCGACCAAAAAAAGAACAAAATGGTATTTTTTATCTCATTTTATTTAAAATTCTTATTATATTAAAATATTTTTAAATAATTAATATTTTTATACAAAATTTTAATATATTTTTATATTACCAATCAAATATTAATTTTATTATATATATTTTTTATATATTTATACTTAATATAAAATATCTACTAACTTATATATTTTTTATTTTTTATTATATTATATTACTTTTATAATACAATTAAAACTTTTATATAAAATTTTGTACCTAGTCTGTCAAATAAAACTCTTGTCTGCAGTGGGGAATGGGGATGATGTGGTTTTGGAGGAACTTTTTGATAGCCCCCCTCCTCCCGCACCTTTATATATTAGGGTTCAAGAAATTGTTAGATATGTGAGCGAATTTCTGGGAGCTCAAACCACTGTACAATCAACAATGTGTTTTGAACCTTTTCTGTGTAATTCTGATTATATCAATTACTTTTTTTTTTGTATATGCAATTATCTTACAGTACTTTATTACTTTAACAATTTTGTTTCAAAAGCTTTATGGTTCATAAACCGAAGGAGTTCACATTGTAATGATTTGTTATTTATGACAAAAGCAACAGGAACATAATTTCATAGAAAGTGAAAATTATTTAAATTTGGAGAAAGACAGTAACATTATGCATATCGATATAATAATCACCTTTAAATTCAAATGTTATGTGAAGTATGCTTTTCTTTTTTTTCCCAATATAAAAACTCTATAAAAAAAAACCAAGGAGTGCATTAAAGTGATTTTATTTTTTCAAATTAGGAAAATATATTAGGAATGTATTTGGACAATATTCCATTATGGAGTCAAATGTAAATTTTTTATTTTGTATATCACTTCTTCTCTCATAAATAATTTTTTCTCTCGAAACTCAAGACAGAAAATTTTAAACAAAAATACTATTTAATCTCACCTTAGATATAAAAGGAGTGACATTATTAGTAAGTAGAATAAGGAGTGCTCTTTTTTTTTTTTAAATCACTGGACAGTGCATTTAAACTAGTTTTCTTTCTTCTTGTTTTAAAAATAAAAAAAAGAGGCCATGAGAAAAGAGGGTAGAATTTGAGATGAAAAAAAGTAATATAAATCACTATGTAATTAGAAAAAGAAAAAATCAGATCCCCCCCCACCCCCTCGCCAAATTATTTGGGCTTCAAAAGAAGGCAGATCTGGTTTGGAAGATTTTTGGCGCAAAATGAAATTTCCCGCATCTTGCAACTTGCAAGGCATGTGCGACGCTCCCAAATCGGGGAACATCGTGCAAGTCCCATATTTTTGTGACGGTGGGTCAAGTCAAGACAGGTCCAACCAGCTACTTGTCGCGGATGGTTCAATACTGTGGTCCGTTTGGACTGCAACTCATTTATTTTAATTTAAATTTTATTTATTTTTTATTAAAAATTTATTTTTTATTTTTTAAATAAATAAAATTTAATTTAAATACATCTTTAATTTCTTTTCTAGAAAAATATTATTATTTTTAGTAAGTACTTAATAATTTAATTCTCTCAAAAAAATTGTAACTATAAATTGATAAAAAATATTAAAAAAATTACCAATACTCGTACACATATATATATTTATTTATTTAAGTCAATAAAATGACAAAGCTTTTCATCGCGTTTTCAGAATAAATTTAAGTTAATTCAATAAGAAAAAATTTAACAATCTCTCACCATAGTGGTAATAGTAAATGATTAGCAAGAGCAAGGGCAAAGGTCATCTTCAAATGATGCAACATCAATTTACTTATAATTGCCATTACTATCGTTGGAGCGTCAGTTCAAAAATCTGACCGGTAAACGAACAGTAAAATACTGCGTAGACTGGTGCAGCACTCGACAAATGCTCATTACTGGCAGGCCGCTGAACATTGGGGTACTCCGGATGTATACAATTTGACCGAGGGGCAATTTCGACAAGTCCATCAAAGGTTCAGGAATATTTGTGCGTCTTCGGATTTTCTCCTCTCTCTCTCTCTCTCTCTCTCGGCGGTCATTTGTAAATTTCCCGTGTTTGCCGGCCTGGGTTGGGTACAAATTTCGCCGTCTCATGTTTCTGCGCCTTTCGCCGGTTACAACTACTAAATCGCTCTCAGTCACTCTAAAACTTAATTAAAACAACACTCTTGCCCTCTATACACATTGCCCTCGCCATATATACTGCCTATTGGCTGCAATCTGCTCCGGCACTTCTCTCACTGCGAAGCCGACCAGCTCGTTTCCTTTCTCGAGGTAATTTCTCTTGCTTTTACCGACTCGCTTGCTATCGTCGATAACTTTGCACAATGCAGTGAAATGCTTCTGGAATTCATGATCTCTTTGATTGAAATTCGCGCCATTGATTGCGATTCATGAATTTAATGTACAGCTTCCATTGAGATCTCTTATATAGTTACATTTGTACTCGAGTTCATTTTTGCTTCTGTTTGCAAATTTTCTTTTCGTCACAATTAATTCATTTTTTGCTGCCTTTTTCTTTTCGTGTTAAATTTTAATTCTTCAGACAGAAAAATGACAGATCTCTGCCCTTTGACATTCCTGGTGATATGTCTAGTCTGGTTTTGAGGTTTTATCTCGCCGCAAGTTGCTTTGTATCATATTATGGATGCGACTATGTTATTTATGTAAATGATTATTCCGGCGGGAAGTAGCGAATGAGGTCATGATTAACTTTCCTAATAAGGTTTTCCGGTAGCTTACAGTTCGGCTATTGGTTACCGGTGTATACAATGTTGCTGCCTAAGTTCCAGCTTTAAGGAGAATGTTGCTAGCGAAAATTTTCTGGTGGGAATTTTTTAAGATTGGTTCCGTTATAGCTGATAAAACAAGTCAGCAAAACACATTATTAATTCAGGTTCATTTCTTCTTCTTTTTTTTTTTCTAGTTCAATGTGCTAAAATAAGCACATTTGTCCAATGACTATAATTTTGCAAAACGCAGAGTACATTTTGCTGGGATATCATTAAACTTATTCAGTAAATGGGAATAGAATTGGAGCATGTCTGCAGCCCGAAAAGTTTACCTTCAAAGGAAGGATAATATACACATTTCCAGAACCAGTTAAGAAGTTTTAGGAAGTAAGATTGATTCTAACAATGTCTATTGAGTGTTATCACGTCCAAAATTCATCTCTCAGCTACTAAGAAATCCCTCATACAACCGGATTGCATTTGGTGCTGGACATATTTTGGATTTTGAGATTAGACATTGTGAACTAGGTTGACGTTAGACCTTATGAATGCATTCCTTCTGAAGTTGGATGCTACCAAAGAGATAAGAAGCATATCATGTGGGGTTGTGAGTCTTACTTGGATCAAATAATTCAATCTTCCAGTATCTAGAAGTATCATAAAAGTGAAAGGAGGGTCAATTAGAATCTGATATAAATGGATTTGGGAGAGTAACAACTGGATGAATGGTATCTGGATTGACTATCACTGATATTCTTCTGGATAATTTGTCTGCATGTTGAAATAAAACAATTGAATAAAGACAAATAAAAGAGCAGATATTGATGCATACAATTTCTAAATTTGCACAAAGAGTAACAGAAGGATTTGCAGAAGGTATAGAAGACTCGACTATTAATGTTATGCATAATAAGAATTGTATCCCTTGTCACACTTACTATTCTGAATTGAATCAGGACGGCAGAATCACTTACTTGTCATACAGTTCTACTGGTAAAAGAGCTTCTGAAAGCATCTCAGCCTTTCAGCTGTTCACAATGGCTGGAGTCTGGGAAATTGAGTTTATTTTCTAGGTCTACTCTTTGATGATTGTGCTTTCATATTTTGCTTCTTCCATGTGATAACACATTGTAATATCTCAGTGTGACAAGTTATTACCATAAGATGCTATGGATGGAAGCAAAAGCCTACGGAGTGAGAGATTACTTGGTGATTCAGCTATGAGATTTATATTTTGGAGATCGAACTAACCTGGCTTTGGTATTAGTGAGAAGGAAACTGACTAGCTTCCTTTATTGCATAGCTAATAGATTTGTCTTACTAGACTTTATGATTAGGATGTTGAGTGGGTGAAAATTTTGTTTTATATTCTAAAAGCGTGGTGAACTTCCACACTGCTCTTATCTGTTCTGTGCTTTTCATTTTCATTGGCATCGGTATCTGCTTAGCTTTGGTTGTACTTACAGCTGTTAATTTGCATTTTACAAGGTATGATGTCAGAGAAAGCTCTCAAGAATCTCAATGCACTTCCTGAGTCCGAGAGAAAAAATGAAAGCTTTAGTAATGGGAGCTTTATTAAGCCTCCAAATGAGAATATTGGTGAAAATCTTGGAGAAGGTCAAAAAGAAAGCCCTGCACGAGATGTAGAAATCCCAGTTACTATCAACGGAGCAGCAAAATCTGGGCCTGAAGTGGTGGTCATAGAAGTGGAATACATAGAATCTGAAAACTTGAATGATTTAGAAGATGTAGATGTGAGTCTGAAGGTAGACTTTCTCTTTCCCCTCTACTTGCATGTCTTACCTTATTTATAAATACATTCCAGCATAGTTATGTTCTATGTTACATGAGTTGTTCTTGATTTTGTTTGCTTCCTTAATTGCCGTCATGTAATATTTTAGTTGGTAAACTTGTGCAGAACATCCCATTTTTTTCATTTTTTATTTTTTTCCAGACAATCTTACCAGGACTAGACTCTAAAGATTGGGTTTCAGTGTGTGAGGCACTCAATAATGTGCGACGTTTGTCCCTATTTCACAAACAAGTGATGCTTGACATGTTGTAAGTTTCAATTTACTATTATGACATGAAAATTAATTGACAGAACTAGCTTTCAATTCACTAATAGTCACTAACTTACTAACTTCTGAGAAACAGGGGGAAAGTGATGTCTCTAGTTGTGAAATCCCTAAAGAATCCTAGAAGCGCTGTTTGCAAAACTGCATGTTTGACATCTTCTGACATTTTTAAAGCATATGGTGATGATACAATTGATTCACTGGATCCACTGGTAAACTCTATTCTTCAAATACAATAGCTGATGCTATGTAATTTTCTAGTTTTTTTTTTGTTTAAATTGAATTTTTTGTCTTCGAATTTTCACCGGCATTGTGATTATTTATGCTCTTAGCTTGTGCAACTTCTTCTCAAATCTTCGCAAGACAAAAGATTTGTTTGTGAAGCAGCTGAGGGAGCTTTAATATCCATGACTACGTGGGTTAGTCCAGCTTTGCTGTTACCGAAGTTGCAACCTTATCTTAAGAACAGAAATCCTCGGATTCGAGCAAAGGCCTCAATGTGCTTTTCCCAAAGTGTACCAAGACTGGTAAGGGATTTATTCTATTTCTAATTAAATTGTCGAGAAACTGTCGTCTTCAAGATCTGTTTAAAGTCTCAATTCGATAAAGAAATATGTAGAAGGTGGTTGGTGTATTTTTCTATTCTTCACTTTTATATTCTTTCTGTATGCACTGCATTTGGAAACCTTCCAGAGAAAGAAAATGCTAGCGGGATGAAATACTATTTTGGAGAATGCTTTTCTTTAATCTGGAACATCCTTATAAGCAGTACGGGATTCAGCCAGTAGAAGATAAAATAATGATTGTCTTAATAAGTACCTACTTTAATATTAGCTGGTGTATAGAGACTGCAAAAGCCTTTTTTTTTCTTTTTTGTTTTCCCCCCGGAGGGGTGCTGCTGTGATTTCAATCTGTTTACCTTGGCTGATGTTAATTTTACTGAATCTGTCTGATCTTAGTTTTGGTATATAACTGTTACAATTAATTTCCTAATTGAGGAAAGCAGTAATCAACCCTGTTTCCGGTCCTTGCTGCTACATTTTCTGGAGGAAGTTTCCACCTTGTGCTCAAAATGTATTGAAAAGGCATACATCACAACAATAAAGTCAAAGGAAATAGACAAGAAATTTCATTCTTATCTTGATCGGAGTACCATACTTGGCAACTCATATACTCCAATGTTGCAACAAGGTCACTTAGGAATTTTTTACCCCCATATGATGTATGGTATCTTTGGAGATGAAATCCCTAATTTAATATCTTGTGCCCTATTGTACACATATCCAAGCAGCTTTTACATATTTTAGGAATCTAGTTGCCATTTTAACTGTGACCATTTTTATCCTTATATTTACAATGTTATTATGGTGGCTGCAGGGTATTGAGGGGATCAAATCATACGGGATCGACAAATTGATTGAAGTAGCAGTATCTCAACTAAGCGACCAGCTACCTGAGTCCAGGGAGGCTGCTCGCAGTCTATTGTTGGAGTTACAAACTATGTATGAGAAATGTCACCACTTGAGTACGAATACTGTATCTGAGGATCCTGAGGTGACTTCTTGGGAACATTTCTGCCAATCAAAGCTTTCACCAATAAATGCTCAAGCTGTCCTTCGTGTGACCAATATTGTCCGAGAGGGTCTTGTACTGGGTTCCTAGCGTCACACAGTTTCAGTGAGTACTATCCTTGGCGATTTCCTTCCTTTGCTTTTGTTCCTTATATCACACTTGTAAATACCAGAAAGTTTGAGATGTTATGTGAGATGGTCCACGTTGTACTTAGAGCTATAAACCCTACAATGATTTAATGCTAGTTATAGTTGAATGAATTGGAGTTGCTTGAAAAATCATGAAACGGTTGTCATACAGCGTTTTTTCTTTCTATCCACATTTACCGAGTTTGTTGGCTGCCAGTTTATTAGCCTTACTCTCTTACAGGTGTATTCTGCATAATGCAGGTTTAAGAGGAGAAATAGATTAAAAATAAGTTTGAAAACCAATCCAAATACATTAATTGGCAGTATTTGGACAAAGTTCCACTTTGAAACCAATGAAAAATTATTTACTTTAATTCAACATTTTCTGACAAGAACAAGTGATCGTTTTCAAAATTCATGACACAATTCTCATCTTAAAACTGAAGTTGACCATGCATCTTTGTTTCCTTCGTGTGATTGGTGAAAAGTTTGCCATCAGCGCTTGTTTGTACACTTTTGCTCGTCCTTTGGGATGAAATGTCAGCTGGTCTGAAATCAGAAAAGAAAATCATAGAGAGCAGAGGTATTGAGACGGAGCCTGGAAAATAGCGGAAAAGCTGGGGAAAGGACTCGCCGGGGCATGGGGGCCGTGTTCGGACAAGTCATGGTAGTTTCTTGGTATGGCCTCCTCGTGCAATTAAAGGATTTTTATAGCGGAGAAGATTCACTCCATTTGCTATAACTATTTTATAACTCAATGAAAAGTTTTTATTTTTATTATATATATTTCAACAATTTCAAAGGAAACCTATTCAATCCCACCTCATAACAAATAGTTTTGCTATATTTTCTTCTCATCGTCTTATCATGAGGACATTCTTGTAAACTGGACTTAGGGCATTTACTCCACAATCAATTATTGAGGTTTGCAAGCTCCCATCCTTTTTTTTTTAAAAAAAAATCAATAAAATAAAAGAGGGAACTCTTCATTATGATCCGTGAGGATAGTTCATTAGCGGTCTCCGCATTGAGTTCTCGTTTTGACCCTGAAACAGTACTTAGAAGGTATGAGTCGGAATGATTTGACACCCAAGCCACCGGCGTTGAAGACTTTGTTGCTCTACAGAAATGGCGTAAGCAGGAACCCACAAAGAAGCAAAAATTACTTTACATTGAATTAGCATCCCTCCTACCACACGATTGCATATATTTTACATCTTTCCGTGCAGTCCACAATCTACCGATGTAACTGCTAGCGATGAAGTTAACTGAGAAAAGTTGTCTTCAGTAAAATGCATCACCTAAAAGACAGTACTAGTTTCTTTTTCCAACCACTCCACGGGAGCAACTTAATCCGACGACTCACTAAGATTAAACAATTTATTTGATTTGAACAGATAGGTTTTACTCTTCAGCACACTGTACATTTGGAATCATTTGATTACATTAATATGCAGTATGGAACCATATTCTGTTATTCCTTCCCTGAATTTTTCTTCTTAGCATCTTGGTTTTCATCCAATACTTTGTTAGCTGCTATACTCTGGTTGGCTAGGTAAGTCCGGACTAGTTAATGGGATGCGTTGCAGGTACATTTGCGCTGAGGCTCTGACGTTATAGCTTTCTCTGGTCTGTTGATGATCATTTATCAGGGAAAACAAGGCGGTAGGGGAGAATATTTTCGAGGTCATGGATGAAAACTTAGGATGACTTCTCGAGTTTTGGCTATTTCAACAGAGGTCGTAGCCATGGCTATTGTAATATCCGTTGCATTATTATTCCTAGTAATTGGTTTTCTAGTTCTGATTCATGTCTGCGTTGTTGGAAGGGCCTTGAGAAGGGGATTAGCTCCCAACAACAATAACGCGGCGGAGAGGAGCAGCTTTGGAAGCACAAGCATGTCCCGGGACGATTTGGAGAAACTTCCCTGTTTTGATTTCGAAGCTAAAGAGAAGGGCAGTAGTCCTGTGGACTGTGCTGTTTGCTTGGAGAACTTCAGGGCGGGAGATAAGTGCAGGCTGTTGCCTCAGTGCAGGCACAGTTTCCATGCCGAATGTGTCGATCTTTGGCTTCTGAATACACCCATTTGCCCAATCTGTAGAGCTAGTGCTGACCTACTAGGAGGTGGAACAATATCCGGTGAAGAAAGTAGCCGCAACGGTGAGAGTGTTATTGAATTGAGAGACATCCGGGCGACAAATGGTAGGCATGAGGCTGCGGCTGCAATTGAGTTGAGAGAGAACCAAGGTGCAGAGGGGTCACCATAGGGCTGGAGATGCTGGAGCAACCAACCCAGTTGAGCGTGATATAGCTTCATAATGAAACTTGAATTCCAACAATTGCTTCGACCGTTGCGAGTTACTCGAATTGTTAAAGTGAAATTAATCATGTTCCGATACTGCTTTCTTGATGTCATTGCTGCTATATAAACATTGGTATGGTTTTCACTTGAAATTTTGCATGCGTTCGTCGTCCCTTCTTAATGTTTAATATGGAAGTATGGTCCTCCCTTCCTCATCCTCACTAGAGAGCATGGGCCGAGGGAGAAGAAAGCACTACATATCCGGTCCTTTTCTCCAGGTCGTTGGTCTTTGCGTAACTGCAAGTCGACATCGGTCATCGCCATTCCCACAAATATGTATGTTAAGTGCCCATTGGCCCAATTGTATTATCTGAGATTGGATTTACTAAGGAACGAATAGGCCCATTGATAAGCAGTTTAGATTGTAAGGAAAAGGCCCAATTGAAGAAAAGGAAGGAGCGGCAGGACAAGCTGGAAGGATGTTGTTAATATGCCTTGACAAGAGCCTTTCTGAAGCTGTAAGATTTTTACGGTGTATAATTGATTTAGTTAAATAAATTTCTTCAATTTAATCCTTATCTTTTTCTATGGTATTGTAGAAGAAAAGATCTTCTTAGTATATACTCCAAAGCCTTGGCAGCAGAAACCAAGTTGAAAAGCAAGCAATCGCAACCACGAAATTGCAAATAATAGGTTTTCTTTTTTTTTTCTAATTTTTTAAAAATAATAATTATTGATCTTTCAACCATACCTATCGCTTTAGAGCTTTTCGATACTTTTGTATATAAATTTCGTCCTTCTTCGGTTAACCCGGCGGCCATAGATTCATTCAATAGAGTCCAGACCACTCTACGGATTCAGCCAAACTTAAAAAAAATTCAGTCTACGCAACTCTTAAATTTATGTTAAAAAATAAGTTTGAATTTAACTTTATCTTAAAAGTACCTCAAAGAGAAAAGGATCATCTAAAGCTTATAAGTGACTAATAGTTATATTAACAAATTAATGTAGAATCTCAACACACTCTTCTCACGTCTAAAACTGGACATCTGAAATATGAAATCTGAAAACAAGCGAGTTACCCAATATATAGAGATGACTACTTAAAACTTATAAGTAATTAATTGTTAAATTAAGAAATCAATAAACATCTAAAACTTATAAGTAGTTAATTGTTAAATTAAGAAATCAATAAACATCTAAAATGTGAAGTCTAAAAACAACTCACGCTCATAATTGAACATTTAAAATATAAAGTCTGAAAACAAGCGGCTGGCCCAACATTGCGGAAATGACTATCTAAGGCTTATAAATGATTAATTATTATATTAAGAAGTTAATATAGGATTTCAACATACTCTCCTCACGCTTAGAATTAGACATCTGGAATATAAAATTTAAAAACAAACAGGTGACCCAACATCGCTCTGATATTATATTAAAAAACAGATTTTGTCCTAACTCTACCTCTAAAAATTACTTCAAAAGAAAAAAAAAACTGTTTAAATTTTATAAGTGATTAATTATTATATTAAGAAATTAATGTGAAATCTCAGCAATTTACTCTATCTTGTGGGTATCTTTGGCTCTGATCGCAGATCTTACCCAGTTACCTCGCCTATACGTTGGATGTGTCTGTTCTACGTAGGTTTCCAAGTTTTTCCTTATTTCAGATTAGTGCGTTTGTGTGGAGTTCTTCCTTGATATTCCATTCCACTTTGTTCGGTTCAGCTTGAAAGTGTTCTCTTTTACCTGCCTTCTAGTTTTAGGGAGCTCATAAAAACGGGTAAGAAGGCTTGGTGCTTCCAAACCCATTCCTTGTTGCAGCTGCAGCTTCTATGGTATTCATTAATTGGATTTGATAGTTGTACTCGTATCGAACAACTTTGAATGCCGTTCACGTCACGGAGTGAAATATTCATGTGCACCTCAGGACCGACTAAGGCGCCCAAATGCCCAACACCTATAGGAATATCCCCTTCATTACTTGGACCTCCAGCTGGGGCCTGGGAGGTTGATTAGCTCCTTTGAACATTGTTGGTACGGCCGGATGAGCTGTTGCGGTGCCTGCTGTTACTTCATTCGCGCAATGTAGAAATTGGAGAAAGAGTGAGAAACCACTCAGATTGGTAATACTGATACACTTACTACTGTGGATTCATTAGTGGCCGCAGTTCCACCATTGCGTTTTCTGCTTGCGTGTGAACTAATGAGCCGTGAAAGTTTGAAAAAGCGGGCGTTGTCATAGGACCGGCTACTAGAATCTAGAATCTACAAGGAAAAATTACGTCACTCTTGTGTTGGGTATCGATTTGGTTCTGGTTGATATGTCACATACGTTGAATGTCGGCGGAGGAGAAATTTATGGAGATGCTTCCTCCCACGTGACTAGGGTGTTCACTATGTGTAGAAACTCGAATAATCGAACTAAATCGAATTTTAATTTAATTTTCGATTCGGTTTTTTTAAATTTCGATTTGGAAAAAATTCAATTTTTCATCTCCAAATTAAATTTCGGTTTGGTTTCGGTTTAGACCAAGCCAAACCAAAAAACCGAATTTTCTCCAAAGTTTCTCCAAATTAATAATTAAGTTAATTAAAAATTAATAATCTTAATTAAGTTAATTCTTAATTAAAGTTATTTTAAAATTTAAAATAATTAATTTTTGTATATTTTTAGAAATATTATTTAAAGACTAATAATTCAAACTAAATTAAATTTTAATTAAGATTATAATCAATATTAGAGTATAATTAATATTATTTTAAAATTTAAATTATTAATTTTATATATTTCGGTTTTCTCCAAACCGAATTTTCTCCAAACCGAAATATTTCAGTTTGGAGAAAATTCGGTTTGAAGATAAATTAGGTTTGGTTCGGTTTTGAAAAAAAATGAAAAAAACCGATTTTTCTCTAAATAGTAAAACCGAACTTTCTCCAAACCGAACCGATGAACACCCCTACACGTGACATTCCTCCCAGAGGTCCGCAAGCCTGTGAATTGTGAGACGTTTCTTAAGGTCTGTAACTTTTAATCTGTCGGTGGTAATTAATACTTTTAATCAGGTATATACACATGAAATACATTCTTAAGTCGGGGCATATTTGGAAATTGAAAACTTCTCATTTAACTATGCTTCTTTTACTATAAATAATACTTATTCCTTTTCAAAATATAAATTTTAATTTTTTGATCTATTTTAAAAAATATATCCACTTTTTATATAAAAATATTTATTCTTTATTTATTTTATTTTTAACTAACTATTTAAATATTTTTACTTTTTTAAAAATATTAAAATTTCAACCAATTATTCAAAATTCAATCTCTATGGTTGAATTTATATTTGAAACACTAACTAATCATTTTCAAACAAAAGTATTTTAGACATCTATTATTTTTTTTTTTACATTGACTAAACTTCACTTTTTGTGTAAAATAAAATTGTGACATATTTTTAAACAGAAAAATTATATTTTTTTTCAAATCAAAATAAAATATTCAAACAAAAATTTTATGTGATCCCACCCTCTATATAACATCCTTGAGTACTAACTATAAGAACTCCGAATTGGATGAGATTATCCAACCCTGGCTAAAAGAAGAATAAAGAATCTGATGATTTGAATGTTTCTAGAGCCATAAACGGTCATTCAATTGAGATAGATTGAAGAAGAAAACTCATCATTGATGAATTCAATGATATACTGAAAGGTAAGAGTATTTATTATTTGATATAATTTCAAAAATCAAACTGAAATTCTCATTTCAATTCGATTCCGTTCAGTTTATAAAAATAACATATAATTCTATTCTATTTTTAATTTTTTGTTCAAAATAAAATCGAATCGAAAAATTAAAATTTAAAAAATTATTAATGATCGCATTATATAAATATGTTTATATAAAAAATAATTTTTTAAAAAAATTATTAATGCATTATTATTGTTGTCCTTCTTAGAAATTTGATTTTGACATTAATTTATTTTGGTTTAATTTTATAAAATTTTTTAAAAAATAAATCAAAAATCAAAATTTCAAATCAAAAACCCTACTCAACTCAACGGCAATGATGAGTGGAAGTTTCAACATTTTTCTAAAGACTGCAATAGGTCAGCCCATAAGCTAGCCCAATGGGCAAAACTTTGTAATAATTTTGGAAACCTAGAGATTTCAAACATTCTCAATTTTGTCGTAAATCTGTACGGATGTAAATGGCCTTGATCAACCTTCTTTAATTCAATTAATGAATGACTATCTGTTTAGGAAAAAAAAAATCGCTTAGTTAATTACTTCAACTCCTCGGGACATTATTGAGTGTACGGCGTGGTTCGTATTTAGGAGCTTTGAGGTTAATAATTCGCCAAACTATGAAACTTTTTTTATTATTAAAATATTTTATTCATATGAAAATGAAAGAAATTACACAAATAAATTAAAAACTCATAATAATAAACAAAATATCATATTTCAAGTACCTTAGGTGAGGTAATGTATAATAAAAATTAATAAAAATAAACTGTAAAACTTTTATCGGTCTTATATTTAGGGTATATTTGGATTATTTTCAATCAATATTCAATACAATATTTTTACTTTCTATGTTCTTTTTAATTTATCAAAAGTTGACCATTCTCCTATTCATTTTTATTTGATAAATTTATAAATTCGATGACATTTGAATGGTTGAGTTCCAATTATACCCTTATTTTAAAAATATTTTAAATATTGATTAACGAAGATAGAGATTTATTTTATACTTAAATCAATAAAAAAAGTTAATATAGTTTTTTAAATTATAACTCATACAAAACTCTATAAATTTTTGGTTTGTATATTTTGATTTTTTAAAAAAATAAAAAATCATGCTATTTGGCTGAAGTCGAACTAAGATTTGTATCTCAATAAGGGAGTAAATGACTAATTTAGCACGAAAACTACACATAAAGGATAAAAAGTTATTTTACACTTTTTAAGACAATTTTTCTCTTCCATATGATTCAAAAAATCTTAGCTCAATTTGATCAACCAGCCAAAGATCATTTTTTCATTTAAAAAAAAAAAGAGGGAGTGCTCTGAACTCTACCTATTTTCTCACAAACACTTCTACAAAATTCAGACTAAAAACTTTTAAAGTAAAACCCACAAGAATGTGCGAATGGATTAAAATTTTTAAGAGTTATTTCAAAATTTACATTCTTGGATTATTCAGGTACATCACATAACAATTCTTTAACACATAGATTATAGATTATATATAATTTTTGGGACTAAATATAGTACAAAAGTTAATCATTTTCTTAAAAAAAAAATTTCTCTCTCTTCCTCTCCTATGTGGAATTCCGTCACTTTTTGGTAGTCAAGTGTTGTTAAAACTCATTCTAGAAATTTTATTTTTTAAATATTATTAATAAATTAAATTATATAATTAGATAATTTTAATTCATGATTATTAAAAAATATTAAAAAAATTGTTAAAAATTATAACTTCCACCAACACCCGGAGAAAGTCGAAGTGGAGTTCCCCTCCTTGCTCGCAGAAGTCCATATGAGAGAGGGATAGGAAGAGGAGAAACGTTTTTTTAAAAAATTAATTTTAGTATAATATATAATTTAAAAAATTATATATAAATATATCCCTTCAAACTCGTAAACAAAGGTCCAGCCCAAATGATGGACCCCACAACACTAAAGACTCTTGACTTATGTTACCGTGGCTGGACAAATTAATGGTTTTCTTCTTTTGTTGCTTACGGAAGTCTCTGCTTCTGCTGGAGAAAAGCGGCAAAAGCCTATTCAATTGAATATATGGCTTTTACTCTTCTCGCCCACTGTTCAATCAAAGCAAAATAATCGGTTTACAATATAATAGCCTCCATTCTGTCAATTTATAACAGAGAGAGAACGTGAAAGGCAGGGAAAAATGGTTTCTCCTCCACATATTGTACTCTTCCCATTCATGTCCAAAGGCCACACCATCCCGACTCTCTACCTGGCTCGCCTCTTCCTGCACCGCAACGCCACCCTCACAATCTTCACCACCCCAGCCAACCGTCCTTTCATCTCTAGTTCCCTCTCTGACGCCGACATGATCTCCATCATCGAGCTCCCTTTTCCCAAGAACATAGATGGAGTACCCAACGGCATCGAAAGCACTGACAAGCTTCCCGAGATATCGCTCTGGGTGCCTTTCGCCTCTGCCACCAAGCTCATGCAACACCACTTTGAGGAAGCATTGAAGACTCTCCCACCTGTCTCCTTTATGGTAACTGATGGCTTCCTCTACTGGACCTTAGAATCCGCTAGCAAATACGGTGTCCCGGGATTTGTTTATTATGGTATGAGCAATTTTGCCCAGACGGTAAGCAGATTAGCAGGAATGAGCGGAATTATCAGAGAAACCAAGTCCGACGATGAGTTATTTAGCGTTCCTGATTTCCCTAGGGTCAAACTAACAAGAAACGACTTTGATCCAGTCTTTACAGACAGCCAACCTGAGGGTCAGCATTTCGAGTTTGTTATGAATTGCGGTGTTGCAACCTCTAAAAGTCACGGTTTATTAGTGAACAGCTTTTACGAGCTTGACTCAGATTTCTTGGAGTACTGGAATAGCCATTTCGAACCGAAGGCTTGGCCAGTGGGTCCTCTTTGCCTCGCCGCGCCACCAAAGCCCAGACCTCAAGACTACGAAAAGCCGCAGTGGATACAGTGGCTGGACGATAAGCTAGAAAGGGGAAAGCGGGTCCTGTACGTGGCATTCGGGTCCCAAGCCGAAATATCTGTGGAACAACTCCACGAGATCAAGGCTGGGTTGGAGAAATCAGAAGTGAATTTCTTATGGGTTGTGAGAAATAACGAATCGGAGCTGGCAGATGGTTTTGAAGAGAGAATCAAAGACAGAGGACTACTTGTGAAAGAATGGGTTGACCAGAGAGAAATTCTCGGCCACCAGAGCGTTCAGGGATTTCTGAGTCATTGTGGTTGGAATTCGGTGATAGAGAGCATATGCGCCGAAGTTCCGGTGTTAGCTTGGCCAATGATGGCGGAGCAACCACTGAATGCAAGGATGGTTGCGGAAGAGATTAAAATTGGAATAAGGGTGGAGACTTGCAATGGGTCTGTGAGAGGCTTTGTGACGTCAGAGAATTTGGCGAAAAGCATAAAAGAGTTGATGGAAGGAGAAAGAGGGAAGGAAGTGAGGAAGACGGTGAAAGGGCTCGGTGAGGTTGCCATCAGAGCAGCGGAGGAGGGTGGGTCGTCGTGGAAAGCGTTAAATGAACTATTGGATGAGTTCCATGCAGGACGACACGTACAGCTGTATTAACACTACAAGCCATCAAATTTTCTTGGTGGCTCATCCCTATATCTTCTATCCCTTTTGGGGCTGCCCACCTGTTTCTTCTTTTGTTTTTGGGTCACTTGTTTGCGTCGACCTAACGATGAGCCATTTTCTTTCCAGAGTCCTTAAAAGGCTTCAATAATTCAAAATTTCAGTACCATTTCCTTTTAAGATTTAATTGCATATACTAGTTTTGAGAAAGTCCTTGGAAACTTAGCCAATGATGTGAGATTTAGAGTGTATTTGGATTTGGTGAAACTTAACACAAATTTTTTAATTTGAATAATTTAATATAAACTTAATACAAAAATAAGTCATTTATTTTAAAATTGAGTGAGCAACTCACTTTTGTAAAATCTAAGGTTGAAAATCTTATGTTCTACCTAGTTTCACCCTTAATATGTTCCAATAGGAGTGGCAGGTAAAAGATTTTGCTGAATTTCACCGCAAGAGAAATAGTTGGGATCATTATTTATAAAAAAAATAATTAAGACTAAAAAATAGAATAAAAAATTTATAACAAATAAAATAATTTTGAAACTAATTTTACTAGTTTCTCCTAAAAATAAATCATTTGTCAAAAGCCAAACAAAACTCTAGTAAAAATTTCATCCAAATTTACTTGTGCGTAGTTATAGGGTCGTGTAAATATCCATTTCAGTGATTTCACTATCACGAGGAACAGTGGAATGTTCTCCTACACGTGTCATTTACTCCTTGAAACGATTCAATGACGACACTCGAAAGCTTGCATGCAAAGCCATGGAGCCAAAGACGGTACTAAGACGACTACTAGAGAAGCCTACTGCTCAACGCACTGTTATTCATTGGATTTGCTCTCTCCGTCCATAGCTCAATCAGACAAATCGATTTACTATATAGTAATAGTTACCGATTAGGTTAGGTGAATCAAAGAGAAACTAAAGAGCAAGGTAGAAAAGACGGAGAAGAGGAAAATGGCTTCTCCTCCTCATATTGTACTCTTTCCATTCATGTCCAAAAGGAAAATGGCTTCTCCTCCTCATATTGTACTCTTTCCATTCATGTCCAAAGGCCACACCATTCCGATTCTCCACCTGGCTCGCTTCTTCGTCCACCGCAACGCCACCGTCAAAATCTTTTCTACCCCAGAAAACCGTTCTTTCATCTCTAATTCCCTCTGACACCAATATCTCCATCCTTGAGCTCCCCTTTGAGAGAATCTGAAACAAGGAAAGGAGTAATAGAGAAGACTTGAGGTTCCTCTTCCTCTTCCACCCCCTCTGCCTCTAGAATTAGAAAATGTTCGTGACCGTGAAGCGGTTCCAGAATTGCTGGATGTGTTACTTGCAGCAAGTGCAGCGCCAGTTGTTAGGGTTAGGGAAGACATTTTTTTCAATAAATGTTCCTCCAGAATGATGAGATCATAGAATTCATCAAAGGTAACTGACTGCCTTAGATGCAATGCTGTGACAAATTCTTTGTAATCATGACTTAAACCATCAGTACGATAGTCAATAAGATCCGAATCTGAGATGGGACACCCGGCTGTCCCAAGAGAATCGGGACTTAGCTGGAAGAAGGAAATCAGCTACTGATTTAACAGACTCCTTTTTCAGAGATCGAAACTGATCACGAAGTGTTCGAATGTGAGTTTCTGAGAGAGGGGAGAGACGCCTTTCAAGTAGGTTCCAGGCGTCTACGGCAGTAGCACATGAGAGTATAAGTTTCTGAATAGAAGCTGAAACGGTGGCTTTGATCGAGCTGAGGACCAATTTATCAGTCCTTTACCATGTGAGATGGGCAGGATTATCAGCCCTATCAGCTAGCTTAGCTTCTGCTCTAGGTTGCGAAGGAGAGACATGCTCCTTAAGATCATAAATCTCAAGGATATCAACACAAATACGTGTTTCGCTTCATTGGAATGGGGAAGAGATGAGATATGTTAAAGGAAAGTAGGCAGCGAGAACATAGGAGAGTTTGAAGAAGTTGAAGCAGCAATGGATGCTAGGGAAGAAGGCTCTGATAAGGAAGAAAAGACAAATTACTGGTAACATCTATAAACAATGCACAATAAATAGTGCTAATTTTGAATTATTAACACAACACTTATGAGTATCATAGTTTGTGTGAAACAGTCAATCTTATCCACTACTTAAATTTACAAAAATGTTAAAAGGTTCCTAACTACTCACTAACTACACCTCCTCATTCTGCAGAGAAATCAGGCTCATCTGGCTTGAACAACTGGGGCATCTTTAGGCTGGAAGAGGAAGGTTCAGCAACCTGGACCTTCTGCATCATTCCTTTTCTGGTGTTTGCCGCAAATCTCGAGGCCAAAATTGTAGCTCCAAGTTGTTGCACGTTATTTGCATTTTCTGTTGAGGAATTCCTTCCGTTTCCACCATTGAAGTCATCATCAACTTGTTCAAACATAAAGTTAACTTCTGTGTCGGGGATTTCCCTATAATATAGACTCTCTTGCAGAGCTAATTGCTTAGCAAGCCTTTTCTTTTTATACCTCCTCCATGCAGCTTGTAAGAAGCAAGCACCCCATGTCCTCCATTGATGAGAGTAGTACCTGAAAGCATGCTGAAGCTTCTTGCTATGAAGACGTTTAAATTGAACGGCGACATACTTAAGGTCCTCAGCTCTAAGCGCAAATGCCTCAACTTCAGTAAGTGAACGTACAGTTCGAGTTGAAGAAGGCAGGTTTAAACTTGAGTTAGGAACCAAGGCCCATGTCAATAACTCCTCCCCACAGAAATCACCCGGTCTAAGGGTGATGGAATTGAAAAATCCTGATCTTCCTCCATTAGTCGTAGAACTCTCTAGCTGTCCCCTGATGATGAAAAGCATCTCGCTCACTGGATCACCTTCTCTAACAATATAGGTACCTTCTGTGCTCAAGGATGACACAAGACGTTCACATATGGCATCAAGCAGCTGATCATCCATTTGTGAGAAGAAGGGGACCTGCAAAGATATTAGTAAATAGAATATTACCAGCATAACTACCAAAATTGACCCAAATACTGTATTCAACAGTTTGATACATAGTGCGCATGAATCTCTTTTCCAACAAAGGCGAAGTTTACAAATTTATGTCTATTATTCTGTTAAGTTCTTCCTTTTCCTAGCTAATCACAATATGCTTTTTTCAAATCGCAGTTCACAAGTAGCTGATCCTCAAAGCCCTTAAGGAGAGCAAAAAGTAAACCTTACGCCCAATGAAACGTACCCGTCTAACTAGATTAAGACATAGATGTTGCTGAATTTGACGACGAAGATCCAAAGGCAAGGACTGTAGGATAGATTCTTCATTTACTCCTCTAGTGGCCAGCCATTTGTACTGAACAAAACGACGAACGCGTTCTTGCAATTCTGGAGGTAACTGACGATGCCTCATCCACTCTTCAGTATCTCTTTTTTTCACCCTCCATTCTTCAATCCTAACCGTCAAGGATTGCAAATATGTCTACAAAAGAAGAATCCACAAATAAATACCAACTACATGATCCTTTTTATGCCCAAACGAGATTCCTAAAGAGCATGCAGACGAGTATTTCATTCCTGGCCTTACGTAGAATATATGCTGGAATGTTTTAATGAACACCGTATTTAACTTCCTAATTAATTCTGCTTGTACAACAATATCATTGTTGCCATTCAAATCAACTGTAGAGGAACTCTTACCTGCATTTGGCCAATCAACCTAGCAAACAGAACCAAGCCCCCAATACAAAGCACAATGCAAAATGTTGTCTCACCAATATAAATGCTAGTCCGCAAGTTCTGCCCGAATGAACTGCACATAGGTTGTGAAAATACTTCAATTTGGAAGACTGGCAAAAACATGATAAAAGAACCATCCAACAAATTGAAGTAAAAGGATAAATTCTAAAGCATACCGACTAGGGCTTTCTGAAAATCAGAAGGGTAGTTTGTGTTGTTTTTTCTTATTAGTATTTATCAGCAAGATATCGACTTTGACATGAAATAATTATTATAAGAATTCAGGAGCTAGACAACTCAGAAGACTGTTAAATTCCTAGATTAATGATGTGAAAGTTGCTAATTTGGATTCCTGGTTGCATTAAAACTGCTATCTCTTATCGTGCAGACAGCCAAACCTAAGCAAAAGGCACTATAGAAGTCCTTTTTCAAGCAGAAAAGAACAGTATACAGGTTCTTTTTCAAATATCAAAATGAATACTCATTTCTTGCTGATTTAGCTCAAGTCAACCAGAAGTGTAAATAACTTCATACCTTAATAAAATTAAGTGGAAATAAGAGAAAAGTAAGAGAGCCACAGCCCATAAATTGAAGCTAACCACAAATTGACTAACATCAAGAAATTTCCTGTGACATGTATCGGTGGTGCAGTTCTAAAAATGGAAAAGGTACAAACATTAATTGTTTGAGAGTGTATGAGAGTTCAAACCTCAAATTTCTCAAACCCCACCAGAGACAGTAAAGATACTTGTCAATGAAACGAGACGAAGTCACTTCGCTGGTAAAAGCGTCAGCAAACATTCCAAATTTGAAATCTGAATCATCCTTTTTGGCATCACATTTTGTTATAACAGCTGTGGCATTCACCCAGGACCCCCTACCAGAGTGCCCAAGACTGTTACAGTCAAGAAATTCATATCTGCATGGTATAGTTCCTCGTTTCTCAACATCACATTGCAGTTTCCAGCACGAGTGCTGTCGCCCTATTGACGCTAAGTACCATGAAGCACCTAGTACCTGCACTAATCAACTTAAGTTTGTAAGTTTCTTGTTGGAATTCAGTGATTTGGCAATGATCACAAGAAGGAATCTGTACATGACTGGCCAACATGTAGAGAAGAAGATTGTACGCAGCCCCTGCCCAAGCAGTCTTAGCAATAAAACCTGTAGTTTTGATAATCTTCTGATTCAGAGGGAAGATGACAAACAATCGTGGGATATACTGAATCAGAACAATAAGAGCGAGACTGTTGTTAGCGTGACCAGATCCATTATTTCTGGTTGCTGGAATTACATACCAAATGACAATCTGCAAGAGAAAGAAGTTTCAAAACCTAAAACTCCCAGAGACACAAAATATGAATTGAATTACTTAAAGAGAGGTCAAAATTTGATTAGATTCTCAATTATATTGATACCAAACATGAAGTTTTAACATACAGCCTTACATAATATCATATAGGCATATAGAATCGAATGCATTTTCCATATATCTTGCCGAGAGGAATGTGAAAAAGAGTTGAAGGTATCCTTTAAATTGATCAGTGCAGTAGTAAGGAGCTCCTTGTAAACTGAATCTATTCTTCCCAATGAATTATGACAGATTGTAAAATAATGTGGACATTCTCCGCCAAAATGGACCAGATTTTCACAGGGTAGTTTAAAATTACAGGGTATGCCAGCAAAAATGACTACCACGCAATGATGGCCTTGTATCAAATAGTTTAGTATGCAATTCACTGGCTAATAGCAGCTTACTTCTAGAATATGAATAGGTTGAGTACTTTGGATCCATTTAGTTAAGGCATTTATCATGTGGTGATATCTTGCAGGAATACTGATGTAGCGGCAGCACCACATGTTTTTATAAATTGTACATCGGTGAAACTATTCCAAGAAAACTAGTCCAACAAGATATTCCGGATTGTGATTAACAATATAACGTCTAAAAATTTTGGACAATAATTGCACAGCTCTCTCTGGTTGTTCCTTTGTTAACCTTTACTAACCTCTCAAGTTCATCCCTCCATACCCTTACAAATAGCCAAGATAGTTTGAATCTAATAATGCCCATCTATAAGTTCGTTTCTTCAATTTTTCCTAAGAGTCGTGGAACTGCAGCCTAGAAGCTTCTACATGTCTCGTACACCAACAACCAGGCTTTATCTTGTTCCCGACTCAGAGTTCTATAATTCTGCTGAGACCAGGACATGCAACCATGGCCAAATGCGTGATTCAGGATGTCTTATATAAATTACCATAGACATGTAAAGACTTGGTAACATACAAGAATTGCAGACTGCGACCTATGGGTAACCCACAAGCTTTATTTTAACATTCTCCCAAGCACCCGTGAAAGAAAAAATAAAAATGATACTTGGTGATAACTCTTGAAAAGAAAATTCTATGCAAGAAAGCTAAAAGAAAAATCAAACTAGTATTTGTCAGCTGGGTATCTTTCCTAGAACATCCAAAGGAATATTGTAGCATTGTCTCCTCCAAGGCCACAGCCTGCAGATTTTGAACACCAAACTCTTACCCACTTACCCAGAATACGTCATTGCGACCACTTTTTGTTCTTAACTTGAAAGAAAATGTTTTAGCCTACTTCATCGCAGAGATTTCTCCATAGCAGACACATCAAAAACTCATGCATACACATCCTTTATGATAATATTTACGAGTGTACAGGAGAAGAAATCATACGAACCTGAGGTAAGGGTAGCAGAGCGGCTAAATCAATGATGAAATCGGATTTGAGATAACGCATAGCAATTTCTCGAGCATCCATGACAAGTTCTCCCCGACCAAAGACCCTAGAATTGGGGGCTACAAAAGCAGTGCGGAACTTTATGATCATGTGGAATAGGTAAAAGAGGTCGGTGATGGTGCGCAAGTAGGTAATTGCAACTGAAGCCTCGTCATCGGTGGACATGCATGCAGGACCGCCGACATAGGGGAGGTAGAAGTAGAGTGGGTCGATGAAGAGAGAGATGAGGCAAGTGACAAGGAAGAGGTGGTTCCACCAGTTGACTATGTCGCCGTTTGGGTCGAGAATTTGGTTCCGCCATAAGGCGTCGACCAGCTGTGGTTCGTTGTCAGCAAAGGTGGTGGGATTGGCCTTAAGGGTGGTTATTGTTCTCCTGATGTGGCGGAAGCGGGACGCCTGCCTCGTTAATATTCTATTCATCTTCCATGGCGGAGTCCGATTGTTTTCGGATTCCGCTGGGTTTCAGTTGCGTGGATTCGACGATTGTAAAAGTTCACAATCAGAAGAGGAGAACAAAAGCTGCCTTGCAGATTAGAAGATTATCGGAGTTTCAAGTTTTATTCTGTACAAAGCAGAACCAGATAAGAGGACGTGAAACTGTACGAGGAGGACGATGATGGAAGACAATAATTTGCAGTTAGGAGGAAGAATTGACATCAGAAGTGAGAAGGAGGGCTCTGCTGGGTGGGAGGAGGTGGCTGGGCTGCTAGAGCTGGAGGATCATCCATGGCCGTTGAGAACGTCAAGGAGAAAACAGAGGAAGTGCGGATATCCCGCGGGGTTCTCTAGTGGAATGGCTTTATTTTATTACTCACCTTTAAATGAAAGCGCGGGAACTAGGGAACGCCACTCCGTACCAGTTTCCTTTCGAATTTCCCAATTTCAATTCTCACCGATTAACGGATTGTAGCCTGTGGAGGCTTTCGGACAACATGTTGCGCCGATTGTCTGAGCTAGTCCTAGTCAGGTCCAGCCCGTACGTATTGTTTTTCTCTGAGCCCACTTTGCTATTCCATAAAAGGCGAAACCCAGTAATTCCGTTGTATCTGAGACATAGCCCACATAGTCCATTCGGGTTGTAGCCTGTAGGAAAAAAATATCTAAAAACAAGACTTTTACATTTTCTTTCTTTAGGTTTGTTTAAATTACAATAATATCTCTCTCTCTCTGTTTTAGAAAAAATGCAAATGCATCCTTATTATTTATAAATTCATAATTAAGAGATTCATATTATTAATTTAAATTTAAAATGTTTATCAGATAATAATGATACCTATACAAAAAAGTTTATACTATTCCTAAAACATACTTTTATAGGTTTCATTATTATTTAATACCATATATTGAGATAATAATACTATTATTAAAATATTTTTTTTGTGATTTAGTTCTTGTATTGAATAGCATTGTTGTCGTAATATGTTATAAAATAGAGGAAATTAATAATGATTTAGCCTCGTTAATATTTAATTATAAATATTTTTTATGCATAATATTCCTTCCAATAAAAAAATAAAAAATAGTGGTCCGGTGGATGTAATTTTATACGAGGAAAAGTTATGAAGATCTAACACGAATCGTTATTATTTTTTCTGATCTTATTTAACGATTCAGGTAAAAAAGTAGAATTATTGTTAATAACACCGACATGTTGGATCTATGAGACTATGACCTGTGTGGTGATTTCCAATTCAGTTGGTAGTTTTATTTTTTAATTCCTCTATTTTGCATCTTCTGGATTGCTAGTTTTCTTTTTACAGAGAGTCAACATACTTGCTCGATTGCTAACTCTTATTTTCTTTGAGAAGATATAAGACATTTATATTAATTTATTTTTGGAGGCGAGTATTTATTTACTTGTTAATAGTAGCAAATTACTAAATTGGTCAAAGATATTACTTTATTGTAAATATGTATACGAGGAAGATAATCTATGTACTCCCTCCATTCCTTTTTATTTGTTAACAGTTGGATATTCAATCCCTATTTAGCACATGTTTTTTTTTTATTTTCCATTTATAGTGACATTTCTTATAATTTACAGAGATAATTTTTTTTACATATATATATATATATATATATATATATATGTATTATAAGTAATAGGCTATTCTTTATTAATTGATTATATAATCTTCACCAATAATGTGTTGTACTTTTTTTTAAAAAAAGTTAGATCATTCTTTTGTCTGTTCTTATTTGTCAAATTTATAATTGTGAGAATAGTTGACTAGTAAATTTTAAATATATCCTTAATAAAGAATATTTTAACTAGTGATTAAAGAATAGAGAAATAAATTTATTTTACACTTAAATCAATAAAAATGATAAAATCAGTTATTTTGAACTCTAAGCCCATTTAAAACTCTATAATTTAAGAATTTATGTATTTTGGTCCTTTTTTATAAATAAAAAAGAATGGAGGGAATACTAATTTTGTGAAGGGATAGAATTGGAAGAAGTTATAAATGTCTTCTTCATAATAAATTGATTCAAAACAACAAATATTACAAAATGAGAGCAATATAATAGCATCACATTAATAGGGACTATACTATTAGAAAAACATTAAATTCTTATATGTACATAGAAAATTAATTTATATTTGAAAAGTCTTTTTCTTATTAAAAAATTTATATTTTGAAACTGAAAGTATTTATGGTATTTTGGCACAACTAATGTAACAGTATAAATAATTATATTTAACGGGATACCCAAATATTTACTTTATTTAGAACCTCTAAATATATCTACCTTTTTAATGCCTTATGCTGCACATTTATGGGGAGCAGAAGAGAACCCGATTCGAGGGAAATGGTTACTCCTCTGCGATAGGATAGAGATTCCACGTAATCGCCAATGGCGACATTTTGGCTCCCTGCAAATGGTCCGATTGTTCCAGTTGCCCCAAATAAAGATTCTTTGAAGAAATTTGGACAATCTCGCGTAGTCTTTATCTTATACCGCGAACGTGAGGTGCTCCAACGCCTCTAAATGCGCCACTTGTTTGAGGAATGGCCTTGTAGGATTATCAGCCTAAATCTTTCCAAAATTGCACACGCGGGATGTTCACCTGCCCATTTCTTTTTATGATTTTCTATTTCTTTCTTAGAATAACCTTATTATCTGACATGTTACATCTTTTATTATAAGATCTCTACAAAATTGACTTCATTTGTTAATCGTGGCGGATAGATATTAATTACATGATCGAATAGGCTTTGAATTTAAAATAAAAATAAATTCTAAGTTTTGTTAAGAAATTAATGAATCAGCCGATGATTGCCTTTGGTAGGGAGGATTCAAGAAAGACGACGAGAGCGGCAAGCCAGTCATCATCGGTCATCGGTAAAGGAACGTGGCGTCGTTGATCGCGAATTCCCTTGCTGGAGTAGTCTCGCATACGGACACATGTTTTTGCTGCACTCGATGTTGCGATGATGGCGATATGACGATATCTGCTCTCACCTTCACTCTAATCAAACCATTTGTGCGTAGGATTTAGATTTTTCAGTAACAGGGAGTATCTGTATCTCTCGAGTGTATTACAGAATGACGATTTGAGGATCTCATCGCTGCATTCTGCTATATTATTCTTCAATTTAATCTAATCTGGTCCTATGTATAACTGGAATGCCCCGATTTGAGAGAACCGGCGGATTAAAAATCTCACACTCAGAAAGAGGTGGCTGCTTTCCTCAAGATCACAATCACGTGAAGAGCGATCCTCCAATTTCATGTTCGTTCGGGTTAATTGAGATTAGATTTTGCGGGTCCTGCATTAACATTCTCCTCCTTGGCCTCCATTCGTCTAAAAAGGGAGGAATAGGCTCGCTTTTGTTGCGAGCTAAAATTAGGACTGTCATTACAACGGCATTTAATTCGCGCAAATTTAGTAGAGACGTTACGAGAAAGGAAATACTCCAAAAGTCTGAACCAACAGAGCATCTCACTGACGAATTCATTGCTTTTTGTGGACAGGTTACGCAGAGTACCGAAGTTGTCTCAGTGGATAGATAATTTGTTCAAAACGCAAGTCAAGATACGTTTGCGTATCTGGTTTTGCAATTTTAAAGGGAGAAGAAACGATCATCACAAGCTAAATATCGGACGGATCCTCGGTGCAGATGAGGAATCATGGGAGAGCGTATGCAGTATTGTCTCTTCGTTTGTTGCAATAGTACGTGTTTATCGCAGGAGTAATCGTAATCCTCTGGTGCAAGTTCCTCAAACCCCTACCTGTCTTAGACGTTTCCTGAAACTGAGAGTCCACCATATCTCTCCACTTGGACAGACACAAAGTATGCCATTCACACCTTGAGGTACATTCATTTTGTCTCTCGTTTTTTATATGGTATTGGCGTCTTGATCCCAAGTTTTTTCTTCTCCTTCTTCTTTTTTTTTTTTCTAGTTTTTGAAGCAGTGTTTGTATATGTACTACTCCATTTAATCAAATAATACAACCGAAATTTGATTAAATGTTGCTCTTGAATCTTGATCCACGAATGTTGGAGATGAAAATTACTGAGGAATTTTCATCCAACGGAGTACCACTATCTGTTGGTGCTCCGGACCTCTTCAGCAGCAATGATTTTCACTTTTTTCGTTTCTTACGTCATTGGAGTGGATGAATAATCTTCCTTTTCCATTTCTTTTATTTTTATTATTCTCTCCATTGAATGTTCTTTTTTTTAAACTTTAAACAATAGTTAAAAAGGATAGTTTGATCTTAAATAATTTATCAAAATACTTGTATTGATTAAAAAAATTAAAAGTAAAATTTATATATTAGAGAAATTTAAATTATTTAAAGAAATAAAAAGTATATTTATTTTAAGAACCATAAAAGAGCCACACGTAGAGCCATGTCAATCCTTCATTTCAATCAAAATCCATTAAAACATGTAGTAGTGCCCAGTGACTCAAGCTCCATACTCTTTTGCTACATCTTTATGAAAGTATTAATCACAACAATAAATATTAGGTATGATTTCACTTTAGTACCTCAAATTTCAAGAATGTCTCCATCAAGCCTTCTAAAACTCAAAATTTCAAGTTCATCCTTACTTAGATGTTTACATTTTTTTCAAATCCTTGATAAAATTAATGCAAATAAATAAAAATAAAACTTATAAAAAATTAGAACTAATTCTAAAAACTCTTCAAAGATGTAGATAAATCTCAATGAAGTTGTTGAAGAATTAAATGAGAAATCCAAAATATGCTTGAAAATAAAATCTTTGAGGATCATATTTGCACGCGTGCTTCACTGGTAGCACTAAGGGGTGAAATTACAAAAATTATGGGCTTGATTGAGAAATTTAATGTTTTTTTTTTTTGCAGGGCGACAGTCAATATCGTTACCATGAAAACCTACCGTTATTCCATGAACAGGATTGCCTCCTCGATGCTTCCAAGCTGTCTGACCAGCCGAGTCCACCCGTCTGAGTTAGAAAGAGTTCTGCGAGTTCACTTCCATCATTCGCATCGACACGTTCCTTTCAGCGGCCAGCGCTACATGTTGCCCTCACGTATAGGAATATGAGTTAGTGCCTGCACACAACGGCACTGTCACCTCCCACAGAGCCCCAGCTTGTTTTTTCCGTCTTCTTTCAGTTTCGGTTAATCTCATAGTCCGTGGCCCTCCAATATTCTAATCCCAGATAACCCAAGCAAAAACAAAGAGAAAGTGGAAGAGAACCGAAACCATCGCCATTATTATCCAAGTAGATACACCATAAAACAGTCAAATATTCCCACCGCATTTTCCATCAATTGTTTTTTCTACGAAGTAGGCCAGACTTCTTGTGTAATCGAAATACTTTCCGGTCCGAAGCTAGTTGAATATTTTTTATTTTTGGTTCAACTTTTAGGTATGATTTCCATGTGAAGTTTATAATTAAATACCAATGCACACGCATTCGGCGTTTTGTATACTAGTACTATTCTTTGTTGCAAATTCTCATGAACTGTTCTCGTTGGAATAATTTTCTCTATCTTTGTGTTTTACGTAGTGGTGTTTCGTGCTTGCTCTTCAGAAGTCTCAGTAGCGGAGTAGTTGAATTGTCAGCGTACTTGAAAAGAGAGGCATTGTTCTCCTCAAAATTTTTGTTCTTCTCAAAGCAACTTGAACTCCGCGAGGCGTTCGCCCATCCGGGCAATCTTCATATCTTCTCAAATTGATGCAGAAGATGGGCTTTTCTTGATTCCGAGAGGTTTGTGATGGATATTGAAGCTCGTGAAAATCCTCTCAAGGTGAGATGTGGCGTTCAGTACTTTGCGGACTCAGACTCATATTTCACATCTTTTTATTAATTCTTCCACCGTTCCATTTTTGCTGCAGAAGGAGTCATGGAGAACGGTCTTGACTATGGCCTATCAGAGCTTGGGTGTTGTATATGGAGATTTAAGCACTTCACCTTTGTATGTGTACAAGAGCACTTTCGCTGAGGACATTCGTCATTCAGAGTCTAATGAGGAAATATTTGGAGTCTTATCTTTTATATTCTGGACTTTGACTCTTATTCCACTCCTCAAGTATGTCTTCATAGTGCTTCGAGCAGATGACAACGGTGAAGGTGGAACTTTTGCTTTATATTCTCTGCTTTGTCGCCATGCTCGAGTGAGCACTTTGCCAAATGGCCAGGTAGCGGATGAGGAATTATTTGAGTATCAGAAAGATGGAATTGCACCTGTTAATAAGGGCTTGGGGTTGAGATTGAGATCAACATTGGAGAAACACAGATCGCTGCAGAGGATACTGCTTGTTTTGGCTTTGATTGGGACTTGTATGGTCATAGGGGATGGAGTCCTTACACCAGCGATTTCAGGTTAGAGAGATAACTTTTTTTTTTTTTTTTGTGCGTGTGTTTCAATCAGCATATGAGGAAAAATAACCAAATAGTTTGTTTGCTTTTATTTGCAGTATTTTCTGCAGTTTCAGGGCTGGAGCTTTCCATAAAGAGAGAGCATCACCAGTGTAAGTTCCTTAATTGATTTTCTGTTTCGTCAGTCGTTATTGTTTCACACTTATCTTTGTATGCAAAGACGATAATAATTCTCAAGTCCAGAAATCTGGCTGTCCAGCAGATATTCTAGTTGACTAGTATATTGAACTATTAATAACTACTTAAAAGCTGTTCTATCATTGGATACACACGCAATTCAAGATTGTGATGAACTTTCCAGAATTATGTTCTCCTACATGTTTAGATTG
Source organism: Rauvolfia tetraphylla (assembly GCA_030512225.1). Taxonomy (NCBI): domain Eukaryota; kingdom Viridiplantae; phylum Streptophyta; class Magnoliopsida; order Gentianales; family Apocynaceae; genus Rauvolfia; species Rauvolfia tetraphylla. The sequence continues at coordinate 1,911,439 of JAJQKT010000005.1, forward strand.
GAAAATGGTTATTTTCTTGGAAGAGAGGGATAGCATGCGGCTTGGGAATTGACTACAATTATTTGGCTGGTCTCAAGCAAATTACTTTACGTTTTTTCAGGTATCCATTCAGAATTTTTTCCCTTTGATTCTGCAAAAGTAGAAGCGACTGGAAATGGACCCATGAAAGTGATTTTACATCTTGTGTTCACAACTAATGCGACTTCCTTTGAAAAATGGAGATTCGCCAATATACATGTAGCTTGTGGACAAAGAGAGCCTAACCAGAGGGAAATTAAAAATTCCTAGTGTGGGGCCCTCTTGATAAACTAAGACAGTTTCTTCCTCAATTAAAGTTAAAATCACAATCACATAAATAATAAAAGTTATAAAAGTTAGGTCTCCAACTTTTTTATTTCGTGGTAGACCATGTTGAATCATCATGCTTACAAAGTGAATATGCAACTAGAGACACAGATTAAGGTTTATTTAAAAAATTTTATATGATAATAGAGTACAGATGAGGGAAGTAGTCAGCTAATGCTAAAGGTAGGCCTGTTACAATTGCTGATGTAGAAACTTTCAGTATATTTTAATGCCTTCCTGATAGAATTTCAAAGGACAACCATGAAGCCAGGCATGATAGAGTTTGCAGAGTTATCTCAACTCATTCATATGTTAGTTGCATGGAATCAATGACGTGGATAGCAGTTATTACTGCCGAACTACTCCTTACTACTGCATTTGGACTGACTAAGTAAACTCTGCTGATTGTATATCATATGGGTTTTACATATTTTGATCTTGTACTACCATTGTACCTCTCTCATGCTTCTTCTCTGATAAATAAAGTAGTATAAATTGGTTTCCCGTTAAACTGGGGGACTGTCATGTCGTCTTGTTCTCATGACTTATGGCTTGCTCCAATCTTGATAGATACAGTTACTTAACATCTGGTGTGGCATATTGTTGATCCCTAGTTTTCTCCAGATTGCTAAGTTGAATCTTTTTAGTGAAATTTCATGTTATTTCTCCAGTTGCCCTATGCATGTCATTTGTCATTTTCGTACTTGTAGCTCGGACTTTTCAATTTGACTGGCTATCCATTATCACTTCTCACCCTTGACACTTCAGCAATTTAAATAGTTGTGGATCACCTCAAGCATCTTTTGATTTTCTGCAATTCATGGTTCTTCCAAAGTTGTAAATCTGCTTTTGGTTCTATTACATGGAAAAGTTACAAAGGTTGTCATTTTAAAATTATGGTTGCTTTCCATTTGCAGCCAGTTTTATTTCTGAGTTATTGTGTTTTATTTTATTTTTTCTTTTTAACAATTCCATTTGTAAAAATTTAAAACTTGTTTATGCTTTTTTACTTACTTCTAACTCTTCCTCTAACTGCAAGCATGTTTCTTGTCATTGATTTTCATTTTTCAAAATTCTAGAGTCGAGCATAGTTATTTCTATTTCATATTTCCCTTTAATTTTAAGTAAAGACTGCAGATATCTATGTTCATAGTTTTTATCCAGGAACCTCTTTTGGAGGTTAAAACTTTAGATTTATAGGAGATTACTATTCTAGAATAATACCATAAGAAACAAAATGGTTTGCAAAGTTTAAATAAGTATTCTTTATATTTGTATTTTTGAGTTGAGCATTTCAAAGAAGTGAGAAAGACCTATCAAAAGCTGAGCCTATGTTCCTTACGAAGATGGAACCGTAGTTGTTGGAATTCCAAAAGTAATTTATATCCATGTGTAATGTGTAATCTATTACAAATCAGAATCTTTGATATGCATGATTCCATTATGTAATCAAAGGGTGCAGGAGATTATGTTGAACAATAAAGTTTGAGGAATATAAGTCTCTCTTTTTTTTTTTCCTTGTCTCATTTTTCTTGGATGAGGAAAGGTGGACCAAGTTATCTGGAAATAGTTACTCACTTGTTGCCAAACCATTAATTTAGGTAGCGGATAGTTGCTTATGCCCTCTATTCCTTCATGTTCCAGAATGTTGACCACATTTATCATTTCCGTGTAAAATTGGTATTCTTATTCCAACTTTACCCTTCCTCAATTAAGATATCAGTGCGTTCAATAACTTCATTGAAAATGTTATAGTACACTTTAGTGAGGCTTCTTAAACTATTAAAAGAAGGACAGAAAAGTCTTTTTTTACTTCAAATTTCAAGAAAATTGAGTATTTCATTGGTCTTGTTGCAAAGCCACATTGTGGCTATTATTCAGGAACAAAGGCAGTATATGATATCCTTAATTTCTGCTTGTATGTTTCTGCTAGAGATTTGACAAGATCCTTTTTGTCTGTATTCATTCATCTGCTGCTAAAGCTTAACTAGTCACTTGAAGAACTTGTACATACTAAAGACTTACGACTTTATAGGATGATTTTATCTTTTTTAAATCCAGCACCTGTAAACTCTTTTATGTTTATAATAATTATTCTTCTGGAACAGGTGTAGTGCTGTATGCTGTACTGAATATTTTCTTTCGTTTGTTTGCTCCACAGATGTAGAAGTACCAGTTGCTTGTATCATATTGGTCTTTCTATTTTTTCTCCAACATTATGGGACCAACCGTATAGGATTTCTCTTTGCCCCAGTTGTTATAACATGGCTCTTCTGCATCAGTGCTATTGGATTATACAATATATTCCACTGGAATCCTCATGTGTATCAGGCACTCTCTCCGTATTACATGTACAAATTCCTGAAGAAGACCCAGAAAGGAGGTTGGATGTCCTTGGGAGGAATTTTGTTATGCATAACAGGTAAGAAATACGACTAGACCAAGTGCATTATGTGGCTGTCTCCTGCAGGTAGTGCTTTCTTATCTATTTATCTTGACATCTATCAGGTTCAGAAGCCATGTTTGCTGACCTTGGGCACTTTTCTCAGTTGTCTATCAAGGTAAGATATGTAATGGTACCATAATGAATTGGTCATTTCTGTAATTGGAAATTCTGTCTTTCTTTATACTAACTTACCGAATATAGATTTTGTTACTACCTTGTAAGATCATATGATGTATGATGTCTCACTCTGCCTGAGTCATTGGAAAAGGAAAATGGAACTTGCTCACATAGCTGTAACCATCTTTAATTAAAACAAGAAGATACGTGAATTGTTGCAATTGCAGCTTAAAGAATTGGATTAATACGAAGATAAACTTAACTGGCACGCATATCTGTGTATCTGTGTGCATGCAAAAAACTGATTAGTACATTGGACTTTCCTGCTACCCTTTATGTGAAGTGTAATTCTCTGATGCTGAGTTCCAATTAACCTCCATTCCTGAATGAGCACATGCGCATGCCTTTACTCTCCATGATAAAAGATTTTATGGCTAATTGAAGTTGGGCTTCCCAATCTCGAATGCTTTCTAATAAGAAAGTACATCTGAATCTTCTAATTTCCATGAATCTACCTCTGTTTATGAAACATCATTCCTATGGCTAGCACCATGCTCAGCTTCAGGGCCCTGTAAGCCTCTAGTTCCTGGTCTTCATGCTAGACAGGTAGTGAGGGTATTCTGGTTTTCTTTATATAGTGAGAATTGAACCATGCATCTGCCTTTGCACGTTGAACTCATCTCTCTGCAGATCATGTGATCCATTGGCATTAACTTTCGTGAATGTTAGCATCCTAGAGTTGTTAGTGACTCTAATGCCTGTGCCAGCCTTCAGCATAATGGAAAAAAACTGTTCAAAGTGTTGACTAAAATCTTCAATTGGACCAACCATTGTCTTTCGACATTGGAGAAAAAGATTGTTCATGTATTTATTGCTAACCAATAATGCAACATGTGGATATTCCTATCTCTTCAATGCACATAAACTTCTGCAGAAGAAATATCTGAAATGAATGAACTTCAAACTGCAGATAGCTTTCACCTTTGTGGTTTACCCTTCATTGATTCTTGCATATATGGGACAAGCTGCTTATCTTTCGAAGCATCACATAATTGAAAGTGATTACCGTATTGGATTCTATGTATCTGTACCAGGTATCAACTCCTCTTTTGATTTGAATTTGCAGTAGAAAATGTTTTTACTAAGAAATCCAGTTCTCATGATAGCTTTGAGCATTTTCAGCCAAGTAAAAACTTCTCTTTGTGCCAGAAAAGATAAGATGGCCTGTTCTTGCTATTGCAATTCTTGCTGCTGTGGTGGGAAGCCAGGCAGTCATTACTGGAACTTTCTCCATAATCAAACAATGCTCTGCTCTGGGTTGCTTTCCAAGGGTTAAAATAATACACACATCATCAAAAGTACATGGCCAGATTTACATTCCAGAGATCAACTGGACCTTGATGTTGCTATGCTTGGCTGTTACTATTGGCTTCAGGGACACAAAGCACATAAGCAATGCATCAGGTACCATCTTAGTTAAATTTTCAGGCATAGTACCACAAGAGGTGTCATAATTCTATTTATTACTATGCAATATCATATTGTTAGTGATGCAGCGACTTTAGACTACTTAAAGTTAACTCTATAGATCTGAAATGCAGTTGAAAGTTGCTCTTTGATTTATTTGGAGTTCAATTGTAACTTCACTTATGTTGCCTCCTTTCCTGGAGCAGGTCTGGCAGTAATTACAGTAATGCTGGTGACTACCTGCCTGATGTCTCTTGTTATTGTCCTTTGCTGGCGCAGGAGTGTCTTTCTGGCTATTTGTTTTATATTTTTCTTTGGTTCCATTGAAGCTCTTTACTTCTCAGCTTCTCTTATCAAGTTCCTTGAGGGGGCTTGGGTCCCAGTGGCTCTTTCATTTATCTTCTTAATTGTCATGTACATCTGGCATTATGGCACGACAAAGAAATATGAGTTTGATGTTCAGAACAAAGTTTCCATCAAGTGGTTACTTGGGTTAGGTGCCAATCTTGGCATTGCGCGGGTGCAAGGAATTGGCCTCATTCATACCGAGCTCGTCTCAGGAATTCCGGCCATTTTCTCCCATTTTGTCACTAATCTCCCAGCATTTCATCAAGTTGTCGTCTTCCTCTGCATCAAATCTGTTCCAGTGCCTCATGTGAGGCCGGAAGAGAGATTTTTGGTGGGAAGAGTTGGACCAAGAAAATACCGACTCTATCGTTGTATAGCAAGATACGGATACCGTGACATTCACATGGATGATGTGGAATTTGAAAAGGATCTTGTGTGTAGTATAGCTGAATTCATTAGATCAGAGGTGCCAGAATATGATGTTAAAATAGAATATTTTGAAGACGAGGAGAGGATGACGGTAATAGGGACGACATCAGCAAACGTTAGAGGCATAAAGTTGTGCAAAGATGATGAAGACATATCTGAAGTTACGAGTGTTGCAGAGTTGAGGGAGATCACTTCACCAATGGTTCCGAAGAAGAAGGTACGCTTTCTTGTGCCCAAAACCCCAGCTATTGACACCAGCGCCCAAGAGGAGTTGCAAGAACTGATGGAAGCAAGGGAGTCAGGGATGGCATTCATCCTGGGGCACTGCTACGTGCGGGCGAAGAGTGGTTCGAGTTTTATCAAAAGAGTTGTGATTGACATAGCGTATGATTTCCTGAGGAGGAACTCCAGGGAGCCAACATATGCTCTGAGTTTTCCTCGTGCATCAACTTTGGAAGTAGGGATGATCTACCATGTATGACTTTGTTTTAGCACGAACCGAACCAATGTAGTATCCTGTCCCGTGTAAGATGTAATTTTGATATTTTTTGTAAATGACAGATGAAATGTTCTGTGTAAGTCCTCCCCGATTTCTCTCTATTCGCTACATTTTTTTTATTGTTTGTTACAACTTGTAATAACACTGTAATCTTTGATCAAATATAGCTAAACTGGAAATGAAGATGAAAATACAGAGAGAGAAACCACACGAGCTTAGAGAGGGAAAGTCACATGCAATTTGCCTAAGTCATTCTCAAATAATTAATTAAAATGTTATTGTCACTTTTTGACAGAGTGGGTACAATTGGTACATTTTAGAAGGATTTTATGTTCGTATTTTTTAAAATTAAGAATATATTTTTTAAAAATATCTATAATGATGTGTCTTAAATATAAGAACTATTAGTAATGAAGGAAGTTTTTTTACTAAATATGTTATCATTCAAATGTATGAGTAACTAAGTGTTTGTTCATCTAAGAATATAATTATTATTTATTTTATATATATAAAAGAAAGGGTGATATTTGTAGAGCTCCTATTCTTTGATGGTTACTATAATTCGAAATTTTAGTTTGTATATTCTGGGAATGCGACTGCTGTTGGTTACTGTTAACCCTCCAAAGAAGAATGATTATTGCGTTGTAGAGTTTGCCCCAGGCATCACCCATATGTTGAATCACTATTAACAATTTGCCAATTTTTAACTGAGGAAAGAGCCCCCAACCCCTAAAAACAGAGCCCACGGGTGCTGGGTGCACGTGCCGTGTTCTGTGCTTCAAGAGAAGGAAGCGAAGATGATGAACCAACAAAAAGCCGAAGCTGCTGATACCGGCCATCAAAAAAATTGTACTCTCGAAGAGAGGATACCTAAAGTTCTGACTTCTGGCCCTGTCGCATTCTTTCTTTTCCAGCACCAGCAGCACGCCATCTTCGAATGGCACATTGCCACCCTTACAATCTTTACTAGACCCTGTACCGATCATCAAAGGCAATAATCTGCACTTCTGCTCCTCCCTCAGTTGAACGGTTTTCTTTTGGTTAATGGAATCGTGAAAGAAACCAGTATGGAACTCATTCTGTGGACGCTTTTTTCAATTAAATTACAATAGAGTGATCTGTTGGTTTGTTACAGTAACAAATGACTTAAATATTTGTATTGAAGACAAAAACAGAGAATGTGATTCTCTCTTCTTTACTTCTTTACCTCTTTACTGACTGCTCTGCATCACCCTTTTGTACAGTATTTATAATATACCCTCCTCTTTTTTCACCTTTCCTTGAACAGAGCTCCCTTCTCCATTACTACTAAACCTTCCACAATCCCCACTTTGCTTTCTTGTCTCTTTCGGGTTCCCATTCTCTTACTTGCTGTGCTGTGTAGCCTCTGTTCTCAGTTTTTTGCTTTGTCCCCACCTCATGCTCTCTCGCATTCATTACTCTACTGATTACCATGTAAAAGGGGTAGGGAAACATTCTGTTGGTGGTTCTCTGTGTCCTTCTTTCGCTTGCATAAAAAAAATGCTAAGTTTATTTGTCCTTGTTTAAACAAATTTGTTCCTTAGTTGCGTACTGAGAACAAGAGTCATGGGAAAGCGTTGGATCGTTTTACTTGTAGTTTTGGCGTTTCTAATTTCTGGGTGTTCATCAGCTACGGCCACACCTGCTGCAAGTAAGTTCACGCTTACCTGTCCTCTCTTTCCAGACTCATTCTGACTGACTTATAAATACATGGGTTGGAACTCTAACCGAATGTTTTCTCTGTGCACAAATTGAATCTTGTGTCTTCCCCATGTGCAGAAATCGTTGGTGGAGTTGTCACAAATGTCGCCTCTGCACTTTTCAAGTGGTTGTGGTCACTAAAATCAACCAGCAAAACAGGTAAAGACTCTTCTTTGAGGCACATTTCAACTGTTTCTCTCTTCCGTGGTGGTTGTTTGTCTAGCAGCTGCACTGTATCTTTGCAATGCCGCAATTCTGTGTTTGATGGGATTCAATTGCGTTTGTTTTCAGCGATTTCAAGCCGTTCTATGATGAAATTTGAGAGTGGTTATACTGTTGAGACTGTGTTTGATGGAAGCAAGCATGGAATTGAACCATACTCAGTGGAGGTGTCTCCCTCCGGGGAGCTGCTGGTGCTGGATTCTGAGAACAGCAATATCTACAAGATCTCAATACCATTGTCTCGATGTAAGTTGCTAAATATTCAAAGAGAGTTATCAGGTTCTTAACGAAATTTTCTCAAGCGTATAATGTCTCTTCTTTTTTGCTCTTTGCTCTTCAATTCCTAAGCGATAGACAAATGCAGCAACAGTTCCCGAAAGCTGTGGTCTTTATTGTCTTACCCTGAGTTTGTATAAGCATTTGTTATGTGTCCTCGCCAAGAAGTTTCATTTTGTGCAAGGGGTTACTGGTGCGATCGTTTTCCTCTTTCTTGTTGAAAGCCGTTTTCTGTTAATTCGGTAATAGCCAACAGTCATCATGATAAACTTTTGTTTAGCCCGAGCCTCAACTTTTAGGGGTAAAGTATACTTCACTTAAGATTAGAGTAGTGATTCTGCATTTCCGAGGATTTAGTAGCTTTACTTTTCTTGAGACTAGTATCTCCGCGACTGAACAAACTACCCAAGAGTACTTTATTCTTTTCTTAAGATTCGTTCTAATCCTTTATCTTTTCACGTTCCCATTCTTACCCCACCCACCTCCAGAAAAGAAAATTCAGTAGCCCCAATCCTCATCTCTTCCTTCTCCAGCTTCCAGCAAAACCCGAAATGAGCAAGGATGACCTATGGAGGAGAATACGAAATTCAGTGATATTTACAAGTTTTGATTAGAAGCCTCGTATATAGTTCTGCTGACTCTTGTTCAGCTCAAAATTTAATTTCAGGTACGGAAGAAAAAAAATGCCGATTATGTGTCCCGAATTCAATCCTGATAAGCTTTCTATTAAAACGAACATTTAAGTAGTTGATGCAATTACCCAGCGCCATCTCACAAGTATCGCCAATGCCTCACACCATTGAGGCACTCAATATCAGTCCTCAGCTAAGCCAATGTTGTTAAATGTTAAATTTTATATTTACTAATTCAGCCAAATAAAAAAAAACAAAAAAAGTTATATATGTCAGTGAGCGTGATGGCAATTCCTTTTCAGCATATAACTGATGTTGATTTCCTACTACCAGCATGCATAAATCTCTTACTTCGGTTTCCAAGATAGTTTCAAGTTCAAAGACAATGAAAGAACTAGTAACAATACGAAAAGAAAAGAAGCATGCTATCCTTTTGGAGGACCAACACAAAAGACAATTCTAGATTCAAAGTTTCTAATCTTTGGAGTAGATTATTCATATTCTTTTCTTTTGTCTGTTGCTTTGGATGGAATACTCAATTGTCTAAAGTAGAATATGCCTCTGAATTTGCTTTTGGAATTAATTTTGGAGCTTTGAAGCTGTTTCATTCTCTCCCTGGAAAGATTTTTAAGGCACCTAATTCTCCTTTATTTATGATGCTTCTTTTCCTTTTACTTTGAGTCTCTCGCAAGGTTGCATGGCAGTTCATATTTATTCTTCTTTAGATGCTTCACTGCTGAGAAGTCAAAATTTGATGTTGCCTCACGTGAAAACATGAAATTTAAACATCTCTTCAGACATACCTTCAGGATTCTATTCATTGGTTAGTTTGTTTCTTTAGAATTTTATTTAGTGAAAGTGAATCGTTGAACTGCAGATAGTAGACCAAAATTGGCAACTGGATCACCTGAAGGGTACTCAGGGCACATAGATGGGAAGCCAAGAGAAGCAAGATTGAACCATCCCAAAGGGCTTACAGCGGATGAGAGAGGGAATATATATGTTGCAGATACCATGAATATGGCAATAAGGAAAATAAGTGACAGTGGTACATATGTGAATGCCTTTGGAACTATTTTCTTTCTCGATAAATGAAATTCTCAATTGTCGGTAGAGCTTAATGAATTCCAGCAGTGAATTAGACATAACTTCTGGATACCGCTGCTGTGTTTTTAAACGATGCAGGTGTCGTGACAATAGCAGGGGGTAAATGGAGCAGAGGAGGAGGTCATGTGGATGGCCCAAGTGAAGATGCAAAATTTTCAGATGATTTCGAGGTGGTTTATGTTGGAAGTAGCTGCTCCCTTTTGGTTGTCGACAGAGGAAACCAGGCAATTCGAGAGATCCAACTCCATGATGATGACTGTTCCACTATCTATGATGGAAATTTGCATTTAGGTAAAGTTATTCACTGTAACCATTATTTGACTATCATAGATAAATATATTCACGAATTCCCTGTTCCCTCTTTTTCAGGTGCGGCTGTCCTGGTTGCTGCTGGTTTCTTTGGCTACATGTTGGCCTTGTTACAGCGTAGAGTTGCATCCATATTTTCTTCTGACAGCGTAAGGCCTTCAAATACTTCTTGCGGGCTCCCTAGTTTCCAGAGTTAGAGCAGATTTCCTTTCAAACTTCAGTATGCATGGCTTGAGTCAGGAAAGTCTGCAGTTGATTCTTTTTATCATCGCCCTAATAAGAAAAGAGATTATTCCCTTACAATTATTGCCTTCTCCATATATACATATGTTCTGTTTTGGTTCAGTGAAAAATGTGGCACAATTTAATTCAATGGTTCAGTTGCTTATACCAGTTAAAAAGTTCTTGGTCTCTCTAAAATTTTCCTTTCTGTTTGCAGGATCCAAGAGCTCCTGCCAAGGGCATGCCACCTGCACCATATCAAGGGCCTCATAAATCAATCAGGCCTCCCTTAATTCCACCAGAAGGTGAATACGAGAAACCAGAAGAATACGGTTTATTTGGTTCGTTGGGGAGGCTTGTTGCGAATACAGGATCATCTGTAGTTGAAATTTTTGGAGGGTTGTTGTCAGGTCGTAAGAAGCAGCCTTTCCACCATCATATGCAGCAGCATTACCATCAGGCTTACAAGAATGCAAACACCTGGCCCATGCAAGACAGCTTTGTGATTCCGGAAGAAGACGAACCTCCCGCAGTAGAGTCAAGAGACCCCACACCAAGAAAAATCTATCCGTTTATGACCAAAGATATGGAGAGGTCCCGTCACTATAAGCAAAACCAGCCCTACTCTGGTGGATGGAACGGTGGGGTCCAACAGCAACAACAGCACCAGGTTCAACAACTTCAGAAACATCACCAGCATCATCAGAGGCACCAGACGTCCAGACCTCAGACTTGCTACGAGCAAAACTGCGAAACAAATGAGATTGTGTTTGGGGCGGTTCAGGTTCAGGAACAGGACGGCCGGCGAGAAGCAATGGTCATCAAGGCCGTTGATTATGGCGATCCAATTTACAATAACCATAGCATCCGGTCCAGATACAACTACATGGGCTGCTCGTATGGATACTGAAACAACTGTTCTTGATACTTTGAAGAAGTTAAAAATGCCCGAGACAGAATCCAACAGCTTAGCTGTTGAATATAAGAGGAAATTGTCGTTTCTTGGGGATGTGTGCTGCCATGGCCTCCCGATGTAATCAGAGAATTAAGCGATGTTGATCAAATTGCATAATGATTGTTAAATCACTGCTTCGTAACAAATCGAGAAAAGAAAGATAGGCAAATTCGCAGTAATGACATATGGTGCATGAACCCAATTAAGGATACACTTCATATCTGGTCGAGGCTAACCATGTTGACTGAAACTTTATACTAGTAATGTTGGTCTAAGGAAGAAAAGTACTCCATCACCATCAACAGAGGAAGCTACTCCGTAATGTGTGCCTCTGCAGGCCATTGCATCCGTCGACAATCTCTGAAGAAACCGCAGGCTGCTGCTTCATGAAAGCTCGGCAGGGCTATCCGTTTCGTTTCCTTACGTTATCAATGAACACGGTAGTGAACAGAAAACAGTAGATATAATTCCATAAAGGACAGTGCTAAATGGATCAAGAGGGGTAAGAGCCATTAAAAAATCTAAAATAATCTTGAGAGGAAAAGTTAAAACTTTTTTCTCTAAAATCTTCTCTTTTCTTTTAATGTTTCTTTCCTCCAATCTCTCCTTGCTAAATTACTGTGTGTCGACTATTGTTCCCATTGATATATATTTTCTTTCACAATAATAATTGACTACTATGTCATTTTCTTTTATATTATATGACTATTATGTTGTTTTATTCAAATATATCTCAATCCATTAACTCTCACAATGATAGTCAAGTATTATCCCAAAGTTAGTCAATTCTATAATCTCTTTATTCAACTTAAATCAATTCGTCAAGTATGAAATTATTCATGCAAGCCACTTATAAGGAAGAATTGCCTATGTACTTTATGCGATTGTTTAAAACTCTTATTCAAAAGACTCCTTAAATTTTGAACCAAAATAAATCTATTCAATCATAAAAATAAATTAAATCTAGTCTTAAAAAATAAGTTATTATAAATAAAAGAAAATTTTCAAATTAAAAAATAAAACTTTGAAAATAGTATAACCCAAAACAAGCAATAGTTTTTTACTATGAAATAAAATTCATACCTAAAAAAAAAAGTATCAAGAATGAATCAGATAAACTAAGAGAAAAGCTCTATTGAAAAAATAACTTACTTTTTAAAAAATAAGTGAACTTCATTAAAAGATTAGTTATTATAAGTAATACAATACTATACATATACTAAACAAAAAAATTATGGTACGGAATGAATTAATTAGATAAACTACAAAATAATTTTTTTTAAATCTTAACTGGCCACTATATCTAGTGCAATAGTAATATATAATTTGAATATTAATATTTGATAATAATTTGATAATAGCTTATATTAGAAATAAAATTGATACCTAGAAGATTAAAAAGAGTAATTAAGACTGAATTTGAAATATTGGAAAAAATAAAATTAGTTATTAAGATTAATATAAGACTAAGATAATAACATATGTAATAAATAAAAACTTATTATAAGGAATGAATTAATTAGATAAACTACAAAATTAGTGATTATAAATTGTGCAATAATAATATATAATACTATTATAATTTGGCGATAGATTAGAAAATTTATTTCATTGATTAAAAGTACTTTCAATAATAAAATTGATCATGCCTTTTAAAATGATACGTAAAATTAATTAATAGATTCTTCAAAAAATATCACATGTATACTAAAAAAAAAATCATTCTCTGTATGTATACTCTGCTCAGCATATTTTATTACCATCAAGTAACGTTTAATATCTACTACATCAACGTGATTCATCTTTTTTTTTTTTTAAGTTGAACTAAATATTAAGCTCGCATAGAACAAAGTCGAAGTCAACTATTCTACTTGAATAATACTAAGCAACTCATTAGAAATCCATCACAAATCATTTTTCTAACGATAATCTAATAAAAAAAGAGGAACTTAAACTTATAAAAAAATCAAATTAATCATTCTAACTTATTTTTAAAATTAAATTTTATGTCCTCATATTATTTTTTTAAAATTTTATTTTGAATAATTTTATGAGCTTGGCTCCAATTTCCTTTTTTTCGCTTCTAAGCTATTTTCATTATTTGCATATAATATTTTTATTAATTACTATATTATTATTATTCTTAAATATTTTTCTCGTTTTCCTTATAAGACTATTTTCTCTTATTATTTATATATTATGATGATATTTAGATACCAATCATGAGAATTAAAATAAGTTAGCAACGGATTGGATTAGACAATATTTTCAAGTTAGATTGGATTAGACAATATTTTCAAAAGATTAATAAAATTGTTATTATTTATTTTTTGGGTGGAAAACTATTTAATTTTTATTTTAAAACATTAATTTGTTTTCTAGTAGTCAATCGTATCATTTTTATTTTTATTATTTTCTTTAAATAATTAACTTAGATAACCAATTCTTTTTCAATAGTCAACTATGATTGTTGATTATTTAACTTTGTCTTTGGTTCATTCGTAATAAAGAAAAAGTTTTGCAAGCATCCAATGAAGGAAAACCTATACTAGTCAACTTTATTGATAATTGAAGGTTTATGAAATGAGAGAGAAAGAGAGATAAATTTGCATAAATGCAATGTTGGGTTCTCAAAATTAGAGAGAGAAAAAATTACTCCCATTACTCTAATATTTCAAATTCAAATTTTAGGGCCAAGTTTTTATATTTTTTTATTTTTTTCATTTTGGGTTACATTTCTTATATCACAAACAATTAACTTATATGATTCTTAATACAACTTAATTCAAACAAAAACTCAATTCAAATATGTCCTTAAATTTTTATACTGAAATCTGATATTCAAATAAATAAGGGGTAAAACTGTAATGGTATATTATGTTTAGTCTAAAATTACTCCATTACCTCTCTTAATACTCAGGATGATCCATAAAGCATTTTCCTTAAAAAAAAAAAAGCTGAGTCTTCTCTTTTATTTTGGGATTGCAAATTCCTTACAATGAAATATAGTACTTAGTAATGCTACAAGCAGAATTCTGTCACGCGTGGAATCTGGTGTGCCCACCTTGTGAATTTTAGGGGTTTTTACCTGTCTGACCTTGTTTACATAAGAAGACACCAGGAATAGCCCTGTTTTTCAGGGTAGCTGCGATAGCCTGAACGCATGCTTTCATATTATTACCTTGTCAAACAAAATTGTGAACGAAACCACAGGAACGCATTGGGATGCGTTCTCGAATCATTTTGTCTAACAAACACTCTGAATCTAACAAATTAACAATGACGATGCGTTCTCCAAGAACGCATAGGGCTACTTGTTAGATGCTTTGCCGCAGACCCCTTGAATGGTTTTAGTATAACAAAATAAACAAACCATGGGCTCGATTTTTTGGGCAAACCGTTTCGGCCAAGGTTTTTCACGAGACAATCCGTGTTAGAGAGTGGAACATTGGTCCAAGCCTAGATTAAGAAAGAATTAAAAGGACCTTATCCATTCTCAAAAATCAAGGGTGAAATTAAAATTTTTTAATTAAATTATATTGAGAATTATAAAAATAAATTATTTATAAAAAGATGAGATTCAAAATTTAAAAAAGTAAAAAATAAAAAAAAATCTCTTCAAAAGTAATCCAAGTATTGATCAAATCAAGAAGGTCGAATTACTTCCATAATTTAATAATAGAAGTTAAATTAATTTTAAAAGATAAAAGAAAAATCAAATGATAAGACATGACTTGATTAAATACGTTACGAAACGTGCTGGAGAAAGAAGACGCTTCACACAAGCATATCACAATCAAAATAGTAAATTAAGAAAATGGTAGCCGCTTTCTGAAGCGCTGAAAGACCGAGTTTTAATTCTGAATCATCCATTTATTCCTTGCAAGCAGAGTTCATTGTTCGAGAAGCAACCAAACTCCAGAGTGCTTATTGTACCCTGCCCGCAATGAATCATCCATCAAGTTTACGGATCAGAAAAGAAAATTGATTTCATGCACGTACGTAGAATTCAAGAAAAAAAAATCCTGAAAAAGTATAATCTTTTTTCAACACAGATTGCCGTATATCAATAGTACATATGCAAGAACTGCCGGCCAAAAACCACAAAAAAAAAATAATAAAGTTCTTTCTTGGATGGTTTACCATCAAAAGAATCAAGAAATGCATCTAGAATATCAACTAAATATATAATCTCTGGTGCAGCTGCACGAACATTTTTCTATTAAGAAAAAAAACTGCACAAACATTTTGCTCAGAATGATCACACCACGTCAATGATGTGAACCGGCGACAGAGGAATGTCCTTGGCCGGGGCTCGGACCAGAATTCTTGATGGCTACAAGTTTAATGAGGGTGTCGCGGTGACGACGAGCTTTAGCTGCTTCATCAGGCTTCAACACGCTGGCGTGGTGGTGAGATTTCTTTGGAACATCGAGAGGGCGAGCTTGGACAAGAACGGAAGCAGAAAGCAAGATGAAGCAGAAGAAGATAGCCAAGAGTGCCGTACGAAAATTGGACCGTCCAGCATCCATATTAATGCTCTTATATCAGAAGACTGGCCTCAAGAGAATGTTTCTTTTAGGTTACAAAAAGAGGTAGTGGCCAAGTTAATTAGGTTATGAGCGAATGAAGAAGCGTACTTACTTACTCCTGCGGGGTATGCTCATATCTATATATATAGTAAGAATACTGAAGCATATTTGACCGCGGATTACAACAAAAGTGCAAAATTCAAACACAGATAAGATATCACGGCTGTGTTAAGGCCGGAAGCACGGCAGGAAAATTCACCGCAAGAATACTCACTGTGAGTTTGAGGTTGAAAATTTTGCGGGAGACTTGGAGGTCGAGGTTGATGAGATTTTAGCTGTATCTGATACATTTTTTTATTTCTTTTACGAAGAATTTACTAGTGTCAAAATCAAGATAAATGATTCCGAATTTAAACTCTATTGCATACCAAATTTCAAGAAAAGTAGGCATGGAAAATTTTAGTCGGAGACTTTGGGACAAAGACGCCAGAAACTATTGTGTAGAGTGACGTAATTAATTGGAGATCGTTTCTGTTTTATTTCAAAATATTGGGTTAATTTTCTCTGCTTGCTTGAGACAATTACAGGTCATTTGCTTGGCCAAACTTTAGAAATTTTTAATAATTCGTCGAACAAGAAATTGACTTGTTATTGCTGACCGCTGATTGCTACACTATTTGGGATAGAAATGCGGCATAAAGTCTCACCTACCGGATTACCACGTGTTTAACTACCCGAGACCAAAAGATAAGAAGGAGAAATCATACTCAATAAAGCAGATTTCGCACCATTCTTTGTGGGTTCAAACCTTTTCTCTTCTTTCTCAGAAAATACAGAGAAGAAGGCTGAAGAACTCCAATGCCTTGCACAGTAGTTTAAAAACAAGAAGCAGGTCATCCACCTTTTCGGTTTGGCCCAGAGAAAACATGGACGGCTTACTTACCAAGGGAGCACGCTCTAGCTTGTTGGTTCCGTAAGAAAGCAAATGGACTTGTATGTTGGGATATCTTAGCCCACAGATGAAGTATCCAAGATTTTCTTTTAAAATTTTTTAGGGAAACTCTTCTGGGATATCTTAGGCCTAATTCGATTAGAAGGAGAGTAAGGGAAATAAAAGATAAAGTAAATGAGTATTTTATTTTATTTGGTTAAAAAAAAGAGGGAAAGTAAATATAGAAGGAGAGTCCTCTTCCTCTATATTAACAAAACTAATTTGTTCAAAAGTAGACGAATTCGAATGTAAATGGTCTTAAAAGATTATTTTAATCTCTCAAAATATTATAAATTCTATCTATGTATTGTAGTCTTGAGGCTTTCTTATTCATGAGTCTTTAAGAAGTATTTTTTTTTCTTAAAAATTATAAGTTTTTATGAGTCTAAAATAAATAAAATTAATTATCAAAGAAAAAATTCCTACATTATGTTTAAAAGTATTTTAAGTTTGGGCATAAAAATTTCATCATAGCTAGATATTTTAAGAGAAAGGTAATTTTATAAATAAAATAAAATATTCTCCCTACCTCTTTCACTTTCCAATCTAATCAAACAAGGAAAAATATTTTTATTTTTTTCTCATATCAAATAAAATTAAAATAAATATAAATACTTCTTATAAAAAAATATAAATAGTGCCTCTCCCTTCCTCTCCTTTTCCCTTCCCCTCCCATTTGCGAACCAAATCAGGCCTTAATGAAAGTGAACCTTTACTTATTATTCTTTTTTTTTCTCTCTCTCTTTTGGCTGAGTCTTTATTTATTATTCTCACACAAAGATAAGGCTGTCCCCTACTTTTCAGAAAGGCAAAAAAGAAAAGAAAAAATGGGTAAACATTTTCCCTTATTTGAAATTGTGCTGATTGATTTGTTTGTTGTCTAAAAAGTAATTATTTTATATTTTCCGGATGAGTGCACCAACAAACTGGTCATTGCCGTTTCCAAAGTGCATAAATTGATTTAAATATTTTGTGATCCCAGATAATCAATAAAAAAAAATCAACTTTCTCTAATTAGTGGTTGCAACGTTTTTCTCTCTCTTTTTTGCTGTAAGGAAAGTGAAAGTTGAGTTCACCGGCTATCAGAAAGAAAAAACATTTTAAATGGAAGGAATTAAAAGAAATTTTTTTAAAAAATATTTTTTATTTTATAATAAATGATAATTATAAAATTTTTATTTTATTATAAAATAAATGTTATTAAATAAAAAATTAATTTTCTTTTTTATTTTAATACTCAAGATATTTTCAAGTAATTTTTCCAGTCGACGCCGGCTGTCAGATTCTTCGAATCCAATGCTTCAGTAGAACTGACCCACCGACTTATTGAGAATTTGAGGCGCCGGCAGTGAACCACTGACATCTTTCTGAATCGGACTAGCTATGTGTCCACTGCCCTTTGGACAACAGGGCGTTCGGTTGGGTTATAATATTGAGATTTTTTTTTATCAAGTAATAAATAAATTTTTAATAGTTAGTGTTGTTGATTTAAAGATTAAAAATTATATATAAATAAATAATTATTTATTTATATATAAAATTTTAAAATTTAACAGTTAATATTTTTATTTAATACACATTAAAAAATTATATTATTAATAATATAATTAAATTATAAGATTTTAAGATAATTATTTTTTACTTAGCTCTCATCTATAGATAAATGCGAGAATATGGATATAACTTATATAAATTTTTTAAATTTTTAATTTTTAATAAATTTTATAGAAGAATCGATGTTTAAGGTGAAAAAGATCATATATTTGTCAATTTGAATTCCAACTATAGGCATTATATTTAGATGCATATTCATTACAAAAATCAATGTAAAACTTTTATCAAAATATTTTAATTTTTTAAAATACTGGATAAAAATTATTAAATGAATCTATATGCCCCCAGGAAAAAAAATAGAAAAATCTTGCCACTTTTTTTTTTAGATTAATTATACTTCTAACTGCACCTTTTGCCTCTATTACAAAGAAAAAAGTTAATTAAAAGGGAAAAGGAATACTCATTTTCTCAAGGAGAAGTAGTGGTTGGTGGCGGTACTAGCGTTTAATGAGGCGAATCCGCTATAGCCAGCAAAGCAGCAACTAATATACCGTCAGTTGCAAATACCAACTCGGCGCCGATAATTTCGGCCCCCCAAAAAAAAAAAACCGGCATCGATTGTCATCCCGTGACGCTCCGCCAGCACAACCATAAACGATTACCTAGCCACCGCCTACAGCTATGTTTTTAGTCCCAATTTCACAATAGGGCTATTTAAATTTAATTTTATTATAGAATTTAATACAAAATTTGTATTTTACACCTTACTTATTATTTTAATAAATTAATTTATTTTTATAAAATTTAAAATATTCAAACTCTAATTCAATTCCCCTTTCAAAGTTAAGAAATTGTATTAACCATGTCTAGTC
Organism: Rauvolfia tetraphylla; assembly: GCA_030512225.1. Lineage (NCBI taxonomy): Eukaryota > Viridiplantae > Streptophyta > Magnoliopsida > Gentianales > Apocynaceae > Rauvolfia > Rauvolfia tetraphylla. The sequence goes on from JAJQKT010000005.1 coordinate 1,930,484, forward strand.
CAATTTGGTTAAATTAACAAATAGCTCCCTTCACTTTTTAATCAATGCTTGTTTCCCTCAAATTCACAACCATGCTACTACTATACCCCTACATGTTAAAAATCAGGAAGCACTAGGGTAATGGCTTGGGGCAATGTACCAATTACAATATCAAGGTTAAATTTACTGGGGAGATTTTTTACTTATATATTAGTGAGTGTGTGACATAATTTTAAATAAAAAATATATTTTAAAACTTATCCATAATAATAATTTTTTATCTTATTCATCTTAACTTTAGTTTTAAATATATCTTTTTTTCATATTTATATTTTTAAAAATAATAATAAAATTATTATGTTCTAATACCACATAAAATGTGTTGTTAGAAAAAGTCTTCCACAAGCAATTGCACTGATGCACCTATGAGCTCTCCAATTGTGTCAAAATGGAGTAACTAAGAACCTCTGTTATACTATTACCAGACTTTTTAGGGGGCTATTCTCCACTTGAAAAAGAACAGGGACCAATTCGTAAGATCGTTGAACATCCAGGGTAAATGTAGTCTTTTTTTTTCCCGGTGGGCAGGGGCCATGGTGCCGGATAAATGCAGCTTGCCGCTGGGATCAGGAATGTCCCCACCGAATGACTCACCGACATCTGCCAGTTACCAAACTTTAATCGTCATGTCCTGCGATGTTTCCGTTATTTATATATTTTCTACCAACGGTCCAACACCCGCCTCCCTCAATGTTTTATCCTCTTATAGGCCACAATGACTCCCAGATGATCGAACACCTTCTGAGAACGGAGGAGGAGAGACGTAGTTAGGGCTACGTATTTAGGGTTTGTATAAAACCCGCAGTCTCTTTATTCCTATCCTCCATCCCTCCCTCTTCTTAGCCGATTTCAAGTAATGGCCGCACAGACCAATAAACCAGAATTCCCGCCGAACAACATAGACGCCGACGAGGGATTGCAGGAAGAGCTGGCATTCGCCAATTGGAGCGGCTGCTGTAGTTGTTTTCCATGTTTCCTTTCTAGCCGCTCCCACACCGTCTGGGAGCGAATCGCCTCGACGTCGGAGGAAGAAGAGACTACCAGTTGGACTAGATATTGGTTGGGCAAGGGACTGAAGGCCTTTAAGAAGGTGAGGGAGTTTCCGGAGCTGGTGGCCGGTCCGAAATGGAAGACATTCATTCGCCGGATCAACAAGAACCGGGGATCCAAGTCTGGCGGAAAGTATCACTACGACCCGTTGAGTTACGCCTTGAATTTCGACGAGGGACCGGGGAAAAACGGTCTCTTCAACGAGGATGATGATCGGATATTCCGTGATTTCTCATCAAGGTTTTCGGCTATTCCGAAGATGGTCAAGTCCCAGACGGAGCCAGGACAAAACCCCACCTGACTCTGAGGAATGACAATGTCGTTGAGAGACCGCTCTGATAGTGCTAGCCGTCGGATTAAAAGTTCCTGAGGTGGCTGCCCTTAAAGTTCGGGGAGAATTTGCAGAAGCTGCTTTAATATGGGGAGTAATCAGGTGTATAGATGACTTGTCCGGGTGGAATGGTCCTTACACTCTCTTCCTTTTGCTTCTTTTCTTTTTTTTTCTTTTGCGATTCATTCATTCATATAAATGGTTAAATTATATTTCTATGGATGAAAGGGGAATAAGGGAATTTAGTTGGGAAAGGCTTCTTTTCGTTCTTTTTTTTCTAATTCTTTTCCTATAATGTCGAGATTCTTTTGTTGGTTTTGTAAAGAAGAAATGGAATAAGTTGTAGTAGCCTTTGTGCAATTCAAATGCCCGCAATGTTTTTCATTCTATTTTTTATTTTTATTAGCGACTGCATAATTTATATGATGTAAGGGAGAGATTAGATTAATTTTTAATTAAATTGTATTAAAAAATATATAAATTGTTATGAATTTGTTGATGCGCATTCGTTGTCGGCACAACAAAATAATAATACTAATGTAGAGAGTTTAATAAAGAAATTATAATGTAGAGAATAGGAGAAAATATAGAGAGAAAATAGAGAGAAAGAACAAAGAGATCTTTATTAATTCTCGGGAGTGAAATTGATCAATGAATGAGTGTATACTAATATCTCGACCTAGAGCTCTATTTATAGGGTTCGAAAGTACATCCAAATCGAGAATAGGTATAGGGGTAATCGGAAGACAAATCCTATCACTAATCAAAGATATAATAGAACTCTACCATCTATCTTCCGGATAGTTGGAGTGTCTCTATAACTCTCGATAATGGACATCCATAATAATATTAATTTCATAACACTTCACTCGGATGTCCATTTGCATAAGAAGTATGCTCGTTAAAACCTTACTAGATAAAAAACCCAAGTGGGAAAAACTCTAGTGAAGGAAAAAAGAGTACACTACTTTTATGCCATATTTACTCCCCACGATGAGATAATCCTTTAAGGTTTCTTAACTGCGCATTCCAATTTTGTTTACCAATTTATCAAATGATGCATTTGGTAATGCCTTAGTGAATAAATCTGCTGAGATTGTCATATGATTGAATTTGTTGCACATCAATGTCATCACTTTCTTCGAGAGCTCATGAATAAAGAAAAAATTTTATCATATCTCCTGTAGATATATTTCAAACTTTATTATCATCCAACAACATAGTTGGAATTCCTCCTTAGAGGATATAGATTTATCTCGAATACATTAATCAGTGATCAAATATATTCTCAACCAACATTATGAATTTCTATTACTTCAACAAAAATTGAAGATGTGGTCGTTATAATCAACACACGCCTATAAATGCATGATTTATGTGGATCATATAGGTAATTTATACTTACATATTCATCTCAACAGGGAGTTGAATTTTTCTCAATATTCGAGATAAGTTATCTCAAGCGAGATGTCATAAGCAAGCTTAATGCCGTCTCAAAATTTATTGGGTAGAGAAGAACTATAATAGATATCTACTTGCACGTGGACAAGTGTATTCATGCTCTAAATTGCGAGTTATAGTACTTGGGGACCAAAGAAGTTCTTTAATATCCTTTAATAGATATAAAGGATCTTATATATAATAACCCAATAACTATTGATGTCGTTTATGTCCCATGTGAAAACATCTTCGGGATGTTCAATCAAAACAAAATGTTGATCACAATACTTTAGCTCCTCTAAATTCTTCGGGGAAAAATATCTTGATTATCAAATCATTTTCTCTTTTCAAAATCAATAGATCAATCACGCTCAAGCATGTATCAAAAATCATATGACTATAGAATTCATATATTTGTCCTCGCTAGGGACATTTATCCAAATATGATTATCTATAAGTATAATGTTATATTGACTAACTCTACGAGAGTCGAATAAACAATCAATATGCAATATTATGCAAATAAATAATATTTTGAACTTCAGGTTCACTAATGCTTGTGCATAAATCAAGATAATAAAAGTCATAAATGATATCCTCTTTAATTGAAGTTTTTCTCCCCTAATGTGGGGAACACTATGCCAATCAATAGATTGTACTAATGATGATATTTTTCTAATAAAGAAATACATATAGCAAAGTATAAACTACGTATACAATTTCTTCATATATGGACATACTCAATCATTTTTTTCAATAAAAAATTCACTAAGACAATCTCATTTATGTTCTACAGGGAACAATTATATGCTTTCAAGCATATTGAGTCCCATCGAGGGACTTCAAATATAAGTTCTATTATCAAATGATAACAAATATAAACACATATTAAGTGTTATCATGCACTATTATATCCACCACTATAAATATATTTCTTTGTTATCGATGTCGAGTTTTACTGAAGTAATCATACACCATAACTCATGGTAAATATTCACTTTTTGTAGTTCGCATTTTATAAGCAAATATTAATTGCTATCTATTTGGATTACACTTCAGTGTATAATTCTGTCAGGGAATACATGTACACTTCAAGTGTACTTGTGAATAATTTAAACTTTTCATATTTCTCATGCGAACTTTATCATTTCGAATCTACGACCTCGATTTGAAAAATCCTCAATATATTATGCGCATTAATATCTTTAAATTCATATACTTGTGCGATTCCAATAGCTCCCAATCATGTTGAGATCTCATCATTTATCACGGTTTTCAGTCACTGAATTTATTCTGAAATAATTTATCAATCATGTTTTGGGACAAAAATTTCTACTGGAATTTAAATCTTCTCGATTTAACATATATGACCATCTTAAGCCTTTGCTCCAGTGAAGAGTTTGTATTTTTGGAACCGACTTATCTACCACATTTCGAGTTGTGTCTCAAATTTATTTGTAGTGGTAGATTATCCTTCGAGGATATCAAATAGGAGCATTCTTTGCTTTGGGATATTGGTCGGTTAATATACCCTGACTATATAAATTATCCTTTGAACTTACGGTTGCAGGTATCTTCATGAGGATTAAAATAGAAGATCAAGATGAGACACATACTAATATCTTTATCCCAAAGCATCATGATTTCTCCTCTTTATGTTGGGACAACATATTCAAAATTAACAAAATACGAATCTCTCCTTTGAGATTTGCTCCCAACATATTTAATAATCTCTTTGAGAACCCATCTCATTACTTTTGTGGTGGAGCAACATACATAGTGCAGTCTCTAAATTTAAGATGGGAAATATTTAGTTTCGACCACAAACCAACTACTATGAGGAGAATTATAATGTGTTAGCAAAATACGAAATAAGTGCTTAATATATCACGATCATAAACATTCTGCAGGGATGTTCAATATTTATCTCAATACAACCAGAGTATTATTAGGACAAATTATGTCTTTGAGAGAATCTTAAAACATGAGCTCATTATCAATGAATTGTGCAAACTACGAGGTTGCAAAAACAATAATATTCATAAGACTTTGTTGATGCATCAACTAATAATTTCTCCATATTCATCCCAAAATAACACATTCAACCCCAAGTAATACTGGCAACTTTTAAATAAAACAAGTAGTGAGATATAAATTCGTCATATTAGGAAACTTCGGTTCCATAATAAATTCATAATCATTCTTCGTATTTTAATGATTTGGGATGGTCTAACTGATCATGCCAACTAATAAATTATTTATCGATGAAACTTCAAGTTTACTCAATATTGCATCTCAATTTTATAATTTTATGCAATATAAATCAAGAGAGATAAATAGTAGTAAATATAATTGACGTATATTTTATGTCATAATGGTAATGCATATGCCTCAAAAGTTCATTCATCCAATGTCTCGATATATCGATAATATAATCAAAGCTCAAAAAAGTTTTACGAGACTATATGGAGAATAATGCATTACTGAGAATTGACCATTGGGTGAAGATAATGTAGCTCTTCTAGAGTTTTAAATCAATTAACTCTTCTAGAGTTATTTTATCAATTAGTTCTTCGAGAACCTTAGCACTACCATTTATACTTTGGACATATATTTTAAATTTTGTCCAAATAAACACAAATATTGTTTTGAGAAATTGTATCTTCACCATTCTTGATCAAAAATAAACTTAAAATAACATAGGAAAGTAACAATTCCAAAATTTAAAATTTTGATTGACATTCAAAATGCTAAAAAATCTTTCTAGATATTCAAAAGAATTTAGCTACGCTCACATATGCCATATTAATATTTTCGACATAAGCGTCATTACTTATCGATGAGCATGATTTAGGGAAGTAAAGCAATATTAATAATTAATAGAGATTCATAACATGCTTGACGTACTACAGGTACGTGACAAACTTTCATATTGCATCAATAACATGTTAGAATTATTACTTTTCCTTTTTCCTTCTCATTATTTTCTCACTTCTGGTGAGTATCTATTTAGTGGGGATTTAATGAGTCATTCTTATAAGTATAAGAACAAAATGTATTTCTACTAATTTGCGACCAAAATATCGTATATAAATATATTATAATTTCTAATGTCATTCACTTCAGAGAATGATATAAAAATATTTGGTCGAGCGTCAAAATATTTTATCAATGACTCATTTAGTCTCACAAGATATAAATTCAAAATACTTTTGAAAAACTTTTTCCAGATATTGCTACTACAAGAGCATGTTAGAAATATGAGAAAGGAAAAATCTTTTATCCATCACATTATTAGTGATATTTCTCCTTATAACTTTAATTGAGGAGAAATTCTAAAAGCAATAAAATTTTTTGCATTCTGATAGACATAAAATATTACAGGCACACTTATAACAAATCATAATTAACATTTATATAACAATCATCTTCTGGTGATTGTATATCTCATTCACAATTTGCTAGTAATTAAGTGGCTTTGATGCTTTGTATTTCTTAAATGGTGTCTTCAGGACCCACAATATCCAGATGCATATATTCTAATCGCCATGATTATATGGATTATTCTTACCATATCTGCATCTATGTTGACGGCTTCAACCATGATTACGACCTCTTCCAGGGTCATAACCATTGGTTCTAATGTATTACCTCACAGATTTAAAGTAAACTGTGTTTTTGATAGAATGACCATCTTCTGGTAGTCAAATCTTTCTTTTAGATTCTTCCATAAAAAAATAGATTTTTCACAATAAGATATTCCGCCTCTAGATCCTCATAGAAATTATGGCGGAGAAAAATCATGGCTTTTATATGATTTTGAGATGGTGTCTGCCAGACCCATTATATCTCAATAAATTTGAGCATCTAATGTCTATGACATATAATTCTTTCTATAAATATCAAGAGTAAAAAAAAAAAAACGAGTTTTGAAAAATTTGCCATGGAAATTCAAAGGTGGAAAAAATACCTTTTTTTCTCTTGATTAAACTCTCAACTTCGGTGGCAGAGACTCGTGCTGATAACGTGTTATGAATTTGTTGATGCGCATTCGTTGTCGGCACAATAAAATAATAATACTAATGTAGAGAGTTTAATAATGAAATTATAATGTAGAGAATAGGAGAAAATATAGAGAGAAAATAGAGAGAAAGAACAAGAGATCTTTATTAATTCTCTGAGAGTAAATTGATCAATGAATGAGTGTATACAATATCTAAGTCTAGAGCCCTATTTATAGGGTTCAGGGGTACATCCAAATCAGAATAGGTATAGGATAATCAGAAGACAAATCCTATCACTAATCAAAGATATGATAGAACTCTACCATCTATCTTCTGGATAGTTGGAGTGTCTCTATAACTCTGATAATGGACATTCATAATAATATTAATTTCATAACATAAATAATCTTGTTGTAATAAAAGAAATTAAACTTAAAATAAAAAATAAAAATTTAACTCTCGAAAATTTTCTTAAAGCATCAAGGGCACAAGTAATGATATAGAATAAGGAAAGTAAAACAAATGATAGTCATGATAAGTTTCATCTCATCTATTTTTTTTGTTTTAAAATATATATTATAATTTTTTAAAATATTTATTTATTTTTAATTAATTATTTAAATATTATAAAATTTTAATTTATTTATTTAAATTATTAATTTTTAATATTAAATGTAACTTTAAAAAATTACTAATTTTTAATAAAAGTGTTTTAAATATTGGTTAACTAAATTATCAAACTTATTAAAATTTTAATAAAGGATGAAGAAATTATTATCAGGTTTGACTTTAATAGTTATTATTTGAGGGTGGTGCATTAGAGGCCTTGATGGTGATGAAGATGCTGTTGACCGGAGAGCGCGAGACATAATTGAAGAGGGCATATTTTTGTCGAGATATAAGTAAAAAGTCTATGGAAATGGTCCATGTTGCTAGACTTTGTAGTGCACATTGTTCAAGGGGCCGCGTCCCAAATTTACTTTGGATACCAAGTCGGGTCAGGTTTAAAATACATTTTCTTACAAAATCGTAAGTTTCTAACTTTTACGAGAATAGATGATAGATTCTGAAGTAGCTTCTTGGTATCCAATTGATATGTAATGTTGGTTCACTTTTATCATCACAAAGAATCTCCTTTAGCTTTAGAGGACTACCCTTTTTGTTTTTCTTAGGTTGAGTGTGTTTTCGATTTTACCCTTTTGAGCGGTCCACCAACAAAGTCACTCGCGCACTCACTCATTTTCCCAATATGCATAATTTTGACCAAACTTTGCACTTCCCCCTTGTTTTTTTTTTTTTCCCCAAAAAGTACAACAACCCTTCTTTTTTGCTGTGAGATGAGGGATGGGTCCTTCTTTACCCTCCCTTCTTTTAAAAGCGGTTTCAAAGGGTTGTTGTATAAAAGAAGACCTGTTTAATCCCCAGCAACAAGACCTGTTTCAAAGGGGTTTGGTTATGGTATTGTACTTCACTTTTTATAATATATATAAAATTTATTTATAATTAATTAATTAATTTTATTTAATAATTAAAAATATTCACAAATAATAAATAATTATTTAACTTTATTAAATAATTAGTTATATTTTTTTAATAATTTAACTTTATTTGAATATAAATAATTATTTTATAAAATTAAATAATTATTTTATAAATATTTTAAAATATTTTTAATCATTAAATAAAAAATTAATTAAAAATTATAAATAAATCTACAATATATATAGTAAAATGTGTTATGCTAAAACTAAGACTCGGCTAAAGTGCTGTATGTACAGATTATTCCTAAGTATTGCAGCCATCAACTCAGATTTAAGATGATTATAAAATTTTATAAATTTTTATTAAAAATATATTTTTAAAAAAATTAATTCATTGAATTATATTTTAAATTTCAAATCTTATCACAGTACAGAAGATTAGACATACGGACATCAGATTGTATCACAGTGAAATGATGGAGAAGGTTGTTCGGCAGTCGGTCACGCTGAGTTGGACCACTTAACAGGTAACAACCTCTTGGGGGCCCCTCTCATGATTGAAGCAGCGACCGTGTGCGGCTGTTCTTTGTTTCTCGTTCTTTTTCTAAAGCAACAAGAAAAAAGAAACCTCATCATGCTTTGCAATTTATTCCCCCATCATTTATACTTGGATACCTCGCGGCTCAAGGTGGAGTCGGTAAACATGAATTTGATTGCCCTCATTGAGGGCCACTTTGAAAGAGGACGCAGGGTAGAGGCAAGGAAATGAGACAAAATATCCACCAAATATGAATAATGCAGAAGCCACCAAAAAGAGTATGAAACTCATACGTGCCAAAAAGTTCCTCCCAACCAACAAAGTATTTATGCACTAGAACCGTCAAATGCTGCCACAGAGCTCTGAACGTGCCAAAATTATAATGGATTGGTATTTCATCTCTTAGAAAGATTAGCTTTACTGTACTAGACAAAAGCAACAAGTCCAAATCCTACCAACAAAGCGATCCACAAGGGAGAACCAAATGTGACATCAACACAAAATGCCTCTTTATCTGGTTTGGATCACCAGTTTCATTCAGCACACAGGAGAAAAGTTCCTATATCAGTAACAGTTTGATGAAGTCCAAGAACATAAAGGAAAAGATGGTTTTGCCCCTGGGTTACTCTTCAAGCATAACAGCAGTAATTTCTTATCAAAAGGGTACTTACAGTCCCTTGACAACATAATTCTCCAAATACATCCATTATCTTATAGAGCTAGAGTATCCTTCCAACAGGTTAAATTGCTGTACCGCCAAATCCTGTTCAACTGACAGAAAGATGCAACAGCAATTCTGCATTTATCACCAATATCAGAGCTGTATGCTTTTCAAGTTCGTATGTTGTTGTTAATATACATAGGGTTAGGGAAAATTATCATTGATCCCCTTAGGAAAACATTCCACCAAATAAACAATCTGATTAATTTGGTCTTGAAATTTTGATATACATGCTGAGGTACTGCAAATGCCAATTTAGTCATGTTCTTATGTAAAGGACTTTGAAGAAAAATATACTCATGCAACATCAGAGCTTCAGAAGCAAATTATAGATGTGCAATACCATAGAACTCCCACCACATATTCCTAGATTGATATCTCAAAATTTCTAAAAATGATGGAAAGCAAACACTATAACTACATACTAATGATCAATCAAGAATTAAATAATCACTTTTTAATTTCCTTCTGATCTCCGCATCCAGGGTAAGTCTGTATCTAGAGGAGGATGATTTTCCATTTGACTTTCTGAGGAACTTGCAAATTTGCCTTTCTTAGACCAGAGCCAAATCTTGGAAACGGAATAGCTATCAGTTTTTGCCCCAATACTAATCTTCTTTCCTTCCATCTCCGCAGGAACCAAAGAATTGTTGTTGTCTCTGCCTTTCAGAAGATTTGCATCCCCATCGTTTAGATCAGGGTTCAGGGCTACTCTGAGTTGGGTATCACCAACAACATATTCGTACGAACCCATCGAGTAACATCTTCTGGCGTCCAAGTTACTACTACTAGTCTCTTCTCCTGCCTCCGCCGCTTCATTATTCAACTTTCTGAACTTACCAAGCCTGACAGGAAAGACTCCCTTTTCTACCACAATTTCCTCAATTTCAACTGTCTTCTGGCGATTTGGAATTCCATTCTCTGCTGCAGTATTAAGATACACATCATCTTCCCTTAGATCGTCAAAATCAAACATTGGATTTTCCATGGAGAACCCAGGATTAAAAAGGGTTCCTCTACAAAGAGGACAAGTTGAGTTTGAAAGGAGCCAAGTATCTATACAACTGAGATGGAAAGCATGACTACACGTGGGAAGCAACCTTAACTGATCCTTCTCAGAAAACTCACACAAACAAACCGCACAATCAAATGGCTCCTTAGCACCTACAATCTCTTTGTACATGAAGACAGGTAATGCATCAATAAAAGCTTGATCCAAACCAGAGTCATGTAGATGGAAAAGTTGCTGCAATTGTCTTTGAAGGGCATCAGAGCTGGAAACTTCTGGGTATTGGTTAGACTGAGAGGATGCAGAGGAAGATGGGTGCTTGATAAGGAATCTAACAAGCAAGTGCAGAAGACCAGATATGAAGAAGAGAACAGCTAAAATTACTATAATGAAAAGAACAGCTGGGCTAATTTTTGAGCCAGATGAAGACGGAGGATTTGATTCTTTATGAAAAGTACCACTAACAACATAAGGAGAAGAAGATGAAGGGGGAAAGGGAGGGGAGTATGTCAAGACACCATCTTTCTGTCTGACGTGATGAATCCAGGACATTTTCAAGTGGCTATGCTCAGAGAGCCATCTTTGCCCTCTTACTTCTGACATCAAACAGATCATCTTGAATGCTCAGAAACCATCACCCTCCTTCCCACAAACTAAATCCAGCTCATTTTTGGGGTAAATACAAGAACTCATTTCCTTCTGCTTATACTTTCAGTCGAACGAAGACCAAATGCTTTGAGTAAAGCCCAAGCCTAAAGTTCACAACTTCAACTCTCAGGTTTTTAAGAGTGTGTGGCATCAAAAGGTGGCAGTGCTGAGTAGAGTTGTGCTAGAAAGCAGCAACATTTTATCCCATCAGATTCGAAACAGAGGTGATTGAAGCAGAAAATATAACGAGAAGACGACGAGACGAGAAATGTTATACCCAGATTGATTCTTCACCTACCTTGATTCTGAAAGCGTTACTGCCACTGTAGCCTTCAAAGGCCCATTCTTGCAGCAACAATAACCCTAGACAAACAGCTTTTTGTTAGGGATCTTGAAACCCCCGGCGCGTCACAGGTAATAAGCGAAAGATGGGATTTTTTCAAAAAAAGCTCTCTGTTCTTTTCTCCCTCTCACAAGATGAAACACTGTTATATATGTATATAGATAGTCTTTCTATGAGCGAGAAAACTTGGGCGACGCGGGGGGGGAGGACTTGGATTTTTCTGAATCTCCAGTTTTTCGTAATCTTTGGTATATTTAGATTAGGGGAGCCGTTGAGCTTGAGGTTTGCACTACCTCCGCCTCTAACAATGATAAATTAGCATCAACAAGGCAGAGGAGGAGGAGTTTAGTAGTTTTTATTTTTTTCATATACTCTTCCAAAATGAGAAAAAATGGTAATTTGTGATTGCTTTGTCCCACTACTCTCTTTCTCTTTCAAATAATAAAAAATTAATAAAATAAAAAATAAAAAATTAAACCTAAATTCTATTTAATTTCGTCGACAAAAGACATACTTTAATTTCCATTAAAAAACTTTTAAAAGAGAAATAAAAAGGGCTAGTCCTATGCGACGCGCCAAATATGAGCGTGAAAAATGTGGTCAACTCTCTAGTGAAAGTGCGCCTTATCGTATGGCGAAAGGATGGGCCTGGGCTGTGCGCTCTACAGAGTTGGATATACCACCTTGAGACCTTACAAATGTATGGGTCGATAGACCAAAATTTCTTCTTTTTTTTCTCTATACACCAAAAATCTTTTTTTTTTTTAATTTGATCGAGACCAACCAAATTAATTATGTGGGTTGCAGACTCATGAATTGATTGATCGTTACCTTCTGGCAAGCAAAAACTTTGAATTTGGATCATTAATACTATTTTGTAGATTTTTCTTCTCTAATAGAATTTTGAATATATAATTTTTTAATCTTTACGGTCTATTAAAAGTTCATATCTTTTGTTAAATAGTAGATATTAGTTTCGACGGCTTCGATCGTGTTCTGCAGACGACAGTGTCGCCGACGAGTCAGAGAGTGAAGGCCAATAGGAGCTCTCGTAAGATTCTCTGATGAAGTAAGAGAGAGATGGTCGTGAGATGCTTTTTCATCCGATGAGCTCACAAACCTCAGCAGACTTCACCTTTAAAATTGTTCTTAATTTGTGCTTAAGCAGCAAGAGATGAAAATGGATGTCTGCCTCTCATAATTCTGTTGGCGACTACTCTGTTTTCCTTTGGTGGCGCTGCTCTTCTTACCACACAAAGTGCCATCAAATTCTTCCTTTTGGTCATTGACTATGTTGCTACGTTGCAATGCGGTCATCTTTGCAACCAACAAACCATGCATTTGATCAGCTATATCCATTTCTGCCATATACTTTATAGAATCTTTTGATTCTATAGCTAGATACTAATATTAGAAAAAATAAAAAGATTTTTTTATTATAATATTTATTAGTTTAATTTTTTTGTTTTTAAGTTTCAGCATAAATGATAATAGAAGGATTATAAATGAAAATAATTTTAAAAAGTAAACCCTTAAAATTAACAAATATCAAATATTTTGATAAAAAAAAGGTTAGAAAGCCTATACTGTAAAATAAAGAGAGGCATGAAGGCAAATTCCCAGTATTGTGAATCAAGGCAGGTCATCACATCAATCGCCAAAGCATATATACTGGTAGCTTAAGAATTTCACATTTTGGAGTATCATGAAAGCAATGTATTCTCAAGAATAATTCAGCAAAAGAAAAAAGAGGTGTTCTCAAGAATACATTTGTCCTTCCGTGCCGTGCCACAAGCAAACTACATGAACGAACAGTTCGCAAAGAACAAGGTTATACAATCTCAGAGGTAAAGGAATAAAACAGTACATCCGATAGTAACATGTTGACCGAGGGGACTACTATCGTACATGGTATACGTGAAAATAGAACTGCTCAATATCTTCTCTCACACTAGGGAGAACGAGACTACTGGTCATGCCGGAGACTTCCTCGGATTTATCTTCCTCGTCTTTCAGTGTGTTTATCATCAGAGCAATTTGGGCTATATTAGGCCGTGCATCCGGGGAGCGATTCACGCACTTAATTGCTATCTGCAGCAAGCTAACCATCCTCTCTTCGCTAGCTCCTTCTTGAATCAATGTTCTGTCAAACACTTCGACCGTCCATTCTTCTTTAACCACAGAAACGACCCAGTCTGCCAGGTCTAAGTTACCATTGCTTCGGGCTAGCTTTCCCGTGAGAATCTCGAGAAGAATGATGCCGAATGCGTAAATGTCTGCTTTAAATAGCGGATGGTTTTCTCCTCCTCCTTGGAAAAGTTGGACGTTGGCAACTAATGAAGGATCTTGACTGTCTAGCATGAGGCCGTACTCACTTAGGCAAGCCTCCATGTTCCCGTTCAGCAAGATGTTTGAGGATTTCAGGTTACCGTGAGCAATGCCGTATTCACGATGCTCTCGATGCATGAAAGCTAAGGTATTAGCCAGGGCAGCTGCAACAGAAAGTCTGTTGCTCCAGTCTAAAGTTTTGCCCATTTGAGATCCTGAAATTCACCAGGAGTACCACAAGGTTTAAGATTTTACTGCTTAACAACTTAACAATATGAACTTTAGAGGAAATATCAATGGAAATTACCGTGAAGAAGCCTGAAAAGACTCCCATTCTGTTGATATTCATAAACCAAGAGCTTTTCTTGTCTGGAAGAATAGAAGGCAATGGCAGGCAACACGTTCGGATGCTTCACCCGCCCTAAACTCTTCATTCTTTGTTCGAAATCATTGTTAGATATTGGCCAGTCTTTGATCCTCTTCACAGCCAGAGTCATTCCGATGTCTTCGCAGAAGACTTTGTAGACGCTACCGTGCTTTCCTCTTCCTAGTAACTCAGCAGGAGCACTGAGCAAATTCTCAAATTTTATTTCATTAACCTCCGGTCTTGAAAGTACCACAAGCGACGATGAAACATCTGCGCTTCGGTCACCCACAGCATGCGAGACCTCTGACTTAGTAACAGTTGAGCTCTTGAAATTTGTTGGCGTATGACTAGGTTTATTGATGCTGTCATCAACTGCAGCCAGCTTCGCAACTGCCTCAACCTGATCTTCTTCTTTCTTGCGCTTTCTGCATATCCATAGACCAACAACAATGAACAGAGTCAGGCCAATGAGGAAATAGCCCGAGAACATGAGAATCTCATCTCGTGAGAGTCCATGCTTTGAATTGTCTGAAGAATCCGGCAACGAGGGACAGATGTTTGGGAGCGGGCTACCACATAATAGGGGATTGTTGCCGTAGCTACTCACTGGAAAACGATCACCCCCACTGGGTATAGGACCACTGAAATTGTTATTAGAGACATTAAATATAACAAGATTGGAAAACCCAAAATTGGATATAGCTCCAGAGAAGTGATTCTCTTGCGCTGAGAATTCATTCAATCCAGATATGCGGGACAAATCGGGCAAAGTTCCTGAGAAGCTATTCTTTGATATATCAAGCCGTTTCAGATTGTTTAATCTGGTAAACGAGTCGGGAAGCCTCCCAGTGAGTCGGTTTCCCCTGATATATAGTCGTGTGAGTTGTCTGCAGTTTCCAATCCTCTCCAGGCTTTCTCCCTGGAGGTTGTTATCATTGAGACTCAGGACCCTAAGCGATTCAGATATAGACCGCACATCACAGAGAAGACCCGCGTTGAAAATTCCAGAAAAATCATAGCCATCAAGAGTAATGTTCTTCAGAGAGCCCCGATTGTCACAAGTGACACCCTCCCACTGATCCTCGCAGGGCTCTGAGGTTAAGTTCCAATGTAAAGCCCGGCTGTCACTGAGCTCAGTGATAAAATTAGTGAGTGCTTGCTTAACCTTCTCGTCATCATCCGATATCGACGCATGTAAGAGGAGGAAGACTGAAATCAAGAACGCACAGCCGAAAGTTTTATTCATGTTAAGATGACAGAGAAGCTGGGGGAAATGCTAGTATTTCATAGTTCTGGTGGAGTCAGGACTCAGAATATGACATGCAGTGCAGTTGTTTCATGGTTAGAGAAGGGGTTTCCAATGCTCGACCAATCATTTTTGATACTTGTTATTATTGCCATGTGGCGGAAGTTACCAAGAAATTTTTTTACTTCCGGCAAGGAATATAATTGAAAAGGTCAAGTATCCAAGCCAAAGGACCACGCTTACCACCACGGAAATGCAAGTGCCGGCTTATGAAACATGGTGAAGTACAGCCGGCTTACGTAAAATACAGTGCATTCATGTCCCTGTCATCGCTATCACTGAAGAACTGTTGTACTGTCACATATCGGTAATGAACTCGACGAAGAGAATTTTATTAAAAAAACGGAGCTTAAAAAGAACAGTGCTCTGCCCAGGTTCCGGCTTGGACGTTCTTTTCATATAATCAGTTGCACTTGGATTCTTAAATCACATAATACAGAGAAAAATGTAGGCGAAGATTTCGTCAAAGATGCAGGCTACGTACTACATAATAATCCGCTTAACCACTAAATATTCTGGTTTCTGTATCTCTTGCTTGAACCGTTCCAGCAAAAAACTTTGGGACAGGGTAAGCGGTTGATTTTCATTCTTGTATCTTTAGATTATCAAAGCATACGATATTTGGAAATTTTAATAAGCTCAGACGTCGTAATTTGGGAAATGATTAACCGGACAAGCTACTGCGTGAGGTCGTATATGAAATCGGCAAATCTCTATTCCATATCGTGCAAGTGATTCTATTTCTTAGAATAAAGAAAAATACGGACACATACACAATGTTGTACTTTTAACCTTTCAACCTCATTCCTAATCAGACAATTCACGAAGCGAAAGATGGCCTGCTTTGATATTCTAGAGCTTCAGAAATCTTAAAGCCTTGGAGATTATATATGATGGGGCACAATGACATGGAAACCACAGCCAGGAAGATAAGAATACTTTGTGCATCATTGGAGTATAAAACCTGAACTGAATCTGGAATGAAAATTTTATGCTAGCAAATAGGCTAAAAAGAAAACGTAAATCCCTGTCCAATATATGAAACACAAGTTCATATTGACTCCCGGTGCATACAGTCAGTAAACAACCTTGGATTTTATACAAAGAACACCACTGTAACTCTGGGAGCAAGGGGGTTAGCAATAGAAAAAGTGATAAGTATCTGCTTTCCAAGACAATAATTTAAGCCACTAGCCCTGTGATATGATTCAACAGCGTCTATATTCACACACTGGAAAAGAACATGAAGCAGTAGCGCCTCATGGCTAGCAAGATAAATAATTGAATATCATTCTGCAGTTAAAGGAAACAGGCAATACCAAAAGAAGATGAATAATGAAGGATGATTGAACCCCTAGATTTTGAAGTTATTTCTGAGAAATTACAGTTAAGTAAGAATCGCAAGAAGAAATGTAAGAAGATAACTGTTGCATTTCTTCATGTTTGATTATCCCCAGGTGTTGGTTTCTCAAGCAGAAACATTCTGGCAAATCTTCATAACTTCATCTCATTGTACAAAAAACAGCTCTCGATTTATTGAATCTAAAACACCGAGCTCCTTGGTGTCAATCGAAAGAGCAAGGACAATGGCAGAGAGGATATCTAATTCTAGCATGAAAGAAGAAAGTGGTATCCATATGGCGAAACTTGTGCAGAAGTCATCTCACACTCATACTATACAAAAAATCACTCGGGCTTTATCGCATTCTCCCCGTAGTAATAAGCAGTCCCAACCATCAAAGCAACTGTTGCACCTTGGGCAACCACACGAGCCCTCATTAACTTTTGACCTAAATGTGACTTTCCCTGTCTGAAGCTAATAAGTCCAGCTGTAAGCACTCCAGCCGTAATGAATGCACCTAGTAGAAAATTCAAACAAATACGGCTCAGATTTAGGAAATCAAGTCGTTAATCGAAAGAGCAAGGACATTGGTAGAGACCAAAAGTAAAAAAGATACTGTTTATAAATAAAATTCGTACTTTTGTTTAAAGAATCAAAGTTTAAAAAAAGAAAAGAGATTTATTTTAGCAACGACAGGTTTCAATATACAAACAGAATGAACAAACAAAACAATAATGCGTGCAGAATTACTCAAAACACTAGCAGTTGTATTTGTGAAATCCATAAACACAAACGTCCTTCTATCTTTGCCTTTAAAAAGATCAAACAAGGAAAAGAATGAATCTCCTTCATTACGAGCACCTCCAAGTTAAAAAAACTAGAATCTAGTTAAAACCATCAACAATTACTCCTGCCCTCCTATTTATTATGCCACTAGCGAAAGTGCCAACCATCAAAAAATAGTAAATAAAACGAACAACCATTCTCACAGGAATAGACTGGTTTCAGACCAATCTGAACCATACTCAAAGTGCACAGAAGCCTACCAGATCTTTTCCGCTCAACGCGTTTGAAAGAGAAAGAATTTCAAGAAATAGAGTGACCACTAGTAGTTCAGTACTCCAGATGAGAAAAAAAGCATACGGGCAATATGTTGACAGAGAGAGTCCATCATAATGAACAAGAAGTTAAACATGGACGCTGAAGAGTATATTTGATTACACCTAATATGCAGTAGTTATCATTAGACTCTCATTACAGACCATAAAAAATCTTTCTCATATCTAAACTAAAAGGCAATCATACAAAGGATCCAGCCAAAAGCACATTAAACTGTTTAGTCACCATAAATCAGAGAGTAGCACATCGATGTCATCATTATAGTGGGAGCAGAAATTTCATAATCCAGACTGCTTAAAATAGTTGCACAGATATTGCATTCAGACAAGGGAGTAACAACTTGGCTGCCACAAAACAAATCAGATGCTGTAGGATCCTTGGGAATGAATGCAAATACCGGCTACTTTGTAACTTGTTATAGCAATGCCTCCACTTGCACCCATTACTTTAGAAAGTGAGCATGAAATGAGTCATTAAGCTTTGCTTTTTTCTTCCTCCTGTGCACTATGGCATGGCAACCCTGTTTTCCTTTCCTTTGGAAGGAACACAAGCATTCGTCGAAGATTGTTTCAATTTGCAATAAAGAATTTTTTTTAAAGCAAATAGCCAGATTCTTTGTGGCAAACAAACCAGCTATACTTCCCGTTCCTTTGAACATTAAAGTTATCATATTTTCATTTTCAGTGAATCATAAGATTCATAATCTTGGGTAAAATTCACCAGTCCTTCCCGGATAACTCATCTAACAAATTTTAATTAGCACCAAAGTAATTATAAGACCCAGCCTTTGGAGAAACTGACATATAAACAAAAGGTACCTTATTCAACTACTGCGTTCAAATCACCATTAAACGGAGTAAAAAATCAATCTTTCTTGTTATTCAGCCGCAGATATAAGCACCAACTAACGATAGAAATAGCACGAGAAATATACCAATAGGGACGAGAGGATTTCTGACTCGCTTCTTCTCGGCGAACAATTCTTCCAGCTCCGTATCGGCGGTTCCCATCTTTTCCATCTGCTACTAGGATTACGATTACTAATCCCCGTCGCTGAGCGTCTCTCCTTTTAAATCTCAGATCGGCCTACAGCGAAACCAGTTTATCCACCGGTGGATGTCAGCGCACGTCACCTTTTCAGCACCGATGGACGTCAATATGCGGGCTGGGTTTTCTGACCTGTTTGGCATTGGTTTTGTGCCCAGAGGCCTTGAAAAGCTTCAACGCATTTCGGATGCGATCCTAGGTTCAACACGTACCTCCAATGCGATCATGGATTATCATCGGCCATCGCAAGTTTTTCCGTTGCAGCATACTTCCCGTTCCATTGCAGCATGTGCAGGATATGTCATTGGATCTCACTGCACCTGATTTAAAATAACAAGGGCAAAGAAGAAAATCAAAAAATAAAAAAATTACTGAAAAATTGACAAATTTTTAAAAAACTCGCCTCAATCCATCTTGTTAAACTGTAAAGCTGTAAAAATATCAACTATCAAACTCAAAAAGAGAACGGCTAAAGAAAAAAAAAGAAGCTTCATTCTTCTTAAATTTAGCTTTATTTTTCCTTTCTCTTTTTCTGTCTTTCTTGTTCTGTTTATTGTCGTTCTTCTTCTCCGTCGACTTTCTCGCGACGAGCTTTTACAATGGCGAGTAGAGAAACACTAATAGTTGATGTAATGTTATTACTATAATTTTTTTTTTGCACTACCGATTTTTTCTGCTCAATTTTTTTCTTTATTTTGCACTGTTTCCACCAACGGCTCAAGTAATATTGTTGCTATATTTTTTTTATTTTTTTTGCACTGTCGATGTTTCTGCTAATTTTATTCTCTATTTTGCACTGTCTCCACTAACGATTAAGGTAATGTTATTACTATAATTTTTTTTATTTTTTTGCATTGTCGGCATTTCTACTCAATGTTTTTCTTTATTTTGCACTACATCCTTCATTGCAGGCATGTATTCCTCCTCTGTTCATTCTGTTGTATTGAATGTCGTACGCGAAGATGCCAATGCGAAAAGCATGCAAGCAATAGATAGTTGCGTTGATACTGTT
Organism: Rauvolfia tetraphylla; assembly: GCA_030512225.1. Classification (NCBI taxonomy): domain Eukaryota; kingdom Viridiplantae; phylum Streptophyta; class Magnoliopsida; order Gentianales; family Apocynaceae; genus Rauvolfia; species Rauvolfia tetraphylla. Next base: position 1,950,609 of record JAJQKT010000005.1, read on the forward strand.
TACACTGGACTGATTGGTGACATATTAATGAACAACTGTTGACATTGGACTGAACAAATATTCACAACCTATGGACACAATTGTGAATATTTGTTCACACTAGACTGAGCATTTGTTCTACCAGAATCTTTTTTATAAGTGGCTTAAGCTTTTTATGATGGTGTATAAAACTTGGAAGAAATGAAGAAGATGAAATTTACAACATTGGAGGATGCTCATGAACAATTGTAACAACTGTTGAATGCTTGAATTATAACAACTGTTGCCCTAAACAATTGTTCTTCTAGGTTGCGTTGGAAGTGAACAATTGTTCTGCACAGCGCGTATTCTGTTGTTAGTTTATGTCACTTGTCAAGGTTGTGTTGGTAGCGAACAATTGTTCCGTTGTTAGTCTAGTACATTTGTCAAGTATTTGTTTATCGAGAATAATTATTCTGGTAAATACTTTAGTGTGAGTAATTTAGTGTGAACAGTTGTGCTATTATATATTTGGAGTTATTTAGTTGAATGCTTGAATTGTAACAATTGTTGTCTTAAACAATTGTTCTTTTGTGTTGTGTTGGTAGTGAACAATTATTCTTTTTTTCCTAAAACATATTGTACTGAACAAATACATGTTCAGTATCTAGAGACCGTGGGTAGAAGAGTCAACGGCCAGTTGCCTTGTTCGTGGTGGAATCATGATAGGGTAGCAGAGGTTTGTGCTGCTCATCCTTTTGCCAGTTTAGTTCAGAGAGAATCTAGTGACGTGTCGGATATTGAAGTCAAAAATTTGAAGGAGTAGAAAGAGCTAGAAGCTAAGAGGCGCAAATATGAGAGAAAGTTGGAAAAGATTGACAAGCTGCTCCAGGGCATTTATTTTCTCTTGTGTATTTTCTAATCAATAAAACGTTCAGATACTTCATTCAGGAAAAAAATGAGTTGTGTGTCTTACAAATTTTCGTCGAACAATTGTTCGATACTAGATTCTTAGTGTTTATACAATTATTTGGCTGAAATCGTATCAAGTATAAACCGACAACAATTACTTACCAAGTATAAGCTAACAAAAGGGACATGGGTAAACAATTGTTCTTTCAACACTGTTCACCCAGAACAATTGTTCGTGCACAAATATTTTTCAAAAATAGCAATATTTTTATCTGTCAAATTTATATATTCTACCCCGGTACAATTGTTCATCATAATGTTATATGCAAGTCTGCAGTGTTTATATCTGACAAATTATTGAGGGCTATAGCGTCACGATGCCTTCGTAACAGCGTCTTCTTTCGTTGTCTGACCTATTCCATAAGACTCTTCAGCCGCTTTTGCGACTGATTATGGTTCTCTTTCAATTTAACGGTCTTTGCAGGAAATAACTACCTTCCGCACTAACTGGTGGAATAAGATTTGAGCAAATGTTCCATAACAATTGTTACTGTTTATTCATATTCAAGTGAACAATTGGTCAGTGATACACATCCAAGGGAGAATGTACGTTCAAATATCCTATTCACACTAAATTACTCATACTTAAGTATTACCGGAACAATTGTTCACGATAAACAAATACTTGATAAATGTACTAGACTAACAACGGAACAATTGTTCGCTAAAAACACAACCTTGACAAGTGACATAAACTAACAACAGAACACGCGCTGCACAGAACAATTGTTCACTACTAACACAACATTGACAAGTGACATAAACTAACAACAGAACACGCGCTGCGCAGAACAATTGTTCACTACCAACACAACCTAGAAGAACAATTGTCAAGGGCAACAGTTGTTACAATTCAAGCATTCAAATGAATAACTTCAAAGACCCAACAACACAACCGTTCATACTAAATTAATCATACTGAAGCATTTAACAGTACAATTGTTCACAATTAATAGATACTTGACATATGCACAAAACTAATAACGAACAATTGTTCGTGACCAATAAACAAAAATCAATTTAGCCTTTATTCTTCACTAGACAATTGTTCAAGCTCAAAATAAGAAAAAAACAAGCCAAACAAATGTTCACAATGGACCCATAGGTTGTGAACATCTGTTCAGTCCAGTGTTAACAGTTGTTCACCACTATGTCACCCATCATTCTCCAGCACACCTTTCTTTCTTTGGGAGGGGAGAAGGGGTCGTTCTTCTAACCTTTCTCCTCAGCATCGGTAGCCGCATTATCAACGCAAGTATTCGTTAATTATAGTTACGCCAAGTATTTTGAAGAAAAACTCACTTCATTTTGCTGCAGGCTTGCGACAGAGGAGGAAAACATTTTGAGCAGAAATACAGGCAATGCAAAAAAATCAAAAAAAAAAATATAACAACAACATTACCTCAACCCTTGATATTTTTGTACTGACCATTATAAAAGCCCGTCGCAAGAAAGCACGAAGGAGAATAAGAACGACAGAAAAGAGAACAAGGAAGACGAAAGGAGAAAGGGAAGGTGAAACTAAATCTAAGAAGAACGAATCTACTTCTTCTTCCTTTAGCCTCTTTTTTTCTTTTCTGAGTTTGATAACTGACGTTTTTGCAGCTTTACAGTTTGACAGGATGGCTCCTGTACGGTCATAGGTTGGGGCAGACTTTTTGAAATTTTGCCAAATTTTTAGTAATGTTTTTATTTTTTTAGTTTTCTTCTTTGCCCTTGGTGTTCCCTGGTCGTTGGATCAGGTGCAGTGAGATCCAACGGCCAAGGACAGGTCTTGCACGTGCTGCAAAAAACAGGTGCAGAATCTAAACCAATCGCAGTTTTTCCAGACAATTTTTTTTAAACGTCTTATCACGATGCCTGTAACTCGAGGTATTAGCTTATGCGTTCCGTGTATTTTCGGCAAAGCTGCTCATAACGTTGCTTCTGCAGAAATTAAGCAATTTTAGCTTGGATTATACAGGTATGCCTACGAAGAAGATTAGAAGGCAAACCTTGTTTCAACAAAATTCTAAATATGTCCTTCCTTCTCCCTTATTTTACTTTCCAACCCCAGTAAACTTCCTTCACGGGTCACGCAATGAAAGGATCCGTTGTGACCATCATCAATGCTGAGTAAACAAACAACTTACAGGGAATTTAATTTTTGAACTTGTTTTTCATTCGCTAATAAAAAATAATGAATTTTTATCAGAGCATATGAGTCTATTTACTAATAGTTTCTTGCTAATCATGAATATTAACTAATTAATATGCAAAATGAAGTCTACTACAAAAGCAATTGCGACAATAGCAATTAGCAAGTTAGTATCTAGTTGGTAACAACTGACTTTGTATGTGGATATTTTAATCAAATAAAAATATATTATAACAGAAAAAATGGAATTTTTAAATTTTAAATTAAAAGATTTATTAGTCAATTATTATTTCATTAATGATAAGAATTAAAATGGAAATTTATATTTCCTCTGTTTTATTTTTATTGACAAGCTAGATATTTTTTTTTTGTCTAATATACCTCAATCAAGAATTTAGAACTTATTTCTTATTACAAAAAAAGGTTCTGTTGTCTTTAGATTTACCCCCTCTTTGTTTTACTAGCAGAAAAAATTTCAGAAGGCATATAAGGACCAAATTTAACAGATGGATTTGAAAGGAATGCAAAAGTTTGAAGGTAAGAAAAATATAGTATAATAAAAATAAAAAAAAAATCTTATTTTATACTCGTTTGTAAGAGTAAACATTGTGATTTTACTAAAACACAACGGTGCGGGATTTTACTAAACATTGTGTTAATGCAGGGAAGCCCATTACGGCGCCGTTTCCTGAACTCGCTAGCGGAGCTTCACCAACGGTTAGCCCTTATTTCTTTCTTTGGCGGCAACAGCTAAGACAAAACTTTCTTGATCGTTTTGTCAGGAAACAACCGACGCAGAGAAAATAAGCTCATGGGTGTCCACGGTCTTTGGGACCTCTTGGCCCCCGTCGGTCGCCGCGTTTCCGTCGAAACTCTTGCTGGAAAGAGACTTGCAATTGGTGCTCCTCCTTTCTGGATCCCACTGAACCCTAACCCTATTTCTAACAGATAATAAGCATATTACTGTGTATTCTGGTGACATGTTATCAGTATAGTTAATTATCTATTTTCTTGAATGGCAGATGCTAGCATATGGATGATTCAGTTCATGAAAGCAATGAGGGACGACAAGGGGGAGATGGTACGGAACGCTCATCTCTTGGGCTTCTTCCGAAGAATTTGTAAGCTACTCTACCTCCGGACCAAGCCTATTTTTGTATTTGACGGTGGCACGCCTGCTCTTAAGCGCCGAACTGTGATCGCACGCCGCCGCCAGCGGGAGAATGCCCAGGCCAAGGTTCGGAAAACAGCGGAGAAGTTGCTTCTGAATCAGGTGCGATCTTTAAAGCAATTTATACTTTACTGTATTTTCTTTATTCTTCAAAATCCCTCGTGCATATGTTCTCTAGTTACGCTTTTTGTTACTGCAAGGCTATTCTACTTTTTCTGACACGTTCACAAGTTTTGTTGGGTTAGCTCTTTGTTTTCCTACAGGAAATAGAACTACATTTTCGTATAATGAGAAGTATACCCTTTTCTTCTTGGGTTGGACCGCGCTCTATTTACTTGAGTTGTTTATGCTAAAACTAATTCTTTTGGCAGCTTAAGCAAATAAGGTTGAAAGAACTGGGTGATGAACTTGAGAAACAGAGAAAGAATAATGATGCCAAGGGTAAAACAGTCGTCACAAGTGAAAAAGTTGAGAAACAGAATCGCTGCGATGACCCCAAGGGCAAAAAGGTCATTACAGATGAAGCAGACATGGGGGATAAGATTTCAGGAGGTAGCCACTTGTATGAGGATAGATACAATCAGGAAGCAGTTGATGAAATGTGAGTTACTAAAGTTGTTTTGTTGTTCGATGGGAATTTTGGTGGAAAGGTCTTACTTTTTCATGTTGACAAGTTAATTAAGGTTGGCAGCATCACTTTTGGTGGAGGAAGATGAAGTTTTTGCTTTCGGGGAGTCATCATCTGGACCGTACGCTCCAACTGAAGAAGAGGATGTTGATGAGGATGAAGAGATGATACTTGTGAGCATTTTTGTTGGGTCAAATACTTGTGAGCATTTCTGTCTTGGGTAGATTATCAACTTCACGTCACATCTATCAGTCATGACATTGGGTGGAATCATAGTCAGTTTAGAAAGAGGAGAAAAGTGAATTTCTGAGCAGTCGATGCACTTTTTAGAATGTAGAAGAAATGGATCAGAATGTTCTAGCAAATATGTAGTGAAAGTCTTAGTGCTCAAGTCATCAATACACTTTTAAGAGGAACTGTCCATGTTTTTGTTGCACCAAGGTTGTCCTTGTAGTGTTGATTTTGGTTCCTCAAAGCTTGTTCTGTACTTTGTTCACAATTTTAAATCTGTGAGGCAGGTAGCTAAATAATGTAGTTATTAGGCAGGAACTTCGTGAGACACTAATTCTGGTTAGGTTGGTGTTGAGCATCTCTTTTGCTAGAATTTGTTTTGTAAGTTGTTGCTGTTTTCCTTCTTATTTTTGATGAGTAAAGAACCCTATTTTCTTTAGAAACAGTTTTTGCTTATTGAAGCTTCTTAGATGATAATGTTATTTCCATACTAAACAATTTCTTCAACTATAAATTTATAACCAGCTTCAAAAATTCAACAACCAACAATAGGGATCTTTGATTAAGTTTCTTAAATCCAGACAGTGATTTTGGTTATCTTATATGTTGAACTGTTCTTTTTTTTTTCTTTTTTAAAATGGTCATTTAGTTTTGTGTTATTTATTTGTTATCTTAATGTATTTTCTGTTTTTTTTTTGGGGAAAATTTGTGGTAGAGGGAAGTGATTTATGTTATTCATTTGACTACTATGCCCGAGCCTAGTATTAGATTAAGTGAGCATATGCATGTTTCAAGTTCATTGCCTATATTTCTCAGATGTCAAAAAGTTTAGATTGCAGTTCATAATTTGATTCTGGATTAATGGATCTGTAACTCTAACGAAATAATTTACAGCCAAGAATGCATGGAAAAGTTGATCCTGCTATCTTAGCTGCTTTGCCTCCATCTATGCAACTTGATCTTCTTGTTCAGGTAATGTGGTAATATGCCTAATGTTTTAAACATTTTTAAGTGTGCTTCATTTCGTTGAGCCCATTGGCCCTCTTCCCAGATTTCAGGGAAAACAAAAAGAAGTTTCGTTAGAATTTTCTATATTTTATTTCGTGTAAATTGGCTTGCAGATGCGAGAGAGATTGATGGCAGAGAATAGGCAAAAGTATCAAAAAGTAAAGAAGGTACAGTATTGTCTGGTTGTGATGTGTAAGTTCTTTAGTATCCTTTGTTTACACTTACATGTATTGCCAAGATAATGAAGTTGCATTTGCTTTTGAAGATTGCTAATTCTTATATTTTGTATTTCCAAATGCTCATATAGGTCCCTGCAAGCTTTTCAGAATTACAGATCCAGGCTTATCTCAAAACAGTTGCTTTCCGCCGTGAGATAGATGAAGTACAGAAATCTGCTGCAGGACGGGGAATTGGTGGTGTTCAGACATCAAGGATTGCCTCTGAAGCCAATCGAGAATTTATTTTCTCATCATCTTTTAGCGGAGATAAAAAGTGAGTACAAATTTTTTGATGCAACCTATGGTTGGCAGAGTGCATTCATCTTTTTAGTATGAATAGAACTGCTTGTTGCATATTTCATGAAGTCCTCTTTTGTTACTTTTATCAGAATCTTGCGTTTTGCTTTATTTGAACAACCAATATTGCTTGAAATGATTAGAGTCCTAACATCTGCTGGAGAAGGGAGAACAAAGGGCGACACAAGCCAACCAATTGAAACTTCTTCTGTAAATACTGTTGATATCACATTGAAGAAGAATATCAGTGCGGCATCAGAATCTGCTGAGAATGAAACTCAAATTAACTTGGACAATGATATCGAGACTTATCTGGATGAGTGGGGACTGCTTCGAGTTAGTAGAGTAAGAGCTATGGGGATCCGCATGACTCGAGATATACAAAGAAATTTGGATATGATGAAAGAAATTGAGAGAGAAAGAGGAGTTGCAATTGAAAATGCAAGTAATAAGTCTACTGCTGGTAGGAGTGAAGTTGAGGCATTTGCTGATACCCCAAGTAATAAGTCTACTGCTGGTACGAGTGGAGTGGAGGCATTTGTTGATACCCCAAGGGGTATCCCAGTTTTGGGAAGTGCTGATCACAATACGGATGGGATAACGCGGACTAATAACGAGAATGAGGAGGATACATTGAATGTTGGAAGCTCTATAGAAATATCTTTTGAAAACAATGGTATCCATGAATTTGGTGCTGCCGATGATGATGATCTATTTGCTTGTCTAGTGGCAGGTGATCCGCTTCTGGATTTCTCTGTTGATAATTCTCTCTCAAAGAAGAAATGCTCAGATTCTGCTTCAGAATGTGAGTGGGAAGAAGGTGGTACCTTGGGTGATGACATCAAAGTTGATAGCAAATCTCTTGTAGCAGATGGAGGCATGGATGGTGGCAATGAGTTGGAGTGGGAGGAAAGTGAGGACTTTGTTATTGACAGTAAAGTTGACAAGTCAACAGTTTCAGATGGTGACATAAGTCAGGAGAGGGACATGGAGTGGGATGAAGGTGGTACCTTAGGCAATGACATTAAAGTTGACAGCAAGCTGCGTGTGGCAGTTGGAGGCATGCAGGATGTGAGTGAATTTGAGTGCGGAGAAGGGTCTTCAGAAATTCGAGAAGAGTGTTTATCATATCCAACTAAACGCAAGAAAATTACATCCAAAGGTGCTTTGGAGGAAGAGGTTGACTTCCAGGAAGCAATAAGAAGAAGTCTACAGGATCTAGAGGATAAAAGATCTCTTGATGCACTTGATCAACATGACAAATCAAGAGCTGCTACAGAAATGAGTATTCTAGGCATGGATACTGGGTTTCTTCATAAAGAAGATTCAAACAAGCCAGAAGTCTCCTCAGAATGTAAATTTGAAGAGCAAAATCCAGTTCCAGAACATTCTAAGAGAATTCATTGTTCAGTGCAAGGGGACATCTCAGAGACTAATAATCCTTTGGAGGGTCAGTTGTCACCACTTATAGTTAATTGTGACAAGATGGAAGATGAGACTGAAAAACCATGCCAAAGCGATCTAAATGTGGAACTTTTAACGTATGATGCAAGTGAGGAGAAGAATTTTCAGCAAGAAGTACTTAATGAGACGGTTGCTGAGGTCCAAGAGAAGGATGTGAGCCAGATTTCGCAGCAGCTAAAGTATACTTCCAGCAGTGGTAATTATGGTTACTCTCGGTAATGGTTGTTATTATGGCAATGCTGCTCTTGTTACTGATTTAATATCTAAGATACTGCTTGATGCCTTTTGTTTAGGTGGTCGCCCAAAGGATTCTGAGGCAGCAATGGATGGCCATTCCAGTGAGTCTAAAGTTCTGGGAAAAGGTTCTTTAGATGATTCAAAAAAGGCTATAGACAGTGTACAAAACCTGGCTGAGGAAGACATTAGTGATTACATTTCAATGGAAAGGGAGGAGCCTTTTCACAACTCTGCTTCCATGGATGGCAAGAAGAAGCATATTGAGGTTACGGAAGCTACTCTGGAGGAGGAAATGCTAATTTTGGGTGAAGAGGAGCAAGAACTGGGAGACAAGTGGAGAAAGCTTGAGAGAAATGCTGAATCAGTGAGCAGTGAAATGTTTGCTGAATGCCAGGTGTGCTATATTATTTCATGTTATGATTGCTAAGCTTCTATTATTAGGCAATTAAAACCTTATGCTTCTGCTGTGTGAGAAAGAAACCCTGCCCTGCTTGTGGTGGACATGTCTGAGGTGTCAACCTTTGAGATTTTCTGATTAAACATAATAGTGTATAAATTTATTATTTGATACCAGAACCCAAAGAAGCACACGGAAGAACATGCACACCCGTGCACTCTCATATAGCCCACATGGACATTGTGCGAGACAGAGAAGAGATACTGGTAATGGGATGAGGTTCAATATTAAAATTGAGAAACCCCCCGGGGGGCCTCGGGCTTGTGTTTTTCAGTCTTTCTCACAGTCTTTCTTACTGGTGATTTGTGTAGCTGGGTTCCTTAATGGTTGATTATTCTGATTCATGATTTGTGTCACTAGAGCAACCAAAATTTCAGTCATCTTCAGAAAAACTTACAGGATATTAGAAGCTTGTGTTTTTAGTGTTCAGTGACATATCTGGGTACCTTGGTCCTTTATTCTTCCGTTCATGCTTTCCTTTTAGCTGAAGAAGTGTGTTTCTTGCATTTTTTATGTTAACCCAATTTTGTTTTAAGTCTGCACTTATTTGTTCAGATTCATTGAACTTTGGTGTTTCTTCTTTTCTAGGAGTTGCTTCAAATATTTGGCTTACCATATATTATTGCTCCAATGGAAGCTGAAGCTCAATGTGCATATATGGAACTTGCGAACGTGGTTGATGGTGTGGTTACTGATGACTCAGATGCATTCTTGTTTGGGGCTCAAAGTGTTCACAAGAACATTTTTGATGATCGCAAATATGTAGAAACATACTTTATGAAGGTCTTGACTTTTTTCAGCAAAGTTCACTGTTTTCTCCACTTAATAATTGTCAACTAAACTACAAAAGGTTCAGTATTTTCCTTTCTGTGATTATTCATCTCCTTGATTGCTTTTTGTATTTGTTTTTTGGAAAAAGAATAAGAAAATGATGAGGAAAAATGGGGAGACTGCCAAGACTTGTAATTGAACCTGTTAACTAGTTTTCTTAGCAGTTTGGCGACTTGGTTTTGCATGAAGTTTTTCTTGATTCTTTTCCTTTCCCTAACGATCTGTATGTTGATAATATTCATGTCTGAACAGGACATAGAGAATGAGCTTGGCTTGAACCGAGAAAAACTAATCAATATGGCATTGCTTCTCGGCAGTGATTATACTGAGGGCGTAAGGTAATATGTTCTTACTTGAAATTTTGACATGTAGATTGCCAAGATCCTGATTCTTATATTGTTTGTGTTGAGGGAAAAGAGTTCTATTCTTTTCTCGCTCTTTGTGATATATTTATGGTTCTGTTAGGGCATTTTCATTTATTGTGAATTGTAATTTATTTCTGATCTGTTGGCAATTTGTTAGTGGCATTGGTATTGTGAATGCTATTGAGGTTGTGAACGCATTTCCTGAGGAAGATGGCCTCCGTAAATTTCGTGAGTGGATTGAATCACCAGATCCATCCATTTTAGGGAAGTATGAAGCAGAAGCAGAGGATAACTTGAGGAAGAGAGAGTCAAAAGTTGGTGACGCTGATATGAGTTGCTTGGATAGTGAAGGAGTTGGCAAAACTCAAAAGATAAAGCAGAATTTTATGGATAAGCATGTAAAAATCCCGTCTCTTTCTGGTTTTCCTTTTTGACTTTTTTTTTTATATTTAACCAACCTCTTGCTTCTCCATGTGTTAAATATGATTGTCCATTATTATGCAGAGAAATGTGAGCAAAAACTGGCATATCCCATCTTCTTTCCCTAGTGATGCAGTTGTTTCAGCTTATGCATCTCCTCAAGTAGACAAGTCAACAGAGCCTTTCTCCTGGGGAAAACCGGATCATTTTATTCTTCGAAAGTAATTTCCAGTCATTTCCTTGTTTCTGTAATTATCCTGGCTTTTATTTCCTTGAGAAGCAATCAATATTTTGGTTTCTTGCCGTCATAACATATAGCATACAAATGACTATTCTGATTTTTGCTTTTAGCTTGATATGCAACAAGCTTAATCAACTGAGCTAAATTCCTTCTCATAAATGGTTTTGCAATAGATTGTGTTGGGAGAAGTTCGGGTGGAGCACCCAAAAGGCAGATGAGTTGCTGCTTCCTGTACTGAAGGAATATAATAAGCGTGAGGTTGACTTCCTCTCTCGCACTCTCTCTCTCTCTACCCCCATCCCCTATCTGAAAACTGTACATGCAGCACTACACATTTGACTGACACTGAACCATGCACCAGTATGGCTGTATATGTATTCTCTTTGGATCTCGGCATAGGACATATTATCTGTTGTGTAGCCTATATTCAATTTGTAGTTAGATGCAGCTAAGAAATGAAAAACTATACCTTCTAGAATTTGACTTTATGAATTTTGCAAATTCTTTTTCCTTAACCCCAATGAATCTTTTGCTGAGATGTTCGCATTGAGAAAAGTAGATTCAACAGCAAAATATCAATTAAAAAGATTTTCTCTGTGTACCTAGTATAAATAGTTCAAGTTTTCCAAAAGAACTTGCTGGCTAGGAACTGAATTCCATTTAGACGTAATCCTTGCACTTTCAATTATCTTATTATGTATGCTTATATCTTCTCTTGTTTTGTGTCTGATTGGTGTAGACACAACTGCGAATGGAAGCATTTTACACTTTCAATGAAAGATTTGCAAAAATTCGAAGTAAGAGGATAAAAAATGCTCTGAAAGGGATGGCAGGGAACAAATCCCTGATAGATGAGCCTGGTCCTGGAAGTAAAAAGAGAAGAGCAAACCACGGTGATGCAGCTGGGGACAAATCAGAAAAAGAATTAGAAGGACAAGAGTTTGAAGATGCTCAGATTGAGCTCAACAATACAGAAAAATCAATTGAAAAGAAGTCCAGAAAGAAAGGGGCCCAAAGAGAATCTTTACGTGCTGTTCGGAGGAATAAACAATTGTCCATGAATGCAGAAAGCTATCAGAATCAAAATGAAGGATCAACTGTTAGACAAAAAAGTAGGGGCAGAGGAAAAGGGGGAAATGAATCCATTGGGAAAAGAATAAATAAATCTGGTACTCGGAAATGTTCTGAATCTGGCTCTGATGATGAAGGCAACAGTTGTAATAGACATGAATCACAAGTCAAGTTTGAAGAGCAATGTCAAGTACGCAGGGTAAGTTTCATATTGCTTCTCATCATTTTGTTTTCTGCTTTAATATGAGTATGCATATAGGAGGAAAAGGTTTTTTAGTGTCTGATTGGGAGGTTTTTTAATGGATGTCTGTACGGACCTAAGGTCCTGAGCAACTTTGATTGGTTTAGTTTCTCTTTTCTATTTGCCAAGCTTGGATTACTTATTACATGGGAAAATTTGAGTTTTTGGCCACTTCCTGGCACCAATACTCTCTAATCTCTTTGTGGCTTTGTATGTTTAGACGGTTATGAACTTCTATAAGATAATTCACCAATATGATCTTAGTTCCCTCAAAATTAGAGCGAGCTCTCGTTCCAGCCCTTTTATGAAAATCAGAACAGCTTAAGTTGTGGTGCTAGTAGTTAAGAAAGTTTGTGGTCCGGTCTATGTATGGAGCACGGGAGATGCTTTCATCTTATTCTTATGGAACTTGCAGCTTTTGCAAGTTATTTAGAGCACCTTCCTGTTTATTTTGCAGGTGATTTAGATATTTCCCATCCATTTTTCTGTGGCTGCATGGTATTTATTTTACAATTAATTTATTTTCCTTGTGATTTTGCAGTCAGAACGGCCTCAAAAAGAAGTAGACTATACAGTAAGTGATACTATCTATGATGGCTCTGATCAGGATGATGGAAACTCCAGAAACAAACACTTAGAAACGAGAGCATCATCTGCAGATTTGCTTGTCATTGCCGATTCAATAACTTCTCCCAGTAAGATAAACACTTGTGAAATTGTTGATCAGGAATTTTCTGGGGAGTGCCCTGAAAAGGATGCCTTGTTCTGTGCGGACAAGTTTGCGCCGGAAACAAGGGTTATTGGGTTGAGCTCGAGTAAAAATGACGACGTTCATACTGGGGCTCAAGTATCCAATGATTACCTAACAATCGGGGGTGGATTTTGCTTGGATAAGGACGACACGGATGTGGATCCTGGGGCACTAGCAAGTCCGGCAAGAGCAACGACATCAGATTCTGATTTACCCAATGGCTCCATTTTTTTTAATAATAGAAATGGCACAAATAAGCCGAGCCAATCAGTTAACAGCCCAAGCGGAATAATGGAAAGAGGAGTCTGTGAGATCTTTACGTGCCATGCCAAATTTAAGGAGAAAGCGAAAGAAAGATAAGATGTAAGCGTAGAACCCATTCATCTGCTTGCATGTATGGATGGACTTGGGAAAGGAAAACTTTTGCAATTGCAGTTCACCGTTGAACAAGTCTTTCATTCAAGGAACTTCTGGGCTGCCTGGAGCTTGAATTGTGATGCGTAGTATATGACAGGTTCAACGTGATCGCCGAGGAAATCTCTGTAGTTGAAAATTAGAAAATCTATCATTTTTTTTTTGTTTGCTGGATAAATCTATCAAGCTTCATGAGCATCAATGTAGCTTGCATTGTCTGCAATCGCGGGAGATTCCCTTTTTTTGCTCTTTTTTTGGCAATTGCACTTGTCATGAGCTCTTGGTTGTAGTATTATGGACCCAAGTTGATCGTAATCCTTTACAAGTAACCGTATACGGCGGTCTCCAATTTGTCGCTGATGTTGAGTGGTGAAATTATTTGCAGTCCGTCAATTCTGCACTAAGTTTTTGTTTCAATCACTGTCGAAAGCAGAGCACCAAGATATTGGAGTGCCTTTTCCCTTTCAGCTAACAGCATTTACGCATACTGGTAGGATATTTAGCAAATATTTCTTTTCCGGTCCCCAATTTGGGAAGAAAATTTTGCAGCACTGGACTTCTCAAAGCACCATTGGGCATTGGCTTAAAGAATTCGGCTAAAGTCATTGGCCGGGCACCTGGTAGTTGGGTCAATTATGGCCGTTCTGTCATTTATAAAAATACTCTAATAAGCATGCGTTTCACCGGTGGAGAGATCAAAGTGGGCTGGGGATATAAGAATCTTTCTTTGAAAATTTGGGAAGAGAGCAGTAGGCTTAGAGGACAGCGTACCTGCAAATTCTTTTTCTCATTTGTCTGCGAAGGTATCCGAGTAAGAGAGAAACGATCAGAGAGGGAGAGTGACAAAAGAAGAAGGGGGAGATGGGGAGAGGAAGGTTTTGCTACGAAGAGGTTCTTCCTTTCTCAGCGATGCTTCTTGTGGAGTGTACCAACGTAGGACTGAGCACCATTTTTAAAGCAGCCACTCTCAAGGGTTTGAGCAATCACGTCTTCATGGTCTACTCTTATGGGATTTCATCTCTTGTTCTCCTCCCTCTCTGCTGCATTTTCTATAGGTACAACAAACGCTTCTCTTCTTATTCAACAATGAATTTGGATGAATCTCCTCCTCCTTTATCTTGGCCGGCGACTTACTTTACTACTGGATTTGCAGAAAGACAAAGCTTCCTGCCTTCACCTTTGGTCTCCTCCTTAGATTTTTCTTCCTCGGACTTATGGGGTACGATTTATTATTTTCTCTCTTTCTTTAACTAGCTTACCTGGAACTTTCCATGATCTAATAATTTCAGGAAATGAACGAGTTGGCAGGTTTACAGCTCAATATCTGGGGTACGAGGGAATCGAGTACAGCACTCCCACTCTTGCTTCCGCCATGAGCAACCTTACCCCAGCTTCCACCTTCGTCCTGGCCGTCCTTTTCAGGTCAACTTAACCTTATCATTTATCTGTTGTTCTCATCTCAATCTTGCTTTTCACGACTCACTTCTTTCAAGACATGTAAGATGCGGTTGCCACTTGCCTCATAATTAGTGTTTGATTAATCGTTCGGAGAATTTCTGTCTTCTCATTCGTTTTTCTTCTTACTTCATTTTTTTTTATTTTTCGTACTCTCATTCCCTTGTTGGCTCTTCATGATTTCATTTAATATACAGTAGTATATCGTAAACCACTCAAGACATTCTACAACTATGTATGGGACCACATTATCCTTGAGAGTGACTCGGGTGGATTTTTTTTCTTTTTTTTTTTTTGGAAGTAGTAATACTTAAAAAGAGAGAGATATCAAACTTGATTTCTTTGATAATCATGAGATACTGTAAATTACTGTATTTTAATAACTGGTGGTGCATGGGGCACAAATAATTACAAGAAAATGGGCATTAGGTTGGGAGGAGCGATTTTCTTATAATTGAAAGTGAAAGAACCTCAAGATTTTTGTTTTGAACCGTTGAGGTGTTTCAATTATCAGGATGGAAAAACTAGAATTGAAAAGCTTGAGCAGCCAGGTCAAGATTACCGGCACAATCATATCTATCGCTGGCGCCTTAGTAGTGGTGCTCTACGAAGGCCCGGCTGTTTTAAGAATCCGTTCATCTCCCTCTAACCTTTCTGCGGTGACATCAAATTGGGTCATTGGTGGCGTTCTTCTTGCGGCTGAGTACGTAGTGGTATCTGTCTGGTATATTTATCAGGTATTTTGTTTTTTCCTACAGAAAAATAAAAAAAGAATTCCTTTTTGGCAAAAGATTAATTTATGGATTTCTCTTTGGTTGAAATATATACACCATTTTAAGAAGATAGAATTAGTGGTTCTATGTGTGAGTGGAGATAAACTGCAAGTGTTCCAAAAATGACAGACCAAGGCGGTGAAGGAGTATCCTGCAGAAATGGTAGTGGTGTTCTTTTACAACCTATTCGCTTGCATTATAGCTGCTCCCGTCTGTTTGATTACGGAGCCCGATTTGAGTGCCTGGAAGCTCCAACCTGATGTCCGATTGGCCTCCATCCTCTACGCGGTAAAGTGATCAGAATGTCTTGCATCTCTATCATCTGGTCTGATTATGATGAAGAAGAGTTAAGAAGAAAACTCCAAACGAATCATAAATGGCAGCACCATCAATATTATTACTTATTTTTTTCTTTTCAGGGAATAGTAGGATCAGGCTTCGGAATCGTCATTCACACATGGGGCTTACACGTGAAGGGACCAGTTTACGTAGCCCTATTTAAACCATTGTCGATCGGCATTGCAGCGCTAATGGGCGCCATTTTCCTCGGCGATAATCTCTATCTGGGAAGGTAATTAAGTATTCAAGACTTGTTCCCATCTTCCAGGGATCAAAAGTCCTTTATTCTCCTTGTACATGCCGTCGAATGCTTTAGTTCAGGAAAATCATGCTAATATATAAACGTCTCGGTTGGTGCAGCATCATCGGAGGTGTCGTTATATCTTTGGGCTTTTACGCTGTGATTTGGGGAAAAGCACAAGAAAGCACCGGCCGTGAGCGGCTTGACTCTCCAGATGCGGGATCGTCCGGCGAACAAAGGGTGCCCTTGTTGAAAAATGATGATGCCAGTTGCTCCGCAACGCAACCACAAAATCCCTGCTGAACTCGTAGCCATGTCTGGAAATTCATCAATTAAATTGTACATATCCCAATTGGCCACATGCGTTATATCTGCTCTGCCTCTGAATTTTTGTTTGTTTGATTACACATACGACTGCATAGTTGAAAGGCCATGATTCGTACGATCATTGCCCCACACTAATTAAGAGCGTATTTAAATTGAATTTTTATTTAAATTAAATTATATTGAAATAAATTATTTGTGTAAAGAAAAATAGAATTTAAAGTAAAAAAATTTAAAAATCAATCCAAGATCACCCCAACACGATTAGTCAGTGGCTGCCAAATTCTTTCGGCCTCCCTTTGTGGCCATATATTTTATCATGTAAGTGTCGCTTTTCTTTATTATGAGAAGATATATATGTTAATTATTATCCTTTTTAATAATACGTTCTAAATTATTAAGTCGTCAAATGCACAAATTAATGCATTTGATATTAGATTAGGGCAGCCAAATTGGTAAGGCAGCACCCCTCACCGGGACTTGGTCGGCCAAAAGGCCAAAATATTCCCTCTCCCTCCAAAACAAAAAAAGATATTAGATTAAGATGGGAGGATGTTCAACCAACAACCTACGCCCTCAAGAGGTGCGTAAAATATATTTTTTTTATAAATTAATAATTTACTGACATCTTTAATAAAATTAAATTAAAATTTTAAAATTTTTCTTCCAAAACTTAACAAAGTTATTTGTCCTCCGTACTACGATTTTGTTTTGCTAAAAGTATCTTCATACTTTATATTATGTTTTTACAAAATGAAAGGCTGTCATCCATATTGTATTTTCATAAAATAAAAAACATAAAATACAAGTATAATTTTAGCTTTTGGATTAATCTATAGTGTTCCCACACTTCTTTTTTGCTACAAATCATAATGGACTTTTATCAAGACATTTGCAATATTCAATATCACAAGGTGAGATTTAATTTAGATCTTTTTAGATCTAGTTTTCATTAATCTCCTTATTGGAAGTGTCTGTCAACCTACACCATATAGCTCCTATCTCAGTCCTCTATTTTTTTAAAAAATAAACTTTAAAAACTATCGAAGTAACTTTTAAAATCATTGATATGTCATAATCTTTTAAGTTACTAATTTTTAAAAAGAATATTTAAGTTGAATCTCTCTTACTGATGTGATAAAGGATTGCGATACAACTATTGTAAAAAAGAAATCATTATGTATTTATTTATTTTATTAGTATTAATATTCATCACGCATATATAATTATTGGAGCATAGAATATTGTTTGTTATTTTATATAACTTTTATTTTTTTAATTTTAGAACCATCACAATCTCTTTAAGACTTTAATTATCCTCTTTTATTGTATTAGTAGAAAATTTTAAAGATTATTTTAATTATAATAATCTTCATTATTTTTATATCAATAAATAATTTATTTATATTTTTTAAAAAAAAGCATTGGGCCGGTCGTGGGGCGTCCCGTCGCATGGAGGCAGCCATATGAGTCTCCGCAAAGCTAATGGAAGTGCGTCTTGTGATGCACATCATTGATATCTTTATCGTTTTTTGATGAATCAGATCATTGATGTCCGCTCTGTACTACATGGGGGACAAAAGCAGAAAAGAAACGTGATGTAATTAGGCGGACATTGTGAGGTGCAAAGTGCCACACGCAACAATTTTCAAATTAAAAGGCCAGGAATTAATTATTCTTTTTCCTTTTAAAAATATAAAATTTTACATAAATTAAGAAAAAATATTAAATATTAAATATTTTAAAAATATATTAAAAATTATATATTTTGAAATAGAGGTAGTATGTATTTGTTTTTTTTATTATATTGAAATTACCTAGGTTATTTAGCTATAGTTTAATTTTTTTTAATGTGAGTAATGTGCTTTTGTTCCATTACCCATTTGGGTAAAGTGCTTTTAATGAAGTTTATTTACTCAGAAAAAATAAATATTTTAAATGCAAATGGGAAAGCAATTGAATTGAAAAATAATTCTTTTCGTAAATCTTTATCCCTTTGTGGATTGGGTGGGCCAGGGCTGCAAGAATGGCCTTATGTTTCCTTTTCAGCCCATTTTACAGTACGGCTCATATCATTATATTTGCCCGTCTTGTTTCCTCAGCCTAAAGGAAAAGAGAAAAAAAAAAACATATACCTGTCTTCTTCTTCTTTTTTTAAATACTCGATATTTAGCATTTAAATTGTTCTATCACCAATTACTTTATCTATTTACCTAATTGTTTTTCCGGCAGATGATGTGCAATGTAACCACTAATATATACTCTCTCTCACCTAACTTATTTGTCACACTCGAAAGTTTTATATAAATTAAAGAAATAATTTGTTTTGTATTATTTATTAAGTTAAATGAATCAAAAAATCATCTTATAATTAAAATTGTATCTCGTAAATTAATAAATATGAAGGTAAAACTAATTTTTTTTTAAAAAAATTAATAATTATCTTACTAAAACGGTAATTGTGTAAAGTAAATTCAGGAGGAGAGAGTAGAGCGCTCAAAAAAAAAAAAAAAAAAGAGAGAGAGAGAGAGTAGGAAAAAGGGCCGATATGGTTCAATGATTGGATTGCGAATGGGGGCGACGATAGCATGCGCGCGGAAAAAAAAAAAAAATACCAATTTGATTATCAAACTTAAAAGTTTTAAACACTATAGTCTTATAATTTTTTTTAACATTATAATCTTCAAAGAAGTTATGCTTAGTTAATTAGCTCCTAATATCTTCTTTCAACTTAATTTTTTATCCGAAAAATTCACACCCTTAATCTCGTTACCTTTTTAAAAAGGCAAAATAAATATATTACGTATTTATATCCTCAAAATACACTCATATTACAAAGACGTGTGTCTCAATTTGATAAAAATAAATTAAATTGAATAAATTTATCCACATTTACTGTGAAAAACAAAGAAAAATATGAGAGAAAAGAGTAGTAAAAGAATAATAAAATGAAAAATAATTCATTACAAAAATATAGTGCACATATTTTACCCTTTAAAAAATGTTACATGTACTTTTTTACCCAAAGATTATAGTGAACGACGATGTTGAAAATTTATTAACTTAACTTAACTTTTTTAAAAATCATAAAGAAAGCTTATGGGATCATAATATGTGTTATGGAAGGGAGGTTGATGATCAAATTAGTAATTTTCTTCCTTTTTTTCTTTTCTGTGTGAATCAATTTGCTCATTTATCTGTTGACAATCAAAGTCATTGAAAAGTCATATTCGTAACTCACACGTTATCCCCATTTTCTCCAAATCAATTTTTTTTTTAGTACGTGTGCAAAATCAAACACATTAAATTACATAAAGTTTTCCAAACCAAAATAATAAGTATATTTTGTCTTTTATTGTTATCAACCTATTCAGCCTCCTAAATATCCATTTCTGCGTTTGCCACTATTATTATTATTTTTTTTTTGGTTAAGTTGCGTTTACCACTATTTACAACAGGGTAAGTGAATATGTACATTTCCTGAGACAACACTGCTTGTATGTACCATTTGTCGTATTCAACTTCGTCTGGAGTAGAAATATGCTTTTTAAAAAAAAAAAAAAGCATTTCTCGTTTCATCAAATAATAAATTTTCTTTTAACCCCTTCGCCGACTCTACCAACAAAAAAAAAAAAAAGAGTAAAAATTTAGTATTGATTGCTTTCCGATGGTTATCCTAATCTAATTAGAGGTATTTGTTGTTTTCGTATGTTGATAAATAGTAGATGTATTGGGTCCCTTAACACTTACCGTTAACAGCATTTTCAGTTAAGAACCGTTGTTAAGTGGCTGAGACAACAAAGCTGAATAGGTCACTGTGGATGATGGCTCAACATTGTTTAAAGTATGATTATTATAATTCTTTTTACCCCAAAAACATATAGTAATTATTATAACCTTCTTAGTAAGGTTGGATAAGGTAGCAGATAAGGCAGAAGTCTGCAAGGCAAGGCTACATCTTGATCAAGAACCACCCCGCTGCCCCCCATACCTACCTCGCCAAGAAACGAATACAAGTCATGGAATTGGATTGTACAAATAAATATTTCAAATGTACTGTTTTTTGTAAATAAATTATGTTTTTGGATGGAATTGGACTGTTGTTCTGTTTTTATCTTTTTTGTTTTCTTGTGAAAAAATAAAACAGGGTATATTTATATTAGCGATGAGTATGATGTAGAATAGTTTTTATACCTCGGGGATTAATTTTTACCGTTCCATTTGGGGGGGAAAATTGCTACCCCTACTCTTTTTTATTTTTCAAAAAAGATTAAAAAGGGCAAATCAAGAAATCATAGAATTTCATATAAGTTGGAATTTTAAAGACCGTTTTACATTTTTCGTTGATTTAAGTATAAACCAAAATTTATCTTTATTCCTTTATTATAATTTAAAATGTTCTTTGAATAAGGATATGTTTAGAATATAGTTAGGCAAATATTTTCAAATTTATAAATTTTAACAAACAAAAATGAATAAGAGAATAGCCAAGCTTAGACAAATAACGATGAGGAAGTAAGTCCTTTTGGATTTACGTATAAAAATTAAGCTTATTGAAATTTTAAAATTTTAAAAGATAGAATACCTTTTTATACCTTTAATAAATAAGGAAAGAGATAGGAAGAGAAAAAAAAGAAAAAAAATAAATAGATAAATATATTTAAAACATAAAATAAATATTTTATAAAATTTATATTTTTTGATAAATTTCTTAAAATATATAACAATATTTATATTTTAATTACTAATCTTTTCTAGAAAAGTTCCGGCATTTCTTTTTTTTTTTTGGGAAAGGGAAAAGGACCAGTATTTCTAATGAACGGAGTAATTAATTAATATTGAACAAAATATCGTTCAGCATTAAATAAAGAAAAATATGGAACAAAATATTCGACCAACGACCCAGTTGGAAAACCCGACCAATCAGCTAAAGAGCTGTACCGTATAAGAATAAAGCACGGAAGAGAAACGCAGCCAAAGGCCACTCGCCGAAAACACGCAGCCAGAAACAAGGGAGAAGAACGGGCACGCGCTCACAGTGTCGGAGGCCGGAAGAGATGGCAGTTACCAAAGGACGGTATTATTTCAGTGAGGTTCTGCCATTCGTAGCCATGGTGATAGTTGAGTGCGCCAATACCGGCAATAGCACTCTGTTTAAAGCAGCCTCAGATCAAGGAATGAGTTATGCTGTCTTCGTCGTCTACTCCTTTGGTATATCTGCTCTTGCTCTTCTTCCGCTGGCCTTCATTTTCCACAGGTTTGTTATATAACACCAATTTTCCTTCCTTAAATCCTTGTGAATTCTATTTGTTTTTCTCCATTTACAGTGAATTCTTGTCTTAAATTTCCCGCATCCTATTTGTTTGGTTGAATGTGACGATTTCTTTTCCGCAGAAAATCTCCGCTTCCTCCATTCAGTTTATCACTGCTTGGTAGAATTTTCCTCCTCGCAGTTCTTGGGTAAGCATGTCTGAACCACACGAGGAGTTTTACAATATATATACTCAAAGCAACTCAATCATAGAAGAAAGATGAAACAGAGTAATCCTGTTTTGTTGGATAACCAGGTTTACAGCTCAAATGCTTGGATACAAAGGCATCGAGTACAGTTCTCCCACGCTTTCGTCCGCCATCAGCAATCTCACACCGGCTTTTACCTTCGCACTTGCCATTATATTCAGGTAATCAAACCGTCCATGGATTCATCTACTTATGGCGGAGTGCCTAATCTCTGCTTTATACTGCTGAGTTTCAGTTTGATCGAACGCTCTGTTAACAAAGATGATTTTACCATAAAGACGGCAAATTTGCCCGAGTCTTCTTCCTTTTTTTTTTGAAAAAAAAAAAGAAATAGAGATAGGCATATTAGATTGCGCAATCTCCTAAAACCAACTTTGACCCGACTGAGTTGTGAAGTCTCTGCGCGTGCGTGCATCAGTTTGTAGAGGAAACTAGGCAGCAGATTACTGAACATGGGCAGTTACAGTTATAATGATATTTGCTGTATTTTCGTAATTAAGTCTTGTGTTTTGTTTTGAAATTTTTTATTTTATTAAAAAAATTTTTTATAAAAAATTAAAATTTAAATAAAAAATTTATATTGAATTCATAACATAACTCAATTTAAATACGGATATGCTCCTTTTGGCCATGTATGTAAATATCTGAAGTTGTGGTGTTAGAATAGGACATACACCATAAATACCAATCATGAAGGACACCAACCCAGAATTGCCATTGGTGCGTCTTATCCCTTTGTGATGGGCTCCATTTATAACATTCTAGTTGTCCACACTATTTCTGATTTGGTTTGCAGAAGAGACCGATCAGCTATATTTATAGGATGAGAACAGTCGCCTAATCACCTTGGTACTTGAATTAGCATCAACCATCTCCATCTTGGATCTTAAAATGGACATTGAGGACAAAATAGTAAAAATAAAATGAACTGTTATGCCTTCAGAGTAGCTTTTCTAGTGCTCTTCCGTATGGTAGATGACAAATTCTGGATTTTGGCAGTAGTCTGTCATTGCTAAAGAAGAGGTAAACAGATGGTATTACCTTTCAGTGGATCGCAATTTAAGGAGATAAAATGCCCGGCTTCATAAACCCGAGCATCTACTCCATTCAAGGAGACTGCGATGGAGCAATCACTGTATAAAATTAATGATGATGGATTCAGTTCTAGTGCGTGAGATTGAAGTTACATATATTCAAGCTTTTAAGGTGATTAGTGATTGAGAATTATTAGAGTAAATTATTTATTAAAAATAATACAAAGTAAAAAAAGTAAAAAAATAAAATATATTTTTTAAAATTTAAAAACCGATCCAAGTAAGCCCTTATTTTTTCTCCAATAAATATCTAAGACCGTTTGATTTTTTGAGGTTTTCTTCTCCGCTCACTCACTGAACCAAACTTTTATCTTGTGCCTACAATCAGAATGGAGAAACTGGTATTAACAAGCCCACGCAGTCAGGCCAAAATTTTAGGCACATTCATCTCTATTGCAGGTGCCCTCGTGGTGGTACTGTATGCAGGTCCTGCCGTTATAGAAGTTTCTGGATCCTCCCCTACTCCTCACCTGCCTTTGAGTTCACCACGACCAAATTGGGCAGTAGGTGGTCTCCTCCTTACGGCAGATTATCTTTTACTATCCATCTGGTATATCGTTCAGGTAGAATTGAGCTCTCCTGGTGCTTTATAAGTTTTTGTCATTTTCAGGTTTCTCTAGTAGTACGGGAAGAGTTTGGTATATTTGGTTTTTGGTGAAATAACTCTGATTGTAATGTAATTTTTACTGATATCCTTCCAGGCTCAAACAGTGAAGATATATCCAGCAGAGTTTCTAGTTGTCCTGCTCTACAGTATTGCCGTGACCATTATATCTGCACCAGTGTGCTTCTTTATGGAGCCAGACCTGAAGGCTTGGAGCATAAGAGCTGATATAATGCTGCTTGCTCTTCTATACGCTGTAAGAGCCTTGAGGATATAGATTGATCTGAAGAGAATACCAAATTGAGAAATTGGCTTTCTTGCCACAATGTTGTTAGTCCTTGGGGTGTCTGCCTACCTAACTCTGCTTCCTAATCCTTTCAGGGAATAATTGGCTCATCATTTGGCACCGTTATACACACCTGGGGACTTCGAGTCAAGGGGCCTGTCTATGTAGCATTGTTTCGACCATTATCAATAGCTATTGCTGCTATAATGGGCGTCCTTTTTCTTGGCGACACACTTTATCTTGGGAGGTACTATCCGCGAAGTCCCAACTTCTACTTGAAATGATTTTTTTGCCAATTAGTGGTTCTTTTCTGATTTGCTTTTGTCTGTTTGTTTTTCTTGCTCACGTTACTTCTTTGCAGTGTAATTGGGGCAGTATTCATCGCCGTTGGGTTTTATATCGTTTTGTGGGGTAAAGCTAGAGAAGAAACAACCGAGGACTTGGAAGTTGGAAGCACTGAATCCCCAGAAAATGCTCCTCTGTTGCGATGACGGTTGGCTGAACATAGATACCAAATCATTCTTAATTTGAAGCATCAGTGAAGGATGTTCACTCCTTCCCATAAGTTATAATATACGCACTATGAATCTGTGGCCCTAAAGTTCAAAGGCGGGCATCTGTGATGGATTGGGGATTTTTTTTCATCTGATCCTCCAAATACAAAGCTGTGCTGCATATATACTACTCTCATACATTCGTAATCCTGTTACCCATAGCATTCTAATCAAACCCCTCTGAAACTGGCAAGTTGGAGGGTATTTGTAGATTCGTGCAAGTTATATTTGTGCAACTGTTGACACTTCTATCTCTATGGATTTTGAGATTGTTTGCTTCCTCAAATGTCAATGTAATTTGTAAAGATGAACATTCAGCAGACCAACAGTTGGTGCGAAGTTCCAACAGTTTCTTAAATTATTGGTAGTTCGTTACTCATTTTTGCCTCCGGATCATCTTTAGTAGTTTATCATAAGTATTGTGACTAGAAATCATTTTGAAATTTCCATACAGGTCTTTTTGGGTTTTTTTTTTTTCAATATTTTGAATTTCAATTTTTTCATTTCAAGTCTCTGAACAATACTTGGATGCCGGATTAAATATAGAAAAATAATTCAGATGAAGAAGGAAGGTCCAACCACTCAAAACTCAATTGGTCTAATTTTAACAACTCCCATTGTCATTGATGATTCTGTGATTAAAATTAGAGACGCCGCATTCGTCCCCCACTGCCCCGCAAAGGGTCCATCTTGAATTATTAAAACTGATGCTGTAATAAAAAAAAAGGACTCTTAAGTTTAGTCAAATTGCCAGAGGAGCGACTGTCTTTTTTCAATTACTAATTGAGGGTCAAATTTTAGCCGCCCACCATATGTTCTGGCCGGAAAACCTTAAAGGTTGAATTTATCCCTTAAATTTAAGGTGAAATTTCAACTTTATTCTTTGTCTAACAAAAAGAAGAAAAGGAGAAAATTTCTTTTCACGATATGGACTACATATCCTCAAAATTTTATATTTAATTAATTTTTTATTTTTGATATCCACAAATAATTTATGTATTTGCAATTATGATAATTTTTGCATTGCAGTAGAATCTAGCAACTTAAATAATATACCTTATGCACTTGTCGCTATCTTTAAGACTAACAAAATTTAAATAAAAATATAATTTCTTAAAAGACTCTTCAATTTTTGTACAGTGTAGATCTATGTATTTTATGGTCAAATTATTAAAATTTGTCCCTCAATTATTACTTGAAAAAAAGAATGGTCCCTTAATCGATAATTTGACCAAACTTGAAGTCTTTTTCTGATATCAACTCCAATAAATTCGATAATGTAAATTAATGCATAGTGAAGGATCAACCGCTGCTGTAATGCAGGCCGCCATGTTATCTCCTTAGATGAAGTATAAACTTTTATATTACATTATTATATTTAATTGGTAATTACTTTTGGAGACCCCATCCACCTTCGTGGAGTATATATAATATTACACATTTTCTGACTAATGTGATTATATTTTATATGTTAAAAGAAATTTTTTCTTTTCTCTTTAAATTCTATCTAATTTTTACTATTTCTTTCTTTAAATTTATGACATCAAATTGAATTAATATATAACGAAATATAATAAATTTTAAAATAAAAATATATATTTCTTTTTAAATTAATTTTTTATATTTTTAATAACCCCACCACTATCATGGACCCCGTAAGCTGCACCACCGCCACCTCAATATATTATTACTTCCTATTCCGCATGTGCTTTTTTTTATAACACGATATTTCGGTGGCATGCGCATTTTTGCCCATTATTATTATTATTATTATATTTTTTATTTTTGGCTCAATGCATTTTTGCTCCATTATACGTAATCGGACAAATGACAATAATGTAGTAGACTGACAAAAAGGGTTGGAGGGCTGAAGGGGCAACCGCCCGCCATTGGTTAGTCTTCGATGGCGGTGGTATACCGCGGGCCACACTTTGGACACTCTTCACTAGTCAAATTCAAAGCACCAACATGAAAATATCCGACCAAATCCGAAAAGAAGGGTAGTAATGCTTATAAGATTGGAGTAATTTTTTTTTAAATGGAAATTGCCTATAAGATTGGATTAGACGGATCTTTCCGTGTACTTGTTCGTCTATGTCCTTTTCCTCCTTGGGTAGGTAAACCAATTAATAAGAAAGTTGAATTGGACGCACCCATGCAAATTTCATGTCAACAGTTTTCTGTTTTTAAAAAATTTGTTCTTTACCTAAAATTTGTCGTGAGGATTCCGAAGCTCATCCTCCAACAAAGAATCTCATACAAAAGTTAAATGTTTGAAATTGTTAAAAATAAATTTACGATAATTTCGTAATAACTCATAATTATAAATTTCTAACATCACTACAATAAAAACATATTCTATTTTTTTCTTTGAATAATTAATCGGGATAGAATGTAAGAAAAATAATTGAGGGTGTATGTGTGATTAGATAGAGTTTTATTTTGAAATTTTTATTTAAGATTAATAAAAATTAAAGTATTTGTTAGAGGAGATGTGAGTTTTACATTTAAAATTTTGAGTTTGACTTTGAAATCAAATTCTGTATAAATAGAGTCTAAATTTTATTTTAAAAAAAAAGAGGGTGCAAAAGTGCTGGACTTGGAACCCCTTACTTGAGGGCTTTAGTGCAAGAAAAAAGAAAGAAAGAAACAATTGGGCATATTTTTTCTTGCCTTGGCTCTTTCAATTTTGTGACATCTTTTAACTTTTTTTTTTAGAATAATCTGCAAAAGTAGTTACTTGTTACAATTTTGTCCTAATTCTTATATGTCAATATTTTTTAATTCATTAACTATATAATTTTAACTAGTTTAGTCCCAGCAACCAACATACAGTGGAATTTGGTTGAGTCTAGCTCGTGCAACTCATGCGAACATATTTAGAGGGGCAAATTTGTCTTTCCAAACCAAAGCCCTCTTTTTCCTTTTCTTTTTTGTTCCCCCTCCTTCTTTCTTCCCCTTCTTCCGTTCATGCTCCCATGCGTCAGCTGACTGTGAAGATTATATATTCGTAGAATTCCTCCCGTCATAGTTGAATTCCTCTTGATTCTTTACAGCTTCATAACCATTCTTTCTTCTTCTCTTTACTCAAACCACCCATAATGAAAAAAAATTTAGGGCCAATTTAGGTTAGTATTTTAGCTAAAAAATTTTATTTTTATATTTTTTAATTTTAAATTATATTTCTTCTTTCATAAATAATTTACTTTTATAATTTTCAATACAACTCAACTAAAAAAAATTCAATCCAATCTTATCCAAAGTTATTTATTAAAAAATCTGATTTTTCTTTTTTTTTTAGTTCCTTTCCTTCTCTTCTTTTCTTTCTTTTCTTCGCTATTTTCTGCTTCTTTGTTTGATCTGGCTGTGGGTCTGGTGCTACTATAGCAGCATGCATCAATCATTTTGAAGCTTCTATACCAGAAAGATGGAAGCATGTCAAAAACCACAAAAATTTTGCTCGGTGATTGCTCATTTGTTTGTGACTGGGCCTTATGCACTTATCAAATTTGCAATTCCTTGCCCTTTGTCAAACGCATTTCTCGTCGGATGCAAATAATGCTCGGTGTTCTGCTATCGTGATTGACGTCTACTTTCTCTTCTCCATTGATAGCCAAC
Organism: Rauvolfia tetraphylla; assembly: GCA_030512225.1. Classification (NCBI taxonomy): domain Eukaryota; kingdom Viridiplantae; phylum Streptophyta; class Magnoliopsida; order Gentianales; family Apocynaceae; genus Rauvolfia; species Rauvolfia tetraphylla. The sequence continues at coordinate 1,978,529 of JAJQKT010000005.1, forward strand.
ATCCACGCTGCCTAGAAGCACAGAGATCACTACTCAACTAAATGCAAGCGACTGACAAGGATATGGCTGTGACAGGAGGAAGAAAAATGAAGAAATAAGAAAAAGGAGATTTGTTTAGAAAGACAAATTTGCCCCTCTAGAGACTTGCACATGCTTTTGCTCCGCCAGATGCCGCTGCTGCGTCTATGGTGGATGGGATTGAAATAATTGAATTTTTGATTGATAATGGATTAAAAACTTTAAAATAAAACAATCGGGAGTTATGTTGTAAGAAATAAGACAAGAAAGTTGGATTTTTTTTTTTTTACAAATTATTATTATTATTATTATTATTTTGGCTCAGCAGTTGGCATCTCCTCCCTCAAACAAACATCTCTTTCACGTCCGCGGCACTGAGGGAGCCCCCAACAGTGATGGCCTTAGCCATCCAATAAATGCAAGTACTCCGTTGTCCAGTTCACGTTGATGGTTGAGTAGAGAGCCAAAGAGTGAAGATTAGAAGCTGAGCATGAGAGTGGCCATGGCGAGGAGCGGATACTGCTACCGAGAAGTGCTGCCCTTCGCTGTCATGATACTTCTGCAGTGTGATCAGGTGGGAGTCGGCACCCTCTTCAAAGCCGCCGCAACCGAGGGTATGAGCTCTCGGGTCTTCATTGTCTACTCCTATGCTGTCTCAGGCCTTGTTCTCCTTCCTTGCGCCCTCGCCTTTGAGAGGTCTGTCTATCCTTCCGTTTCGCCTATGATTCCGGATGCATAACACTTATTTCCTGGAAATTTATTATGTGTATATTTATAAACGTCGAAAAAATTCTCGCAGGAAGAAGCACCTCCCTCCCTTCAATTTAAACATCGTCGGAAGAATTTTCCTTCTTGGGCTTCTAGGGTATGAATGTTGAATTTCTCCCCATAAATTCTTGTCAAATGACAAGAATATGACTTTTGTGCAAAAACTATCTCAAAGTTTCTCTTCCTGATGGTAGATTTTCAGCTCAAATGTTTGGATTTAAGGGAATTGAGTACAGTTCACCGACTCTGTCTTCGGCAATGAGCAATCTCACGCCTGCTTTCACCTTCGCACTTGCCATCCTGTTCAGGTTCATCATCACTAGCTCATATTTACTTTAATGTAATTAACTTGTGGATATGTGTTCGAATTGAATCTAAAGTTGCATGTGTGATGATGTTCTGTCGCTGATTTGGATATCTCATCTACCGATACAATGACAAAAGGCACGTAGTATCTCATTTCTGACTAGTCTTAAAGCATTCAGAGATACAGTAGCGACCTTTTCCTTGATTTCTTATAATATCTTCGTCTGCCCATTGAGGTCGTGAAATCGAATTCTTCGCTCAATGTTTGATAACATTGCCACTGGATCGGATTGTCTTATGATCAATAATTTTGCACAAGTTTTCAACTGTAGGTTAGTAACTGTCAAATTTCATCCATATCATTTTCGACCTTTAGTTGCCAATTTAGAATCGACACCGTGCAACATGTGTCATTCTTTAATTTTCTATTTCTAAAGAGATATCAAACTCCAGAAAGTGGCACAAAATAACAGCACACTAGTTGCATTAATACGTGCAAATAATCCAGAAATTCTGTAGCAGAAAGACCTCTTCAATTTTCTATGAGCATTCAATGTCTTCTTAAAGCTGGCAAGTAACATTGCGTTGAGTCGGGAACAGATAATTACTCAGGAAAAAGTTCTATTGTAACATATGCTACTATAACATGATGACAATTTCCTTAAGTCTAGTTAAGTTGCAATCGAAACAACGTCCACCAGTGAATGGCAATTTGACTGGCGTTGCTCAATCTATATATGAACAGGGATTAGGAACATGCACTAGAAGTTGCTAAAGAGGTCCTTTAACATGGTAAAAAAATGAGCTTTGTTTCCAAATTTGGTTTCCATAGATTAACAAAAGGAGACTATTAGCTGCAAGAAGTACATGTAAACCGTAATTAAACTTCATACCGGGTAATGAGGAGAAATAACTTTTTTTTCTTTCCCTAATTTTTTTTGTTATTGTTGCAAAAGATATGGAAAATTTGATCAATCATTTTCTTTTCTTCTTCATTTCTGATCTACCTTGGAATCAATAATCTGTCCATTCTGCATTTCCGGGAACACTTATCTTCTGGTCTCTTTTTCCTGCTAGAATGGAAAAGCTACAAATAAAAAGATTAAGCGGTCAGGCCAAAGTTTTGGGTACTATAATATCCATTGCAGGAGCACTGGTTGTGGTACTATTCAGGGGTCCAGTACTAATAAGGAATCACAGGGATTCTGTTTTAGGCTACCAACCTCTGGGTTCTGCGCAATCAAACTGGATAATTGGAGGTGTTCTTCTAATAGCAGACTTCCTTATACTCTCACTTTGGTACACTGTTCAGGTAAAATTAGTCTTTTTTCTCCTAATTCTTCACACCTCCATGCAAAGGAACTTGGATAGCTTCCCCTGACTTCTTTTTATGCTGCATTAACACATTCATATGTTACAGGCTCAAACAGTCAGGAAATATCCAGCAGAGCTACTGGTTGTGTCTCTTTACAATTTCTGTGTGGCGATTATAGCTGCACCAGTTACCTTTTTCTCAGAACAAGATAGTGGTGCATGGAAAATAAGTTCTCATATGATGTTATACGCTATTTTATATGCAGTAAGAACCAATCTAGTGCAGTTTCTGTCAATGCTTGTGCAAACGAGAATATTATCAGCTGCAATTCCTAACTATAGTTTACATATACGTGATTAGGGACTCTTCGGATCATCCTTTGCTGCCGTTATGCTCACCTGGATCCTGGGCCAGAAGGGACCTGTCTACGTTGCATTGTTTACACCACTGTCAATTGTGATTGCTGCAATCATGAGTGTCATTTTTCTTGGTGATTCTCTATATCTCGGAAGGTACTATATGTTACTCTCAACAATGTTGATTCTCTTTCTTCAACATCAATTTGCAGGAGTTGGGTTGTTTCAACTATTGGTTGCGCAAAGGACTTGTACACTTTAGCTAACTGTGACTCCCTAAAATGTGTTTGCAGCGTAGTAGGTGCGGTTATATTATCCGTAGGGTTTTACATTTGCATGTGGGGTAGGGTAAAAGAAGAAGCGGTTGAGGATTCCAGCATCCAGAGCTTGGAATCAGGATCTGCAGAACATGTTCCCTTGTTGCAGTGAGCCAAATACTATTCAAGAGAGAAAACGGGAAAGGAGTCCTGACATCTTTTATCATGGTACCCGCGAGTACACATTTCTCTGTCCTCATCCCCCTGACCCGCTCAAAAAAGAAAATTTTATATTGAAATGCACTTGCAATTTTTTTTAATACAAGAGTTGGAACATACTATTAATAAATATTATATAATAAATCAATAACGAAATATCTCCTAATTACAATAATTGAACTTTGAGAAGCAAGTGCTGTTGCAGCTTTATGGTCTTTATAATTAGTGAGAGAAGAAAATGTGGAAAGATTTTCACTTGAAGGGTAGTTCAGTACTCGTCATTCAGCTCAGCAGAGCGTACTGGATTAAGAAGGATCCTGTCATCAACTTCTTTGTATTCTTTTTTTATTTTTTTGGCTAAGCCATCAACTTCTTTGTAAATACTCCATATCATTGTAAGACAGGGCATTCTATTATAATATCGTTTCAGCTGAAAGACATTGGACGTCTGAAGATTGTAATTTTGGCAGTATCCCTCCGCTCCATGTACCTGCTGATACGTTCTGTGATAGGGGGTACTCTCAACGCCTGAACACTACACGTCCTACCATCTTCTTTCCTTTTCTTTTCTTTTCTTTTCTTTTTTTAAAAAATATTTTAACTTTTTATTTTAATAAATAATTATGTTCAACTATCAAAACAGTACTTGATAGTAATATATAAACCTAATAAACAACGGGATAAAAATTAGAAAACGAAGCAGATGTAAATGCAACCCATAAATATTCTTGTGTGGTTCGGGTGATTTTGTCTGACCCACTTAGAGTTTTGCACGGCCAGAATCGTAAAAAGGATTTTGCCAGACGGTGGTGGAGAAGCCTCATTGCCAAGAAGCTCACTGTGGGAGTTGGGAAGAGGGGAGGGCTTTGCCTTTGGGACAAACAATGGTGGAGTTATAAACAACATTCCGAGATTATGCTTAATAATCAGATTCAGAGCTGAAGTGCGTGATGAGCCCATTCCCACCTTCCATTGGGTGATTATATAATATAATCGAGAACGTCTCTGTATCAAGTCTTTTGGACAATTCTCTCCGTCTTTGTCTTTGATCCCCACATTGTCAATTCATTTTCTTTTGGTCTTTTGGACATCACTAGTCACGACACGACATTGCCCTCTTTGTTAACCCCAGTAACGAATAAAGGGGAAAAACGTCCCCTTCAACTCATTACCTTTTCTTTTCCCTTTTATTCTGCTAATCCGTTTCACATTTGTATGAGATTTTCCTTTCTATTATGAAGAATTCTTCGCTCATTGTGTCTGGGTTCTCTTCCAACTTTGATCTCAAAGTTTTCTGCTACTATTAACTCTCTAAAAAATAAAAATCCAATCCAAATATGCGTTATTTCTAAACTAATCCTCTAAACTTCTTTTGAAACAATTAGATCACCCCTGTTACTCTAAATAGTTACTACTAATTACTAGTGCATAGGCAAGTCTCATGGAACTTCAAGATATCTAATAATGAACAAAACCACTCAACTCCTTGCTCAAAATAATTAATTATTAGTGTACTTGCAATTATCTGACTTAAATTTCGGAAAAGAAAATTTTTTATGAGAGAAAAAAATAGAACCCAAATAAAATATTTGCATCGTATTTCGTGCCGAAAAACAATCCAAATATACCCAAAACCAGGAAGGACGCCCCAGCTCTTACAGCCTTGAAGGTCATTTTCCTTACTCTCTCCCAACTAATTCATTGTCCACTCTTTTTTTCTCTTTTATGGCTGAATAATTGTCCGCTCATCATCTTACGCCCGGAATAGTCTAGTGTTGTCTTGCAAGTATTAACAAAGCCAAATATGATGCCTCAAATTACATCGCCCATTTTTCCCTTTAGAAAAGAAGCAATCATGTGCCCCAAGACACACTACTAGTACTAGTTTCCGGTTTCAAGAAATAGACAGAGCCAGTCTTTTCCGCGGGAACACTGAAAGGCTTCCTTCGCTTCTATTCTTGATTCATCTGGCTCGCACTATAAAATAGTTCTAGATATCTGCAATCTGGTTAATTTCGTTGTTGATGCAGTAAAGAAGGGATGGCACGGGGAAGATTCTGTTGCAAAGATGTGCTGCCGTTTGCGGCCATGGTTTCCATGGAGTGCACCAACGTAGGTCTTAACACGCTCTTCAAAGCCGCCACCCTCAAAGGGATGAGCTACCATGTATTTATCGTTTACTCATACGCTGTTGCTGCGCTCGTCCTCCTTCCGTCTCCATTTCTCTGCAACAGGCCTCTCTCTCTCTCTCTCTCTCTCTCTCGATCTGCAATACATTAACAAATCCTATAACTGAATAACTTAATTGATCTTTTGGGCATGAGATGGTTGAATTTCTTGTACCTTCACTGATTCAGCCCCTTTCTGGCAGATCAAGAAGGCTTCCTCCGCTAACTTTCTCCATCCAAGTCAAAATCTTCCTGCTTGGATTGATCGGGTACTCTGTTCTAGTATTTGTTTATTAATGTTCCTTGTTAAATTAAAGAGATTCTCCGGTAAGTAAGTAATAAGTTGAGAAACCGATGAAGAAAGTGTTACTCCTCTTCTATATTTCTTGTAATTCACGGCTTCCTTTAATTATTTGGGAATTTCAGGTGCACGTCGCAGATCATGGGCTATACAGGAATCAACTATAGTTCTCCAACTCTTGCTTCTGCCATCAGCAACTTAGTTCCAGCTTTCACTTTCATACTTGCGATCATTTTCAGGTCTTGTCCTTCTCCTCGTCCTTTTTCTTTCTTTCATCTTTTATTCTCCGGTTAGGCTGTTAGGCTTTTATGAGCATAATCCTAATCGGTCGAGCTTTACCTTATCAACAGAGAAAGAAGAGATTAATGTCGACTAGTTACTTTAGCCTGAACTTTAACACCGGCCTTTGTATGCTTCTAATCCCAAGACAAGCAAATTCCCTATGTATAATATGGCCAAATTTCACAGCTTAAATGTTTAAGTTACGGATTAGGTATATCAAGTAATTTGTTGGGATGCAAACTAAGTTACACATGGAAAAATTAAGGGAATAGATGTCTAAATATAATATTCAAGATAACTCCATTAGCATGAGGCCTTTTAGAAGATTTTCAAAAACAAATTTGTGAGGGCTTAGCCCAAAGCGGACAGTATCATACTAATGTGAAGTTTGTGAGACATCAAAAATTTCCAACAAGTGGAATCAGGGTGACATGGCGTTGTGTGAAAAACCCCATCGTTGGAGATCTGCCGTTAATGCATTGTGTCGAAAGTCTTCCTGATAATATGGTGGTTAGGCGGCGTGTCCCGCTGATTGGTAGCGGCGGTACAAGATGGTTGACAGATCAAATAAGATTACCTCTGGAAGAGAGGTCATAACCCGTGTGGTCCTTAGTTTGAGGGGAGGATTGTTGGGATACAAACCAAATCTCACATGGAAAAATTAAAGGAATAGATGTCTAAATATAAGATTCAAAATAACTCCATTAGTATGAGGCCTTTTGGAAGATTTCCAAAAATAAATCCGTGAGGGCTTAGCACAAAGCGGACAATATCATACTAATGTGGAGTTTGTGAGACATCAGAAATTCACAACAAGTGGTATCATAGCCAAGGTTCGTCTGAGTGACATGGCGTTGTGTGGGAAACCCCCCTCGTTAGAGATCTGCCGTTGATGCCTTGTGTCGAAAGTCTTCCTGATAATATAGTGGTCAGGCGGCGTGTCCCGCTGATTGGTAGCGGCGGTACAAGATGGTTGGCAGATCAAATAGGATTACCTCTGAAAGAGATGTCATAACCTGTGTGGTCCTTAGTTTGAGGGGAGGATTGTTGGGATGCAACCAAGTCCCACATGAAAAAATTAAGGGAATAGATGTCTAAATATAAGATTCAAGATAACTTTATTAGTATGAGGCCTTTTGAAAGGTTTCTAAAAATAAATCCGTGAGGGTTTAGCCCAAAGCGGACAATATCATACTAATGTGGAGTTTGTGAGACATCGAAAATTTTTAACATAATTAGATAGGGATTGATTTTAAAATTGTTTTTTTTAAATTTTGTAAAAGTTAAATTATTTGTGAAAGGAGATATAAATCTACACTTATAATTTTAAATTTAGTTTTAAAATCAAACTCTATCTAATTAAAGCCTCAGTAGAATATCTACCTCACTTAATGACTGGTAGAGGCATCAGATTGTGGGTGGAGTAAATTTTTTATGCACTGACTGACTTCCGACCCATAATAGCTAACTAATGCACCATCATTTGTTTGTGCACGAAAAGGTCTAATTCTCTTCTAAAAAGAAATTAATCTAATGTGCTAGTTGTAATACCCTTCTTAAAGGTTTGCACTTTTGTGGCTACCCCCTCTCCCCAGGGCAGGGGAGAAACCTAAGGGATTGCATCTGAGTATACCTTTTGATGTCAAGTCCTTAGTTGAGAAGCTCAATAGTTTTTCCTTGCAACCTATGGCAGAATGGAAAAGCTAGAGTTCAAAAGTTCAAGTACCAGGGCCAAAGTCTTAGGCACCATAATCTCTATTTCGGGCGCATTTGTGGTGACTATACAAAGGTCCAAGGATCACATTAACCCCAACAGCTTCCTCCGTGTCAGTAGGCCTGCCTCTCAAAATTACGCAATCAAACTGGGCACTCGGAGGGATGTTTCTCACTGTAGAGTACATTTTGGTGCCGATGTGGTACATCGTTCAGGTCTGAAATTCTCCTCCCAAGTCCCTACTATTTCTTGAATTCTTTGTTGCTTTGGCTCTGTACAGAGGAAGCTGGTGCCACTGAAGTTTTCACCTACTTGTGACAGACACAAATCATGAAGGAATACCCATCAGAATTAACTGTAGTCTTCTTCTACAACCTATGGGTCAGCATTTTGGCTGCCGTAGCTGGCATCTTCACAGAACCAGAGTTGAGCAGATGGATAATTAAGCCTGATATAGCGTTAGCCTCTATTCTATGCTCAGTAAGTAAAGTGACAGAAGGGCTTGCGATTCCAGGTATAGTTCTCATTCGTAAACGATCTCTGATAAGTGGGATATTAATGGATAGGGAATCTTTGGCTCCTTTATAAACAATACGATTCACACGTGGGCCTTGAAGTTGAAGGGACCGGTCTACGTTGCAATGTTTAAACCACTGTCAATTGCAATTGCAGTTGCCATGGGGGTCATCATCCTCGTTGATACTCTATATCTTGGAAGGTACAGTTCTATACCTGGAAAAGTACTATGCATGGGAACACGAGTATGTGCAGTACTCATTCTCCCTTTCTTTGGGTTTTTGCAGTATTGTGGGAGCTTCGGTTATAGCTCTTGGATTCTACACCGTAATGTGGGGAAAATCAAAGGAGGAAGTGGACGAAACTGATGAGACTGCTGACATTTTGGAGTCCTCTTCAACGGATAAACTACCCTTGTTGCAGAATTTCAGAAACGGGCAGAGGTGAAGCCCATGTAATAATATCGTGAGAAACGGGCGCAAAGAAATGTACAACTGTGCCAATTGCGTTCTGTAACATCCACGCAAGTACTGCTTGTAAGAGTAGAATTAATTACAGGAAGAAATTTCTCCAACTTAATGGCCACGAGAATTCAGAAGCAAAAGTCCATATGCTTATTTTCTGTGTAAACCAATGGTACCATTATACTACAAGAGAACCATGTATTATCACCAAACCAAAAACATCGCATTCTAATTCTATAAGGCGGTCAGTGTTCCCCTTCAGGCTTCAACTAATTTCTCCTAAGAGAATTTGCGCTTTACATTCGAACTGTTGAACCTACAAAAAAGCGATCCCCTTCCTCTGAATGAAAGAAACAGAGTTCTGATTATAGATATGTCAGAGATACAAATTAGCCATCAAACTCATTCGTTGAGTGATCAACGATATTTGTCAACCTTTATGCTTTGCTGCGTACTTCATTAGCGAGTGATTCACAGAAAGAGGAAGATATCCGTGCATGTATGTATGTGTGTATTTGTTTCAGAGAGAGAAAGAGACTGGAGAAATTATTGGATGCTAGGCCTTGGCTCCTTTACAATGTCCTCCCATGCCTTCTTTGACCCTTCTCTAATCTCAGCTGATGCCTTAAGGTCATCAGACATAGCCGAAGGTATAGTATGCCTTCTGAGAATATCTCCAGTCGCCTCTTTTGCTCTTTTAGTCTGGAGGACCACAATCTGCACAAAGTGGAAACAAGTTTATGCTAAACCATAGGAATGTAGGTTCAGCTACTAGACCTTCCCAGGACGGAAGTACTTCTTTTTCTGGTTTTTCTTAGGGGCGGGAGGCGGGGTTTGTTGACAAAGAAGCAGGGGTGGACGGGTGGTCTGCATAAGCATACAAAAATACAACACTCAGACAGAGGAAGAACCTGATTATATTCAAGATCAAACTTCAAGAATTCTTCATTACAGGACTCAACCGTGGCAGCCAAGTGCTTTAGGTTTTTAACTCGTTTGCCATTGAAAGCAATCACCTACATAATCATAGCAAATAGGCCAGATGTGAGAAAGTTGCTCTGCTCCATACTCACCCTGCTGTCCAAATATTACAAAAATGTCAGATTTTGTTCTCCACCTGTTTATTGACTATGCCTTCATAACCGATGTTAATGTCAGCCAAAAGCACCTAATACACATTTAGCAAGGCACCAAAGCGTGAGACCAAGATCAAATAAATTTCGGGAAGAAGTTTTTATTTAGCTTAATTTCACCTGAGAAACAACTACAATCTGTTCGTCTTCTGACTCTGCCATTGTTTCCAGAAGATTGTCCAACAATCGAACTGGAGACTCAAATTCAAATATGTTCCCATACTGCACTTTTCGAATTTAGGTGTTAACAAAGTCTTACAGACGATCAAACTAATCGAAATCGAGAAAGATAACTTGCAAGAGAAGAGGGGAAATCCTAACAATGGCGCAGGATCACACACCTGTGAACGTAAGTATCGACTGGAAACAACCGTAAAGACAAATCCAGCAATAATGTAATAAGGAAGAGGATTGCCCTTAAAGTGATCTGGAATAAGCCGTTTCCGAGTTCCAAGTTTTATATTGAACTCCAGAGTATCAGAATTCCGTAAAATTTTTACTAGAGCATTATCCCCAATATATTTTTGGGAAACAAGATGGCCGAAATCCATGTGCACTCCAGGTCTAGTAGGAACTGCAAAACAGAAGCAGTTGTAAAGAGTAAATGAGACCATTAGCCAGCCGCAACACTAGTCATGCATGCTGCCAGCTAAAAGAAACTTATGAACATGGCTCAGAGTTAATCAAAAGCGCAGGAGAGAGGCCACTGCTATGCATTACCACATTCAGGATCCAATCAGTCAAACGAATCCACAAACTTATTATCCTACTTACAAATTGGTGAAAGGATGGAATGGTAAAGTGCTGTAACTCAAATACAGCAAGTCCAAATGTTCAGAAAAGACACTAATTCTAATTAAACATGTTGAATTTTATAAAGATTCAATTGGAAGAACAAATTTAAGAAAGAACCAATAAGATAATATCTTCAGTGCGCACTCAAACAAATTCCTAAATCAGATAATTCAGGGACTCTAAGAACAACCTCCTAATAGGCTGCAAGATTTTTGCTCATTAGTAACACCAAATGCCCCACGCCCCCACCCCCGGGGGGGCCAAGGAAAACCAATGTAAAGCTAAGATTAAAAAGGTCCCCGGAGACTTCGCTTGTCTTAGACTCCTGTAGGGGTTTCTTGGATCGGCTGCGACCCCGACGAAGGTTTAAGCCCTCTAGATTGATAGTTTCAGTGGCCCGTTCGGTTAATACTTGAGCTTCGTCCACAGCGGTGGAAGAGGAAGGAGTTGGGATAGTGGTGTTTTGGGCCGTCGCATTTGCGGGATTTTGACGCGGACGGAGGTTTGAGTGTTTTTGGTTGGTAGTTCCAGTAACAGGTTGGTCTGACACTTGATCTTCGTCCACAGCGGCGGAAGTGAAACGGATGTTGATGGCGGTGTTGCGAGGCGCTGCATTTCTGGGGTATGGGCCTCTTTTGTTCTTCCGGCCTGCCATTACTCTACAATGGAAATTCCAACTTCCTATCAGTTCCTGTACTCCTTCTTTCAGCCTTTCTTGAATTTTCTTGCAATATTTATCTCAGAGCGACGAAAGAGAAAGAGTAGAGAAATCAGGATTTGGGGAAAGCGAGTTAAAAGATCACTGCTATTGACACAAGAATGAGATTGGGAGCCAAGAAAAGCTATCGAGTTGAGTACCACGAGAATGGAGATGAAATTTGAAGGCTTGTTGTTGCGGAGGCAAATGCCAGTGGGAAGGTGCTGGATTTTGGGCCAAGAAAGCTTAGGAAGAGAATGGGCCTAGCAACTTCGGTTAATGAGAGTTTAACTGAGGCCCAGAGTTCAATTCTATTGATCCAAATATCAAATTTGCGACACTTGGAAATAAAATGGGTGTTTTTTATAATAAATAAAATGGGTGTTTGATATTTTAATATTGTTAACTTTTGCATATTTGTCAATTAAGTATCAATTCCCTTTAAATTGAGAATGGAGGGACTAGTTTGGCTTGTAATGCATTAATTTTGTTGGAAAATACTTGGTCCCACATGTCAAATAGGTATACAAAGAAAAAAATTCTTTTAAAAATGAAAAAGGATGAATTCACTATATGAGTCTATTTGAATTGTGTTCCGTAATGAAACTTAATATAATTTTTTTATTTTTGGTCTCGTTTTTTCTTTTATAAAAAATTCTCTCCGACTAATTTCAGAATAAAAAATCTCAAACCAAAACATTATTCAATTCTACTCTAAAAAAAAGGAGAAATTTTTATTTCCTCCTTTTCTCATCTCTCCACCAGAGAAGAGACAATAAGAGAATGAGAAGGAGAAAGAGATAAGAGAGCAAGTTGGAACATTGTTGAGGGCATCGGCACGTCGATGGTGGGATGTTGTAGCGAGAGAAAGTAGAGGGAGAAGGCAATAGAGAGAAAAAAGGAAAATTAAATTAAATGAATAAAAATGAAAATTTTTGAATGCATTTAAACCAAAAGGTCAATTTTGAGCTTTAGGTCTCAATTAAGAGGGCAGTTTAGAATTTTATACCTTTTTGACAAAATTAATTCTATTATAAATCAAATTAGTGATACTCAATTGATAAATTGATTAAAGTTAAGGTACTAAAATGTCAAAAATCCAAATACAATGCTGAAGAAATGGAAGGAAAGAGAATCCCATCCCATTTCGTACCCAAAAACAAGAAACGAATCCCCGGGTGGGCCCAATGGTCCCTGCTCGGCCTTAATCGCAGACGAAGAGCTATTGACTAGGTCTTGTGCGACGGTACTGGATCTGTATGCTTTGATTTTGTAATCTTTTTCAGCTGTCACAGTAGATTCTTTCATTTCCGGATCCTTAACCGTCTGCTGTGATCCAAGACCGAGGATGGAATTTTCCTTTTTGTTTCCTTTTTAAGATGAAAAGAAAGGTCGACCAACCATATGTCGTCGGCTATCCATTCCAGCAGAGTGGAAAAACTAAGAAGACTACGAAATGAAATATACAAGTTTCTGAAAAGGCAAGACGTAAGTTGCTGAAATGGGGGTTTGGTTTAGGACAAGAGTTATTGACTTATTATTGGGTTAATTGCCTTAAACATCTTCAGGATTGATTAACATTAAATTACGCTTGTTTTACGTTGCTTGCGAAAATTGTAACATCATAATCGGGCAATGATCAAAGGATTAATTATATTCTATCATTAGAAATATTTAAGTATTTTGAAATAAAATTTAAGAAAATTAGAGTTTAATTAGACTCGATTTTCTCTCTTTTCTTCATGATTATACTCCAATATCTTGCTTATGCGTGGAAATGCTTTGTTTTGTCAACATTTGTTTGCTTATACTCCATATTTGATGTGAGTTTCACTACGGGGACGCCATTGACAATTCCTTTGAAAAAAAAGGGTCGAAAACCTAACCATAATCGGCTATATCTGGTGGCCGTGAAAATTGTTTATCCTTTGGTTTCTTCTCGGACTTCTTCGTTTTCATATTTACTAAAGATTATTCTGTTCTATATAAGTGGATATGAAGGAATATTTTGCCTCTTCAAGATACCGGACGCTTCTTGCGCCTTCCACGTTCTTGCCCTTTTCCACACGCTTGAGAAACTGGAATACCTCAAATTGAATGCACATTGTTTTCAAATAAAGACATCTTTTATATAAACTTTCAAATAGTTTTATTTTGATAAATAAGTAACTTATTGATATCTTAATAATTACTCACCTATCAATAAAAAAAAGTACATGTGGATAAAATTACCAAAATAAAATTATCCCATCATATGTTGAGTTAAATTTTTTATCCACGTGTATATTCTTCGTGAATAACTATAGAAATATTAACAAGTTATTAAAGTACCAAAGATAAAACTATTCCTCTAAACTTTCTTACTTAATTCACTTATTTGAAAGAAATGAGTTAGGCCATATTTCATACTACTTTCATACTTTATCAGGATGTTAAAACAAAAGTTTCCTGCTTAGAATCCTTTGAATTAGGTTATATTTCTCATCATTGTAATTTTCTTGCCCATTTACTTGTTCAATAGGACTTATTTTTGTTTTTTGTTTTATCTCACAAATTATGGTCGAGGGATGACCCCTGTAATGTAATATTACTGTTTGAGAACATCTATGGTTCTTAACAAAGTCTTTTACATTTACGGTACGTTTGAAGTCTTTTACATTTACGGTACGTTTGATACACTAGAATGAAATAACTTTTCACCTAAAATACGTGTAGAATTATTTTTTATTTCATTATTTGGAAGGAAAAGTTAAAATATAATAGTGATTTATTATTTATGATTGGTAAAAATATCATTCAGTGTCAGAATGGAATAAATTTTTACGAGATATAACTGAAAGTCTGAAATATCTACTAGTAATATGGTGTCAATAAAGTATTAAATATATGTCATCCCTAAAATATTCAAAGTCGATCCATAGAATAAAAACATCAAATCCAAGCATAAAAATGCTATAAAAATATATACAAAGAGAAAATTTAACAAAAAAAGAAATTTCCTACCTTACGTAGAAATTACTTTTTGAGAATTAGAGCCTTCACCTTGGTTAGAAATTGTTCCTCTACTGATGAAGTTTATGGTTGAGTTGAATTTTTTATTGTTGAATATTATTAGGGGTATAGTGGTCATAAGGATTATTTTTAAATTTCTTACTTCTTTTGGAAAGTCCTTTTATTAGATTTTGGTATAAAAATGTCTTTCTCATTTTTTTTAGAGGAACGTCCATTCCTACTTTAATTTTACTTACCAAACACTAGAATAAAAAAGTAGTTGGAAAGGTCATTCCATTCTAACATACCAAATGCACCATAAATTTAATAAATATTAGATTATACAACGCAATGAGTAGTGAATTTACACCGAATTCTCTTGATTTTAAAATAAAAACAAATAAAAAAGTCAAAATTTGAATTATTTTTGAATTTTAAGCAAGTTCTCCCCCGAATGACAGAACTCATGGTTGAGTTCCGCCATTCATGCTTGAATTTTACTTTTATGAGCAAAACTCACGGGGAGAGTTCCGCTAAGAATGGGAAAACTCAAGGAAGAATTCTGTCATAGACTTCTTTAAAATTCAAAAAATCTTTTAAAATTTTTGAGTTTTTTATTTCAAAATCGATGGAGTTTGGTATAATTTTTTATCTAATTGCGTTGTTAATTTAATACAATACTCGTTATTTTTTGTAAAATTATTAAAAAAGAATAAGAGAAAATAGATTGGATAGAGAAAGAGATATGTAGAAAATAATTTAATTTTTTAATTATATATAATCAAACTCAAAATTATATATGATAGTAACCTTAATGTAATGCAATTCTAAATGTAAAAGCAGAACTATAAGAAGTTGATTGAAGATTGAAATTTTAAAATGGAGGAACTATTTATTTGCTTCTCTCAAAAAAGTGTTCGCCATTAAGGAACAAAATGCTGCAGAATTTTTTTTTAAAAAAAATAGGATTAATATTTTAATTTTAAATAAAGATATTTTCATGCTTGTTCGTGGACAAAAAAGATTATATTTATATTTCATTAAGTATGCAAAGCTCTACTAATAGCATGCAACTAATCTTATAATTATTAAAATAAAACATAATTCAATACAGAATTACTTTGGAACGCGTGGCGGAAGAATGCTGAGATGCTAGTATCTCGAAGCGGGGACTGGGCTGCTGGTCTTAATTCTTACGCCTTTTACTAGTAATACTATTCGTCCCGGTGGAATGGGGTTTGGAGTCCTTTTTGGTTTAGGGTGAGGGGAGCAAAATACTTTGAATTGGCACATCTGCAGAAAGTTGCAGCGCCCACAGTTTAAATGCTGGGATTGGTGGTTATCCACGTTTTTCTGACGCGGACGAATGGTAGAGCGCAGAGCCTCACAAAATATTATAGTGATGACGGAGACGTTTGGGAAAATTTTTTGGTCCGTCCGTGTTGGAAAAGTTGCAGTTCTAATTTGGTCCCGACCATGAACGTGAAGATGACCTTCTTTCATAGCCGTGTACAAGTTTAGGTTTCATTAAGTACAAGTTGCTATGGGCTCCAGTCTTATTGGTAGTTGAAGTATTTCAGTTCCAGTTGGTATTCTCTTTGGAATTTTCTCCTGGTTGAGTTCAGTTGAGTAGCGAAACTCATGCTTTCAACGCGAAATTTTAAAGCAGCCTACTACGACCGTGCAATTCTTTTATGCACAAGTTTGGTCAGAAATATCAGTTGCACGGTGGCTTCTTAACGCAGCGTAAAAAACCCAAATAAACCCATTAACTTAATTAATTAATCTACAATGCGTTGAAGTTGGCAAAGAACCCATTATAGATTAATACCATAAATGCTCGGCCATTCCGTAGAAATGTGTGTCTGCACGCTACATTGTCTATAGATAGCGAAATTGATAAAGAGATAGTTTTTTTGATCGGTACTAGATTTCATTTATTTCTCGTATTTAGTATGCGCGTGTATATATAAAAAAGCACACAGGAAGGTAGAGCATGTTACGTACGAGAGCCGAGGGTGACTGGTCAAATACCTGATAGGCAAGCGACAATTAAGTTATATTTGAATAGTATTTGATCAAGTTAAAAGTATAATTAGGTTATATTTTGTTTATTATAAAAAATTTATTTTTATAAAATTTAAAATAAAAATTCTTCTAATTAAATTTAATTCAAATATGTCCTTAAATGCAATAATCATCTTTAAAACGAAGTACTTAAAGGGAATTTTGTTTTCCCTAAAAATAAGGAATTTTCTTCTTTTCGTTGGTGCACTTGGATTGTTTCAATGTTCAAAAATTTTTTATTTTGAGAATAAAATAAATTAAATTATTTGTAAAATAAGAGTTTATATACGAAGTGGAAAAAAGTAAAGAAAAAAAAGATAGTTTATGAACCTTCCTATTAATGAGTAGCTCTTTTGATACGGAAAACATCTTTAAGTTTTGTTATTTTAAAAAATAAATGTTAGAATTTAATTTAATAGGGAAGGAGTTTTAAATTTGAATATCACAATCCAAAATAACTTGCAAACTTGGCGCGTAAACTTGAAGCATTAAAAAGTGAGAGCTCTGCCTGTGTTCATGATTCATCAAAAGCTCATCACATGCACAACTTTTTACATATATTCTGGTAATGAATGTATTCCAAAACAAAACATTTGTTCATAGAAGGTCCTCATGAGGCACGAGGAAAGGTTTAATGAAGGAAAATGCCTTCTGGATTTGATCCAGGACCAAGAAGGTTAACTAGGTAATTTTGCACTACTAATACTTAACATTCATTTACATCTTCACCTCCCAATTATTTTTCATATCTTATTTAATTTTTGAAAATATTAAAATTTTAAAATTTCAAACTCTTCGTGATATTTATTGAAGTTTACATTTTTAAAGTAAACAATATTTTTCTCTTCCTAATTTCATCTTGCCCTTAAAACATCATTAACGATGTTTGCTACATTATAAAGAGTTACATTCATAAATTATAGTGAATTATCCCGATAGAGTTTTTAACAGTAGACTAAATAAAAAATGAGTACACAAATATTTCGATGATACCATTAAAGTTGAATCAAATTTAGTTTCTTTTTATGAAGAATATTCAAGTTCAATTATTTCTTAATAATGTAATTTATTGTAAAAAAAGAAAAGATGAATTGCAAAGCGGGTCAATATAGTTTTCAGTTCACCACTATTTGGGACATTAGACATTAATTGACATTAATATATTATGCTTAGTAGAGCATACAAACATAAAATGATTTTTTTCTTTTTTTGAAGTATGTATTAACATTTATTAAAAAACCTCTTAATCAATTTTATGTATCATTTTAAAAGTATTGACCAATTGACCAATAAATTATAATTGAAAGTACTTATGAGTAATAAAATAAGACTTCTCACCATTTTATCGTACAATTTATAATAACTAGTTTTAGTTTTTAAAATATTAAAAAAACTAGTTTTTTTAGTTTATCCAATTAATTTATTCCTTATTATAATTTTTATATATTGCATATGTGAATTATAATCTTAGTCTTATATTAATCTTAATAACTAATTTTATTTTTTTCAAATAAAGAAAGTTGGTTTTCTAATTTGTCAAATTCATTCATAGTAACCCTTTTTTATCTTTTAGGTTTGAATTTTATTTATAATATATAGATAAACCATTAGACTACTCCTGTAATTTGTTTTTACTTTGAAAATTTTCTTTTATTTTAGATTAAAATTTTAAGCTTATTGCTATAACTAGATAAATTAATTAAAAAAAATTAAAGCTGCTCTAATGTTCTTAGTCTTGGGTTTACTAGTGTATGAGATATTAAGCGTGCTTAGGGTCAACATAATATGCCTAATAAGAGTGTATATATACAGAATGCTTCGTTTTCTTTTTTCTTTGAGTATGTCTAACAGCATCTACTGATAAATTCTTCAATCAATTATATGGATCATTTCAGAATACATGATTTTATGAAATTAAGTACTTATAAGTATTTAGATGAACTCTCGAGCCAATCAAAATTATAAAAGTGCTATATATTACTATTGTATTAGATATATATACGAATTAGTATAAAATATTAATGTTAGTGTTATATTAATCATAATAACTAATTTCTCAATGAAATTCACTTATTGACAGAAAAGTAACTATCTTTTTTTTTTTTCAATTGAGCACTTTTTTCTAATTTATCCAATTCATTCTTTATTTTTTTCAGGCACAATTTTTTATTCCTAATAAAAACTAGTAGACTAGTTTTGGGTTACATACTATTGTCAAATTTTTATTCCTTAAATTGTAAATTTTCCTTTCTTTATAATCACTTGGATTTTTATTAGGTTTAGAATTATTTTTATGATTGGATATATTTATTTTGGTTAAAAATTTAAGAATTTTTTTGAAGAAAAATTTTAAAAATATAGATTAAAAAATTAAATAGCAAAGAACAAACAAATATAGAGAAAGCAACAAGATCAACTATTTTCATATGGTCAATTATTCTCCCCAATCCCACCTCTCAATTCCTCTCAATCCCCTAAAGAACATAGTCGATTATTCTTCATACATCGCTTGCATGGCAAATTCCATACTTGATGGATTGATTTGGGTAAATAAAATGATGAGATAGTCGACTATTTTTGTAACAATAATCAACTCAATTGATGGATAGAGATATGTTAGATAAAAAGATGCACGTAATAGTTAATTATTCTTTTTAAATGTCATACATGAATAAATAGTAAACTTATACTTTTTTGCTCTTTCGTCAATGAAATATTATGATTATTGTTTTCTAAAATTTAAATGGAACAATAATTGATAAACGTTAATTTAGAAGAGAGAAATTAAAGGGAAAAAACGTTAAAAGGAAAGAGAAGATTTCAAAGGGAAAAGTTTTAACTTCCCTAACGTCTATGTCACTAACATCTTATTCCATGCCCTTCGTTCAATGCTGCTTTCCCTCTATAAATATAGCAATACTCAGGTAGCGTAACCCAACTACCTCAACCATTACAAGTTAATCACTTCATTAGCTACCCAAAAAGATGTCTCCCCTTTTGGCTCCCCTTAAGGCCATCTTGATGGCACCGTTTCACAACTTCGTCCACGAAGACTTCCATGAAATCGTCTCGAGGATGACACTAATCGATAAGCTTCTCTTCCTTGTAATCGCCTCTTGCCTCCGATTCCCTTGATTTAGGTGTTTCAATTGCAACAAATATATTAGTATGGCATTAACATGAATGCATGGATTTTATATTTGCTTGATGCAGATCATTCACTTCGTTGATAAGCTGGGCATTTGGCACCGGCTGCCTGTGTTCTTGGGGCTGTTTTACCTAAGCATTCGCCGCCACCTGCACCAGGAATACAACTTGTTTAACGTCGGTAGAACGCCGTCCGGTGTCCGTTTTAATCCAGCCGATTATCCTTATAGAACAGACAATGGGAAGTTCAATGATCCCTTCAATGAAGGTGCCGGAAGTGAAAATTCTTTCTTTGGCAGGAACGTTCTTCCTGTTAACCAGAAAGATAAGGTAATGCATGCTTTTTTTTCTTACCACTTTATTTACTGATCGGTCGCTGTCGCAGCTGAAAATCATTCCAGAAGATACTAATTAATCCAGTGTCACCACCATGAATGCATGGTCAAAAAGCTTAGTCATTATTTATCATGAATCCTAAATAAATTTATATGTGCAGTTATCGAAGCCAGATCCCATGGTTGTTGTCACCAAACTTCTGGCACGCAGAAAGTTCATAGATACCGGGAAGCAATTCAACATGATTGCGGCTTCCTGGATACAGTTTATGATACACGATTGGATTGATCACTTGGAGGATACTCAGCAGGTCCAAATTATGCAGTTGGAACAATTTCGTTTGCTGCCTTTGCCCTATCTTTATATTTGTCTTTTGAACAAGAAACTAAGCACTAAATTTTTGGCGTCAAATGTTGGCTTTATAGGTAGAACTCACCGCACCCGGGGATATTGCTAATGAATGCCCCCTCAAGGCGTTCAAGTTTTACAAGACAAAGGAGGTTCCCACTGGCTTTTATGAGATAAAGACCGGCTACTTAAACCGCAGAACACCGTGGTGGTAAGAAATTCAAGGGTCGCGGATTTTTTTTCTTTAAATGAAAATATCACAGTTTAGTAAGAAGTAATAATCAAAACCTTGGTAGGGACCAGGAATTAGTTTATTGGATGAATGAAATAATACAGGATAAGACATTAGTGGCTGGTCATCATTTTTGAGATAATCTATCATATAGCAAGAAGTCCTATAGGCGGCGTTCTCATCCCTAATCGTTAATACTACAATTGGTAGCAAAGAAAAATATCGATCCTTCTCCTTCAGTTTCAAAAGGAGATCAGAAGAATCCCAACATTTTTAACTAGCCAGGTATGTATAGGTAAAAACTTAAATAATTATCCTGATAGATTGTTTCACTTCCTTCTCAAATTTTATCTTTTATATAGAGCAAATTAAGAAGTGTTTTTTAATGAATTAAGCATGCCCTTCCGCACGGTTAATTTATACGTTGATCCGACTGTTGAAACTGAAGGGATGGAAGTGCTATATACGGGAGTAATACGCGGTGGTTGAAGAAAGTGAGGACATATAAAGACGGAAAGCTAAAGATATCAAAAAACGGCCTTCTTCTTCACGATGAAGATGGAGTTGCTATCTCCGGCGATGTCCGTAACAGCTGGGCCGGCGTTTCTGCACTGCACGCACTCTTCGTCAGGGAGCATAATGCTGTCTGCGATGCGTTGAAGAAGGAATATCCCGAGCTGGACGACGAGGAACTGTATCGCCATGCAAGGCTAGTAACTTCCGCTGTGATTGCAAAGATCCACACCATTGATTGGACTGTCGAACTCCTCAAAACCGATACTTTACTTGCAGGAATGCGGTCCAACTGGTAAAAATCTAGTACTAATTCCTGCCGAATACTAACAACGAGAATTTACTACTAGCAGTTTAGTATGCATCTAAACGCGAAATATGACATCGGGTGCAGGTACGGATTACTGGGAAAGAAGTTTAAGGACACATTTGGACATGTTGGAGGAGCCATCTTGAGCGGTCTTGTTGGGTTGAAGACGCCTGAGAATCACGGGGTACCTTATTCCTTGACCGAGGAATTCGTCAGCGTTTACAGGATGCACTCGCTCATGCCCGATAGCCTTGTACTTAGAGACGTCCACGCTGCTCCCGGACCCAATAAGTCTCCTCCTCTGGCTAAAGAGTATCTATCTACCCTTAATTCATTAGTACATGATTCTTTTCATTATATGTATTAATCATCAGCGAGGAGTACGTACTTAACTGTAGTTTCTGATGCCGGGACAGGATTTCTATGGCCAATCTTATCGGAATAAATGGAGAAAGGGCCTTATCGGAAATCGGGTTTACAAGGCAGATGGTGTCCATGGGCCACCAAGCATGCGCTGCCCTTGAGCTTTGGAATTATCCTCTGTGGATGAGAGACCTTGTTCCTCAGGATGAGGAAGGCAGAGACCGCCCCGATCATGTTGATCTACCTTCTCTTGAAAGTGAGTAATACTATAATGATCTGGGATTCGACTTCGCATAATGTTTTTGGTCAATTAAGTACTATTATCTATCTTTAAAGTACTACAAATGGAAGTCTAAAGTCAGTGTCACGGTTTAATGCAGTTTATAGGGACAGAGAGAGGAGCGTGGCGAGGTACAATGACTTTAGGAGGGCGCTCCTTTTGATTCCCATCTCCAAATGGGAAGATCTTACGGATGACGAAGAGGCCATCCAAACCCTCGGTGAAGTATACGGTGATGATGTAGAGGAGTTAGATTTATTGGTGGGTCTGATGGCAGAGAAAAAGATCCAGGGCTTCGCCATCAGCGAGACGGCGTTCATTATTTTCTTGCTCATGGCAACAAGGTCACCTCTTTAAATTTGTAAAGCATGACGATAGATGGTCGTAGTTAGCAATTATGTTCTAAAAAGTACTCCTTGGCCTTTGCATGCAGGAGACTGGAAGCGGACAGATTCTTCACCAGCAACTTCAACGAGGAGACGTACACAAAGAAGGGTTTGGAGTGGGTGAACACAACGGAGAGCCTCAAGGACGTGTTGGATCGTCACGAGCCGGAGATGACAGACAAGTGGATGAATTCGAGCAGCGCATTTTCCGTGTGGGATGCGCCTCCCGAATCTGTTAATCCCGTTCCGCTCCTTCTGCGGCTTCCTCGGTGAATAATGTATTGCTTGTGTACTACTAATGTGATTTCTTTAAATTATTAAGTATTAGGAAATAAGAAGGTTCAATTCCTTTGGAGAGAGTATGTATGGATTGTTTAATTTTATTAATATTACTCATAAAAGAGACCAATTACACCAGATATATGGCTCTTGGCCTAGCATTTTTTTTTTGATGGGGGGGGGGGGATCGGGAGGGGCAGTCATTTTGTGGTAGAGGAGTTGTAATTATCCACATCTCAATTCCCTTGAAGTTACATAAGGAACAGATGAACAAGCAATTTGCATTCACCTATGAGCTATATAAATAATTCTCTTGCACTCCCAAAAACCAAACCAAATCTACCCTAACACGTGTCATTGGCGGCTCATGGAGACTAAGAAAATGTGATTAGTTTTAAGGATAAATTGTCACCAGAATTGATTTTTCTTCAAATCTTGCATTACTTCTTCCTCACGTGAGTTCAAATCAGCGAACAAAAGAAAAAGAACAGCAAAAGATTCTTTATTGTAAAAGGAGACAGGGTAAAGAAATGGGCATTGACCCAACAAGCATCAAAGTCAAAGACTTTTTGATATCCCCACCAAATAAACTACAACATTAACTCTCTGTGTGATTTCTTTAAATGGACAAATTAAAAGGCAACATCTATATCTTTAATAGGCTAAATATGGATCTCCCATGGAGATTGAATGTCTTGTTATGATTGACCCTAAAAGATTCTATAATAGTATCGAACTATTTTGTTGGATTTTGTGGTGGACCATTTTTTTTAAAGAAAATTTATTTTAAAACTAAAAAAATAAAATAAAAGGTTTTAGGATTAGATTAAGACAAACACAATAGCTTTGGGCCAATTTTACTAATTTCTTAAAAATTAAATTTTTTTTTTATATCTTTGACTTCTACATTCTATAATTGATAATTACATTTTTTCGTCGATAACGCATACTAAACTTTTATTAATATTTTTTTATTGAAAATTGAAAAAGGAGACATTACAAATGAGTATTCTTATTGGAATTTTAAAATAAGTATGCAATTTTTCTTTGAGAAAATAGTAAAATTGGTTCAAAATTAAGCTATTTGTCTTAACTTTGTCCTGAAACTATTTTATATATATTTTTAGTTTCAGAACAATTTTTTTTCAAACAGTAAAGGTACTTGCCACCTTTCTTATAATGGAATCCAATAAATTCTTACAAGTCTAGGAAGACTAATCAAAAGTAAAATAGTCAATTTACATGAGAAACTAAGCAATTTGAGTTCATTTGGGAGGGAAGAGGAGAGAAGGAGAGTTGGAGATTTAGGAGTCAACTTGGGTCGGTATTTTAATTAAAGAAAATTTTTTATTTTAAATTTTACTTTCTTATTATAAATACTTTACTTTTATAATTTTCATTACAATTCAATTTTTAAAAAATTTAATCCAATTTCACCCTAATATTTTTATCTTGGTTAGTTTTTTATGTGAGTTGCATTTACAAGGGTTACCATCCAAATCCAAATGCAACATGTTGCTGGAGAAGGATAGGGAGTAAACAAACAACCTTTTGCTCTTCTTTTTTTTCCCCCCTTTTCTTAAACAACCTTCTCCTCTTTTTCTTTTCGGTTTTTTTGGTTTCGGAGCCCTTTTTCTCCCCGACGATTGTACGGAACCCCACGTATCCCCTCTCCTTCACAAAAAGCAACAGAAAGGTAAAGGGAACGGACGGATCCGGTATCCCATCTCAGATCAACTACTTCCTCTCTCCATCGAGGGGACACTCTTGACGAGTTCCCCTTTTTGATTTCCCAAATTGGCCAATCTGTTCCTGCCGATTTCCGAACTCTCCCAGTTCTGCCTCTGCTGTCTCTAGTCTCTACTCGGTACGGTCTAATTTTGTGATTCCGATGGTAGTTTTAGGGTTTGTTCTTAACTTATTATATTTGATTTGCTATTTATTTGTGACTTGGAGTTAATTTGATTACTAATTATGATAGGGTAGCTTTAATTATCGGTTTTCCTAATTATTCACTTCTTTCCTTCTACGGTTAAGATCTCAGTTATTGCCGTCAGCCACTAAAGCCAATTTATTGGTTCAGGATTTGGTTTGCTACTTGGGTTCTTCCGAATTGCTGTTGATTTGGCGACGTTAATAATTTGAGCATTTACTTTGTAGGAATTTGAATCTAGAGGCAATGTCGCAGGGGTATGCGCTGGAACTTTACTTTGACCCTGCACTTGAAAACCAGGTTTTGAAGGCCTGGAATGTGCTTGCTCGCAGACAAATTAGTACTCAGCTCATTGAAATTGAATCCAGACCTCACATTACTCTGTTCTCTAGCCCATTTGCGGACATCACTAAACTTGAAAACATTGTAAAAACTTTTGCTTCCAAGCAAGAACCCTTGGCGTTGTCATTTTCTTCAATTGGAAGCCTTGCTAATGAAAACAATACTCTCTTTCTTGCTCCAACTCCATCCCTGTCTCTGATTCAATTCCATATTCAATTGTATGATGCAATGAAGAAAGAAGGCATTGAAAATGGGGACGAGTATCGGCCAGATTCATGGATTCCGCATTGCCCTGTGGCTGAAGAAGTGCCAAAGAGTAGAATGGCTGAGGCATTCACTGTTTTGCAGGATTTGAAGTTACCTGTTACTGGATACGGAACAGATATTGGGTTGGTTGAGTATGCACCAGCACGTGAACTGTTCTCTTTTGTGCTTGGTAACTCACTAGAACCTTAAGACTTCAGACATGATTTTCTGGTAACTGGTAACTTGAAGTTAGGAGTTTAAGCTTGGCTCTTAATATTTTGCTATTGTACAAACTGATTGTAGATTGCACCATGGTTGCCATAGTGGATGAATCTTTTATGTTCTATCAGCTGTATGGTTGATCTAAAGTTTGTTAGTTGGTCGTGCCTTTCCAATGAACTTGTATTGGAGAATTAGGTTATGGCAGTGAAATTCTTGTCCATTTCCTTTTAGTGTTTTTAGTCCCGGTGCAGAATATTGCTGCTTGCTACTGATTTTGCTCCATTTTTATTACTTTGTTAATTAACTTTAGGGTTGGAATGTACAGTTGAAATCCAAATTTTTATGCCCTTAAGAAATAATTTATAGGTTTATCACCTGCTAACCGCTGGATGTTTTTGGGATGTCTAGATGAAACATTTATGTTCACCTCCCTCTCAGTAGCTTCCATTTACGTTCGTGGTACCTGCATCGAGTTGCTCGTTATCTAATATAGACTGTCAATTTTTCTTATTGAAGCATCACTCAGACTATTTTAGTTGTTTTGCTTGTTAATAAAAATGTACACTTGACAAGTGGCAGGAGATTTTCACTCTTTTTCTGTTAGTGGTAACATTTGGTGGATTTTTCAATCGCTAAATGAGCATTAAAGTATTGAATGACTTCTAATTGTTGTACTTAATTTCAGAATACAAGGGGAAAATCTTCTGGTGATCAAATTGGAAGTTCGGCTTTTTATTGTTTATCCGAATAAATAAGTTCCATGCATTTCAAGTAATGCACCAAATTTTGTATGGTAGGACCAACAGGGTGTTTAACCACAAATTTCAGATTATTTTTGGCCTTTATTTCATATGATAAAGGATGGTGAACCTTTTTGTCATGCATTCTTGGGATACTGGATTCTGTTTTCGAAGAGATCAGAATTATGTAGTATCACTTCTGATTGTATGTAATGGATTGTTATGTAGCATTACCTAAGCGGTAACTCTAGCTAGAAGCATGGGAAGCTATATTGAAAATTAAACTCTCTGAGTACAATGGAGCATGTGTCTGCTCAAGATGATTTTATAAATTATGAAACTCCTGAGATGCTTATACCAAGCTGCCAAATAAACTGCTCTTGGATAGTAATTGATAATTGTCTTTTTCCATCATTAATTTGTACACATCTGGTTTACAGTTCAGCAATATTTCTCATATTAGATTGAGGAAAAATTCTGTGCTTTTAGTTTCACATTCAGTACCCTCAGCTCTAGCTATATCTTGATATTTTATTAACTTCTGGCTAAATAATATTGCATTTGCACCTTTTGCTGCAAATTGGTTGCAACTTTGTGCAAAATTAGGATAATAACTTATGTCCCGTCACAGATAGTAACTGTATGAGAAGGCTCATTTCTTAGAACTTCTTGACTATTTGCTGTGAGAAAGAGATCTGAAGCCAAGGCATAGCAATATCAAGGCATTCTGGAAGAATTTCTCTTTCTTTTGTTCTGCCCCCTCAAAATACCCAGAAATAGCACGTGTTCTTTGTCTGTGGTATGATATTTTGGTTTATCTTATCTCTTTTGTCCCCCTCACCCGCTATTTTATGTGCTTTAATGTGGGCAGTTAATCTGTGGAATGGGAAATTGGAATTCTGCTAAATGTGAGCGATGCCCCTTGAACTCAAGGAAGCATTCTTTGATAATTGTAGGACTTTTTTCTTTTTTCTTTTATAAATATTTTCTAAAGGGTGATCAACTATTCCCCATCTGATGGAGTGTGGACGGGGATGTCTGTGTGTTTTCTGAATGAAAGTTACTTGAATCCTAACAAAAGAAGATGCAGTGGATGTTGAAAAGTTCCAATTACAAAATGGCAATAGGACGTCCTTGTGAATTGTAAACAAGAAATTAGAAAAAGAAAATGGAGTCTGATGAATTATCTATTTCATTTGTTTTATAACTGCCTGCCGTGAATGAAGGTTTCCGGTCGATCCTACTGCTATACCACTGGGCAACAGACGTGCCTGGATCGCTGCATCATTTTTTTCTTTTGGATTTCATCTTTGTGCACAGCATTTTCACTGCAGAGCAAATATGGAGACC
The DNA here is from genome assembly GCA_030512225.1 of Rauvolfia tetraphylla. Taxonomy (NCBI): domain Eukaryota; kingdom Viridiplantae; phylum Streptophyta; class Magnoliopsida; order Gentianales; family Apocynaceae; genus Rauvolfia; species Rauvolfia tetraphylla. Next base: position 2,005,923 of record JAJQKT010000005.1, read on the forward strand.
TTCAAACTGGGAAACAGATGTGCGACGGCTGGTAGCTAGGAATGACACAACATCCTGCATTGTCACTTTTGCTCCAACTTCTTCAGTTTGATCTTTAAATCATCATTTAGATCAGCGGGAGACGGAGGTTTGTCTCCTAAGCATCTCAAATAGAAACTCATTCCATGCGTCAATTGGACCAGGGAGGCACCAATGGATGCAATCGTTGTAGCCCTTCATCCACTTGTTTCCCCAGTATAATCCAGGATGAGCATCGGGTCTCATCTGCATAGCTCTAGTAATATCTAAAACATCGAATGTATTCCCCCTTTTCTCTCCTTGATTCTGGGCTCGTTCAATTTCTTCTACTTGAATGTTCCTGAATTCCCAATTGGTCGTAGTATTCTCTTCTTCAGTTAGCGGGCTTGTTCTGTTGCAGTAGCCTCCCATGTTCCATGCGCCATTCTCAAAGTGTGCCGGTGAGTATGTTCTTAAGAAAGTTGCAAGACGCGGGCAATTCTTGCAATCGTTTATGTACTCAAAAGCCAAACGAAAAGCTCTTCGGATGGCATAGCCAGGGCCAAGGTCCGTTACATTAGGCACCTGGCAGTAAACACATCCAATAAGCTTGCCTCCCTCGTATAGGTAGTTTTGCCTGAAGAACCAGTGAGCATCTGAGAAAATGGCATAATCCATGAACGGTAGCTTCTGCGCCCATCTTTCATCGGCCTTATCGAGGTGCAAATGAAAACCCCCGGTTGCAGAACCATTGACTACTATTTCTGAGGCAGTCACTAGGAATTGGGACCGGAGGACCATCAATGTGAAGTTGTGACGAGTGAAGTGCCATGTTCGGAATCGGTCCCCAGCTTCCTTGTAAATATCTGTCGGAGTTTCTTCCTGCGAGAGTGACATTTCCTATTGCTGAGGGGCGCTTAAATCATTAAATGGACGTCCAAACCACAAAAAGACCAAGGTTTAAGTTTATGTTCCTAACCCGTCATATCACCGGAAAGAAATTAGGCGAATGTGATTATGGTTGGGAATCATAAGAACAGTAAAATATCAAATTAACGGAGGCAAAAGTTTTCACAAACACCACTAGAAATGATTATGTTGTTGAAAGAGACGAGATAGTCAATAGCTCAAATCAGAACTTGTCCGTTTTCTATTTGAAAATAGAGTTTACTAAAGGAGAGTCCATTTTACATGTTTACCACAACAATTTTAGGTTTTAGTACTAACAAAAAGAGGTAATTCCTAATCAGCAAGGTTAATTTGACCAGTCTTGGCCTAATCACTTATGTTAACCAGAATTTCCTCACCAAAAGAACCCAAAAGTTGCAGTGGAAATGTTGAAACTCCAAGTAGATATAGTCAAAAAACAAAATGCGCAAAACGAAAAGGAATAAATTGCGATTCAGATGTGAAAATGAAGAGAGAATTGAAAAACTAACCGCTGACAAGAGGCAGAGAAGTGATTCCATTTGATTCCGGGCAAGCGAGTCACCAACGAACGCCATCTTCTTTCCCTGAACCAGAGCAAGAAAGTTTCTGGGGTGAAAACGAGGAAGTTCGCACTGGTCAGGTTTCCATCTCCAATGAAGGAAATCCCTGTCCATCCTCCCATTCAGGAAGCAGTTCCTTAAGTAGGGGATCGTTCTGCAGCTGAAATTTGTATAGTATGAATAACCTTCTGCGTCAGGGACCCATTGACCCTTGAACAGGTCACAGTTTACGTTTTCTCCAGTACCTCCCCTTCATATATAAGCCATACATATACTGCAATCAGAAAGGAACGGTACCGACGAAGAGAATGCAGGAGACCATCTCCGCATACCATGAAAATAACTTAAAAGTTGGAATCGGAATTCATTAGTTACCTTTTAGAAGACGAAATGGAGGAGTTGGTTTGCTCGTCAGTTTCTTCAGCCGGAGTTGAGTTCGAAGCGCGAAGGAATGTTTGACCACCGTCACCGTCACGTCTCGGCGTGAATTTGACGGAGCTGGGAGAATAGAAAATGTAGAAGCTGAGAAATAGTGTAAAACATAAGAAGTAGAAAAGGAAGAATGGCCGGGATCCCAAGTACAAAAACTGGTCTTTCTTGAAGAAAAAATGCTTAGTTTGTTCTCTGGAATGAGAAATTGGCTTCATCTTAGCCAGTAATAAGACTAGAGATTAAAGACAAGGAAGTTAAACAGCTGCCTGGAAACAACTCTAGAAGTTAATTTCTGCGAATAGTTAAACGACTGAAGAAGGAGACGAGGTCAACAGATCTGACTCCTTGACTGTTAACTTCCGCAAATAGTTAAACAACTCGATCATAGGTGCCCGCTTTTCCCTTTTTTAATGTTTTAATGATTATTTTAGTATCATCGTTTTTCCTAGTTGTATTGTCTTGAACTCATCCTCTGCCCTATTCACGTAGAAAATACTTTATTTGAAGATGGTGATAGGTAAATGCATTCTGTGCTTTTAATCCAACTCAGGTTGAAGAAACTTATTTAATAGTAGGTACCGCTAACATTTTTTAGCCCACATCTTTAAGAGTTATTTTTTTCAATAACCGTTTATGAAAGAGTGCTTTTAGAGTAGTTGATTTCACAAGTCAATCCGTACTCTTTGTAGGCGAACAACCCCCCCATCCAGGTAGTTTTGCCAGGGGAGCGTTTGCTGAATCCACATGAATATTTCAACAGATTCGTGCTTTTGCTCGTGAATCCATGTTCTACTAAATAAACAATTACATATATACATATATTCTCCTGCTTTCCATAACACAAATATGAGCCCTAAACAGTGACTACTTACTTTTCCTTCATCCATACCCTATTGCTTCTCGACAGTATCCGAGGGAAAAAGAGAGAGACTGCCTCAATTCGCCGGGAATACTTGATCGAAATAGGTGGCGTGGCGGTCGAGGGGCTCGGTTCATTTTGCCCTTCGGAGTCCGGACATCGTTTTCTTCTTTCTCATCTGAGCCTATAAAGTGTTTTTACTCCTTCGAGGGATAACCTCATCTAATCATACGGTAATATTCTTGATGATGAGCATTTGTATTTAGTATCAATGATATTATTTTCTTTTCTTTTTTTTGAGCAAAATTTATACTATTGTAAAAAAATAAGAGAATGGAAAGTAACATTAGTAAATACCCCCTTCTTTTATCTCTCTACCCAATTCTCTCCTACTTCTCTCTTCTTGCACCTTTGCTTGCCACTGCTCGATCCTCTAGAGCTGGCCAGATCTGAGCAAAGGCCTTGGCCTGCACTTGAATTTTAGTCGGATATTTTTATTATTATTTTTCTTATATTTTTATATTCTTTTTATTATAAATTATAATAAATTTTAATATATGTAATTTTTATCAATATTTAAAATTACAAAGCGAGATTTAACTTTGATCTTTTCAGATTGAGTTTTCATTTTTCTTCTTTTTGGAGGTGTCAGCTAAATCTAATCACATCTCAATCCAATCTTAATCTTCTACTTCTTTTCGACATAACTTTTAAAAATATTGATACACTCATAATCTTTTTAAATTATTAATTTTTAAATAAGATGTTAAAATTAAGTCTCTCTTAGCGATGTAGTTGAAGGATTGCGATAAAATTGAGGTAAATAAAATTATTGTATATTTATTTATTTTACTATTATTAGTATTTGTCACTCATCTACGGTTACCGAAGTGTGAGATATTATTTGTAATTTTATATAACTTTTATTTTTTTAGTTTTATGATTATTTCAATCTCTCAAGTCCTCTCTTTCTAGTTTTAAAATTATCTCAATCTCTCAACTCTCCACTTTTACTGTACTAAAAGAGAGGGTTGATGATTGTTTTAATTGTACTGCCTATTTTTATATCAATAGATAATTTATTACTCAACCAAAAGAAGCATGCATCTAATGAATATTATCTGAAACTTTCAGTTGGTTAAGGAATGCTTTACTAATGGTGAATAATATTGTTAAGAAGTTGTATTGTAGCAATATTATACATACAAGTCCCGATTTATAATCAAGATGATAATCCTAATTGCCTCTGGAAAATTGCCAGTAAAATTTCATTCCAAGTGTCAATTGGCCCAGGCAAGCACCAATGAACACAGTCATTGTAGCCCTTCATCCACTTGTTACCCCAGTACGACCCAGGATGTCCGTCAGGCCTCATCAGCATGGCTCTCGTCACATCCATTACTTGGAACCTCCTGTCCCTCCCTTCTTTGACGGAACGTTGCTTTGCTCTCTCGATTTCTTCTATCTGAATAATCCCGAGTTCCAAATAGTTGCTCCCGAACTGATCCTCCATTTTCGATTGAGGGCTGGTCCTGTTGCAGCTGCCTCCGTCGTTCCAAGTCCCGTGCTCAAAATGGGCCGGCGAAAACGTCCTTACAACTGTGGTCATTCCCTTGCATTCCTTGCACTCGTTAAGGAAGCCAAGAGCGGTTCGGAAGGACATCCGCAGTGGGAAGTCAGGACCCCTATCGTTAATGTTTGGTTCGTTGCAATATACGCACCCAATGATTTCATCTCTTTCATAGAGATAAAGTTTACGGAAGAACCAATGACCACCTGAGACGACGGCAAAATCTATGGGGGGGAGTTTTTGAGCCCAACCATCATCCACCTTGTCGATGTGCAAATTGAAAATGCCGGAGCTTGAGCCGTTTATCACTAATTCCTCATCAAAGACCAGAAATCTCGTCCACAGCATCTTAAGAGTAAGTTCATATCGCGGGAATTTCCATGTTCGGAACCGGTCCTCTGAATCCCGGTACACGTCCACCGGACTTTCCTCCTGAAAGAGAATACAGTATATAATACAGTATATCAGGATCTTTTTCTTTAATTTACTTTAGGAAAATTTTCGGACCCAACATGTTATTTCGCCATCGTTTGAGGTTTGAGAGTACAAGCATAAGTACACAACCAAGGTAAGCCCGCCAAGCACAAGTGGGAACTATGTGCCGAGTTTTTGTGAAGCAGCCTAGGTACAATAAGCTTCTACATTGGCATGGGCCTCAAAATGTGAGTCCATTCTGGTTCACAAGTTAAAAACACATTTTATTTTCTTTTTTAGATTAAAAATCGTTAAAATTATTTGACATTATTATTATATATTAATTTTTAATTATATACCGTTTAAAAAATTAAATATTTTTAAATTTTTTTATTTAATATTTTCATTCTCATTCTTTTCTACTATTTCAAGTTCTGCCTTGCTCAAAATTAAAAAAAATAAAAATTTTTAAAATTATTTTTTTAATTTTTTATCTTACAAGAGAAAGTTTAATATACATTTTTCTCTAATTGCATTATATAGTTTGATTTAATACGATACTTACTAATTTTATGAATTATAGAGAGAATGAAAGAAAGGGTGTTGGGTAGGGAGAGAAGAGTTAAATATAAGTAATTTTTAATTATATATAATCAAACTTAAAATTATATATAATAGTCTCTATTTGATATGATATGTGAAATTTCTTATAAAATGGTAAGTTAGGTGAAACGGTGAAGCCCAATGTAACTGACCAATCCTCCTTTTTCATTTTTTCATTTTTCCCGTTGTGGTGGTAACTTACTCATGGCTCAGGAGACTAGAAATAGCACACAAATATGATCTGGTAAATGCACTCTGTGAGGCTTTATATTCTTGGTTTTTTCTTTTTTTTTTAAACCAAAACTACCTTTCATTTTAGTGCTTAGAATTCAAAATTAGACATTTTATAATAGTGATCACGTCCACGAAGCTGTTAAAGTTAATTGCATCTTCCTCATCCAGTTTAGAGAGAAAAGGATGAAAGACAGATTCCAATCTTTCTAGTGTATGACTTGCCTTTTCACGTTCAATTCAGTAGTAATGGATCACAACTGATTACTAGTATGCCCAGTAAAAGCTAGAGGACAAGAACAGCAACACTGCTATATGTCCCTTTGCTTCTTCTTCTTTCGCTTACAAGATAAAAAGATCACAGCTTAATCAAGACACAGAAATATAGTTAAGCCTTTTTACTGTGAAAGCTTGAAAGAAAATCTCGCTAACATTCCCTCTTTCTCAAAGTCTAGATTGTATTAAACTAGCATCTTTGTCGGGGGAAGAAAAAACTTCTCCATTAACAGTGTCGTAAAAAGGCCTCTAAGGAATGTATAAATATTGCAAATCCTTTTTCTTTGTTTTTTTTTGGGGGGGAGGGAAGGGGAAGATGGAAATGTTTGGGTACCTGTTGTAAACGAAGCAAAAAAGGATGGAAAATTTCCTTAAACAGAAGGTTAGGTAGAATGCAGATTCTCTTCCATGCAAATGAAGGATCGCGTTTTATGGACCGAAAACATGCATATCATCCGGTGGGAAGAAGATTGAAATGCTTGGTTTTTGAAATTTTTCTTATTTTCTCTGTCACTCATTTCTTCCTTCAATCGTTTTAATCGCTTCCTTTTCCCTTTAGTCTCTCTATTTTTTTTTTCCCGTTCTTTTTCATCCCCCAAACTCAGCTTTTTTCTTTCCTTTCCACCAAAACTCTATAGGTAATAGGCTTCATATATGCTAATTGTTAAAGTTGAAATGCATGGTTTCCCTTGGTGAGAAGATTTTTTATTATTACCATAGCCTCCGCAATCATTTACATATTTTCAATTACAGCGACTATAGTGATCGAGTTGGTTTCACCCCTTCTATGTTAAAATCCTGACTCAGTCACTAGGTGCGTCAATGTCTATTTGCTATACCCAGTCATTTTCGTGCAATATATATATATATATATATAGAAAGTGTTGGCAGCCTAGGGACCCTGAAATTTCACTGACCTTGGACAAGAGACAGAGAAGAGAATCTATTTGATTACGAGCAACTGAGTCGCCGATGAACGCCATTGTTTTCCCTCTTACAATTCTCAAGAAGGTCTTAGCATCAAAATGTGGGAGCTCACACGCGAATTTATCAATAAAACAAAACAATGAAAAATAAATTCCAAAATAAATAACCCACACTACCAGGATTAAAATGACTCTCCCAAAACTCTGGTATTGATAAAGTGAGAATTTATCAATAACCACCTAACAGAAATAAATCTGACAAAAACTTGAAAATATTCTGACACCAAGATTTACGTGAAAAACCCCAAAACGGGTAAAAACCACGGGCCAAATATTGACCAATGCTTCCACTATAAAAATGGGGTAACAAATCTTCCTCTAGATATACTAGAAGGTAACACAACTATCTTCACCAAAATAGGTGGATATTAAAGAAAAGAGATCAAAATGCAAACTCACAAAAGAATGATAAAACCTCACTCTTTTCCCTCTTTTCTCTCCTTCTTTGGTGCCTTCACTCTCACCAATTCTCTCTTCTGTTTTTGCCTCTTGCTTCTTTTCTGCTTCTTGCTCGTATATCATTCTGCTTCAAATGCCTTCTATTTATAGGCGAAGCTGCAGACAATTTCCTCAAAGGCGCCGCAATGTTCGGCTGCCAATCTTTGGCCAAATTTGACTGCAGCCATTTGTGCAGCATTTATTGACTTCTTGGGTTTGGCCATTTGCTTGGAATTGCAGGCGCCGCAATGTTTGAGTTGAATTCTACAATTCTCCCCCTTCAACTTATTAAAGGAGTTCCACCACACCAGCTTCGCTTCTGCAAAAGTCAAACTTTTCTTTTGGCAATGACTTGGTCATCATATCTGCACCATTCTCGTCAATGTGTATCTTTTCGAGTACTAATTCTTTTGACTCCAAAACATCCCGAATCCAATGATACCGAACATCGATGTGTTTTGAACGAGAATGAAAGGTTGAATTTTTGCAAAGATGGATTGCACTTTGACTATCACAATAAAGTTCATACCTTTGTTGCTTAACTCCCAATTCTTGTAAGAATTTCTTCAACCACAGGATTTCCTTACTTGCTTCAGTAGTGGCTATATACTCTGCTTCTGTAGTCGAAAGAGCAACACATTTTTGTAGTCTGCTTTGCCAAGAAACTGTTGCACCTCCAAACTTCATTAGGTATCCTGACGTGGATCTTCTATTATCAATGTCTCCAGCCATGTCTGCATCTGTATAACATTCTAATACAGGTTTTGCATTTCCAAAACACAGACAATATTTTGTTGTACCTTTAAGATACCTGAGTATCCATTTGACCGCATTCCAATGCTCTCTACCAGGATTAGAGAGAAATCGACTAACTACACCAACTGCATGAGCTATATCTGGCCTGGTGCACACCATAGCATACATTAAGCTACCAACCGCTGAAGAATAAGGAACCTTCTTCATATCTTCCTTATCTTGCTCACTTTTAGGACATTGCTTCGTACTGAGCTTGAAGTGACCTGCTAGTGGAGTAGAAACCGTCTTGGCCTTGCTCATGTTGAAACGGTCAAGGACTTTCTCAATGTACTTCTCTTGAGACAACCAAAGTTTACCATTTTGTCTATCTCGAGTGATCCTCATTCCAAGAATTTGCTTAGCTGGCCCTAAGTCTTTCATTGCAAAAGACTTGCTTAACTCCTTCTTTAACCTTGCAATTTTGGCAATATCCTGGCCAACAATTAACATGTCATCAACATAAAGAAGGAGAATAATAAAATCACCATCAGAAAATCTCTTCACGAACACGCAATGATCTGGTGTGGTCCTGCAATTGCCATGTTCTGACATGAAAGAATCAAATTTCTTGTACCACTGTCTTGGTGCTTGCTTCAACCCGTACAAGCTTTTCTTGAGTTGACAAACAAGGTGTTCTTTTCCTTTGACTTTGAACCCCTCCGGCTGCTCCATGTAGATTTCTTCTTCAAGATCTCCATGAAGAAAGGCTGTCTTTACGTCAAGTTGTTGAATCTCCAAGTTCAAGCTAGCTGCTAGTCCAAGAACAACTCTGATAGAAGACATTTTAACTACAGGAGAAAATATTTCCTCAAAATCAATACATTTCTTTTGATAGAAACTTTTCACGACCAACCTGGCCTTGTATCTTGGTTTGGAGATATTTTCTTCTGCCTTTAGCTTGTACACCCATTTGTTCTTCAAGGCTCTTTTCTCTTTCGGAAGTTTCACCAAATCATATGTATGATTGTCATGCAAAGATTTCATCTCTTCTTGCATAGCTTTTCAACCACTCATTTTTACTTTCATGGTTTACGACTTCTTCATAAGTTTCCGGTTCTCCCCATCGAGTGAGCAAAGCACGTACTCTGTGTATTGTATCCGGTGGAAGACCTCCCTTTCTCTGGTGGATCTCCTGGGTTCGGTTGTGGTTGTGGAGCCGGGTGGTATTGTCTGGCTCGACTAGTGGAACATCATCATTGTTGTCTGCTCTCGCCTCAACTCCCACTGTGCTTTCGTCATGATTGATATGTTGAGGTGTTGGGTCTAGGGTTGATTGGAATTTCGGATCCGATCTTGGTTTATCATCTTTCTTGATGTCTTTCGATGGTTTGATCTTCAAAGAAGACAACATCTCTACTTCTAATCAATTTCTTATCAACAGGATCCCATAGTCCGTATCCGAACTCTTCGTGTCCCATATCCCAAGAAAATACATTGTTTGGCACTTTCTATCAAGTTTAGACCTTTCGTCTTTGGGAATATGAACAAATGTTCTGCAGCCCAAAAACTCTCAAATGCTTGTAAGAGATTTCATTACCTGTCCCAAACTCTTTTGAGGAATATCACCACCCAAAGGAACCGAAGGAGAAAGGTTGATCAAGTGAGCTGCCGTTCTACGTTCTCACCCTTGAAAAGGTTTTGGCGGTTTGGCATGAGAGAGCATGCATCCCGATGCGTTACTGTAATTGTCCTGTTCATCCTTTCAGCTACATCATTGTGTTGTGGAGTCTTTGGTACACTTTTCTCAAGTCCGATGCCATGACTCTGCAATATGCTTCAAAAAGGGTCTCTGTATTCACCACCATTATCGACTACTGACACACTTCAATTTTCTTCCTGCTTTCTCTTTCCACCTTGACATGGAAGTCTTTGAAAACATCTATAACCCGATCCTTTGACTTCAAAGAAAAAACACCATACCTTTCTAGAATAATCATCGATAAAGGTCACAAAATATAATGCACTACCAAGTGTTCTTTCACCCATATGACATACATCGAGTATGAACCAACTCCAAAGGAAATAATTTTTCTAGATGGAGGAAATTTCGAAATGCGACTACATGTTGTTTTTCCAACTAAACAATGAGTGCGAGGGATTTGAGACTTACACCTTTTACATCCAGGTAGGAGTTGTTGTTTGACAAGTCTTTGGAGTCCTTTTTCACTCATGTGGCCAAGTCTTTTATGCCAAAGATTTGAGAAGATTCAAAGCCGTATTTACTTCTCCATTGCTCAGCTTTGCTTTCATCACGTAAAGTGAGCTTAGCTTTTGTACCTTTGGCGATGACAAGATTTCCTTTTGTCAACTTCCATTTTCAGTTGTCGAATTTGTTTGCATAACCTTCATCATCAAAGCTTGCGCGTGGAGATGAGGTTGAGGCGAAACATCTGATACATGTCTCACGTTCTTTAAAATTAGTTGACAACCCAGATCTGGAATTAAGGTGAATGTCTCCAATCTGGGATTATTTTGCAAGAGCCATCATTTCCCATTTTTACATGACCAAAATCTCTCGGTGTGTAAGATGAGAAGAATTCCCTGTGAGAAGTAACATGATAAGAAGCTCTCGAGTCAATAACCCGATCATCTGTTATGACAGGACTAGGTTAATACTTTGGAATCATCACAAACAAGTTCGATTTCAGTCACCGGTTATTGTGGCATTGTCTCTCGAAATTTCTTCCTTGAGCTTCTCTTTTGTGTTGGCTCGATCTTTCTTCCATTTTCGGCATTCATTCTTGTAATGCCCCTTTTTATAATGATAGAAAGCATTCAATGTCTCTTTTAAACTCGGGACTTACCTCTTGATCTCATCATATCTGTTGTAGGGATCTCTGGACTTACTTCTCCCTCCAGGTGATTCCTTTCAAAGCAACAAGTGCTTGAGATTCGAATTTAATCCTCGATCCTTCCTCCCTGGTTTCTTCATTGTACAAAGTTTCTTTGACCATCTCCAATGTAACACCACCACTTGGAGCGGGAATTTAAGACGAAACAACAAGTGTTTCCCAACTATCGGGGAGTGAAGTAAATAGTAAGAGTCTTGTATCTCTCATCATCTAAACTCTGATTTACTGACGTCGATGCGGTTTATTAATCCACGAAAAATCATTCGAGTGCTTCGGGACATATTTGCTCCTTCTTTGTACCGCTAATCGCATGATCTGTTTCAACAAAGAAAGCTTTGTTAAGACCATATTTTCTTTCAAACATGGTCTCTAATTTTTTCCACATCACATCTCGCTTCTTGTTTCGCTCGAAACATGATTGAACACTACTTTGGTCAATCCAACTCTAATATGACCAATAGTTTTTCTATGCATTTTAGCCCTATGCAACATCGGATATACCCTACTGGTTTTCTGAAACATCACCAAGAATGGGTTCATACATATCTTTCTGATATAACAAGTCTTCCATTCTAGAGCTCCAAACAAAGGGCATAGTTACTTGAAGTCAATTTAATCATACTACTAGAAGAAGAACTTGACTCCTCCATTTAAAAAAAAATTGACCAAGGCTCGATACCACTTTGTTGGGAGGTTGGGATAAATAAAAACAAAACAATGAAAAATAAATCCCAAAAATAAATAACCCACACTACTGAGGATTAAAATGACTCTCAAAACTACTGGTATTGATAAAGTGAGAATTTATCAATAACCACCTAACGTAAATAAATCGACAAAAAACTTGAAAATATTCGACACCAAGATTTACGTGGAAAATCCCAAAATGGGTAAAAACCACGAGCCAAATATTGATCAATGCTTCACTATAAAAATGGGAGTATAAATCTTACTCTAGATATCTTAGAAGGTATACAAATTATCTTATTTAAAATAGGTGGATATTAAAGAAAAGAGATCGAAAATCTAAACTCACGAAAAAGAATGATAAAAGCGCTCACTCTTTTCCCTCTTTTCTCTCCTTCTTTGGTGCCTTCACTCTCACCAATTCTCTCTTCTGTTTTTGCCTCTTGCTTCTTTTCTGCTTCTTGCTCGTATATCATTCTGCTTCAAATGCCTTCTATTTATAGGCGAAGCTGCAGACAATTTCCTCAAAGGCGCCGCAATGTTCGGCTGCCAATCTTTGGCCCAATTTGACTGCAGCCATTTGTGCAGTATTTATTGACTTCTTGGGTTTGACCATTTGCTTGGAATTGCAGGCGCCGCAATGTTTGAGTTGAATTCTACCGGAGCTCACACGCGTCTGGTTTCCATCTCCACTTGAGAAAATCAGCATCCTGTCTGCCATTCTTGAAACAATTCTTGGAGTCTGGGATCGTTAAACAACTGGAGTTCGTGTACAGAGGACCGTTCAAGTTCGGAACCCATTGACCGCTAAACAAATCACAACTCTGATCGCCTACATATATTACCAAAGTCAGAAGCCAAAAGAAAAAAGAGGACCCAGAAATGTTGAAGAAGCCGTTCCACATTCAGAGAGGAAAGAAATGGGTTTACCATTTTGAGGTCGGGCTGAGACACTATCATGGCGATCAAGGTTTGCTTTACTTGTGGCTCTGAAGGGTTCGAGAGGGTAGAGAATGAAGAAGCAGAAAATTGTGCTCACAGACAGTGCATAAAGCACAAGCTGAGCCATTGATGTCCCAAAGTTGAGCCATCCATCTTTTTTGCAAGAATGAAGTTTGAAGGAAGTGAAGTTTTCATTCATTTGTCGGGTTTTTTGTAAGTTCCAAAGTATTTGATGATGATTATAAGCAAAGCTGAAGAGATGGTTTAAATTTATATATTACTATAAGTTTGATTTTGACGCTGACTTTGTATTTGCTTTGGTAATTTCTGGGTTTCCCACGTGAGATAACTGATGACCCGCCGTAATGGTCTCTGGGTTGTCAATTTTGGACTTCAAGATGGGGTCTCTAAGTCTCTAACGCCTTTCTCATTGAATTCCCAGTTAGAAAATAGCACGTGGCTGGCTCGTGGGCTTATATTAACGACTAATTTTTCATTTTGGACCACTGTAGAAAGGTTTTTCTAATTTGCCATTGAAAGTCAAAGAACGATCCATCTCCAAGCTTGAAATCTTCAGCGCCTCTTCCGTGAAGCTTCCAGCCAGTTCGACGTAACAAACGGAATCATAAATGTTAATTTAACAAGTAATAAGATTGTTCATTAGTTTTATCTTATACAGTAACTTCTATTCATTTTATAAATTATACATTTATTAATCAGGATAAATACGTGAAAATTTTTTTATTTTATATAAAAACTTAATTATTCTCTAAATAATAAAATAATATTTTTTACGTATTTTATAATGATTGATAAATATATAATTTATAAAATAAATATAAAGTAGTAAATGATCGAGATAAAACTACTCAGATTGCACTAATCTTGTATAGTAAATAATAATTATTCCTTTTAAAATTAAATATCTTATTATGATCCAACAAAAAAAAATTTAAAAGTAATTTAAGTATAAATTAATTAATATATTATCTTTATTAGTTATTTAGACTATTCTTGGGATTCATACAATAATAAAATTTAAATTTATAAATAAAAAATATTAAAGAGATTAATAGTAAAATCGTTTAATTATCTTAACCACCTTGTCAATTAGATATGTGGGGAGCGAGGGTTTGTCTCCTGAGCATCTCAAATAAAAGTTGGCTCCACGCATCGATTGGACCAGGCAGGCACCAGTGGAGGCAATCGTTGTAGCCCTTCATCCATTTGTTTCGCCAGTGTCATCCACGGTGCCCATCGGGTCTCATCTGCATTGCTCTCTGGTAATATCCAGAACATCAAATGTTTTCCATCTTTTCTCCCCTTCCTTCCTGGCTCGTTCAATTTCTTCTACTTGAATGTTTCTGAACTCTGAATCGGTAATATAATTAGTATTATCTTCTTCAGATACAGGACTTGTCCTTAGAAAAGTTACAAGGCCGGAGCAACCCTTGGAGTCATTTGTGTACTTAAAAGCTGCCTCAAAAAGCTCTTCGAATGGCATAGCCGGGGCCGAGATCCGTCATACTAGTCGCCGGGTAGTAAACACATCCGATAAGCTTGCCACCCACGTAGAGGTAGTTCGGCCTGAAGAACCAGTGAACGTCGAGAAATCGGCGTAATCAAAGCCTGGTAGCTTCGCGCCCATTTGTCATCAATAAACGGAAGCCCCCCAGTCGCTGAACCATTGACTACTATGTCTGAGGCAGCGACTGGGAATTGGGACCAGAGAGCCATTACCGTGAAACCGTGACGTGGAAATTGCCATGTTCGGAAGCGATCCTCAGAATCCTTGTATACTTCTACTGGAGTTTCCTCCTGCATACAATTGCATATTTGTATAATTAAGCTTAAATATTTCCTCACCACCACTAGAGGAACCGGGGGGGGGGGGGGGGAGATGTGTTGAAACTCTGGCTAGATACGGTTAAAAATCATAATGGGCATAACAGGACCGGAGACAAGAGATGTGGTTCAGAGGTCAAAATGAATAAATTTGAACAACTGACCGGAGACAAGGTACAGAGATGCGATTCTATTTGATTCCGGGAGAGCGGGTCACCTATGAATGCCACTGTCTTCCCCTGAACCATCGCAAGAAAGTTTCTGTGGTGAAAACGAGGGAGTTCGCACTGGTCGGGTTTCCATCTCCGACGAAGGAAATCCATGTCCCTCGTCCCATGCAGAAAAACAGTCTAAGAAGGTGATTCTACAGCTGAAATTTGTGTATAAAGGACCCGCTGCGTCTGGAACCCAGCGGCCCTTGAACAAGTCGCACTTTTCACTGTCTGCAAAAGCAACGTGTTTATGGTTGGCACTGCAGAGTTTATGTGCATTAGGAAAAGAACACAGACAAATTAAGGCAAAGGATATGACCAAATGCCATGTGTGGTGAAAGTTGAAATGAAAGTTACCACTTTCATGCTGAATCGTTGAATTGTTTTGCCCATGATTAGTTTCTTCAATCCTTTTTGGGAAGCAAGGAGGAATCTGTTCTCACCGTCATGTTTTGCAGTGGATTTCACATAGCTGGGCGCAAAAAAGTTAAAAAGATAGAAGCTGATAAGCAGGGTGAAGCATAAGGGGTAGAAAAAGAAGAAGAATTGAGGGTTCAGGAGCTAGTCCTTCCTGATGATGAAAAATGATGAATATGTTCTCTGGTATCTAAAGTTGGCTTCATCTCCTCCGGTATGAGGGAATCGCATACTCCAACTAAAAAGGTTTAAGATATCCGCTTAGAAGCAACGCTTGAAGTTAATATCTGATGACTGCGTTCTACGAAACAACTCCAGAGGAGGATATCAGCACGTTATAGGTTCGGAACCCTGGGTCAGGGCCCCCCTCCCTTTCCCCCGGCTCCTACATGTATAGTAGTAGTAGTACCGACAAATGTCTAGTTTTTTTTTTCCTTTTAACGAATGCATAAAAATATGGCATATTATTATTTGGTTTGCACAAGTCAAATCCATTCTTTCATTTTATATTATTTTATTTTGAAAACAAGTCAAATCTATTCTTAAGCATCAGTTCCTGTTGAATTTAAGACCAATAAGAAAAGCAAGGGAACCGAATGTTCATAGTCAGCATCAACCCGTTTAAACCGGCGATAGTTTCTGTTTCTTGAAACCAAAAACCGGCCACGATTTCAAAGCTACAAAATCCAAGGTGGTGATATATTGATAGTGTAATAAAAAATAAAAAATTAATCCCTATTGCTAGATCCTATGGTACTCGCAAGCACATAATGTAACCCAAAATAGATTAACCCATATTGTTATTCGCCAACCCAAATTATACGACTCGTTGAAGTCCAAAAAGAAAATTAATGCATAGGTTATCTTCCTTTTTAAATATAATAAAGAAAGAAATGTGAATCAAATTTAAAATTTTATTTTTAAATAATATATATTTTTAATTAATTAAAATTATTATTTTATGTACATTTTAGAGAACAAACCATTGTTACTACTTTCTTCGGTCAGAATTAAGATTCTTAAAATTAAAAAAAATTGAGATAAAAAATATCTTTATACTATTAATAAATAAGAAAGAGTGAAATAAATAAAATAAATAAATGAATAAAGTTAAAAAAATATGTAATTAATATTTTCTTAAAACATATATAATGATTTATTTAAAAAGAAAGAAAAAGAAAGCCCAAAGAATTCGTTATAAGTTCAAATCTCCAACCCGCAATAGGAAACTTGGAGTACAAATGTCATAAATAGAATCATGAAAATCAAATGGTACCTGCTTAAAAGGGGAAAACCAAGAGGGACTTCTCTGATTTTCCAAATAAACTGTGTATTTAGATTTTGTAATATTTCAAGTTGAAGGCCATATTTTTTTTACAAATTATTTAATTTTTATAAAATTTAAAAGAAAATATCAAACACAAACTCTATCAAATTCTACTTAAATTTTTATGGATTGTATGCTTATATTTGATTCAAATTGAAACATTTATTATGAAACTAAAATATTACATGAGCAAACAATTTTTTTTTTTTTATGTTCTTACTATTTTTGGTTTAATTTTTCAAAAAAATTTCCTACTTTTAAATTTTTAAAAAATATAAAGAAAACTATATTTTGATATAATAAAAATGAAAAATAGGATCTTGAAATTGACTCTGATCAAGAAACCACTTTTCTTTTGTATAAAAATTTGTCTAATCCTTTTCTTTTGTATAAAAATTTAGATGGGAGCTTGAAATTATAATTTTATTTTCATTTTCATCTTCGAGCCTATTGTGATTGTCGTCTAGAAGGGGGGAAAAACAAAAAAGAAAAACGCTTGGCTAATCGTAACAGGTACAGCCATCGAATCCTCCCCGTGCAAACATTGTGCAAGGAATAATTTCTTCCTCTCTCCCTGGGCCCTGGCCGCCGCAGAGCTTCGTTTCCTCTCCTGGGCTCTATTGACAACATATTCGGCTCCTCGCAGAATCTTGGAGACTCACACTCGAAGAGGGATGCCACGAAGGCTATGCCGATGGTTAGTCTCTGGCAAGGAGGAGTGTCGAGTTTGAACTGAGCGAAGAATTGGGTTTCTACAGAGGTTGAAGTAAAGTTAGTAGCACGTCAGAAAGAAATTGAGCTGTCTCAACCTGTGGACTCTGCAAGTTGGGTCCAACAGGCATCTTTTCTTGTCATGGAAATCATCAAATAAATGGATGACTTTCTCAGTTATATACAATTGCCGAACTCATGTACGAGTCTGCAGGTGAGAGTATGGAGTCGTTGAGGTTGAAATTTCGGGCTATTTGTGCCAGGTTCAATGTGAAGTTGGAGCACGATGGCTACCCTAAGGTGCCTCATGGCGAAAGAACAAATTCTGAGGCTAGTTTCTCCAACACAGCGCGTGTATTGTTGATTTTATCTTTTACTTGTGGGATGAAGATTTTGTGTATAATTAATTTTGTAGCTTTAGTATTGGTCGATTAAAGTTTTGCTATGAAAATACTGCTTCGTAGAGAAACTTATCTTCAAGGTCAGTTATATGTTTGCCCTTGTTTTGTTGGTATCATGTTAGAGGAAAAAAATATTGTATTTGAAGCACTATGCATAGAGTAATGCTTCTGTAGGAGCCTTTGCTATTTAAGAATTGGAACATATGGATCTGAGAATTATGGTTTCTATTGATTGCTGTTATTGTGTGCTTTGGTTGGATATTTTGCTGCATAGTATTATTAATCATTCAGTCAAGGATAACGTGGTTCAAAAAGAAAATTAATTTAAAGCACACAGTAATAACTTCTCTCAAGCATGTCAACCGAAATGGAAGGGCATGAGTTTCTGCATATCAACATCAAGTGGGAGAACACTTGAATATTTGATACTGCTTGGATAATGTTTCGACACAAGAAAGATAATCAAGTATAAAGGAGGGCCCCAGCTTGTAGGGGAACCTTTGATGAAACAGATATTCTAGCCGATAGGAAGAAGTGGTTCTATTAGAACTTCGAACAAAGAATAGATCTTGATGTCCAAATTTTAACAAGGGTAGCCAGTTTACTATCAGAGACAGCATTGACACAAAGAAAAATGTTGTTATGAGGAAGGAGTTCACTATAGCAGCCTATAAATCACTTCTCTACTCCCTTAGGCAGGGTAGAAATTTAATCTTTCAGATTTAGGAACATTTTAGTGTTACACATCTAATGTTCCCCGCAATAAACTTCATGCTGGGTTTAGAACTAGGTGGAAACTTGCGCCTCTCAAGTGAAAAAGACAATTTATCCCTGCAAAGAATGCTGCCTGGCCATTCATATTGAAGTTTTTCTTGGTTTGCGGGGTTTATATAGACGGAGGTAGAACAATTGGATGATCAAATTTTCTGTCTCACAATGTGTTTCCTTGTTTGCAGTTAATAAGAAATGTGAACCGGGGGTTTCCTGAAGAGGAAGAAGTTGGTAAGATGGAGTGCTGAGACAAAGCAGACTATTTTGTTTGAGTACAAATTTATTACTAAGTAGAAATGATCTTTGATCTTTTGTCTGTTACCTGATATAAAAATTCAATGGGCAAAATCTTCATTGGCGCTCATTCTAACTGGGAGGAAAACAAAGAAAGAGACTTAACTGTTTTGCTCAATTGAGAATTGCACTAAAGGGTTTGAAACACTTGGCATGCTTTTGGATGTGATATGTATTCAAGTCAAGCCTCTGGAAATGTTTGAACATGAAGGCATGTGTTCTTCGTCAAGTTTATTCCGAGTTTATTCACTTGAGCGCAGTACCGTGGATCTGTCTAAAATAATTTAGGTGGAGCATAGAGTTAGTTTTACACACATGTTAGCCTGCTTAATATCTGCTTTCATGTGGGCCAACTTTTTTGCATTAGCATGGAATTTTTACTAGCATGGTTGCTGGTTATTCTGTAGCCAAAGTTAGGATTCAACAGTATGACCTTTTTGTACATGGTTACAAAGATTGAACTGTTTTACTTCGCTGTGAAAAGCTTCTAATACTCAGATATTTGTTGGCTCAAATAATGCGCAGGTAGTTTAAGTATTAACTGCATGAATTATGATCATGCATTGCCTTGCCCTTCTGTCTTCACTATCTTTTGGATAATTGAATGAAAGTGTCCTTTTCTACTTGTGAGAATGGGGAAAGCCGTATCCAATTTGAGTCTCCAAAGAAGGTTAAAATACTGGAAACAAAGTGATTGCTACAGACAGCTTATACGGAATCCTGAGTTGCTTGCTCAGCATATATATGAGAGATGCATGTTCACTACTTGAATGTATGACTTACCAATTTCTCTCTTGCATGCCTACATCTAAACAGGTTTTTCCAAATTATGGTTGATTAATCAGGGTGGCTTAAGATGAATGATATACTACTTGAAAATAAACAGAATTCATATTTGGATAATCTGTTGAACTCTCTTAAGAAATTTGTTACGAATTTTAAGCTGGTTCTGAGAGATCATGGATCCAGAAAACTCAAGTAATTTTACGTGGTTGAGCAGATTTATTAAGTGCCAATTTCCAACATTTACTTAAGAAGATCCTTCACATGCTCCTGTTCATTACTTACCCGAAAAAAAGAGAAGTGCTGCTCCCTGCTCCATCGTAAAGATAGATGAAAGGTGAGTATTCGCCTGATGCATGAATGATGTGTCTTCTTCAGAAGGTAAGCCGAAAAAGCATCAAGTAAAGAAGCAGAATAATCGGCAACTGGACCTGTGGGGATATCTCTAGTGTTGAGATTTGCTCTCCACTAATTTCAACGTAACATGGCTTATTAATGATCTAATTAGCCTGCATGCAAGTGTTGTCAGATACCTGAAAATGATTAACTCTCTTGCTTTGATCAGTGAGGTGGCGTTTTAGCACGGAGGGAATAAAAATGCACACCAAGCTCTAAGATGTGATTTAAAATGCCCAACACAGCAAGGACCAGGGTAGCTCACATGGGACTCTATTATGGCGACATTGAGATCGCATGTGGATCTCGCATACAGCCAAGACAAAGAACGTTCTTGAGGTGCATTTATATGCCGTACCCACTGCAAGTGGGTTCTGCCGGGAGAGTCCTCGGATGCGATGCATGGTTGCTGGGGTGCACCCCAACGCAGCCCCATATCACTGGTAGCCCAACTGTTTTCCTGATAGATTATTAGAAAGTGACTCGCCACAGGGGTTCATGAGAAACCCCCTGGTGCTCTGCTTCGGTTTTTACTCTTACGGCTTCCGTCGTTGTAATAATTTCTCGTGTCTGACTTAAACTTTTCGTTCCTTGACTTGAGGTTAGTAGGAAGATTTGGAGGACAAAAACAGAGCTTCATCCCACGCGCAGTACTTAATCATGGCGTGAATCCAGCTGAATGGTCAATACATCAACAACTATATCTTAATGGGATCGTATTAGTCAAATATAATTGAGTTGAGATTGATTGCGTGAGTATCCATGAACGGGGCGATGCCAAGAAAAAGAAAAAAATAATGACTAGCGTACGAGGATATGATCTGATGAATAATCAGAAGGCTATTTTTGGCGATGCAATATTTGCATAATCTGCATAACATGGTCGGAGACGAATAGGGACAAGGCTTTTAGAACTAACTGGTGATGTGAAAACAACCCGACTTGAGTGGCGGCCCATCAATTATGGCATCATGTGAGATACAACATTTTGTCCTCTCGATCTTCTGGCTAATATTTTCCCAATCTGCGCCTAACCCCAGGGAGGACTTTACTAATTTTCACTGTGTGTGTCTATTCACTTCAATAAAATCAGCACCAAAATTCTCAAAACAGCAAAATGTGGGTTTGTTTGGTCCCCGACCCCTACCCAGGCGACGGATGAATTTTCTCATCTTGGATGCGGGCAGGATTTTGTATGTCATTTTCTGGGCTTCAACATCAAAGAGTGCTCAAGTAGGAGTTTAAATAATAAATCACAGTAAATTCTTGACAAGGATCCAAACCTTTTCATATTTACGGCTGGGGGTTGGATGCGATGGAGACAGGAGAGGATTCCAGCAATAACGAAGAAGGATAATATCTCTGATGAAATTTAATATAAAATTTTTATTTTTTATTTTATTTTTTTATAAATAATTTTTCAAAAATATAATATAAAAAATTTTACATTAAAATAATATTTAATTTTATTTTTAAAATATATTTAAATTATATTTAATTAAAAATTTTATCTTAAAATTTATAAAAAATAAAAATTTTATTTAAAAAATTAATTTAATTATATATTTAATTAAAAAAATATCATTTAAATAGAATAGACAGAACCTAATTTACTTTCTGCGAGAGCTCGCGTTTTGGCTCATCCACAATCGTAGCAAAAAGACGCGGATATACAGTTCATCGAACCCATTTTTTCCAAAAGGAGGAGCGGTTCGGTGTTCGTATCTCCTCTTTGGCTGTAATTGCGCTGTCATTTTTCGGTTCCAAACTGGTGTTAATTGGCACCACGATGGATCTTGTGAGCTACGTATTGATATTAGACGGTATTAGATCTGTTAGGAGAAAGCCAAAAAGAAGTACTATAATATGTGCTTTTTTGACCACATTCCCAACCAATCTGCGGCAGACACTTCTCAATTTCACAATGTCTGATCCCATCTGATCACTCTTAGCTCTAAATAATGTATCTCAATATGAATTGGACGACTCTTAATTATTTTAATGACACCCGAAACCTCTGGGAAGGATTCGATTCTATACTTATTTACTATTATAAACAAATCATGCATATATTAGAAAAGGTAATTGAATCTTTTCCGTCTGTTTGCCGCACCCCCTCTGTGTAGGGCTCTAAATGCTCTCTCCAAACTTCTCCTTTATTAGAAAGTCATACAAAGCACATTCTTCTTAAAACCTTTCTCTCTCCCTCCCTTCACACAGACACCCCCTGTCTCCCCCTCCCCATTCTCTCCGGGCCATGGGCTTTTGACTTGAGAAGGAGTAGTTTAGTTAAGCGAAGCTCTGTAGAAACCGCCTGCCTTTTTCTTGGATTCTGTGACCTTTCTTTGTTCAGCATCAGATTTTAGATCCTGAATTTAGTGCGAAATGCACATTATATAACTCTGCCATGGTCTCTTCAAGCTTCTTTCTGCAAACAATTATGGCATGACAGAGTCGGCAATTCACAATTCAATTTGAATTTTGAGGTCAACCTATTTCTTGGTTAGCAAAATCTTGTTGCGGGTCCTCCTTCTGATCGACTTCTCTGCACCTGTTAGGGAAATGGCACCCAACTCTGTAGTAGTCACCATTGAGAAGCCAAATTCTATCGCTCTTGTAGAAATAAATGACTCGAATTCCGGCCTATTGCAGGACAAGCAGAAAACCGCGCGGCCAAAGCAATTTTCATGGGTTCTTTTTCTCAAAGTACAAAGAGCTCTGGCTTTCATTCCGTGGCTGGTAACGGGTCTGCCGGCAATGTTTATTTCAGTCAAGAAACGCATTGCCTTGTCAGATGTCAATGATGAAGAATTAAAATACAGAGGGAGGTTGTATAAGTTTATAAAAGTCTTTCTTGCTGTATCCGTAGTGGCCTTGCTTATAGAAATTTTCGCTTATTTCAATAAATGGGACTTGAGCTTGGTTCATCCTTGGGAGGTTCAGCAGAATCTTGTGAAATGGACTTACATGGCCTGGCTGTCCTTCAGAGTTGATTATATTGCTCCCGTGATTCTAACGCTCTCTAACTTCTGCATCGTACTTTTCATGATTCAATCGGTAGATCGTCTGGTTCTTTGTCTTGGTTGTTTCTGGATCAAGTACAAGAAGCTGAAGCCACAAATAGATGGAGAACCAGATGACATCGAGGATGCTTCAAGTTTCCCAATGGTTCTTGTACAGATTCCAATGTGCAATGAGAAAGAGGTAAGAGAACACAGCTCTAGTAACTGTCTAACCACTTATACACTTCTGTTCTCTTGATTTGCTCAAATATCTTGTCCCTATTCTATTATGGGGTTCTTTTGGGGTCTTCTTGTATCTGTAAATTTGTGGGCATCCTCTACAATGAACTCTCAGGAAAATATAATTTTTTTGTAAGCACATCAGTGTCTAGGATTAGCTCTACTGAACAATCAAGTCCATGGTGAACATTAGGCAACATTCTTTAGCCTCATCTTCCCCGTGAAATTATAAACACATGAAAACACCCTGTGATGATTGCTATGGCTGAAGTATTTCCGCTTGTACATGAAACGAGTCTCAATAGTTTGTCTTTATTGGTCATTCTTCATAATTTCTGCAGCATGAACAGATTATTTCAGTCCAACAAAATTGCATGTATGCTACTACTTTTTTGCCACTTGTGCATTCTGACACCGTTCTGGTTGTAACATTCTCTTGATTAAGGTCTATGAACAATCAATTGCGGCTGTTTGCCAGCTAGATTGGCCGAAAGACAGATTTCTGGTTCAAGTCTTGGATGATTCAGATGATGAAATAGCACAGCTGTTGATAAGAAATGAGGTTGCCTCATGGAAAGAGAAAGGTGTCAACATAGTGTATAGGCATCGGTTCATTAGAACAGGCTACAAAGCAGGAAACCTAAAATCGGCAATGGCATGTGACTATGTCAAGGACTACGAGTTTGTTACCATATTTGATGCGGACTTTCAACCCAATCCGGATTTTCTAAAGCAGACGATTCCTCATTTCAAGGTAAAATGGACATAGCAGTAAAAAATTGCTTTGACTATTCTCTTTCTACATCCTCCGGGATCTGAATAAGTTTGTGCATTGTCTCAGGGAAATCCTGAACTAGGCCTTGTCCAAGCTCGTTGGTCCTTTGTGAATAAGGATGAGAATCTACTCAGCAGGCTCCAGAACATCAACTTGTGCTTCCATTTTGAGGTGGAGCAGCAAGTGAACGGGTTTTACCTTAATTTCTTTGGGTTCAACGGCACAGCTGGTGTATGGAGGATCAAGGCCTTAGACGAGTCCGGCGGGTGGCTTGAAAGGACAACAGTGGAGGACATGGACATTGCTGTCCGAGCACACTTGCATGGGTGGAAATTTATTTTCCTCAATGATGTCAGGGTGCTCTGTGAGCTTCCTGAGTCTTATGAAGCGTACAAAAAGCAGCAGCACCGTTGGCATTCTGGCCCAATGCAGCTCTTCAGAGTGTGCCTTCCTGCAATCATACGATCCAAGGTATTTATCATTTATTGTGCCAATTCTTGTAAATAATATTTTGAGGAAGACTGAGGACCTTGTGTGTCATCCCTGCAGATATCTGTCTGGAAGAAGGCCAACTTGATATTCCTTTTCTTTCTCCTGAGGAAATTGATCCTTCCCTTCTACTCGTTTACGTTGTTCTGCGTCATACTTCCACTGACTATGTTCATACCGGAAGCTGAGTTACCTGCCTGGGTGATATGTTATGTCCCAATTGTCATGTCTATACTGAACATCTTACCAGCCCCAAAGTCTTTCCCTTTTTTGATGCCATACCTACTGTTTGAGAACACAATGTCCGTGACAAAATTCAATGCCATGATCTCCGGTCTATTTCAGCTGGGAAGTGCATACGAATGGGTGGTGACTAAGAAGACAGGTAGATCCTCTGAATCGGACCTATTAGCCCTTGCCGAGAGGGAATCTAAAACTTCTAGCGAAGAAAAGATTCAAAGAAGGCTTTCTGAATCCGGCCTAGAAATGCTTGGCAAGCTAAAAGAGAAAGAAACCCCCATTGCGAAGAAGAGAAACAAAATCTACAGGAAGGAGCTTGCTCTTGCATTTCTTCTACTCACAGCAGCAGCGAGAAGCCTTTTATCGGCTCATGGGATCCATTTCTATTACTTGCTCTTCCAGGGACTCACCTTCCTAGTGGTCGGTCTGGATTTAATAGGAGAGCAAGTGAGCTGAAGGATATATATATATAACGGGCAATTTTGTGTTTGCTCTACTCTACTCGTGTGTTTCTTGAAGATGATGCATTTTAGTTGAAACTGGAAAGGACAAAATTCCAGTTCTAGAGCAATTCAAGAATGCCATGAACTGGTTGTTATTACAGACATTTACAGGGAAAAGACTCCAGAGGTAGCACATAGTATATTCGATTTTTTTTTCCTTTTTTAATTGTATAATTGCAAGGGTATAATAATGATGTACACAATTTTTTACCTACTCAAGGAATCTGTTCAATTTATTCATTGCACTTAGCTTCTGGGCAACCCATATTTTCTTTTCTTGCATCATCTGGATAACTTGTTTGATAAATTATCCGCTATAAGAACATGGAAAGTCTTGCATAAGAAAGGCGTCACTTAAAACCTTTTGCGTATGCATTGAAGAAGTTATTAAATGGAATAGGATGACATTTAAACATTGTAAAAGTTTTTTTTTTTAAAAAAAAGCTAATCAATATGGTTTAGTAGATTAGTTCGGGATAAAAGTAAAATTAGAAACAATTAACACAAATACCTTGTTAATTTTTTAAAATTTGGTATGTAACTTGTAACTATTCTGAAGGGACACTTTAGTTTTAAAGAGAATATATTACTCATTCTATTCATAATTAAATATACATATTTTTTTAAAAAAGATGTCTACAATTAAATATTTATTTTTTAAAAATAATTATATATTTTATCTAAACTTCTATTAATAACTATCTTAAAATAAACTCTACTAACACAAAGATCTTACCACTACTCTTTTTTTCTCTCTTAATTTATAAAATTTAAGTGCTACTAACTCTAAATTAATCCAAATTGACTCTAAATTATTCATTAAAGAAATTAAGTCTAAACTTTATGTAAAATAGAAATTTTCAAATAGAAAATTAATCCAAATGCCAGCAAGCAAGAACATTCCTCTATTTATTTATTTTTCGTTCTTTTATTAAATGAACAACACTCCTCTAAAACCGACACAATGCACACGACCAAAAGAGGTCCAAAAAGAAAGGGAAAAAAATCTCAGATCACAATATTTGATTGCTTTATTTTAATTTACTTTACCTACGGATTTGCTAGTACTCCCTCCCATCTAATTTACTTTACCTTCTTATTATTTTATTTGATAATATTTGATTTAATAAAAAATTTTATATAAAAGTTTTAATTGTATTATAAAAATAATATAATATAATAAAAATAAGAAATATATGAAAATATTTTATAATCTAAATATATAAAAATAATATATAATAGAGTTAATAATTGATTAATAATATAAAATATATTAAAATATTTTTTAAAAAAAATATTAATTATTTTAAGTTATTTTAACAGTAAGAAACTCAAATTAAATAAGTCAAATGAAGTATTATTTTAGATCCGACTAGCACTAGCAGTTGCCTGTTGACGATGTGAAAGTCTAGGATGTAAATTCTCCTCTTTCAAAATCCGAAGCCTGACGACGGTGGCAACTGCGAAAAGAGTATGGCATCGAAGGTGTTGCTGCGGAACGCAGCTCCATTTGCAGCGATGATACTAGTGGAATGCGGTGACGTGCTTATGACAACACTGACAAAAGCGGCCATGGATAAGGGAATCAGCAATTACGTCTATGCAGTCTACTTTAACTCCCACCTTGGTGTTCTCATTTTTCTTCCCTATTTCATCTTCCACCGGGTCAGGTAACATCAGTCTCCACTGCATGAAACTTGGTCTCTCGTGTTCGTTAAGGGACCAGAAGAGTTGATGATTCTGATCTCTTGGTGAATTTCTGTAGAAAAACGAGTCTTCCGATCAATTTTGCCCTGCTCCGTCGGTGTTTTCTCCTTGGCTTGCTTGGGTACATACCATAACCACACAATTAATCTCACATGTAGTTCTTCTTTTACCAATAATTTCAGGTGTTCCGTCAGTTTCAGCTCTGCTGTTGATCTTAATAAGATGCATGGGTACTTGCAGGAGATGTCTGTTGATGGTTTCCTATAAAGGTATAGGCTACAGTTCTCCAGCTCTGACAGCAGCTATGGGAAATCTCACGCCAGTCTTCACGTTCTTGATCGCAATCATCTTCAGGTCCTATAGATATGCACTTTGAGAAATCGTGACTAAAAGCATATTGCAGACTCCTTAAGACCCAATGAAACTCGTATTTTGATTTTCATTCTTCAGGATGGAAAAGCTAGACATGCGAGGCATTAGCAGTCAGGCTAAGTCATTGGGCACCATTATCACTGTATCAGGAGCGTTCATTGTGACTCTATATAAAGGCCCAGTATTGCTCTTAACGGAGAATGCTTCAGGCAATTCAACTCGTTCGAATCTGTTGCTTTTTGCTTCAAAACAATCAAAATGGATTCTTGGCGGTCTCTTTCTGGCACTTGGTTACCTCTTTCTTGCAACGTGGAGTGTGTTACAGGTAATACATATATATGCCCCGCCGATAATTAGCTCCCAAGGGAAAATCTGTGAAAATTCATCCAGAAAAATCAAAGATTGAAGAAGGCGTATGTTTTCAATTTCAGGCACAGTCTGTGAAGAAGTACCCAGATAAAACAACTGTAGTATTTTTGTTCATGCTTTTTGGCAGCATCCAGTGTGCAGTATTCACTTCCATAGTAGAAAGGAACTCAAATGCTTGGATTTTGCATCACAAAATTGAGATGATAGCCATCCTTTACTCTGTAAGAATGCCAAACGCCAAGAGACTCCGAGAGTATTGATTGATTAAAGTTTTCTTTCTTCTGCTAAGCATTTCTACACGCCGTTGTAGGGAATTTTCGGGACTGCAATCCATTACAGTGTTTTGACCTGGTGCCTGAATGAGAAGGGACCTCTGTATGTGGCCCTATTCAGGCCTGTTGGAATGGTCATTGCCGAGATCAGTGGAATCTTGTTTCTGGGCGACAGCCTTCGCCTTGGCAGGTAGAAGTTAAAAGAGTAATAGATAAGGTTTATGACCATTAATGAACAAATTGCCTTTGTCTCTTTGGATGGCTGCTAGATTGTTTTTCAGCCACGTTGGGGAAAATTCCCAATCCCACTAGAAAATGGAGTCATAATCATCAACTGAGGGATATTGCCTCTAATTTGATTCTAAATTATTGCAAGACGACGACAAGAAGAGGAGTAGTGTCATTTTTTAGTGCCATAGACTCACAAAAGTAGTGTTTGCTTTAATGGAGACACCAATGTGGTCACCACTGCAATCTGTCGAGCTTCTTTTTGTCCTGATTCATCTTTTTCCTTTTTTCCATTGCAGTTTAATTGGAGCAGTTACAATAACTCTAGGATTTTATGGTGACGTGGGGAAATGCCCAGGAGCAAAAGCAGATTGAAGTTGACCAGGTCGGTAACATGGAATCAACCCACCAACACACCCCTCTCCTGCAGAACAATTCTAACTCAGATCATCAACTTGTTTAAATATGCAGTGCGGGAAGAGGACGACCATCAACCATGTAGTAGGTTTCAATCTTTGTCTGGGGTGTAAAATAGTACTATAATGTTTTTCTTAAAAAGAAAGAGATCAATGTATATCAAAAATATACTTTTTTTAATCGTGTTTTATTATGATAAGTACTTCTTATGTTTATTTCAGAAATTATTATTTTAAATTTTATTAAAATAAATTATTTTAAGAAGAGTAAGCGAGAGGCAAATAAAAATTCTTTATTTGAATTAAAAAATTCTAATCCAAAAAGAATTTAAAAAATATGTATTTAAATTAAATTGTTGGAACTATTGAGTGGGGAACATCTAAATATCAAGCCAGCACGAGTGTATTGAATCTAGTTTCTTTCATAATTATTAATTCTTTCACGCATGATTGCTATTTTGAAAAAGAAAATCTATATTTTATATGTGGAATAGCATAAAGAGGGGATCTGATCTAATTCTGCACAATCATTTTTGCAATATGTACATGATTCATTTATGATTGTCTGATCAAAATTTTTTATTCAAAAGTTAAAGATATTTAGAAATATCTTGAAGAATAATTATTTAACTTTATAGAATAATTATTCATACTTTACTGAACAAAATTTTTATTTTACAAAGTGTAAATAATTATTCTGTAAAATAATTATTCTTCAAGATATTCCAAAGCAACTCTAGTCATTGGATAAAAACATTAATCTAACGATCACAAATAAATTCTACACATATTATAAAAAGTGATATGTAGAATTGGACCTAAACGCCTAGAAAACTTCCAAAATATTATTTCAATAAAACATCAATCTGTCTTATTGAAAAACGATAAAGTGCCACTTTATGTTGGGGGAAATTTTTATTTAGAAAACGGTAAACAACTTAATTTGTTATTGAATTTTATTTAAATTTTAATTTTTGCTCTCTAACTTTAAAGTAAAAGATTTGTGATCTTTAATTATTAAAAAGTATCATAAATTATCCTTCTATTTGAAAATCAATTTGAATTTAATTTTAAACAAAAAATTCAAATTTTTTTGGAAAGTCAAAGAAAATTTAATTAAAAAATATGAGAGTTTGATGACTAAAATACTTTTACATAAATTACATAAATATCATATGACATGTAGTGTTAGACTTTTAACTATAAAAATAGGTAAAAGAATAATGTGTGATCATTTTTCATAATTTAAGAACATAAATCATTCATTTTAAAATAGAAGAGTAAAAATTAAAATTAAAATAAATTTTAAAGATAAATTAAGTTGTTTCCTACTTCAAAATTTTCCTTTTTCTCATCTTTAACCTTCAAGAAGAAAAGCATTTATGCCTATTTGGGCCAAAAGTTTCGCAACTGCGTTTGTTTGTTTATTGGGCTAGTCAAAGGTTTGGCCCAGTGAACATCTTCTTTTCCCGCCAAAAGCCCAGATATCCTTGTTCTCTTTGGATTTTTCTCAAGTAAGTGGAGATCTACAGTTCGTTGCTAATAGTACGTGCGCCTGGAGGCTGGAGGCTAGAGGCAAGAGTTCTGCTGCTCTAGCTGAGAGAGATAGAGAAGGTAAAGCCGTCGTTTGCTGCCCCTATTAATTTTGTTGTCTCTCACTCTCTCCGCCAAGATTATAAAAAAAACAAGGTAATTTCTTCTTCCCTAAACCACTCTTCAAAATCCGTTCTCAAATTAGGGTTTTCCGATGGAAATTCCTTTGGAGATTCTGTAAGCCTCATCAAAACTTTTGAGGTGCTTCTCAAATGGCTTGTTCATGTCAAGAGAATCAGTAAATGTGAGTTTTTTCATGCTGATCTCTTATGAAGTTCTGGTCTTTTTGTTCCTTTTCACTTTATTTCTCTCAGTGAACTCCGAGGCGTTAAATCCAGGCGATTCTGCTAGAAAGGGCACTAATGGCGGATGAAAGAGATGCTTTTTATGTTGTACGGAAGGGAGACATGATTGGGGTTTACAAGAGTTTAAATGATCTTCAAATTCTACTGCGATCTTCTGTAATCCCGCGTTACCTTTTAAGCTATTTAGTTTCTATTTAAATTGAATTCTTTCTTTCTTCGGCTGCTCCACTGCTTATTTCTTTTGCTTTTATGCATTATTAGAATCTAAAATTCTTCGCGTTCAAATATTTTTTTGCAAAAGAACGAATGTTTCTCAAGACAATTGGGCTCCGTGCTTCGTTGAATAGAAACTGTGTACCCAACTTCTTTGTAAATGGACACGTCCTGTAAATTCTACCGCTTAAATAGAACAAAATAGGATTTACTCTAGCTGGGTAAGCTGAATCCTGACTGTGTATTTGGCAGTTGCTAAATATCTATCTATTTTGTCTGTGGTTTTGACATGTATTTGCCTTAGCACGAAAATTGCTAGGATTTTACAATTAATCTTTTGTATTTTCCTCCAGTCAGTAAAAGGACTGTAGTTCTCAAATAGGGGTTTCATCGCTATGAACATTCTTAAGTTGGATATTGTTAATTGAAAGTTCTTAGTTATCCCTGTCTCAAATTACTGAATCATCTTAAAGAGCAAAACACTGGTGTTATTGGTACTAACATCTAAAATAGAACAAACTGAACCCTGTTACTGCAGGAGAGCTGGCCTAGTTTTATGTCAAGCATTTCCCTTGACGCTATCTTGTTTTATTGTCTTATGAAGTGCCCTTCCTTTTCTTCATTTTTTCTTGGAAAAATTCCTTTCAAGTACCAAAGAAAATGCAAATGAGGGGATGCAAGAATGGGCTGTACAGCTAATGTGTATTTTACACCATAGGCAGATAACTCATTTTTGGTTTTCAGGTGACTGATCCTTCAGTTAGCGTGTT
The DNA here is from genome assembly GCA_030512225.1 of Rauvolfia tetraphylla. NCBI lineage: Eukaryota > Viridiplantae > Streptophyta > Magnoliopsida > Gentianales > Apocynaceae > Rauvolfia > Rauvolfia tetraphylla. The sequence continues at coordinate 2,037,146 of JAJQKT010000005.1, forward strand.
TAAGGGGTATTGTCTGGCTAGAGAAGCTGAGGAGTATCTTACATCACATGGACTGAAGAATGCAATTTATTCCATTGATGCCAGTGATGTGCAAGAGGATCTATTTGGACAAGTCATCCCCTGCCCGTTTCGGGTTAGATATTTTATGTTCTAGTATGTTGAATTACCATTATATTCTCTTTCAAATTTTCAGTTGTGTAGGTCAGAAGTTCTATGATCTGTGCTGTGCTGTGCTGCTGTAATCCTGCATCCTATGTGCTTAAGGCTTGCCTTGGAGCTTTTTCCTTGAAGATTCTATATGCTTATCTGGTGTCATTTTGTTTCAGCAACCGACTTCTTCAAAAGAGAAAACAGTGCCTAAGCATTTCCCAGAAAAGAGATTGCCGGTAATTATTCAATATTGAGATGTTTTCTGAATTACCCTTTCCCAATCTTTGTTCTGGGGTTAACCATGTCTAGAAACTTCAATATGGTGGGAAACTCCTGCAACACTATTTGATAGGCACCAACACTTGCCCTATATCTTGACAATTGAAGGGAATTCTTTTATGCTAGTAGTGTTAAAGATCTAAAATAGCATGAAGTTCCACTAGAATGTTCAAGGCCAAGTATGCACTGACCTCTGAAATAAGAGGATCTTAACATCTAAATGGCAAGTTATGTCTTTTGCTTGTCCATTTTGCACCTATTGTGACTAATTATGTGTTCCTGGAAGGGATCTCAAGTCCCTTATCAGGGGCACTTCGTTGCATCCCACTCTCACATTAGGTGGAACTGTCATGGCGTTTGTATAAGTAGTTATTTCTGATGACTTCTTGATGAGGTTACTTTGATTTTATGCCTTTTTCCTTTTTGGCTAGGACATTGCTGGATCACCTTCATTTTCAGGCAATCCTCTGGAAAAGCAAGCCAAGTTAGATAATTTCCTTAAGGTTCCACCAGTTTCTTCTTATTGTGTAAGTTTATGTTGTGTGCAAATTGTTTATTGGAGCCATCCACCTGTACTTTGTAGCATTTTACATGCTTAGAAGGCTCTACCCTGGCATAATGGCTCAAGCAAAATGCACATTTCTCATTGCTGGGATAAACAAGTAAAAAGATGAAAAGGAGATAATCCATATATTACTTTTTATGGAAATATAATATACGGAAATAAATAGATAATAGAAATATATGTGTATGTTGAACCCAAATTTACATAATTGTTTGATTAATGGTCTCTCTGAAATTTGCCACTTGCCCTATTACTTGCATCTGAATCAGATATCTTGATCTCTGACTATAAGCACAGTGTTCTTGTATTATCGAGTTCGATGGTGCTTCAAAGGGAAATCCTGGACTTGCTGGTGCTGGGGCTGTGCTGCGTGCGGCTGATGGAAGTATGGTATGATCAGAACATTTCTTGTTTCACAATGGAGGCATGGTTGTTAGTTGTGGAACCTTGCAGTTTTGAGTTAAATTGTTGCAGGTTTTTCGATTACGAGAAGGGGTGGGTATAGCAACTAACAATGTTGCTGAATATCGAGGAATAATTTTGGGGCTGAAGTATGCTCTTGAAAAGGGATTCAAACACATACGTGTGCAAGGAGACTCTAAGCTTGTTTGTATGCAGGTTTCTTCTGATTTTCATTGTATTCAAACACACAGTCTACTTCAGAATCTACTTTCATGGAATTGTCTTAATATTGTTATCTTTTGGTTTCTCTCCTTTCCATTGTGCAAAATCTGTTGTTACTTCTCAAAGACAAGTTGTGTTTGTCATTTCGCTCAATTCTTTTTAATTGGAATTTGGCAAGAAATCTCCAACTTTCACCAGCATGGGTTACCCTGGTGGCTTACTTTCTGGTTTTGCAACTTCTTGGTAAAGACAATCTTGTGAACAAGTTTTGACTACACTTGCTTGTTTGTGAACTCCCAATCTTCAATGTTGTTGAGTCAACAAGAATTTTGCATGTCCTGCTATCATCCTGGCATTTGATACATGGATTTAGGTCGTCACCTCTTTCTTTTTCTTGACTCTTTACATAAAAATGAATATGAATTGTACTCTTGGTTCTGTTTCAAGTTTGTCAGCAGTTCTAACATTATTAACGTATTATCACAGGCAACTTGTTAGCTTTCTTGGTACTTTTTGCTTGTGCCCTTAATTCTTTTCCATGGGCTCTTTTCCCTTCTGGAGCAGATTCAGGGTCTGTGGAAAACTAAAAACCAGAACATGGCTGAGCTGTGCAAGGTGGCTAAGGAGCTCAAGGATCAGTTTATGTCGTTCGAGATCACTCATATTGAAAGGGTATGAACGGTTTCCCTTTTCTTCCCTGTTTCTGAGCTCTAAGTTTTGAGTTAAAAAGAAACTTTCTAAATATGGATAGTCATCATACCCTTTAAAGTACATCTGGTGCTTCAATGATTTGTCTTATCATTTCCAATGCAATTAGTTTGCACTCTACTTGTAAATCCTTACGTGGATCGGTGAAGTGCACCCAAGGGATATCAGAATATTGTTGTCTTGATTGAGAAATGTATTTTAATGTCTAAACTGTATATGAATGAAATTTGGTATTTAGGCATGACTACCAGCCAAGCAGAAGAGCTTTGTGAAAATTCCTTCGCTGAACTTAAATAGCACAGTGGTTGTGCTACTCGAACCTGACACATTGTATTTTGAACTAGATGAATTCTTTAATTCTTTTCTCCCACGAGAATAGCATTTCTCTGCCGGAACAAGAACAGAATTACTAGGATGTTTTAATACTTTCAGAAGTCAATTAGATCAGGAACTTGTGTGTACAAATCGGATTTTGTTTTCTCACTGTCAATATTAGTCTTGTTTCACCTCAAATTCGTGTTCGTATTTTTTATCCAGGACTACAACACTGACGCTGATGCTCAAGCAAATTTAGCTATTTATCTAAAGAGTAAGGCTATCAACTCTTCCAGTATCTCATGCCTTTTTGTTAGTTTTATCATGTGCTCTTTCTTCACTTTCCTTTACCCATTTTAGAGCCCAGTGAAATACAAATCTTTTGCAGGTGGAGAACTTCAAGTGGAGTGTGACATGAAGTAGTTCAGACACGTTTGCCACCTACGGTTAGGCTTTTTGAGGGAGCAATGTGGGCAGACAATGGTTTTGCTGCTATGAAACTGCTTTCTTCCCTGTGTATATATTATGCTAATGCTGTGATTGTAATCTCTTAAAAACTAACCTCCAATTCTGAACGCCTGTTAATGACTGGGGGTAAAGTGTATCCTTAACCGCTTTTACCTAATTCGAGAAGTTCTGGTAAAATTTTCGTGCTAAGTATATTAGTGCTCCTCAAATGCCATACATTATGTTGGCTGTCTTTCTTTTAGGGCTAGGTATCAACGTTGTTTTTTCAAATTATTGTACAATTCTTTCTAGGTAAAAAAATTTTCCGAAAAATCAACGACTTGAAGCATTGAGCAGTGGCTACGCAAATGTTCTGGAGGAAAAATAAATAGAATTTTTTTCAACTTCATGATGATTTTTCCCTTTGTATAGAATGTGTGATGGTGAATTCTTGCTTGGATAAAAAGTTAAGACAGGTAATATCATTAGATAACTCCCCAAATTAAAATTAAAAAAAGGAAAATCGAGCTTGCCATGGGAGCCGATAACAATAATGGACGATGGTAACTCTAGTTCCGTAGATAGGTGGATAGATAATATAGACACAGGCGCCTCCTCGCTGCTGTCCTCACCAAGGAGAAGAGGATAAAGAATGGCTGCAACTTCAAACATCATCTCTGCATTTTCAATTTACAAAGCCATTTCTCCTTCTCCTTCGTCTTCGTCTTCTTCTTCGGCTCCGAGATGTCGGTTCCATTCTCTTCCAGTCCACAATGCTACGCTCCTCGCAACTTCCTTCTCTTCCCAGAGTAATCTGTCAAATTTTCAAAAGCTTCCGAGGAGGAGAAACTTAAGCTGTTCTGTAGCTGCAGCAGAGGAAGAAACCCTAGTTCCAGAAGGAGATGAAACGTCCACTGCCTCACCTCTCACCGATCAGACGGTCTCTGTTGCCGTCTCACCTTCCGACATCCTTACCATGTTCTTTCAGGTGCCCCCTTCGTGAAATTTAGCTGGAGATTCCAGTAATCTGCTGTATTCAACTGCGATAATACAATTATAACTCCTAAATATCTGCAGGCAGAAGGTACAATGAATGAGACGGCAATTCCTACCGTCTCTCAAGGGTTAGAGGTCCGTAGTATTCTTTTATATGTTAATATCGCGTCGCCATTTCCTCTCTTAGTTTTCAAGGTTATGTTTGTGTTCTGGTCTGTCTCCAGATACTCTTCCTTTTCTTTTCCTAATAAACTTCATCCAAACTTTATCCTTTTAATTAAACCTCCCTTTTAAGCAGTCCATTCGGCTAAATTATACTAGTATTTATTCGCCTCTGCATGTGAGAATTCTGAATGTTGAAGAATTTTCAACATCTGATAAGAATTCTGATTTTGATGCTGCTTTAAACGCGTTGGAGTCTGCAACTTCATTCGGTCTGCAATCATCTATTTTGCTCCAGAAAAAATTCCAATTCTTTTTAAATTTCAAAATGCTATAGCCGCTTATGAATTGAAGTTCCATTTGTCATGAATTGTCAGACAGAACATTTTCGAAGCTTCGTGTCATGATGACTAATGCATTTTCCGGTTCTGTCATGATGTTTGAGTCTTTACTGCCTATGGTCACCAGAGAAACAAGTAGTAATTCCGTACACGGACAAAATTTTCGAAGTCCTGAATATGAATTAGATTACAGAGCTTTGTGCTTCACTAATCATGTACTCATATTCTCTATTTAACTTGCTGTGGCTCTCACTATACAAGGATCCTTAAAGAAAACTCCACACGGAGGTTTAACTTCATTTGTGCTAATGCAATCAAACACTATGTTCTGTTTTGTCCTATGGAATACTTCAAAACATCCTGTTTCACCTCAAATTTCTAGGTGGGAGGAAATTAACATTTAGAGCATGATATCTAAGTTTCTTAAGCCATCTGTTTGTTTTGAATTTATTTCTTCTATTTAGAAGTTTGATCACTTATACTAGGTTCTGCAGTGTTGCCTCTCATGGACGTAAGGTAGATGCCTCAAACCAGCTAGATATGAATTACTAGGATTCAAGCATTCAGGAAGTTAGAGATTATTATGTTTGGGCTACATTTTATTCATGTGCAATTTCTTACAGTTTCTTCCACCTTGTCCTGGAAAAATGCAAATAGCTGGTTGTTCTTTGATTCACAAATTGGATTGGTCTATGAATCTCTGTTTTTCTGACATATGTGATGCCTTCTATCTATGTTCAGGAAGTAGAAGGTATTTCAGATCTCAGAGTTCAAATTCTTGAAGGTATTGCAAGTGTACAGGTTAGTATACCTAATGCTTCTTTACTCATTTAGAACAATTTCTGCATCCTTACACCAGGGGGTACGCTTCCAATTGTATGTCTAAAACGTCAAAGCCAGATATCTCCTTCTTGGGCTGATTTAAATTTTGATAATTTGATTTGAGGTTCCTACCGATTTGCTTCAAACTGAATTTTGGGGAGGGACCTGGAGTATAGAATGAAATGCTTAGAGATTATTATCTTTATTATTGTCTCCAAAGAAGCTGGACTTGACTCTTGGGTTGATTGTCTATGCTAAGCAGCCTTCGTTCTCTCTTTTTACGTAGTTAACTAAGCAGACAACTATACAAGCTACAGGGGTTGCTTCAAACTTGGTTGAGGTAATACAAAGTAAAGGCTTCAAACTACAAACGCTGAGTTTGAGCTTCCAGGATGAAGAAGACTTGAGCTAGATACATGAAATTTGCTTACAAGCAACAGGCACGGCAGCAGACTTGGACCTACACCTAAATTTTGAAGTCAAAAGGATATATCAGGAGGCACATTTTTATGATTAGTAGCAAATCTGTAGGGCATTCGTCTTTGCATAATTTTGTACCCAGAACAACGTATTTTGCTCTGCCATTTCAAATGTTGATTTACTCTCTTCCTCGAATGTTTAGATTAATGATGCTTTTTAATTGCTTGTTCCCAGTTTTTGGCTTGTTCTCATGAGCACCAAAATTTAGCATCGGGCATATTCATGGTTGGGAATACTAAAGAAAAAAGAAAAAGAAAGCCTGAAGTTGAACTTTCAGGTTCGGCTTAATAAAATTATAAGCTGCCCAAACATAAGAGGCCTACTAAAAGCAGCGGATCACTAGATTGGTGTTGTTTCGGATGGTGGTCTTCTCTAGTAGTTGAAACCCACGGAACTGCATTCCAAAAGAACTACAAAACAGAATACTATTATACCGATAGGCCTCCACAACTGGAACTGTAAATATAACTTTATGCCGTGACTTGCTCTCTCGGGTAGATGAGTGGAAGTCATTTTTCTCAAATTTACGCACATGCAAGTATTAACTGCAATTATTTAGTTGGCTTACAATTCATAGATCAGATTTCCATGAAATGAAACCTTCAAGCTGCCTACTTTTCATGCAAAATTTTCTCGCAGAAGCGATGCGACTCCTATGCGGGCCTTTTATCTGTGCCTGTTTGTATGCATAAAGGCCTTGGTATACAAGCGGAGAAGGTTATCTGATCGAAAGCCAATTGAAGATTTTCGGCGGACGATGCAAGAAAGAAAAAAAAAATGAAGGGATCCAACCTCCTTTGATGTTTGTTTACAATATCCAGAGGATTCCCGCTGACAGTCGTCAGCAATTTCACATGCTATTCGTAGGCATGTGAATCGGGCTGTACGAGCCGAGTCAAGCTAAGTTCAAGCTCAGGCTCGAGTAACATCATACTGAGCCTGAGCTCGGACTCAACCCGAAAGGGCTCACAAATGTTGAACCCGAGCTCGACTCTTATGAGCTCAGGTCGAGCCCGAAATATATTTATTTATTTTTTATTGTTCTCACAAATTATCTTCTCATCACAAATTATGATTGACTTAACAAATTAATGTCTTAATACTTATCTAACAATGACTTTAAACTAATTTACATATATTATTAAACAATATCTCTAGAAACTAAGTAAACGTCTATCTGAAAATTAACAAAAACAAACTACCATAGCAAAATAAAGTATTATAGCAATATCTCAATGACATTAAATTTCAACCAAAACAAATCAACAAAAATGGAGTACCAAACTACCAGAGTCTGAGAATTCATTGATCAAGAACCCTTCAAATGGATACTTAAATAAAGATATATAATGCATTAAAATCTAATAATCTGGTATGCCGTGCTTCAATATGAAGTAACCAGAAAAGAGGAAGAATGATCCCATAACTCCAGAAATCAGTGAATTTCTAACGATGAAACTAGGCACCAAAGCACTAAAACACACCACCACTAAGTTTACTAATCACTTTACATAAATTAATGAGATAATTATGTTTTATAAATTATACCTTATAAGTTATATAATATAAGTATTAATCATTAAGTAATTGGTAATTTTTTTCTCTTCTCTTTCTAAATTTAGGTTGAGAAGTGAAAAAAAATATATTTTGTGAAATTAGTTAAATATATTAATTACGAAAGTGAATATGTAGAATATATTATTTTATAAAACTAAATATTTACTTTGGAATATTCTAAATTACAAGTGTAAAAATCAATTGGAAGACTATGGTAAGATCTTATCTTCCTATTTCATATGATTTCTATTTCTCGTGTTAGTAAAGATAATAATATTCCTACCTACACATTTACTGTGTTAATACTTAATATCCTTATAATTATGATAAGCTCAATAAGTAGTTACAATATCATAAATTGACTCTATGATTGAATATCATGCATATTGTTTCCAAAGCTGCTAAGAATTAAAACTATTAAGCTACATTGATTTTCTAAAATATAATTTTAAAGTGTTGGAAGTGAAAACTTTATACACTAAATTTTTTTGAAAGTGAAATATAAACAAAATTATTTATATCAAAACACATAAAATTTTAATCTATATAGTTATGATGATATTAATATAGTATTATACACAAAAAATTTCTATTATATTAAGAAATTACAATATATAATTATAAATGATTATTAGACATATGCTCGGGTCGGGCTCATAACGGACCGAGCTTAATTGAGCCTGAGTTCAGTCTGAATCACAATCGGGCAAAAAATTTAGACTCCGATTCGGCTCAATCTTAACCCAAAAAAAACTCAGCCTTAAAATGTCGAACCGAACTACCCTAGCCAGGCCCAATTAACAGTCCTAGCTCTTCGTCGGCGTTGCACAAGTTAATTTCTGCTTCTCATCACTGCTTCCTCCATGGACGGACGCATCACGCATGTACGTTTCTATAATAGAGATGGAGCCTTCCATTCTCTTTCACAGTGTCTGGTAAACATATACCGCATTGGTATACAAAACCAGTTAATTATACAGGTTGACTTTAAGTTATTCGCCAAAAAGATAAAAAAGGATAAATGGGGATGTAGTGGACATTAAATGAACGCCAGAGTTGACTTCTAAACAGAAACCCAGACCAACATGATGCCTTTGATCTCCACCTCCTTCAGTCCTCCTTGGATCCTCATTTGAATAGGATAATTCAGAATGACTTTTAGATCATCCAAGTGCATAGTCCTATTATCAATTCAGAATTTTCCATGTGGCAAGCAAGTTGATCAATGAAGTCAAGATTAATGGAGTCTTGATTCGGGTCAGGAAAGAAAGACTTAAACCTCGTAGTAGAATCCATATACAAACAACGAGTGGTAATGAAATGAAAAAAGCAATGCTACCTATTTAATTAGTATGTATGAGGGAAATTAATTAAATTCACAGATCCCAAAGAGTTGGAACCGTGTACATTAGATGCAATGTTTCAGCTAATTAATAAACACTGCGGCTTCACCCGAGAAACGCGGTAGCGATCGACAATGCAAATGGAGCACAACCAGCAGTCCGTGCTAATTCCCGTTTCCACGTTTCCCCTCACATGCATGCGCTGCTGCTTTTCCTATTTATACCACAGTGGTCGAAGCACACAACTCGTTCATCCAGTACCATCTCCTCGGTGGAGCTGCCACCAGCTACCTGCTACTCCCCCTAGTATATAAATTTTCTTGTCTTGCCTGATCTTCATAGATCAGGATGGCTATGAAAGTTCAACTGATCGTTCTCTTAGCCTTCGTGCTTCTGGTTAGCACAAAGGTATATATGTTCCACGCACAAAGTTGCAACTCATTGTCATCTAGCTCAACTATTAACTCGGTTTTTTCATTTGCAGGTCACATCCGTCGAAGAGGAAATTGTCACAAAGGTAATTCCAAAGCGTTTTGGTTTCCTTTGATCATCTATATATATACATGAACGGGTTCTTTATGGCTTCAAAGCGATGATTCTAATTCAATGTGCCAAATGGTGTATATACACAGCTATTTAGTTGGACCATGCATCGCGTTATTTCATGATTCATTCTCTTTAATTCTTTAGCCACATTTCGTTGGAATTTCTTGCTGAATGATTCTGCATTTGCATGCATGTATTTCACTAGATGCCACTTCTTTCCGCAACAAGCCAAAGTGCACTGGTTTTATAAATTAAAAAAACCCGCTGAATTTTTCTTTCCTTTCCCTTTTTGATAATCCGCCAGAATATTCAATATACACGGTGTAAGTATTTTCAATGGAAAGAGATTTCGACTGATAAAGACTGTGACTGCCAACAGTGGCTGGACTAAAATAACAAAAATTTCATTCTTTTCTCCGTAATTTACAGCGTCGTCATGTTCATAGAAAGCCACCAATCCATTCCCCTGTGAAGGTTCCCCCAAAAGTCGCCCCAGTCATCCCACCAGTAAAGCCTCCAGTCTATCCTCCGAAGGTGACCCCCAGGATCCCTCCAGTGAAGGCTCCTCCAAAGGTGGCCCCTGTCCTTCCTCCTGTGAAGGCTCCCCCAAAGGTGGCCCCTGTCATCCCACCAGTAAAGCCTCCAGTCTATCCTCCGAAGGTGACCCCCAGGATTCCTCCAGTGAAGGCTCCGCCAAAGGTGGCCCCTGTCCTTCCTCCTGTGAAGGCTCCCCCAAAGGTCGCCCCTGTCATCCCACCAGTAAAGCCTCCAGTCTATCCTCCGAAGGTGACCCCCAGGATCCCTCCAGCGAAGGCTCCTCCAAAGGTGGCCCCTGTCCTTCCTCCTGTGAAGGCTCCCCCAAAGGTCGCCCCTGTCATCCCACCAGTAAAGCCACCAGTCTATCCTCCGAAGGTGACCCCCGCCGTCCCTCCAGTGAAGGCTCCTCCAGTCTATCCCCCAAAAGCGGCCCCTGTCATCCCACCTGTAAAGGCTCCTCCAAAGGTCGCCCCTGTCATCCCACCTGTGAAGGCTCCAGTATATCCTCCAAAAGTTAACCCCACCATTCCTCCAGTGAAGGCTCCTCCAAAGGTCGCCCCAATTGTCCCACCTGTGAAGACTCCAGTCTATTCCCCGAAGGTGGCTCCCACTGTTCCTCCGGTAAAGGCTCCTGTGCTCCCCCCAAAGGTGGCCCCAATTGTACCCCCTGTGAAAGCTCCTGCCTACCCTCCAAAGGCACCTCTTGGTACTACTCGGCTATTCTTGTCTCTAGTACTGCTTTCATAGTCTGCAGACGTATAGTTCTGTTTAACCTAGGTAACAAGGAGTAAACATTTTATTGCCCTTCTCACTGGATTTGTCATTAACTTAATATGATGTTTGAAATGCAGGTAATTGTATCTCAATGTGCGCGACATATTGCAATCTCCATCACGCCAAAAAGGAGTGCCATAAGCAGTGTGTTCCTTGCTGCAAAGAGTACAAATGCGTGCCTGGACGTTCAAAACTGACCTGCAAAAAATGGAACGAAGTGATGCATCATGGCAAAAAGATCAAGTGTCCTAAATTTTGATTTTGACCCCTATTATTTTTTGTTGCATGTGATTTCTGTTCTCTTTACATTGCTACTTGCTAGTTCATCCGTGTCATTCATGTAATAAATCTAGAATCTCGCAGATGAATAATTGTTGTCCCTCTTGATGTTAGCATTTCCTTGTTATTAGGAGTTGTTCATCTAGTTCGTTCACTTCTATTGCAGTAAATCTATTCCGAGTTTCCTCTTGGAATTTTTCTTGTTTCCTTTTTGAATTTTCTTTGGTCTGAGAAAAGCTGGATTTTCTTCCTCAACGAAAAGAAAATGAGGAATTATTATTCATAGTGTACCTTAACCACTCTTCACAATATTTACACCCAAGCACAAGCATAACCATCCGCAGTGCTCTTTTTGGAGAGAGTCAGGATTTAATTCTTGATCTTCTAAACAAACAGTCAAGTACTTTACTCGACTGATTGATAAATTTTAATTGTCGTGGTGATTAAATTTTATAATTACGTATGAGGAGGATCCATACATAAGAAATTTCTTATTCTTACATGAAAAATGCCTGTGCATGTTTATCTTTTCCTTAATACATGAAGAGGATATTGACAGGAACTGATCCCAAATTTATCGTCTTATGAAAAATGCTTTTGAACTAATTGAGCGAGTTAGCATTTTGATAGTTGTGTATATGTTTGAAATGACTGAAACTTTCAAGATCGGACAAGATGGAAGTCCATTGTAGTAACGCAAGGCCTATGTTTAATGGTTTTAGAAAAATGTTGTCGTCTGATTAGCAACGGAGCTCATGAATTGGGGAGCTATAGACAGTACAACAGAAAAGTGTATATGGAGTGGACTGCAGCCTGCAGTCGCACAAGTTTACCCAAACCAAAATTTCTGTTTCCAAGGGCCTAGGAATGTGGTTTTTCAGGCCCGCTTAAAATTATCCACTCCTTTTCAGGAATCCTATGCCCGCTCCGCACTTGTCCTCTTTCTTCTCTTCTTCTATTTTTTTCTTTTTTATATATTTTTTAAAAAGTTAACTTTAAAATTCTAACCAATTCATACTTATTTAAAAAAAAAAAAAAGGAACAAACCAATTGAAGTTTCTCATAGCTCAGACGACGGCATTCATTTTGATAAAATAGAGAAGTCAAATCTCAAAAGCCTGAGATTGCAGGCCATTGTTGAGATCTCACTTACCCTGAAGATGCATCTGAAGTGCATGTGATTCCACGTGCCCAATAGTTTGCGAGCATCTCACTGCAAGCAATAATACAATAATATTTATTGTACGATCTAGAGACTAGCTACTGACTAGAGTAGAGACCCTGTGTGAATTTCTATCAAACAAAGTTCTAATCCAAATTCAACCACTATGGATCAATCTCTCAGAGATGCATAGAGGGTGACAAAAGATGAGCAAGTTGCCACTTTGCCAGATCTAATTGCGCTGCCAGTGGTCTGTAATGTTATTGAATCAAATGTTCATAATATCTTGTAAAAGAAGGCGAGGGGGGACAGACAGATGACTGTATGTGTCGGTAATTGGATCAAAATTCTGGTTAAATTTTTACCATCCAGCTCAGCTTCTAAGCACGCTTCAATTTTACAAAGATCAAAAAATAAAAGAAAATTCAAACCGAAATTTTTTTCAAACCCCCCATTCCTAAAACCGATGGAGTCACTCTCTGAAAAACACAGCTTCCGACAGCTGGTGGAATCCAATCTTTCCCCTAGATTTTTCACACGACTATCCACGATTAATGTCCCACCGATATACTACAGCTGCAGGAAATGCATTAAAACCCTCAGTGACCAGAAGCAGCAAGGAAGCAGGTTCTTCTATATATACTCCCCAAGTTTCCCCATCTCTTCCCCACTCGCAACCTTCTTCTATTCTTCTACTATAACAGATAAAAATGACTCCAAAAGCTGTAATCCTTGTCTTGGCCTCTTTCCTCCTCCTCAGTACGCAGGTGATGCTTCTTTATATTTTACCTCAAATTCCCTTCTTTCCTTACTCATACAGTTACAGGTTGTTACAGAACGCCAAGCTACTCTACTTTTAGTACTAAATTTGTTTGTTTGTCTATTCTCGTGGTTTCTAACTTTCCTCGAACACCTTTTGCTTCTCCAGGCTTCATCACAGACTCAACAAGCTTTGTACGTTAAGGTAAATTATTCTCGAAAGACATAGTATACCATTGCATTTTCAGCCCCTTTCTTCCGCTAAAGTGTTGAGAATGACATGCTTGAAAGAAATAGTTTGTCAGCTAATCAAGGGATAATTGGTGTTGATAGTTACATATCTGCATTCTTTTACTGGTACGTTACTAATGCAAATGCAAGAACGATGAGCTTCTAAAATGAACTGACCCTGTGATCCAATCATATGCAGGAAACCACCGGAAATGTCCCAGTTGCAAGCCCCAAGAAGTCACCTGTTCCAGCCCCACCAGTCTATAAACCAGTTCCAGCTCCTCCTCTGCCACCACCAACTAAGCCTTTACCCCCTCCTCCAGTAAAGAAACCAACACCGCCGCCCCCAGCTAAGGTTTCGCCACCTCCGCCGGTCTACAAACCAGTTCCTTCTCCACCGGTCAAGAAACCGTCTCCGCCGCCTCCGACTAAGGTTACTCCGCCTCCACCAGTCTACAAACCAGTGCCCCCTCCACCGATCTCCAAACCGGCTCCACCTACGGCAGTTAAGCCATCACCGCCTCCTCCGCCCAGGCCACGAACAACAAAAGGTGATAAATAATTGAAGCTAATACAAGATGCCAACTTTCCTTTCCTTTAATACATTTTGATGCTCAGCTTGTCGAGTATTCCTGCAGATTGCATCCCATTGTGTACGGTAAGGTGCAAGCTACACTCGAGGAAGAATGTATGCTTAAGGGCATGCGTCACTTGCTGCGACCGATGCAAATGCGTTCCTCCGGGGCAGTACGGCCAACGAGAGAAATGCGGCCAATGCTACACAAACATGAAGACCCGCGGTGGCAGGCCTAAGTGCCCCTAAATGGAGAAATTCAGCAAAAATTGGGGTTTGGAAGAGAATTTATGGTTTTGATGAAACAGCTTAGGTGTTGTAATCATCAAATGCAAATAAAGAAATTAGTGCCATCATGATAATCTCTGTAATTGCAAGTATTCGTGTGGATCAGTTTCATCACATTGATTGTACTTATTGCCTTTAAATCCTTCGTTTGCCGGTCGATTTATGTGAACGTGAAATAATTGGTCTCGAGGACCCAGGTGTTACCGTTAGGTCGTGCCAGTGTAACCCGGGCGGGATGTTGATCCAATCGAACCGTTGGTTTCTCGTCATATCTCTGATATCCAGATACAGAACCGGACAAAAGATACACTACTACTAACTAATAGTGGAATCCAAGGCATTTCAGTAGGTGAAGGATCATTGCTGCCCGGTAACTATGCAATGTCGTCAAGTTGAGAATCAGACAAAAGATCCAGTGAACATTTCTTTCTCCTAGGATGCAGGAGATACAGAACAATAATGCTTGCCCATACGCAACTAAACAGAAATTAAAGGAAACTCTGGACTTCCCCTTCCACCCTAGAAATCTATCCACGATATACTACTAATTTTTCGACTATAGCGATCTTGAGTTCTCTCCCCTTGCCATATATAACTATCTTCGAACATCAAAAGCCAAGAAAACCGTTTGCATTGTCGTTTTCAGTGGAGAGAGCATTTCACCTATAAATATAATTCATGCCATATGGCTCTCGAAAGGCACGTTGTTGAAGCGGACGGTTAATGGTCGTGCTTCAATGCTTCCGCTAATCAAACGTCTACTCTCACATTTCAGAAGTTAGGTCAGGGAACTCACAATCACAATTATATGGGGGAAGTGTTTTTGACTAACATATATGATTACATGGCCTGTTCCAAATTGTTGCTAAATATGCACTGTCGATCACCGGGCACAACCCAAATGGTGATGCCACCACCTAAGTTCCCTCTCCCCGGATAGCTTATCTGAGTTAGGAATCCCCTCGCCCCAGACCTTGTTAACTGGAATCATGGGTGCTGCCATTGCACTCTCCATTCATTTATCTAAGTGTATTGCTTGTTTCCTTTATTTCTATTTTATGGTGCCAGAATTTTTCTTCTTTTTTCTTTCTTTTTGGTAGCTGAATTATGGTGCCAAAAAAACACACCTTATTTAAAATTCTTAAAAAAACAAAATACTGCATGGGCAGCGAGTTTCATTCTTATAGCTCCAGGGAAACACTAAAGAACCAAATACGAAGCATGTAGCGAAAGAAAATTACATTCATATCTATAATGTATATTAAAAAATAGAAGTTTATTTAGATAGTATTTAATATAACTAAATATATAATTGAGTTTATTTATTTTTTAATAAAAAATCTTATTTTTTATAAAATTTAAAATATAAAAATTTTTTTAATCAAAATATAATCTAAATATACATAATGCTCTTTAGAAAGAAAAAAGAAAAAAAAAATCCCATGGAATTGCTAAGCACTTCCTACTCAAATTGCTAAAGAAATGTCTAATTCTTTTGGCACTCCCATGAAAAGTCGAAACAGATGTGACCCCTTTCTCTATTCCCCCTGCTAAGCAATGCTTTGCATTTTGGTCAATTCCCGTTGGTTGGGGGTCACATTGACCTAGGGGTGTTCACTATATGGGTTGATCCGAAAATCCGAACCGATCCGAATCGAATTTCTAAATTCAGTTCTGTTTTTTATTAATTCGGTTCGATTTAGTTCGGATTGTCAATTTTTAAAAAAATTCGGTTCGGTTTTCGGTTTCAAAAATTAAACCGAAAATCGAAAATTTATTTCTAAGGAATTATTAATGACTATTTTTTGTATTTTTTCAATTTTAATTTCTTAGAAATTGTTTTTTTTCTTCTATTTTTTTTCCTCTCTTTGCATTTCGGTTTTAGTTCAAACCGAATCGAACCGAAATTTATTATTCGGTTCGGTTCGGTTCGGTTCTTGTTAATAATTCGATTCGATTCAATTTTCTTAAAAAAAAATAAAACCGAATCGAAAACTAAAATTTCAAATCGAAATCGAACCGAAAAACCGAATGAACAACCCTACATTT
Source organism: Rauvolfia tetraphylla (assembly GCA_030512225.1). Lineage (NCBI taxonomy): Eukaryota > Viridiplantae > Streptophyta > Magnoliopsida > Gentianales > Apocynaceae > Rauvolfia > Rauvolfia tetraphylla. The sequence continues at coordinate 2,053,134 of JAJQKT010000005.1, forward strand.
GACCCATATGACTTCTGCGCTTGTTTTGGTCTAAATATCACAGAGTTTGTTGTTTGTTTGTTTTTTTTCCTGAAGTATGGTTCTTTTCTTTCCGACAAACATTTTCGTCTTCGTTTGTAGCTACAGAGATCGGAGAACGCAACGCATATTCGAGCTCCCCGGTTTCGCTTCAACAACCAACGTCTTTTATCCCAGGTATAGCTTCCTGAGAGAACTGTGGAACTGAGAGACTTGAAACAAAATATGGCAGGCAATAGCGATGGGATCTTGGGAGGACGAAAGGGCTCAGAGACGAGAATCTGGCTCAGAGGAAAAGAAAAGTGGCTTGTGGTTCTTGGTGTGGTACTGCACGCACTTTACATGCTTAGCATTTTCGATATATATTTCAAGACCCCAATTGTCCACGGCATGGAGCCCGTGGCTCCCCGCTTCACTCCCCCGGCTAAGCGCCTTGTCCTCTTAGTTGGTATCGCTCGCCCACCACTCATTCGATAATTTTACCCATTGAACTAAGATGCGATCGATGTGTGTTTCTGTACATGTTTTCAAGTTCCTCTGGCGGTGGAGCTTTTTCAAATCTGTAGTTTGGTTGTGCATCAGCAACTGACGACAAATTGTTATTGCAGCGGATGGTTTAAGGGCGGACAAGTTCTTTGAACCTGATTCAGATGGGAATTACAGGGCGCCGTTTTTGAGAAGTGTGATTAAGGAACGCGGCCGTTGGGGAGTATCGCATGCTCGTCCTCCTACGGAATCTAGACCTGGGCATGTGGCTATCATCGCCGGCTTTTATGAGGATCCAAGTGCTGTCACAAAAGGTGGAATTTATTTTCTTCCCGCATATAATTCAAATGCTGGACCTGTTTAAGATATTACATTCTGTTTACGGAGAGTACTTCAAATTGCATTGCAGGGTGGAAAGCAAATCCAGTTGAGTTTGATTCAGTATTTAATCAGAGCCATCACACCATAGCTTATGGTAGTCCTGATATTGTTCCCATATTCTGTGGTGCCTTGCCACATAGCACATGGAAGTCTTACCCTCATGAATATGAAGATTTTGCTACTGGTTTGTTCTGCTCTTGTCTTATTCTTTTTTCATTAGTCTATTCTAACGTTTATTAATCTCTTATCAACTTCACTTTACTTCTGGATCTTTACAAAGAGTGAAAATATGGGAGAGCAAGTGTGAAATTGTACATATATCTTTGTTGCTTTATTGCTGTATCTTGGTTTGCAGAGTAATCACTCACTACATTGGACCACATAGATTGTCGTAGTCCATGACTCAATTTAAATGGTTTTTGTGTGCTGCAGAATGTGAAGAAGCACCTTATAAAAAATGCTTCTCTGCACAAAGAAAGACGCACCTGTTTTCCATACTAAATTATGCATTGATCAAGGTGAAACATGCTGCTGATGTCTTTCACTATCTAATCATTGTGTTTTTTTCTATGGATGGGTGTTCTATAAAAGTACCAACATGTATAAAATTCTTTACTCTATTGGAGAGGATAATAGAACCGCCAAAATCCATATTCTTGTTGGCGCTAGAAGTTGAACTCCAGTAGGTCATGTTAATTCTTCACCTTTATCCAATGATTTATTGATTTACTAGTTTCCCTGCAGATGCATCTTTTTTGGATGAGTGGTCATTTGATCAACTTGCAAGCCTTTTGAATAGCTCAAACAAAGATCCAAAGTTGAAGCAGCTTCTTCAACGGGAGAAACTTGTCATATTTCTGCACCTGCTTGGTTGTGATTCAAATGGTCATGCTCATCGGCCATATTCATCCATTTATCTCAATAATGTTAAGGTTGTTGATCACATAGCTGAAAGAGTTTACAATCTTCTCCAGAGTTACTTCAAGGATGACTTGACAGCATATATTTTTACAGCTGATCATGGGATGAGTGACAAAGGTTCTGTGGGTTTTTGAACTCGTCTAACTTTTATATTTAGTTAAATATCCTATTGTGGCTGATGAAATATAGTTCCTATTTGGAAAGACCTATTGTACATCTTTCTTAAATGAAATATGCAGGCACATAGGAACATGTTATTTTAGAAAGAAAATCTAGATGTCAATTTACTTGTATAAAATCAGATATGTGCACTTTGTCTCTCTCTAGACTTGCTTGTACTAGACAACATTTGTCCAGAAAAAGATATTTCCAAAAATTTTTCTTGCTTATTAGATACTTTTTCTTCATTGAAGATGACAACCTTTCTACTTCACCTATTTGTTGAGTCAATTTCGGAGTTGTACTTCCACTTTCTTTAATCTCATTTATCTTACACATGGGATGTTATTATTTGTTGCTTCAGCACAGTATGTTGACATATTGCTATACTTTTCATAGGAAGCCATGGAGATGGACATCCTACAAACACTGATACACCCCTTGTTGCCTGGGGAGCGGGTGTCAGACATCCCATGCCTATTATAACCAGTGATCATTCTGAACATGCTGTTCGTTTTGTTGATGAACATATGCACGACACACCAACACCTTCTGAGTGGGGACTTCATGGCATTGAGAGGTTGGATGTTAATCAAGGCGATATCGCACCCCTCATGGTTGTAGAATTGTTCTCTACTGGAGCTTGTTACAAGCCTGCTTCTATCTTTGGTTGTTCCTTATAAACTTAGTTCTGACATTTCAATGAAATTGCATGCAGTCAACTCTTATCGGTTTGCCATGTCCAGTTAACTCAGTTGGAAACTTGCCTCTTGGTTATCTTAATTTAGACAAGGTGAATTTTGGTAAATAAATTGCACTCAAAGTTTCTAACTTGGGCATTCTGTCTTCACACGGACAGCATCCCTTGGTTAACTGGCTAGAATAATCTTTTCTTACTACTTTTGTTTCCAGATGGGAGAGGTTGAAGCTGTATTGGCAAATACAAGGCAAATTCTTGAACAGTTCCTCCGGAAGTCGCGTATCCTTTAGAGTTGCAAAATGAGAAAATATTGTTGAAAGAGCAGAAAATAGGCAAGATGTGGAAGCAAGAAATGATTGAAATAAGGGTTTCTTTTTGTTTTTTTTGGGGGGGTGTGGTGGTGGTGGGGAGAACAATCATCTTGGATTTCTCATGGCTATCCTTTCATTTCCCTTTTAATAAAGTTTTTCTTCGTACTTTTACCTAGTACTAGGTACTTTTCTGTGCTGTTAAGTTGTTAACATGTCTTACTTTAGATATGTAAAAAATGGTCATATTTGTGCCCAGGGATATAATAGTCATGGTCTATAGTTTTCTTTGACGAATTTAGAACTGAAGCAGTCAAATTCATTGTATTTCAAGCCTTTCAAACCTTTGGCAAACTATCTGTCAGTATTGGGTCAAATTGAACATCTGGTCTCTGTTAGAGACTATGAATCTGCGATAAAACTATCTGAGCATCTAAGAAGGTTGGCACTAGATGGACTCCACTATTTTCAGACTTACGATTGGGTAATGCTGATGGCTGTTATTACACTTGGCTATATTGGTTGGATGATATATATCCTACTTCATGTCTTGCAATCTTACACCGCGTTGCCAGGAAAATCTTTTGGAAAGGAGCAAGTGGTTTATTTGAGAAAGAATACTAGGAAGGTAACTGGCTTAATATTATTAATTCTCTGTTGCTCATACTACAATATGCTTATGGGATGCTTGAGTTATATGATGTTTTCAACCAAACTTCCTTGTCCTAAATTTATAGCAGCTATTGAAAACCTCAAAATGCATTGGATGAGAGAATAATGGCATTTCATATTTAATAACAACTACTCATGTACAAACATGCAAAAATGACTTGAAAAGTCAAAACTGGTCTTTTTTGCAATATACAAGTTATGCAGACTATTTGAATTTTACTAGCAGGATGAGAGAGGAGGCTAGCTTACTAGTATTTGTGGGCTGAAGATACATGAATCTTTGCGGAAAAAGAAGACATATCAACGTGAAAACATGGAATAACAATAGGAATTAAAGACGATTGTGCTGTCGGTTGAATAAGGACCAGTATTCCCAGTATTGATTCCATGCATGTTTATGTTTGTAAACTGGAAGTGCAAATAGATTAACTGTTTATATGTGTGAAAGGCTTCTGATATCATCATTTTGATCCAATTTCTGCTGATTCTTTTGCATAGAGTTCTTTCCCTTTGCCAATCAGGATTTCCTGTTTCTAAGTTAATGTTCCTTTTATGTGTCAGGTATACCTTTCTGGATGTTTCTCACTCTGTCTAGTATGCACTTTGCTGCTGCTAGAACATTCTCCGCTTCTTTATCATGCATATGCTGCTATGACAATATTTCTCTGGACACAAATATTTAGTGAATATCAGTTTCTTAGAGCATTATGGAGTGACATATCGAGGAGAGAATCATATTACTTTGTCAAACTTGTAGCTGCATGTATTATCTCGGTGCTCATCCTCGAAATCCTGGTACCCTTTTTTGGTGTATGCTATTTAATTTTCTGATTTTTTGCAATCTGGTAAGGGCCTAAGTGAGACCTAGTTGGTTCTAGAGAAAAAAGAAGATACCTAGCGAAGTTTAATTTTCATGCAGGTAAAAAGCTTCACGGAAAGGAAGCTATATACTTGGTGTTTCTTGATAGTCGGGATTGCTGCTGCTGCTTATTTTATTAGATCAATACCCTGGAAATCTGCAGTGCCATTTTTCATTTGGCTGGCATGTTGGTTCTTGTCCCTTTTCACTCTGATGCCAGCTCAAATTCCAGATAATACTGAACTAGTGTAAGTCAACTGTTTGATACTTGGTTGAGCTTGTCTAAGAAGCTAGCTATAGAATGATCTTGCACGTGATGAAAATTTATCTATATTCAAGCCATGCACATGCATTAGTTGACTTGGGCATTTCATTTTCTTTTATAATTTACCTGGAAGAACCACAAAGGAATTATTGGATAATTTTGTCCTAACAATATATCCTTCTGTTGGATCAGATGAGTCCGTGGCAAAACATTGCAGATATCAGAATCTAGAAGTTACCAGAATTACGTTAATAATGACTTAGCTTGGTATTTTAAGTCATTAAGTGATTGTCTGGCTATGTTGACAAGATTCTCTTGGTCTACATTTCACAAAGTTGCATGTTTCTTGTTCTGGTCATTTAGCATCAAAATCAAATTCATTTGGCTTAACCAGTGCTAGAGTGTACTACTATATAGTTTTGGCTCAATTTATATTCTAAAGGAAGTCCTTTAGTTTACTTATTTGATAACTTCAAGCGAAATGCAGAGATAGAGCTGCTTACGTGAAGGCACCTTTTGCATTTGGAAATCCTATAGTGAGATTGGAATACATTATGAGTTGCATAGAAGTTGAATATTTCTGAAATTGAGTGTTCTATTTTGTTTTTTAATTGCAACTATCTGCTTACGTAGAGTGGCCAGTGGAACAATTATTATGATAATTGGAGGAGTTGGGAGGTATCTGGATCTTCATGTGCAAGGGAATAAATACTGGCTTAGTCTTCTTACTCATGACAAGGACAAAACAAAGTTTCCTATGCTCTTTCATCTGCAGGTATTAATAAAGTTTTTAGCTGAACATGACCTTCTAATTCACGATATTTATCTTTAAAGTTAACCTTTTTCAATGGAAGTAGATATTCTTGGTCGGCTTGGCATCAGTGATGGTGCCACTATCAACATCTCACAGAACTGAAAAGCAGGAGTTACTTGCACTACACCAGATAATAAACTGGTCCATTGCTGGTATCAATTTTATTCTTATACTTGCATCTTTCTGCTGATTCTTTTTGTGTTAGTCAATGCAATATCACATTCTTTGCCAGAAGCCTTAGCATCCTTGCACAGCATTCTTTCTTCCTTGCGAATTTTTTCAGATTTACCCTCCTTTGATTCTAGTCTGAGAGTTATTTTTTCACTAAATCTCTATTTCTAACAAGTTTAATTAGAAGGTCAGACCATGATTAAGAAATTGAAATTAGTATAGGTTGATCCATGTACTTCAAGGTATAATGGACCTATATGATATTTGGTATTCAGCTAACTACGTTCCTACTAAAATTTACCCTTCAAAGTTTAAGGTCATTGCTTTAGACATTTTAAGTTCGTCTCTAGCTGCTTGAAGCATATATGCAGAATATGTTCTCCATGTATGACGTGTTCTATGCAAATTCAACATTATCATTGATGTTGGCACATTCTTCTGCTGTAGTTTTCTCAATGGTCCTTCCACTATTTTCACCTGCTGGTCTATTTTCCCGGTTAACTTCCATATACCTTGGTTTTGCCCCGGCCTTTCTACTACTGTCTATCGGGTATTTCTCTTTCAAAATATTTTGAACTTTAAGTGAATTCTGAATATTGCTCTAATGTAAGATTTATACTGCAATACTTACGAAAATTCCGCAGATATGAAGCTCTCTTTTATTCTGCTCTTGCTCTTGCATTAGTAGCATGGATGCTTTTCGAGAATGCTTATAGCTACATAAGCAGGCCAAACAAATCTTCAACTTCAATCAAAGCCATGGAGGATAACAGCATTCTCAAACATGATGAGAGAGGGCTGCAGCTATCGGATATGAGAATTGCATTGACATTTGTAAGTAATAACCTTCTCTATTCCCATCATGCTATTATAAAATCTTTCAAAATCGGATCTTCCAAAGAGAGGAAAGAAAGATAGAGAGGGATGTAATTTTCTTCTTTCAAATGATACTGTGTATTGGGGGTTATCCAGACTTTCAAACGACAACTTGCAGGTCACCCGCATTATTCTTTTCTTCACACTCATTTTCCACTTTCGCTTTAAGTTATTATGTACTCCAAACTCCTCCTTAACATCTTTGTCCAATCAACTGGGTCATTCATTAAAAAATGGAGAGAATATTTTATTCCACATGTTGTGTATATGTCCAATCAAACAAGCTCATTTATTTAAAATGCAGAGAATATTTAATTGCAAATGCTGTGTTTGTTATATAGTACTTTGTACTTGGAATTACTCGATATGAAAGTTTAAACCATTACTCCCTCAGGCATTTTTGTTGGTTCTTTCTTTCCCTTATGAACTAAGTATGGTACTTGTACATGCCTTAACTGTGTGCTCCTTTTTGTCCAGATGGTCTTTTTTAATATTGCATTCTTTGGAACTGGTAATTTTGCTAGTATCGCAAGTTTTGAGATTTCATCTGTTTATCGGTTCATCACTATATTCAGCGTAAGTAAAAAGGTAGTGGAGCTTTCTTTATCCCTATTTGTATCTTGCAGATCTAATACTATTATTTTCCTCAATTTGCAGCCATTTTTGATGGCAGCTCTCCTTATTTTCAAATTATTAATACCTTTTATACTTGTCATGTAAGTATATGTTCAGCATTCTATTGGTTAACTGTTACACTATTGCTTAATAATTTCTTACATTACTTGATATGAACCAAATATTCAAATATCTCGCTTATAGCAACTGCTTCCTCTCTCCCTCTCTCTCCAGCACAAAGGAGGTGTATTGGAGAAGATGCTTTTGAGTAGAAAAACGATTTAATCAGTCAGAAGTGCAAACATAGTTTGTGATTTACCAAAACTAAATAATTTCAATGTTATCATCAAGTTGTTCATGCTGTTTCCTGTATGATGAGATTTTCAATCATATAATGGGTTAAATTTGACTGCACCACTTTTTGGTGTCTTGCTATCGAGAAGCTGCAATAACTCTTCTTACTTTGGACATGAATGCAGATGTGCGTTTAGTTCAATAACCAAGTTAATTCGGCTTCCACTGTTGGGCTGCTATTTTCTTGTGATATTATGTTCGGATGTAATGACAATACATTTCTTCTTCCTGGTAGGTTTCGAGATTCATTTGATGTTTTATTTTTTATTATTTATAACCTGTAGTTCTTCATTTTTCATTATTTATAACCTATAGTTAATGTTGTAAATTTATATAGCCAAGATTACATGAATTAAGGTTTAGATTCTGGTTTGCCTCTGTTCATGATGCCGACTGAAATGCCTCATGTCCTTTTTTTTTTTTTTCCCCAAAATGTTTTGAAAGTTTGGCACATGAGAAATTCTTTTAAGGTCTCTTTATCAGCTGGACAGCGAGCCTTGTGCTGCATATTGTGTGTCTGTACATGTTTATGCTTGGAAAATTTATCTGCGCAAACCTTTATCTCCTCCTCCCATGGCCAAACTCATTTTCCCCCCAGGGTGCAGGCCCCTCATTGGAAGCAGTGGGGTTTGGTATGCAATTGCGATTGGTTCAATAGGTAGAAGATTTGTTTTCATTGCTGACTGTTGTCATGGATGACAGGTCCGAAATACAGGAAGCTGGATGGAAATTGGTAACAGCATTAGCCATTTCGGGATCATGAGTGCCCAAGTCGTGTTTGTACTCATGCTTTTTGCTATGACAAATGTGTATACCAAAGATATCGAAACCAGATCGGCTCCACAATTGTCCCGGAAAGCTCTGTGATTTAAGTTTTTTTTTTTTTTTTTTGAGTTTTTGGCTCGGACCGTGAAAGTTCTTACAAGTTTCTGAGAAACCAGTCGATCCATTATAAGATGATTCTGTAGGATAGGGGATCATAGATAGCTAGGCTTCTTTCGAGTGAAGGTTGCGATTTTGACTTCTTAAGAATGATTTTCCTTTGAAGCGATATTTTCATTATTTCAATTTTTTTTAATTGACCAACTTTTGGCTATCTTTGGTTGCTGTTATCCTATTCCTCTCTAATGGCTTGAAATTTGAACAAGCATGAGGTATCCCTTCGCTGCCCGTTTAGCAGTGAGATTGTGTTGGTTCGGAAGCCATGGGCCCCGACTGTTACTTGTTCAAGCAATTATCAGAGATATCACTCATTCTCTGCTGCTAATTGCAGTGAACTTCATGCCACGGCGTCTGAAGTGTTTATTCGACGACGGGACAGACAGCAGTTAGATAATTTTAACAGATGAAGATCAAGAACTAATCTTCATGTGATCAATCGCGCTATCGTGGCGTAATTGATCTATCAGAGCCGTTTGCTAGAATATTTGATCCAAAATAAACAATAATATTGATTCACAATTTATGTACTTTTTAATTATAGCTCATTAAATCATGGCAGATTATTTTTTTTTTTTTCTTTCTTTCTCTTATTTAATTTTTTTATATTTACGAATTTAATTTTTTCAAATCTTTAATGTTTGGTATTAAGTTTAAATAAAATAAATTTAATTTTTTAATAATTTTTATTTATTTTATATATATTTAATCATTTTGTATTAAATTTGAATGAAATGAACTCAATTCCTTATATTTATAAACAATTTAAAAAATTAATATTTCTTTAAAAAAGTAATTTAAGTATGACTTGTAATTTAAATATAAATAAATTTTATTAACTTAATTAATTATAAATAAGTATTATTAATTTTATTATTATTATTATTTTAATTATAAATAAGAATTTTAATAATTTAAAATAAAAAATTAAATCTCAAAAGACTTTATTTCAAAAAACAAAAAGATTCTTAAGTATTTTGTGATAAAGACCCACTAATTGTGATAGGCTTTTTAAAAATTATTCTTATAATAATTTTAAAGAAGTTCGAATGAGTTCACAATTTGAGATTCGTAATTATTTTTTAGTATTTTTTAAAAATAATAAATAATATATCACAATCAGTAATTTATTATGCTGTAATTAGCAATTTAGTTAGATTTTCGTATAAGAGTAAATGCTAAGTTTTAAATATGAAAATTTACATTATTTTCAAATAAAAATGCTTTCCAAATACTTGCGTCGTGGTAGAGCTCGAGCGGAACCTGTAGGTACCCACCACTTACGGAGATGGCTGTAAATGAGAAAACCGGAAAGGTAAGGCGAAGGCGGAGGAATCCTTGCCAGCTACTCAAGTGACATTTATTCCGTCGGGAAGTAAGTTTCCGTCTCGGCAGATATGAGCTCCGTCCCTGCCGAAGCTGAAAGAAAGGAAAATGGATCAATCTTGGATGTGAGAATCCATCCGCAACATTTTATGTTTCGATCGCCTGGTGATTTTTAGGAGGTCTATTTGGTATTTGACCGTGAATGAACTTTTTGTCCGTTTTATGTACAGGTTTAGCAGTGGGCTAGAATTGGCAAATTTGGTGGTGAGCTCAGAACTCCTCCATCGTTCGTGGGAGGCAATTGCTGGTCTTGAGGAATGCTGTTCCAGAAATGACCCGACGCTTCCTCTTCCTGTTGCGTACCAAGTCTATGAGTATCCGCCAAACGGTACCATAATTGCTTTCGCTTCTTCGCCCTCTGCGACTCTCCAACATCTTCAAAGAGAAGGAACAGAATTGGTTTCATCTGATGAACTTCCTGGGTTATTGTCGCGATTTGACTTCATTTGCACCGACGTCAACCCATCCTTCTCTATCAACAAATCTGCTGCCACCATTTTTGCTGCTCTGCTAGATGAGCTTTCTCGCGTAAAAGAGGAGGTACCTCTGCTTGTTGATTCTTTGTTTCACGTAGGCAAATTCTGGTTAGTTGTAAATACGATTTTTTATTGCCGGAATTGCAAAGCTGGATTCGTTCATTATCTTCACTGAATCTAGAGCTTATTTGTGCCCCCCTTGTCATCCCTTCGTACGGAACAGGAACTCAGGTATCTTTGTTTTTCTGCAGTATGCCAACTCAAATCCACTAATTATTACCGGACATTCCATGGGAGGTTCAATTGCTTCTCTCTTTACCTTATGGCTGCTCGGTAGTATGTCCCCAACAGCCGCCAAAGGCCCTCTTTGCGTCACTTTTGGTTCTCCGCTTCTTGGTGACAATAACTTGCAAAAATCCATATCAGGACGTCCATCATGGAATTCCTGCTTTTTGCACGTAGTCTCGTATCAGGATCCTACTCCAAAATTATTCACCTCACCATGCCATGTTCTCTCCACCGGCTCCATCTTCCAAACTAGTTACATGCCATTCGGTACATTTCTATTATGCTCAGAATCAGATGGTGCGTGTTTTGAGGAACCTGAATCTGTATTGGAACTAATGAAGGCATTGAGCTCAAATCTTATGCGAGGTCTAGGCAATTGTTTTCAGATTATTGATTATGGACGAACTTTGGATCACTTAAAATGTAGAGCACTCTGTAACAAGGAGAGTTCACATATTGATCAGCCTATCTCGAATCCTTTCGAAGCAGGAATTATCATGCAGTTTGAAGCTATTGGAATTAAGAGAGGACAGGTAACAAAACTTTAACTGTCGCATTTTGAAGAATTCTTTTATTGGTAAATCACATTTTGAAGATTCACTCTTTCTGCTTCATTCAAATTGAAATTGCATAAAATGCAATGGGCAAAACGTATTTGTAAGGTGAAAAGATAAAAAGTTTTTTGCTTTAGAATATGTGTTACGGGCATTTCATAGCTTAAAATGATTTTGAGTCCGCCCCTCTTCTTTTCTTTTCTTTTCTTTTTTTCGTTTTTCCCAATAGCTTGTTTTCTTAGTATAGCTTTCTATTGGCAGCAGCAGGAAAACGTTATAATAGGCTCTCTGATTGAGAATGTTAGGAAGAGGATGGAACACTTCCAATTGCACAAGAGGAATGCGTTTGATTCAAGCAAGAAGCTGAGTGACATAAAAATAGATATGGTTTATCTTGAATGGTACAGAAAATTTATGATTGACCACGGAGGCTACTATGATGGTTTCAAAAATAGGCTTCCAAAAAGTATAGATGGAATCAAAAGCAGAGAGGAAATAGTCAAGCGCAAGAGAATCCTGAATCAGTATTGGAAAAGCATGGTTATTGAAGTAGCGAAAATTCCCCAGAAGGAGAGGGTTGCTTTGCGGACTCGTTGGCTCTATGCAGGGACAAATTATCGAAGAATGATAGAACCACTAGATATAGCTGAGTATTATAGTGAAGGAATGAGAGACTATCTAACTCGAGGACGATCTGAACATTACATATTACTAGAGCGATGGTTGAATGAGGACAAGCAACCTAAGGATGCAAACTTGAGAAACAGGGCTTGTACTCTTACGGAAGATTCTTGCTTTTGGGCTTTTGTGGAGGAGGCAATTATATCTTGCACAGTTTTAAAGGATAGAGAAAGCAGCCTAGAAGATAAAGAACTATCAAGAGACAGTCTCATCAAATTTGAGCACTATGTGATGGACTTGATAAAGAAGCATGCAATGTCTTCTGAGATTTTCCTTGAGAGGAGCACCTTCATGCAATGGTGGGAAGAATATTCTAACATCACGGGATCTTCTTACGACTCTCCCTTGACGGATTTCATGAACAACAAGAAGTACCAGGAGTATGCCTAGCGAGCCAAAAATATGCTGTAAATTGTGATAACCTTGTCTGCGGTCGATTCTTGATTTGTGATGGGACCTCGATTAGGTAAGTGATAGCATGATGTTTCCATTTTGCAGGTAATGTAATTGTCTTGCGAGATTGAATTTGAATGTCCTCTTAAGATAGGTTTGAAGATGGATTTGAAGTTTCATACACGGAGCAGAGCAACCCTGAAACAGTGTACTGCAGCTTCTTATTGTATGCATCTCAATATGCGAGGGAAAGAGTATGGACTGATACCTGACATCGACATCTAAAGATTGTTGGACACATATCTGTTGGCTTTCTATGTTTTTTAAGAGACCGAAACTTGCCGTAGGAGGAAGGGAATGATTCTGTTTCACACTGTTGCAAGTTTCTGAGATCCGGCCTAATATATTGTGGTCAAAGCATTACTATCAAATGCATGATAAGTTTAAACAGAAGAAACTACCCATGCTCGGACTTCCCCAGCTGCTAATCTGGGCGATGGAGGCCATTTGACGGCACAAATAGGCTAGCCAGCCTATTAGCTGTTAAATAGACATGAATTTCCGGAGAAAAATTAGCTGTATTAGTTATTGTTGTACTAATTGCGGTTTTTCTGGTTAGATCGTAATCCGACTGGCCAAACTGTTGCCAAGCCGTAAACTGAGCAGGTAAATCTAATTGGCGAATATGGGCTACGGAGTAGCTTCTTCAGCACCTGGACGCAGTTTTCCGCGGTGTTCTGGGGAGTCATCCTCCAATAAAATACTCCCCATAAGTCGTTCTTTGGAGACTGCCCAGTGCCCTCCCTCGCCGCGCCCAGATGAAAATGAAGGGAGTATTTAGATTTATTTTAAAATAAAAAATTCAATTTTTAATTATAATTATTTTTTAAATAATTTATTTGTATAATTTTTAATATAATTTAATTAAAAATTCGTTCAAAATATATTCAAAGTTGCTTCTTTGAAGGCTGTAGCACGATTATTTTTTAGTACTTGCTATTTCAGAAAAAAATAATGAATTAAAGATGGTCGATCATGTGACTACATTTAGGATTTCGGGCACAATGTTCCCAACGCATGCCTCAAGACCCGTCTTTGCAAAATTCTCTTACAAGGATATAATTGGATCAAATGTTTTAAATAATTGTGTTATATAAAGTATCATCATTGAATTGGTATTTAAAAAAAATAAAAATTAAAAGTAAGATGCATTTAGTTAATTTTTAAAATATTTTTTAAAAAAAATTATTTTAAATTTTAATTTTTTAAAAAATAATTTATTTTTATAATTAATAAATTCTATTTAAATACGTCTAAATATAATAATTTAAGACCTGCACTCAAATTTACATTCATCAATTAGTGTCGTCTCGTAGGCCACAACCTCAGCCAGTGACATTCTTATAATAATAGTATTACAATTTAATCAGTCTATAAGCTAAAAAATTATAGTAAAAGATCCTCTTATTATCGCATGCGCTGACAACGAATTCTGGGACTCCGAAGGAAGCGATCAGCCCTGGGAAAAATTCCACAGGCATCAAGACATGATTAATCATACATCATCTCGATCTCAATGGTGGATCCACCGTTCATTCAATTTTCGATTCGTTTCAGCTTTTACATAGATTTGGATCAGAATTCACAAAGCTGTTGCTAATCTGTCTTTCCGGCTGGGCTTCTCTTGTTTTGTTTCTACTTTCAACCTTCAATTCATAGCCTGGCCCGGGCCCCAACACATGCACCACCGACGTGCCAACTTCGTTAAACGACCCCACAAGCCCCGGACCCTACCTCCCTTCCCGTGATTGGTGCCCCTAAGGTTTCCACGCGTCGCATCTTTTCCGTTCCCTTCCTACTCTCTGCACATGCCCACACCCAAACCTACTATACTGTCTTCCCTTCTCCCTCGCTCTCTCCTCAAACAAAAAGCATATAGGGCAGTACCACATTTTAAAAATTTTTTGCAGTAAAATCCTTCCTCCGCTGCTGCCCACTTCTCACTCCTCTTTAATCTCTTTTCTATCTCCTCTCCCAACTTCTGCTTCCTACTTCTCTCTCTAAAATCTAAAGGGAACTCACTTTTCCTCTTCATTCTCGCATAGGGAGAGAGCGACGGGTGAGCAAGTGGCTAATCTAAGAGATTAGCAAATTTCACGAATGGCTTTAGCTTTGGCATTCTTTGTTTTCTTATCTGTACTATTCACCCCCTCGCTTTCCCAGTCTCATTACCATCGGCCTCAGCTCAGCACTAACTATTACCAGCAAAGATGCCCAAGATTTGAGCAGATCATGCAAGACACCACCACCAATAAGCAGATCAACTCCCCTACCACTGCTGCCGGTACCCTCCGCCTCTTCTTCCATGACTGCTTGGTCGGCGGCTGCGACGCCTCCGTCCTCGTGTCCTCCACTCCTTTCAATAAGGCCGAGCGTGACGCCGACATCAACCTCTCCCTTCCCGGTGATGGGTTCGACGTTGTTGTCCGGGCCAAGTCTGCCCTCGAGCTGGCGTGTCCTGGAGTTGTCTCGTGTGCCGACATATTAGCAGTAGCCACCCGGAACCTCGTCGTCATGGCCGGCGGCCCTTATTACCCCGTGAAATTAGGCCGCAAGGATGGGTTGGTGTCGAAAGCTTCGACTGTGGAGGGAAATCTCCCCCGGCCCACAATGTCGATGGACGAAATCATCAACATTTTCCAGTCGAGAGGTTTTTCAATTCAAGAAATGGTTGCATTATCCGGTGCGCACACCATCGGCTTCTCCCACTGCAAAGAGTTCAGCACAAACGTTTACAATTACAGCAAGACCGTCCAAAGTGATCCCTCTTACAACCCGAGGTTCGCTGCGGCTCTGAGAAATGCCTGTGCGGATTTCCAGAAGAACCCCACTTTGTCCGTCTTCAACGATGTAATGACTCCTAACAAGTTTGACAATTTGTACTTCCAAAATTTACCCAGGGGGATGGGGCTTTTGTCTTCGGACCGAGCACTGTACTCCGATCAGAGAACGAGGCCTTACGCGGAGTTGTACGGGAGGGATCAAGACGCGTTCTTCAAGGCATTTGCTGAAGCAATGCAGAAGCTGAGTGAGTCTGGCGTCAAGACCGGACGGCGAGGTGAGATTAGACGCAGGTGCGATGCCTTCAACCACTAGTGAGCATTGCCTAATCATATTAATCAATTAAAGTGCGAAATTATGTTTGCGTTTTTGTTTCTTTCCAATTCTTTTCTTTTTTGGCCGGGACAAATTTGATAATTTATGTATTCTTGGGAGACTGGATTTTATAGTTAACCTATTTGCCAAAACGAAGTGCATATTAGCTTCGGTATATATAGATAATAGACTTTGCCAAATAATACTACTCGAAAGCTCTTTTGTTGTTCATTTTTTTGCCATTATGGTCTAACTGCCTCTCTTCTCTTGCACACAATTAAACAAAAGCTGATTCATTTTGTTTCCAGAAAACATTTGGCCAGTAATCAGTGTTGGTTTCTGTTTATAAACACAGGTTGTCACATAAATTAATAGCAATATCACCCTCCAAATTGATTTGTTGGAGAAAGCGTCATCCAAATACACCCCTAGTTTATGATTTTACGAGTGTTAAAATTACTGCTAGTTTTGTCTCTTGTGAATCGTAACGTTTCTCCTGTCCATAAGAAGTTAGTAGCGATGCATCCCTAGCATTCCATTTCCATCCATAGCGCAAGGCAATGTCGCTTGCGGTTTTGAGCAAATACTCAACGACGCATAGAAACTTTGCAACCTGGTAGTGGTAGTGCCATGGTGTATTCATCTCCTACCACCTCAGACATGTAAGGAAGATGAAGGTCTAGAAAGTGACAAGTTGCTTCGACGATCAAGCAACAGTAAATTACTGGTAGTACAAAATAATTTTCTGAACATTGGATTCATCGCATCGCCCGGTCTTGAGTCTAGATGAACAAGTGCGCTCCGAGAGAGGAATAAATTTTGAGTGTGGAAATTATATATTTTTTTTAAATAAATTATTTTTTATAAAATTTAAGATAAAAATTTTTAAATTAAATTTTATTCAACGACACTTGAAATTACTACTAGCCGAGGGAAATCAACAACTGTCCTGCAATTGATGATTCTCCATTGCAATTGGAAAGCAATTTCCCACACTGAGGCTTAAGCGTCCAGCTGGATCACCCCCGCCTGGATCGTCAAGCCAAAAAGGACTTGCGTGTTTGCTTCGATGAAGTCGAGCTTTTGAAGATGCAGCAGCGTGTGCCTGTGAAGTCTTCTCGCAAGTATAAGGCAACAAATAGATAAAAACCAATGACAAAAATCAAGGAAATTCTTGGAGTGGCCTTACTCAACTGTGAATCATGTGAGATAACTGAAGTTGTTCCTTCTCAAACCAATATTGACAAAATAAATTTCTCCAAGAACCGCAGCTATTTTATCCATGACAGAAGGTTCCTTTCCATCACCTCAAGAAACGACCCAGCCCTAAGTCCACACTATGCATGCTTCGGCTTTTTCTTCCGATGTACTTCAATTCAATTTGAACGGTTTAAGAGACCATCTTTATTAATTAAATTTTGACTAAAATACTAAATTTGTATTTAATCTTGATTAAATAAATTCATTTTTCTTTCTCAAAACCTCTGTCCACTGCATAGTTTGGCCTTTACTTTTCTCCTTTTAACGCACTCTTTTTCGGTTAAGTTCCCAATTTTTCAAAAGGTACTGGACCACCGTGATGACTCCAGCTACAGAGACAATCAAAACAGGACTTTACAGAAATACCAAAGCAGACTGGGAAGAGAAAGATACAATTCAATGTGCGCTCACAGATGAGCACCATTCTCGGATGGTACAGACAACCCAGCATCCGCAGTTGTTCTCTCAACAGCACATTGGTTTTGTGGCAGACAAAGATGCACATCAAAGATGTCTGAGGATCACCTTTGAAGGAAAAGAAAGAAAAGAAGTGACAGAATACCATTTAGGGTTAATTGCAAAACACCCCTTGAAGTTGGAGGGGTCTGGCACTTTAGTGACAGAAGTTAAAATATATGCACTTTACCCCCCAATCGTTAGTTAAGGCTTAGAAAAGTACATAATTGTCCTTGAAAGTACATATTGCAAAATACCTCCTTGAAGTTGAAGATTGGGCAATTTAATACCAAAAGTTAAAATATATGCAGTTTGCCCCCACGACTGTCAATCAAGAGTTAAATAAATTAGCAACCGTTAGTCTACAAAAGTTGAGAAGAGGAAAAGATGGTCAAAGTGAGTGACGACGACTTATCTCACTCAAAAAACTTTAGAAAGAGGAGAAAGAACATAGAATCAAACATCTATTAAGAAATTAAAAAATATATATATTAGAATCAAATCATCACCGAATGTGAAAATTAGATGCAGTGAATTCTCTCTAAAACTACTCCATATAGCTACTTAAGGCAGGGGCAGTTTTTTTTTTTTTTGGGTACGGCACATTTTTAAAAGACTTTGTTTTGCTATGCTAAATTAAGGATTTTGAGCCTCAAAAATAAATTATGCATTCCTAAATTTTTTTCTATTTTCGTAATTAGACTTAAAAATAAACAAAAGAATCTAAGAGTTAGTAAATTTTTTTAAATCTATTTTTTTATATTAACTTTAATTCTCTTACTTTATTTAAGATATTATGTCTTCTTTATTCTTATTTTTATACTCCATTTTGAAACTCCTTGGACTTGGCCCTTGAAGTAGTTTTAGAGAGAATTCACTGCATCTAATTTTTAACTCTTGATTGACAGTTATTGGGGGCAAACTGCATATATTTTAACTTTTGGTATTAAATTGCCTAATCTCCAACTTCAAGGAGGTATTTTGCAATATGTACTTTCAGGGACAATTATGTAATTTTCCAAGCCCTAACTAACGATTGGGAGGTAAAGTGCATATATTTTAACTTCTGTCACTAAAGTGCCAGACCCCTCCAATTTCAAGAGGGTGTTTTACAATTAACCCCAAAGTGCCAGACCCCTCCAACTTCAAGAGGGTGTTTTACAATTAACCCCTACCATTTATTAAACAGATGGAAGCGTACAATTAAGCATAACTTCCTGCTTGTTATTGGTGGGAGACCCTTCGTCAGCATGACCCGATGCAGTTTTTTCTGCATCAGATTCTAACGAATGCCAAGCAAAAAGAGCCAATACTTTGATACAAGTAATATTCTGCCGCTTATCTGGGAGTCCTGGCAACAAATGGAATTAGGAACTCACACAAAATTTTGACACGAGATGTTCATAATTTCTCATTGTGAGATGGTATTCTTCAGTACCATTATAGAATGGCGATATTCCAATAGACTGCAAAACCTAAGTTTTACATTTATCAGATTGCATCTCTTAGTAGTCGCATTCACCAGTTCGATAGCTCCCCTTCACTACCCTAACAACAGTAAGTCTTCCCGTCTCCCAGTCCCATAACTAAAAGAAGAAGAAACATGAGACCAATGAAATCACAATCTTATTTGCAGATTTCTTCAATTGCTGCAGAGGGTGTTATATATATATGTACCACATTTCATGTCTTCTTAACACCAGCGTTTCCCAGAATAGAGTCAATAACTAATGTCAATGTCATGTTAAAATCAAAAGCACTCCATCTGCATCTCAATCCCGAACGAACAGAAACGACAATAAAATGAAAAAGGAGAGCTGGCCCAGAACCAGAAAAGGAAAAACAGGGCGTCTTCCCACTTCTCAATTGGTACTACAGCTAGAGCAAGAAAAACTGAACCGAATACAAAAGTAAATCCGGTATCTCTTACCAGAAAAACAGTGCTTGAACCACGAAGAGAAGAGGAGAGATAAATTCCATCTTTTGAATCTCCTTCAAACCCATTTAACACTCTAAAATGTTTTCATTTAAACCTGTACCTTCCAGAAAATCAATGTCGATTGTTGCAAAGAAGCAGCATCAAGAGATTCAACACCAGAACCAAATCCCAGCAAGGATAAAACGACTATGCAAAAACTCACACAATTTACAAACCAATATCCAAAAGAACATACCAATTAACTTCAACGCCTCAAACTTCAGCCTGGGTCCCCTGGACTCGCGACCTAACTGATGCGGCGTTCGAACTCAGATCATTGTCAGAATTGAGCAACTCTTCCCAGTCCACCTCCTCCTCCTCCTCATCCTTCTCCGTCAGCACCTCCAGAATCCTCCTCACCTTTCCCCGAGCTCTCTCGCTTTGAATTTCCCCATATTTCCTCAACACTTGTTCGGCATTGGCCTCCTTAGCCAATCCCTTAAACCTCAAGCCACCATGGCTCAACCCGTACAGCGCCGCTATAAAACTTTCTCGAGTAGAATCCAGGTCAAACTCACCTCGGCTTAAAATCCCCACAAAACATTCCACTGCACCGCCGTCCAGCATTGCTGTCCGTCCTTCCAAACTGGCAGCCAAATTGCAGAGTACTAATAAGACCCGACCCACCAAGTGACCCGATTTTACCATGCCCAATAGAACTTGGACAGACCCGAGTTTCACCAATTTAACCCGATTGCTTTGTACTAGGGACAGATGATATAGTGCCAGAGCCGAGTCATGCCGAGTGCGCTCAGAGTCTGACCTGAGCGAGTGGAGAAGCGGCGGCAACGCGCCTAAGACCCCTATTGCAGTCTTGTTCTGATCGTCGAGGGCCAAACTAAAGAGGACACCTGCTGCATGATCCTGAGCCTCGGGAAATCCTCCCCTAAGAACGTCAATTACAGGCGCAACAATCCCTGAACGGACCATTTTGATCTTGTTTTCATTTTCTAAGGACAAATTCACCAAGACCGCCGCAGAATTCACCTGAACAGACGCGTATCTCGAGGTGATCAACGACCGGAGAGAGGAGAGTAATCTAGAAGTGCATAGCTGGACCCGGGATTCTTCCCGTGTTCGCGTCAATTTCCGAAGAGAAATCACTGCTTCCTCTTGTTCGAACACTTGAGAGCTCTTGAGCTTGGCAACGAACTCGTCTTCCTCGAGCGAATGGAAGCTCAAGTTTTCGGTGTCAGATGATGAAGAAGAATAACAAGAGGGCCTAGTGGTTAGAGGTAAAGGGGTGGTAGGTCTGTTAACTACAGCCGCCACAGATTCCTCAGAACTCGTGGACATATGGCTCGGTGTCCGAATCAGCTCATTCTTTTCCGCAGCGAAAGCCAACTGGTTGAACTTCTCGGCATAGGATTTAGGGTTCTGGGCGGTTGCAACTAACGAGCGAACCAGCTTTTCGGCGGAGTAGAAATCGAGGGGTTTTGGAGGGTTTAAGAGAGAAGAGTGACACCAGTTGAGGATGGTGGACTTGAGGGCGAGGTTCGGGATGATGGTGGAGAAATCAGGGGTAGAGCCGTCGGGGAGAGTGGGCCTAAAGTCGAGGGACTTGCAGGCATTAACGCAATTGCGCTCGAAGGTGTGGCCGGAGGAGACAATGACTGGGTCTGCCATCAGGAACCCCGAAATGGGACACATGAATTCCTTGGGAGGAGTTTGCTTCGGGGACCTATGGAAGTATATTTTCCACCTGTGCTTGCCACTGCCCATAACTCTTCGCCTTCCTTGGTCGAACGGTGTGGTTATGAAAATATGTTTTCAGATAAAGGGGAAACTAAGTTCGGAGTAGGTCCCGTTGAGGTGTCCCTGGAACAGAACATAATGAAATATTGCTCAACGCGAAGAGGAATGAGGAACAAGTACGGCGGAGGGAGTAGCCGGAGCAGCTGCGAAGCTCACCTCCTGGAACCAGCCTAAAGGAGAGATATATAGGTGGTTGAGACCCGATTGGATTGTGATGAAGAAGAACAAGAATTGAGTCGATGATTTTATGGTTTCAAAGCAATCTCATCTCAAATCACGGGTTATCGGTTTTGGCCGGAAAAACCAACAAAGGGGTAGACGTTTGTAACTTGTAAGAGGGATGGAGGGACCAATGATTCGGTCGGTTGAGTTTTGCGGTACAAGGTATTGACCTTTGTTGTTGTCTTTCATGTTCCTTCTCATTCTCGAAAAGGTAAAGTGTGGAGTAAGCTTTTCTTAATTTATGGCTCTCCGACTTATACTACCTATCAAATCCTGAAATAGTTGCTTCAATCATTTCCCTTTCCGATATTGAAAATTGAATTGAGGACTGGGAGTTCTACTGGTAACAATTTTTATTTGAGAGTTAATTTTTACAGAAGAAAATAGAAGGAAAAAGAAGATGAACGACAGCGGACTGGTGTCTCGACTCGATGGAACAAAGCAGAAGTAGTGGGATTGTCTCTGTTCGTCATCGCTTAATTGGCCTTGGAGGTAGCTTAAGGAAATCGCTTCTTCAGTTCTCCATCACGGTAAGTTTCTTCTATTGCTCCCTCTGGATTACAATTTCTGCGAGTCACCAAGGCTAATCCATTGATCTTCTCACATCTGGGTAAAGTTCTCACATCTGTTTTATGTAGCCTGAAACCCTTTTTCAGTTATTATATAGTAAAAGAGAAGAAGCCCTAAATGCTAGCGACTCACATTGAAGTCATGACTAGTGCTACAAGTATTTTCTTCTGTAAAAGGCAAAGACAAAAGTAACAAAATCCTGCCTCCTGGTGGTATGGTGCAATTATTATTGTTGTTTCTGACTTAATTGTGAAGGTTCTTTGGCAAAGTGTCCATCTCTTGTTTTGTGGGGGGCTCAAATAAATAAAAATAGCCCCTCTCCTGTATCGCTCATAAAGCTTCCACCTCTTCCTTGGACTTGATCGAGAATGGATTTTCTTTTCCTATTGTTAATCGCCATTAGAGATGGTTCCCTATCATTCTAAGTAATGGCAGTGCACAATTAGCGGTTGTAAAAGCAATGATATTCCTTCAATAACCCCCCCTCACCCCCACCCCCCCCGGCTTCTCTTTTCTCCTTTGTCTGGCTCGCTTATGAAAGCGCCAGAGATGGCCTCTTCTTCTAATTACGGTCAAGCTGTCGGCCATAAATGCACGTGTTGGGGGGTTCAAGACAATACCAAACTCTTTATTTCTTTTGGTCTAATGCTCACCGTGCTCGTATTGACAAAAAAGCCACGGTGAAAAACGTCTATTTGGAAAGAAAAAGATTAAAAGGTCTTTAGCCTTTAAAAAAAATGATAAGTAGCAAATTCTATTACGCTTAATGGTTAAAAAAAAAAACTCTAAAAAAGTAGTAAAACATTTATGTTCAATTATCATCATAGATTCCGACTTACGTCATTAATTATTACACGTTAATCTTTCTTCCAATGTAGTATACCACCAAAACTATCAAGTTTATGTTAGCATTTCAATTGATGGCGATTCCGATTGCTTTCATGTTCCTTTGAAGAATGTTCAGATTTAGTCATAATATATTGTGTTAAGTTGGTTCTTGCAGCTGCCCAAAAATACGATGTTGGTTGCATTGGTCCGTTGGAAGCGGTGACGCTAGAGACGGTAACTATTAGGGTAAACGGGTTGAAAAAGAAGAATATTAAATAGATAAGGAGATTTATCCCAAAAAGAAAAAAAAAATAGGGAAAGATAAGAAGGAGGAAAAAAAGTGAAAAAAGAAAATCAAAGAGTGGTGGTTGAATTATTAGTTTTTTTATAATGATCTAGAAGGGCATATTAGAAAAGATACATTTAGCATTTGAATAATTGTTTCTAAATTTGCAAGTATGCCCCTGATTTGACCCTCAATTGTCCTAAAGTTGAGTTGAGGTACTCAATTGTCAAATATCCTATAGTTTAGAGCATTACGATGGACCAGGACTCTTTTAACTCTTAAAACTTTTAGAAATTCTTTTGCGGGAGATCCGCTGTCGCTGATGCAGTATTGTTCACACTGAATACAGATTTGCAATGGGAAAGCGGACGATACGCGTCTGGATGGTTGTTATTAGTCCTTTTTGGAGGTGAAGAGTATGGTATTGCGGTGGCCTTTGACGAAAAGTGGCTGTAGAATACGCTGTGAGAGAGAACTAATGCTTTCATCTTTACAAAAAGAAAGGGAAATTTATGCCTTCTTTACAAATTGGCATATCCCTTTGCTTTGCTGCTCTCAAAATGAATATGCTCCCAATCATACTTCTCAGCCAATCATGCATCCTCCCCATGCCATGTTGTAGTATGTTGGTGGGCGAAATCTAAAACTTCACTTGGCCCCCTTCACGATCTAATACCTAAGAATTCTTTCATTCGCATAATTTTAGTCGACTATTCATGGTTGGACAAGCTTAGTATAGTTTGTGACCAACTTTGGATTTTCGTGTTTCATCTTGGGTTTGGAGCAATGCACTTCTTTGAGAGAGAGAGAAGAAGTGGTGTCCGCTGTATGTTCTTGGAAAAATATGACTGTTTTTCCCTCTATATTTTTTATACACGGGTAGGAGTAGATATTTTTAATGGTTAGACTTTGTCCAATTGATGAGATTTTTGTAAGAAATACTCTCTCCATTTTAAAATATATGTCATTCTTTCTATTTTTGTTTGTTTTAAAATATAATTTTTTTATATAAAATTTTTATTTATTACTTTATTTTAAAATTTTATTTTATATCAAATCAACTATTTAAATATTTTTATTTTCTAAAAACTATTAGTTTTTTAACTAACTATTTTAAACACAAATCTTCAATGTTAAATTTAAATTTGATACACTAACCAAAAATTTTTAAATGAGGATATTTTAAATATCTATGAAATTTTTTTAAAAAAATTTATCAAAATCTTAATTCTCGTATAGAAAAAAAATATATTATATATTTTAAAATAGAGGAAATATATCAGGTTTTGTAGCATAAGTTAATTTAAATTTTTTATTTTAATTCATATTTTTTTATCAAATAATTTATTTTTATAAAAATTTAAAAATAAAAAATTTAAAACTAAAATACTATTCAATTCTACCTATGATATCAATATTACGATGGCTTTTGCGCAACTTTTCTATCCATTATTACCTTTTGAAAAGCTTGAGCTTTATTTGATTTATGTTATAATTATCTCTAAGACAGTAAAAAACTAATAATAAATTGGAATACCAGTTATGATTGTAAAGAAGATCTTCCGAAAAAATAAAACAGAATTTCTCACTTTCTGATAGAGCATGATATGTTTTCATTGTTTATATATATATATATATATATATGAGAAGATTATCTTTGAAAGATTAAAATTAAAAGATTTCCGGGTCAAGTCAAATAATCAATGTTTCATTATACTTGAATTGGTGTCATGCACAATCACTTTTATATCACTCGGGCCTTTTTAAAGATAATAAGGATTAATTTTAATAATGAATATATCGATCGACGAATCGTATTAGTGTGGCCTCCATCATGAAAATACCATTCAAAAGCGCGCAACACCCAGGTATGAGTCATAGTCATCCTCTTCTATTTTAGCAAAATTATTTTTTAAAAATTTCTTTCTCTCTCTCTCATATGTGTACTTACACTACTTCTTGAACAAATAAATAATTAACTTATACCAAGAAGTGATAAAAATTTATTATTTTATAAAAAATTAATTATATAATTATATAAATTATTTTATTAAAAATATTTAATAAAAATATTTTAAAAATAATTTTTCTTAAGTGACTTACAACAATAACCGGTGAAAGTACAAGTGGACTTCTATCACTTGTTAATGGAAGTCTATATAGAAGAGGGGAAGAGAGAGGGGAGAGAGAAATTTTTTAAAAAAAATTAATTTTTATATAGTAAAAACATTTATATATACTTCACATGAAATTTATCTGCTCTGTGGAGTCCAGCTTGATGTGTCCCAAAGCTAAGACAGATTTGGGCTGCCAGGACGCTGCAGAATACTGCTCGAGAAGCCCAGGGTCAAAACCTCAAGTCAATTTTGGCCCAACAACATAGAGCAGTCTGGAACAATCTGGTCTGTACGTTGAAACCGACGGAGGCCCATCTCGCCTTCCGGGAAACGGGAAAAGAACCGCATAACCGCCAGCCGAAAAAACGAGAAAAAGAAGGAAATATGTACCGCGTTAAAACTCTGACTTGGACTCCAAGCCAAGAGGGGATTTGGGATCCCCTTCATTATATAAACGCCAGGGAAGGCTGTGGTTTTGTCTATTCTTTGTCTTTGTGACTTACACTGAAATCCTAAAGTGTTGCAATTCGATTAAACAAGGAAGGAAGCTATGGAAGGAGGAACGGAAGCTTTTCCAGATTTAGGAAGGCACTGCCAACGTTCTGATTGCAATCAGCTCGACTTCCTCCCCTTCAAGTGCGATGCTTGTTCACAGGTAAAAGAACACCTTAAAAGTCTTAGGGCCAGTTGGATAGGTTTTCGATCTAAATTTTTTATACTTTTTTCTCACTTTTTTTACTTTAATTTCTCTTCTCTCACAAACAATCTTTCATGATTTCTAATATAACTCAACCCAAACAAAAACTTAATCTAAATATACCTAGGCTTTTCTGTCTGCATGATTGAGACGCAGTTGATCATGTCTTTGATTAAATTTGCAGGTGTTTTGCCTGGAGCACCGATCGTGCAAATCCCATGAGTGCCCAAAAGCGGAGCAGAATACCCGCAAGGTCGTTGTCTGCGAGACGTGCTCCGTTGCTATCGAGACCACCGGCAACGACGCAAAAGATGAGAAACTCATATTGGAGAAGCACCAGCAATCTGGGGATTGTGACCCCCGGAAGATGAAGAAGGCTAAGTGCCCCGTTAGGCGCTGCAAAGAGCTTTTGACCTTCTCCAACAACAGCACCTGCAAGATTTGTCAGATTAAGGTTTGCTTGAAACACCGGTTCCCAGCCGATCACGATTGTGAGCCCCAATTATCATCTTCTGCATTGACCTGGGGCAGGAGGGAGGCCAATAACAACATTTTGGTTGCCTTGGCGTCAAGGAATGGGAAGGATTGTGTAAACAAGAGCCAGGGCACTGTCTCACCGCCTACTACCTCCTCCTCCTCTATCAAAGCTTATTGATGAACCATAGATGCAAACTAGGTGAAGTTCAATTCTTGTGCAACAATTGCCTTTTCTTCCTGGGGGTATTTCTGTACCTTAATGGATTACTCCTATACGCTAAAGGAAACCATCAAAATTTTCCAACTTATTTAACAACAGATGGACATCTCACGCTTGTCAAATTCCTTGTATTGCAAGAAACAAACAAACAATGTCATACTTGGCCAACCACACCACCCCCACCAAAAAAAAAAAAAAACAAAACTACCAACAAAGTTATAATATACAATGTCTGACAACCTTTGACACCCTTCCTAGTCTGGAAAACAGTACTTTTTTTTTTAAAAAAAAATTCTCAATTCCCATAATTACAGCGCTGGAAAATATTGCATACGGCAAATCTTGTCAAGCCATCGGTCGTCTTGCTCGCGCCAACATTGCCAAGAGTATCTTCTTTCTTGGTCCCTACAAATAAAAAATTACTTCATTAGAGCTGTACTTGCGGATAGAAATTACCGAGGCGAAAGAAAATGTTATATGGACATGCATATGCAATCAGCCAACAGATTGATGAACATCTGCCGGGAATCAACTATAACTAATAATAAGAGAAAGCAAAACCAGACGAGAGAGGTTAAGAAAGCACCAGTGAGTACTGTACAAACGGGAAAATGAGATTTTGCTTTACCATGTCATAGACCCACGGGAAGGAAGAAGATTAATATTACCAAATTACATCCTTGGACAAAAGGAATGGTAATAAAAGCTTCCATAATCAGGAGACTTTTCAGATACATATGTTCATCCACACCAATTGAAAGTGTAAGCATAGCAGACATCTACAAATACAAAGTTGTCAAAATTTTATAATTAAAAGGAGAAGAAAGACTCAAATACACAGAAATTCCCATGTTGAGAACTTCTGAACTCTCCTAGAAATATTCCGCCATCACGCTCTTTCCTTAGATTCTTTCTACTTTACAAATAAGCTTCAAATGTTAGATGCCAAGAGACACAGAAGTTTTTGGAGCAAGGGTTATCCCTCTTGTGCAAGGTGCTCTTCAAACACAACAAATGTCAATTACCACAGTGAAAACAACAGGGACAATTTTTATATGCTTTTGGAGAAGTAGCAGTACCATTGGTATCCCCAACTCCTTCAGATCACTGTCCCCCATTTGCTTCAGTGCAGCCATGTCAACCTTCAATGTACAACAAGTGTCTCAAACCGTCAACTTAAAATAACAAGCATCTCAAGTTTTCATACATCACACAGACTTCTTGCTGACTACAGAAGGAAAGCAATTTTCTGGTTATTAGTGTCTCGCGTTAACTATCCATTACTAGTCATTTATTTGAAAATTTAACACAAAAAAATAGAAGATACCCATAACATAATCATGTAATACCAAGAGCCAAGGATGCTAATTTATCCCAACTATGATAATTATCATTCTAGTTATAAATTGTCGTTTTCCGCAAATTCATTCGTAAGAGTAAAATGATATCTAAATCTATGAACACACCTCGAAAGTGGCCCAATATCCAGTTAAACATAACATGAAACACTAAATAAGGATAGTATTCTCTAAATGAGACAAGGAACCAAAGACAGGGTGTCATCACCTAGCTATCCACTTGTGAGTGATGCAAACCAAGAAAGAACTAAAGATACATAGCAATGTGATAAGATTATTTTGCGCATACCACATTGAAGAGTGTGATAAGGAGGCTGGTGTATCATTAGTGTTTAAGCAAAAGAATAGTCCAGGAAATAATTAGGGAAAGAAGATGACTCCAATGTTCTAGAAAATGAAATTTTAGAGACGAAAATGTTAGACAGATTGATTTACGAGAAAGGAATATGCAGAAAAATCCTATTCTTACTCTCGAACAAATTTGGAATATGCCTCCAATAGACACTTCAACCCCCTTCCCTTCCTGCAGCTTGTAAAAGCTATTTAATTTCAACCAGCAGCCAAACGCCTGCTTATAAATGCACTATAAATCACATGAAAACGGACAATATTTCTTCGATGCATATGAGGAATGAAATGCATTATAGAAGCTTAAAATTGCCCCATGGTTTCCAGCTATAAGTTGGTAGCAGTAATCATTTCACTGAAACAAACTCCTTACCTCCTCAGCTTGAAAATTGATGGCATACTTTCCAAGACCAAGTGAATGCAACAGGCTACTCACAGTTACTGGTTCTTCCTACATAACACCAAACAAGGATCATCACAAAGACGACAAAGAAGCACAAAAGACAACCAATTCAGGCTCACAAAAGACAAATAATTCAGGCTTTCTTAATTTCACTCTGTAATATGAAAAAAGGAAAAAAAGAATGCTACAGACAGTTCTAGTCAGGCACATTGACCTCAGAGCATATTAAATGTTTGCTGGAAGAGAGATGACTTTATTGCAAACTGAAACAAACTCATATAGAAACGGAAACCCTGGGAATCAACAAAACTAAAAACGGCTGATTTCCACTAACTATCAATTTAACTGGGAAATAAAACTTGTGTTCATTCAATTTGGAATGAAACGTTGCAGAGGTAGGGGACATACAGCGTTTGTGCTTTTCAACATGGTACTAGGCTTGCATATATCCAGGCTGGTCCTCATGCTTGAAGTCATAGCTGGCACCGAACCAGAACCCTTACGACGAGAAGGCTCCAAGGGATCAGCATGTATCCTGTAACCAGTCTTCGAAGGATCAATTGGCCTTGGTGGTGGCAGTCGAAGCAATTCATCAATAGACCTCGAGGACATGCCACTAGAAATTTTGGGAATGTTATCTTGGGATTTTGGTCTTAGTCTATCCATAGAGTGAGAGTTGTAAGAATTTCGTAATGAATCCATTTGCAGTGATTCACCAACTCTTCTGGATGGTGGAATATTTCTCAACAGGGTTCTTTCAGGCCCTTCTGAATATTGAATGGTTTTTGACATGTTGTCCTGTAGTTCAATTTTCTTCAGCTCCTCCAGTTTCATTCGCTTATCCATTCTCTTCCGCAAAAGCTTCAAACGAAGGTCATTTCCACCACCCCTTGCATCTAAGCAGAGCAATATTATTCGAGATCACAGTCAAGATCTAATAGACAAACATATCAGAAGGTAATCTCGCAAATATAGAATCAATAAAACATTAAGGTATTACCACGAGGGCCAGTGTATCTAGAACTGATGTGGATTGCATCCCTTTGCAGTCTGAGAAAATGACCAAATTTTAGGAAAAGGGAAAAAAAAAAAAAAAAAAACCAACCCCAGTACTGCCTACCCCGAGTCTCAGAAAGCTTCAACCAGAATAATTCAATAATATGCTAACTCAAACATTTAACTATTTAATGCTTTTACTCAATTTACCTGCCGCGAGTTGTCAAACCCCCGGCCCTCTCTTTCTTTTTCCCGTGGCAGTTAAGTGTTTATTGTGCTAAGGATAATAACTTTTAGGCATTCCCCAATCAGTCCAACTTCCTATAACTAAAGATTAACCCAAATGCTATATACAAATGCACCTTTTGCTGGTGGAAAATAAAGAGTCATCAGCACTTCTATCTTCCAGAGATCTTTTGCTTCCTGATAATGCCGGAGCATTATTGACAAACCTATCAGAGTTAGCCCACGGCCTCTTTACCACCTTCTGCACATTAAGAACAAAAAATTCCCGGAGCCAGAAGGAAGACTAAAATTCTGTTAAATGAACGAGATGTACCTAACAATTAAAGAGTTAAATACGGATTGCAGCATATAGACAGCCCTGAACACGACCAGGTATGCAAAATTGAAAAGGAATACCTAGGTCAAAAGCCTAGATTTTATCCCCCAGAGGGGGAGGGGAGAAGGAAAGAAAAGAAACATAAGAGAGAGCTTAGAGCAAGAAGTATATACTTGACCCGAGCTTCCCAGGGTGATGGTCACCTTGGGTCTCGACATTGCCGATCGTTTTCTTTCCCGTGAAAAGCAGAAGAAGCTGGTCTCTCCTCCGAATAAACTCAAAAGCTGCCTTGACGACAGACCTAAATAAGTAAAGCAGACATTAAACTCTAGTTTTTACATTTTATTCAAGGTGAGAAACAAGATCATCATCATCTTTCCGGATTTCTCCTAAACCCTCTCGAGCTCAGCTGGCCTGTGGGAAGAATGAAAAGGGTAAACAAAAAACAAGGCCAGCAGTAGACGGCCGAGGGACTGAGGAGTAATACAGAGAAGAATTGGCCATTTTGGCATACCTGTTGAGGACGTGTCAAACAGAACAGGAACAGGCCCCGTCTTCTCTTGCACATACGCTTCCCAGAGCGGTAGAGTGGACAAAAATGTTCCCTTAACTAATGTACTTCCAACAATTTTTTAATTTTCTATACTAAGAATTTTATCCTTTTCAAAAGTAGCTTTTAACTCTTTCCCCCAAAATAAATAATGTCGTCCTTCCAAAAAACATTTTGTAGTTTTTTAGTAGCCTTACACAGAAAAAAAAAAAAAGAAGAGTTAGTAATTTTTTTCATATTTTTAGTTTTAATTCTCGTCTTTTAAACTCTATTTTGAAACTCCTTAACTTTACTCTTAATTGAATTTGACATCTTATTAAATAGACTAAGTTCCAGTTAAAATCACTTTAGTTTTGAATTAAATAGTTTTAATCTAGTATATCTAAGATTTCTACTCATTTATTAAATCTTAGGACTAAAGTGATACCAATATAAAAAAAATTAGAAAAAAAATATTCATCAGAGAGCATAGAAATACATGTTTAAAAAAATCGTCAATACAACGTGAAAGAAAAAAATAAGATAATTTTTTGTAATACAAATGACAATAATATATATGTTCATATATATATTCTAAGTAAAAAAAATTAATTTAACTCATATAGACTTAGCCTAAATTGGTTCACGATAAATTTTACTCCCATAGCCAAAGTTCTAGATCCGCCTCTAGCTGGGAGAATCTTTTTTCTCCATTAGATTGGTTGTAAAATAAAGCCGTGAGATGCAAAACAAAAATTTTACATTAATGTTAAAAAAGAAAGCGAATTAAAATGCACCAAGATTTGTTTTTGTGGACTACTTTATTTGCTTGTTTTGTTTCTGCGAACTTATTTGATGGGATTTAATGGTACTAAATTATCCTTAAAGCACTTCAAATGCGCCAATTTGTTTGAATAAAACAACTAATCTTGTGACACTTTGAACAGAAAAAACAGTCAATAAACGTCAATCTAGTGGCATCGCCGCTAAGTTACTGCCACAACAAAGTCAATCCTTAATACTTGCCAAAAGAAAAAGTAAAAAGTAAAAACAAAATGAAAGGAAAATTTTTTTATCAAATTTCAAAAAGAAATACATCCTAAAAATTACTCTATTATTCTTCTTGAAGAACTTGAGACTATTGTTGTATTAATTGCGAAATTTCTGGTTCCAGATTCAGCGCCGTTTTTGCACCATCTGTCCGCGAAAGAATCAGTGCGTAATTCAAGTATACCGCTCGTCACATTCATGACAAAAGATGCAAGGAAGATGTAGTTACCAGTTAGTATCAGTAGCAGTATAGTATGTGAATTACAGGTAAGACTCTTATTGCTTTAATTTGGCAAAAGCATGAACAGTTTCGTACATTGATACACTACAATAAACTATTCTTGATTTGTAACACATTTACAGGGGCAAGATTAATTAGATAAATTGATGACAACAAACTAAAAGCTTCACATATTAGCCGTTGCTTCCTTGATCTCCTCAACTGAGATGGCCTGCACAGCCAAAGCCATTTAACAGATAAGAGAGCACGAATCAAACTCCAAAGAAGTAGCAGATAACCCGAATTACTAATAAGTCAACCAACAAAGGATATTCTCCCTATTGCCGTAACATCAGGCTTAAGAAGACATAGATTATACGCGACACAGGATGAAGATGGAGCTCAATTTAGTTGGATAAACGAATGCATAACTGAGTTACCTGTTCATTGCCCGCAAAATCATTCTCAGGGGTGAGAAAAAGCATGCAGTGGCATTCCTTCCTGCCAAAGTGATCTTTTTATGAGAATCATAAAGGACCGCTAGGAAATGCTTGCGATAGAGAACATCAAATTGTTGAAGTATAAGACAGATATATGATTATACCTACCAGTTCGATTACGGTGAACAAACCTAAAACTTTTGGATGTTTTGATCATTAGCCATAGACAAGAGTTAATTAGGTTACAAGGAAAAACAAATAAAATCAAGCTTGCATCATTTATTGGCCAAGAATTAGAATAAGCAAATTAGCATCAGGTCACAGATAAGGCTGGAAATCGGATCAAGTCATGGAATTCACAGTTGAACTGCCGATCCATATAGAAGATTCACGCAAGTACAAAGCACTCTCCCCAGTACCTAGTTCAGCAAAGGAGACCAGTCTTAAGAGTTCTACAGGAGTGAAGCTCACAGTGTTGGTTATTTGAGGTTTGAGCCGCCGACATCTCCTCCTCATGGCAGACCAAGGTTGGATGCCACATTATGAACGGCTGCATTTGAGTTCATTCCTTTATAGTACAAGAGACAGGCAAAATACTAACTAGCAGGATAATTCTTTAGCTGAGCTGCGAATACTTTCTCCTGCACTAAGTTTACCTTAGTTAAGAATCACTATATGCCTACCCAGACTTCCTACTAAAATTTACTTGGTGGAGGCAAGTTCTGGTCCCACCAGTGCATTTAGCAGCTGCGACATACATAATATGCATGAACAAGCGGTTTACGTGACTGCCAAATTAGATAGTTTGATCAAGTGGAAACAAAGGCACTTGGAGGTATTGAATGTCTAAAAGTAACGACGCCTTGTTAGAAGAGCAAGTTCTGATGACAAATATTAGATGATCAAAAGGAAAGAGGAAACACATTTTCAAGAAGGAAAGCAAAGACAGATACTATGCATGATCAAAACAGATAAAACCAGATATGTAAGAGAACACAAGAAAATAAGGCTGAAATCATTTATGCACAGTGAACATGTAAAGGAGAAGAAAATTTCACGTGTTACCTCTCCCTCATGGGAACGCATGGACAGTTCCAAAATCCCTGCTGAACTTCTGCAACTTTATCATCATAGTGCCTGAAGATGAAGCAACCAAACCATAAAAATAGCCCTGATTTTTTACATATGTGTTTGCAATTAGCAGACATTGAGCAAAATTATCTAAGAAGGTTTATCAAAAAAGACATTTACCTACAGGGGCAGAGTGGAGCACCCAATGTATCCCTGTGTTCTGCTAATCCCTGTTAATGATGAAGAGCAACAATCAAATGTATCTCAGTTCTTAAAGCAAGTACACTGGAATAACTGACCCCAGACCCATTTGCCTCCTCCAAGTAAGTACTAAGCATCCTATGATTTCATCACGGACACTTAACATGGTCCTCTAATATTGCTAGGTAAAATATGCTGAGGAAGTAAAAACATCAGTTGTGCTTGCTTCAACAAGAACGGCATAGAAACTAGAAGATCAGAGATATTGATATCATCAAATAAGACCCAACTTAACTCAGTCTCATAGGAATATGTCATAAGAGAAACACGAATATATATTTATGTCTCTCTGTGTGTGTTTGTTTGTGTCATTAGGGAAACATATAGCAAATAGAGAGAGATTAAGGATAGTGCCTGTATATCTGTATAAATAAAGACAAGGATACAATTACTGAGTCTGTCTAGCTAAAGCCAATTGCACCATGAATATGGTTTGACCTAAAACAACATTCACTCAACTGAAAAACTCAAACTATGGAAAATGTGAAAGAATCAAGTTTAACCATTTTACTCCATTTATGGCCTTGTTTTTCTGTTAATGAAAGGCCACATACCCTCATTCTTTGCCAAATCCAACTTGATTTCCCCAATAAAAACGAAGTATACCTTCTATAAAGTCTCTTTGCAACATCTTATAAAGGTAAATTTAAATTTAATTATTTCATCCAAATGTCACTTATTCAACAATATAGCATGCAATGAATCAATTTTTATCTATAGACCTTCCATTTTTTGCTTTGTCACACCAACATAGCTGTTATGTGTGCTGGAATCAACTAACTCCCTGTCAACTTCAGCTTGATTTTGGAACTTGGTTGCGCACTACCACACTACCATAACACTAATGTTCATCCGTGCAAGTTCAAATTCATTTCAACATAGTAAGTTCCTATATAATTGGATTTCAAGAATAGGACAATATTTACCCAAATGTCGCAGTGCTCCAGTTCCCCTAAGGAAATTCAGAGATTCTATTTCTTGTGTTTATGACAAGGATGAATGCTGGAGAGGAAAAGAGGTTATTCAGAAGGCCATGTGGCTCATGATCAATCATTGGGAATGAAGACCTTTACTTTCCTAGTCTTATAAAGAGGAATCTAAAACAAGTACCCGTAAAAGAAACATCCTTGAATATATTTTTTATCTATAGCAATATCTCCAGAGTTGTCAAATGCACTTACATACTCACTTACATACTCATCCTTAGAGTTCTTTCACATACCCAGGCTCCTGATTATCCAATAGGTATCTATTCCTGCAACTGCACACAAATGTTTCTAAGTGTAATCAGTTTCCCCATACACTAGTTACCTACCGTGCTAAAAGAAATTGGTTTTCCTATCTATATAGACAAGGTTCTACTTTGCAAATGTTCTGTGCCCTAATTCTCATAAGAAGCAAGTATGTTCATCAGAACAGGAAAATTCTGGCTGTCAAGTGTAAGTACTATAAAAAAATGCAGCCTAAGATAGCAATCAAAACATGTATTGCTGACTGCAGATTCCTGATCACGCCATTGAATACAACAGACACACAATAGAATTTTAAAAAGCAAATCAACAGCCAGAGCACAATGAGACAAATAGAAGACACACCTTGATAACGACAGAAGTAACACCTTTGTCGACACAGAAAAATGTTCCGGACCTTCGCGCATACTGTTCCGAGAACTTCCTCATTATTTCTACAGATTTTTCGGTCGGTTCCGCTTCAAATATGGGTAAAGAAAGAATTAGAAACTAGCAAATATACCAAAGCAGCCGCTCTGTTTATTGCATTATTGTGGCAGATGAAAGAGGTTCAAAATCACAAATCTGTAAGAGAAGCTCCAACTACAACATCTACGCATTTGGTATATCTCTTATTGCTAGAAGGTTAACCGTGGTGACGTCGAAATTAGATCCTCCAATTCCAATTTCACGACTACTGACTGCTAACTAAATAATTTAGTAACGAAATGTGACGGAAAAAGAAGCTGCCAACATTATTGGAAGTTGACGGTTAACTCCAGCAGAGACTGAATAATCAAAACCAATATTAAAGTGAGGTATTTGAAGTGCACTGAGATGAGGTGCACGGAGAAAATACCTTTAGCTAGGATAACACGGCGGTGAGAAGAAGACCTCGGAGGGGGGCGGAGCGATGGGACGGCAAAACCGACGCCGTAAGAGGTGGAGGCCTGAAGAGCTGTCATGGTGGAGGATACTTTCTTTCTGTACGTTTGTGGATATTATATTTTGGTTAATAATGCAAAGAAGGGGAGGAAGAAATATCCATTTCATATATATACACAGAATCTCATTTAAGGAAAAAAAATCTGTTTCGAATTGCCTCCTTCTTCCTTCCGCAGGACAGTTGTGTGGTTGATTAATAAACGGACAAAAGAAGTTTGTAGAGAGTATTTTATAGCCCATGGCTATCTTTTCATGTGATTTGTGAACGAAATTTATTTAGTAGGCCCACTCC
Source organism: Rauvolfia tetraphylla (assembly GCA_030512225.1). Lineage (NCBI taxonomy): Eukaryota > Viridiplantae > Streptophyta > Magnoliopsida > Gentianales > Apocynaceae > Rauvolfia > Rauvolfia tetraphylla. Next base: position 2,089,176 of record JAJQKT010000005.1, read on the forward strand.
AGTAACTTAGGCCAATTTGAATAAGGTTTTAAATATAAAAACTTTTTATTTTTTCTTTTAATTTTTATAAATAATTAACTCTTAAATTTTTAATATAATTTAACTTAAATAAAAATTCAATTCAAATGTATCCGAGTACTATTTTATTTTCTTTGAGGTATTTGCTGAGGTCCACTCGATGGCAATATCGGCGAGCAACATCACACAGCCACTCGCAACCGCAACTGATGGGTAGTTATATGTTGAAACTACTCTCAGAGACGGGTTTCAAGTTCGGTCCAGTCTTAGTGGGCCTAGTCTCAACCGACTGGTTAATGCACAAACCAACTCGTTCAACATTATCCGTCGTCTATTCATTAAAAAAGAAAAAAGAAAAAAAATTCTCCATTGTCAGATAGACCCTTTTCCTCTTTGTTCTTTTTTTTTTGGGGGGGTTACTTTTCATGTTTTTAGCATAGTAATTTGAGTATTCTGCAAAAAGAAAAAAAAGTACGGTAATTTGAGATTCCCTTGCAATTAGTGTTTGATTTATGAGACACGTTTTATTTTGATAACGAGTATATTTTTTAATACTATCAAAGCGATGGTTTAAGTGGTTAGAGATCTACCTTCCAGTTTAAACAGTGAGGGTTCAAACTTCACTGAGGACGTAGAACCCTTCTCACCAAGGGAGTGTTATGAGATTGAGCTTGAATTGCCAGCTCATATGTTGATCCGACGAAACAGGCCTCTTCTCACTTAGACTTTGATGGTGCTGCTCTGACAGTGCCAGTACTTGCGCTGGTTGTTCAGCTTGTCTGATATATTCGTGAGACAACTGATATATTCACAAGACGAACATGTAAGCCCAAATATTGGGTAGTGAGAGAGCTATTGATCTACCATCTCTAGGTCCACCCTTTTATTCAGAAAAATGAAAAAGTATGTTTTCCAATCTCAACTCGTAACTTTTCTTCCTTTTTCTGTAAGTTGAGATTTTACCACTGCAGGGAACAAAATAAAAAGGAAAATAGACCCAAAAAAGAGTGAATTTCAATAATGGCCCTCTGTGAAATTTTGTTCAAGTTTATAGATGGTTCAATATTTATTAACATTATTATTATATACAGTTTTGTTTATTATATATAATTTAAAAATAAAACTTTTTAACTTCTTTTTTCTTTATTTTATATATTTTCTCTATAATTTTATCAAAATTAATAAGTATCGTATTAGATTGGATTATACAATAAACTCCATCAATTTACACCGCCCTCCATCAATCTTAAAATAGAAAACTAGAAATAAATTGAAAAAACTTATTTTTTTTTAAAAAAATTAAGCGATGTCCTCTCTCCAGGGAAACTCTATCATGAGAAATTCCATGAGTTCCACCCTTCTAGGCAAAATTATTGCAAGAGTTCGACATAAAGGACGTAACTTGTTTGTAATTCAATTTAAAATTTTTTAAATTTTTTATTTTAAAATCAAAGAAGAAGTTGATTTTCACTATTAATTTTCAAAAATCTAATCCTAAAATTTAAACAATCCAGAGTTTACAAACATAGTTAACTCATTATAATATGCGTCATTATAATATACATCGAGAAAACCGCTCTTAAGTCATTGTGTCAAGTATGAAAAATACAAGAAAATTTCCAGCTTCCTTTGTACATTCTGAATGCGAAGTCACTTCGCATTTTGCAAAACCTGCAAATGATATTAGAAGTTTCAAAGGATTTTCTGCTGCTCATATTTATATTTAGGATCTATTAGCAACTACTAAAACACTTTTTAAGTTGTTGAAATAAATACATATATATAAATTATTTTCAAAAAAATACTTTCTTAATAACTTTTCAAAAATATTATTTATAACTTATTTAAACTAAAATAAAAACTAAATAGACTATTAATAACACATCAAAAATAACTTTTAATCTTAAAAAATTATAAACAACTTATGTATAGTAGCCAAGCATTGAAAATTGTTGAAAAATAAACTTGAACCTACTCACCTTAAAAGAGTACCTCAAAGAAACACTCTTCTCACGTCAAGATTGGAATCTAAAAATACGTTAATATTAACATCGTTTTAATATTATATTAAAAAATAATTTTAAATTACTTTAAATTAAAAAAATAATTAAATTTTATATTTAAAAAATAATATAAAATAAGCTTTAATAACTTCCTTACCGAAACAAAGGATGATACTTTATGTCCAAGCATTACTCTTTCCACGCTAAGGGGTCCTTGTCGTGTTGAAACCCCTTTCGTGAATACAAGAGGCGTAAAACCAAAAGCCCGACAGGGTGTAATACTCCCTTTCTGTTGCTTTTCCCAGGAAAGGGTCTAGAGCAACTAAGACCCAGAATTTCCAAGGAGCAACAAAAGGGAAAACAGTAAAACAACATCATTATTACTTGACAAGGACGATGGCTAGGAAGCCGCTGCATGGTTCCTCTTCAGCACACATGCTCCTAATCAAACGCTACATACCTGCAGTTCTTTTGTCACCCCTCTGGTACAAGTACACAGGATGTTACAAATTAAGATAAGAAATAGCCAGAGCTCTGGGTTCAAGATCCATGAGTTACATCAAGAGGCAATCAATCCGCTTACTAAGAACTATAGGGGCATATGCCCCTCTCCAGTAATTTTGAAATCCCTCCTAGTGAGTAGTGTCAACTGAGGCTCTTATCCAATCCAGATCTCCCCCGGGACAACACCTGTTACCAACTGGAATAATGCTTCTTTCTGAATAAGCATGCCTTCTTACCTCTAATCACAGGCGACAGAAACATATGCAAGTATAGAAATATAACAACAGAATATGACACAAAGAACCTTAGCTTAAATTGCAGCTGGACCATCCAAATCAAATCAACTTCGACATCAAAACATTGATCAGTATATCGATATCCATGCGATCACTGAAAATGTACAGCACTATACTACTAGTATTATACATGCAAGTATAAAACAACGATTTTAGATGCTAATACTACTACGGAGTGGAAAAGCCTGGACGATATCTCTGCAAACTGCAGCCATTCCGGGAAGGTAGAGGTGCCTATCGGTAGTGTTCAAATACCCCATGTCAGATTTTACATATAAAGCTGTGTAAGTTGTGGTTTAAACGTTTTCTATGCACGTTTATAGACGTACATAGAATTGTACTTCTTCTTTCAAGTATTTCCAGTCCTCAAAACCAGAAATCTACCTTTATAAAGAAGATAGAAGAAGAGGTATTATAGTTGAAAGTGAAAAAGATGAGATCATTTATTGGGATGCATCCGATCAACTTTCGGCCCACTAAAGCCTATGTAACCGGAGATGATAACGGATGCACTCGTTTTTCATCCTTTTCGTAACGTGCTGATACGTAGATATATATTGATCATTCAGCAAGTAGCTGCAGGTGATGTCAACTCACACAATGAATGGATGAAATATCCGGGACGAACAGAAGAAGTTGATTGCAGAAAGAAAATCTGGTAAACCCTAGCTAATGCTCGAAAGAAAAATTGGAAGAAAAAGAAGGCTAAGACAAGGAGTGAGTACGTACGGTACACAAATGATAGAGATCAGATAGCGCAGCCATGGCAGTTCGCAGATCTCGGTTAGAGAAGGAGCATATTAAAGCGTAAAAGTTAGTACTAACAAACACTTTGAGTCAGCTACTACTTCGGTGTTCAATATATGATGCGATCTGGAAACAAAATAGGAAAAAACAGACTCATTTCAGACATAGTATCCACATATATCCAGTAAAAATTAAAGCTTAAGAAATCAACATGATGAAGATATATATATAAAAGACACAAGGGATTAAGGGATTCATACAACGAACAAGCACACACTCACACACCGCAATCTTGCAGGCTTCTGAACTGCCTAGAAGGTCAATAAGCAGATTCACAACCACAATAGTTCACGATTCGAGCAAGATCTATAAAAAAAGAAAGCCAAGGCACACGTCCAATACAGTTCCAGCTAGTTAGAAGACAGAGAGAAAGAGAAAGCGTGCAGTTTATTTGCTTGATCTAGCAAAATATCGGACCACGATGCTTGATTCCCCAAAAGCGAGACGACTTTGACGGAAGTCTTTCTAGAAAGAAAGAGAGAAGAACCCCCTTTTAATTTCTTCAGTTGATGAAAGCTAGAAGAGCTTCTTCTCCTAGTAGAAGTAGTAGCGGCGGAAGTTGTTGATGTTCTCGGTCCTCATCATCGTCGTCAACAAGCAACACTTGTACATGGTCTTTGTGATGTGCATCTTTCTTTTTCATCTTTGTCCTTGTTGTTGCTGATAATAATGATGATGGTTTGAGTTTTGCAGCGTGGTTGTGGGAACAATGATGGCTCTGGAGAAGAGAAGAGGACGGTGCTGAGACCGCGACAGTAGACATTATGATTACTTTTGGTTTCTGGCGTTGAAAGAAAGAGCAAGAAAGAGGTGAGCAGAAAATAAAATAAAAAGCTCACCCACCCACGCCCCCGCTTCTACCCCAGGCTCCCCCGTTACCCCGTCACCTCACTCCTTCCTTCCTTCCTTTGCTTCTTCCTTCGCGATTGCAATGTTTTTTTGTGCCGTCTATTTCTTGGTTTATTCGAGTCCTCAATTTCCTGATAAGGAGAGAGGTATTAGGGAACCATTATTAGATGATTATCATTATCATCATAATTTATCATTATTCGTTCCACATTTCCACGAATCCAGAATTTTTATTTTGAATTTTATTAATAATTTATTTTTAAAAATTTAAAAAATTAAATTAAAATTCAATTTAAATAGAAAGGGCACATAAATGAGGTATTTTGGGTACATAATGCAAGTTAGGATGAGAAGAAAAAAAGTTACTACTCAATTGTATATTTGCATGAGTATTTAAATAGTATTTCGTTTTAAAATTTATAATAAATTTTAAATTATATAATTTATATTTTTTTTACAAATAATTTAATTTTTTAAAATTTAAAATAAAACTATATTCAACCATTCTTACTTTTTAGCGGTCAAATGAGCCAGAGCTTTTCTTTTCATTATCCTTTTAGGTTTTTTCCTTCTAAAGATGGATTCTATTTTAACTCGTTTTATTCACAGCTACTATTGTTTTGGAGATACATTGAAGAAGTAATTGGACGCAATTCTTTTCTTTTTCTCTAGTGTTTGCGGGCATGAATGGACCACTTGGAGGAAAAAAACAAAATTTAGAATTGATCTTTTAGATTAAACCAATTGCAATGCACCCAAGTCCTGGGACCTCCGTTGTCTCTCTATTAGAATAATAACAAGTATCAAGAAGTGATGAAATCACTCAAAGAAATGCTTTGGAGTGACGAAAAGGCGGGGAGTCTTTACAACTACTTGTAAAAGAGTTGGATTTAGTTCCGCTGGCCGCTGGCCGCTGGCCGCTGGCCATTAGGCAATATGAATAATCTAAGAAGCTGGTAATAGGAGTAATAATTTGTTGAACCGAGGACTGGATGAGAACGTTTCGGAATGTGAGCATAAATTCTTAGGTGGTGCTCTCTGACACGAGTTCTATGTCGGACGACACGTATCGTTGGAAAGCGGAAGCATGCAATAACTCCGCTGTCCTTGTTCTTATGCCTCCGTTTCTGGGCTCATCAAATCAAAGAACGGAATAGGGAAGGCCCTCTTAGCTGTACAGAGCCATCCGGAGATGAAAATTCTCCGACTCGCGTGGATGCTTCCCTTCTCCAAATTCAAAGGTTGCTTACCACATTCATGGCAATGTACGTAGCCAACTCTGGTACGCACTTCACTTTATCGGAGGAAGACAGAGAGGGGACCCCGGGCTTCACATTCTTTTTTAACTTAAAATAAGATTGAATAAAATTTAAAATTTAAAATTTTTTATTTTAATAAAAATAAATTATGTATAAAAATAATATGCAAAATAAAAAAATTATATAAATTTTTCCGATATAATCCCATTCAAAAACACCCTTATTTACTAAAAAAATCAGATATACATATTTTTTTTAACAACGGACAAAATAATTTATTCAATTGTTAAATCTACTAAATCGCCATCGACTAAATACATAGCCATTCTTTAACTATCTATATTTTGATAAAAGTAAATTATCTATTGAAGAAAAGTTCAAAAAGAAAAATTTGTATCAAATGTCGTCATCTAAGAACGCTCCTCCGATCTTTGTCTTTTGAATCGTTTAGATTACATTCTTAAAGAGTGATGGAGAATAAATATAATGTGAAGGAAGGCAGAAGGAATGTGAACGTGATATGCCACGGGGCGGACGGAGGCGGTCGAATAAAATGTTGCGTATCTTGCTAGTGTTAATTCCACCAAATCCAACGCTGATTGAAGTCTTCCAACAGCAGCAAAATAGTGCCAGAATAAAGAATCTGCGATATTTTTGGCTGCCAGCTAAACCAGCAAGTGACAGGAATATGATCCAAATTATCTTCCCACAAGTTTTGCAGCAATCCGCGGTCACTGTCCAGTGCTTATGATACTGCACGCGCTAATCAATATAAGACCAGGAAGATAATGACCTCCAAGACAAACGAGGCTGCGTCAATTAGGCCTAACTGTGCAACCCTAGAGGAAAACCTTCAACAGTTTTAAGATATGAACATATACCTACTTACAGCAGTTTTTTATTTGCAAAACAAGGCACTGTGGAGCAATTACATACCCGACAGCAAACCGAGATTTTCCAACGGTGAAGGAGCTTAGATGGCTAAGTCAAGCACATGTCAGGTATCTCGTCTCTCTGACCAACGGTTTAGCCAGCAGACTCCTTACTGGGATTACACTGTAAGCCACATTCAAGTCTGATCGCTGAAATTAACTCCGGAGAAATAATATGTGGAGTCTTACTCTTTGTGCTTGCTGCACAGCTCAAATTTGTTTTAGTTTCCCCCTTCCTAGATTTTGGTTCCACTTCTGCTCCCCAACCTCTGTACAGTATGATTTTGCTTGGTTCTTGAGAAACCAAAACGGCACCTGTGGCTTCCTGTAAGGACAACAGCAGTACAAGACTATCTCACATTAATGCGTCAGTGCTAACTCTGGTAATAGATAAAAGGGATTGCTACAAACCGACCTCCAGCTTCACAACCACCTCTTGGACGGATGTCCCTCTGGCTCTGCCTTTAACATTCACTATAGCAAGAGGATGCTTCTGAAAGTGTTTGTTGATAGCCTCAGCAACTCCATCAACTCGGTTGCTCTTCCCTGAAAAGGACAGTGCCAATAGAATCACTGTTTTACAATGCCCACAAGCTGATAATAGTACTTCTAATGAATTATCATAAATACTCTCGAAAATGTAGCCATTAACTCTAAGAAAACTTTCGCCTTCAGAACTTGCAATTGTGTGAAAACAAGCACCAAGGATTGTACTAGAGAAGGGACTTCCATCTACAAGTTGCATTCACCCTTAACATCCATATCACTATCCTAGAATAAGGCAAATCCTTCTTTCGTCCGGAATTTCACCAAACAATATTGTATTTGGAAATTCTGGTACCAGAAATCAAACTAGAGTGGGACTCCAGAAACAACAGCCAAAGCCAAATAGGAGGTGATTCCAACAATTAATATGCAGAAACAGAAATATTCAACAAGCCCAATTAGCAAAATATTCTGTAAAATTGAACAAAGAGGAAAAATTGCAGGAACAGAAAACATTAAGAAAGATGAAGGGATTAATCAATATTACCTATGGCAAACAGAGAAATTTTTTTCATCTTGAGCGCTTGCTTTCGCAAAAGGAGCCTCTCTTTATTGGAAAGACGTGCAGCTTTTGAAGAGATTGCCCTGTAACCATTCTCTGTAACAGTCTGAACTGATAATCTTGAATCAGAATTTGGGGAATCAGCAGAGGATAAGATAGTTTTGATGTCATGAAGTCCAGCTTCAGCATCACTGATGCCCAAAGAACTCGTCGGCCTGCATATCTAAAATAATCAAAATGCATGTCAGGAATTAAAATGGAGAACATGAATTATTAATAGAACTTTAAAACAAAGGAAAGTGAAAAGGAACAAGTAGAAAAATAAGTAGCTTCGACTTACCTCAGAAGAATCAGAAAAAGAAGTTACCCTACTTTTATCAACCACATTCATAGTTGTCTTATCTTCAGTATCTTTGATGAATGATTTAGGTAAAAGGTCTGATTCATAGACAGGCATATCTCTTTGTAACTCTGGTGAAGCAAAATCCAGAAAGCTTCTTAGTGAGGCATCATTCAACTTAGAAGTTGAATTGGTTCCATGGCTGCCAATAACCTGCAATTGTGATTTAAAGAAAAAGGATAAGCAAACATTGTGAATAAATGAATGTTCACATGAACATTCCCACAAACTGAAGCAAAATGACAGGTTCTAGTTCATGCAGAGTAAGTGACGAGCAAATGAAATTTGAATAATTTAGCACTGAGATAAATGAATCATGGTTAAAATCCTTTAAAATAGAAGGAAAGGGATACACTCTTGTATAAAAACCTCCTACAAACTACATCTGCAAATTTCTGTTTTTGCTTTTTTTTTTTGGGGTGGGGGGAATCTAGCAAAGCTGGTGCTACATCATATTGCCAGAATAAAGGGTTAAAGAAACAATCGAGATGCATAACATATGCAAGTTCTGCATTAGTATCTAGGATAGTCGCATGGAATAATTTGCCTTTTCTCCAAGTGCTGAAAATAACCACATCCCTTAACCAAAACAGAAAAACAATAAATATTTCCTTCTTACCTCTTGGTTGCATTGGCTCCCCAAAAAGGATCGGACACAGGATTCAGAAGTAGCAGCAGAAATCCTACACTCAGCTGAGTGCATTTTCTTCAAATTCTGTTCTTTACCCTGGATCATGATTAGACTGCATTTATTAGGGAAGATCTCGAAACATCTCAAAATCAGAGGGAAGACCATAATTGTTGATGCCTGAAGAAACTTCACCTGTTGAAATTCAGATTCAATTGCCAATTCCATGTTACCATTGTCCTCATGCTTGCCCTGATTCAAAAGAAAGCCACTCGTTTCTGCTGATGTCTAACAAATATTTATTGCAGAAAACTTTTTAAAAAGCTGTAGACAATAAGATAACCCACCAGTTGAAGCTTCAACCCATCGATTTTCCGTGAAAGCTTCAAAACATGTAGCTTTAGAGACTGCAAAACAGTTATAATATGTCACAAGAAAAAGTAAACATAACTGAAGTAAAAATATAAAGAAACCAAAAATAAATGAATGATGAACTTCAAGTGCCTGAAAATTTTAAGTGTAATTGCACACCAAGACTCCATTTTTTTAAAAAAAAAGCATTTTTTTTATTTAAATTACAAAGTTGAATCAAATTGGTAAATTATTTACTAAAACTACTGGACAACAGTAACAAGTGCAGATTTTTTACAGATTGTATTTGGTTTGCTAATTTACACAAACCTGAGAACCAAGTATTTCTAGAATAAGATAGGAAAAACAACAGAGAGAGAAAAAAGATGAAACAGCTAAAATCCAAAAATTTGTCAGTTTCCCTCCTATGCAGAGAGATGAATACCAAATACAATCAGTTCCTCAAGTGCTCTCCGAGACAAACCCAAACTTTACCTGACGTCGCTGTGCCTCTATTGAACGTTTCATTGCTTCTCTCTTATTTAAAAGAGATCGCGGTCTCAATGAAGCAGGGCGTGTGTAGTTCTTTCCACGGTACACAATAATTGCATATCCTTTACTAACTCGTTCAACGGCTACTAATATTCCACCACTTTCAACCTCAAGGGTCCGCGCTACAGCATGCACCTCCTCAATGCTTCTTCCTCCAGTTATAATCTTCACCAGCTCCCTATATTTCCAATGAAGATGCATGTTCTCAATGGTTCCAGCAAATACTCCTCGTCTACCTGGCCATAGGAGGATATAGCTTCTACAGATTGACTTATCCTGAAAACAAATACAACAGCGAAAAGTATGTGCTAGCTTAGACTTGCAGTTTGTAGCACTTACCCAAGAGTAGGAATGGTTTCATTCTCAACCCAATCTTCCTCAGCATATACTTTTCGTCTTCAGTGATTCCTTCTTTATCTATATCAGGCTGTTGAGATATTTCTTCATTCTCCAATTTAGCTAGAATTTTCTCTGCCAGAGCTTTCTTCGCAAGCGCCTGTAAAGCAATAGTTAATATTTGTAAACGATATAAGAGTGGGCAGAATATTTGTGGGAAAACTATAGCCATGAAAGGCACATGCCTCAGACAATTTGGAACTAGTTCTTTCAATAGCTGCTTCTGTTGACTTTAGCTTCCTTTCGTCAGAGGAAACTTCAAATTTCTGGTCTTTCTTACTATTGTTTTTGTCTTCGCAAACATGATCTGAGGTTCGCTGGTCATGCTCATTTTCAACAATACCAGGCAAATTCTTATCTGTCCCTTTTCTCTTATTACCAAGTTCATATTTCCTCCGTTCTTCTATTGCTGAAGAGACTGCAGCTGGCAAAAAATCCTTTCCTCTGTACAGGACAATGAATTCCCGATCTCTTGAAAGTAAGATTCCCCCAGTTAGGAGCTGCAAAGATTTACTTTCAAGTAGATAGATGATTATTTAAGGTACAGGCATATACTCGTAGAAATGCATCTGCAAGGGAAGAGTACTAAACTAATATTACAGAAAAAGTTAAGATAGACTTGAAATGTTTTCTGGATTCTACTGCTGCACAGAAAGTGAACTACATTAGAGGTTTAAGATAATCTCACAAACCTTTAGCTCTTCAGCCATCAGTTCACTATTAGTGTTCTGGACTCCCCTTTTAATAGCAATTTTTGCAATTTCACATTTCTCCCATAGCTTAATAATGGAAGCAGCCAAACCCTGCAGTTTTCTGTTTCTGCCTGCAAAGTCGGATGTCCATATTCACAAGACTTCAAAAGGAAAAAGGAAAAAAAATAAGAACCTTTTACTAGAATAACAACTAGAAATTGGGCAAACAATCACCTAGAGCAAAGTGACACGGCAAAGGACGACCAAGCCTCTTTAGAATTGTCATTTCGTCATTTGTTAGTTTAGCTTTCACCCCAAATGGAAGCAAACGAAAAGGTCTCCTAAATCCAGGAATTACTGCTGGTAAAAGATCAGCATCAACTGGTAAAGGTTCATAACCCCACCAATCAGTAAAGCGTGGTCCAAGTCCTTCTAAGAGATGATCAGCCTCTTCAGCTAGTTGTGCCTCACCAGACAGTTGGAATCGTACTCTGCTTGGAGAGCCTACACCTTGTATTAAGGGTGGATGAGATACTTTGTCAGATGAGTTCAGAATTTTAGATTTCCCAGCAATAACCTCAGATGAACAAGCCACTGCTCGACGATCAAGTGGAGCTTCTTTGAGAGCCACATTCCTCGAAATTTTCTCAGAAAAGAAGTAAGGGTACTTATAGTCAGCTCCTCTATACAATACTATATTACTTCCGGACCTCCAAATAACTAAACCTCCAGTCTTCCTCTGAGAACCAACATTCCATTCCCCACCCCCACCCCCCACCCCGGCCCCAAAAGAAAAAGAAGGGAAAAAAGAAAAGAGAATTGAATAAATTAAATATCCAACAAAGTAGAAATGAAGATATAAGAAAAGAATTGCGTTTTATGGATTTTCCTCAGGAAAATAGTACACATAAAAAAAATCATTAAATACATGTAGATCAGTACAAATCATTCATCATGATGCCAACAAAATCAAAGTCCAATTCATTTACGAAGGAAAAGTCTAATGCAGTAAAAAGCAAAATTAGTGTACATTACAAATTGTTTCGTGGAAGCAAGAATACTATATTTGAGCAATATCCAAAACACTTGACAAATCAAAAATTTTCCTAGAAATCTATGTTTGTTCCATGAGCTTGAGTACTATTTTAAGACTGAGTATTTTTACTTTGCCAGGCTACTACTTTTCACTAAGAGTGCCACCTACTAAATAACTATCACGTTTGGAGGCTTCATCAGCCTTTTTTTCTTGACATACGGAATCTACTCTTTACAAGGAGCACCCAACAAAAGTTTCTTGAAATAGATTGTCTTAAGCAAAAGAGTTAAACATTGTCTTTTGATGCCAAAGTGTATAGATGTGAAGGGCACAGAGTCATGTGTCGACCATTACTACAAGATGCAGTTCAGATTTACTAGCGTAATGTCGTATGTCGACCATTACACCTTGCATAAGGAAATTAAGCATAACCTTATCAGTAAAAAACTCAATGACATTTGCAGTATTAAAAAAAAAAAAAAAGTTTGTCAACCAAGGCTTGTCCTGTCACTGTTTCAGAACCAACATGAGCTGATAAGCAGCACTAGTTTAGCTCTCCATCAGCATGAGTAAAGTGTTTAATTTATCACTTGGTTCAGAGAAACCAACAAAAGCTTACAGGAAATATAATAAAATCAGTACTTATATAACGTAAATCTACCTTCAAACTTCAATTATGGCTGGCATAATAAGTAGAAATGCAATAATAAAAATGAAGAAGAAGTAGTCTAACCTCTAATAAGTCGTGAGTCCTCTTCATGTTCATCCTACAAATATCTTCACAGGTAATCTTTACTAGTTCAGTATTCCTCCATCGCTCGTGAATGCCATTCACAATTCCCTCCGTGATCCCAGCTTTCCCGATCTTCAACTTCTTTTTCAATCCAGTCCCAAGTGTCCTCAGTCTCCTCAACTCCTCCTGTGGCAACGTCAGCTCAGCCAACGTGGGCACGTTCTCTGTTTTCTTCGACCTCTCCTCAATCCTCTCCTTAACTGCCACACGCCTCAGCTCGTGATACCTCTTTATTGCGTTTCCAGAACCGGGTTCCGGCACTGGATTCTCGGGCGTGCTCCAACTAGGGTCAAGCGTGTGCCCGACGCGGTACTTGGGTAATTGGGTTGCCAATGGAACAAAAATTTCACCGGGAGACGGTCCCTTGTTATCAGTAGAGCTATCTTTATCTTTCTCATCTTCGACATAGCCAAGGCTGCGAAGCTTCTCGGCAATTCTTTGGATGGCGGATTGGGGCAGAGTTCCAGTATCAGGGTCAGCGGCTACAGCAGAAGTAGGACGGCGAAGAAGAGGTCTGCGCCGCAGCTTTTGGAATTCGGAGCTTTGGTTAGGGAAGATGGAGAAAGTCACATGAGGCGGGGGGTTAAAGAGCTTTCTGGTTCTGGTGGGCGGGAACAGGAATAGCTGGTCGTTGGGCAGAGAAAGTAGCATTTGAGCATTGGGTTCAGAATGCCCTTTTAGCCGGCGATGATCTCATAAGGAGCTTTCCGGTGAAAGGAGCTTGCTAAGTCTCGGTACGAGTGGCTCAAGTAAAAATGCTTTCGAGCTATGCTAACTGGCGCTCAAGGGGCAATTCTTCCTTCAGCTCCGTCGACACTCCACCGTCGTTTGTTATCCGGTTCTTTGTCCGTTTCTCTTCCCTTTTATTTTCATATTTTCTGTTAAGTTTCGCTATGCCCCCTTGAAAGTACCGAATTTCTAGTAATGCCCCCTCAATTGTTGGATCACACACTGATTCAATCTTCTTTTTAGGGAATCATTGCATAAATGTGTGTATATATATATATATATAATAAAATCATTTTTACTTTATCACCCCATTAATTTCTAGAGGTCCCCAATTATCATTCATAAGCAGGAGAGTCAAGTACTCTTTTGGTTGAAAATACTCTCTGATCTGAATGCGGAGGGCTGAGCTTTTCATATATGTAGTGTTTGACAAATACAAGACAAAGAATTTTTCCATTGATTGAATCATCAAATGAAATTCATATCTACATCTACATCGTTATGGTGATATTTGTAAATCAATCTATGAACAGAAATGATACATCAATAATTGAAAAGATACTTTTTACAATCTCATTGTCTCGTAAAGCAAATGGGCAGAAAGATATGCTTTAAAAAACCAATAAGATTTACAAATGCCTTCTGTGATACTTTAGAGAGGATGAGCTGATGTGCTGGGTTCTTTCACGTCCACGAAACCAAACAAACTATACCAATGGCAATTGGATATTTATTCTTCACATAATGAATGTGCCTTCATTCCTGTAGATGGCAGAAATTCCTGTTCATATCAGAAGGCAACATAAACAATATAATCACGCTTACTGGCTGTAAGAAAAGAGTTAAAGACTTGCATTTAGGATTCTTCTCCTACATAATGAAGATATGGCTACTAATCCTGAAATACTCACATGTTGGTTTGAAGGTACTGTTCCACAGTAAGAGGTTTAGGACCACCAAACCAATTAATCAGAAATATGTCATCAATTTCCAACTTAAAGATCTGGAAATTATGACCCTCAGGCCAGCCTGCAAATGAGCAGGAAACTAACATCATCTGAAGGAATTTCTCAAGAGAGAGTATGGCATGACAAGCTGAAATGCTAGAAAGAGCAATTACATCAGATATGGCACAGGCTTTTTCCCTTCCTACTGAAAGACTTTACCTTTCATCTCAGGGTGCTTTGTGAATAAGGCAGTTTGCGCAAACTCAGCTTCCTTAGAATTTCCATCTAGTAACTTCAACTAAACACCAAAAATGACACATGTCAAGTTAAACATAAAAAACCATTTAGGGAAAAAATTTTCCCCAATCAAAAAATTATGCACGATACAATGAACTAGTCCCAAAGACCATTTTGGCACAAATTCAGAAAAAAATGCAAATCTTTTTTCAAATGAAATTGTCTGGGAAGAACATAAATAATTTGGAACAGCAACAAGAGTTCAAGTGGCAGAGATTCAAGAGGAAAATGTTTAATCTAACTTTTTCTCATACACAATGTTCAAAACTTCCTGAACTGAACATGTTCTGCCAACGGCTTTTATGTCACATCTCCAGAAACATGTTTTCACATGCAGACATCTGATACTTCAGCTCCTATATGTCAAAAGATTTATACCAAAAAATATATGCGTAGTTGCTACTAGTTTTGATGGTTTCACATTCCCCACTCAAAACAAACTATGTGATCTCAATCAATTAAATCACACATCTTAGATGTGCATGCCATGTATTTCTCTAGATTTCTAAAGATCTACTTCCAGATTTTAACAATGATGAAACCGCATGACTAGATTTTGGAAATTCAACACTCCTATCAGACGTATTTAGAAACAATTAATAGTACTATATAACATTAATAAGAAATCAATAACGAGATTAAATGGGACAGTGGAAGAGGAAAGTTGAATCTACACATGGAAAGGAAAGTGGGAAATGAAAATGACAGAACAAGCAACCACTGCAGATTTAATAAATTCTTGTTGACTGTAATTACCTTTCCTATGAGAGTGATTTTAGCGCAAGAAGGATTTTCAGGGTCCTTGCTCCCACAAGTCCCAATTGGATATTCACTAATTGTGAAGGAAGACCTCTGGTCTTTCAAAGCATAGCTTGCAGTTGGGTCAAGTGTTGTCAAGTAGAAGTATGGGATGCCACTACCTTTTTCTGGTTGCCCATCACTAAATGAAACCACATTCCTGTATGGTATTCCAGAACAACAAGATAAATCGGAAACTGTGACAATTAAATTGTGGTTGACAATAGAAGAAAAGAAAATAAAATCAATCTCCTTCTAATGCTGCAAGGCATGACTAGTAGACATCATAAAAAATGATACAAACTGACATATCATGTAGAACTAATATTGGCTCAGTATCAAAACATGCGAACAATTCAACCACTTTGAGATACAGCTGCCACCACTCACAAAATATTAACAAAAAAAAAATGTAAGAATAACCAGCAGAAGGATGACAAAAGGACAAGTTTTCATGCAAGCCTTCGAATTATAAGTCCAATATCATCAATAAATGAGAAAAATGCTAGAATTCGTAAGTCTAAATGTTCCAAGAGGGTTAATAGCTCCGCACCAGTACATTTTAAGAGTGCACGTGAACTTTTTAGTGGTTAACAGTGAGACTTGCCCAGCATCTCATTCTCATGTATTATGCACCTCGAAACATAAAAACTGCAAAGTGTGCAACTTATTGATGTAAGTTTGATATACTGTAAGCCATGGAACATCTTTGCTCAAGCATTGGGAAAAAGCATTTAATAGGATGTGACAGAACGTACCCAAAAGGTGCTCCTCCCAAATCACTTGCTATGGTACTGCAAACATAAATTTAGCAATTCAGCTTTTGTTCAGACAAAAAAAAAAATGGCAAGCTTTTGGACAATAGTAGAACATACAGCAGTAGTAAACCTTCAACCAGTCAAAACATTTTTTGACTCGTGCGGATACTTGTTTGCTAACTTCCACGAAATTTCTTAGTAACAGCACTTAATTCTCAATCATGAAGATATTAATCCTTTGCCGCTACTGAATGTTCCTCACATTGTGTTACTATGAGTAGGTGCCCTTTCCCAACGCCCAGCCTAACTGTGTTCTTATTTCAGCCTTTTTTTTTTTTTCATATTTCTCCAATCTCAGGAGAAAAAAACGGGGAATGCCGTTATATATGCTTGAATTACTATTAAAATAATACATCCAAATGGATCTTCAAATCTTACCACTTCTTAGTAGGTATAGTATTCATAAACCCAAGCAAATAAGAACTTTTAAATGGAAATTCTCCAACTCCCCCCAGCCCCAGTGACCCATGACAATCGGGAGAGTGAGGAAGCGTGATTAGCACAAAGATGTTTATCTGTCAAATTCCTTTGTTGCATAAAGCTACAGAACAAATCCAACATTTTCTTGAATCCTGGTTATGGCATAAAGGCCAAAGCTCTGTAAAGCTAGAAGTTTCCGATATCCTCAGGACCCAGCATCGCAGAACACGCCCGTTAAACTGAACTAGTTGAGACCATATTAACCTTTTTCCTACGTTCAAGGACCAGATCATTCATATCATCTACTATTAAAGAAGATTCTTGACAATTAATTGCGTATGGGACGATTTTTATATTACAAGAGTAGGACGAATAATTAGAGTGAGAGAGATAGAGTTGAGAAAGAACCACACCTGAGGACACCCCAGGAGCTCTGAGAAACCAACCAACGAGCAAAAGCAGCAGCATCGTCGGGGCGCGGCCTGGGGAGTGACTGTTGAGGGCGTCCATCCACTGGTTTTTGAAACTCCCCCAAGATGAATAACACCAAGCAAAGCAGCATGACACGGATATTGACCCGTTTGACTTCCATCTGGCTTCAGAAGACCGCAAATGCGCAGGAGATGAAGAAGATGGACCTACCAGTGCGCTACGTTCCAAGCATTTGCTCCCATTTATAGCTGCCGGATTCGCTGGTGTGGAAATTTCAGCCTTTATCCTCTATGCATTTAAGGATTTTAAAAAAAAAAAAAGGACATTATTTGTGGATCTTCTCTTTTTATTTGCTAGGTAAATAACAATCTTACATATCTTGTATTTGACATTAATTTTTTAAAAATATTTCAATTTTCATAGAAATCAAACTTGATTATCGTAAAAAATAAATATATCAAGAAGAATTAATTTTTAAAAAAATCAATTAAAGTAGACCATTGATTTCTTCTTGTGCTCTTTTTTTTATAATTTTTTTTAGTGGGGTTGAATTCTTGTTTCCATACACCTTCCTCATGGATATGTATGTGTTATCCTGCGACTTGGCTATAGTACAAACAATATTTTTTTCACTAGAATAGATTTTCGATTATTAAATTTTGATCTATCGGTTAAAAATTTACACGTTGAGAATAATTATTCCTTCTATAATAGAATAATTATTTAATTATTTATTCTATAAGAAATAATTATTCTACCTGAATAATTATTCTCAATATATAAATTTTTAACGGTTAGATTAAAATTTAAAATTTAATTTATATATATTGAAAAAAACTAATGCCTGCTAGTCAATTATCCTGGGCTAAATTGGACATGAACGTGATCCATAATCCAACATTTCGTCTTACATTTTTCCACTGCAGGTAAGAACCAAAGGACGTTCGTGGTATGGGTGGGCCCAAAACCAATGATATAGACACACACCGTAGGGCCATGAGGCCATCTTGCGGCAAAGTTGCAAAAATTTACTTCTTTGCGGAGGCGTTCACCTGCCTCGGGTCTGCTTGCTTGTGTTTATCTTCAGTTTTCCCCCAGCAAACACGAGGGCGAGCTCCTCGTCACGAGACGATCAGAAGAATGGTTGAAGGTCATGGTTGTAAGAGAAATTTTAAAAAATATAAAATTTAAAAGAAATGAAATTTTAGAAAAACAGGATAATATAATAATACGTGGTAGTTTAATAACAGTGGAAGAAAGGATGAAAGAGAAAATGGGAAATGATCGTAAGTGTGAACTGACTTTTTGGGAAGTATAATTGAGATGAAATTGAGACATTCATGGTACATTTGTTGTTTTTAAATTTTTTTTCCCGTTTGAGAGAAAAAAAATGCATATTTGGTACATTTTGTACATGGTGCATTTATTGAAAATTTTTCATAATTTGAATATTTGGAACTAACTAATTAAGGGTGACCTAGTAACCTTAATGACTTCCTTCTGGCCTAAAGTGGGGTTGATTTTTCTCCCTTTTATAGGGCAATATTCCTATCTGTATTATAGGTATCACCCAAAAAAAAAAAAAAGAAATTATAAACTCCGTACTAGTCATTATAAACCATAAACTTATATTGTAGGTGTTTAAAAGGTAGTACTATATTTATACATTCTAATTTTTTTGGAAAAATGTGTATTTATATATTCTAATAATCATTAAGAAAGGTTAAAAATATCATTATGGACCGAAAGCATGAAAGGAGGGCAATCGTCTTATTTCTACCGCAATTAGGATGACAAATCATTTTTTCAATTGCACATTTGTATTTCTATGGTCCTTGTGTAATCCGTTCGAAAAGAGAGTTTATATCTAATCTTGAATATCACTTTTTATAATATGTACAAAACTTGTCTGATTAATTATTTTATCTATCGAATGAATATTTTTAAAGAATAATCATTTTAATCGTTGAATAAATAAATTGATTAAATAATTATAAATGAATCATATGTAAAAAGTATTGTCCAGAATCCGGACAGTCGAAAAGGTGCAAGCACCTCTTGAAAATTTTCAATGGAGGTGCAATGCAAGGGCAAAAAAGGAGTAAACAAAAAGAATGGGGTGCAATTAGTAATTTTGAGAGTTACAATTAGCAATTTAAAAAAGGACTAAACGGAAACGACGGAGTGAATTCTTTTTTAAATTGACCACAATTAGCAATTAACAGGTCTTTTAAGTGAATTTGAGGCCAACTTGACCACAAGCAAACGGCAAAAAGACCCTGAGGCAGCGGACCCTCTTCGGGGTTCCGGACACACACCTTCAGCTCAGATCCATTTCGTCTTTCCCCTTCTTATTTACAGTACAAAATTTTCGTGTTCCTAACTGTATAAGAAAAAGAGTTTCTGTAGCAATTAAGACAACAGAAGTTCTGTACTTGGCGTAGATAGGTAAGATAGAGAGAACAATAATTGCTCGACAGACATTGGTCAAACAAACAGAGATGGGACTCTTCAGCTATACAATTGCCGGCGGCGGATTCGTCCTGATCGGCGCTTGGGAATCTTTCCTATCTTCCTCGGAATCTCTCAAATTAAACCCAGCATCTCCACCCCCACCACCGCTCGCAACTGCACCGTCCATTTTCTCAACCCGTAACGGGCCTGCGAAGACGACGGGGACGGGTTCTTCCTTCGTGACATTTGCAGCTATCTCTGTGCTATCTTTACTCTTCGTCATCAATTCCCTCATCTCCCTCTCGGATGCCCTCAGCTCCAAGGATCGCATTGGTTTCGCCCTCCAATTAGAAGTCGTCGCCGTCGCTCTTCTATTTTTCTTGTACTCAGCTTTGGGTTTGTCAATGCATATAAAGAATTGGTTTCGGTCTCCTTCATCGATCCTTAATATGCTATGCATTTTCGCTTTTGGCCAGGAATTTTTGTTCTTTTACATCCGAAGGAAGGACCCCAACGGGGTTGAAAACCGTTACTATGATCTCTTTCTTGTACCGATAGGCATCTGTGTGCTCTCAACGATTCTTGAACTGAAAAATCCCAATTCAAATTATGCGAGATTAGGAAGAGGGGTTGGTCTTATTTTTCAGGGGATGTGGATTCTTCAAATGGGTTTCTCGTTTTTCTCCGAAGTAATGGTCCAAGGATGCTCATTACAAGAGAAGAGTAGAGGTAATTATACTGTCAAGTGTAAAGGGCATCCTGAATATCATAGGGGTCGTGCCATCGCAACGCTTCAATTTAACTGCCATCTTGCTCTTCTGGTATCCTTGATTGTTGGAGTGTATGCTATTGTTTGCAAGAAACATGGTGTTGGGCGTGAACTTTTGCGGTACAGGCCACTTGGGGCAGAGATGCAACATATGGAAGGTCAGGCTCAATTCACTTTAGATTCTGATGATGATCTGGATGATGATGAGAATGGGATTAAAGAGGAGAGGGCTGTGGAAATGCAAAAGGCTATTGTGGCATTGCCTGAATCCGGGGTCAATGGTAGTCATAGATGAGGTAATTCAGTGGTTGTTCCTGTGATGAGTGAATCAGTTAATTCTATTTTTTTGTTACCTAGTTATATGCATTATAACATGCTTTTTCTTTCTGTAAATTAGTTGAGAGAATGTTCTTTGGGTTTAGAGGAACAATGACGGAGTGGGAAATTTCATTTTGAGTGGTATGGTGAGAGGTGAGTAGTTATACGACTTCTTGTTTGTGCTCTTAAATACTGTGTATTACGAGTTAATTGTGAATCATTATAAATTTTGTATTCCTCATATTATTCCATTCTCCCTTGGACCGTCTAACTTGACGTCAAGATGCAGGAAGTGTTTGCTTATGCACTTAATATCAGTACATAGCCTGCTTGGAATCAGTTCTTTATATTGCAATTTGTATTTCTTCATCCTTGGAATTCGTTTCTGTATCTTGCAGTTGGTATCTCGTTTTATGCTATGCTTAATAAGTTTAGTGCTATATAGATACAAAAGAGCCTGCTTGGAATCAGTTCTTTGTATTGCAATTTGTATTTCTTCATCCTTGGAATTCATTTCTATATCTTGTAGTTGGTATCTCGTTTTATGCTTTGCTTAATAAGTTTAGTGCTATATAGATACAAAAGAGCCACAAATTCATCCATCAGGGATTTATTGTTGAATAAGAAATTAACTAAGAAGAAGCTGGTTATTATAAGAGGCTAGTATACACTGCGGAAGGATAATGGTGCTGTGTTAAGTTTTTCATGGCATTCTTAGTAATCCTTGGAATTACTTTGAAGAAATCTGTGCTTTTCAAGGTGATCATCTCCTCCTCCTGGTGTACCTGAAGAATCTGATGGATCTTTTCTGTTGGGTCGTGAATCATCTTTGTTCCATCACAATGCAAACTGTATCTGATCCCTTTTTCTTCTTTAAGGTTAGCATGTGAGGTGAAAAGCATTAAAGAAAAGGAAAAAAATGAAAAAGTAAATTTTTGTATGCCTAAGAAACCTTTTCATATTACTTCTGCCTTTTAGGGATAGGTGACTGTGATCGGAGTAATGGAAGAAAAATTTTCAATTGATCGCACATACTTGGGCTTTACAAAGGCCCTTCCGAGACACAGCAATTGAGCCTGTGTTTTTATTTTGTCCCGGGCATAGGAATTCTGATACACTGAGAAGGAAGCCCCTAGTTCGTTTACACATTTTCAGTAACAACATCTCTGTAGCCATGTCATTTTCTGCTTCTATAAATTCTACAGAAAATAATAAATGCTAGAAAGCTTATCGCACATAGTATTGCTAGCAGCCAATAGTAGTTATCCAGCCGGGCCTCTCTCATGTCGTCGGTGAACCAACCATGCTCTCTGCCTCTTGAGCTTGTGAAATATTCAACAAGAGAAATAAGCAGGGCGCTCAGAAAGCTCCCAACCCCGAAGACACTTGTGTAGAGAGCTATGCCCATGGTTCTCATTGTTGGAGGGACTTCAGAGTAGAAGAACTCTTGCATCCCAACTACGGTGAATATGTCTGAAATGCCCAAGAGAATATACTGCGGAAGCAACCAAAAGATGCTCAATGGAACTATTTCCCGCTTTAGATCAGAACCTAGCATATCTCTAGTCAGTTGGAGTCTTTTCTTTTCAGTCACAGCAGCAATCACCATGGCTATTACCGAAAGGAGCAATCCCAAGCCCATCCTCTGCATCACAGTGATGCCTTTCTCATTCCTGGTGAGGCGACGCGTTAAAGGTATGAAGAACTTGTCATACAAAGGCATCAGTAGAATTATAGAGATTGTAATTGCGCTTTGAAGTGCTGCTGGCGGTATCTTGAACTTGCTTCCTATATTCCTCTCCATTGTCATACCTTGTTTGGTAAAGAATGTCGCAGGTTGCTGGAAGATCACCGCAAACATCAGAAACATGGTCCAGACTGGGAGCAGAGGCAGTACTAGTTTCAAAGTTTGAAGCAGATTGGTGCTATTCTCAGATTTTCCCGACAACACAATTTCTTCGAGTTCCTCCGGATCCTCACGACAGAGTGGTTTCTCCTGGAGCCTAAGTTGAAGAAAATCAATTATTTCAGTGTTAATGCTTCACCTTAAAGCTAGAAAAGTTGCAAGCTTATAGAAATATACTTACTCTAGTTCAGCCGCCTCCGACTTGCTACTCAACTTGATCCTGCCGCCCATCATTCTGGAAAAAGTTGCCTTGGCAGCCTGAATTACGTTATCAAGTGACTTAGCTTTAGTATCAACACTCTTAGTTTGCTTGTCTTTATAAAGTCGGTTACCGCACGAAAAAATTGCAATTGAAGCCATGAATACAATTGTAGGAATCGCAAATCCCAGACCCCATCCCCAAGTGTCTTGAACATATGACAAGAGGGAAACCCCGAGCAGGCTGCCACAACAAACTCCGAAGTACCACCAGTGGAAAAAGATTCTCTTCTTCTCAGAATTCTCTCCAGTTTTGGTGCTAGGCAATTCATCCTCGAGTTCAAGATGATCGGCTCCAAAAGCTTGTAAGGAAGGGTTGTATCCACCTAGGCCTAGGGAAATCAAATATAGCGACAACGAAAGGAGGGACGAGGAGCTTATCTTGCCCGTCGGGATCAACGGCCAACCCACTGCTGTGGATGTCAAAACCAAGAGCCCCTGCCCAAATAAACCAAACTGTTGTGACTTACAGGCATTACTATGCATTGTTCTTTAATAAATTGTCACGTCACCGGCACAGCCTCTCACTTACTGTTCATCCATTTACACTGCATTAGAAAAGTAGGAGATGACTGGAGTTCCATTCCATCCTCTTGCTTACTTTATTTATTTTGTTTGTGTGTTGTGGGGGGGGGGGGGGGGTGGAGCCGTGTTAGATTGTGCTTGCCATACTTTCAGAGGACAGAGGACAATTCTCTTAAATTTTCTTTTCCTTTTCTCATGGTGGAATGGCAATGCTATTGCTCAGAAATTCTGTTGTTGATTTTTCTTTCCTTTCCTTCGTGGAATAAGCCAATGCAAGCCGGTAAAGAGCATCTAAAATTATGTGAATAAGCTCGACTCAATGTTGCAGTAGGTGTTGCAGCAGGCGATTGGAAGCCATACAGAAGGAATGTGCAGGAAGGAAACGAAATGAAGTGGAACCGCGGAGGATAAGATGAAAAACTAACCAGAGCATAGACCAAAGAAGAAACTTGGATAGTAGAGTATTGGTCCCAGTAAGAGTCGGCTAGCGGCGCTACTAAAAGCGGCACCATAGATGTAAAGCCGCACCAATTGCTGACCATCTTAGCTGCAGATGAATTGCTCATTTTGGCGACATCCGTTAGATAAGTCACCAAATTGGACGCCACCCCTTTGAATGCAAGCCTCTCGATGCCAGCAATCACTGTTAACAATCCCACATTCATGGACAGGTGTCAAAGGTACTGCCAAATGCTCGGCATATCCCAAAGATAAACAAAGTGCTTAACCGATGGAAATGAAGATGGTGATTAGCTATTTTGCGTACCTATGAGGAGAATACAAGGCTTGTTTAATCTTTGTCCTCCGGCCATGACAAAGAGCCAACCAAGCAGAACCGTCTGCGAGAAGAAGAAAAGAGAGAGATAGCCTTGGACCAAGAGAAAGAAAGAGAGAAAGAGAGAGATACATATATCCAAACCGAATGGGGGGAGAGGCTCAAATGAAGAAACTACCTGCAGGCAATGTTGATCAGAATATGTTTTCTGTTGTTTCAACTAGTATCACTACTTGAATCACCCTCCATAATACACCCTAAAGTAAACAACACCCAACTATCTCGAACATTTTTGGGCCCTTAATTGTTGATTGGCTCCACTGATACAATGTCTGTTGCAAACTCCTATATAGTATATAAATGATGTCGTTTAATTCACAAAATCTAATGGAACACTGGACAAATCACTACGCCTTCTACCAAAGTTGGATGATGAAATAAAGCTTTAAAGGCAATGCCCACTTTACTTGGTTGGCTGACTGGTCATGGCGACAGAGATTGGCTTCATTATCTGTTTCCCCCTCTCCATTCTAAATCATCTACTTACATATTGTTAGTAGAATATATAATAAAACATATAAATAGACTTACGACAGTAGGGTATGGTGGATATCCCCCGAAATTTGAAGGCTGAGAGCTTCTTTAATGAAACTTGAGTCCTCTAGTTGAGTAATACGTAAGAGTCGGTTTTTTTTTCCCTGAATACAATACCTCAACAGTCTCTTTGCATAACTAGTAACAATTCTACACAAACTAGTCAGGTTCAAATTTCACTAAAAGTACACACTTCTTCAATTAGATTTCTCTCTCAATATGCATAATGATCATATGAATATGGGAGAAATACAACCAACTATTCTCAAAGCATATATAGACACTAGGTAAATCTCTCTTCATATATCAAAGAATCAATATACACAACTCCTACATACTATAATATATATTTATTACTAATATATATATATATATATATATATTAATCAAAAATATAATCAGTATACTCATATATATATATATTCGATAAAAATAAAAAATATACGCATATAACCAACATACAATATTAAAATATAAGCAGTCCTCTAGCAAGCATGGTTCTTGCTGCTTGTCCTTGACACTCATCTGCAGCTCCATAAACGTCAGATTGGAATCATTATCTGATTCCTCCTCTTTAGAACTAAATAATCTACTCAGGCATGTTTGTTTTCTAGCTCTAACAAGCATGCTTCGTGCTGCTGGTCCTTGACACTCATCCCAGCTCCATAAGCGCCAGATGGGCAGCCTAGGAATCACCCACGTATAATGTTTCTTTAAAGCAGCCGATTTTGATGGTAATGGACGTTGCCAAAAGTTTCTATATCATTTTTGCAACCTCGTGATTAGAATTATCTATATCTGATAGTTTCCACCAAATTAAACGGAAGACTATAGTAGCATTGTCCCACTGCTCTCTGTTTCTAATTGCTTCACGGATTCTTCTAACAGCAGTACAACTTTTTCTTTGAACAGGAAAGAGACCACAAAAATTCAGCAGTGAAGTTCAACTCTAACCGCTAAAGATTGACGTAAAGAAACTTCAATAAGAATTTTTGCTTCAGCCTTCGAAGTATATATCCCTAATTCAAATGAATTAATGATGGATCAAAACCACTAAACAATTAAACCTACAAAAGTTTTATGATCGATATTACTATACTGTAATTCATGGGCATGCAAGCAAGTGGTGATAGCCAATGTGATGCGTTATCTGCAGAGTTTGCACCAGAAGGGTAATGAAGACGCGCGAAGGAATGTGTCCAAGTCTATGCAAGAATATGCACATCGTGTGCTCATATGGCCCAGCAAGCACACATTTTTCTGAATTGTTTTGGAGGTAATTAGGTAAAGAGTGAGATGAGAGGACCCCGGAGAACAAAAATACACATACAGCATCATTCTCAAGTGGCATTACTTATACACATTCTGTTGTCATAAGATACAAACAAGGCTTATTTTAACCCCATCAAAAAGGCAAAAAAAAAAGGGCTTATCTTACGTGTAGAAGAAGAGAAAGCGAACAAATACTTCAATTAGAGGAAAAAATGCCTCTCTTTTCAGCATAATATATAATCCTAAAAGCAAGAAGAGCATATCCATTGATCCCTTCAAACTTTTTGGGTGATTCCACAAAATGGATGACAAGGAAATCACTTATTAGTCTACTCGAGTCCACAATCTGGGGAAATGTTTTTAGTGTAACCTGCTTCTATGAATTGGGTTGAGAAAAATCCAATAAGAGATCAGCGCGCGTGATTGGGCTTCACTTGGACTGGTCTTTAGTCCGGAACATTTTTCATTTTTTTTTTTGAAGTAGTCAATTTTAAGCCTTCCTATTTGCTTTCGCAACAATAAACCTATACCTAACATAAACTTTAAAAATAAATCAATAAAATTTTTCCTAAACCAAAACCAATCCAGAAGAGCCAAAATTCTCATCAATCTTTGGCGATTCTATCAGAATTGATGCTGCAATTAGAAAAGGATAAAGATAAAAATAAATAACCTCCTATACGCAAAGTTGATAGGAATATCAAAGGGACACGACGAACAAACATCGATCGTTTTATTGGAGTCTCTTTTGTTCATTTGCAATCAAGAAAAGAAACTTTCACATCGATCTGTCTGTTCTTATCAATGATTCCCTCCACTCACGTCGATTTTCATTTTTCCGGGAATTTCTTGATATTAATGATGTTATACATGTATCGTGAGAGAGATTCCTTCAAGTTTTTCAGTTTGCATGATTAATAGGAAACCTGAAATCTGACTGCAAATTGACTTATCATCAGACAGCACAAATTATAGTTATATCTTTCATAAGCTCAATCAATCTCTAAAGGAATGAAGAAAACTACTAATATGGAACATGACAACGAAGTAACGCCGTTTATATACCTGGTGAAGACTTGATGGGGAGACTCAAATCTGACGTACCCTGTTTGTTGATTATCCGACGCAGACGTCGCAAGAAAATTCAAACGCAGAAGTTTTCAGTTTAAACCTTAATTGGTAGCATGCTAAGTAGTTTCTTAGATCACCATTACCGGCAATGCACTCGCAAACTGACAACAAAAAGAAGACGTGACAAAGACACTCTAAGGTCATCACAAGATAAGAATTGGTTAGAGGTTTTTACGCATAGTACCACTAGGATGATCCTTTTAGTCTTCCACTTTCGCTTAGGTCACCTGTTCATCTGGGGGTGGGGGGTGGGGGTGTGTTTATTGTTGAGAAGAATAGTTACTCAAGCTAAGCTTTCTCTTTCTTTCTTTCTTTTTTTCTTTTTTTCTTTTTTCCTTTTTTTTTCCCACAAAGCAGAGTCCTGTTATAGAAGTGATAGAAGAACAAGCATAAACCCAGTTTGCGTCAATCTTGATTTCAAATTAGCATGCGATTTCTTTTCCTTCTTCTTTTTTTGTTTTTTAATTGAAAAACATTCTTCAAGAACTGTGATTAGGCAGTTTTACGATTTACTAAACAGTAAAAAGGAAAAAGAAAATCATTGGTTTTGTCTTTCGGCCTGTACCCAACTCTTGAAGTGGGCCGGAAAATTTGCTAGAAAAAGGATAAAGCCCCTTATGAGATTGGGCATTTTGCTTTACTCCCCTTCACGCAATGACTAGTCTGTTAGGAGGCCCATCAACAAGTTCTTGAAGTGCTTTCTGTTGTCTTATGGGCAAAAATTCAATATCCGAAAGCCCAGTATTCTCAAATATTGGCAGACCAAGACCCCGAACCCCAAACTGGGTTTTGACTTGTTCGGAGCTCCGCTAAGTAGCCTGACCGCATCTCCAAGGAATTGTAACAAAAATCCTCGTAACCTAGCATAGTGGGGAAAAGCCAATGGGTGTATAGGGTTTATCCCTCCTTCCCTACTGCCCCTGCAGCCATTTCTGATAGGGGTGGCACTGATGATGTAACTTCCTCTAATTCTTTTGGAATACAAGGCTAAATCTTACTTACAAAAAAATATATATATATGGGGCCAATGCATTTATTAAGTTTTGCTTAATACACTTAATATTCTCATTATTCTAATTAATTGATGAGATTAATCCATCCTTAGTTCGAATTGGGCTCTTGGAGTTGAACTCTTATTCAAAAAAAAAATTGAACAAAATTTTTTTAATATAATATCACAAATAATAATTAAATTAAGAATTTTATATTGACATTAATAATTTATTTTTTAATTATATTTCTGTAAATTTAGATTAAGTTTTTATTTAATTTAAATTAATTTAAAAATTATTAAAATAAATTATTTATGAAAAATAAATGATATTCAAACTTTAAAAAGTATAAAAAAATAAAAAATTTTCGAGATTAAAACTCAGTTCAAATTAGCCTCAAGTTAACTGGGAATTTAAGGCAGGCAGCAAACAAACGCATTGCATAGTGCGTTCATACTGGTTTCCGTCCACACCTCGAACACTCTGGTTGACTCGTTACAATTCCAATAATTAATTGAAGCTTTCAAGATCAGAAAACGCAGAGTTGGAACGCCGACGACGGACAATGGCCGATCACCACGACCACCATGATCACCGTCCAAGACGCCTGTCGCTTCCACTCCGAACCTCCATTCCGATCACCCCAAGAGGCCCTGTGTTCTCTTACCCTCCAGCAACCCCCACCCCCACTCCCTCCAAGCACCGGTTTTCCTCTTCTCTGACCGTCAAATCTTCTACTTCTAAGACCTCGACTCTGTCCTTTCTCTTCCTCCTCCTCTTCTCTCTCCGCTCTCTCTACTCTCTGCTTCCTTTCCTCCGCTCTTCTCCTTCCTCTTTCTCCCTCTTCCCTTTCTCTTTTCTGGTCTCCCTGCTCTCCTTCCTCTTTGCTCTTTCTTTCTCGCTCTTCACTTCCTCAACTTCTTCTTACTCTAAATTTTCTTCTTACCAAAAGCAACGCCAGTCCATTTTCTCTTTCACTTCAATAACCCAGTCTCAGCAAAAGCTTCTTTTCGCTAAATCGCTCCTCCTAGCCGTGGTCTTCCTTCTCCGTTTCCAAGCCCTCCGCTACTGTGGCACCGCGGCGATGATTCTGGCTGAATTATCAGGAAATGTGGCTGCCAGGTTTGTTGTTGAAGGAAAAAATCACAACTTTATCGGGAACAATTTTGGATCGTCTAAGGTTCGTGGATTTATTGCCTTGTTTTGCGGGTTGCTTTTGCTATCTATTAGCTGGGATCGTATTGAGTGCTTTCCTTTGTCTTCCGTGAACGTTAACAAATTTGGAATTTCATTTTTCCCGGGGCAGAATTGCTTGAGGATCTGGCCTATGTTGCTTCCTTTCTTGTCTGGATTCTTAGGGTATTACGAGCAGGTTTCCATGAATTGGGGCAATATTCTGCAACTGGGTCGCCGACGTATTCGTTTAATTTCGTTGTTATTTACCACGGTCGTGCTTTTTGTTCCAGCAGTGATTAGCATGTTTGTGCTTGAGGCAGAGGGGGATAGTATTTCTATCAAAAATCTCGGTTGGCCCTTGGCAAACACTGTCGTGTTTGGAGTTCTTTTAAGCGAGAATTACACTGACGAGAAGCCTACTACTTCCAAGGATTTCCAAAGAGAGTTCCTTGTAACTTTTGCATGTACCATCGTTTTGGAGTTATTCTACTTTCAGGAGCTCTCACTCTGGGGCCTGCTGCTTTCCGGATTCCTTCTATGGATTGCTGTAAGGGATCTGGATTCTGTTTACTTTAGTTATCTTGACTTAGGTGTGGAATCAGCTGACTCATTCACTACATCTATTATGAAGCCTGTCCGCCACATCCTGAGTGAAAGAAAGTCAAGAAAGATTGCTCTTTTTCTTTTAATAAATACTGCTTACATGGTTGTAGAATTTGTTGCTGGATTCTTGAGCAACAGTCTTGGGTTGATATCAGATGCCTGTCACATGTTATTTGATTGTGCTGCTCTGGCAATTGGACTCTATGCTTCATATATATCTCGGCTGCCTGCAAATAGTCAGTTTAATTATGGCCGTGGAAGATTTGAGGTTCTTTCAGGATATGTAAATGCTGTCTTCCTGGTTCTTGTTGGTGTATTGATCGTGGTGGAATCATTTGAGAGGATTTTGGATCCCCAAGAGATTTCTACGAACAGCTTATTGGCAGTTTCTGTCGGAGGACTTCTTGTCAATGTAGTGGGGCTAATATTTTTTCATGAGGAACACCATCATGCCCATGGTGGGTCTGGATCATGTTCCCACTCTCACTCTCAATCACATTCTCATGGATCATGTTCCAATTCCCACGCCCATTCACATTTGCATGGATCATGTTCTGATTCCCACTCCCAATCACATTCTCATGGGTCGTGTGTTGATTCCCGCTCCCATTCACATTCTTACTCCCACCACCATTCTTCTCATGATCATGATCACCAAACTGACAAGAGCAATGAGTGTAGTATTGTTCTCGATAACAGCGGCGGGAAATGTTGTTCCGGTCATATAGGACACTCTACAAGTCATTATGAACATGGCTGTAATAACAGCCACGACATTGTTAATAAAGATGGTGACAAACATCAAAGTATTCGATGTGCAACTCATGAACATCACTACAGTCATGGTTCCCAACATTTGCACAATGAACATCATCATGATCACTTTGTTAACCCACAAGTCCCTGAAAGTCATTTCAGTGAAGGCTTACAGATAGTTGAAGATTTTCATAATCATGATCATATGAGGAGAGAGGGAGAAAATAAGCACCACCACCATATTGACCATAATATGGAAGGCATCTTCTTGCATGTTCTAGCAGACACCATGGGAAGCGTCGGGGTGGTTGTTGCAACCCTGTTGATTAAGTATAAAGGATGGCTTGTTGCAGATCCTGCCTGCTCAATTTTTATCTCTGTGTTGATTATATACTCAGTGATCCCACTGCTAAGAAATTCTGCTGAAATCTTGCTACAGAGGGTTCCTAGAGCTGTGGAATCAGAACTAAGAAAATCTCTGTATAAAGTAATGAAGATGGATGGTATATGTGGAATTCGAAACCTGCACTGTTGGAGTTTAACAAACACTGATGTTGTGGGGACCCTACATCTTCATGTTGAGTCAGAAGCTGTCAAAGCTTCTGCAAAGGCTCAAGTATTGCACTTGCTTAATGATGCAGGTATTAAGGATTTAACAGTGCAGGTGGAATGTGTGAAGAACAGTTAAAGAAATAAGCTTTGACAGGAGGACATGAGATTTGACTTTGTAGATGTCAAAAGGCATAAGCAGTGTTGCCTACTTTGCTGAATAATTTGAGTACAGATAGATGTACGTGATCTTTGCTCTCTTCTGCGTTTACACTTTCACAGCTTGAGTTTATGTGCACTGTCACTAATTGTTAAAACTTAATCTGGTCGGATAATTTGCTGCATTATGTTACTTATTTTTCCTTTTTAATCACCATCTGTCGTTTTCTGGTGGTTTTATTTCTTTGGGTTAAAGTGGTAAGAGGGGTTGTGGTTCACATTGCTCTTTGTACAAGAAAATAATTGGTCTGTTTCTTCTTCATATTTTGACTGTGTAGAGGGGATCTATACCATATGCTAGCTGGGAGGAGCATGATCTTTCAGGAATTTGCCTCATGAAGAGTGGGGATTCTTATATACATAGAATAACACCGCAAGTTCCGAGAACTTTGTACACAGCCAAGACGATTATGTACAATTTTGTTCTTTACTGGTTTTCTAGCATCATACATGAGACAAAAGGTTGAAGATGTTAATGTACAAAACTTGAACCGAGATTACTATTTTTCTGGCAGCCTTTAAATTGATGTGCTGGTTGACAGATTGTAGAAGCCATTTTGTTGTTATGGGGGCACATTTTATAATTTTCTCATGTATCATTGTTTTGAGCTGTGTACAGGCATCAAAGATACGCCATGAGTTTGGGTTGAATAATGTCTACTTTGTATTCCCTCCGATAGGTAATTGTCGTCACCGTAAGCCATTGTTATTCATTCTTAGATATCTTCTTATGGGGCCTAGAGGAATTTTCCAACCTAAGTTATCTCTTTTGGTAAATTGGAGTGTCTTGTATCGTTATCATGTTTAATTGGAGCACAGTTCATCTTACTGATGTTTATTAAAAATAGTACTACTAGTTTTTAACTCTTAGTTTTTACACCATAATTGTCTAATGTTCAAGCAGTAATCATTCCCAGGAGATGATGCGACTTGCGTCTGTTTCAAATTGAGTTTCGTGTACCTGTTTATATTTGTCAGGACCTCATATTGGTCGGATTTCTTGTCAGGGAGTATTGGAGCTTACTTGTGCAGATATCAGATAACGAATAATCAAATGTCGGAGGTCCCGATGCTGTCGGGAGTTTAACGATGCAAGTCACAAAAAATTACTTGCAGGCACTTGCCGAGGTTTCGGCTTGCGAGCTAATATAGGCTTCGATCGAAATGTGGATCATTGTTGTGTTGTAGAAAGTACGGATTCTTCTGAGGGTCGAGATTCATTGTTTTAAAGCTAAGAGCCAAAATAGGGTTGCCCTTGTTTGTTCTTTAAACCATATACACTGAAATTTGCAAATTCTGGCTGTACTAAAATTAAGCATTACTTTTGAAATAAAATTTGAACCAAAATTTATGACATTGTAGAGACGATACTTGAACCTACAGATTTGCTATGAATGTCTAATCTGTTGCTAAGCAAATCCAGCCATTCATGAGATACTATGGCTATTCATTCATCGTTCTTCGAGCTCTGCCATTACAAATGGGATTGGGACTGCCTTCATCAAATTCAATCTTAATGTTATCCTCAAATTTATTCCAAGCTTGCTTAGAAATCAGTATTTATGAAGGTCATTGGGATGTGAAGCCGACGAATCTTTCTGAGGATTAATTGATATCTTTATTTTAGCCCAAAGGAACAAAATCAAAAATCGCGATCCTACTGTTTTATTCATTAGTGATTTCTGTTCAAAATAAAAGGAAAAAAAAACAAAAAGTGAAGCCGGGCTAATTTGGTTTTACTGCACGTGAAAGACAATGTCTTTGGTAGCCTTTCTTAATTCTCTTTTGCTGCTGTTATCACCATCATCTATTAAATTCAGTACTAGAGGAACAGTTTTTACAGAGAACGTAAATAGATTGTCGTTCAATTTGTGCCGGGACAGTGGAAACGAGTTTTCAAACTTGAATGTGACTGACAACTAATAGTTACCTTACGGGAATGCCATAAAATATTCTCCTAGCTGGCAAGTTCTTTTAACAGTTCATGGGCGCACCACTAGCAGTCTTCTTACATCATTATTAGCATAAGCAGACTCCTTTATGTAGTCCTAGAAATAAAGATGCAAGCAAATTCACGTTTACTGAACTGAATAGAAGAACTAATATGTTTGTAGGCAACCCACCAGATATGCAATTCTCCGGTGGAAAAACTCAATACAGTGCTATGCAACTACATGATCATACATCACCAACACCAAAAAATGCATCCGACATTTCCAAGCTACCAAAACTTGGGGGCTATGATATTCATTGCACCTGTCTATATCGACAAGGAAAGCGACATTTACCAACGGATATGTAGTATGGATGCGAGTTTTATGTTTCTGGACAGCAGGAAAGCTCCTCTATGTACCAAATTCTACTTCTTCGACCGAACCA
Source organism: Rauvolfia tetraphylla (assembly GCA_030512225.1). NCBI lineage: Eukaryota > Viridiplantae > Streptophyta > Magnoliopsida > Gentianales > Apocynaceae > Rauvolfia > Rauvolfia tetraphylla. The sequence goes on from JAJQKT010000005.1 coordinate 2,122,857, forward strand.
CCACTCCCAACTTTTCAACAAGCCAGAGTCCGAAGATCCGGTCAGCCAGTATCTGAATCGTGGAGAGAAAAACCAGTCAGGGAAGTGCTATATCAAATTTGCTACAGGAAAGCACAAAGGGAAACAACTTTTGATGCCTTGCAACTTATCGATGGGGCCGTAGATCCAACTTGTAGGCCTGCATTTCCATGGGAGATATGAGGACGTGCCCTTCTTGAGCACCTTCTCCAAACTGCTCGCTATAACCGAGTATATCAGTTTCATCGTGGAGAAGATTTAAAGATGTGGCTTTTGCATTCAATACCGCAAGCCCCTTAAACATGTCAAACAAATTAACTGGCTCATCAGCTATACTTGAACACTGGGACCTGCCCTTCCAACAATATGAAGAGTCCCAATGTCGTCTGTGAAAAGTAAGAACAAATCTAGGTACTTCAACAGGCTGCTGTGAATATTTTAAAGGGTGAGGAACCTTAAAGCTAACAATATGCAAGTCACAGGGCAAGGAAGCTGCCAAAGGAGAGAAAGATCGAGGAGGTGGCTGTACAGATATTTCCTGAGATTTCTTAGCAATGAACACATGTGCTGGATAGTTCAGGCGTGCACCAACCAAATGAGAGAGAAGAGAGGGACTCAAAGGATGTGAGTTTGACGCGGAATGTGCAACAGATGAAATGTTGGATTCCACAAGGATATGGAAAACTACATTCATGGGACGATTATCCAGCACTCCTTGGCCAAGACCACGCCCATCGTCACGCACAAGACGGCGATCAAGCATTATCTCTAGCCACCCGTCCTTGAGACTTGCAACACCTAGTGACTGTCGAGAATGGACAGAAAACCGCAATCCATTTGATCCTTGCATAAATGCAAGAGAGGGCATGGGGTAGTAATTTCCCTGCGGAGGAATCTTGTCATAAGTTTCTCGGCGACTCATTTGGAAACCATTCAGATCAGAGTAGAAGATCCTTTTGTTATCAATATCTGTCCTGTACCTAGCGATCAACTCCCTATCATCAAATTCATGCCCAAGAAGCTCAACATGATACTCCTTTTCAATGACATGTTCCTGTACGGTATTATCACCACTATAGATCCTGGTACTGTGGGATATTGGGCCTTTATCCCATGCTGTCTTCGGATAAGAGTAAACTTCCTGAACCAAATGTCCCTCTGAGATCACCATTGTCCCACCAGCTCCAACAATTGGCTTAGCATCACCAGTTGGTAAAAATAGGTAAGCTCCGCTTCCTGTGCTTGAGTACATGCCAATTTCCTCACCAACAACATTTTCATAACCATCATTACTCTTTATCTTCTGCAACAGCCCCAGGCTGACACTAAATGTGAGTTTATTACGTTGATTGTGGATTTCAACTGTCTCACCTTCTACTCTCAAGCAAGTATATGGAGTGGGACAAGGTAAATGATCTGGACTGGAGATTTTTAATTTGGCCGGTTTGGCCTTTTCACATCCAACAAACCCATTCGCAACATAGTAAGTTTGCAATCCCAATGCAGGGATAGAAGCTTCCCAGTAGAGCCGATGCCTTCCAGAAAACATTTTGCTTTTATCATGGTGTAATTCAGGGGATATCTGGCTTTTGACACATGTCCAGTTTGAGTCAAGAACTGTTACATCTGGTCTTTCAACAACCACCATGACTACCTCATTACGTGTTTGCTCCAGTGGATTAAAGAGAACCACAGTTTGCACAGTTCCTTCCTGTGCACTGATAGCTTTTTGCAGGGGCTGAACATCATATTTAGATCTTACGTGGGCTGGCTCAAATTGAGCTGGACTGTGATCATTTTTCTCATGTCGGATACCAAGCAAGACCTCTATTGCCTTGGACATGAAAATTTGGAGGTCTTGCAAAGCTATATGCATCCTTGTACCATAGTCTACAACAACATGATCCTTAGCGGTACCAGTCACCCCATCATGATGCTGAAACAGAGCTAAGTTTCTTCTGGCAGCTGTCAGCTTGTAGGAGAATCCAGTGGGCAGCTTTTCACACTGTGCTCTTTGGCAGTATCCCAGCAAAAAAGACATCATTATTTCTGCACCCCGAAGTGTCTGTTCCAGTACCCGGTCAACAGCCTTGAAGAAAGGCCGGGAAACATAATAGCCACTCCAGTAATCTTGGTGTCTGTCAGCATAAGTAAAGAAATCACCCGATAACGAAGGGAAACCTCCAATCTGAGCAGACCCAACCTCACCTGGACGTGAATAATTGACCCTGTCAGCCTCTTCACGCAGAGTTTGAAAGTAATCTTCAAGAGTACCAAACTTTGCTTCAGCATTCAAGCTCAGATCTGAATTAATATGATCAAATAACATTTGATAGTTCCTAAACTGAGCTTCTGCTTCGTCAATGCTGATGTAACGAAAATCATCTCCAAGGGGAACGAGCAGTGTGTTTGTTCGATAAAGTGTTGACTTTTTCCTATACTGATCTAATAGCATACTGGCTCTCTGCTTCACATTTTCCTGGGTTGTCTCTACTGGATCTTTTCCCCAGGGACACAGTTCATACACAAAGCCCCTCATTCGGGCAAAGTCAAACTGACAACAAATTGCAGGCTCTGGTCCACAAGTATGTGGGATGTCATAAGAATAGAATGGCATCATGTGAACAAAAATATCAGTTGTTTCCTCAGCATCCCAGCTCTGTCTCCATATGTATTCCAAATTCTTATGCAAAGCTAGTTCCTTCTTCAATTCATAATGTGTCCTCTGTATAAGCATGTTCTCAAAACCCATGCGACGGAGAAGATATGCCATAGTTGATGAATAACCAAATGGATCTATTGCCCAAGAGTTTTTAGGAATAATGCCGATGGTCTCATTCAACCACATATTTCCCTCAGTAATCTGAGGTGCAAATTTCAAGAAAATCAGGAAGTCTGATGAATCTCTTTTGAAATTACCAGCAAGAACAAGCAAGCTTCCCAGAAGATATTGCATACAACATGATTTTCACAAAAGATGGGAGCATAATCAGATTGATAAAACAGAACACTAACATAAATAAGTCTGTGAGTAACTACGTAATCACCAACTTACTATACTAAGCCTTTTATTAACAGTTTAATTGCCAAATTTCACTTGATCTTGCAAGGAATAAGATTTCTATCCTCCCATCATTTAATTTGATGACAGAAAGAATCTTCGTGCAGAGTAATCAGGAGATCATTACAGCAACTATGAGAAATTGAAGTAGTTGAAAATAGAAGCAAATTGTCGAGGTAAATTGGCTTTATATCAAAGGAAATCAAGGGTGAACTCAGAAAACTACCATAGGAAAGAAGCAACCACTTTACCTGTTCAATGATGGCAAAATAATGTGAATTAGCCTGCATGGAGAAAGAAACTTGACCAGTTAGCCAGATAGCAATTAGGAGAAATAACAACTATCCAAGCTTTATCAATGATATAAAAAGATATTTCACATAAAACAGTATTGAAGAAGGGACTGCTAAATATTGTGTTATTCCCCCCCCCCCCCCCCTCCCCCAACAAACACCACAATCACACGATTCAAGCCATGCCACAACAATTTCATTCCATTCATAAATCAGTGACACTGTAAGCCCAATGTGAAGCTATGCAATCTATAGTAAGATATTTTGGGAGATTTAAGAAGGATGGTCATAAGGTCATTCATCAAGAAGATCCACGAATCCTCTAGCTTAAAGCAGTCATATAAATGAAATAACTGAAATAAAATAATCAGCAGATTGTCTGTTTATCCATCTGGTTGGGATTCTGAATGGACAAACTGATTACATCATTCAAATTTTTAATGCACTCGGACATTTCTAAGCCCCTTAAATATCCTTAACCCAACTTAAAAATCAGATTGCCTAAGACTAAGCAAGGATTGGCCAAATCATGCAAGGAAATGAGTCCAGATAAAGTATTAATCAGCCTTTCCTGGCAGAAATAGAAATGAACTTACCTCATCATTCATCACCCAACCACCTCCAACGATCTCTAACTGACCATTCCGGACCAAATTTATGAAGGACTCTTTTTTGGTTTGTGAGGCGTCTCTCCACCATCTCTCCAGATAAGACATCTCTTCCCAAATAAATTTGCGCCGAACGTCCTATCCAATTGTAATATAGAGCATACAGTATTTAGTAAGACTGCAGACATCTAACAAAGAAACCTGCATGACAATCTACAAAAACGTTGAAAACTAACAGGTCACTGCCCTACTAAGATCATCAAGAAAACAAAAAGCAGAACTTAACAGACACCTGGAATAATGTCGAGTGAAACAGTAATACCTTGGAGAGCGTCTCGACAATCGTATCAAGAATATGCCTAGACTGCCTATCGTAGTACTCCTCCACAGTTAGTTTCCAGCCAGGATCATTGTGCGAATGCGGGACTACAAATATTTTCAATTTCTCATTATCCCACTCGTTCCCTTTATAAGTCACCTTCCAACCTTGCTTCCAGGGCCCTCCATCCTCGTCCAGGAACTGGATCTTATCGTACAAACCCTTGGTGGTTATATCCGCGTCTGCTCCGGAGACGGCGTGGCTAGCCGGAGATTTGCGGTAGGCGGGCTTTCGGGGCCTCGAGAAGCGGCTCCTGGCGGCGTGGAGTTGGGAAGATATGAGGGGTTTAGGGACGCCGTATCGGAAGATAACGACAATGAAAAGAAGAAGAGAGAAGGAGAGACCGATAGTGAAGAAATTGGCAAGGATGAAGTCCTTGAGAGCGGCGCGTTTGCGGATTTTGCGGGGGTGTTTGGGGGAGTGCTTTGTCGTGGGGAGGAGAGACTGGGCCCACCCGCCTCCGACGCGCCGGGCGGAGAACGCCATGGGTGAGGGGTGGCAGTGGTGGTGGAGCGAGATCTGTAGAGAATGTCCAAGTCTTGTGTGATGACTGATGACCGTGATTTTAAGGGGTGGGAGGCCACCAGGCAGTAACCACCGGAGTGGTTGCCGGCCCTACTGCCTTTTCCAAGTCTTCTTCCCTGCCAAGGTAGATACAGTACAGATTAGTTAGTTATCACTGTATAAATTCATGTATTGTAGATTTTTCTAAAGTTTTTAGCCGCTTGGGTGCTGGCGTTTTCTGCACTCTTTCTCCGCGTGACAAGTGTAAACTTCACCCCCTTCTTTTTTAATTATTTGAAAAAATAAATGGAATTCAGCGCTCTGCCTCTTCTATCAATTTATACAACAATTGAGGACTAATATATAGTTCATAACTTAATGCATCAAAGGGTGAAGTCCGAAAAGCTTGGATACTGTTTGAAAATAATTATGCAAAGTTTTTCTTTTTTCAAAAAAATATTTAGATTATATTTAAAATTAAGATTTATTATTTTAAGTTTTATAAAAGTTTTTTTTTTGCTAAAGAAAATTTAAAACTAAATGTTTGGATTTTGAATTGAAATACAACTCATATGCAAACAACTATTCCGCTTTTTCTCTTTTTTTATTGATAAAATAATATTATATTTATATTGTTTCTTTACCAGTTTTCGAATTCCTATCATCTTTTTTATTCAATATGTAAAATAAAAAATGATGATTAACTAATAAATAAAGTAAAGAAAATGCATAAATGAATTCATTTACCATTAACAATATATATATATATATATATATAACATACACACATCATCCTTACATACTTGTAAAATCCCACAGGTTTTTACATCAAAAGCATAAATTTAAAGTAATTTAACCAAAGTAGTAAAGGGCTCAAAATAAATACTATTTGTATTGATCATATCTTTGTAGGTATCAAATGGCAACTCAAAGTATATTGCAGAATCTTCACGTCTAAAATAAATGAAAACGGGAAACATGCAGGATGCATTGAGATTGGAATTTTTCTTTGAGAAGCTTTATCTCAAATTTTAAAATATGAGTTATTTATAAAAGATTGTGTAGGACGTCAAATGAAATGTTGTACTGTTAATTTTTGTATTAGGAAATTTTCTAAATAAATATGATTATCTAAACCATTAAGATGAAGGAGAGAGAATTAGGGGCGTTCATTATTCTGTGCAATTCAAAAACCAAATCGAAATATTTCGGTTCGATTTTTCAGATTTTCGGTTTGATTTTTTGGGTTAGAATGAAATTTGGTTTGATTTTTGATTTTTATTCTCAAATTGAAAACCGGACTGAAAAATTAAATTTTTTAAAAAATTATATATGAACGCATTTTGGTAATAAGTTCTTTAATAAAAATTATTTTTTAAAAATAAAATTACCTCAAGAACGCACTACTAAAATGCGTTCTTTTCTCTTTTCTTCAATTTCGGTTTTTAACTTATTTCGGTTCGGTTCGATTCGATTTTTTAAAAAAATTCGATTCGGTTCGATTTTGTAAAATTTCAAAAAAATCGAACTGAAAACTAAATTATCCTACCGAAGTCGAATCGAAAAATCGAATGAACACCCCTAGAGAGAATAGATAGACCAAAAGAAGGTTGAAAATTTTTTGTGTAATTGAATAGGGTTTGGTTATCTAAATTATTAAGCGTAAAATTGAACAGGGTTTAGTTTCAAAAGCAAACAAAAAATTTTAAATGTGGGACTTATATCTCTTCTTATAAATAATTTAACTTTTACGAAACTTACGACAAAATTTTTAAAACCAAATCCTATCCAATCATACTCTAAGAGGAAGGAGAGAGAATAGATAGACCAAAAGAAGGTTGAAAATGAAATTTAATTTCTTTACATTATGTTTAATGCATTATTTATTATTCTCGGACAAAACATATGCTTATCTAAATTTTTTGGTTGTGGAATTGGACTGAGTTTTGGTTTAAAACCTTTTCTTTTTTAAAATTATAAGAATAAATTGTTTGTGAAAAAAAAAAGTAAAAATTCTCCCTTCTTTTTTGTTTTAAAATAAAGTCAAATGCAGTTTTGGAGAAATCCGACCGACCCGAACCCGGGAATACTATCATAACATCCCGTGTCGAAACGACCCCGGGACAAAAAAATAACTAAACTAGATACTCGGAATAACTCTTTGGTTTGTACCGGAGTTACACCGGCGTTTCTCTTCTCTCAAATTGGGTTCTCCTTATCTGTCGTCTCTACCCCGATCCAATCTGCTGGCACCTTAATCTTTCTCTAGCGAGCGAGTCACAGGTAAAGCTCCATCCTTTTTCGTTTCCTTCTCGTGAGACTTGATTTTGAAGGGTAAGATCTACGTTTAGTTTTCTAGATCTATCTTGCTTAAAGGCGTTGGTGAGCCAGTAGTTATCGATCTGGATATTTAAAAGTTTTGGCTGTTTATTTGTCTCTCGCTTTTGATTTTCAGTATTTGTCCATTCAGAAATAATTATTCTGGCTTAGAATTCCAAAACTTGCTGCTCGATAAAATAGATCCTTGTGAAACCAGGCTTGAAAATTTTGGGGTACTTTGTTTTTTAGAATTCAAAATAAGCAGTGTTGAGCAAATGGTTTATAGTTGGAGTGGGTAATCGGATTGAAGCTTCTGCATGAGGCTCAATTGTAATTTATTTATATATTTTAAATATTGGAATGCAATGTTTCTCAAAAGTGTTTCTCTGAGGACGGTCCAATTGAAGGGATTGGTGTGCTGGAGACTTCTCTCCCTTGTTCGTGCAATTCTTCCCGTGTGGATCGTATACTACTTTAATATGATGATTTTTGTTGCTGTTGTTTTTTTTTTGGGTCATTTAAAAAACGTTTCATTTGTTCATTATGTTAACTCTGTTAATCATGTACTACCATTTTGTAGTGAAATTAACGCTAGAAGATGACATCATGGAGTATGCCTCGTCTTTTCTTTGTTTAGCTTGAGTTCTGAAAAACTACTCAAAATGTAAGCACCAGTTTGTGAAATGTCAACTTATATGCGCTCTCCTTGTTGCGAAATTTTTTCATAAAGTGCTTACTTTGTTTGGAAGACGAGGCTGTTTTTCCCCTTCTAGTACTATATTCTTCTCATGATATGAAGTACTTATGACTGGACCAGTCACTTGAAGCAATTTTCTCCTTTGCATGACATGTTGCTCATAGTGTAAGAGTCCTGGTCGTCTATTCTAGGTTAGGTATCAGTTGAACTTTTGGATTGTTTATAATTGTCAAAGAGGAATATCTGGTTTCTTTGACCAAAAGTTAATGACTAGTTACATTTTCCAAATAAGAAAATTTAAAATTGTACACTCATTTGGTTAAATAATAGTGACGTAGCTTTAGATTTGATCGGAAAAATGCAGGAGCAGACTAAAGCAGTAAAACTGTGATATATAGGAAGTTGACGAAGCAAAAACCAGTTTTGGAGTCAGTTAAGCACGGAAAGATGCCCTCTCAGAAAATTGAAACTGGTCATAATGACACAGTTCATGACGTTTCTATGGATTACTATGGTAAACGTGTCGCAACGGCTTCATCTGACACTACCATAAAGATAATTGGGGTGAGTAACAACAATACTTCACAGCATCTTGCCACTCTGTCCGGTCATCAAGGTCCTGTTTGGCAAGTTGTGTGGGCGCACCCCAAATTTGGTGCACTTCTTGCTTCCTGTTCCTATGATGGTAAAGTTATCCTTTGGAAGGAAGGTAATCAAAATGAGTGGGTTCAAGCTCATGTTTTCAGTGATCACAAGGCATCAGTTAACTCGATTGCATGGGCGCCCCATGAGCTTGGGCTCTGCTTGGCATGTGGATCTTCCGATGGAAGTATCACTGTGCACACTGCCAGGTCTGATGGAGGTTGGGACACAGCAAGAATAGATCAAGCTCATCCTGTTGGAGTTACTTCAGTCTCATGGGCCCCTTCAACAGCACCTGGTGCTTTAGTTGGAGGTATACTGGAACCAGTTCAGAAGCTAGCATCTGGTGGCTGTGACAGTACTGTTAAGGTGTGGAAACTCTATAATGGTAAATGGAATATGGATTGCTTCCCTGCCCTTCAGAAGCACTCTGATTGGGTGAGAGATGTTGCTTGGGCACCAAATTTGGGGCTTCCAAAGTCTACAATTGCTAGTGCTTCACAGGATGGTTCAGTTGTTATATGGACTGCAGCAAAAGAAGGTGATCCGTGGGAAGGTAATGTTTTGATGGACTTCAAGACTCCTGTTTGGAGGGTCTCGTGGTCACTCACTGGAAACTTGCTGGCTGTGGCTGCTGGAGACAATAATGTCACGCTATGGAAAGAAGCAGTTGATGGGCAGTGGCAACAAGTCACTACCGTTGAACAATAGAATTGAAATTTCTGGTGGTTCAGTTTATTCATACTTTTGGCTTTGACGAGGACTTCTTTCCTATTATCTTGAGTTATTACTACTGGTTTTTAGAATCCCTTGTTTGTACGGATTTAGTGATTATTATTGGTTTCTGTGAGTTAGAAATGGAAGGAATCTGAACTGAATTACCTCTGCAGCTTGGTTGTTCTCATTTTTGTTTTTTTCTTTTAAGATTAACGCGAATTGAAGTTTCTTCAAAAGGCCAGGCCATGCTGTAATTCTTCTTTTTAATTTTTTTGTTGGAGGGGTGGGGGGTATGCTGCTGGCAGGATTTGGACTCTTTGATGTAAGTGCAGTATATGTTGATTTTGTTGCTCCATTTTCGTATGAAGTTTATCTTTTAGGTATTTAAGGCGATATGCTTCAACCAGATAAACGGTGAAAACTGTGTTTTCCATACGGTGTAATGTTTTACATTGGTATATGCTTTTCGTGATAATGATTCGGTTGCTACAATCTACATATGATTTGTCTATGAAACCATGCTTGAGATTGATAATGGCGAAAGATGCTGATTTTTCAAAATTTACTATTACGACACGTCAAGCACCACACTACTGTGCCTGTGAAATTTCTCACTGTCCTGCGCCTTTGCTCTGAAGTCCAATTGTGACTATAATGCCGCATACTCTTCAAGGGAGGATCGCGAAGTCTACACGGAACAGTATATAGATAGTGAAAAACTACAAAATTTTCAGATTATGTATTTAAAGAAAAGAGAGTAAGAGAAGCAGGGAATATAGTTAATAAAATAGTTTACACATACCGGTATAATTTTCAATCCATGTTAATAGAAAAGAGGGGAAGTGAGAGAAGTCGTCCGGTAATCGAAATATTTGCCCGTCTCCAACAGCTTAGCCAATGCGTGTTCTCCCATCCATTTATGTCGGTAATGATATGGAATTAATTTAAAGTTACACTTTTTCCCCTTTTTCAAGATTAGACTTCCCGTAGATATTCAAACTTTTAGCCAGGCCTAGTGTAGACCAACGCCCTTCTTTTTTTTCTTTTTCTTTTTGTTTTAAGTACAAAAGAACTATATTATTGATAAGTATTACATAATTCATAATTAAACACAGTTATTATGGAGGAGAAAATTTGTGCATTAGGTAGGAATTTTAAAAGTTCAACTCTACTTATTCAAACAAAGTCTCTCGTTCAATGGTGTGGCTAAAAATTTCCTTGATAAATTACCCAAAAATTTTGCTAATTTTAAGAAATTTGTTTAAAAACTTATCGTTTCTTTGCTGATTAGAATTATATCGCCAAGCACAAATGGAAGAAATGGTAGTTCAGCAAAATTTTCGCCCCCCATGTATTTCAATTCTAGCAAGCGAAACATCCCTAAACCCAACGAAAGCCCCATCTCGCGTGCCCATAGCGCCTAGTAGGGCTGGAATCCAATCGACGCCCTGTGGAAAATGTTGTGGTTGGGTTTGATAAGGGTTTAATCTTTATTTGATTATTTAGCCCAAAAAAATCTTCATTTGTTTTTTTAACTCAAACTAATATATATATATTTTTAACTTAAACTCGAATCGAGCTCGAATATAAATCCTGTTTAAAACTCATTGAGATTGACTTATTAACTTAGGATTCGTCTCAATGCGGCTTGGTTCAATTACGCCCCTAGAGCCATATACTACAAAATCCCTTTTAGGCAGGAGGCCTAAGCATTAGAAATTTGAAGTAGATGCACAAAGCACTGGTGGCCAAACTGGCATGGAGCATGATCTCTAAGGCGGAACAGCTCCAGGCCAAGCTTTTATGGGCAAAGTACTACTCTCCATTACCGGTGAAGAAATGGAACAGTAACACATCACACATTTGGAAGAATATTCTAGTGTGCGCCAACACTCTCAAACAGTCAGTAGGCTTGCTAGATTCTGGTGCGGAGCTACCTTGTGACTTGAAGCCGGAAGTCAATAGAATCTAAAAGCAAATGCAGAATGAAGAAGATATGGGAAGTGCGGTCGATTTTAGTGCTACACCTCCTTTTTGCTGTATATGCTGGACTCCTTTACGATCATTCGATCGTGATTCAAACTCTGAAATTTAAGTCATGAACTAACAATTATTCTCATAACAATTATTCAGATAATAATTGTTTAAGTTTGAATAATTATTCAGGGCTTAAATTTTAACCGTTGAATCACGATCGGATGGTTATAAATAAGTCCAGTATATACTACAAAAAGGACGTGCAGCATTGAAACTAAATCGATGGAAAGTAATAGTCCTAACTCGAAATGATTTTGGAAGCTCAGAGGACCATTGACATTGAACCTCCCGCTCTGGTTCCTAAAGCATGGGAAGCTCCCCTCAGCCGAAATAGAAGGAAAGCAGTAAACAGCCCATTGTGCAATATTTGCCATTGGGCAGTGGACTCTAACCTGCATGCAGTACGTGATTTCAAATGGTGCTTGGAGGTCTGGAAGTGCATGGTGAGCCAGAATAAATGGCAAATATTTAAAGGAAGCGGTGACACCTCCGATTGGACAGATGGGAACCTCAATGAAAACTTAGGAAGACTTCGCTGGAATTTATCATTTAGAGAGGTAGTGAATAGAATTTGGACTTGGAGGAACCTTCAACTACATAACACTGATTGGTGCCCATCAGTGAGCTTCGTTCTACTCAATGACATTTTGTATACAGTAAAAGAATTACTCTTGAATGTATACAGAGAAGATAGTTTAGGAGTAGAACTAAATAATATGGAAGATTCTGTATATGCACTCAGTTAAAAACTATCATTTAGAGAGGCAAGGAATAGAATTTGGACTTGGAGGAACCTTCAACTATATAACACTGATTGGTGCCAACTACTGAACTTCGTTCTTGTCAATAATATTTTGTATAGAGTAAGGGTGTGATTGGATAGAGTTTGATTTTGAGATTTTCTGTCTTGAATTTCGGGATAGAGAAATTTTTGTGAGAGAAAAAGTGAGATGTGAGATGAAAAATTTATATTGGGTTCTGTGTAGAACCCAATCCAAGTAAAGCCTAAAAGAATTACTCTTTATTGTATACAAATAAGATACTTTATGAACAGAATTAAATAATAGAAAAGATTCTGTTAGTGATAATGGTTTAGATCTTGATATTCTTTTGCACTCATTATGAGTATCTAGACATTTTACCCCAATGAGAAAGATTCCGATCCAATTAAAAAAAAAAAAAGAACTTTTTGGGCTAAAATAAAAGGGATAAGTCATTAAACTGCTCCTCCTGTCCCGACCACTGGGATCGTATGAATCGAATCCCCATATTTGAAATCCTTATCCCGCCATCGACATGGCTCATCTCCCTCCTACGTTTAACCGCCTCTGTCCATCTCCTCGCTGATAGCCGTATAGGTGAACACTGAAATCTTCTCTAGGGAAGCTGGGCTGCTTGAAACGAGGAATGTCGTCGTCGCCGATCTCTTGCGATTCCGATACCAAAGGTCCTTCTATGTATTGCCGCAAAGAGAAATCTCTTGGCGTCCTGTGCTCCAAGTATATACACATTTACTTTACCTATCCACGATCATCTTGACAAAGATGAATTTCTAACTTTTGAATTGATTCATTTATTTCGCGTTTCATTCAGCTTTTTGAGGTTGTATAATAGAGTCGGTGTTGAATCAATCGGATTAGACAATGCTGCATCTCAATTAGGTATGTCCATTTTTTTTTCTTTTAAAGATTTTTCGGGCATAAGGGCGACCATTGTTCTGCCTGAAATGAACTAAACGCTCATAATCTAAATTAGTTGTACTGAATATGTGGCCTCTTCCAGGTGTTGAACGGCGACGAATTTATGATATCGTCAATATTTTAGAAAGCGTCGGGGTATTTGTTCAGAACTTGTTTTATTTCATAAAGGAATTCTTGATAAGTATAAATTTGTTTACGTTTTTAATTTTCTCAATCATATTTCTTCAAACAATCTAAATCTTTTTCTTTTAATTTGTATTTTTAAAAAGGTGTTAACCCGGAAAGCTAAGAATCAATACAACTGGAAGGGTTTTGCTGCAGTTCCTCATGCTCTTGAAATTCTAAAGGTAGTCAAAAGCTTTGCTTCGTTCTATGAAATGATTGGAGTAAAAAAGAATAAGCCTTAGTTCAGAAAGCTGAAATGTTATGTTTCAATTGTTTATAGAAAGATGGGCTGCAAGAGAAGTTCATTGCCTGTATTCACAGCAATGTGTTAGATGTATGTTCCAAAGCATTTAGGATTCTCCCTTTCCACTGTCAATTTTTTGCTTGTAACAGTTGATAGTGATCAAAATTCACAAATTGTTTAACTCGAGTTATTTCTTATCTTGAATTATTGGCCTTCATATGGTGTGGCAGTATATTTCTATACGTATTTACTTTCTCAGGGATAATAGTTTAAGTAATTTTCTGAACTCGAGTGATTCATGGCTTCTTCTTACAAATTTTACTGGAATTCTTGGCAAATTTGTCCTTTTATTATACTTCCCTCAATCTAACATTTTTCTTTTACCAGCTTTCTGATGATAGTGAATATAGACTGCCTCTAAACTCAAACACTAACAAGTCTGTGGTAATTTCTGAACCACAAAGAGTTGGTAATACTTCCCCCCATTTTGAACTCTGTTTACTTGCTTATATTCATGAACTGATTATTAATTCCAGATAACAAGATTTGTCTCCCAATTTTAACTTGCCTCAGATGGCTTTGATTCTTCTTGTTTACAGATGGCAGAAAGGAAAAATCTTTGGGGCTTCTTGCACAGAATTTTGTGAAACTTTTGATCTGTTCTAATGTAGGTCAATGTTGTTTTTATACTTTGGCTAACAAGCATTCCTATCACTGCTTTGATCTGAAACACCAAATATATATTATGCAGGAGTTGATTTCTCTTGATCAAGCCGCATCGACTTTGCTGGGTGATATCCATGATCCAACATCTATGAGGAGTAATTTGACATCCATATTATTTTCTGTTATTATCTGTGCGGACAAAGATATGAAAATTAGACCCCTTATTTTTACTTTAAAAAATTTCTACAGCTAAAGTGAGACGTTTGTATGACATTGCAAATGTATTTGCGTCAATGAATCTTATAGAAAAGGTAATGCACGTTTTGCTATTTGACTGGTTAAGTGGGAATATATAAGAGCAATTGCTTCCTATTTCCCTAACTGCATGTTTCAATCCAATGTTGTAACAAATTTGTAGATGCGTCATCCTGACAGTGGAAAACCCGCATTTAGGTGGATAGGAGTGCAGGAACAATTAAAACATGGCCCATCTGCTGCTTTCAATGTGCATGAGTCAAAGAGAAGAGTCTTTGGATCAGATGTAACAAACACATGTTTGAAGAGATATAAGGCTGATTATTCACTTGATAAGAAGTTAAAGGAGAAGGAGAACATCCAAAAGTGTACACTTCCTCAGAACATCAAAGATGACAACAACAGGATCTTTTTGGAGAAGCAGCATAAACCTGGCTCTAAGGATTTTGTATTTGGTCCTTTTAAGCCCTCAGGTGTGCTAAACAGGAGAGTTTCTCAAAGCAGAAAGGTGGAGCAGATTGAAGACTGGGAGAATCTGGCTGCTTTGTATCAGCCAAGATATTGTAATCGAGGTATTTCTGAACTATCCTTCGAATGAGCTTCCTTTGAGCCACTGTCAACCAAAATGTACACACTGCTGGAAACTTCAGAGTTATATGAATATAACACAATAGATTCTTTGCTTCATCTATCACTTGTAGAATTTCTTGAATTTTCAGCTATATTTGAAAAAATTATTCTCATCAAGTAGTTTGATGATATCTGCTTATGGCTCTTAAGTCCAAAAAACAAAGGGAAAAATGAGAGCAACTGAAAGTGACATGATAAATATTTAGTTCAGCCATGAGTATTTTGCTTTGTGAATCTGTCTTTGTACAACTATTTTCTGATGTCTTGAATGCTTCTATGTCAGTCTGACATGCTACTCTTACTGCTATTTGAATCTTCAATAATGCTTTCATAATTCAATAATTTGCAAATTGTGGTATAGAGATCCTTTTGGTTCTTGCAGAGGAGAAACATAAGAATATGCTGTTTTCAGTTGCTCAGAACATACATATGTTCCAGATGGTTTGTAATTGTTGGGTTTTTAAACGGTGTGACAGCAATTACTGATTTGTTCGCACATTACGTTGAGGCGTGGAAGCTGTGGTATGATGTAGCTGATCACAAGGAGAAAAATCACCAATCCTGATGCTCCTCTGAATCCACAACGTTTTGCAAAGGAGCAACTTTACCTCTTGCGTTCCATTGAAAAGGAGCAGCTTTGCGGAGGATGGACGTATTTACTCTGTATATCACTGGAACAGCCTTTCTTAATGATATGTGTTTTCAACACTGTGCTTCTAAACTCTCTACTTCAAAGAAACGTTTCATGCTTTAGTTTATAATTCTCAATTTTGTCAAAAGGAGATCCCTTGTCTCCTATGTCATCTACGTTCGTCAAGAACCTTAGAAGCCTGACAGGTATTCCTCTTTTGATTCTTTGGTACAACTCGTGGCTTCTGTTTTCTCTCTTTGCACTAGGTATTTGCTACTATTCATCATCATAGGGACATAAATTCCTTACCGTCGAGGAGATATCACGAAATTTCCTACATTCTTGTAAAAAGCAATTGCCTTCAAGAAGCTTCAAGAAAAGACTCGCAAAGAGCTTTTGCTTTTAGACGTTTGAAGATGCTACATGCTTATACATTATCACCTACCGCATTGCTGATTCCTCCCCTTATTTTCCTTTTTTTTTCCTTCTTAAAACTCATTATTTTTTTAGTTTGAGCATGTTCTATTTGTTCTTCACAAAAAAAAATTTAGAAAGTGGCCATAAGCAAGTTACCACATTACTTTTGTATCTTAAAAATTAAGGAAGTAAATTGATAATTCATTTTTGAACAATCCAAAATAGGAATATTAATGGAGGGAGCATAAATAAGATCTCACAGAGAGAGAGAGAGTTTGAAGGGTTGCAGGGTCAAATCCTTCTTAATTCCTTCTAACCACTGTAAGGGTAAGCAAATCCATTTTTGTTGCTTGACTGGTACGAAAACGATAGTTAACCTTGTGGATGCTTTGGAAACATCATTCTCTGGCTTTAAATTGCTGAATAATAAGAAACTGCACGCATTATGTTTAACATCGTAATAAGATGAGCAAACCTAAGGCGAGAACGGGAATATCCAAGGAAAAAAAGAAAGAAAAAGCAGCAAAATATGTTATAGCTCATTTTATTTAATTAAATTTATCTCCAATATATGGCTTACAAGTTCCTATCTGGAATATAAAATGGATCCTCACAACCATAATCAGGTCCGATCTGATCGAGAAAAAAAACCCTGAAATAAGTACGGCAAACTTCATAATTCTGTGTCTGAGAAGAAATTGTTGATAGATGGCATGATCTGCGGAGGCCTAGTCCGAACATACTTTCTGAGGGCATGTTCAGCATACTTCTCCCCTTCCGCAAAATTTTCAAGAATGCCTGCGCTTCTGTTTTCCTTGGTCACCCTTGCATTTGCCAAATAGGGAAAAAATCAAGTACCACAATATAGAGGAAATTGAATATGTTACAGCATTTGCAACCAACCAAAAACAAAAGACCAATCGGACCCAAGAAAATAAAACAACATAAGTCAGTGAAATCCTCAAAAAAGGACGATAGAGGAAAATTTTACAAAATCGACCGAAAGCTATGGAGGTCATTATTTTATCAGTAACAGCGGACACTGTTTTCTTTCTTTCTTTTTTTTGACAGAATTGACAAAGTGTTAAAATGGCAAAATGAAACAGTACTTAGTATCTACTCCCAACCATCTAGAAAGAAGAAACCTTGTAATTAAAGTAGAATAATCTATGTCATAGATATGTGATAATAGGGTTCTAGAATTTTGCATATTGACAGAGTGCAAAGTGTGGAATTGTTTGAGTGTAATTGGATAGGATTTAGTTTTGAAATTTTTATCTTAGATTTCATAAAAATTAAATTATTTGTGAGAAGAGATATAGATCACAAATTTAAAATTTTAAATTTTGTTGTTCACTCAAAAAATGAATGTCCTTAGCACGATAACCTACACGCAAACAAATTATAATAGTTCCTCTTTTTTCATATCACTAATTATTCTATTTTAAAATCCTGGATATGATTCTATAGTAATGCATCAAAAACTCATTACAAAATATTATTATCTTCGTTTTATAATAAATATTATTATATAAATCTTCACACATTAAAACACTAGTTAAATTGATCCGTTTAACTTCAATTAAATAAGCTTTTTTAATAAAAAATTACAACGTAAAAAATTAGTATTTTGTTACATTAAATATTATTATTTTATTATGAGTATAAATAATAAAAATTAAAATTTTATTTAATAATATTTATTTTAAAATAAAATAAACTTTTTAAAATAATTATTATTATGAATCGAAGAGACCAGTACTAATAAACAAGATATCTCAAATACTCCTTAAACAGAAAAAGGAAATTGCATAGGGAAAAAGGATACCTGACTTCGGGATTTATGCTGATGTTACGGACCAATTGCATTCCGCAGACACCGACGGCGACCCCGACGGCTGCGAACAATGGGAAAACCTACACACAAAACAGATACGCCACAACAGCATGATTCTGATCTAATAATCAAAATCATACGCTCATATATCCATAACAAAACCGGAATCGTCCGAGAAAGATGGCTCAAGAATTACTACCAAAGTAAGCATCCATAGTTATGCAGAACAGTGCATCTAAGGAGGGACAAGTGCAGCGGATCGTACCTCGGGCCTTAGCCATCGGTTAAGAGTCGACGGAGCCATCGGACGAGAAAACGGAAGAAAGACGTACGAATATCGGAGGCGAGTATCCTGATATAGGTAGGACTGTGAAAAAACTGCACGAGCATCAGGCTCAATCAATTACTACGAACTTATATAGGATGGCCTGCCCGCCGTAATCCACTCAAAATATATTAAAAATATGTTAAAATGGTGTGATTGAATTAGTTTAGTTTTAAAATTTTAATTTTATGTTTTATAAAAATTAAATTATTTATAAAAAAGATATAAATTTTATATTTAGTTTTAAAATTAATTTTTTAAAAAATTTATCTTAAATCACCGAACATTTTGATTGGTTGTTATATATTTGCTTGAATTTTTAACAAAGCAAAGAAAAGAAAATAATTTATGAAAATACTCATAATTCTTTGAAAATTATATGAAGTGAGTGTATAATTTTATTCTTTTTCCAATTTATTGAATCTTGTAAATTTTTTTTTTTAAAAAAAGGGGTTTGATAAGGGTGGTAAGAAATTTTACTTATACCGAATAACTAGAATAAGTTTATTCTTTTATTTTTATTTTTTCAAAGTTTTATGTAATAATGCGCCAAAAATCCCAGCTTTGGCGCTATCTTAACCCACTTTTGTAATTATATAAATAATTGTAGTAATATTTTATTATCCAATAAATATTATTTTATGAATAATTTTATTTATATTGTTGTTATGTAGTTAGAATAATCAAAGACTTCAATTAAATAACTAAATACTTCAATTAAAAAGTTAGAATAAATTAATAAAACTTTTAAATAAAGTAAAATAAAACGAACAAATAAAAAACAAAAAATTTAAATCAACGTGATTTGACATCAACAAAATTCAAGTGCCACAGTCGATCTTGACAGTTTATTAACAAGTGATTATTAAAAAAGAATAAGATATGTATTGTGTAAGGAATTTAAAAATTTTATAAATTATTTAAAAGATAAAAATATTATTTTTAAATAAAAATCATCTTATACTAATAAAATTATTATACGTTTAGTATTTATATTTTTAAAATATAAATTTTAAATACATAACGATTTTATTAATACAATATAATTTTTATATAATATTAATATTTTTATTCTTAAAAAATAAGTTTAATTTAAAGAAAATAAGTACACTAGACTTTTGTGTGCCTCAAGGTGGTGGCGTGCAAAATCTAGCACGCTACCCACTCTCATTCCTTTTTATTATTTAAATTCTTAAATTTTAAATGTTTATTTTTATTTATTACTTATTTTAAGTTTTAAATTATAATATACTAGCATATAGCTTTGCTTTACACATAATATACCTTATTTCTTAAAACAATAGATGCATAATGAAAATAAAATTTTAAAAAGAGAAATTAGTTCTAAATATCATTAAAAATACCTTTAATAGCTTGACTGAGAGTAAGTTCTTTTTTTCTTAATGATAGAGATAATTTTTCTTTAAAAAAAGTACCAAAAAAATTAATATGGGTTATTATATAAATAGTTATTAGAGTTATTACAAAAAATATGAACTAAATGTATATATTTAATAAAAAAATATACACTAATGGTTAATTATAAGTAAATTAAGATGAAGAGAAAATAAATAGAAAAACACATTATAAGTTGTGCTTTTTTCTATATCTTTTAAGTAAATTAACTTTATGATATGATATTTCAATTCTTCTACCGTATTCACATCATACCCCTGTTATGTGTAAGAGAAAAATAGAATTTCTCCCCTTTCTTGTCTTCTTCCATTCTTAAAAATAAATAATATAAAAAATAAAAAATATTAGTATTTTATATTAAAAACTTCAAAAAAAGTTTTTTCTAAAATAAAAAGATTCTCAAGTCATTGCTCAATTTTTTCTAAAAGAATAATGTTCTTAATACATCACAAAGAAGTTATAGTTTTAATATACTTTACAAAATTATTTATTTCTTTTATATTCATTTGGTGAAAAGACAAAAGCAAAAAAATAATCATCGACTATTATATTTCATATTTAATGCACTGTAAAGTTTCGCATGTTTTAATGCGGAATGTTTTAATAGATAATTAGGCACTTTTATCATTAAAACTTAACAAATAAACAACAAATTAGATAGTAATATATATTAATCAAATTAGTATAATAGATACCAAAGACTAAACAGATAAATATTCTTGAAGTCGCCTCTGAAACAAATGAAAAAAAAAACTTAAATCTTCAAAATATGTCAAAGAAAATAAAAAATCAATAATTTTTTATTAAAACAACTAAAAATATATAGTAGATTGTATAGTTCAATCAAAAAAAAAAAAAAGAAAAAGGCATGAAAGATGTAAAAAGAGAAAACATCAATGATGCTAAAAATAAAGATGAAAAATAAAAGAAGTTGACAAAAAAGGGGGCAAAGGTATAATTACATATGAAAGTTATGTACAACTTACAAACTTCTTGATGATCATAAAATTTAAAAAGTTTTAAAAAATATGTGTTATTCCCCCAAAAGAAATTATATGGATTCATATTGAAGAAGAAAAATAGAAATTAAAAATTAAAAAAAAAAGTGCATACCTCTCATTTTGCAAGATCCAACTGAATAAGCCTCTAAGACACATTTTAAAATTTAAAAACTAATAAAACTAAAACACTTATTTGAATGAAAAATTAAAGTGTTCTAAATGTGCCTGATGCCTATAATGTGTATAACACTCATGCATTTTCCTCCATTGTAAAGGAAGAAGTATGTGACAGTCTTTTCATTTTGGTCTCTACCCAAAAAAGTTCTCAACAAAAAAATAATAAATCTTCTCTAAGAAAAAATAAATTCATAAATATTTTACCTTCACACAAAAAAGTTATCAACAAATTAAAGAAAAAAATCTTTTCTAAGAAGAATTAATTCATAAATATCTACTAAACAATAAGAGATGAATTGAGTATTGATAAGTTCCTCAAGAAAATAAATTATTTCTTTAAGAAAAGAAAAAAATCAAATATATAATACTATTTATCAAACTCAGAGGTCAAATATTAAAGTAAAAAAGAAAAAGGAAGAAAGTAAGAGCAACATGTATCAAAAAAAGAATTGAAAAGATTACCTCTTGAATTTGAAAAAAGAAAACTTTAATCAGATAAAAATAAGAGGAGTTTACGATAAAAAACTTATAAAGAAAAGTTTATAGAGAAAGTGGTAGTAGATGAAGTTATGTTGAGATAGTGAAAATTTATTATAAATTTGATTTAAATTTAAAAATTTATTCAGGATAAACTAAAGAGTTTATATTATTTTATTATAAAAAATATCTTAGCCAATGACAACTCTTCTAACTAATAAAAAAAATTTAAAATTTTACAAATTAGTATTAGAGATTTAAGAGTTTTGAAAGAGGAAATAGAGTAAATGTATTTTGATAATATATATATAGAGTTTAATATAAATGTTTTACTTTGAATATTATTTTTTTCACAAATAATTCTCTTTTCAAAAACTCAAAATAAAAATTTTCAAATTAAAATACTATCCAATCTCACCTTAAAATTATCAAAAATTATTTTATATTTGTAAAATTATTATGTATTTAATAATACCCTTTCTAAAAACAGGAGTATGTCTCTTCTTTGCCTCTCCCCCTCCCCACTTCTTTTATCACGATATCCAAGCATGCCGACGTACTTATCTAAAAGTAATCACAAACTTAAAATTAGCAAAAATGAGGCTCTCATACATTCAACAAGTAGTAAATTGTTTGAGTTATGACTATGAGATAGTTGACAGTATTGATTCTTCTTTTCATTTTTTTTTCTTTTTAGGTCGAGAGGGTTTGATCCGTGTAAAGCATGACAATTGTTTTAAATTATTAAATTGTGGATAGTAAAGCTAAAATGATTTTTCCCCTTTTTTTAAAAGAGATATGCCAACAGGTACTTTTCCTGTCGCAATTCTCCCACCAATTTTATGTTTTTTCTTTTTCTTGACAAGACAAAATAAATGATTTTTAGTTCAATTTTTTATTTTTTATTTCAACTTCGATACTATTTATGTCCGCCACTAATGACAGGAGACACGTAAATCATTTGCTGGCGGCCCAAGCGTTTCTCTTTTTCTTTTTTTTTTTTTCTCTCTCAGTAAGTGCCGAGCCGTTCTCGCAACCACTTCAGTGGACGACTCGGGAGCACCATTCAGCACGAAGCAAAGAGCAGCTCCATCATATTTTTACGGGTAATATGTTTTAAAAGGTTTTTTAAAAAATTATACAATATGAGATATAAGATAGTATAGCGTTTTTTTAATTGTTAGAGTTTAAGCACTTAAATTATAAAATTTAATTATTTAATTATTATCTGAATGACAAGTAAACTGTTAATGCAATATGTTAAGAATGAATACATTTCTTGTATCTTTAAAATTTTAAGGTAATATTAGATTATATTTGAGTTTAAAATTTTTTATTTTAAATTTTTTAAAAATAAATTATTTATAAAAAATAAAATTTAAAATAAAAATTTGATTTAAATATATTCTTAATATTCATATTATTTTTTTAAAAATTATATTCTTACAAAAAAATATACAATTTTTATATAGTTCTTAAATTGTAAATTTTACCTTTGAAATCGTATTACTTTCATCATAAATTTAGACTCCAGATTAAAGTTTTATAGTTGGTGAAATTTATAAATTCTTAACTTACAAAGATAATTTAATCAATTTAAAATATTTCTTACTATAAAAATTAGATAATAATTTTAATTCACATTTTTTGAAATGAAAAAAAAAAAAAGAACGAATGAAGAGTTGCGAGTTCTGACAGCGTCATTTTTTTATATAAAAAAAAAAACAGCACGCGGTCGCTATTGCTTTGGCGAAGGAATGGCGAATCCGCAAATAGGAAGAAAGGTGGTGGCGTTAATATGAGGAACTGAAGAAGCAAGCAGACAAAACAAAACACTCAAAAAATTAGTGGATTGTGGCCTGTGGGTAAAATTCGAGCTTGTAAGAGAAAATCTGAAACAGGAAACGCCGTGAGAGCGAGCTGTACGAGAGCTTCGCCGGAGGCGTCCGAGGCCGCACAATTCCACGCGCAGCTCCTGATTTCCGATACGAGTCCCCTCATTCTCGTGCTGTGTTTCCATAACCATCTTTCATGGCCGCCTCCTCTGCTCGGGCTTTCTTCACCAACTTGGCACTCAAGCCCCATCACCAACCTCAAAGATCGCTATCTCCCCCCTTTTCCCACCACCTCCTTATCCGACCGTTGTTTCCCGCTATCTCCATCGCCAAGCCTCGAGGCGGCTCATCCTCTGCATCCGCAGTCTGCTGTTTGATATCAGGCGTTGATGGTGGTGGAGTCTCCGACGAATCTGTATCCACTCGGAAGTCCGGCTTTGGGCGTGAATTCTCCGTCATAGCTAACATGATCAAGCGAATCGAGCCTCTCGACACCTCCATCATTTCCAAGGGAGTTTCGGATTCGGCTAAGGATTCTATGAAGCAGACCATCTCTACTATGCTTGGGTTGCTACCCTCCGACCAGTTCTCTGTTGACGTTAGAGTCTCTAAACAACCTCTGGATCGGCTAATCGTTTCCTCCATAGTTACCGGGTAAGTATACACTATTCCATGTGCGAAATTGTATGGAATGAGCTGAAACGTGGACTCTAAACCATAAATCCCGAATCATATGGTTCTTAATATTTGTGTGGTTGCGAATGAAAATTGAATTGTAATTGTGGATTTTTTCTCAGGTATACTTTGTGGAATGCGGAGTATAGGATTTCGCTGATGAAGAACTTTGATATACCATTAGATAATTTCAAAAGGCCAGAGTTTTGGGAGGAAAATGGGGTTTCGGAGCTGAAGCGTGAGGAAAGTGAAGGTGGGGGACGTGAAGGCAGTATTGATGGGTGCCTAGAGGAACCTGAGAAGGTCAACATAGAGAGCTTTGGGGATTTATCTTCTGAGGTTTTGAGCTACGTTCAACAATTGGAATCAGAACTGTCAGCAGCCAAGCAGGTGAGCAGTCT
This sequence comes from Rauvolfia tetraphylla, assembly GCA_030512225.1. Classification (NCBI taxonomy): domain Eukaryota; kingdom Viridiplantae; phylum Streptophyta; class Magnoliopsida; order Gentianales; family Apocynaceae; genus Rauvolfia; species Rauvolfia tetraphylla. The sequence goes on from JAJQKT010000005.1 coordinate 2,146,984, forward strand.
CTATATATTTCTGTGTGTATTTCTGCAGCTTCTCTTTTCTCCAAAATTTCACTGTGACGTTGAGATGATAAATCATAGTAGACGGACAGGATTTGGGATTTTATGATTGAAAATGCAAATGATTTTTCACTAATCTCTCAAGTGACTTGGGGATTTGAGCGTGTTGGATTAAGCTTAGATTCTTAGGAGTTCTTTGCTCAGTGGAAGACATCAGAGATGTTCTTCAACTCAATGGTAGTATAGTTTGTAATCTTTAAGGTCTAGGTACTAATGCGTGGGCTCAGTAGCGGTCTATATCAGCTAATCCTTTATCCAATAATATAGAGCATGCTAAATATCAAGAATTCCTAGACAGGTAATGTTGGAAACATGTAGCTATCCTCTGAGTTATTTGTTCTTTGATTTGTTGACTTAACTGTTTAGTTATTGATATTTCAACTTCCGATGAACTTTCTGAATGACAGAGTTGGTATGCAAGAGAGCTAATCGAGCCAATTTGATTTCTTACAAGTTGAATTTAAACTTTGTACAGTACTCTCAACAAACATCTATTAAGGATGATAAAGAGTTGACAATGTGTAAACTTTTTTTGACTTTGAAACATGTCAAGATTGTCTTTGTAACAATGAGAAAAATAACAGAGTTGTTTGCTTAATTTCAAATTCCTAACAAATATGAATAGTGAATTTCCTAGTTGCTTGAAGGATGGAGGATGATGGCTATTCTTTCTTATAATGTGCTACTCCTAATATCGCCATCGAAGTTGGCATACCATGCAGATGAATAATATTTTATAATTTCAGATTCTGCTCCAATATATAATCTCTCTACTGTACTAAGGATTTCATGTCTCTTACACATTTTATTATACTTCTCTATGGGATTAGTCATGCATATATTCTTAAGTAGCTGGTGAAGTTTTGTGGCAGATGGCTATATAGATGTGAGATCATTTAGTTCTGCAGGGTGGGTGGGGTTTTCTATTGCAAAGATAAGTAAATCTTCCAACTCTGTGCTTTTGACATGGTAAATCTTAAATGGCTATCTGTGCTGCAGATGTAAGTTTTGCCATGGTGCCTATCATGCTAAATATTGATTTTTTATTTTAAAATCTTGTCTTCTTTCTTTTTCTTGCAAACTACTTTCTTAGTAGAGGTTCTAAAGAGGCATGATCCTTTTTCTGTTGAGTACTTTAAGTGATATACGAGACCTCTTGACTTTTTTCATCCAGTTCTTGATCAGAGTGAGGAATTGTCTTTTCTTTGGTCGATCATTCTGTGTCATTTCAGGAACTGCATACAAGGAAAGAGGAAAATAACAAAATGGAATATGTCAAAAAAAGTAACAATGACCTGTTGGAGTATCTGCGGTCATTGGACTCTGAAATGGTATTACCTATGTCTAGCTATATTGAGTAATGATTTCCTATCAGGTTATCTATCTACTGCTGACTTGCTTCAACAGGTTGCGGAACTATCACACCCATCATCATCTGAGGTGGAGGAGGTTATACACCAACTTGCTCAAAATACATTGCAAAGATTGTTTAAAGAGGAACTTACCTCAGGGTTTATAGAAGAGAGTATGGGGTGTACAAGAAACTACAGTAATGCTGATGAGTATTGCGATACCATTGGCACCTCACGTGATTACCTGGCTAAGCTGCTTTTCTGGTTAGTAGTTTCCAGAGCTTTTCCTTCCTTACGATCATTTGTTTGATCATGTGATATTATCAGTATTGAATGAGCTTAGGTTTAGGTGATTATCACAGTTTGAAGTGGTAAGAGTATAACTTTTAAGTATTATAGTTACACATTGAATGAACTCTTTTCTATTGGCAGGTGTATGTTATTGGGCCATCATTTAAGAGGCTTGGAGAACAGACTGCATCTAAGTTGTGTTGTGGGCTTGTTATAAGCGGAGGAAGTAGGACGATGGATGTATATTCTTATGTTTTTCTTCTTTCTCTGTTTCAAAATTTTGTTATTTATTTTATATTTGTTTGTGTAAAGAAATTACCTTGCTACCGTTTACAGTTTTTTGGATACTTTTGTCCTGATATAAAAAATGCAGCGAAGCTGCATCTGTTTACAAGAGCATACGGATCAAAACTTGGACGGCGCATCTTTCCCAAGGGATGCAGTGTGATCGTTGCTTCTGAAATATGTGGAGGATGCATTTGAGAAATGAGATAGGGATATAGTTGGAACTTGAGTTTTGAGTTTTCTTCGTGGACGTATTTTGAATTCTTACTTCCATTTTCCTAATGGATAGTTGGATTTCTCTCTTGCAGAATCCTAGCAGGGCAATATCATGAAATGAAGAAAAATGGTAGTTGTATTCGTTATGCAGACAATCATTATCATGTTTTAAGCGGTATGGTTGCCCTTCCCAGTCTAGGTTCGATTAATTCGTTTTTGTTAAATCCCTGTAAGCTCTGGTTTTTGTGAGGGGCCACTTGGCAGCCACTTGTATGGTTGGCAACATTTTATGACGTGTCTTTACCATGGCCTGAGGACCAGTGAGCGCCACTAAAAATTAATTGGTGGAAGAGCCAACAGGTCCTATGTTGATTTGGGGTTTAAAAGAAGGGGGCGGGGGGGTGGGGGTGGGGTTGTTCTAGTCTTCGTAGTACGTTTGTTTGCTTATCTAAGCTGCAGTCTTGTAGTCTGAGAGATTGTTTGTAGTTCTGTTGAAGGTTGCAGTTGCACATATTTCCTTTCTTAGACCATGCTGGTAGTAACTAGCTTCGTAGATCTTCCAGAGTTCTTCGAATCCCATTCCATGTCTCTTCAGTCTTTTTGGGTTTTTGGCTGTTGAGTATATTTCTTAATAGCGGACAGGTCATGAGGTTTGCATATGCTTTATTGCAATTTGTGTCATAATATCTGATCAGGGATTGCAAGGTGTTACTTGGATACTTCTGTTCAGACTAATTACGGTCCCATTCAATAATCGTGTGATTTTTGCCAAAGCTATCTTGATCAAGAAATTTCTTTCACATACACTACTATGAATGAAAATTTTGTACTGCAAGCTTTAAAAGTTCGGAGCTTCTAGTTGTGTCCAGTGCTTTATCTGAGGGAGCTGACTCATTTCGCGACAGACAAATCAACTCATGCATCGGAGATTGGGGCTGTTGCATGCTTCTTTTTACCGTATGCTATTTCCACGGCTTTTATGTGATACAAATCGTTTCTAGATTGTTTTCAAGTGGAAATTTTCATTTGCCTGTTGTGTTTGACGAAGTCTAGATTGCGGCTAACAACAAATCTTTCAACATTACGCAAAAATGAATAGTATTGGGTATAAGAAAATTTATTCCCATTTCTTGTGAGAGATAATAAATCGCGCAATGAATCCATAGGAAGCGGACTGTCATATATACAGAAAGAATCTTTGAATGTGAAAAAAGTTAAAATGATTTATGAAGAATTTCAATCATCATTGTGCTCGATACCTAGCATGGCCAATTCTCCTTCGGTGCAAATCATAAGGTGCCCATAGACGATCCACCGGGCACATGATTCCTTGGTCTAGCCTCACCCATGGCTTTCCCTTCCCACTCCAATGCAGCAAACTAACAGGACCTGGATGCAAAGATCTGCAGCTATCTACCAGATTATCCCCGCCCAGTCCGTGTTGGTTCCATCTACGATGGATTGGCTCAATATCGCCACCGAATACCAGCAAAAATGGTGGAAGAGAACCCAATTCGTATATCCTTCTCTCCTTTTGAATCTCCATCCATTTCTCGATTTTCTGCGTAAAGTCTCCCCTTCTCCACCTTTCCAATTCCATGACCATTACCCCGGTGTTGAAATAACATGGTTCCTTTCCTCCAAATATCTTGGGAAGTTCTGGGTCTGACCAGAACTCAGTGGTGAAATATTTGGTAAAGTTAGCATGACAGTACTGCGGGGCTCCAATCACCTTGAAATCACTCACTTTTGTGGACCATAGTTTCTGAATGTCATCGACCAAGACGACGTCGGAATCCAGATAAATGATCCGTTTTACACAGGGCTGAATAATGCCTGCCAAATAGGTTCTTGCATAGTTCAATGGGTTATCCAGAGCTTGACGAATGGAAGAGGATATCAGGCTGTTGAAACGCTCCCCAGCAAAGGGATAAACTGTGAAAGCTAGAGATGGGAATGCAGCTCTTAAGATTTCACGCAACTCATCAAAATCTGAGGCGGCTACAAAGTGAAAGTAAATGTTTTGAGGGCAAGAAATGTGCCTGAGAATTGAATTCACCGCGGCAATGGAACCTCTCAGATAAACTGAATCGAGCGTCATGGCCACCTGAATAATTGAAGGATCGCAGGCACCCAAGGACGCATCTGGAACTCTAATCCTGCACTTAATGTCATTGTGATAGTTGGGTGCTCTAGTATACTCTGAGAACCCAAGAAACCTCGGCGATCTGGGAATTGATCTGCTCGTGTATACTGGACAGAAAAGCAGAGAAACTAGCACAAATACGGAAACCATTCCACAGCAAGACATGCTGGAATTTAGAAGAAGAATCAATCACTTGGACGTTGATCTTCGAGATAAAAAAAATATAAGCTCTTCTCTTCCTTCCCTTCAATTTCAACCCTTCAATTGCATAGCAGCTGCAGGAAGAAGAAACGATTGAGAGAGAGAGTGCAAAGGTGAAGATGTAGAGTAGAGAAGAATGGTCAAGAGAAGAGGGATGGTTTTGGCAACAGTCAAACGTGTATTTTGTAGGAGGAAAACGAACACGAAGAGAAAACGCGTCGGCGCAGATGGACTTTTGAAGACAAAATTCCAAATGCAAAGGCAGACTGCTTCAAGGAAACCGAAGCAATGTTGGTTCGAATGTACGTACTACGAGGGATTATTATGGACATGTGACCACATGCTCTGACTCTTTAATCAATTCTAGAATAATACTCACAAAACGGTGGTTTCTTTCCAGGTCGGTCCATTTTGTAAATAAACTAGTCTTACATTCATCTTCTTCTCTTCCCCTTCCGTTTAGAGAGAGAGAGAGAGACTTCCTCAATCTCACCAGAAGGAGAAAATGAAACATCCTTGTCTTGTGACCTTCAGGACTCGGAAAGAGGGAAGGAGGGAGGACGGTAAAAGCAGAAAAAGTAACCGTTGCAATTGCACGAGAACTTGCCCTGGCAGTTAATATAAATAGACAAAAATCTAGTTGATATATCTCGAATAGTTTTCTCACTAAAAATGTAAAACTGAACTCATAAATAAATAAATAAATAAATAAATAAATATATATATATATATATATATAATTTTAGAAGTATATGAAAAATGAGATTCAAAATCCAATTTGAAGTCGCAACAATTCTTTGTTATTTTAAATTAAGGTAATCAACCAAACGTATTTGGAGTGCATCAAACATGCCATTCGCATGTGGAACATGCTCATGAATAAGAAAGTAAACACTACCGATACGTTTAATTATGAAATGACAGTGACTGGCCCAAATTAGAGAGTTATTAGGATGAAATTAAATACTATCAAATCTCAAAATTAAACTCAAAATTTTAAATGTAAGATTTACATCTCCTTTCACAAATAATTTAATTTTTATAAAATTCAACACTAAAATTTCAAAATCAAACGCCATCCAAATACACCTATTTCTTTTAATTAGTGTGTTGGATGAGATTGCAGCGACCTAATTTTAATCGAATTCCAGAGAAGTTGAATTGTCTTCGTTGAGGTTAAGAGGTAGGCACAATGGTTTTTATCCTTGCCTAACCTTCCATCCAAAAGAAGAAAAAAACTCAACATTGATCTTGATTAAAATTACCATTTTAGAGCATTTTACCCACTTGATAAAATTACTAGTACAGATCCGAGTGGGTTGAATGTACCTCAACTGATGAAGGGAAAGAGATTTTAAGGAAACCTTTAAGCTATACGCAAACTTGGGCCAGCGTTACAGTTACCAGTTGCTTGATTCCTGACTCGATAACACACAAGTCACGGTCGGTCTCACACACACATCCGCATCCAACCGGCGTACAATTGTACGGCCGAAGTTGCATTGCAGGCATAGAAAAGTGGAGATAGCTACTCGATCTTCACAGCGAAGGCGGAACTGCCGAAAGACCTGATTTTGCAGACCCAGCTCCGCCTTTGCTTTGCACGCCAAAATTTACTCCTCCTTGCGCTTCAAAGTTCAAATGCCAAATAAGATTGGAAACCTGCTAAACCATTTGAACAATTGCTAACTTGTACGAACTGGAGAACTACCCAGGAAACTCAAAACCTCACCCCTCCCGCTTCAGATAGTGCCTTTTTCCATGGACTTCCGTTCAGGAGCAGATGAAAAATGTTACACTTTTGCGGTAGTATGTTCTATTTCATCGGTATCTCTTACATAATTTAAAAAGCGTTTGCCCCAAGACTTTGTTTCACATGAAGACTACTGGAAAACTGCTACAAGATAAAACACCAGGCTCCCTTAAGAACCCACAAAAAAGAGGAAAAGGGGAAGAAGAAAGAAGAGAGAGAGAGAGAGAGGAGGAGGAGGATGAGGAGGAGGGGGGGAGGAGGGGGGAAGACAATACAAATAATAAAAGGACAACTCTACATGTAAGCTCATGGGTACCTCTATATACAGAAAAACGGCTCAGATGCCATCATCACCATGAGATCTCACAGGATACTACAATCACGGAGCTCCTTAACTACAACAAACTTATTTGGCTCGATTGAAATAAGCAAATGGACGGGAGACAGCCAAGCCCTTGGCGCTGGGAACAATTATGCCAGCTAGGTTCTGATCCAAACAGAAACCAAAGTTGTTATACGAAAATACACAAAAAGTAGGGTAGTAGTACTAAGATTCAACCATGTACTTCCCAGAAGACTACTGTAGAGCAGAAAGCACAAACCTAACCGTTGATTAGAATAGTGTCACAATGACAGCAGAGCATAGTATCACAATGAGGCCATCAAAAATTGCTGAAACCGCTGTTCTCTTGACTGATTGCTTTTGTCTGACAATGCTTTTCTTCTCTTCCTTCCCAGGCGGAAAAAGAAATCCTCTGTGTCAAGGACATAAAAGATCTGCAGAACACATCCATAATTACTAAAACTAAACACTAGAGATGTAATTCAATTTCTGAGAAACTCGCATTGCTTCTAAAGATAATGTACGACACCAGGGTATTTGTAGAACCAAAAATTACCAAAATGGTAATTTTGACAAAGGGCTAAATCTAGAGATATTTGCAATATTCATGGTTGCGAAGTTAAAAGACTTGGGTGCATACCTTTGATGAGTTGGAAGCCATCTTACATTCCAAACCATTCCACACCCGAACATGTTCCATAGCCTTGGAAAAAGCAGAATCTTCATCTGGGTTTGCATATTTACGCTTATTCCTGCCCCCAGAAAAATACAAAATCATGTTAAATGCTTGATATATCCAGTCCTTTCATATTCAGCAAGCATACGCAGAGAGTACGAGCTGTATGTATTATGATAGCAACTAAAAATCTCTTTTAACAAAAGCAAACACAATTCCTTCAGTGAAGAGAGAGCACAGGAATCAACTAACACCACAGTAAGCTAGAGGCCCAGATAACAAGTTGCCTGTCCTTCCCACCCCATTCTGTCATCCACTCTGAAATAATAACTGCTTAAGATCAAAACTGGGTTGCATGCTTGTGAAAAGATTCCAATACCTTTTCAACAAAACTGCAGAAGATTCCTTTTTACAAGAGTTCACTGACAGATAGTCATTGTGAAGATAGGCTGCAAAATTAGGATCTACAGAGACCGCAACCACCTCTGACTTCTCATTTCCATCATCCATCAGTTGGATGGACAGAACTGTTGGAGATGATGTCTGCAAAAGCACAAGATCCTCAGTCTTCGTATACATAAGTATTAGTATCTGCAAATAAGAGTTGGAGAGAATAAAAAAGAAGGAAAAAGGTTGCAGAAGACCTACACATTCAAACCGATATATATTTTCCTCATAAAGGAGCACGTGAGCATTCTCATAATACACTGAGTCAACGAATTTATCAGGCTTCCGGGATCTTTCATACTCATATAATTGAAGTAGCTTGTTGTCAAGCTCATCACTTGAAACAGTTTGAAGCTGAAGCAAAACATAATAGTCAAAAGAATTGAGCAGGGTAGACAATAGACAATAGATGGGAAACCCAATAACCGAAGGTAATGGATAGAGCACCTGCTTCACCAACTTATATATCAACTTGTCCAATGTGAATAACACATAAGATTGGTTTCCAATTATTGATCGGCAGTCATCCTCAAATTTTGTATTATCAGCAGATCCATCTAGCAAACTATACAACGCACCCATAAATCTGCATAAGACAAGTTCTCAATCAGTATTCACATATGTCAAAGGAGAAGCAAAATTGATTAGGGAAAGAGAGGCTATGGTTCACCCGCCTGGCATAAGGATCAGAATCAGTATCTTTGGCATTTCTCCATTTCAATTCAGATGATGCTGAATTCTGCTTAGCAGAGAGCAATCTTTCATATAATATCTGGGAGATATTAGAAAACAAATTAATTTGTTACAAGATGGTTAAACAAACGCCAGTTATTCTATACCAGTATTCTTTGAGGAACAGGAAAAGATATAGATCTGCCAATTCCCTCTTCTCATTCCCTAATGACAAACTGGAAGAAGGTTCAGCAGCAATGGTAAATCAGAAGATTAAACCAGTGATAAAGAATGGTTTAAAGTTCTCCTAAGCACTAGTAGGCTCAAGTTCATCGTACTTGTGTCTCTCTCAGAGAATACAAAACAAAGGACCAGCTCACTCATGGGCAGAAAGGAATTCAATTTTTGGCATGGCAACATCCACATGGCGCCATTAAACCCAAAAAAGTGAAATTTACAAACTTACTTGATGCAGCCTGAGAAGCACATAGAAAGTGTCATTTCCATAAAATATCCGACGATGCTTCTTCCCATTGTCACTCGATGGTGATGATGCTACATGCTTTGCGAGCGGCTTAGAAGTGAGCAGATATCGCTCTGACTGTGGCACTGATGTACCTTCTCCACCCACAAAGTGTGCTTCACTGATGCCCTCAGCTTCACCTTCACTCTCCCCTTTTCCATCAAGTTCATCATGTTCTCCATCTTCCTCTTCTTCCTCATTCTCTTCTCGTGAGCACTCATCAGCTGCAGACTCACTCCCTGAAACATCTTCACCAGCCTCAGAAGCATTTTCACTATCTTCATCATCAGCATCAGCATCATTTTCACCTGCAGCATCCTGACAACAGATCTCTTCTCCTCCATTTTGGTACTGTGTGCTTTCATCAACATTATTTGGGTTTGGCATGCTTTGCCCACCATCTCGGTAGCCAACAAAATTGTCCTCTTCAAAATCACCATTAGGTGATAACTCGCCTTCCTCTTTCTCATTTTTTGAGGGATCAAGAGATTCCTTATTATATCCAGTATGTCTGGACCCTTCTGAAAAACCTCCATTCACCAAGGGAACTGATCTTGAAGCATCACTTCCCTGCAGTGCAAAATCTGGTTATATCCCAATGCAGATGCATATGACAAAACTGACACCCATTGACCAAATACCGGATCAAGAGGAAAATCACATGCAGGAACTGATTTAGGACAAAAGAGGAGGAAAGGAGAAGCGCGCCGGGGGGATTGAAAGCAGAAAAAGAAGAAAGTAAAATAACAGACCTCCAGTGAGGGTATTTCACCCACATTTGCCTTTGCTCCATGAGTGTCCTCTGCAGCACCACCATTACCGGGCCGTGAAGATGTCGCACCACGTCCTTGAAGATGAAAAATGCAAAATTAAGATTTATTAAAAGAAGAACAGAACTCAATACAAGAAACTTCACGAGGATAGATCAAGTGGACAAACCAGAATTTATGTCCAAGCTGATTCTTCCATGACCAGAATCTCCCAAAGCAGCATCTGTATTTGTCAACCGTTCACCAGATGCTACAGCTAACCCATCTTCTTTTGGTGGAGCATCTGCATTTGTAAAGCTAGTCCTGCAAGAATTAACTCGTAGTGGTGAAGTGTCTCCATCTCCATTACAGACAGGTTTTGATTGCTTAGAATTCATTGTCGCAACTGCATCAGCACTTGGGCTTCCATCACTCTCACCTACAGCAGCCCCCGAGCCTTTTGCAGACCGACACTTAGAAAGCACATCATCTTCTGTAACCTCTGATCCACGAGGCCGAGAAGGCACACCTAACATTGGCTCAAGGAAGGTAGTCCAAAGTCTCATGACTTTATTCAACTGTTCTTTCGTTGAGCAGACTTCTTCACATGAATATTTAATGAGTTTATACAAGTCTTCATGAATTTCAGTATCAGCATATTCAAATTCAAGATTTGGAACAACAGGATGTCTACTTCCGGCAGCAATAGAGAGAAGCACATCATCCTCTTTCTGCTTTTTCTCCTTGACTTCTTTGATCTCTGCCACCAAGGCTGTACATAAAAAACATAAGAGCGCATAAATGAGAGGAAAAACAGAGAAAAACAATAAGAGAAAAACTCAGGTGCCATATAGAACTTGCATAATTCAGGTGACACAGCATAAAAAGAAAGGCTATCTCACTGACCATAGTTAGAAAGCCACCAATTTAAGGTAACTCTTCAGCATTTAATTCGATTAAACTGAAAATAGAAACTATTCCCACAATGGAGCAGCTTGCTTTGTAATAGGAGGACAACATTGCACTAATAATTTGATAAGCATATGAAATTGTCAAAGTCTTAACTTACATTTAGTGCTCAAGTTCTTCGAATCTTGTTGCTTGAAGTAGAAGCTACGGTGGTCAAGTGACTTGTAATGGTTTTTGGCATAAATTTCAGCCCAGACTTTGTTAAAATCTGAACGGCACTTCGTCCACTCATCTTGCTTCTGCTTTAAGCGTGTCAATATAACAGGCAAGGCCAATGATGGATTTTTACGCAGAATGTCCATCACGTCGAGGCCATGGTCGCCATACAGCCGTTCAATGCATCTCAAGTTTAGGGCTACAACATAAAGAAGGGAAAACATTAGAGATAGAAGTATAACTTTCTGAATTCCACTTCAGCAGTTCCACTATAACAAACCTGTGAAGTGGTCTTCAATGCGGATTGGACTATCTGTGCCTACTGAATTATCATTCATACTGTTCAACAGTTCCTCAGCCCGCTTAGCAGTTGAACTCACAGATTCCAGTAACATGTCTAACTCGAATCTATAACCATTGTTGAGAGAGAGCAAAAAGATAAAATAAAGACTTAATAAATTAACTGATATCAAACACAGCATACTAATAATTGACAAGGAACCTGTGAACAGGAAAAAGAAAAGAGAAATGGAATGCAAAACCCTGAAGAAACATTTTGCAAAAATCTTGATATCACAGGAAGCAATAGACAAAAAATTATTAAATATGAGACCATCCTTTCCCCCCACTTTCTTTCTCTTGAGACGTAAGTAGAAAGAAGGGGATGGGCAAGCTTAAGTTTAAAAAATATTTACCTATCATCTTCACATCTGAAGAGACTTTCTTCATACTGGTTTCTGCGCATATGTTTGAAAGAGTAATCCTCACTTCCAGACGTCACAGATACCCAGTGATCATTCAAAACTTGAGCACCTAGCTCAGACCTCTGGCTCGCTGAAGGAATTGGATACTACAGAACAGTACAAACATAGATATATTTGGAATCAGCCTAGAATCGATCCCTTAAAAAGCTTAAGTTGTACTTAAGAGTAGAGATATAAAAGGAAAGACTAGGTAAATATCATACATCCTCAGGAAGTAGACGATAACTAGGAGTGCATCGTTGACAGTTTGAGAGGTCAAGCTCCTGAATAGACTTTCCCCAATACTTTTCCTTGTACCTATCTTTTTCTTTAGTGGCATCAATCTCACGCTTTGGTTCCTTATCTTTCTCCTCCGGTTTCAATGATAATTTGGAGCCATGCCCCTCACTCCACAAAGATTCTGCTATTGTTGAAACCAATTCATCATATGAAACAAAATAACTAAAGTCAAATAACTTAGAAACTTGAATTGCAACTGATAACTCATGACAAATTGGACTAAAAACTAAGAGAGCATACAAAGAACACATTGGAGGTTAAGAAAAAGTTTTCCTTGTTTACTTACTTTTGCTCATAACACCAAGAAATCCATCTGCAGAAGAGAGTCATAAGTCAGACTAGAAAACAGATTTAATGCAGACAATTCTACCAACAGTTAATTCTCGATAATTACCAATTTTTTCACAACGTTCCAAAAATTCATTGAACCCTTCCATAAGATCAGGATATTTTCCAAGTAGATCGGCTACCTGAAAAAGGAAAAGAAAGAAAACCTCAAAAGCATGAGAAGCTAACAAATAGCAGCCTTGATAATAAAACCTCAAAAGCACGAGAAGCTAACAAATAGCAGCCTTGATAATATGCTTATTTGCCTCGCTAGACAATAATGAAAATGCACCCAAAAAAAGATTGCATTCAGTTGAAAACAGAAGGATACTGCAACATTAGCGGAGTACCCTAGTATAAAACTGGTAAAACATGCATCGTAGATTACGTCATGCTTCAATTGAAATAAGTGTGCAAGACAGTTTCATAAACTTCCTGAACGACATAAGCCTAATTCATCAAATTTACATATGATATAAACTCGTAACTAAACAGAATGAAGACCAACTCAGGTCCGAACTCTGACATACAAATGTTCCATTCAAATTTCAGCAGTAAGCAAGTCTTGACAAAATCTCTTGACCAATTCAGCAAACCGATCCAAATGACAAAATCTTGCTAAGACAAGAGGCAGCAAGCTCATTCAGATAGATACGAAAATAGGGAGGTGAAACAACAAAGCATTAGAATAAATGACCATAACAACAGTGGGTCTAGAGAAGGCTGATCCTACTTGCAGATGTTTGAAAATTTGTTTCTTCATATCACACAATCGAGCTAAAATTAGAAGTTGAACTTAATTACTAGTACATGCTTCTCATTATTGTTCTAATAAAGCATGAAAAATCAAATTGGATGTCCAAATCTTCAGAAGTTTGTAAGTGAATGTTTTAAGTATTAAAATAAGTTCTTGATATACATACCAAACTCTGTAACTCCTTTCTTGTTATAATTTCTGTGCTATAAATATGAAGACACTTCAAAAATGCCTGGTAATCATCTGGATTACGTAATCTCTCCTTCACTTTTTCACAGAAAGAGAACTCTTGGCTATACATGCCTGGAGTAAGGAAGACAAATACCAAAAAGTTGATATCAGTCAGCAAAATTAAACTAAAAAGCATCCTAACAAGTGTGCCAAAGAAAAGGCCAAGTAAAGCTCAAGTGTGGTTGATAATGCACCTCAGTAAAATAGGACAGTCATGATGCACTAACAGAAAAATGAAAAAGCCATTATCAACTCACTCTTTAGAGCATCTTTATCATCATAAGAGGCTGAAACAGTATTTCCCCCGAAGTCTTCAACCTTGCGAGCAGGTTTTCTTTTGTCTGCAAGACGATGCATGCTTAGGTCCCCATTATTTTCATTCTCAGGTTCTCTGTAATCCGGATCCCGATTTCTCCTTTCCCTATTCTCTCTCTCAGCACGTTTCTTCTGCTCCTTGTGGAGCCTCAACATTGGTTTATCGTCATCCATATCTGGACGCTCAACACTAAGGTCGCATTCTCTATGGGGACTAACAATTCTATCCCTACGGAAACGCTGCCAAATAAAGGAAAGAAGATCTTTGTTAAGAAGGGACCAAGGTGATGTATTAGATGTTGCATTTTCTTAAGGGAATTTTATTTGACTATCAAGCAGACCTTGTCCATCTGTGACTGACGCAGTGTGGGCATCACAGAGCTTCTCTCATCATACCGTTGAAAAGGCCTGCCAAAAGAAGCATGAGGTGCTGATGCAGCGGCTGAAGAATCAGGTAAAAATCTAGTGAATTCATCTAGCAAATCTTGATGGTCTTCAAAAAGTGCAGCAACCTGCATTTAAAGCATATGAAACACATGGCATGAAATAATTGATATACAGAAGAAACCAGTACAACAAATAAAAGAAAGTACCATTAGAAAACAAGACCTAATACCTCCTGGTAAACCTCCGTAATGCCCTTGTGTTCTTTCCTATACATATTCAAAATGTCCAGAAAAGATTTGTACACATGATCATCATTTTGGAAACGTTTCTGCAGGGAAAACAAATAAAAGCTCCAATATATTAATATAAAACCTGGTTAAGAGAGAAAATCCGTAATAACCTAGAAGGAATTTGAAATTATACCTTAATCTTGTTAACAAAACTTATAGCCTCTTCGAATTCAACAGTTTTCTTTGGTGGAGCCTCTTCCTCGTCATTGAGAGTGATTTCATACCCTTTGGGTAAGAAGGTGTTGAACCCAAGGATTAAGTTCGGATGCCCTTTAAATAGTTCTTTAACCCTCGCGATAACACCAGCAGTATCAATCCTTCAAGAAATTCATCAATAGAATTACCAAGAAATTCTAATGGTTCAGCGCCCCAAAATTCAGAATTCAAATTTTCTTGGAAAATTCCAAATACCTTTGAGCCTTAAAATCTTTCATTACATCAAGGAACATATCATACTTCTCTCTTTGATCTTGGAACATATCCTTAACTTCCTTTAGATAAGTCAGAGCATCATTGGTAGTAAGCTTTTGAGTACTACCACCTCCACCTCCACCTCCACCTCCACCTCCACCTCCACCAGCACCGCTACCGCTACCTCCGCCTCCATTGCCACCAGGTACTTGTGGTTGCCCATAGCTGCAAAGCAAGGAATGGGAAACAGTACAAACAATCACTTTCAAGAAAATTCAAAACTGATGAAGAGTGGTAACCATGCAACCGGCGCTCCAAGAGAGTTTAATTGTCACTAACTGAAACCCATACCCAGTGGACACACATGCAATTAATTGGCTGATTAGGGACATTTGAAAGTATACCCGCACCCTCAGAGAGGATGTTGAAAATCTAAAGAGCTAAATTATGCAAAAGAAAATTCGGAAAGCCAGCACTGCACATAAAGCAGAAGACTTTATTTACGGTAATTAATCCTCAATTTCCTAAATAATGAAAGAAAACTAAGGGTAGCAGAAAGCCTAATAAAATTCCTAGGGCACTCCACTAATTCTGATTGGAGAATAGGTTTTAGCAGCGAAGAAGATATGACAACTAAATCCAAGTGAATTTACTAAAGATCACTACGGGATAAAAGGTCAAGAAAAGACGAACTTTTGAGCAAAATTTACACATCTAAGGGCGCGATTAACACGCAGATTGCAGAAATCTATATACGTGAAGTACTAATTAACCACCAGGAAATTTTAAAGAATAAGAATAAATTCCGTAAGGTAGGAAATAAGAAAATAGCTTACGATTCTCCACGAGAAGAGCCAAATGGCCGCTTGAATTGAGGGTTAACATAAGCATCGTCTCTTAAGCGCTTCATCTCTGCAAAAGAACAATAACAAGAAGTTCATCTCAGAATACGGAAAAAAAAAAGCGAAAAAATAAAACAAAAAGAATCAGTATTTAATCTTCCCCTTTCTCAGAAAACTGACCTCCGAAGTTTCCCTCAGATATTCTGAGGAAAGAAAAAAATACAACTTTAGCAGATCTAACTACGAAACGACAAAATCACTTCAATACTTCGGATCAACAGAACACGAAATCATTCTTATTTCTTTTTCATCCTCGACTGTACAATGAAACCTCCTCTGAGGCACTATATATATTCGGCTTGCCTTTCTTTTCCCCCTCTCGTGTTTCTCTTCTATTTTCTTCTCTCTCTCTCTCTCTCTCTAACAACAACAACACAGGGGATGAGAAATGGAGAGGTAATAAGAAAAAAAAAATGAAGTGAGAAAAATATGTATGTAGTAATAATAAGACCACAGGCGACGCTAAGCGAGAGACAGCTTACGTGACTCTTGCAAAGTAAAACCAAGGAAATTGCAACCAATTCGAAATTGCGGGGATTGGGTATGAGGGATTGATCTTGAATTCAAACATTTGGATACGAAATAGGGCTACAACGGGTGATGAAGTCCGTTGAGCGGCCCAATGACTCAATTTAGCCTTTTGTGCTTTGAACACCGTCGATAGCAGCGGCCCAATGACTTTTGTTAAAAACACTAGATGTGTCGTGATAATTTTGTTGAAAGTTGCGACAACTATTGTACACCATAATAATGAAAAATATGCTGCTGTCTTTTAAATTTGGTTTATGATTACCTCTTCTTTTTTAGGAAATGGGATCATTTATATATATACAAAACAAAATCAATACATACAGGAGAGGACGCACAATAAGAAAAAAAAAGTACTAGTAAAAACTCTGAGTTAGATGCTGGAGCATCAAGGCCCATTCTGTTCTTGGGCTGTACCCTTGAGAGTTTTCTTTCAACGCAAAATGGTGCTTTTGCATTACAAATGCTAACTCTTATTGAAGTCCTTGATTTTCATCATTGGTCTGAAGCCCAAAATAGAAAATAGCCTGTAACCTCTGCCAGACTTCGGTTCCGGACTTTGAGGGCCATTTTCTCCTAATGTAAATTTGGTTTTAAGGCCTTTTTAAGCCACAAAATCTCCCCTTTAGTTCCTTTCTACAAAGATTCGGACAACACTTTTTTTTCATCCTCTTTTGTCCCTCACATAAAATTACCTTCATATTACATTACATCTGGGCATCGTTTAATTGTCCAGGGAAAATAGATAAGAGAAGTAATCATATTCTTAATTTTTAAATTTTTGTGTTTGATTCATTATTTGTATTTGGAAAAGGAATATGATTCCTTAAATCATAAAAAATAAAGGAATAATACGAAAATAGTAAATCCTTATATGGAGATGGTATTGTGATTTCATTCCTAAGAATCTAACAAATATAAAGATAAAAAAATTACAATTTAATAGATAATTTTTTTATCTTTCTTCTCAATCATCTTTTTCTCTTATCATTTCTCCCCCAATGTTATTATTTTCTTATTAAAATTATATATCTCGATATTTTTTATTTTTTTCAAAAAGTTTAAAAACTTAAAACTTTAACTAAAGTAACTACAAACCTATAGTTTAAATATTATATCATAACATTAAACAAATTATATTATAATTATACAACTCATACGTATCATTATCTAAAGCAGAATTATTAAATTATTGAAAGATAATTTAATTTTATAAAAATTCAAATGTTATTTTTTGTCCATATTGGAATTGAAACATGTCATGGAGATTGCTTTTTTCTAAAAGTTTCATTTAAAGAAATATCGAGTTAAAAGAATATAATAAATTTTTTAAACTATATATTTTAAAATAAAAAATAAAAAAATTAAAATATGAAAATTTATTCTTACTCACTGTATCCTTTTCACAAAAAAAAAGAATGGACTTTAAATTATACAATAATATTAGTCCTATTAGGCGATACTTTAGATTTTTTTAAAAAAAAATTAATAATCTATTTATTTTCCGCATTCAAAAAATATATATACATAGTATCATTTTCATACCAATTTTTTGAAACTATCTAAATATAATAATGTAATATACTCAAAATCACAATTCGTGAATTCACTTTATTATGATTTAAATTCTTACATATTACTTTCATATTCTTTTTGAGTCATTTTGTCAAATGTAAACTGTTTCATGCACGGGTCTTTAGACTAGTTTGTTTTTGTGTGTACATACATATAATGTAACTTTGATTTTTACTAATCTTTCAAGTGAGCAGTCGAAATTTAGAAGATTTAATGGTTAAGTCTTCAAACTATACTTATTATTTCATTAATAATTACTATTTGAGTTGTCTGTATTTTTCTCTAAAAGCTTCAAATCTTCAAAAATGTCTTCGATTTTAAGGGAGAGGAAGTGTGTGTGGTAAAGAGGTAAAGAACAGGTTAAAAATAGACTATCGAGGATTACAAGTTGAAAAAATAAGAGTTATATCCCGCAAGCTTTTAATTCAGCAAAACACAAAATTTATTGCGAAGTAGGAGGGTGAGGAACTCTCAATCTCTGTAGAACACCGAGTCTGGTAAGTGGAGCCATTCGATCGATAAATTATTGACACGATAGACCATGGTGTTATTGACTTCAAATTTGTTTGTATTATTGGTAAATTCAGATTCCGATCAAAGATATTCTCATTTTTATTTCTTGTTTTTTTATTACTCTCTCCATTATGCATGCATGATGCCTAACGGCATTTATTTGTGGGTGTTGGGTGTTCTTGTTACGCTGACGGGTGTGCATTATGCTCCTGCTGGCCCTTTTCCCAGTAGCGGAGGAAGTCCCTATTTCGACCGGGTTGCATTTGGATGGTGGCAAAATGACTTGACCCATTCCTTATGGTTCGGGACTAGCGTGCACAAACAATTTGGATTCTATCATTTAGAATTTGGAAATATTTCACCTATAAATAACACATGAAATAAATAAATAGTTGATCATAGTTTTTTATAAAATAGGGAAGTAATTCTTTCAGAAAAATAATACAATTAGATAGAGATGTTCATTATTTGGTGTAATCTGAAAAATCGAACCGAAATATATATTTCGATTCGATTTTTTAAATTTTAGATTTGGTTCGGTTTGATTTTTTTGTGTTAGAATGAAATTCAGTTCGATTTTTGATTTTTTTATTCTCAAACCAAAAACCGAAACGAAAAACTAAAATTTTAATATATATATATATATAAACAAACGTATTTTGATAATTCGTTCTTTAATAAAAATTAATTTTTTTAAATAAAATTACTTCAAAAACATATTATTAAAATGCATTCTTTTCTCTTTTCTTTAATTTCGATTTTTTAACCGAATCGAATTATTATTTCGATTCGGTTCGATTTTTTAAAAAATTCTGTTCGGTTCGATTTTGTAAAATCGAACCGAAAACAGAATTATCCCACCGAAACGAACCGAATAACCGAATAAACACCTCTACAATTAGATGTGTGTGTAACTAGAGACCTTATGCGATTTTATTGCCCATAAGAATGTCAAGCCAAAATTAGAAGAACTAAAGATGAGGACAAACCACTCTCAAATAAAAAAAAAAAAAAACAGCACAAACTTAGGATCCGAGGCAGTTAGGGAAGTGTGTTCATTGGAGAATTTAGTACTCTTAAGTAGAAAAACGATAAGTATGATGGTATTAGGGAAAGATGAGTTGGGATTTTAAAGTCCTGACAGCCTCCTGTATTAGAGCATTTTTCATCTCATACTACTCTAATGACCTTACTGCTCAGCCACCAAACTACTCTCTCTGTCCACAGATAATTATTTGTCATTTTATAAAATCGAAAGGATAGTTATTAGAGGTTTTCCAATTTTACTCGCAACTTTATTACTTTACCAAGCACCGCATAAGTTAAATTTAATTTTCCAGATAGTCAATTTCATTTATTGATTTATTAACTTATGAAAAAAGCATATGGTGCTGCTGTTGGGATTCTATTATGTTCTAGGTTTAAATCTAGATTCGCATACATGGATACATGCATAAACATAGTAATTGCTTCAATTGACGGAGTTGTTTGTGGAATTGGTAGGTGTTCTTTGGAGGCTGACGAGGGAGTAGTATGCCCCAGTTGGCCCTTTTGCCAGCAGCGAAGAATGACTCCCTTTTTCTACCACCTTACCTTTGTCCAACACCGCAATCATATCGCAATTCTTTATGGTACCGATCCCGTGCGCTACAACAATGCTCGTTCTTCCGACCATCACCCTTTCCAATGCATCCTGTACCACTTTCTCCGATTGACTGTCAAGCGCGCTCGTTGCTTCGTCTAGCAACAAGATCGCTGGATTTTTTAGTATGGCTCGAGCAATGGCGATACGTTGCTTTTGGCCTCCAGATAGCTGCAATCCCTTGTCCCCACACCATGTACCGTATCCATTCTTTAGTCCTGCAATGAAGTCATGAGCATTTGCTGCTTTAGCTGCTTCGATAATCTCTGATTCGTCAATGTCCTCGGATGCTCCGTACGTGATGTTTTGACGTATGGTTCCGGCAAATAATGTAGGCTCCTGGCCAACAAGTGAAATGTGTTTCCTTAGAGATCTCAAGTGGTATAATCTTACGTCGGTACCATCAATCGTCACAACACCTCTCAGGGGATCGTAGAATCTTTCGATCAAGCCAATTATTGTCGATTTCCCTGACCCACTTTGTCCTACCAGTGCTGTTGATTTCCCTGCGTCAATTTTGATTGAAAATCCCCTCAAGATAACAACATCAGGCCTGGCAGGGTATGCAAAATCAACATCTCGGAATTCCATGTGCCCCGTAATCTTTTCAGGCTTCTTTTCCATTGGGTCCTCGGGATCAATTAAAGAGTACCGATCTAAAATCGCAAAAACGGATCTAACTGAATCGACACCTTTGGCTAGATCATTGGTCATGGTTCCGGCATTACCAATGACACGTCCAGTGCTGACAAGAATCATGAAGGTCTGGAAAAGAGCTTTTGCTCCAAGAGTACCCGCTGCAACTAGCTTGCCACCATACCAAAAATCCAGGGCCCAGGTTAGTATCATGAGGCTTTGGGAGGTGCCGAGACCAAAACCAGCAAACCATGACTGCCGAATACTCTCCCGTCGAGTTCCTTCATGCGCT
The DNA here is from genome assembly GCA_030512225.1 of Rauvolfia tetraphylla. Classification (NCBI taxonomy): domain Eukaryota; kingdom Viridiplantae; phylum Streptophyta; class Magnoliopsida; order Gentianales; family Apocynaceae; genus Rauvolfia; species Rauvolfia tetraphylla. The sequence goes on from JAJQKT010000005.1 coordinate 2,167,669, forward strand.
TGTTCGAACATTTGCAGAATTCGAGCTTGCGAGCCGAAGGCTGCGACCGTACGAAGATTTGAGACAGCTTCTGCTGCTATCTTACTACTTTCATCTTTTGATTTCATAGCCTTCTGGGACATGCTTTTCAGGAGAGCACGCTTGCAATAATAACAAATTATGATGAGAGGTTGCACGGCAATCATTACCAGGGCAAGCTTCCACGCAATAACAAGACCCATAGTGAAAGCAATGGCCGCTGCCGAAATTGTCTGGATCAGTAGCGAAATCCGATCACCCACCAAAGATCTCACCTACATGATATTTATAATTCAAACAAGCGTTAGCATTGCCCAATGCATTTGACTAAAACTAAACGAAATACTATCAAGAAAATCAACAGTCCAAGTGTGTTTATTTTACGTACGTACCACATTAGCGTCTTTTGCCACTCTAGAGCAAATAGCACCAGTGGCATTTTCATCCTTATCGAACCAACCAACTTCAAAAGTGAGCATCTTGGAAAACATTCTTTCTCTAATCCTCTTTGTCAGGTACTCCCCCATGGCTGCAAAGTTATAATGTTGGCATATGTTTACCAAAAATGAGAACACTGCAAGCCCAAGGAAACACAAGGAATATATTTTTGTCTTCTCCTCTATCTCTCGATTATCTGGTAGGAAATACACGGAAATCATCGACCCCATTGCGAATGCATACAAAGGTTGAACTCCGCCAAATAGCACTGCGCCTATACCTCCAGCTATTGCTTGCCTCCATTCAGGCAAATTCATCGCTAGCAATCTTCTGAATGAAGGTACTGGAAACGCTTGCTGTTCAGCGGAGGCTCTTGCATTGTCCGCCCTATTACTTGTAGCGGCAGAGTTAGCTGAACTAAACCTACTCAGAGCTGAGATTCTTCGACTACTATGGGCAATGGAGGTTGATGATAATGCTGCAGTGTTGTTTGTATGTTTGACTTCTTTGTTTTTGTCGGTTTGTTGATGCCGGACAAGTGACGTATATAAACCATTTTCATCTTGAATGAGCTCGTCGTGAGAACCAGTTTCCACGACCTGGCCATTTTGGACCACAGAGATGAAGTCGGCGTGTCTAATGGTTGATAAACGGTGTGCTATGATAATTGTGGTTCGGCCAAGGGCCGCCTTGTCCAGAGCTTCCTGAACAACTCGCTCTGATTCTGCATCCAAAGCACTGGTGGCCTCATCAAGGAGGAGAATTTTGGGCGCCTTGATTATGGCTCTTGCTATGGCTACTCTCTGTTTTTGTCCCCCAGACATCTGAACGCCTCTCTCACCGACCTGCATTTACATGTGATTCAGCAAAAGAGAAAAATAGTAACGAGTATATTCATAATTATTTAATATAAGTTGCTTATAATTTATTTTAGACGAAGGATTATTTTTAGGCGCTTGTAACTAATTTTACATTTTTTATTTTAACTTATATAAGTTGAAAAAATTACTTCATTTGTCTATAATTGAATGTCTCATTTTAACTTGATATAAAATTTATTAAAAAATTTTTACTTACTTAATTTACTAACTTTACCTTTATTAATCTCGTAATATCTTAATTAATTAAAAAAATTAGTAATAGACCTTATATGTTAGTAAAATTTAAGTCTCTTAAATCAAAATAATTAAAACAGTTTAGTGAAGCTTAATTTTTTAGAATTAAAGAGATTAATAGTAAAAATTTAGATAAAATATATAATTATTTTAAGAAAGTAAATTTTTAATTATAAGCATTCTAAAAAATGTTGATATTTAATTATGGACGAAAGAAGTATTTTTTAAAAAGTATCTTAGAGGGGCTTTACAAGAAATTTTTGCTTATTGTAATTATCAAAAATCAGAATGTTATTTAATTTTTAAAATAATTTTTTATAAACCTTTTTTTTACAACTTAAAAAATGCTTTAGCAATTAAAACAGTCCCAATGTAAATTTGTAAATTTAAGACAAATCATAAAGAAATAAAAAGAATAAACAATAAATTTATAATTGGAATCTTGGAGCAGTGCAACCAAATAGTTGAAATTGAGATTCTTACACTACGTTTGGTTTGGTAACGAGGAGGGAGTAAATGGGAATAGAAAATAAATATGAGTGTATTTGAATAAAATCACTTGTTTAGTTAGTGTGTTAGAAGAAGGGGGAAGTAAACATAGAGAGAGAAGACTACTCCTCCATATTAGCAAAATCAACTTCTCCAAAAGTGAAGGGATTGGGAAATACTTAGTGAAAATAACCAAATACTCATTGAAATTTTTAGTAAATTTAAAATACTTTATCATTTTCAAAATATATATTTTACTTTCTATTTTTGTTTATTTCAAAATATAAGTTATCTTTCTATATAAATACTTCATTTATTATTTTATTTTTAATTTTACACTTGTTTCTAAATAATTATTTAAACATTTTTATTTTTAAAAAATATTAATTTTTCAACCAACCACCATAAACATCAATAATTAATATTAAATTTAAATTTAACACACTAATTAAGAATTTTTAAATAAGAATATTTTAAACATCTATCAAATATTTTTTATAAAATTTATCAAAACTTTAATTTCAGTAAAAAAAGAAATATGGGATACATTTTGAAACGTATAGAATAATAAATACATGTAATTAATAAAATAATAAAATTAACACAATTTTTTCTATTTTTCACTCTAACTAAGTAAGAAAAAATATTTATAATTTACTCTTTTATTTATGTTAAATAAAATTAAAACGAATATATTTATTTTTCTTCATTATAATGTCGCTCCTCCCCTTCTCCCTGCCCCTCCGCTCGGCGAACCAAACAAAGCCATAGGAAGGAGAAATGCAATCCAAATCGTTTAGTGAAATTGAAGGATACGACTAACTGGATAAGGGACTGAACTGGAGGACAAGCAAGAGTAAGACGAACCTGAGTATCATAGCCCCGAGGCAACTGACAAATGAAGTTATGGGCATTAGAAGCTTTGGCGGCCTCGACAACCTCTTCCATAGATGCATCCTCCTTGCCAAAAAGTATGTTTTCTTTAATTGTGGTTGCAAAAAGTGCAGGCTCTTGACTCACTAGTCCCATCTGCGACCTTAGCCACTTGAGTTGCAGCTTATCGATGGCGACCCCATCAAGGAGGATCTCTCCTCCCAGTGGATCATAAAATCTCTGCAGCAGAGCAATTACTGTGGACTTGCCCGAACCACTACCCCCAACCAATGCCACTGCCCTACCTGCTGGGACTTTTAGGCTAAAATCCTTGAAAATTATGCTTTCTGGCCTTGATGGGTACGCAAATTCAACGCGCTTAAATTCGATTTCCCCTGAAACGTTTTGTAAAGTTTCATCGTCCTTGTTGTCCGTATCAATCTTGGGCACTCTTCTTATAACTTCCAATATGCGTTCTCCTGCCGCACTGGCTTCCGAGAAGTATATCAGGTTAGATAAAGCAGTCCCCAATGACCTGTTCAAAATAGACACAGTTATAGGAGCAAATTCATCAATCAAATCAGCTTAATTGATCCAGCAGTATTAGACATCGTGAAATTAGAACACGTGGACAGGCTCGTTGAAGCAGAGTCAAATTTCAAGAAGTTAGTATTACTTCCATGTCGTTTTAAATGTTATTTTAAAAAATTTTACGCATATGAAGGGGTATTGAGATTGAATTTCGTTTGAAATCTAATCTAATTAGATCTTATTTTTTTTTATAAAAAATTATTTTTATAAAATTAAAAATAAAAAATTTTAAATTTAACTTCAATTCAAATACACTCTAAAATACTAACTAAATTAACTAATTTTTCTATAATTAAACTTTTTTTCTTTATGAGAAACTACAATTCAAGAAATTATCATGATTTACATAAATAAGGAAAAAGTTTAATTTTTTATTTAATGACATTTATTAACACTTAAATTGAAATGGAAAATGAAAGGAATAGTAGACTCTCCCAAAAACATAGTGATAAAAAAGAAGCACAAATTCATTGAGGTCAGAAACACACTTTCAGAGTAAAGGGCCAAAATATATCAGTGTCGACAACACCGTACATAAATTATTCAGCACTGGTTATCCTTTTCAGTCTGCACTTCCATCCCCGGTGAATTAAACCATCCCATTTAAGCATGATAAACTGAACTGCAGGTCAATGGAAAATTCCATGGCAATTTACACAGGTTAAGGAGGGGAGGGGGACATATACTTCATTTAGGAACAGTATTTCTTTTTACCTTCTTTTTATTTGTATGAGAGAAAGAAGGGTGGGAGGAGAAGAGAAGAGAAAAGATAATTATTCCATAATTTTTTTTATCTCTTATTCTTTCTCCGATCTAATAGTTTAAGTTAAAAGGTAAGATTAAATATGTCATTAATACCTTCAACTTATTTTCTCTCTATCAATTCCTCTAATTTGGAAGAGAGAAAATGTTGATGTGGAAGGAGAGTAGTATCCTCTCCTTATTTATTTTCTCTTCACTCTTCACGTCAATTAAATGACGTAAATAAGATATTTACGTTTACATTTACTTCTCCTCTTTATTTACTTCTATATTATATATTATAGCCTAACCAAACTCTTTATTTACTTCTATATTATATATTATAGCCTAACCAAACTAAGCCTGAGAGAATCCAAACCAATTTACTTGATCCAGATCCGCCAAGGCCCATTACTATATTTTTTAATCTATTTTTGGCCTATTTCATGTGGTAGAGTCAAACAAAAGAGTATCTGCTGAAGAAAGTGTAGATGCTTACAATCCGCCGATGGCAATGGCTGCACCGGCTGCAAATATAGTGCCTCCTTGGTAACCATGATGCATGACCAGTCGGCTCCCGTAATAGGACATGAAAGACCAAATTGCGAAAACCACCCCGTTGCTGCCAATAGCCAACCCTTTTGCTAAACCTTGTAGTAGTCCCAGTTTCACTGTCCCCTGAAGAGCAGCAGAGTACGAGACAATGGTTTTAGTCTCCCCAACAAACGAGTAAACCGTCCTGATGGAAGAAATGGCCTGTTCCACAATAGTATTGGCCTTATTATACTCTTGTTTGACCTTTCTGGCAATGCTCATGAGGGACCTGCCGTACATCAAGCCTGGTATCACAAGTAATACCACAAATGGAAATCCCACGATTGCCAGCCTCCAAACCATCACAAAAGCTGCAACATAGGACCCAACGAATGTCGCTAAATTCATCAAAAACACTGGAACCTGTGGTTAATTCAAAGTGTCAGCCATAATTGTCCCAAGAAAGAAGAAATTATACACTCTAAATAGCAATTACAGGCCAAGAACAACTCCACCTACCTTTTCACTGATGACATCTTGAATAACAAGACTATCGCTAGAAACGCTTGTGATGACCTCAGCTGTGCTCGTCACGTGTCGATCAAAGTAACCGACTTCTTGCCTCAACACCGCTTTCAAATATCGTGCCCTCAGCTTTGAAGCTTGCCTCTCTGCTGTTCTTGTCCAACAATACCCCTCTACATGACACCAGAAAAAGTAGAATATAAAATGATAAAATGAATCGTCTGGCTTCCATTTTTGTTTTCTTCTGCCCCAGAGCCAAGGCAAAATTTTGAAAAAGGAAAAGAATAAGTACAGAGATGAACCGACCAAGAAAACAAGCAACCCATTTCGCAATGGCTATATAGCAGAGAATCAACGCATTCTGCATTAAAAGAGCAATCAAAAAAGTTGCAGGCACCAAATGGAAATGCAATCAAGAGGATATAATCAGAGAGATTAGCCGCGTAGAGCTAAATTTGATGGGGGGCAGAGAGAGAGAGTGAAAAAACCTTGTTAATGATGTGAATGAAATTACTGGAAATAGAAGTAGTCGTATTGCCAATATTGTTCATGAGCTTCCTAGTCACGGTAAGCATCGCAGGCATCGAAACTCCATCTCCGATGGCGCCCAGGAGACCTAGAGCCATCAACACCCGATCAACACCGTCTGCGTGCATGAACATGGGCCATAAATATGATCCTTCCTTCCTCTTTCTAGTTGTATCTTTCGCACTACCCATTTCTGTTTCTCCAATTATGAGAACTCACAACTTAAGATGCTGCTCTTCTTATTCTGCTACTTCACGGTTCCCTACTTATTTTCGAAAGCGTTTTTTCGTGGTTGTCTCTTGAAGAGCAAGCTGAGAAAGTGAGGAAGAGAACTCATAAGAGAGAAGGTGGACATAGCATGCACTATATATATGGGAGAGATTTCGAGAATGTGATGTTCGGATGCAGTGCCATTTTTCATGTAGCGGTATCTCTTTTAACATATGGTATATGGAGAAGTGGGCATCCTCTAAAAAATAAAAAATAAAAAATACAGAGAAGTTCATGCCACGAGGTCCCGAGGAAGAGGAAGAAGATCCTGTTGACCCTTTGCTTTTGAAGACTAGGGATGTGAATTATTGTATAATTAATGAAGTAGTTAGGATGTGTTGGTGTTTAATTAAATTGGTTAATTGATTGTGACAAATCTTGCTCCTAATTTTCCATTGATACTTAATTATATTACATATGGAGTGTAAAAACTTAAAAAAAATAATAATTTATTAATGATAATTGTAGAGTTGGAAACGTTACTCATAATTAAGTGACATAGTTCTTAATTATGAAGTTTAATTAACATTTATTAAAAAAATATTAGTTAGTAAATGATTTTATATATTTATTTTGTTCTTAAAAGAAAGTTTAGAAGTTGTTACTACCAAGATATCCCTGCCGATTGCATGATTATACTATTGAACAAAATCTTCCTCAAGAAAAGAAAAAATATTTGAACGAAGTCCTCACGGAACCACCTTTGAAGAATGTAGGTGGCTTCCACTTCTTGTGTTTCAAATAACCGTAAATTTTGAACAACATACAGGAATTAAGAATTTGAAAAAAAAAATCGTGGAACCAAATTAAAAGGATTAAAATAAGCTTAAAAGCTAGAGAATGAATGTCAAAATAAGTACTCTTCAAAATCGACACAATAGAATTTATAATTATAAAATAATGAAGGATTTGACTTTAATAATAAAGGGTAAAAAAGAAAAAATAATGTATTATAAAAAAAGAGGTTGATAGATATTTTGAAATGATAAAAATAAAAAAAAAATTAACAGTTATTTTGTAACAAATAGAACAATTGGATTGATTTTTCTTTTTTTTTTATTTAAAATTTTTCACCTTAAGTTTCATGAAAGAAATTGAAACTTAAAGTAAAAAATTTATAATGAGTTTCACCGAATACACCGTAAGTGCTCATTCTTGTTAGGAACATAAGTTCTTTTGAATTTACATATAAGAAGAAAAGTTCTTAAAATGAATAAATAAAAAATTTAAAAATAATAATAAATAATTTTTAAAAAATATAAAAATAATTAAATTTTAATCATCAGTCTTTTTTTTTTCCTAAAATGACTTACTATAATATTTTGAGCTTAATAGAGTAGACTGTAAGTAGTACTCTCAAGTATCCTCAATTTTTGTCCCCAGAGACAAACAGATTGGTAAGTAGTTAGATAATTGGGTGAGAACACTTCGATAACTCAAATTCAAATTTATATGGTAATAGTTCTTCCCTAAAATATTATAAAAAATACTATTAGATTTAACGTTAGTCTTCTTCTTAACTGCAACTCATGTACATAATTTATACATCACTTGATAAGAAGCCTCTGACGCACGCAGGTAAGAGGAATTTCGATTTTCTCCTTAAATCCAAAGTATCCTCGGTCCTTACCATAGTGCGCTGAAAATTTAGCATTCCCGAACCATTAGGAATTCGACCATGTGCTTGTACAGTGCAGTCCGGGACGGCATACGCAAGAGTCTAATCTTCGTCATAAAAGTCAGAGACCTTTGCGTCCTAATTTTGAATTTCAAGGAGTTCAAGTTGGTATCTTTCTAATTTATATTCACCATATAAATTAATATAAATTATATATTTTTTAATAAAAATAATTTATATAAATAGATAGAATTATTTTATTAAAAATAACTATTCATAAAGAGTAAATTGATATTTCTATTCAGTAAAAACTATTATAATAAACATAATCATAAGGTTAACAATATTGTTCAGAAATAAAATTTGAGATTTTTTAAGATAAGTTTAGATTGATTTTTAAAATAAAAAAATTACTTTATTTAAATTTTATTTTTTTACAAATAATTTATTTTTATGATCCTTAATATAACTTAATTCAAAATAAATTTCAATCCAAGTTTAGCCTTAATATACTCTCCTAAATTAACCAAACGAAATTCATTGGCGGAATTCTTGTGTAAAATTAGATAATTTTGACTTGTAAAATTATATTTTAGAAAGAGTACTGTGAGATTTTCTAACAAAATTCTCAAAGCCCACTCCCTTCACCACCTTTTTGGACGGGAACTTGTACTCACCAACTTAAGAAGCAAAATTAGGCAATCCAGAATTTTGCTTTTTGATATTGCAAGAAAAATAATATTTATGCTTTTTGGGGATGAGATACGTTATCGAAAAAAAAAATGGAGGAGGATGAGGCACGCTTATACATCATGGTATACACGCAGCCCACTGTACAACAAATCATATCTCAGTTTCCTATTTGACAAACACTATAAACGCCAGCGCGGTGCGCCCCAAATTTATGCCGGCATTGGGCCCCAATTTATGAAATAAATATATTTAAATTAATTTTTTTAATTAAATTATATTAAAAATTATAAAAGTAAATTATTTTTTAAAAAATAAATTTTGAAGTAAAAAATAAAAAATATAAATTTTTAGATTGAAGTATGACTTATCCAAGTAATTCTTTTAGAAAAATATACAATTAGATGTGTGTATAATCTTTTTTATTAAATAATAAATTATTTATTGATATAAAAATAATAATAGTCATTACAATTAAATTAATTCTTAAATTTACCATCTGGTACAATAAGAGATAAGTTAAGAGATTAAGATAATTTTAAAATTAAAAAAATAAAAGTTACATAAGTAATAAATAATATCACATCTTAAGTGACACTAATATTAATAAAATAAATAAATAAATATCGATTTTCTTTGTAACAACTCTATTGCATTCCTTTAACCACATTGACAAGAGAGACCCAACTTCAATATTTTCTTTAAGGGTGTATTTAGACTGGCTTTCCAATCTAAAAAGATTTATTTTTTTCACTTTTATTACTTTGACCCTATTTTTCTTCTCATAAATAATTTACTTTTATGATTTACAATATAACTTAATTCAAAATAAAACCCAATTCATACTGAGCCTAAAAATCAACAACTTAAAAAATTATGAATGTATTAACATTTTTAAAATTTATCTCCAAAAAAAATAGAAAACTAAGATATAGCCCAAATTTGGTCTAGGTTGACAAACACCTCCAGAAAGGAGAGAAAATCTCATTTTATAATTTAAATATCGACAAAAATTATGCAGATATAACTCCATTATAATTTTAGCAAAAAATAAGTATAGAAACACAAATAATAATACTAATAAAAAGATTCGGCCAAAATCCGAGCGCAGTCTGAGGCCTTCGCTCGGACCTAGCCGGCTCTGGAGGATCGACTAAGAGCAGCGGCAAACAAGGCGCAAGAAGGAGGAGGAGAGACTTGGTTAGAGAGAGAATCATTATCATAGACCTTATAGTATTTTATTGCCCACAAGAATGTCAAGCCAAAATTATGAAAAGAGGACAAATCACTTTCAAAAAGAAAAAAAAAAGGAATAAAACGAGGACAGACTTGGGATCGGAGGCAGGTTGCTACGTGTGTTCAATTAAGAATTTTGGGACTCTATGGTTGAAAAACCATACGATTGTGTTAGTGAGTGGAGAGTTGGGTTCAAAGTCCTAACAGCCTCCTGTATTAATGCATATACTACATCATTCTTCATCTCATCCTCAAGTCTCATACCACTTTCATGACCTAACTGCTCAGGCAACTTATTACTCTCTCGGCCACATATAAGTGTCATTTTCTACGTTCATCATTGAACCTATATATATTTTTTAAAAAAATATTTACAATTAAATATTTATTTTTTTAAAATAGTTATGTATGTTATTTATATTCTTTCAGTAATAACTTTATTAATTTTAAAAAAATAAACTCTAATAATACAAGAGCTTATTACTAACATCTTTCACTCTCTTAATTTAAGAATTTTAATATTACTAACATCTTTCACTCACTTAATTTAAGAATTTTAACTTTCACGAATATGTGAGTTCTATCATTAACTTCTTTAATTAATAAGAATATTATAGTAATTTTTTTAAAGTCAAATTATTCTCTTTAATTTTATATAAATCAAGATAGAACAGTTAATTGTAGATGGAAGGAGTATCTTTTAAAATTTTTTATTCATAATTATTTCGCATTCTATAAAATAGGAAAGATAGTTATCAGAGTTTTTCCAATTTTACTAGTAACTTTATTACTATACCAAATATGGCATAAGTTAAATCTCAATTGGGAATTAATTTAAAAGTAATCTGTAAAAATAGTTACTTATCTATTTCAATTGTTGCAACTTAATTCTAAAACTAATATTTTAGTAATTTTGGTCCATCATCTTTATATGTACCAATGTTTACAGTCCAAATATCATTAATCTGATAGAGATCGATACCGATGGAGGAGTAAATTTGTCCATTTAAAAATTTTCTCCTTTCAAAATTCGTAGCATGTGCGAGAGAAAAAAATAATATTCTTCAAAATCTAATTCTTTTATAATAGGGCTTATCTTTTTACCTTCTCCTCAATCTTAAACCCACTCCCAAATTAACAATAAGTAACTACATATTATTCCTCGGCCTTTCAAGAATTATTTGATAGCAGGTTCTGTAGGAGACAAGAGTTTTATCGTATGCAACTTCGTGGCGATTTAGGAGAGGTGGGTGGAAACGCCATTAACGGTGGATTTCCTATTTCTTTGATGGTTAATTTAGCTTTTGTGTTGACTTTTATGGAAGCATAGCTGAGGTAAGAATGTGCAGTAATTTTTTGGTTTCTTTCCCACCTTTGATTTTTTAATCTTCTAAGTGCAAATTCGGTTATAAACCCAGGAAGGTGGATGTGGGGCTTTTCAATGGCTTGATTTTTAATGGACAAATTTACCCCTCAATCGGTACCGATCTCTATCATGTTAATAATATTTGAACTGTAAATATTGAAACACATAAAGATAATGAACTAAAAATATTAAAATATTAATTTTAAAATTAAGTTGCAACAATTAAGATAGATAAATAATTATTTTTGCAGATTACTTGTTAATTTAATTTGTTGACTCATTAAATCAAACAATTTAATGAGATTTTTAATTATTTTGAAACTAAAAAGAAGTGACAGTAATCTGTGGAATGAGGAAGTGGTAATTGAATTTGTATGAAAAGGCATGACGATGACTATTGGGATTCAAACCCATTCTCTGAAGTCACAGAAATCCTTGGATCGAATGAACTTCTAAAGGTACATCGCCTGTTTTTCATTTCTTGCCGACTTGTTCTCCGTAGTAGTATTTGATTGTATTTTATTATAGTAGTAGTTGGGAGAGAATACAGCTGATACTTTCTTCTATAAGACGTCATCCATCTAATTTTGTTGTTTTCATTGGATAATGCTGCAGAAGATTAATAATCATTTATAAGGAAGATTCTGCTAATTAAGATGTGGATATGATTTAATTTTAATATTTTTATTTTAAATTTTATTAAATTTAATTTATTTATAATAAAATTTTAAATTTTATTTTAAAATTTAATAATATACAATCCCATGCCCAAAATCTTTATTTTAGTCATGTACGTCTAAGAATCTGGTGTGGCCCCACTTTGTGTAAAACAAGATTTGGTAATAGGCGCACTGCTCTCGGATATACGTATAGCAAGTTTGGTGCTGAACATTTCTCCTCTCTTTATTGTTTACGCAAATTAGCTACACCCCCGGATCAATTACAGCTTAAGGGGGAAAATACAAGAGCCAAGTTACCTCACTATGATACATTTGGCATATGTCGTAGGTAATTTAAATCTACATTTGCATTATTTTACTGTACACTTGCATCAGAAAAGGCTAATGCATGAAGCAACACATTAGCATAATCTATGTCATTACTGCTCTTTCCTATTCGTGATCGGATAGGGATCCCGCAGTCAAGGTTAATGGGAAGGGATTGTTGAAAACGAGTCCAATCTCACTATGTCAGTGGCTGGAAAAATGAAGCATACAAGGATACATGCCTAAACATAGTAATTGTTTCAATTGATGGTGTTGTTTGTAGAGTTGGTAGGTGTTCTTTGGAGGCTGACGAGGGAGTAGTATGCCCCAGTTGGCCCTTTTGCCAGCAGCGAAGAGTGACTCCCTTTTTCGACCACCTTACCTTTGTCCAACACCGCAATCATATCGCAATTCTTTATGGTACTTAGCCTGTGCGCTACAACAATGCTCGTTCTTCCGACCATCACCCTTTCCAATGCATCCTGTACCACTTTCTCCGATTGACTGTCAAGCGCGCTCGTGGCTTCGTCTAGCAACAAGATTGCTGGATTTTTTAGTATGGCTCGAGCGATGGCAATACGTTGCTTCTGGCCTCCAGATAGCTGCAATCCCTTATCCCCACACCATGTATCGTATCCATCCTTTAGTCCTGCAATGAAGTCATGAGCATTTGCCGCTTTAGCTGCTTCGATAATCTCTGATTCGTCAATGTCCTCGGATGCTCCGTACGTGATGTTTTGACGTATGGTTCCGGCAAATAATGTAGGCTCCTGGCTAACAAGTGAAATGTGTTTCCTTAGAGATCTCAAGTGGTATAATCTTATGTCTGTACCATCAATCGTCACAGCACCTCTCAGGGGATCGTAGAATCTTTCTATCAAGCCAATTGTTGTCGATTTTCCTGACCCACTTTGTCCTACCAGTGCTGTTGATTTCCCTGCATTAATTTTGATTGAGAATCCCCTGAAGATGATAACATCAGGCCTGGCAGGGTATGCAAAATCAACATCTCGGAACTCCACATGACCGGTAATCTTTTCAGGCGTCTTTCCCTCAGGGTCATCAGGATCAATTAAAGAGTACCGATCCAAAACCGCAAAAACTGATCCAACTGAATCGGCACCTTTGGCTAGATCATTGGTCATGGTTCCGGCATCAGCAATAACACGTCCAGTGCTAACAAGAACCATAAAGGTCTGGAAAAGAGCTTTTGCTCCAAGAGTACCAGCTGCAACTAGTTTGCCACCATACCAGAAATCCAGGGCCCAAGTTAACGTCATGAGGCTTTGAGAGGTGCCGAGACCAATACCAGCAAACCATGACTGCCGAATGCTCTCTCGTCGAGGTCCTTCTTGGGCTTGTTCAAGCATTTGCAGAATTCGGGCTTGTGAGCTGAAGGCTGTGACTGTGCGAAGATTGGAGACAGCTTCTGCTGCTATCTTACTACTTTCATCTTGTGATTTCATAGCCTTCTGGGACATGCTTTTCAGGAGAACACGCTTGCAGTAATAGCAAACTATGATGAGAGGTTGCACGGCTATCATTACCAAGGCAAGCTTCCCCGCAATGACAAGACCCATAGTGAAAGCAATGGTCACTGCCGAAATTGTCTGGATCAGTAGCGCCATCCGATCACCCACCAAGGACCTCACCTACATGATATTTATAATCCAAATAGCCAGTAGTGTGATTATAGTATATTTTTGTTTATGCGATAAAACAAGCTGTCCAACGCATTTGAGCAAAACAAAACGAAATACTATTAAGAAAATCAATACTCCAAGTGTGTTTGTTTTACGTACGTACCACATTAGCGTCTTTTGCCAATCTAGAGCAAATAGCACCTGTGGCATTTTCATCCTTATCGAACCAACCAACTTCAAAAGTGAGCATCTTGGAAAACATTCTTTCTCTAATCCTCTTTGTCAGGTACTCCCCCATGGCTGCAAAGTTATAATGTTGACATATGTTCACTAAAAATGAGAACACTGCAAGCCCAAGGAAACACAAGGAATATATTTTTGTCTTCTCCTCTATCTCTCGATTATCTGGTAGGAAATACACGGAAATCATCGACCCCAGTGCAAATGCGTACAAAGGTTGAACTCCCCCAAAAAGCACTGCACCTATAGCTCCAGCTGTTGCTTGCCTCCATTCAGGCAAATTCATCGCTAGCAATCTTCTGAATGAAGGTACTGAAAACTCTTGCTGTTCGCCCGGGGCAGTTGCAATGTCCGCCCAATTACTTGGAGCAGCAGAGTTAGATGAACTAGACCTACTCAGAGCCGAGAGTCTTCGACTACTTGTGCTGTATCGATCACTTTGTGCAATGGAGGTTGATAATAAAGCTGCAGTATTGTTCGTATGTTCGACTTCTTTACTTCTGTCGGTTTGTTGATGCCGGACAAGTGATGTATATAAACCATTTTCATCTTGAATAAGCTCATCGTGAGAACCAGTTTCCACGACCTGACCATTTTGGACCACAGCAATGATGCCGGCGTGTCTAATGGTTGATAAACGGTGTGCTATGATGATTGTGGTTCGTCCAAGGGCCGCCTTGTCCAGAGCTTCCTGAACAACTCGCTCTGATTCTGCATCCAAAGCGCTAGTGGCCTCATCAAGGAGGAGAATTTTGGGCGCCTTGATTATGGCTCTTGCTATGGCTATTCTCTGTTTCTGTCCCCCAGACATCTGAACACCCCTCTCACCGACCTGCATTGGCACAAATCATTAAAAAAAAGAAAAAACAATAAATTTTTAATTAGAGACCTGTAGAGAGTTAACAGGGTTGAAGGAAGATGATTATGTAAAATTATTTTGCATTTGTAAGTTACTGTTCATTATTGATTCCTTGGAATATTAAAAATGCCACGAAAGAAATGTGGTTGCACACTATTATTTACCGTATATAAATAATTATTTATATTACTTCTGCAAAAACGAAAAGTAACGTGGCGATCCTAGCCAAATCCGTAAAAAATAATGGCCCGAACGAATAGTCATGTGGAGGAGGTGGTAAACGACGTGTTATACTATTATTCTTCACCAAATTAGGAAAGGCGAAATGACATTTACTATAATAGGCCTTCTACAGTATTAAGCATTGCTTGTAGTATTATGCTTTCTAGCTCTAGCTATTGGTTCACGAGTCCAATATCGAATTTGGATCTCGACCATAAAAATTTATAAATTTTATTATATATATATATATATATATATATATATATATATATATATATATATATAATAAAAAATATTAACAAATTAAATTTAATCTACATTATATAAAAATACGTACAAGACTATAACTACAGTATTGGTTCACAACTTGAGTTGGCATATTCCTTAATTGTTTAAAAAAAATTTTGAGTCAACATGTGCAAATTGTCATCAATTAAATCAATAACGGAACTAGAGATCAGGCGGCCTGACTTTTGCGCAATAAATAAGCATCAGAATCAGTAAAATTGAGATTCTTAGGAAGGAGATGCAATCCAAATCGTTTAGTGAAATTGATAGATACTACTAACTGGATAAGGGACCGAACAGAGCAAGACGAACCTGAGTATCATAGCCCCGAGGCAACTGACAGACGAAGTTATGAGCATTAGAAGCTTTGGCGGCCTCGATAACCTCTTCCATAGATGCATCCTCCTTGCCAAAAAGTATGTTTTCTTTAATTGTGGTTGCAAAAAGTGCAGGCTCTTGACTCACTAGTCCCATCCGCGACCTTAGCCACTTGAGTTGCAGCTTATCGATGGCGACCCCATCAAGGAGGATCTCTCCTCCCAGTGGATCATAAAATCTCTGCAGCAGAGCAATTACTGTGGACTTGCCCGAACCACTACCCCCAACCAATGCCACTGCCCTACCAGCTGGGACTTTTAGGCTAAAATCCTTGAAAATTATGCTTTCTGGCCTTGAAGGGTACGCGAATTCAACGTGCTTAAATTCGACTTCGCCTGAAACTTTCTGTAAAACTTCACCGTCCGTGTTGTCCGTATCAATCTTGGGCACTCTTCTTACAACTTCCAATATGCGTTCGCCTGCTGCACTGGCTTCCGAGAAGTATTTCAGGTTGGACAAAGCAGACCCGAATGACCTGTTCAAAATAGACACAGTTATAGGGGCAAATTCATCAATCAAATCAGCTTAATTGATCCAGTAGTATTAGACATCGTGAAATTCAGTTCGGTTTCGGTCCTGCACGTTTTTTTTTGCAGAACGTGCAGAATTACATCTGGTCGGTTGGAACAGATTAATATCTGATTTAACGATTATGTAAATTTTTAAAAATACATACAGGAATTAAAAAATATGATTCGTTGGATCAAATTTCAAATCTGATCCATCATGCACATCCTGCTGCAGGACGTGCAAGACGGGAACCAAATCGCTTGAAATTAGAACACGTGGACAAACTCGTTGAAGCAGAGTCAAGTTTCAAGAAGTTAGTAGTAAACAAAACATGGTGGTGTACTGGTGTACTATCTTTTTTCAGAGAAAAAGAAGCACTCATTCATTGAATTCAGAAACACATTTTCCGAACAAAGGGCCAAACTAGGTCAGCGTCGACTGCCACCCCACATAAAATTGTTCAGTAGTATTGCTCATCGTTCTCAGTCTTCACTGCTAGTCCCCCATACCCATCCTATTTAAGCATAATAAAGCTGAACTGTAGATCAATGGAAAAAGTCTATCGCAAATTTACGCAGGTTGAGAGAATCCCAAGAAATTTGAGTGATCCGCCAAGCCCCTTTACCTATATTTATTAGTGAGCATCAACTTTATGGCCTGTTTCGCGTGATAGAATCAAACAACGAAGTATCTACTGAAGAAAGTGTAGATGCTTACAATCCGCCAATGGCAATGGCAGCACCGACTGCAAATACAGTGCCTCCTTGGTAACCATGATACATGACCAGTCGACTCCCGTAATAGGACAGGAAGGACCAAATTGCGAAGACCACCCCGTTGCTGCCAATAGCCAAACCTTTTGCTAAACCTTGTCGTAGTCCCAGTTTCACTGTCCCCTGAAGAGCAGCAGAATACGAGGCAATAGTTTTAGTCTCCCCAACAAACGAGTAAACCGTCCTGATGGAAGAAATGGCCTGTTCAACTATAGTATTGGCCTTATTATACTCTTGTTTGGCCTTTCTAGCAATGCTCATGAGGGCCCTGCCGTACATCAATCCTGGTATCACCAGTAGTATCACAAATGGAAATCCCACGATTGCCAGCCTCCAAAGCATTACAAAAGCTGCGACATAGGACCCAACGAATGTCGATAAATTCATCAAGAACACTGGAACCTGTGGTTAATTCGAAGTGGCAGTTATAATTGTCCCAAGAAAGAAGAAATTATACACTTTAAATAGCAATTACAAGCCAAGAACAACGCCACCCACCTTTTCACTGATGACATCTTGAATAACAAGACTGTCGCTAGAAACGCTTGTGATGACCTCAGCCGTGCTCGTCACGTGTAGATCAAAGTAACCGACTTCCTGCCTCAACACCGCTTTCAAATATCGTGCCCTCAACTTGGAAGCTTGCCTCTCCGCCGTTCTTGTCCAACAATACCCCTCTACAAGAAACCAGAAAAAGTAGAAAATAAAATGATAACTTGAATCGTCTGACTTCCATTTGGTTTTCTCTTCTGATCCAAAGCCAAGGCAAAATTTTGGAAAAAGAAAAGAATGAGTACAGAGATGAACCTACCAAGAAAAGAAGCAACCAATTGCGCAATGGCTATATAGCAGAGAATCAACGCATTCTGCATTCAAAAAGTAAGTTGCAGGCACATAATTAAAATGAAATCAAGAAGATAAAATCATAGAGATTAGTCGAGTAGAGCTAAATTTGAAGCCCGGGGGGGGAGGAGGGGAGAGACAGAGAGAGAGAGAACCTGGTTAATGTTGTGACTGAAAGTACTGGAAATAGACATCATCGTTTTGCCAATATTGTTCATGAGCTTGCTAGTCACGGTAAGCATCACAGGCATCGAAACGCCATCTCCGATGGCGCCCAGGAGGCCTAGAGTCATCAACAAGAGATCAACACCGTCTGCGTGCATGAAAATGGACCCGAAATATGATCCTCCCTTCTTCTTCTGTCTCGTTGCATCTTTCCCACTACCCATTTCTGTTCTCCTATTATGTGAACTCGCAACTTAGGATGCTGCTTTTCTTGTTCTGCTACTTCACGCTTCCCTATTTATTTTCGAAAGCGTTTCTCCATTGGTGTCTGTTGAAGAACAAGCGGAGAAAGTGAGGAAGAGAACTTATAAGAGAGATTTCGAGAACGTGATGTTCTTTTGCAGTGCCATTTTTATACGTCATCTTTTGACATATGGAATATGGTTTAGGATCATTAATTTCACTTTGAACCCCATTCCTTAATTTTTTTATTAAAAAACTTGACACGTAATAATTTAGTAATGATAGAATATAAAATGATATAAAAAATATGGATACGAAAAAGTATGAATTCATAATTAAAAAAAAAGGGTAGGCTACAGGAAGTAAAAATGAGTTAGTCCTCTATAGTGCTCTCTAACAAAGTATCGTTTTATTATATAGCCAGAGTGTATATTTGAGTATGTTTTGGAAATTTTTGTTTTATTTTATAAAAATAAAATATTTAAGAAAGAAAATGTGAGATGAAAGTATTTAAGAAAGACCATGTGAGATCAAATACAAAATTTACTCCAATTCAAAAATAATACTCAATTCAAATACTACATGTTAGATGGATTTTCTTTTTTCTTTTTTTTTTTCCCTTTTGTCCAAAGATAGAAAGTTCATTGTACATGCGAAGGGAAAATATTCTGTTGACTTTTCTCTTTTTATTTATAATTTTTTTATAAATTGCCGTCACAAATGCCGACTGCGACTAGGATTTTGAAGACAAGGAATGAAGTGGTTAGGGGCTTGATTAAATTGGTTAATTGATTATGACATGCCTTGCTCCTCATACTCCAGCCTGATACTTAATTATACTTTATCTTATCATAATTAAATATTTGTATTTCCTTTTAAAAATATATACAATTAAATGGTTATTTTTTAAAAAAATAGTTATATATTTTATCTAAATTTATATTCATAACTCTTTTAATTTGAGAGAAAAAACATCCACTGACACAAGGATCCACCACTAAACTCTTTCACTCCCGTAATTTAAGAGATTTAAATTTCACTAATATATAGATCCTACAATTAATATCTTTAATTAATATGGATATCATAATAATTTTTTTATATTTAACTTACTTTTAATTTTATATTTATGTCAAAATTGAAGATTCAATTGTAGACACAAAAGAGTATTACATATAGAGTGTAAAAGCTAAAAGAAAGAAGATGCTCCATCCATCCGCCTCAAAATATAAAATCTTTTACTTTTTTTGCAGGTATTAAGAAAGAAGAAAATAATTGATATATTTCTTATTATATCATTAATTAATTTTATTAATATAATAAAAAATGAGAGAATTATATTTATATCTGATGATAATTTTTGAAAATTAATCTTTAAAATTTATAAAATACTAAAAATTTTCAAAATGGAGAAAAGGGCCAAAGGCTTTATATTTTTAAACGGAGGGAGTAGTAACCTATTACTAATAAGTAGGTAATATCCGCAAATGATAATTCTAGAATTAGGAGCTTTGCTCATAATTAAGTGTCATGGTTTTTAAGTTATTAATTTTTATGCATTTATTAAAAACAATTAGTACTTAGTATATGATTTTATATATTTAATTTGTCTAAAAGAGAGCTAAGATGTCCGTATTTAATTATGGCCTGTGGGCAAGATACCCCTTCCGATTGCCTGATGGTACTATTTGAACAAAGTCTTCCTTTAAAAAAATAATATATTGAACAAAATCCTCACGGGAGCCACTCTAAGGTGGGTTCTATTTTTTCCGTTTTAAAATAATTGTAAGTTTTTTTAAAAAAGCATGTGGAGTAAGGTTTTGAGAAAATTTTTGTGGAATCCAATCATAAAGGGCTAAAATAACCTTAATAAATATTCACTCTATTTCAAAATATATCTCAAAATTTTTATTTTGATCTTTTTTAAAATACATATTATCCTTCCATAAAGCATTATTTATTATGTTACTTTCAACTTTATTCTTCTTTCTAATCAACCATTTAAATACATTTATTTTTAAAAAATTATCAATTTTTCTACTAACTATTTAAAACATCAATTTCAAATGTCAATTCTTTCTTTTTTTGGAAATAATTTTTACTTTTTTCGTCAAAAAATTCAGCTCCAAATTTGCATTGAATCTTTCAATAAAGAACACTGAATTCCATAAAAATAAAACCCTTTCAAAAGAGATTGCAATCTAAGCAGACCGTAATTAGTCTCCCGAGTGAGACAGAATTGGCAAAATGACCAAATCCCGAGTAGCCTCACCTTAGCCTCATTTGTGACTAAAAATTTGGCCTTCCCGAACCGTTAAAGAATTCGACCATGTGCTTGCAGAGCACATTGTCTAGGACGGCATCCGCTGGATTTTTTTCCTTTTTTGATCGAACTGGAAGCATGCGTGTTATAGAGTATTTAGATAGTATTTAATATAACACAATTTAAATACACCTTTAATTCATCACAAAAGTAACTGCACATTTGCGTTCCAATTCTGAATTTTCCTTTAAGATAAAACTGGCAATATTGCACGGAAATATTCTCCTATAAATTGACCAAAAATGCAGCTCATTGGCGGAATTCACCTGTCTATTGCCTTCTCTACAGGAACAACTAGTTTTTTCCATTACTCTCTCTCTCTCTCTCTCTCTCTCTCTCTCTCTCTTTTAAGAGAGGTTATGGCTATGATCAAGGTTAAAAGTATAATAAAATAAAATTTTATTTATATTTATATTTTTCATTTTTTTGCATTAAAAGGAAAAGAAAAATTCCAAAAGCAATGTTGTTTCTGCTGAGCTAGTAAAGTTAGATAATTTTGAATTTTAAAATTTCAATATTTTAGAAAGAGTATTGTGAGATTTTCTAACAAAATTCTCAAAACCCACTTGTGTTCACCGACTTAAGCAGGAAATTACGCAATCCAGAATTATTATTTTTTAAAAAAAAATGAGATACGCACATACATCATGATATATAATATTCTCTTTTTTATACTTAAAAATAATCAAAACAATCATCAAATTCCTATCATCTAATTCATCAATACAACATGCTATCCGCGCGGCCCACCATACGACCAATCATATCTCAGCTTCCATTTTGACAAATACCATGTGATAGGTTTAATATATTCGCGCGGAAAATTTTAAAAATCCAACAATTATACGAAGCTCTGTTCGTGATGGTAGTAAACGCCAGCGGAATGGGACCGTTGTATAGGCCGGCCAGGGCCCGCGAATAAAGGAAATAGAAAAAGCCGGGCGACATCTCGTAAAGATCAAAGATGAAATTTGATTGATTTTTTTAATTAAATTATATTAAGAATTATAAAAATTAATTATTTATAAAAATAAAAATAAAGTTAAAAGTAAAAAGAATTTTAAAAAAACTTGGATTGAAAAAAAGTCTTCGTTTCAATCCAAGTTAGCCCCAAGTGAATCCTGGCGTTAATGCCATGCACCTAGACCAACAAAAAAAAAAAGAAAAAAGAAAAAATGAGGCGATCTTGTGTCGTGCAAAATCACATTACAAGTGGAGATAATATTCAAATTTGCTCCTCAATGTATATGATTTTTGGCTTTTGAAGTTATGTTTGTGTTTTTTACATCCTTACTACATTCTTTATTTGAAAATATAAGGTTTGTAAACCTTCTGCACAAGAATTAAAGTCAAATAAAATAAGATAATTTTTTATTTTATTCTTTTAAAATTTTAATTTATTTTCTATTAACATTAGAGAAAATGAGAGAATTAATATTTATGAATGAAGATAATTTTAAAAAAATAAAATTATTATTAAGATAATAAAAAGTCAAATTTTTTAAGAATAAAAAATCAATATTATGTATTTTGAAACAAGAGTAATATTTAGCAAACAGTGTTAATAATATTCAAAACCTTTGAAGCTATGCTTCATTAATGCGCTTCAAATGTTGTAATGTGTTTCTTAGAATCGTTTGAAAAGGATTATGGTAATAATATACTCCTTTTATTTCATAATATAAGACCTTTTAAATTTTTATATATAGATTAAAATTAAAATAACAAAAGGAAAGATTTTTCACAAACAAAATTAGTGGTACTTACTCTCATGATAATTTATTTATCCTAAAAGTAAGATATTTCCCCACAAACAAACATGATTCTCTGTAGGGCGTTGATGGTGGGAGCAGCAAGCAAATGTACATGACTTATTTGTCACCATCTCAAAGGAAAATGGCCGACTAAAACGACTTGAGGGAAACAAAGCAAAGCACCGATTGAAGACGGCATTTGCGTCTTTCTAATTACTTTGTCTAACTGGATTTGAGATCCCCAAAAAGCTTTGAACAATTCAGTCACTCACCTTTATGTTCTCAAATCAGTAAAAGTTTTGCACCTTCTTTGGAACCTCCGGTTGACAAATTTGAACTAAAAATTCAGCAGAATAGGTATCAAACCGAACTTCATGAATCAAATCCTACGTATACCTCTTTTCTTTTCTGTCAAACGAAAATTTTAAAATTAAATATTATCTAAATATATTTAAATACGAACTTATTGTAAATTAGCTTTATGCTTCATCACTACTCTCCTTGCTAGTCCACATTTTTGAAATAAAATATTGATTTCAATCTAATTTTTATTACTTGAATCACTAAACAAGAATATATACATGAAATTATTAGTCCATTATTTGATTACGAAATTAAGTTATATGAAAATAACTACAAGAGGTATCGTACGACTAATGATAGAGTTCTGGCTTTGGACGCGACTAGTACTCCGCCTCCGTTCAAAAATATATGCATTTCATAAAACTTTATTTATCATTTTAAAAGTTGGAAAATGTATTTACTGTTTTTTTTATTTTATCCTTCTCCTTTAAATGTTTTCATTTCATTTTCAAGATGTATTTGAAATTGAATATTTATTTTTTAAAAATATTTACATATTTTATTAAAAATTTTACAAATAATTTTTCTTTATTTAAAAAAAATTTAATACAATAATTCTACCACTAATATCATTAATTCATTTGTTTCGAGCAATTCAAGACCTAGGGGTTCTATTATCTATTTAGTTAATAAAAAAAATATATTAATTTTTTAAAACTAAATTACTCTTCTCAATTCTGTATCAAATTAAAATGTGACGTCTAATTTCACTATTTATCGGCACCCATAGTCAAAAGGGCAAAAGTGCTAAACCCGTGATATTATCGCAAAGGAATAAATCTTCTCATTTCACTATCAATTTGCTTCAGGACAAACCCCCTAAAAAGAATATTTCCCGTGTATTATTGACTGGCATATGCCTTGTGCACCTTTGACAACCAATCCACCGACGCAGCAACCAAAAAAAAAAGAAAAAAGAAAAGACTATTAATGAACCGGTAGTCTATCGTCCATACATTTTGTTTCGAGACCCCTTGTTCTTTTTCTCTTTCGACTGCTTTTCCGGTTAAAGTTGTACTCGGAAAGCTTTGCTGCCTGATATTTTCAATAATCATGAGTTTAATTTGTTTAACTAGTCCGAAATTTTCGTACTTTTTCTTTATAAAAAAAATCAAATATATTAAATTTTTTCCTTCACAATATTAATTAAAATAATATTATTATATATAATTTTTTTAACAAATTATTTCTCTCTAGCTTCACCTTTTCTCTCCCATTCTTCTCTCTGTAAAATCCTAAAATTAATGAAGATCGTATCAGAATAGGCTATGCAATGCAATGGACACTTAATTTATATTGAATTATCTCGATTTTGAAGTAAAAATTTAAAAATTATTAATATATAATTTTTTTTTAATTTTTAGGTAATTTTAGCCCAACATGGCAAAATGTGACATGAAGTTCCGCCACATTGAGCGGAACACCATAGCAATTTCTGCCCTTCTAGGAAGAAATTAAGAGAAAGTTTTGCCTAGAAAGAAGAAACTCAGAGTAGGGTAAGACAGAACCCTACGGCTACTTTCGCCGTTTAGGACAGAAGTTACTGAACAGTTCTACCAACCTGGGCAAAACCCTTTCTTTAAAACTGTTTTGATTGCTTAATTCAACTTCCTTTAGTAGATTGGAGTGTCTAATGTTCAAGTATTTAAATTTTGTATTTATTCAACAAAACTTGTGATATATGAATTGCATTAGGAAGAACACATGTCGAAATGCATGCTGCGTTGTATAAGGATAGTTAAAGGCCATCATTATCTGATGATTCTTTTGAAAATTTTTTAAATTTAGATAAAATTGATTATTTGAATCCTTATTTGATTATACATGATTTATTTTATAGCAAAGGTGGACTAATAAAAGTGATTGATTAAGTAAAGGAATTTAAAAATTAAAGTATATTAACTAAACAAATAAATTACTTAAATACTCAGCAAATAACTATAAATAAATAAATTAATATTTATTAAATAAAACATAAAATAATAAGAAAAAAATTAAAAAGAGGATTTCGCCACCTCCGACAAAAGTCACCGTCGAGTTCCGCCGAAGATAGTAGAACTCATTGATAGATTCAGGCCCCATCGGCGAAAAAGTTCACATATTTCAGATGATGGAAGATGATCAACTTCCGGAAGTGTGAACCGGGTTTCCCTTCAGTGGTGGAACTTCCTAGTAACTTCCGCACCTAGTGGGCAAAAGTTGCTTCCAAGTTCCCCCCTAGCGGCGGAAAATGGGGTAGTTTGATCCTCCACCTCAGTCATGGTCATTTTAAGCTCAATTTTTTTAATATTTTATACACATAAAATAAAAATTTTTTACTCAAATTTAATGAATTAACTTTTTTTTATTCAAATTTAAAATAATTTTCCCTGAATTTGAGTTTTAGTAATTAAAAAATTTGATTAAATTCAAGAATAAATAATAAAAAATAAAAATTTTTATTATGTTTAATTAAATTAAAAATTATATATAACACCCCTAATCAAAGTAAAGTTAACAAGGAAGTTCCTGGTATTTCTTACGTGATTTTTTTTTTTAATAAAAATCAAATCTCTTAGAATTTTAATCAAGTCCGTTTATTTTTTTAATATCCTGAGGAGCTTATCGCACAGACGTAACTGTACTTTTATTAGCACAGACGTAACATATTTTTTTATAACAAAAATGCTATCCTTTCTTCTTTTCCAATTAGGCTTATGTGAGATGAAGTAGACATAATCTTTCATTTTGCCCATAGGAATGTCAATTGAAAATTACAGGAACTACAGAGAAGGGACAGTCAGCTATCATTTTCACTGGAATAATTCACTCCTTCATAATAGAAATATGATTGCATTAGGGTGAGAAAGTAATTTTAGATTTATAGATATGGATTGAATTATAACTTTAACTTTGAAGGAATTAAAATTTATAATATTATTTTATATAAAGTAAAATTTGAAAGTTTAAATAATTCATACGTATAAAAAAAACTTTTAAAAAACTGCCTTCCTTGATTAGAGATCAACGTCTGATGGCTATAAAGTGGAAAGAAAAGGGTTAATACGGAGGCACAATTACCAATCAAGTTGCAGCTGTTAGGCACTCCTGCTTGACTAAGACTGTGCCAAAGGTTCTTCGTCTCATAGTCGGCATCTGCCTACCGCTTCGTGACAACAACCTCCATGACATAACTGCTTAGGCACACATAATCACTGAGATGATTGTCCTTTTGAAAAGCTTTAAAAAATAATTATTTTTTGGATACTATTTGAAGATTTTCTAGTTGTGAGGTTACCTATTGTGGAATACAAGGATCGGAATTGGCTTCTTGAGGAACAAAAATATTTTGTTTTTTGGGTTTGGAGACCCATTCAAATACCCTCCCAATTGCTACCCTCATGCTTTTCCATTTCTTGTTGTCTTTGATTTCTCCAAAGTCAACTAATTTTAATTAATTTCTCCGAAGAAAGTCACCCACCTTAAGCAGCAAATTAATTATTCCGGTTCCTCCGAAATACCTGTTTTATTTATTAAAAGAATTTATATTATCTTCTTAATATGATAATAATTACTTATAAAATTTGAACAATTTTTTTATCTTTGAAGTACCTTTTCGAAGTGAAGTTAAGTCTAAATTCACTTTTTAACATAGTATCAAAATGATGTTGAATCATTCGATATATCAAGTTTATTTATTTTTAAATTTCATACTCTAGATATTTACTTTTAGACGTGAGGAGGAGTGTGTTAAAAACGTTAGGTCCAAGTCTATTTTTTAACATTATTTATCATTTTTATCCAAATTAAAAATTTAGTAAAATCTACGACATCAAAAATAAAAAGATTTTTAACATTAAATATCAATTAATTAGACCACTTAAAAAATTTTGGCAGGTTGTAGTTAGAAGGGATAAGAATAAGAAAAATTATTAAATCTTGATTGATATTATAAATAATATAAATATTACGAGACAAATACAATTATATTTCAAGATTGTCCCACAAAGATAAACTCACTTTTTTTTGTCTCAAATTATAGGTTTGTTTCTTTTTTAAAAGGGTAATTAATTCATTAATTTTATCAAATACCCTTAACTATTATACTTGAGTATCAATAAACCTTTCCTCCCATTCTTTTATGGGGTCCTATATATTAGGATAGCTAGGCCCAAGCCATTCTTGCTTCTAAAGGATATTAAAACTTGTATCATTTTCTAACCATGAGTCAAATATATAACTCCGCATCTTAATATTAGAAAATGTAAAGAATCCTTATTAAAAATGATTAATTAATATGAGCTAAGGTCGTCTTAATATTAATGAAAAGCATATAACGAAAATATAAGTAAAAATTACTAGCTTAACTACGTCAACTAACTTCCTTAATTTGTATGAAAATAGAAGTAGGCATATCTGTGCACGATAGAAAGAGTACTACTTAATTAATAAAGACAGTGAAAATAATTAATTAATTAGTATTCTTTCTGTTTTATAATACAAGACCTTCTAGCTTATGTTTTTTTATTTGTATAGATTAAGAAAGAATAAAATAAGAAAATTTTTTTATTATGTTTTTAATTAATTTATTAATATAATAAAAAATAAAAGAATTATATCTATTGTGAGGGTAATTTTTAAAAAATAATCCTTAAAAATTTTGATAAGAAAATAAGAGCCAAAATGTCTTATGATTTGAAAGGGAGTAAGTAATATTTAATGCAATTTTGTCGAAGAAGATTTTAATCAGTCTTTAGTGAAGACTCTGCTAATCATAAACACTATGCATTGGGTCCGGATGCCCAAAAAGTGTTGATGTCTTTAAAACTATGAATTTGATATGTTTGGTGTGATGATGGAGAAATCCGCTTTGCTCTGCAACAAAAAACAAGAAACAAAAGCCACTAGACCATAACGTATAGATGAGGAGTAACAAATTAGTGGGAACATATTCACCTTTAAACGATAGAGCACCACCATTCTTCACGGTTCATTTTCAATCCTCCGAACAATTCTTCGTGCTCCTTTATCTTATTCTACAACCTTTTTCTTCTTGTAAACGTGCTCTGATCAGTATGGGAACATTTTACATTAATTACAGCACCCAAAAAGAATCCTCGTTTTAGTTGTAACAGCTGTTGCCGTTATTGTGTGTGTAGGAAGTCATTGATTCCGGTGTTTGGAATAGGAAAAATAAAAAAGAAGAGTATACTTCTTCCCCCTAACAGTTAAAGATTCAGAACCAATAAAATTTGTCTCCAATTTTATGGGTTCTCATTCCCCTGGGTTGTGATTCCATTCTTGTCCCTTCCTGGGAACGCCAGAAAGGGACCACCGGAGCACTTTAACAGGATTGGAAAAACTAGACAGGTTGATTGCCACGTTAAACAGTCCCCACCACCCGGAAAGAAGCTATCCGGCCGACTGCATAGTGTCAAATCCTTGTTCCATTGATCAGTGGCATTCCCGGTTCCATCCTGGTATCCATTTCACGGTTAATTCAGAGATTTTATTTTCATTTTTGTTTAAGGAAAATTTCTTTTCTCTTTTGTATCACTTGTCGGCTCTTTACCTAATATGGTCTTGTTTTTTAAAAAATAAATTAAAATGGCTTGGTCATAGAGAGATATTTCACAAATGATCATAATGCCATTTAATTTAGTATCATTATTACACAAAAAGCAAACTAATAATAGCACTATTACTTAAAAAAAATCAATAACGCTATTTAAAATAAGGTTATTATCATTTTAAAAGCTTTCAAAGACCACAACATCTTTTTTTTTTTATTTGAGACTTGAGAGAGATGAAGAATCGTGGACATTGATATTGAATGAACAGTCGGAAGGGCTTCCCTCTAAATTCTCACCCATGAGTGACTCTCACGTACAACTTATTTATTTATTTTTTTATGTTTTGCTTCCTTTTTCCTTATTTTATTCGCACAACTATGTTACTCATTCAGTCCTTTTTCATTTGTTAAAAATTAGTTATTTTTTATTTATTAAATTTATGAATTTAAAAAATTTTAATTAATTAAGTTCTAAATATATCCTTATTTAAAAGACATTTTAAATAGTGATTAAAAATTGAAAGGTTAGTTTTACTTTTACACTCAAGTTAATGAAAAGGACAAAGCAATCTTTTGAACCCTAACTCACATAAAATTTCGTAATTTCTTGATTTGTATGTTTTGATTTTTTCTTTGACGTATAAAAAAAATAAAGATAGTAATAAATTATAACTCAAAAAATATATATAATAATAAATTAAAAAAGAAAGGTCTACAAAATTTATTAAAGAGTTTACTAAAATCAGGAGTTAGTATAGTTAAATGGTTCTCACATATTATTCAAGGCTAGTTGGATTCTCTAAGACATTAAAAAGAAATTTAAAGAATGTTGAACAAATAAAAAAGGAAATAGAACAAAGGGAGGTTCTTTGGAAAATCAATAATACTATTAGAAATTGCCTTTCAATAACACCAATTTTAATGGCATCGTTGAACCCTATGCTTTGTTTTTTGTGCAACATTCCAACAAGTCAATGACGCTATTTCGTTTGGTATTATTGAGGCCAAACGGCATTTTGGCCGTTTTGGAAATATCACTTAAAGACTGAACCATTTTAATCATTGTTTTTTTAAAACAAGGTCATACTGACCCGTCACTTATCATCACTTGCCTGTCTTCTGGCTCCATGTAGATGATGGAGGTATTGTTATTGAATTAAACTCGTTCAAAGTGCTCATCATAATTAGGTTAAGATTAACTGAGCCCTCATGGACTTGTCAGCTGTATATACTGAACCTTTTAGCATCATTTTTCTTGAGGAGTGGAAGGAGTGGAAGCGATCTTTTCAATTGTGCGGCTATCGTCATTCCAACTAAAGGAGACACATTTATGTTCTGCACTGCGGTTTGGATACTACACCATACATATGAGATTTCAAATGTCCAATTATAGATCCCTATCGTAATTTTCTTTCGTTTTCTAATGCCATTATTCGGCAATCCCAGGTTGACTCTGCATTTTGTTCATTCCTTTTTCTTTGATAAATGAGATTCGATACTCGAAGCGGGGCAAATCCAGTACTCACGAACTGCGGTCGATAAATTTAAGCACACAAAAGAATACAATAAACAAACACCAATAAAATTTCAGGAAGCAATAACATTTTTGCTTGAGAAATTCCAAATCCTAACGAGAAAAAGCACAGCAGACTCTCATGGGGTAAATTAAAAAACAAAAGCAATAGCAGAGTTCGGAAAACGTTAAAACTTGAAGAAAAACATGTCTCTCGTTTCAACAAGCACCACAATGCAGCATCCCCTGTTGTCACCATCAAATCGTTCTGGTGAACTTTCTTTTCGCCGCCAGTTGCCATTGGCAGTAGTGGACTTTGTCGGGGGTCCGCTTGAAAAACTGGGTTTCTGAGCTGAGAAGAAGCCAAGTACACGGACCAAGGTACGTGGTGTCAACTCCTTCCGCTGCAGCTAATTGAAAATCAAAACGTTTCTAATCTGCAATTATGCATGTCCCTCAAGTGCAAAAGATTGATAGGGATTGAGAGAGTAGAGCAACAACAAACTTGCTTGTCCAATCCATTATATGTCGTGAAAGTTGAAAGGGCACACGAACTTGCTTCCTGTGCTCGGAGTGCGTCTTCATCCTCCTTAAGATCCATTTACCTGAAGCCTAGAGGACGAACGTTTAGTGCTTCTTTTCCTCATGGCTCCCTGGTTCCGAAGAAATTGCACAAGGCATTCGTGCCTACTCATGGCTTACGCAAGTGATTATCAAATGTCCACTGCGTCGAAGTTACCTTGGCCGCAATATTTTACCTTTAGATAATTTGCTTTCTAGAGTCTGGTGGAGGAGCTTTTGGCAAAGGAAACCAAGATTTAATACTATCTTCCTATTTGATCATTGAACTACTATGATACATATGCAGTGGTGCGGTGCAGCTTATTCTTAATAGTATTTCTCGTATAACAGAATTCGTTGTGTGCTTTAGTGGATGTCTCCGAGTGGGCAATTCTTTAGTTGGTTTCTGCAATGTTTCGCATGTTGTTGATTATTGGAGATCGGAGAGGGACTAGACCTGCCATTCCAAGACTTTCAGTTGCCCGTTCAAGTATGAGCTGGGTGGAGTTGATTGATCCAGGTATACAGGCAAGAATGGTGCAACCGGGCAAAACCCACCAAATCCGGCTTCAACTCGGTAGTCCACCTTGCCACTATGCATTTTCCTCCTCATTTCTCTCCCTAAAATCACATTTTTTTTATGTCCATGCTAAATTGAATGCCCCGCGTCAATTTCTCACAAAAATTTTAGAGAGAGTCTTTTTATACAATTTATAACCTTACTCTCATGTTGCGTTTGATACGCTAGAATGAAATGAAAAAGAATATTTTTTCTCCTAAAATATCTTTTCACTGAAATGAGTTTGAAATCCTCTTTTTATTCAATTGTCCTTAAGAAAAAGTCAAAATGAAATGATGATTCTTTTTATGTATTTAGTAAAAATTATTATTCAATATCCTAATAAAATAAAAATTCAAAAGAAATAACTTAAATATCCTATTAGTATATTATGTTAATAAAGTCAAATTATACCCAATAAAAAAGTTAAATTAAACATTCATTTATAAAATATCATTTAAATAAAATTCACAAATGACTCTACTTGGAAAGGATCTCATCCCAAAACTAAATTCAAAATTTTAAGTGTGAGACTCACATATTATCTCACAAATAATTTGACTTTTACAAAATTCAAGACAAAAATTTCAAAACCAAACTCTATTCAAGTATTAAAGTATAATTTAATCATAAAGACACATCTTATTTTAGATCAAAGTAAAAGAAGTAATACTAAGAAAAATAAAATAAAATTTAAGGCTAAATTGTACTTTTTTTAATCGAATATTATGAGCATAAGATTTTTTTTAAAATTCTAATTTCTCTTGAAATGAGTTTTCCTTAGGTTTTAGTGTGGAAAAACTTTTCTTACTTAAAATTTTCATATGAAACACTAAAATAAAATGAGAAATTAAAAAAGTCATTTCATTTCATTTTATTCTAGTATAACCAAATGTACCGTTACTAGTTGAAGAGGTTTGTAGAACTCATTTTCCTAAAATTAAGGGTATGAGTTATGAAAATCTAAATAAAAAATATATTTATTTTAAGAAAATAAATACTAATTGGACAGATTAAAAAAAAATTCCAGTTTTTAATGGTTAGGGTGTATTAGGATTTAATTATTGGATTGACTCACCTCCAATTTCTCCCCTCTTTTTATTTTTGCTCATTGACTTTTTATTTTTTCGGTGACAACTTATAAATTAATGAACGGGTTCTTGCCCCTGTGAGCTGTGACGATTCAAATGTCTTAGGCCTTGGGTTAAATATCGGCCCACGATTAGAATCCTTGTCTCCCTTGACCCAAAACGCAGACGACCTATTATTATCGGGCCACATATGACGAAAGCAACTACCCTGAAGAAGAGTACTGTTGCAAGATTGAAGGAACGCACAATCAACCATAAAGAAAAAGGACACACGAAAAAAACTCCCTCTCTTTTCCAGAGCAATGGCGGGAAACGAACCGCAGAAGCAGCTGCTATCTTTGATTCGCGACTTCGCTACTGAAAAATCCCAAGGAGGTACACTTTCAATAATACGTGAACTTAAGACTTAAAAACCATATAGTTTCTAGTATATATCTGTTTTCAGTAAATTTGAGATGATTGGATTTGAATACATAATTGGATGATATGTAGAACGCCGAATCGAAAATCTAAAGAAGCGAATCGAAGAGCTTAGATCAGCGGTTAACATGGAGAATGCGAAGCTCGATGAGGTCAAGCATCAAAAGGAAACAATCGAACAAGAGATCAAAGGCTATGAGGTTGAATTGGCTATGACTGAAGTTTCCGTTCTAGCCGTAGAGGTGAATCTTAAACTCAACCGATCTTCAGGCTGATATTTGGTTTATTCTGCATTAGGATTATTATTTCTATATTTGTAATTTTACTGTTTCGGTTAGAGCGATGAAATGGCTTATTAGCTGTTGATTAACTTTGGTTGACAGCTTGTCTCAAACTTATCTGTAGGCAAGGATTGTTTCGGCTCAGGGCGAGTTATCTGCAGCTGGATCTGACTTGGAGTCTCTAAAAGTATGCACTAGGCCTTTGTTTGCAGTTCGACATAAATTTCATCTGTGTGTATGTGTTTGTTGCATTTCTTGAAATTGATGATCTTTACGCTTCGATTTTGTGCAAAAGAATGAAGAAGGAGCTAAAAGGTAATTGTTTCAGCTTTTCCTTTTCTTAGAGTTACTTAAGTTTTGTTGTTTGACTCAAAGTAATGGAACCAGTAATCTGTTGCATCTCTTTTCTATGGTTTCTTCTAAATATCCTTTTTGGTCTGTGCAGAGATGATTTTATTAAGAGAATGTTTGAGCTGAACCAACTTATAAGGTAGCTTTGTTACTCGTTTATGTCATTCTATCTCATATGTAGATCCTCTGTTTTTGCACACTTTTTATGCATCAACTTGATTGAGGTTGAATATTTGGACTTATCATTTTAATAGCCTTTGCATTATGTTGAGTCGTTCCTTAAATGTCTAAACAATTATCTTTATCGACTATTACACTTGAAAATGTTGCAATTTTTTAATTCAAATCACTGTTCTTTCAGTTTTTTCCCCACTCAATACCAGATTACTACTTTCTGTGGCATGAGAGCTTGCATGTATTCAAACATTTATGTGTTGTCCAGAAATTTGGTTAAAATTTTCACATTATGGAAGGAAAATTGCAAGATTACTTAGAATATTCTTCTTTGCTTCCAAATATCCCAAAGGAGAAGAAGCTGTTGCAGTATGTTGAATGCATGACTATGCAGCTTTGGCTTTTTGCTGCAGACTAGGATTTTGTGATTCTTAGTCATGCCTGTCTACTGATAAACATATGATTTCTTACTTGGTTTTGTGAATAGCCTGCAAAATTTGCTACATACCATTTTGGCAGGGGTTAAATTACTAGATATAGAGATTATTGTGGGTGGAAATTTCAGTTAACCGATTGTGCTTTATTTAATCCTCTTCCTGGTGTGGGTCAATGCTATATTACTTCATTGTGCCATTGGACAGAGTTAGACCCTCCTGTTCTTCCTGGATGCAGAGAGTTTCAAGCATCATTTGCGTCTGCTCTAAATGAGGATTATGTTGGGAC
Organism: Rauvolfia tetraphylla; assembly: GCA_030512225.1. Lineage (NCBI taxonomy): Eukaryota > Viridiplantae > Streptophyta > Magnoliopsida > Gentianales > Apocynaceae > Rauvolfia > Rauvolfia tetraphylla. The sequence continues at coordinate 2,201,515 of JAJQKT010000005.1, forward strand.
AAGATCAGCAAATGGTCAGACTTTCTGCATATTTTCTCCCTCTTATGGAAGTTCATGCTGAAAGTTAAACTTGGTCATAATTGTTTATTTTCATATGAATACTCTCTCTCTCTCACACGCATATCAACTAAACATCATATAGTTGGGTGCTTAAACCCTTTTAGGAGTCTGTGAAGATGTCAATGCAGAGGATGCTGAAGTTTCCGTTAAAGATATTGAGAATAAAATTGCAGAAATAACCTCCCAGACCAACTTGGAGGAAGAAGAATATCAAACCAAACTGAAGGTTCATGAACTGGTAAGGCATTTTAATCTGTAAAGGCAGTGATCTATTTGAAAAACAAAGCAGCTGCTTTTCATCTATTTTCTAATGTGTATTATTTCAAATAGCCAAATTTGAACTTTAGGAGGATTTTGCAGGTCCAGCTGGAATTGAGTGATCTGGAAAACAAAGCATCACAAATTCAGAAAATTATGAAAGAAAATAGAGAGATGCAGGACTTAACTAGATATCCTTTAACAACTTTAATTACTCTGCTGTGGACAAATAAGCACCAGATAGGAGTAGTCGACCTTTGTCTAATTGCAACCATGTTCTCACGGGAATATCATGTTTTTGAAGTCTGATGATGCACCAATTTAGTAGGTGGAAGTAATACTGAGTTGATTACTGATTTTGCTATTTGAGATGTTAGAATTCTCCTGCTGTATTGATATCTATGCTGGTAAGAATGCTATAGTAGTGACCTTGACTGGAAACAAGCAGATTTCTGAACAGGAGGAGAAGTGTGCTTCCTTTGGTGATGAACTGCAGAGGAGATTGCTATGCCCCAATTGTAATCGAGACAATTCAGAGTCACTGCATGGCCTTCTCCAGAAAATAAATTGAATTTAGTATTTGTAAGTCATTTATGGACCAGAACAGATATTTTTTCAACATGTTCATGTATACAAGAGGTCAAGATACCTTGGACTTACTCTGTTATTTACTTGTCAAACGACAGCAGCAGGCTTCATGAAGCTGAAATTCTGAAATCTTGTAGAGTATTCCAAATATCAACATCTATAGGTGAGACTATTTTTAATTGTACTTATGTTTTCTTCTCCCTGATTCAATTGCTGAATCAATATCTCAAATATGAATTTTTCTACTTGCAAAAAGATTCATACAGTTGCATAGATGTTATCAGATGTAGAATACTAAACACTTGCTCTTCCTATGTTATCCTTCTGCATCTTGTCCCCATACTCCCCCTCTTTTCTCTGCCCTGTGATGGGGAGGGCTGCATCAGGAGCAATACAAATATTGTTTCAGCTACATTATCTGTCATCTATTTACTCTTTTGGTTTGCTTGTTACTTGGGAATGTTTCTGCATCCTCTACAATCAAGGATTGCAATGTCTTCTTAGCTTCATCTGTTTTATCCTGCCTCTGTCATTGTCAAATCAAATTATTCAGTTTATGTTACTGATACTAGCTATTTACTCCTTGTGCCAATTTTAGCTCAAGTACACGATATTGATATGATCGATAGAAGTTGCTCACAGTTTTGCTAGGACCTCCACGTGAGATAACTGGTTCTGGCACAATAACCCTTCTGTTGGTACACTTGAAAACCTGTATCTTTGTAGAGAAAAGAGCAGAAACAGGCCGATGATCAGAGAACTTGCTTTCACTGCGGAAATAGGAAATTTGCTTGACTCCTTTGCCATACCATAAAATCCTATCGCACCTGTCATTGAAAATTTATGTTATGTCATAATGTCCTTTCTTAGTATGAAGAACAATCTCATTAAAAAGAAAGCTCTTTCGACAATTTATCCATAAATGGAAATGGAATGAAGCTAACAGGAGATGCATGTGCAAACAGATAACACAAGATAGCTTATTCAGTTTCTGTGGTTGATTATATGTGCAGGCAATATGATCTGTGCGCCTTTAAACCGTAGAATGGTTGGTGAATTAGAATATCTAGCAATCTTGGTTAGCTGGACTGGTTTGGACTGGAAAATGCTTTCAAAAAATATGCTTGTTGATTACCATACCATGCTGGAGTTCGTTGTTTCTCTCCAATCCTGCTTGGAACTCCACCTGAATATCTCTCACAATTGGTTGAAGAATACTTGTATGTGGGTGCAAACTCTATGTTTCCCTCTCTCCATCCTTGGAATACTCCACCATCATCTAGTTCCTTCTGCAACTGATCAAACTTCTGCAGTGCTCTCCAGTCTTTCTTCTTTATCAATTCCCTGGCTAAGTTATCTTCCAAGTACAATCTGTAATTGAGATCTCCGAACCAGAATATCCGACTGTTGCAAAACACACAGATCAACTTCTGGTCGGTATAAGGAAATGCTACTCATTCCGTATGCATTGGCTTCAGTTTTACTGGTTTTCATTATCCAATTGTCAAGGTTTTCTTATGAGTCCTTTTATGAAACAATTTTACCTTGATTTCAGGAGAAGTATTTGATGAGTTAGGCAATACAGAACTTACTTACGCTGCCATGAAAACTGTTTGTTATTTATCACTTCCCTCTATCAATTTTCATCGGAAAGGCAACTTACTCGTGCCCTAAGATGGTTGGAGGAACCGGGCTATCTCCATCTCGAGGGAGCCGGGGGAAGGATGTTCTCCGGAAAATCTCTGAGACTTGGTGATTTCTTTTTCCTTCATCACCCTTTTTCTCACCTGAGGCCAAGTGGGCGGCAACAAAGCAAAAACTAGTTTTATCGACAGACATGCTGACAGAAACGGATCCTTTGTTCCCCAAGTAACCCATTATACCACAAGCCACCGGACAAACTTTGACACCTGAAACGTTGTATCTCTTGAGTAAAGCCCTTCTTATCCAGACGCTTATGAATACACCAACCATCTTCTTGCTCGCTATCAGTTTGTAACGACTGCATCGAATTGATTGCTCGGGCTGATTTCTCATGGGAGTAGAACTTTGCCCGGTAAAACTAAGTTGTCTTTTAGATTCTGAGTTTCCCATGTAGTGATAATTCTCACTGTCAATTGGATTTATCATAGGTGTTAACCAAGGGCATCCGTACTTGTCATTTAGAATTCTTCCGATGAGCAGGTTCCAGTTGGTAGCTTCGGTTTGGTTTTCCCCTCCAATAATGTTTTTAGCCTTTAAAGGAACAATTTCCTGAAATCTGCACGACAGACCCATAAATGCCAGGGGAAATTAAATAACAATTGTGCACCAGACCAAAACTAGAACTCCAGCTGTGACGTACCCAAGAACATAAATGTCTGCTGAATCTTTAAGATTGAGCCACTCGTCCAAGTCTACAGCTAGACTCCCCACCGGAGATCTTCCCGCAACATTCCAGGTGCCCACAAAGATTCTGTATAACGAAGATGAAGTTATATCATTTGGAGTCATTTCAATCAAATATATCTGAATTATCAAACGTGGTGTGCAAAAAGATCACCTTAATTCATCCGTTGCAATGCATGGATCCATCTCCAACGATCTACCATCCATGTAGTCATCTTCGTCGCCTTCGTCTGAAGAAGGCTAAATATCAGCCATTTATAATTACAAAGAAGATAAAAATGGTTTCATTGTGAAGAGTATCGAACCTGAAACTTCTCCAGAATCGTTAAAGGGATCAGCTCTCTTCTTCTTTCTTGCGAACCACCAGCGGAACCTTTTAGTTTTCAAGCTTCGGCTTGTGGTATCCATTGCTCACAGCAGAGTCATACTCCATAACATCATGATTGGACCCGCTGAAATTATTCTGGTGGCAATTTCTTGAGAGTTATATCAAGGAAAACGGATTTGCATTGCTCGATGACGACCTCGTGGAGTCTTAGTTTTCTCGGTGTGGGCACCTATGGCAGTGATCGTCCCGCCCTGGAGGAAGAATTATATCGGACGCGATGAAAGAGACATACCAGACGAACTTATATATGCAAGTTGTCACGATTCAAACCATAACACCAATATAGGGAGAGAGAGAGAGATAATGAAGGTCAAAGATAGATGCAATCTTTAAAAACTTCACTTGTATTTTCTTAGTTGTAATATTCTTAACCGTAAGAAAAGCAGTACGAGAGCTTGCAGAAAAACAGATTTGAAGAAGTCATGGACCTAACGTGGTCCTAGATGTTTGTTGCCCATCAGGGGAGGCGAGAATTATTTTATTTTTTGGCCTCGCCGGATTAGAGGGCACTGAATACAGTTTTGGTCAAGCCGTCTGATACACGCAGAGGGGAGTTCTTACAAACAAATCAACAATGTTTTTTTTACCACAAAAAAAAAAAGAAAAAAGGGATGCCGTTTAGTTTACAGCACACATACCTGTGCTGTCTCCCTGTGAAGAGGAGCCCGTAATTCTCCTATGGAGAATCTACCAATGAGATGCAGCCGTCCTTGGAAAATTCATAGAAAAGCTTTCGTCGGATCACTTGCAAGTCGAGAAGAAATTGCGCTTTGAAAATAAGGTGGAATTATAGAGAGGGATACTCTTTCTTTTTCTTTTTGTTCTTCTAATAAAGAGATGCTCTTTCTTAACGCTGGTGAAATCTACAAAGAAGGCAAGAAATATGCCCAAAGTAGGACAGAATATCCTTCCAAGTCTGTTACCATAACTGAACGAATTTGATTGCCTCTTTACTCTTATAGTCTCGATTTCCTTTAATAGTAATTCTTAATCACGAGTATAATATGAAATATGACTTTCTTAGACAACAGATAAATTTGTTAAGTGCCTCTTATTAAACAAAAAAGTATAAATTGAATTTATATTTCTATTTCATATATATTAGAAAGGAAAGATGAGTTTGAATGGACGTACTTTCATGTATACTTAGAGCAATTCATAATGCAGCATAGTGCATGTCGCTTCTGAATATTTTCGATTGGGCTTTTTTTGAAGAAAATTTGTTTTTGAACTTAAATTATGAAAAACAATTTCAAGACTAAGTTAATATAAAAGAAATGATTTTGGGATTAAACGTGTCAATTTCTTTTTTTAAAGAAAAGAAAATTTTTCCTTTTTGAAGTGATGGGAGATTTAACTAGAATAACAGACATTTGCCCCAAAAAAAAAAAGAAAAAGAAAGAACTTTTGCATGAATTTGGTAAGCTGTCTATTTTAACCAACTTTACAAAGTGATCACATCCATCATTGTATTTCTTTTTCTAATTTTAAGGGTATTTGTGCAAGCCACTCCTTCGACAGTTCGAGTAAATCTGAGATGTATAATAAATTTAAGAGAGCGAGAATATACGATATTATTATTTTTTTTTTATATATATAAAATGTAAAATATTTTAAACTTTAAAAAATAAATACCAGTAAAGAGGAATTAGTGGGTTCTCAGAAAACCAGCAATTGGAGTATTTCATTCGATATTTGGAATTCGAGACATAAATAATGCTATTTCTGGATATTCTCGTATTTTCTTTCTGTTCTTCACCGTGGAATATCTCAAAATTCTTGAGCAATTGCATGTAAGCGATACTAATGTCCACATTTTAGGAACTGAAGTGATACAAATGTGTCTCAAGTTGCCTCTGTTTTGTCCAACTCGAATCAATTACCCAATCTGTATGGCAAGGAATTGCTTAGGAGTTGTTGTCAAACCCACCCGTTCAATATAAAGGAAGAATTACAGACCTCGTCGCACAAATATTTGAACTAATTTCCGTGGTCCAAGAATTCAGAGGTAAATGTGCAGAGATCATTGATGCGGATAAAATCAGTAATCATTGGATTATTAAGAGCAAAGAGAGCCCCATCCCCATATTTAAAGCTGTAGCTTTCGCTGGTTGCGACATTCCACCAAGTAGATGTCATTGCAGTGTTTGCAGAAATCTTTCAACTTCAATCATCAATGCATTTCTCTCATCCATCAGTCACTTTCTCTCTCTTTCTCCTTCAATCAATCTTCTTCTTTCTCCCAGCCTTCCCTCGCCCCCCTCGCCCCCCCAAAAAAAAAAAAAAGGAAGAAGAAGATAGAAATTGAAGGTATTGATTTAGATCTCACGACGAAAAAAAGGTCACCGGATCGTGATTTGGTAGGTCAGAAATAATGGTATAAGGAGGCCACGGGATTCCCATTCGAGCATAGCATTACTGTCAACTTTGACATTTCATTTTCGCCTATATTTTTCTCCCTTTATCAATATATTTGGCCTTGTGTACGATCCAGAGTCCGGTATAAAACCTACCGCCCGCCCTCTAAATTAATGTCCCCACAGAACAAAGTAGTCGAACTTTACCAATCTCTTAAGTTATTAGGTTTCCAAATTTTACAAGATTAATTAATTTTTGGAATATAAAGAATAGGTTTAGAAATATCATTTTTTATTTCCAACTTTACTTATTCTGCCTACCTTCTCCTGAATTTTGGCACATTTATGATATGAAAGATGGTTTTCGTAATTATCCCATTCATAAAAAAAAAAAATTTAAATTGATATTGGAGATTTAAGTTATGTCTAATGGTTTAGATTTTTTATTTTTATTTTTTTTGAGGTTGGTATTAAACACTTTCTTAAGTATTAATAGAGAGGTGTTTTAGTAAAAAATATATAAAGAACATTAGCAACACTAACTACCCAATTGATTCACTCTAAAAAAAATACTCTATCGATAAAATATGCTTTATTATAGTATTGAATTGATAACTTTTTTTTTTTTTTTTTTTTTGTGTTCCGCGCTTGATGTTCAACGGGAACTGGCAATGTGAAGTATCTGGGATTACCATTTATGAATGGAAGGTCTAAAACAGAAAAAATGTTGTCACCTGCAGGGAAAGAGATCCTGATTAAGTCAGTTATTCAGGCTCTTCCAACTTATGTGATGCAATGTTTCTTATTAACTCGGAACTCCATTACTTCCATGATTCGGTAATTTTGGCGGTCTTCTTCAAATAAGGAACCATGCATTTTTTGGAAGTATTGGGAATATTTGTGCCAAGCCAAGTCGCAAGGCAGAATGGGTTCACAGATCTTAGTACCTTTAACCTTACTTTACTTGCAAAACAGGGTTGGAGAATTCTTCAGAATCCCTCTTCTTTGATTGCAAGGGGTCTTGAAAGCAAAGTATTATTCGAGTTTGACTTTTGTGGAGGCGGAGGCTGATCTAGGGTGGAGGCCTTCATATGTCAGGCAGAGTATTTTAGCAGGAAGACAGTGGCTATATTTGGGTGTGTGATGGAGAATAGGCAATGGCGAGCAAGTGCGAATATGGCAAGATAACTGGGTTCCGGTGTCACATGATTTTATAATCAGTTGTCCAGAAAATTTGTCTTTGGATATTGCTACTGTTTGCGGATCTTCTTTTGCAAAATCCTCTCCGCTGGAATCGGCAACTTGTTCGTAACCTTTTTTTGAAATTAAAGGCTGATGCAATTTTGCAGGTTCCTTCGAGTTCAAATTCTGCAATTGACAAACTTATGTGGCATTACTCTAACAGTGGACAATATACTGTAAAGTCAGGATATACCAGGTTGCCCGAGGTTTGCGAAGTTGGTTTATACGGGGAGTTTCAACATACTAGTGTTTCTGGTTTTGTAATACTCTTTGGAAGATTATGGGGTGCTTCAATGGGCATTCTGGCAACTGGTGATAATTTGGAACGTAGAATTCATGTTCCCAAGCATTGTAGGATTTGTTATGAGGCTATCGAATCCGAATGGCACTGTCTCTTCAACCGTTCTCATGCTAGTTTGGAACATTTCTTCCGAAGGTAATCGTTGGATCAAAATTCAGGCTACTAGTTTTAAGGACCTATTATTTTACCTTCTTCACTATGAGAGTGGGGAGTATGTTATTTTCTTTTCATACTCTCATTATCCATTTTGAAATTTATGAATGAATTTGGATAAATCAAATCAAGTGTGAGACTTATATCTCCTCTTATAAATAATTTAACTTTTATAAAATCCAAAATAAAAATTTCAAAACTAAACATTATCCAATCATATTCTAGGAATCAATATGACTTTAAAAATTTCCAAGGGCAGCCTAATGATGTCTATAATCGAGGTGTTGCCTCCATGCAAGAGTGCTTATCACTTTTGGAAAAAGCTTCGAAGGTAACATTCATGCAAGTTTTCCAGTTTCAGGGGCTGCACCAGTGGCAGGTAAGTGAAAACTTAATGTTGATGGTGCTTGGTCAAATGGTAACGGTGCAGCAGGTGGTCTCCTACGGGGATCAAACAGTGTCTACAGTGTTGTAGTGCTGAAATGGCAGAGTTGATAGTTGTCTTTCTGGGATTGCAGTTTGCTACTCGTGAAGGGATTCAAAATTTAATTGTTGGGAGTGAATCTATGGTTACTATTAGAAGATTGCAAAACTCTGAAGAGGATTTGTCTCCGCTAAGAAATATTATTGCTGATATGAAACAATTGTCTGACTTTCCCTTTGTTTCTCTTACCATTTGTAGGAGATCTAGAAATATCCCAACTCATCTTGTAGGACAGATGGGAATGAACAATTTGTGCAACTTTTGGAGGGTTGAATTTCCTGCTCATGTAATGGGTGCTTCTATAGAAGACCCTGTTTTTTAATGAAAGTTTGGTTTTTTATCCAAGAAAAAGATCTCAAATTGAACGTTGCGTATCGACCTGCTAGAAGGCCACTCTGGATAATTTTAGGGCCCAGGTTTATTCGTGTATCTCGATTGAAATCCCTTGGAAGTGGGTTCGAGTTAGGCTGGGTCTGTTTACCTTACACACAAAAAGCAATGGGCTGAGCCCATAGCTTCATCTTGGACAAGCCAGTTAAGTACATTTTCTGTTTTCCATTTCTTGTAATTCCCGTCCTGCCTCCCTGGAAAAGAAGAAGAAAAACCACCGAAGTCCCGCAAAATCATGGCATCAGGCATATTTTTTAAGGATTAATGGAGCTGAGTTGCATTTGAAAAATCTTTTAATTACAAACGTGGTTTATCTCTGACAAAATTCATTGTGTAACAAAAATTATGGACTCAAGAACTTGCAGATCAGTCACCTCGAAATTGAAACTATTCCCATCTTGCGCTCTAATCCGAATATGGGAAAAAGCAGCTTCTACCCATTCCCTCGCCAGGGGAATTTCTTCCATTCCCTCATATTTTCAACTACTGCGTTGTGGGATGGAAGAAAATCTCCGTCAGAAGTGCTTTTCTCCGTAACGATGTCTTCCGCTATACGGTGCTCTGCGTTTGGACATAATGTCACCTCCTTTGGGGTGTGAATAAGGATGAAGACTGCGGGTCTTTCCCACCTTTGCATCGGACAATAAATGCTGCCGGAACATTGCAATGAAGGCCTCCGCTCTCTTGTTCAACTCCTCCTTTGAGAGCTCCTGAGCTTCATCATTCTTCCCATATTGGTCATCAATATTTTCAACTACATGCACAACCTTCTCCGTTTTACTGCTGCTGCGCTTGACTGGTTTGGATCGCTCAATACTGCCTTTATCTTCACGGTGATCGTCAGAATCCGTAGACATCGATGATAGTCCACTCTGTTTCCTCATCTTCTTGCCCTCAACCTCCAACTCTACACTACTGCTGCTGCTGCTGCTGCTGCTGTTATTGCTAATAATTTCTTGGTCACCTTCGTTCGGTGAGATCGGAGTAATTGGATTATGTGTGGACGTAAAGAGAATCGCTAAAAGCAAGAGGTTGAGAGCAAGAAAGACCAACATTCGCCACTGCTCCAGAAACGATACCAAGATAGCGCGTTGCAGGCACGCCATGAGCGCTGCTGTCCCCGCTGCAAACCACATTGCTTGCAGCTGAACGTCTTTCTTCTTCTCTTGCATCATCTTCTTTCGACAGTTTTGTGCATCCATAAGAGATATTCTGTGAGGAGCTCAACGTCAGCGAAGCCTCCTTATATTTATAGTAGAATAAAGGGAGGGAGAGTTTTGGTTTTGCCTTACTAGCGAGCACTGGTGAGAAACAGTCGGCTCTGTTCTTCTTGAGTTGGGGTCCAGCTTTGCAATGATCAGAGACATGACTGAAGAGTGAAGAGTGGTGTTTGGGGAGGGACAAGAAAACATTCTCTGTGCAGTCTGCACTATCATAAAGCAGCGGTGCGGTAGATTATCATTGCCCCAAACAGAGGAAGTTTTCTGGTTAATTGTGGGTCTCTGTGTGCCTTGAGCTGGTCAGGCGTGCAGTGAGCACCCAACCTTTGCCTCTTACCACTCTTACTCAATGGTGGTATATGCTTGGATTCTGATTCCCTCATTTATATCTCCTATCCAACTCTGAAAAACAGTGCTAATATGCCCCTTAGGCTTGGGGGGAGAAAAAAAGATTTTATTAGAAAAACTCTCCGGTTGCCTTCGCCCCCCCACTGAGTGCACTAAGTAATTTTCCGTAAGGAAAAGTCTTGTTCGTTCAATTACACACTTGGTTGGCCGATTCTCCTCCCCTAATTTTCCCATTCCCACCATCCCCCAAAAAAAGAGACCAAGTTATAAACGTTTGACCGGGCATATCTGGTGATCGGTGATTGCTCATAATAATTCCCTAATTAATTTGCAAGCCCCTTATTAATAATACTCATGAGCCCTCAAATTGCATCCTAAAAAAAACGGAACATAAAAGGAGATTTCCAACAGCTGCAAAAGGCAGAAGATGAAAAAGGAGACTAAGCTACATCTCAGGAATTGGAGCAGAGAGCGTACGAATATGGCAAGCTTTTATTCCAGTTTGCATGCTTTAGGCCTTTTCCTCTGCAGTTGATTTTGAGAGTTGAAGGGGTGGGCCTTCTGCAGTTAGTAGTGTCGTCTTGACGGGTGTTCTGCATGCCTGGTTTGACCATCATAATTCGGCCCCACCTCTGAGGAAACCACGCCGCGGCCCACATTTTAATGGATATTGCGAAACATGTATGGGGACCCACCAATTTTCTCTGTCGCTGATGGGCAGAAATCACCGAGTTCGAAAATCTAAAGGGTATGTTTAGAAAAGGGAACTGAGAAGAAAAAAAAAATCTTTAGAAAACCGAAAATCTCTATGTTGTTTGACTTATTAGGGAAAATATTATAAAAATAAAAAATAATTTTAAAAAAATTTTTTTATTTGGTTTGCAAGATTTTAAGATGAAAATATAAAAATACATAACACATTAATATTTTTTAAAATATTATAATACTATTTAATAATATTTATACAATGTATATTATAATTTAACAATTTATATAATCTCAACTTTCCAGCTTTCAACCCAAGTTCAAGCAAAAAAATAAAAAATTTACGATTAAGCTTGAGTTTTATTTCAAGGTTCAAATCGAGTTTAAAATTAAATTTGAATATTGTCTAAAATTCATCAAGGTAATTCAAGTCATTTAAAGTTCATCTCAACTCTCTTTGCAACCTTTTAGTGCAGATTAATTAATAATTAGTATCACATTTCTATTTTTAATATTACTCAAATTCATGGCATATTTTTTCATAATAATAACTTGATAAAAGGTTATTGAATAAAAAATATTTTAAAAAAAGAGTTAAAAAGAGGCTATTACATCGGGACTTCGAGTACGTTTTTCCTCTGTTGGCTAGTTTTTCCTAAGAATTCATATAACGGAGCCTTACTGAGGAGAATATATCACCACAAGACGGAAAGCATAGAGAAGTGGTAGGCCATGAGGAACCAACTATGCATGTTTAGATTTTCCTTTTCATTTTTCTTTTCCTCACAATTTTGTACAGAAAAGGATTTCTCCACTTTCTACTAAACTTTTCCTTATCAATTTCTTTATTCTATTTTTCTTTAGGTTTTTTTTTGGCTACCAAACAATGCAAAATCTTTTCTAAGGAAAGGTGGTTTCTTTCTATAGTAAAATCCTCAAACCAAGCAAGCCCTAAGGGCTGGTGCCCAAGGAAAGGATCCGCGAAAAATAAAGAACATTGAACATCTTCCTCCGGGCTTATCCTACAATGTAAAGGACAAAGTAGGTCCATTACGCCAGTAAAAGACCTTCCCGCCACAATTAGCTCTTCAATTCGAATCCCGACCTCGCCTCGAACCAAGAAAATGAACAAGGGCTTGAGAACAGATAAAATGGTGTAGCACACTGGAGTATATATATTACAGAGGCATTCATCGGTTTCGGATGTGGTTTAACATACTCGAGGGAATACAACTGCTGAATCACACCAACAATCCTATGCTTAATGAAGAGAAAAACAAGATTCCTCAATATGAGCTACTAAAAAGCGAACAGAATACTTAATGCATAAAGATAAAGTGAATAATTACCAACGCCTATCCACTATATGAACGGGACAGCGAACCCAAGTTCAAATTAATAGCAGTAAAATATAAGTTAACCAATCTTCATAAGAGTTACACTTATACCGCACAATATATAGACGGATTTCAGCCTCTTTGTTCCTCAAATGGAGTTCATGTCTGAGTCAGAGATGAGTAAGTTTTGCCTGTTGGTCAATATTGAGGGTACAGCTTCCCCACTCTACCACCACCTCTTGCCAGACAAAGAAATGAGCTGCATAAGCAGAGAAGAAAAAAGTTATGAACAGATTTTAATCATAAGGAATTTGGCAAACCAATATTACCTAAGGATTTTCACTACTTGTCTCATAAATTAAGCCCAAACAAACAAACCTGAAACTCCGATTTTCCAGAAACACATCAAATTTATTCCTGTTAACGTTCATCCAGTTCCAACGGGAACACATTGGACACCACAAAACCACCACCTATTGTCTTATCCCTTTTGCTATTCACTCATTTTAAAAACCTGAAACTCCACATTTCCAGAAACACATCAAATTTGTTCCTGTTAACATTCATCCAGTTTCAACGGGAACATATTGGACGCCACAAAACCACCACCTATAGTCTTATCCCTTTTGCTATTCACTCATTGGAAAAACGTTAAAGTTAACTAGATTATCCCATCCTTTGTTATCATGCTATGAAGTACAACAGATCACAAAGAGACAAATGACTAACCTGATGGGCAACCTGGAGCAGTCGCCTACCATCTGTGGATGGATTCATTGACACAGTTATTACTCTCCAGTGCTAACACATTGTCAGTTTCTTCTCCAGATCTTTTCTTTATATGGCTTTGTCGAAAAGAGTTGTTCTCAGCAATATTGTTCAAGGCTCCCTTCTTGCATTTCCTGCTGAATGTGTATTTAATAGGTGTTTTGCTATCTGCTTGACTATGAGCCTTGTCAGTCATTTCAGATGTTTTTATGTCTCTTGAGTCAGAAAGAACCAATAGTACCTTCTCCAACTCAAACTCTGAAGCAAGTCCATCCAGTTTTTTTGACTTTGAAATGTCTATCATTCTAGTATCCTTTTCCGCAGCATCTCCGAGAAATGTAAAACCTTCCCCAGTGTTCATGCACGTTGTAACACCTGCAGATGCTGCTCTAATGCAAATACCTTCGTCAAGCTCACCTCCATCTTCTACTTCCAACAGACCTTTGCTCGCTTTCTTGTAACATTTAACTGTTTTATCAGTATAACAAGGTTTATCATATGGATCAGAGTGACTGTCATTCAGCTGGTATGAGGTAGCAAAGCCATCCCAGTGCTTGATTTTTCTTTTCCTAGAACTTCTGCGGATAACAGAAACAGTTTGATGTTTTGGAAGACGTGCTTTCTCCCCCAACGCACAAGTATAATCAACTTCGTTAATATTTCTGGTACTGGTGGAAAAACAACCAGGTCTGTGAACATCACTGCTAGAATGTGAATGACTTTTGCAATGAGAAATTGCAAAAGTTTTTCTCTGGGGCTTCATAATTTGATCAGACCGGTATTTACATGAGGTGGCTTTGGCTTTGCCATAACGAGTCCTTCTCCTGTGGATCTTGCGGAGCTTAACGGGCTGACCATCTGCAGTTTTCTCATTGAGCAATGCAGCTTGTTCTACGCAAATGTCCAATTTACCCAATCTATCAGTTCTAGAAATGGTCATAGACTCATTCATTTCATTTTGTTCTTTCCTTCTATTTGTGGATATATTTTCAAGCCGAGAAATTACTTCATCCGCAGAGTGCAATTTCACATCCACCAACCCTGTCTCAATCACACGAACTCTTTGGCTGCATCCATTCTTAAAGAGATCAAGTCCTCTGCTTTTAGTGGTAACAGAGGCAAAACCGGGTTTCTGCACAGGGAAATGATCAAAGTCAGTGTTCGCTCTTGCAGTTTCTTTTGCTGATGCAAAGCACTCATGGTCTAGAATGCTATGATCTGAAGTGGAGGCCAGCATCTCAGAGGTTAGAGCTTCGGATTCCAACTCTGAGAAGGATTTGAAGGGTGCAAAATGACTTTGATCATTCTCATAAATCATACTTTGACCAGGCATGCCTACCATTTCTGATCGTCTCAAAGAATGAACATACTTGCTTTTCACATCATCCAACTGATCCTGAACCTGGCTGAGCTTTGCTCTAAGGTCTATTATGAGTCCTTCTGCTTCATCAAGCTGTGCCTCGAGCTCATTGATTCTCCTTTTCTGTTTTGAGGATGTAATCTCTGCTTCACTGCTCTGCAAGAATTGGGAAGCTGATTACTACTGCATCAACAAATTGCAGTCCCCAGGTAAATGGATTAAGGAAGTCACTGTAAATAGGAATTTTAGATCACAAGTACAAGGTTCAAGAAGAAAAATCAGAAGACACAATTTTTGTTTGGTCTAATCTGACGGGGAATGGCATAAAATGTAATAAAAAATTGCTGTGAACTTCAGACTTTTCACAAGGGCTCCAAACGATATCCATGCTGTTAAGCAACTTCAATACTGTCCAATCCTTACACACACCCACAAATAAAGAGAAAGGGAAAATCATGCGAAGCAAGAGGCACTTAAATATTTACAACATTGCTCTTTATTGCAGTCATCATGTCTCCAGGTAGAATTGCAGAGTGAGAGATCCATATAACTACGCAAGTGAACTAAAGGAAAATGTCCATTTTCACAATATGTCAAGGTAGCGAACTTAAGTTGTAGAATTGTTTCTTTGAGGTTGATAAAGTAATTATTAGAGAACCACAACGTAACGTATAAACCAAATTGCTGCAATGGTATCTTAGTGTCTTATGAATGGACCTCGCCAAATGGCCCTTCCTACTAAATAAATGCAGAAATTTGCTTGATGATCACACTAAATGGAATTACAGGAAAAATATTCATACTGCTTTAAGTAGTTGATGATGTTCAGTTTCAGAAGAGAAGCCAGAAGTCTAGTCCCTCATCTTCAACTATATATATATATATATATAGTTACAATGTCAAGTGGCTGAGTTTAAAATTGCAAAATTTTTAAGCACTCTATCGTATTGCATTATAAAGAAGAATTACTAGTACAGCTATTGAATATTGAAATGGACGTTATTCTGTTAACAAATCATCCAGTGTAACATGAACAAAAGAGGCAAAACCGCCAAACCAAGCTTTTAACGGAAGTATGCTACAAAAGCTATATTCAACTTCTTCAAATATAGCTAAAACTAAAGGAATCTTAGTCCAGCTTTCCCATTGTGAATACCATTCTACCTTACCCATCGTGAATAATTCACGTCAATTGTTACAAACAACGTTACCGTGAAGATCATAGCTTGCAAATGTAACGTATATAACAGAAAGATCAATGGAAGAATGATCCTTACATTGCCAAATACAATTTAGTTTTTTTTTAAAACGGTACCTTTGCATCGATCAACTGTTTCATGCGAAGCAACATTCGAAGCGCTTCTTCTTTTGTAAAAAGCAGATCCTGCTCGAACTTCTGAGCTTTTCGCTCAGCCGCCATTACGCGAGCTGACGCCTCCTTCGATGTGTTGAGTATCATCTCGGCAAACGCCTTTTTCAGCGCCACCATTCTCTAACATTCAAGTCGAAACCAAAATCAACAAACATAAAAACAATTCTTAAATTTTGAACTAAAATAAACTTACCTCTTTTTCGTCCAGTGTCGACGGGAACATAGTGGCCGACGACCGATGACGGATGACGTGTAGCTTAATTTGAATACTTCCAGAGGTCGATACTTGACCCGAGAGTCTTCAGTCTTCACACTCCAGTTCAGAATGAGGGGGCGATCATGCGACTGTTATGACTTTTGTTTGGACCAAATTAGCCACGAGTGATTCTCAAATACCGGTTTAGGACAGGGAAAAACAGACGTGGCATAGTAGATGAATTATGTGTTACGGCGTCGTTTTACATCCCCAGAATTTACGGAAGGCGCGCAGAACAAAGAGACAGGCCCGCAGAAATTTCAAGAGCTGGAAAAAGTGGCCGCTGTGCGCGGTTATCTTGACTGAGTTTTTAAAATTTTGAAAAGGCAAGATTCATGGGTAGTTTCTTTGGGCCGGTCTGCGTTACTGGGCTAGCTCGACTGACTTTCAGAGTCAGAAACATTGGGCTCATTGTGAACGTGGAGTTTGTATTTTGGGCTTCATCCGAGTCAAGGACTCAGGTGTGTCATAAAACTCGTAGAGCTAAATCGTTAACTCATCCAGGAACAAAGAAACCAGCTGAATGACAATCAGAAGCTCCTAAGGCCCTTTGTATGCTTTTGATATATCATATATCAAAGGAAATAGATGTAAAATGAACACATAACATGCTACTCCTACGCATAAGAGTATAATTGAACTATCCCCTTAATATTAGACATTTTATATTTGAATTTGACAAATATTTATTTCCATTTTGGTAAAAGCCTCTCCTAAATCTATGCCAAAGTTCTTGTGAATAAGGCATGTTCTTCTTTCTCAACTGAGAATACCAGATAATTCAGATATTCGATACTTTAGCATGAAAAGTTAAAAATAATATATGTCAACTTTTATTGTAGATTTTTTTAACGTACTCAAGATGCCATTTATGTTAAAGAAAAAGACATCTAAAATTGAGAAGAGATTCCTATGCAGCAATTGACAACAACGACAATACTACTATCAGTTTATGTGTTGAAAGAACACAAAAACTTGGGAAAAGCATAAATCCAAAGTGGCCCCTCCTTCTATCACCAATTGATTCCTTGACCGAATAATACGTCCATACTCCATAGTAAGAACGACGTGTACAGTACTAAACGCAGAAACATTCTGCCAAATGACTCCAAAACGCAAGGCAACAAAAGTTGTTTTGTTTTGCATCTCCGCATCATAAGTTTCGAGCCTTTGACCATTCTAGTTTCTCTACCGATCCCTTACTTTAGACCAATTCCAATATGGGCCCAACAAGTAAAATTATGCAAAGCAAAATAGACCATGAAAGGGACTCAACTAGACATTAATCCTAAATTATTATACTCATGGCCTTTCCTGTTTTAAGAATGCCTTGTTTTATAATATACCCTACTTTAGAATATTGTTAGTTATTTTTTGAGTAAAAAAATATTGATAGTTATCATTAGTTCTATAATAACAATCAAACGTTAAAATCACCATCGACGTTCCTTTCAAAAAGAAGGGAAAAAAAATCAGAGAATTAGCCTTTTGTGTAAAACACGTTCATTGTACAAATAAATGCATTACGTTTTTTTTTTGTTTGAGTAAAAGAAATCAACGAGTCAAATCTTGATAAATGAAAAAGAAAAATTTGAGATAAAAAAATTAAAAGTATATTTTAAAAACTTTATCTTAAAATTCACGATAGTTAATTATAATTTGTAGCAAAATAACTCGAATTCAAAGTAAATTTTTTATATTAAGTTTTGCATGAAACTCAATTAAAATAGTGAGGCCATCATTGACGAAACATACAACTCTTGATGCCCTCTTTCGATAGATCAAATACTTGTAAATTAATGCGTTAAACAACATATACTATTTGTATTGAATTAGTATATTTTGAAACTTCAACCAAAAGCAGCCTGTATAGAAAAATTCCATGAAAAAGTCATAATCAGACCAATGGGAAAAAAGATGCGGATGCATAGTACATAAAATGGTTTATAGATTAATTATAATATTTACTACGAACTGAATATTTTATTTTAATTTTATTAAAAAATTTAAAAAAGTAGTTTAATTAAAATAAACTATTATTATATCATCATTAACGGAAGCTGTTAGTAGTAGAGTTCTATGTTAAGTGATTTTAAAATTTTCAAATCAAGAAAGTAAAAAAATTAATTTTGAATTTATTATATTAATAAAGTTTAATTTTTACAAATTAATAAAAAAATTAAATAAAATATAATAATTTTAAAAAAATAATATCTAATTTTAAATATTTTAAAAAATATAAATATTTAATTTTAAACAGCAAAATATTATTTAGACATTATAGACAATCATATTCTTAAAATTTTTAATAATAATAATAAATAAACTACTTTTGTTACCAAAAAAAGAGTTTAGTGTTCCTGTAGGGCATCATCCACCCGCGGTCAACTCTCCCCCCTTATCAACAACTTTGGTCAAACATACTGCAATTATTTAGAACTGGTAATTATTATCTCCATCTCATTACGCCATCCATTCCCATATTTTCACTGGCAAAGCGAAAAATCAAAAATAGCATCTACCCCTTCTTTCCCCTGCGCCCTCATATACGCGATACTCCAAGTTCTAGTTTTGGCTGCTTTTTGACCAGTGTTCATTCCAAGTCAATGCCTCTCTTCTCTCATCTTCCTCACAACGCATTTCTCCTTTGAATCTTCGAAACCCTAATTTCAGCTTTTCTCTTGGCTTCAAGACCATGAGGATTTCTTATGCTAAGCTCTTCAACCGTCTCCTGCTGCTGTCTTTTCCGATCCTTTGCTGTTTGGCCAGTTTTATTGTCGTGGTTGTTGCCGAGGACGATGTGAGGTGTTTACGCGAGGTGAAGAACTCCATGCGGGACCCAGATGGGAGGCTCACCTCGTGGAACTTTTCCAACTCTAGCGTGGCCTTTATCTGCAGCTTCGCCGGCGTTTCTTGCTGGAATGACCGCGAAAACCGCCTCATCGGCCTCTCGCTTCGGGAGATGAACCTTGCCGGTGAGGTCCCGGGAGCTTTACAGTATTGTCACAGCTTACAAACGCTTGATCTCTCCGGTAATAGTATCTCTGGTGCCATTCCACCTAGAATTTGTGGATGGCTGCCCTTTTTAGTATCGCTGGATTTGTCTAACAATGATTTAACCGGCCCGATCCCGGAGGATCTCGTTAATTGCTCGTATCTCAATACTTTGGTGCTCGATGATAATAAATTGTCTGGAAATATTCCTTTCCAGTTTTCCAGTTTGAGTAGGCTCAGAAGATTTTCTGTTGCCAATAATGGTTTGTCTGGTAGGGTTCCCTCATTTCCTACCACTGGCGTAGAGCTTGATTTTAGTGGAAATAGTGGGCTCTGTGGGGGGAGCTTAGGGAAATGCGGGGGTCTGGGGAGAAAAAATTTGGCAATTATTATTGCTGCCGGTGTGTTTGGGGCTGCAGCGTCTATGTTGCTAGGTTTTGGAGCTTGGTGGTGGTACTTTACGAAATCAAGCCCAAGGAGAAGGAAGAGGGGATATGGGATTGGGAGGGATGACTCCGATAGTTGGGCTGAGAGATTGAGGGCTCACAAGCTTACCCAGGTTATGCTTTTCCAGAAGCCCCTTGTGAAGGTTAAGCTGGCAGACCTGTTAGCTGCAACAAACAATTTCTGTACGGAGAATGTTGTTAATTCAACTAGGACTGGAACCACCTATAAGGCAATTTTGAGGGATGGTTCTGCACTGGCAATTAAACGACTAAGCACTTGCAAGATGGGAGAGAAGCAGTTCCGGGTGGAGATGAACAGGTTAGGGCAACTTAGGCATCCAAATTTAGTGCCACTCTTGGGGTACTGTGTGGTGGAAGAGGAAAAGCTTTTGGTCTACAAGCACTTGTCTAATGGGACATTGTTTTCTTTGTTGAATGAAAATGCAAGTGATTTGGACTGGTCAACCAGGTTTAGGATAGGTTTGGGTGCTGCAAGGGGGCTTGCTTGGCTACACCATGGCTGCCATCCTCCAATCTTGCATCAGAACATTAGTTCTAATGTTATTCTCCTTGATGAAGATTATGATGCCAGGATAATGGACTTTGGCTTGGCGAGGCTTATGACATCATCTGATTCAAATGAAAGTAGTTTTGTTAATGGGGATTTGGGTGAATTTGGCTATGTAGCTCCAGAGTACTCCAGCACATTGGTTACATCACAAAAAGGTGATGCTTATAGTTTTGGCGTAGTACTTATGGAGTTGGCAACTGGGCAAAAACCTCTCGAAGTTAGCACTGCTGAGGAAGGATTTAAAGGTAACTTGGTGGACTGGGTAAATCAACTCTCTAGTTCTGGGCGCATCAAAGATGCTATTGATAAGAATTTATGCGGGAAAGGCCATGATGAAGAAATCGTGCAGTTCTTAAGAATTGCATGTAATTGTGTGGTTTCTCGGCCGAAGGACAGGTGGTCAATGTATCAGGTTTATGAATCATTGAAGAGCATGGCTGAGAAACAAGGTTTCTCAGAACAGTATGATGAATTTCCCCTGGTTTTTGGCAAACAAGATACTGATTAGTTCCATTTAAGAAGTGGAGAAACAGGGTATGTTCCCAAATGCTTTTGGTGCAAATTGAGTGATAGTCCTTTCTGTTAGCTTTCTGAATACATTCCACATTGTCAAATATTGCTGTATAATAGGATAAAATGCTCAAACTTTACTGTTTGTTTAAATTTGTAGAATGAGAAGTACTTGGTTATTGTTGTTTGTAATATGCTTATGCACCTTTACATTCTCTCATTTCCTGGTTTAGATTCCTTGGACTTTCTGTTCACTGGTGCCGCTTGATCCTCTTTCTGGCTTAGATCAGTCAGTCACTCTCTTTGTTTTTGTACTCTTGCCAACTACCAGGTTTAGCAACATTCCACTACCCATGACTTAATGTTAATAGAATATGATCGTGGACCGTTCCAGTTGCATGTTCAATGCTTATTTATTCCGGGATCCGTGAACAAGCTGGTTCCTTGTCTGCATTTTTATCCTATTGTCTAGTTCCTTTTATCTTGTTCTTGTAGTAGTTTCTTTCGGCAAAAGTGCCATAAATTGAATTCATAATTTTCTAATTTTGTTATTAAAGGGGGATCGGCCTTTTTGTTATTAAAGCTGGTTTCTAATTTAATTCATAACCACTTTTGTTATTAAAGGGGGATCTGCTTCGATGTGACTTGTGTAGCTTTTCAGCGCAGAAATCATTCTTCATGCTTCATTTTCTACCAAGAATATGGTGCAATGGGATTATATAACTGGCAACCTAGGAAACTCACCGTTATAAACCCGCTCTCAATTATAAAAATCCGCTTAGATTAGATATGCTTCACGATGAAACCTGGGATTTTAATAAAATCCACTCAGATGTGGTGCAAGGGGATTAAAAATACATGGATTATAAAAGGAATATTTTATGATGAAAACGAAAATTGTAAGACGGAGAACACAGTAGAAGTATTAGCTTGCTGCCCTGTAGCTGTACAGTGTTTCTTGTACAAGCTATTACGATATTTCCTTGTCGGCCTGAAGTCGGCCCTTTTGATTACATTTCTTGTCATGCACGGCCCTCTATATCTGAAGCAAGGAAGGACGCACTGCGCATGAATTTGCCGATATGGTGTGTTTAGCTGGGTTTGTATGTTTTTATACGTTGGGTTTGATGTCGTTGGATTACTAGCCAATTTTATTTCTGCATTCATCTTCTTTCCTGGCTCTTTGGAAAACACTCCCGGCCTTTATCGGGAACTTCTGCCCCATTGACGAAGACCAGTTCCCTTAATTGGGCATGGGTTGTGCATAAACACAATTGCGCGGCCTCTTTATTACTTTGGGGGGAAAAAAAATGAGAATAATTTAGAGAATAATTTTTACTTGAAGAGGGGGAAAAAAGTGGAGAAGCGGGGAAAGTGCGGGCTGGTTCCTTTCGAGATATTTTTCAACTTGTATGGCACCGGTATTCTTTTCAAAGCAAGAAATTCTTTTATTTTCATATGGGTAGAAGAAACATGAAGGTTTTTTTTATAAAAATAAATTATTTATAAAATAAAAAAAGTAATTCAATATAAAAAATTTACATTAAAATTTAAAATAAAATTTAATCTAAAAATACAATGGATGGTCTTTCTTTTGGCGTGTTCCCCTCATACTAGTGAAAGTAGTTTAGACGTATTTGGTCACGGTTTTGCATAATATTTTTGTCACATAAGTAAAATTAAATTTAGTCCGTCAGATTATAACTTAATATAATTTGATGTGTATGAAAATTTATAAATTTTTATAAAAAAATACTTGTAAAAAATAAAAATATAAATTATTAAATTAAATTTTAAATCTAATTTGATGGATCAGATGGGTGTTAGCACGTGACCGTAGCCAAAGTCCAGTTTAGACCAGAGGCTCGCCAGGAAGCCTTATGGTCAGTTGGGAGAAGTTTCCGTTCCTCGTTGGAGTAGTGTTTACTCCATTATTTTGCATTATAGTTAGGTGGACTGGAATTTTTCTATTCGCCTTTCAGCGTTAATGCGGGCCTGACACCACAAACGGTTGAAAAACCACATTGAATGAAAATGACGGCTTTATCCATTCCCACAGCGTAGCTGACGAATTTAGACTTCACCGTCTGGGCCTCCACGATTCTCTAATCCAAGGCCGGTGATGAATTTCAGTTAATTAAATATGAATGAAAATGCAGATAGCCGGAAAAAGGAGTAGCCCGGCGTGGTTGCCTTTGTCAAAGCCCACGAGGAAAGTGCACGGTAAAAGTGATTCTTTAGCCTTTACTGCCTTTTGGGCTATGGTAGCGCAGGGCGTGCCGTGCTTCATGCAGCAGCAGTAGTACACTTGGGGTTCTGAAATTATGTGTGAGTTTTCGAATGTGATAGTCTCCTTAAAATTAAATTAGACAAAAAGCTACTCCTTCTCCTTAAAAATTGTCGGGCAATTTCACGGTCCGGAACAGAGAATTCGCTTGTATTTAGATAAAGTTTTGAACCCGCCAAAAAATGAAAAAATTATACGAGTCTTTCCTCTTCTCTATGAGTAAATAATTCACCTTTTACGATAATTGAGCACTACAACCTATCTGAAAATTCTGCTGTCTTGAGTACCAAATCTTTCGGACAATTTCAGGACAATTTCAAGTTGATCATCTTCGTACTCAAAAAAAAAAAAAAAAAGGAGGATTACCTCTTTCATTTGAGTAACAGACGTAAGGATTTAGTCGGCTACAAAACCAAGGGATACATGTGTCCAAAAGCGTGAGAGGGAGCGCTTGAAACCTGGCTTATCCAGGAGTTTTCCTCCAATATCTAGTTTCTGAGTGGTTTAGGGAATGATGGAGCGGAAAGCTAGCGCTAACTCAAGTCGATATTATTCAATGATCCAAAAGCAGAGATAACCTGGATTTCAGTGACCAAGAAACTTGACATGACGACGAAGTACAAGATCTCAGATTCTACAGATGATGAGTATGGGTACCCCCTGAATCTATTGTGCTAATAGCCGCCCATGGTACCTGTGCTTTTCATTTGTAGAAACTGCAGGTGATGGGGACTCTGCACGTCCCTCATGCATCATGTACCGAAAAGAAGGGTTCTCTTATTTGAATCGCGTTTGCTTTAGACCAGTCTCTGCTTCTTGGAACAAACAAAATCAAAACCCCAAAAAGAAGCGAGAAAGAGAAAGCAGAAGGAAAATTAAAAGGCAATGTTGCTTTGTTTTCTCTGTTTACTGTTACGATAGTACAATATCACCCCACTTGAGACTTCAAAATATTTATTTGTTATTTTTGGTGGGAACTTGTACTGTTTCAATTAGCTTAATGCAGATGGATTTCTTTTTCTTCGTCGAACTAGTGCATCAGCTATGAAGGATTTTGCAGCATTTTTGCCTAATCTTTGATTCATGAAACAACAGACTAGTCATAATTGCAAAAATTTGAGGCAAAATTTTTTGAGAAAAGAGCACTTTTAAAGCCTTTAACCCGTGCAAATGCTTCATCTGGGGAACACAAGCCGCTTAAGAAAATAAAGCCAATCCAATAAAAAAGCAAAAGACAATCACCCTTTAATTCATAATACATGCCTACACAATGTTGGAAGACTCGAAACACTTTCCCTGAGTTATGCGTTGATTCTTCATACTCCCGACATTTGCCCGCTTCACTTCGTCCATTGGCATTTTGCACTTCACTCACTTTCAACTCAAAAGCAGAAAAAATCAGACTATTCTGGTGAAGTACCTCCAGAAATTCAGGCTTTCTCGAGTTCCATCTCCTATAATGTGCAGTACCGGAAACTTCACGAATCCCGGACCGAAGAAATCCTTGCAAATAGTGCTTAGAAAGATATGATAATCCTTTAACTAAACATGTTCCCTATGAAATTCTCTCTAAAATCACAACGTTTGTCATTTGGTAACGTACTCGCTAAAATCTAAATATTTGTGAACAAAGAGAAGAATGACCACTGCCCGTGAAGTTTTTATCAATTCTACAGCTTCTCTGTCCTCTTTTAACTCTTCGAATATCCATATAAGCTCAAGTGGGCGGTTCCCTGGAATTCCTTGCTCTCCTACAGAAACAGAGCACAGAAGATCAAAAGACACATGCAAAACAGAGAGAGGAGAGCCATCCACAATATACCAGAAATTGCAAGACAAATCTTGATAACGATGCAACAGAACTTCCATAGGCATGCATGACTTATATTTGATACTACTCTACAAATTATGAGCAAAACCATGAGGTCCAATTGTGGCGGACTTGGAAGCGTTCAAATCTCAAAGCTGTAAGAAAATTTCGTGGCGCAGAAAGGAGATATCAGATATGATACCTGTTATGTATAGGATCAGGTCCATTTGGCACTCTTCTTTTGCTGACAGAATCGAGGTTGGGGCCGCCGCGATGAGGAGGGCGCCGTTTACTTCCTACAAATGTGAAAAGATTGAGATTTCTTGTTGATGACATCGTTATTGCTGACTTTTCCTTTGTCTGCTTCGCCAAAATGCAAATAAACAGAAACCAGAGGAGACTCGCTAGCAAAACAGCTCCCAGTGAAGCCCGCACGACCCGGCCACGACCACTGCCACCCATTTTTCCCTCTAAAATAGACTCTGATCAGGTGTTCACTAGTCCATTAATATCAGAAAGCAAGAAGGAAGACCAACGGAAAAGAATCATATTCTCTTGAATAAAATTCAAGAAGACGGACATTATCTGTGGAGGCTTTAGATTGGAACGGAGTAACGGAATGTGAAATTCAGTGGTAAAGGAGCTCTTTATAGTCTCTAGCAGACTATTTAGAGGGAAGCAACTTTTGCTGTTTGACACGAATTGTTTTGGCATCATGTGGTTTCTCTCTCTGGAATATCTATTAAGTATTTCTTATTTCAGAAGGACTTGGATTGAAGAATTTTGAAATTTTAATTAGAATAAAGTGGAAAAAGAAAATGAAATAGAAAAACATAAAAGTTCGTTATCTCCTTCTGCTTTATATTAGCTGGTCCAGCGCCGGGAGAGTTTACTTTGTTATGTGCACATTTTCATGCAACAAGCAACCATATGGGACCTCGCTACCTCCCTATTTCTTGCATCTTGCAATATTTCAAAGTTCACCAAAATCACCGAAGAAGACATTGATTTTCGTGCCACGTCCAGTAATTCACTGTAAATAATACTTAATAGCAGGCCTCAGTTATTCCTGTTGATTAAAGCATCGATGCATCATGATACCGGCAGGAGAAGACCAAAAACAAACAAAGAAACATCAGCATGAAGTCCAGAAAGAATGGAGAGACTGCGCGGAAGAAACATCATAATTGAATAAAAACAGTTACAATGAAAGATATGTAGTTACTTTGCCAACATTTTTCCGGGTCCTCCCTGCAATATAGACCTTTTTTGCCATCATCGGTGAATGACAAAAGTAGAGGCTTTCCCTCAGTATTACTCAAGGTAGCAGATAGGTTGGTCCACCATCCATGATAGAACAAATATTGCAGCAAATCATTTCTATTGATTGTTGTAATATGCGAATTAGGATGGGCAGATCCCGAAGCATGGTGCTATCCTGAGGTTCCAGCATCTGGCCTATTCCTCAGAAGTTTAAAGGCAATCAGCTCAACAGGCAGTGTACTGCTGTTTCCAACACCACCCCCCCTCCCCCCCTTCTCTCCGTCTCTCTTTTCTGTTGCTCTTTATTTCTTTATCTTTTGGCTGAAAAAGAAGGGGAAACTCAATTAAGAAGGCTGGCTGCACCTTTGGGGTAAGCAAGAATAATGTCAGCTAATAATGAAGGTCAAGCACTGAAAAGCACCAAGTGAAATTTGCAGGTGCTCTTGCCGTATGTGATTGACTGTAGTCTAGGAATAATGAGATACACAATTGCTCTTCTTTAAAACTCCAAATATAAGATTATCACTCTATCCCTGTCCAAGTCCCTGCCATGACAAAAATTTCCATCCCATTGAACAATCTCTTATTCAGATGGAATTGGAAAGTTTTTGACCCTGATCTTTCACATGAATACCACTGTAGTACCGAAGTCACTGATCACAGTAGAACAATGTTCTTGTTTCTTCTATTTCTTTTGTGCGTTAAAACATGAAATAATTTATGAAGACTTACAGAGAGTGAGAAAGCATAAGCACCAAACAAATGCTCAGTCTTGTTTTCAGGCGGTTAACCTTCAGAATAAATATCGTAACCATAACTGAACAGGATGCAGCCGAAAGACCAAATGAGTTAGATTACGGAAGAGATGGTGACATGTGAATACAATGCTGCTATAGATGCATAAAACAGCATCATGACAGGGGTGCAGTATCATTCCCAGCTAAAAGTAAAGTAGCATATGTGTTTTCTCAACCGATATACAATGGAGGAATACACTGGATATATGATGATTGGCAGCTGCTATTCAAAAACTTCTATTGCCCTTAGCATTCAGCTCAGCCTGACACCCATCGGTAGACTCGATCTAGCATTTACCCAATATCTTCAGGTCACTAACCTGCACTCATATGGAATCTAAAAGTTAACAGAGAACCACAACTACATAAACAACAAACCCCCGTAGACAAATGAGGTTCAGGTTATGAGTGATCATGACAACATAACAAACTCCCAAGGTCATATTAATAACACTGGGCAGACATGTCACTCTTATATCTGAGCTATTAGATACAGAAGGTCCTTTTTAACATAAAAGGATTGACTTCAGATAGCAAACTGTTTTCATCCGCAGTTTTCTTCTAATGTCATATGTGAGCTTTCCAATTGTCCAACTATTTCCTCTTTTGTGCCCACTTTGGTCCATATATAGCCAGATGTGTCCGACCAAACCGCCGATCAGCTATCTGCATGTATAAGATCGAAACTATCAGATGATCAAGTACAAAATGTCCATGCAAGACAAATGAACAGTCTGCAGGATTGACATCTCACTTAAAATACTCCAAATATACCAATTAAAATTAGAATCATGAAAGATTCTAAATTCAGTTCTATCCGCCACATATTACAATATTTACACATGCTCAGGAGCAGTTTTATTACCAACCAAATACTCTTCCTCAATAGCAACAGAATAGTTAATTGAAATGATTTAATAGTTCAACACGAACACTAAGAGAACAAGAAACTGATGCCATCTGAAATACCTTTACAAGGCATCCACATGTATCCAGCATGTCAGTTCCCAAAGGATATTCCACCACCTAGAAGATGGTAAAAGTTTTCAGAACAAATTGGAAACCAAAATTGAATGCAGTAGAATATTGGTTGTCAAGCGAAAACCAACTTACAATAAAGGTATCTGCTCCAATTACCCAGGAACTTGAAATTTGTTTCATCAGTATCCGATAATCCACTTCCATATATGGGGGTGTAACGCTTATATAATCAAATGTTCCCTCTTTACCTACAAATTCCGAACCTAACTACATAAGACTATCCACAAAAGGATCACCATGAAATAATATGAGTTCATGGTGGATAACTATGAAAAATCTTGTGTTTAAAATCTTTTTCTTCATTATAAGCTCAAGCAACATGTTTCCAAATGCACAAGTTGCAAGTTCTTGTAAGAGTAATTTCAGCAGTAATGTACGATATAACTATTCTTAACTAGACTGCCCAAGTATATGTTGCTTTCAAACTACCTTTCCCTGTAATGCCAATTTCCGTTACTTCCAATAATCCTTGTTGAAACAATCACATTTTTCCCAGGAAAATTACATTAAAATCAATTGGGTGTAGTAGCAACACAAATTCCATTTTGATGAGAAACATTTGAAAAGCATTCTACTATGCTGCTTACAGAATTTTAGCACTGTGGTCTTCATTGAGATTGAAAAAGGAATGGACATGATCTGCCATTCCCAGAGAAATGGACGTTCAAGAGAAGGAACCTGAGCGCACCCCATGCTTAAGAGAAGGCGAGTTAATGTGGTTCCAACACATCCTGCTCTATTTGTCTATATATCAACCCACACTGCAAGTTATGTTGTAACTCCAACAATCCTTGATAAATAGTTAATAACGATAGACTCTTCCCTTCACAATCTCAACTCTTCTCATTTTTCCACACCCCAATAACAATCCTCAATTATGCCAAGCCACTGAACCTATTGTTTCTAATCTGATCACTCTAAAGAGGGCCGCAGATACCGTTTTTCTTTTACAAATTAATCTACAACAGTAAATATGGCCAATACTCGACAGATACATGGTATTGGTGGTTCCAATCCACAAAACATTCTGCCATTTTAACATTGTTATAGTTTCCCTTTCTTACTGATACAGTTAGAAATGTAGATGACCTTGGATATGAGTGTACATGCCTTGCATTTGGCTGAAAACAAAATCTACGAAGGGGGTGAGGAGATGCAGAAATTAGATAGGATACCCATAAATTTCTCTGCTCGTTCCAAGAAATCCTCAACACGGACAGTATGAATAACAGATACATCGAGAAAACCGGTACATTCTAGATTTGGCTGAAGAACATCTGAGACAACCCAAGGATCCATCTCAACAAAATGCACCTGGGTGATTTATGAAAGGTAAAAAGAAGGTGTAAAATGAAAGGAAAGAGAGAATTTAAGCAACAAAAAGCTGTGCTGAATGACAGTTGCCACATACTAGAAAAAGATCTAATCTTGAAGAGAATATTTTTTTGAGCTAAACAATGACTTTTCAAAGAACTAATATAGTTGTTAAATACTAAGAACCAGCTGAAAAGGTAGAAGTGAATCCAGATACAGAAAAAACTATAGAATAATAAATTACTGAAGAAGTGTTTTCTTGACTTTCAATGCTAACCTCTGAGCATCCTCGGCTTATGGCTTCAATTCCGACAGATCCTGTACCACTATACAAGTCTAGCCAACGACCAGGGTGTAAAGATGCAGGACAGCCACCGGCCGTCTCAAGAAAGAAAGGAGAACAGTCAACTTAGCAACATGAGGAAATCTTTTCAAGAGTTTCTATAGAAAATATCCCAAAACATATTTAATTGCGAGGAAGACACTTAAAATTCCCAACATTTATAGTGAATAAATCAAGAAATGCAAATTTACCTGCAAAATCCCAAATGCAGCACCCTTCACAACTTCCATCATGGGACGTACATCCATGCCTTTCGGTGAAAGCAATTTCTTCCGTCGAGCCTTTCCTGCAAGCACCTAATAACCAAGAAACAATTTGTTTAAGATTCTACAAAAGACAAGCATCTATCAGCCTTTCTTGCAAGCAGTTCAGGCATACTTCAGTTAAAAATCTTTTTCTTCTTTTTTGGGCATTAAATATATTTCCTTCAATCATGTATTACCAGAAGGGCGAACTGGTTCCATCATTTCATTGCAGGGTGAATGATTAGGCAATAGACTTTGAAGTCTTTCACCATATGCTGTTCATATTTTTATATCTAAATTGTTCAGATTTTGAAGGTACACAATGATACCATTTATTCCATCTTGATTCTGATGTTCCTAGACTTTGCTTCGTATACCAATGATGCGAAAGCAATCAAAACAGGATCTCAAATCAAACGGATCCTTTAAATAATTTTGTCAACATCATATAAAGAAATAACCAAATCGTAAATGGCATTGATATTATACAGAAAGGTCAAACCTATAGTGCAGGGAATCATCATCCTTGTACAAATATAATAAACTGCACAGGATCGGCAATAACCATACCATAATAAACAAACAGTATAGTTTGGCACATAAATAAAGACATAAAAACAACTAAACAAGGAAGCAGAAATGAAAGTAGTACCTGAAGCAATTTATGGGTCTCCCGAGGAGGTTTACGTTCCTCTTTACTAACCTGCCTACCCTTTCTTCCCGCATTTGCCGCTTCTTTTCTCGTCCTTGTCTGTAAAACAAAAACCGAAACATGTTAAGAAGTGCTACCCGCTAGCGGATAAGACTGCTGATACATACATCCACCTACAGTAAGCCCGTGTGAACACACATACATAAATATAGACAAAGGAGAACAGTTAACCTTTGCAGACGGTTCGGATAAAAATTCATCGGGATTGAGACCATACTGTTCTAGCAGTTCTCTTTTCCTCTCAATTGCATGTCCACTCTTGGATTCTGAAAGAACCCGAAAAATCAAGATTCAGAAATCAGAAATAAAAGGAGAGTCTTGAACATGTAATCGAGCAGGTGCCATGAATTTTCAAGAATAGAGAAGAAACACAAAGAGAAGGGCGTGAAAGTGAATGGAGCATCTCACTGTACGAAAAGGTGATAACGAATGGACGGCTTCTTTTATCTGTTTTCAAGGGGGGATATTTGAGTCCGAAAGAATAGGAGCAAAAAGAACCAAAGTCTGTGACGCCGTCGTCGAGGCGGATAACAGAGAGCAGTGGCGGTGTGCGGCAACGAGAACTTAACACCTCCATTAATCTAAGTTCAAACTATTCGCCACGAGAAGCAGCACTAGCTTAGAAACCTCCATCTTCCCCGACTGCCTCCTTAGTACTAAAATGGCAGAGTGGTTCTCAGAATCACGTGGGATTTTTCATTCTATCCTCTCTTACACAGTATTTCGCGGCTGATGACGAGGATGATTTTGGGCGTGTTGTTAAATTGTCGCAATATGACCCAGCCAATATTATGCAAGAGAGGGGCGGAAAGGGAGAGTGTGTTAGAGGGCTGTGCCGTTTTCTAATACGGCCCCATCCAAACAGGCCCAATGAACATATAAAGTGAGACAGTTGAGAAATTTGAGGCCCAATCCATCTAAAAGTAACTGTTGGACTTGGGGTTGAACAGATCCAAGGCCCCTACTTGATGTCATCAGAATATTACAAACGTGCAACAGAGGAGTTGGTGGAGAATCAACAAAAGATTTGGAGGGTGTAGAGACCGTGTGCCGTCGACGCGCAATGATAAAGACCGGCCCAAATTTCAAGTTTAACATCTTGGGTATTACTAATAGTAGCACCCGTCTTTATATATAATTTTTTATTATATATAATATGAAATATTTTTATTATTTAAAAATTTAAAATATTAAAATTTAAATTTATTAAAAATTACTATATTTATATGTTAAACAATTAATTTTTTAAATTATATTAATTTAAAATATTTATATATATAAATATTTTAAAATTAATTTTAAAATAATCAAAAAATTTTAAAAATAATATTTTTACTATACTTATATAAAAAATAGGCACAATTACAGTGCAACAAACATCAAGTTCTTAGCACACGTTGCTTTTTTTTTAAAAAAAAATTATACAAGCAAACTAATTTCTTGGCCGACGAAATTGTTTAAAAAAACAAATGGGAATTGGCTTTTGTTGTAGCCAATATGGCCAATTGTGGCGCATGTTTGCAGCAACATGCGCCAGGAGCTGGAGCATGTTGCGTGATTATTGTGGTACAAGTGTAATAAAAATATATGGCCAATTGTGGCGCATGTTTGCAGCAACATGCGCCAGGAGCTGGAGCATGTTGCGTGATTATTGTGGTACAAGTGTAATAAAAATGTCATTTTTAAAAAAATTTATTTGTTTTAAAATTAATTTTAAAGATATTTATATATATAAATATGTTAAATTAAATATAATTTAAGAAATTAATTTTTTAATAGGTAAATATAAAATAATTTTTAATAAATTTAAATTTTTAATATTTTAAATATTTTTAAAAAATATTAAAAATTTAAAAATAAAATAATATTTAATAAAAATATTTTATAATTTCAAAAGAAATTGGATATCATAGAAGCGAAGAGTAGTACCACCACCTTGTTGAACGTGTCATCCGTTACCATCATACAGGTTGCTTTCCTTTCACGCTCTTTAAACCAAGGGTTTCCTCACGCCCGTTCGTTATTGGTCACCATAGCCCTCTTTCTTCGCGTATGGTTCATGGTAACCAGATTTGTAATTTTCATTGATGGCCACGTCGCAGACAGGGCATTGGAAGCTACTCTACCCGGAAATTGCGTACGCAACTAATCCGAAGTTTACAGCGTTTTCGTTGACAAATCCGCATCTACTTCGCCTTTGAGGCTATGGTGTATTTTTTCATTTTACATAAAATAAAATTTTAATCTTTAAATTTTAATTTAATAATTAAAAATTAATACATTATAAATAATTATTTAAATAAATATAATTATTTATTTTATAATAAAATAATATTTTATTATAAAATAAATAACTATTAATTTTATAATAAATAATTATTTAATTTAAAATATTATTTATATATAAATTTTTAATTATTAAATTAAAATTTAATAATTACAAACTAAAAAAAAACCTATTTACATCTAACCAAACGGGAACGGCGTCGAGCAGTGAGCACCAAGTCGTACTACTATTAGGAGTTAGGACAATTAATTTAACTAATATTAGGAGTACTACTTTTGACTAAGGATTACAAATTTGTCGGCTAATCGCCAAGAATTTGTAGCTTGCAGAGCTTTTGTCCTTTTTTTAAACTATAAAATTCGCAGTCTTCGCGATATGGTGATACTGAATGCTGAAGAGATGATTCTGGCTTGATTACCTTGCTGGGGACAAGGTTTTGTTCGAAAATGGGATCGTGCGCTTCAACACCCAGAGGCTGTGTAAGGGTCGGAAGAGGATTAAATCTTCGGAAGAAGCACCGGAGACGGAGGAGGAGGACTGCAAAAACCCAATCTTTCTCTAATAAGCTCAGCAAGGTTGAACCTTCTAATTCTACCGAAGTTTCTTACCGCAATCCTACATTCCAAGGTTGGTAAAGGATTTGTTTTCTTTTGCTCGTTTCTTGCTTTGTGTTCCCGTCGGCCGTCCCTCTTGTTTGGTCTGGTAGATTCTTGGGTTGTATTGCATTGAGCCTCAATTGCTATTGCGGTAGCTCTGCTTCCTTAATTTGCTTCTTTAAATTTCTCGAACAGTGATTAGCATTGCATTTTGTGCGCTTTTAATCGATTCGAGCTAAAATCTAACAGGAAATTCCGATGCTTGGTATGATCCGGAAACAGTAACCGATTCCGATTGCGATGAGGATTTTTATAGTGTTCAAGATGGTGAGCAGCTGGACGACGTCGCCTTCGTAATTTCCAAAAATTCATTTGGCTGTATTGTGAATTTCAGTTGTATTTGACTCTCCAATGTGTTGCAGATTTGTCTCAACTTGGAAGTGGATCAACTGTTGTTACTCCAAGATTTTGTGATAACAAACACTTCAACGTATCTGTTCTTTCCGATCCATTGGCAAAATCTAGTGAATCATCATCGTTTTGCAAGTTGGAAGCAATCAATGCAAAAGAAAGCGGCCTGTCCAGTTCCCAAGTGCAAGCGGATGATAATAATGATGTGGTGAAAGATCCATCTCAGGTCGATAAACCCTCCGCCAATTGTGTGGATAGAAGTCCTAGAAGAGTGGAACCTGCAACTTTGCACAATTGTGGGCTGCTACCTAATAGCATTCTTCCTTGTCTTGCTTGTTCTGCCTCAGATGAAAAGAATAAACCATCAGGCTCGCATTCACCTAATGTAAAGAAAAGACTATCGATAAAGCTTTCTTTCAAAAGGAAAGACGGGCTGGCTCATTCTTCACTATGTAAGTACTTGGATTTCTTTCTGGTCATTCTTTAGGAAGTATGCATTTCTATATTTCACCACATGCATGAAATAAATGCAGGTTGCTTAACACTCATGATTTACTGGGCAATTTGGGTCAGTTATATGAATGATTTATCCATAATTGATAAGAGGTCCTCCGCATGTCAGAATAAGAAGTTGTATTTCAGTTTAGTAGTTCATGTTTTCCATATCACCTGTCCTAACACCATTTTAGCTATCATCCAATGTCCATTTTTTGTGAAAGCATGAGTTAACAAGTTTATCCAGATTCCAAATTTAGGATACCTGTTTGAGATTTATATCTGTTGGCTAGAAGATAGTAGCTTTAGAAGGGTGGCAATCTATGTTGTTTTTTTGGTCAGTGACGGCTTTTTGATAACTTTGGAAGTCTATGGTTTTGTAAGTTCTATTTTGGGTCTTTAGGACTTTTACTTCTAATCTTGACTGCAATTGAGCCTTTTGGGCTGCTATACCGGTGATTACCTCATCCAATGAGCCTTTTGCTTTTCCTGCTTTTGAAATTGTTTGTCATTCTGTTGAGCTAATATTATGTCTATTTCCTCTTAGTATCCCCAAAGGCTGTTCTGCAAAGACCCATAGCAGGTTCTCAGATTCCACGTTGCCCAAGTGAGAAAAAAATGGCAGAATGCTGGTTAAACGTTGCTCCAAGTACTTTTAGAGTTCGTGGGAAAAATTACTTCAGGTATGAATTGAGAGCACACCATGATAAGCTGCTAGAGATACATTCTGCAATTTTCTATTCTTTACTTGAACTTATATCTCCTTTGGTCTTCTGAAAGTAAAAATTTCCTTTCTGCCTATTTGTTCCCCAGGGATAAAAAGAAAGAATATACTCCAAATTGTGCTGCATTTTATCCTTTTGGTGCTGATGTTTTCATATCTCCTCGCAAAATTGACCATATTGCACGTTTTGTTGAACTTCCTGCTGTTGAGTCATCTGGTGATATTCCTCCAATTCTTGTTGTAAATCTTCAGGTATGTCCCCCCTATATATGTTCTCTCCTATTTGATGTTCAAATCTATTACCCTTTTTTCCTTGTTGGAATACTGAAGAAAATGGATTAACCACAAGCTACTTAAGTCTTCTATAATATATTTTTTTATTGGAATTTTTTAATTACTCATTTTCCTTTTCAATTCCCTTTCCTTCCCTCTTCTCTGGCTCCAAAAAGACAATTTGAGAATGGGAAATCTGAGGTGTTCATCTACAGAAACTGCAGATAGTCAGCATGCTACTGAATGTCTAGCTGGGAAATAAGGGAATTTTCATGAGATTGAATCTTCTATCCGATTCTGACATTTCTCCATTTTCCACTTTCTCAGATACCACTCTACCCTCCAGCATTCTTTCAAAATGATTATGATGGAGAGGGGATGAGTTTTGTTTTCTACTTCAAAATTTCTGATAATTACTCAAAAGAACTGCCAATACAATTTCAAGAGAATGTCAAGGTGAGGTGAAAAATTAACCTTATTTCTGCAAGTCCTTATGGTTTCTTTATTCACTTGTGGGAACGATCTTTAGCTCCCATCCTCATGTTATCTACTACTTCAGGCAATCATTAATTATGGCTATGCCTTATTATGATACAGAAGCTAATTTATGATGAAGTTGAGAAAATCAGAGGCTTTCCAGTAGATACAAATGCACCATTCAGGGAAAGATTGAAAATCTTGGGCCGAGTAGTGAATTTAGAAGATCTTCAATTGACTGGTGCTGAGAAGAAACTTATGAATACTTACAACGAGAAACCTGTTCTCTCACGTCCTCAGCATCAATTTTACTTGGTAAGAATCGTAGAGACCTCGAAAACTTTTTGCATGGCCATTTAGTTCAACATCCTTTTTTTTTTTTGGTCTTCCCTCAGCAATCCATTATCCAGTGTTTCAAAAGGGACCTGATTGAAGATTGACCTTTTATCATTTTCGTCTTAGTAATGCTGCTTTCACAACCCAAGAGGTTAAGTATCTGCAATATTCTATGCAGTTTCAAAAAGGATGAATCTTTGCAGAATCGGACTTCCCTAATTACACAAACCCAGACACTGGAAACTTTTACATACCTCACCTATCTGCTTTGTACGTCTATCAAAATGTTATCCTTGTAATTCCCTTATTCAATCTGGTCTACTGATGATTTCATATGAGAACCTCAACCAGCAAGAGATATGATGTCGGCTGTTTCACTCCATTCTAATGCTTGCCTTTGCAGTACGAAAGGAAAATACACACTGATTTCGTAGTTGTGTTTTGACTGAAATGTTTTGTTTCTCAAAACTCTTGCAGGGGGGAAACTACTTTGAGATTGACTTGGATGTACACAGATTTAGTTTTATAGCAAGAAAAGGTTTTGAAGCTTTTCAAGACAGATTGAAGCATTGTATTGTGGACTTTGGTCTAACAATTCAGGTAAATATAAAACATTCTTTTCTTATGAGGCGCAAATTTGTTGTTGATGTCGCATCTTATATCTTTGAATTGTATCTTATTGCAGGGAAACAAGGCTGAAGATTTACCAGAGCGTATGTTGTGTTGCATAAGACTGAAAGAAATCGACTATACTAATTATAACCAACTGAGCTTCTGAGCTAACAAAACCATGACAAGTGCAGGGAAAAACCTTGAGAAGTGTATACGAAGACCCGTAATTGGTTCTTTGTTTAACATTTCTGGCTTCACTGCCCCCATACTGGGGGGGCGCAGCAGTTAATCTTCTTTGTTCATTTTTTTCCCCAACTGTACTGTAGTTAATTGCTGCCTCAAATCGCTATGAGTGTATATATTAAAAGGATTTGACTTGAGCTTGAAAGCTATTCGAATCCAATTAGCATGAAGGAATTTCCATGGAAATTGGGATTTCTCAGAGAAGAAAAAGGAAAAAAATCATTCCATTCTGGGTAGCCAAAATGGCTGCATGCAAGAAAATGTACAAAAGATCAGACAATATCCAGTTGAATCATTGCAGAACAACCAAGAAGTCTAAATTGTCTCTCCACGTGATAATGGCAGCATTGCGTTAGGAGTTTAACAATTGAATAAAAACCTCTTTCGCATTTTGAGCCTCAAAGTTGAAGGAGATGCAAAAACTAATTAGAAATCCTGGAACAATGGAATAGACAATGGGAAACTAATGCCTCTAGGAAGCAGGTGCTGGTGATCTTATGCATCGCCCAAAGATGGAAACGAAAGCACACTTTTGGCCCTTATTTCCTGATCTAGAAGACGCAGGGGAAAGACTAGAATTCACCTTTGGCAGCGGTGAATCCGGTTGGGGAATAGGAAGACGATCTGATTCTGCAACTTCTTCGTTTGGGACAATTCTTTTCTCTTGACTGCTCCTTTCATGATCAACACCAGAGACTGGCAGCACAGAACCACCCTTTTTCTCCGGTATTTGAAGCCTGTTACTCTCCCAAATTCGGCCGGAAGATCCTTGTCGCCGAAATGAGACCGATGATCTCTGCAATGTACTCATGGATTCCTTAACGGCCGTCGCTCTCCCTTTGTTTCCTCTTATGAAGAGAATTCATAATTACCACCCAAATTTTACCTCTTATCCGCCAGGAACTCTCGTCTTGCAATATATCACTGCTTCCCCTTGTTTTCAGGAAAGCTTTCCAAGTCATTATCTTTCCGTCGCCCATTTAGGATGTTAAGATAGAAAGTTATCATCAGCCTTTGACGAGATTCCAGGTAATAAATACGGATGCCTCTTCTATACAAATGCAACCGTTTCTTGCATTCTTCCATACTAGCCATAAGTTCTTTATTTTGAGGTTGTCACTTTTGCTTGATTTACGTAGGCGGTAGGTCATGTTGGAGCAGACGAATGGTAAATCCTTTGAATCATTTGAACGGGATACGGAGTATGACTGTTGCTCTTATTGTTGTACCTTTGAGCTGTTGGATCTTTTGTTTCAATTCTATATAGCTCGCAGATGGTCAGATACACAAGTGATCTCATAATAGTGAAAAGACCAGAATGTTGAGTGATATAAGATCTCAAATAATCCCAAGTCATTCTTTGATATGCCTCTTACATGAACTAAAATTGCGACAACTCTGATCCTACGGGTTATTCTGCAGATGCTATCATCTTTATTCTGGTAAGGGAAACAGGTAGCGAGAGGAAAATCAATAATCAAAGTATCCTCCAGAAAGTTCAGGGTATTCTAACTGGATCTCGCTGTCGCAAGCAAGAATGGACTCCACGATTGAATCCGAAGAGGATGAAGGAGCTTCAGCGGAGTAATTCGCGTTAGTTTCAGGAATCTGCTGACAATATGATGTGCCAGCGTTTTGATTTCCATTGACATTCAAGCCATTGGGAACTTTACCTCCTTTCTGCATCCAAACAGA
This sequence comes from Rauvolfia tetraphylla, assembly GCA_030512225.1. Taxonomy (NCBI): domain Eukaryota; kingdom Viridiplantae; phylum Streptophyta; class Magnoliopsida; order Gentianales; family Apocynaceae; genus Rauvolfia; species Rauvolfia tetraphylla. Next base: position 2,239,972 of record JAJQKT010000005.1, read on the forward strand.
TGAATTGTTCTGTGACAAAATCCCCTTGAATTCGCAGTCGTCCTTTCCAAGTCTATCTGTGGACAGCTAAGCGTCTATGAGGAAATAATCATTACGTGAAGGAGAAGATGGTGCCACTACGAGAGGAGGTGGTTCATGAGAGTAAGGTTGAGAGTCAACAGGCAGGATGCTGCTGGAAGCTGCAGAAGAAGTAGAAGATGAGACTTCACCGTGAAAATATTGCCAAACCATTTCTTGGTCGATGGCTTGTAACAGGGACGCAGTACCCCTTGAGAAATGGTTCTGGTCAGATTGTTCCGTCACTTCTGTTGAACGTTTTCGCATCTGTATGTTCTGGCTGCACCAGAAGCGGTTCTGGCAGAATGTTGCAGAATCCGTTCTGGGTTCTGGTGCTTGGGAGGCCACTGATCTTTTCGAATTCAGTGATCATCTGAGAGATGGGCTTATGAGTTACAGGGTCAATGCCCATGCTGATGAGCTTTTTCATTAATTTAGTATTCCAGTAGTTCTTCACATCATTGTCAGTTCTCCCTGGAAGTTGCTTTGCTATCAGAGACCACCTACAACACCGAGCATTATGTTACAGAAACTCCATCACATTTGTTGTGCGGCTCCATGTCGTAACATTCCGAGGTCACATGTATTTTATTAGTCAGATGCCTTCATATACCTCCCCGATTTCTATTCTACTGGAGGAGAAGGAAACTTACCCGCTTGTGAAGTTCAAGAATGATTTCTTCTTATTCTGGTGTAAAGTTGTCGTGATTGAGGTCAGGCGGCAGATAATTTGTCCATCTTGGCCTACAGCTCTTGCCGCATCCGTTGAGTTCTACAAAACCTCGTCTAAAGAAAGTAAATATACAAACAGTTTGTGCTAACCGTCGAGATAATAACGAACCGATCAGTGATACTTGTCCAAAATTTACCACCTGTTTGGGGAACCAGAGTCCAGTTGCCTATTCCATGACAGGAGACGTATGCAAGAATTTTAGCATCTTCCTCGGCCGTCCAAGGGCCTCTTTTCACGTTTGCTTTATCGCAAAAAGGTCTCCCCATCATCAAGACGCTGGAGGGCAAGGGCTGTGTGACTCAGGAAGAGAGACGAGAAGGAAATGGCAGAACTGATGCAATGGTGATGCAATTACAGAGCCTCGCAAAGGACGTTTCGAGAAGAAACATTTAACAACCCAGAGGGCATGAAATGCATGTAATTTGGCTCTCACTTAACAACACAGTTGCATGATTTTAACATCGAAACTGTTTAAAGTGACATGAAAAACAATACCTGCGTTTCCCCGTCCCACTTTTTTCTCTCTCTCTCACATGTGCTTGGCTCCGAGGACACAAAAATTCATTCAGGATTCTACGAGTTGCTTTACCTAATCAATTACCACCAAACTAGCCAGAAAGCTGCCGGTAATTACAACTTCAGAAGGAGCAGGAAGCAGGTTCATCTAATGGGACAAATAAAAGCTCCACTACGATACTTTGTCATATGAGAAATTTCCCCCAGATCAAAGGTTTACCTTCAACAATAGTACCAGCCACCTTCAAGCAAGCCCACTCGATCAATCACAAACTGATTGAAAAAGAGGAAAGGAAAAAAAAAAAAAGAAAAAGAGACCGTAATAATATGTCAACTGGGAGGAATAATGATGAACCACCGAGCTACCCATTAATTTTGAAGGCAACTGTATGACTTCGACTTTTTGGTATAATGTCTACAGTAGACAGTAAATCTTCTGTCAAGCTCCAGACCCATACCGAGATCAAAATTACTGCCTGTTTCACCTTCTCCACGCAAAAGACTAATAGAGCAATGAAGGCAGTTTAATGTTATATATAACAAAGGAAAACTGAGCTCCGTCGAGAGGAACATTAAAGATAATGGTATTTCTACGACAAGCAGACCTTGCAGCTCTTCCTGCAATAGCCTGCAGCATCTTCAGAGCCTACCATGTACAACGGATTCTTTTCACATTCACCTGCAGCAGCCCAGTGGGAACAACTGGGATTCTTGTCAACACAATCTCCACTTTCACCACTAGATGGCAATTCAAAAGACTTCACGTGAATCCATTTTGTAGCAGACCACTTCTCCCCTTCAATCACAGGACAGCTCCCGTGCAAGCTCAAAGGATCTGTCGTAGCATCAGGATGAAGACTGAAAAACAGTAATGCATCACCCTTCCTGGGTTTCACTGCAGAGAGATGCATCAAATATTAGATCTAGAATATGCAAAACCAAAATGACCAGATTATTACTCAAGCTACAGAACATTATTACAAAGTCCCAAATTTACTTGCACAAATGTTAACAAATTAGATTTTTCATGTAGCAGGGATGAAGATAAATTCAGCTCACCGGCATAGCCCTTTTTAGCACACTCGGACCAATCATCGGCTTTTGGCTGAGTTTCTCCTGCCTGGAAGGATTAGAGAGAGAAAAGATAAAAGGAACTCAACTAAACAAAATGAACAGATGAGTGAGCAGACAAACAAGCAAAATATTTCCAAGAGATTTCTTTTACCTCCGAACTAGGGAATACTGTCTCTCCACCCTTCTGAACATCTGATAAATACATAAGCACAGTAGCCACTCTATGACCACCCAGTTCTAGATTGGCCTTATCATGAAAGTAATCAAAATGAGGCTCATACTTTTGACCATGCTCATAATGCAGAATTTGTATAGCTTCACCATTTTCTGGATACCAAGCTCAGCAATGAAATAACCAGTAAGAAATGGATTTCAATCCAGTTATAGGTACAATGTATCAAAATGTTGCAGAGAATAATAAGGTTACCGGAAGGAAGGAAGGTCCATGCAGCAATCCTTGCCTCAATGCTAGCAACAACTTCATCCTGTTTCAAATGGACAAGAAAGCTGCCCTTATATTTTATCAAGTTCAAAGAAAAATTAATAAATATTTAATTTGTCAGTTAAAGAAATAATGGAGTAAAAAAATTCAAAGGAGGAAGTTAAAGGACATATTTCAAGTGGACCCATGCATTTCAATTGTCAGCAAAACTATAGATTTTATATTACCAAAATTGTAATTATTTGTATATTTGCAAGAGAACTTTGTGGTTATTGGTCCAACAGTGCATCCAGTTGAACAACAAAGCATCCCCCAAACAGAACTACATACTCTAGTTTTCATGATAGCAAAACCTAGAGAAAAATTAGGGATTAAAGATTTTAGTTAAAAACATGAAGAAAAATTCGACAACATTGCAAAGTTCCATGCAGCAAAGGTATTATAATTTTTAATATCAGTCACTGATGAGAATACATAAGACTTAGTATGTCAACAGGGATTCTCCACTTCTGTATCCTGATTGGCAGGATGCAAGACAATCCAGAAGGTAACTTTAATAACAATGAGCATACACACTTTATATATCAACTCCTTTGATATATGCAACAAATTAAACTTCTTAATGTAAGCACTGGAATCTTCAACAGTATGGCCCAATGGCTAAAGGATTTATTGATGTTGCTAAACATAGCTGATTTCCAATAGAATGTATTCCATTGGCTCTTCAACACTTCCTAGAATTCTACTTCATCTGCCAATTAGTATTTGGTCATATTAACAGAGAACACGTGATAAGCAGTACCGTGACATGAAGCTCGACTGAAAAACTTGAACAAGATCATAATTCTGTCATCAACAGGTATGGTGATTTTTTAATTTCGCTATTGAGTGCTTTTGCCAATCATTGGTTGGTTCCTGTTCTGGAACTGTAAAGCATCCCAGGAGGTTAAAAATTGTATCTCCTTATCACAGCTGGGTGGCAAGTCAATGCCCTCATGTTGACTTTTCAGCAAAAAAACCCTAAGCTTCGACCTAAAAATGGTTGCAATTGGAGGATGAGAAGCAGGTGGTCTGGTTGTGCATAATGTTCCTTTGGAAGAGGTGCCAGGCAGCCAATACCATGTCACCAGAAAAGCAAAAGAATAACAGTACTTCCCTAACGTCTTTACACAATATGTACCTCAGAAAACAATAGTAAGAAATGACCCTGCTATAAGTAAATATTGCTCTAATCAATCGAAAGAAAGAAATTGCACAAATGATATCTTAATTAGATAAGACTGCTTAAAAAATATTCCAGTAGGATAAATACAGGTCAAAATATGCAGGATTTGCTGTGGGAATAGTGACCAAGCTGAGCACATTCAAGATGCCTTGAGATAAATCTTAAAATGAGATTAAAGGAATTCTTAAGTTTGTAAATTTTCTAGAATAACTTGAGGCCAGCTCAATAAGCTAATTGGGTCATGGTAATACAATATTAACAACAATCCAACTTTCTTCCATTCCATTTCTAGAAGCTTGTTCAAGATAGAAAATCTTTGAGAGAAAATTGAACCAAGTTTAAGCACAAGTCGGGTTCATTTAGGATGTCAAGTTTAACTTAGGTAAAAGAAAACTATAATCCTTTGGTAACAAGCTGGAAACAATCCAAAACCTGGTTTAATCTACTCCACATGTTAGCTAACTGCTTGATGAACTTCACTTTGGCAAAACAAAACTGGTTTCGCAATAATAGATGGGCCAAGGCATCTCAATCTACACACACACGTTAGACAACTTGTGGATGTTCTACGCTACTAGACAAAAGACTAGTATGCCAAACATTGCAACTAAGGTGAATTTCTCCAAAAGAAAGTCGATTTCTTTGTATATACACAGGAAAACGCAGTTGGCAAGGTAACACGATATCAACAGAACACAAAGGCTTTAACGACTGGTAGTGACCCCAAATAACAATTGACATAGAAAAAGCTACGATCAAAGCATATTTAACAGGTGAAAGCTCATTTGCTTTAGAAAAACCATTTCTACTTTGTAGCAGGCAAAGACAATGTCAGAGAAGCCCTGAACGCCCCCGTGAAATTCAAGGAACAGGTATTAGATTGGCTATTTGCTGACCTGATTCTTTCTGAGGAACATGCCTGAACTCGTCCGCACTTCACTTTCTATACTCTTACCGGACTCATTATCAGCCACCATGGATTTCTCAAGCTTGTCCTTAGCCTACCCTCCCAAACTCAACCAACCAGAAACCAAGTCAATTCACGGCTTTCTTTTCCCTGGAAAATTTTTAAAGCCAAGATCAAAAACCAAAACAGTGACCAAAAAGACGATAAAAAACTAACCAGCTTGATAAGATGATCACACTCGTCGTGTGTCAAAAACCCCCTGTATACGAAGGCCCTGCGTGATTCCAAACACCACAAGTATTATTCGATCAGCACACAGTTAAAAACAAATCCCAGTAGAGGAAAAGAACGAACCTAGGCCGCCAAGATATTTGCGTAGCTGGCGTCGGATCAAAGGGAACCGACGAAGTGCCTGTAGTGAATTTCCACTCCTTCCCTTTTCTGATAAACAAGAAAAAATCAGATTTTGATCTACATTTTCCAGTAGGCGCAGAAACACAGGGAAAGAACAGGAAAAGCGGAAGTTACGTTTTATTATCTGTGCTCCATCCCGAAACTTGAATCGCGAAGAGATTAGGGAGAAGGCATAATAAAGAAAATAAAAGAAGAAGAGCCCGTGACTCCATCATCCAGCGAGTGTTTTTCCAGCTTCCAACAAAATCTTGAATGCCAAGAAGAGAAATAGTAAACGCAGAGGAGTCAAGGAAGGAAAAAGGAATGGGGGTCTGATACGTTTGCCTTCAGGAGCTCTCTGGATAAAAGATGGAAATTTGAAGCAATAAAGGCAATTGGCTTAGGTTATTATGGACTTGGACCTCTTCTCTGGTTCTCCATAAATTACTCAAGCTTCGGCTTTTCGATTCAATGGATTGCCCACTGTATTATGGCATCCCAGGCTTATACCAACTTGCGCTTTTGATTTTCAATTCTTTTTCTACGCCTACAGCTGACTATTTTGTTCTGGAAGCTTCCTTCTACATGGGTAACACTAATACCACGCACGACCCAGAAGCAAAAACAATCTACCCCAAAATGGGGAGTTTATTCGGGAAAAAATAAAATAAAATGGGGGAAAGAAACCATGGTATTTATCCATTTCTTTATATTCTACCTTTTTTTAATAATATACATAAACGGCTTCAATCCGATCTACATTTTCTTTGTCCTTTCATTTTTTCCTTTCTAAAGAAATCATAAATTATTATAATTTTTAATTTTTTTCTAAAATACTAGATTACTACAAAGAAAGAATCGAAGAATAATAAGCGTGCATCAATGAGCATTAAATCAGGACTTTATTTTCTGATAAGGAATATTTTACTTTTTTTACGAACAAAATATTTTACTAATTGAATAAGTATTTTAATTTTTATTTTTTTTTATGCGAATCAACATCTCTAAGTATTAAAGGAAAAAAAACACAAGGTGTGCTAGATCAGATGGACAATGAGGTTGAGGGTGGGATTTGATATAATTTAAAATTTTTTATTTTAATTTCATTGGTTTCAGATTGATCAATTAGTCAAACAAAAAAGATTGATGAATTAGTCAAAATAAAGCAATAAATAGCAATTAAAAGAAATATTGTAGATTTGAAATAAAATTTCGACTTTTTGTTATTTTTCTAGAAGTTTTTTGAAAAATTAACAAATTTAATCTTTAAATTATTTATCTTATGATTGTCCTTAATTTTTAATTTAATCTTTTTTTTATCTTGAAACTATTTTGTTTGTCTTAAGATTGCTCTGAATCTATAATTTTATCTTTTTTAGTTCTTAAATTATTATTATTTTTTAAAACTTAATAGTCTAGTCACCTAATCTTCGATATAATTCAATTATTGCAAGTAATGCCCTAGGGCAAATAAGTCACTTTGAATATTTTTTTCTCCAAATAGCATGATGTTCTCACTTGTATCAAAACCACGAGTATATTTGGACTGAATTTTATTATGAAATATAATGCAAATTTATTTTTTAGGGTTTATCACTCCTTTCACAAACAACCTATTTTTACAAAATCAAAAACAAAAAATTTTAAAACTAAACTTTATCTAACAACTACATGTGCAAATAAGGTCAAAGTACTTTAATAATTTATTTGTCCTTACTAATTATCGCATGTGCAATGCGCATGAAAGAAATCGCTAGTATTAGCGTAGATTAGGTGATCGAAACTATCAAGTTTAGAAAAGAATAGTGTCAGGACTAACAATACAGTTGGAGCGGGAGTATACGGGGAGGAGAAATGAATTGTGAAGTATTTAAAAAAAAAAGGATATTTGTTTGGTTAGATGATAATAGGAAGGGAAAGTAATATGGATGAAAAAAGCTCCCGCTCCACATCAATAAAACCAACCCCTCTAAAAGTAGAGGGTTTGGAAAGTATTTGGTAAAAATGATCAAATACTCATTAGAATTTTTATCAATTTTATAATAATAAATATTTATAATGAGTAAAATAATAAATTATCATAATCTCTTCTATTTTTCACTCTAACAAAAGAAAGAGAAGTCAATTTCATCCATACCAAACAAAATTGAATTAAATGCAATTTACTCCCCCGAAATAGAGTAAACGGTACACTCCCCTTTTCCCATGCGAACCAAACAAAGATTAAAAAAATAAAATTAAAAATTAAGAACAATTATAAAACAACTAAAATAATATATGAACCAAAAAAGATAAAATTAAAGATTAAAAATATTTTAAAATAAATAAAATAGTTTAGGGATTAAACTTTTCAATTTCTCAACTTTCTTTTAAAGTTTTGTCATGCTTAAGAAAATTCACACAAGCAATAGGAAGATTTTCAGGTGTCTCAGATGTTATTGTAGAAGGGCGTAGGATGGGAAAGGACCTTTGTTTCTATACTTTTGCTTACAATGTTTGTTCATTATTTTTGTTTCTCTCTGTATTTCAACTAACTATTAATGTCATTCGATATTTGGATGGTAATGGGCTCATAAATCCCACTTCAAAACAGATGTGGTAACGATGATTATAGAATTATTTACGTTCCTTCCTAGGAGAAGAAACAGCGTTTTCTCGGTCTGTTTTGCTGCGACTGGGCCTTTCGTTTTTTTTTTGTTTTTTGTTTTTTTTTGGTAATAGGACTGGGGGGTTATACTCCGTTAAATAGTTTCACCAGATGCTAATTGGCTGCAGTAGGCCATGAAATTTGACCGAGGTTGAAGTTTAATCTAATCCATCACCATAACTTCTAGCAGCCCATGATCTTTTTTGCGGCAACTTTAGGTTTTTCCACCACAGTGCCATCGTTTCCGGCCAAAGCTTTGTACTTATCCTTTCTGGTGAAGCCGGTGCATTCGTATGATAGGGTTGAGGCGATCATCCTTTGTATGTAATTGGCAACATCATGGCTCGATTTTCCGGCAAGACAAGTTAGGTCGTGCGGTAATTTGTTCAAGAATGTTACTTCATATGCAGGGCTGGGATTCATGAAAAAGTAGAAAGGATCCATCCCTTTCCAGCCTCTGGCAGTGGTCCCGTGAAACATGCTCATCTTATTGGTCATGGCCACAGGCACCAGCTCGTCCGTTAATTCAGCAAACAATGCTGAGAATCTTAGCAAAAATGGTTCTCTGCATGTAGTCCCTTCCGGGCATATAGCCAGGTCACCTAGTTGCAGAAGCTTCTTGATCATCTCTGCATCCTTAACACGGTCGCGGTTGAGACTGACGGTTTTAATGGGCGAAATGATCTCCGAGAGGCGTGAAATTGAGTATGTGACTGCTGGGATGGGACGACCAAGGACAGTGGAGAGGAAGATTGGATCCAAAAGAGTTCGGTGTGAGCACACGAATAGAACACCGGTTTGGCCTGTGGATTTTTGTACCGGTGGAGGTGGAATTCCTCTGATGGTCACACGGACACCGAGTGCCCAGAAAGCATAATAGACTAATGGCATTGGCAGGAGTGCACCGGCGGCAATACGCAAGCATGCCAAGAGGAATCCAACAGGGATCCATAGAACGATGAGAAGTGCTGTAAGAGGATATGGTTTCTGCACAAGCCGCCCATCGTGGAAGACTATCTGCTTCGGCAACTTGTCACGGGTCACGGGCTCCACTCCATTCTTTGCTGGAACAATGTAACTTGCCTGGATGATTATAAACACTAATCAGCGAATGTTATAGATGAAACTTTTAATCCATGAAGTAGGGGCGTATCTTGAGCAAACCTTACAGAACTTCATGAAAGGGAAATCAGTTTTTCGATCACCAAGGCCTATATCTGGTGCTGATGTAGGATCTAAGGCCTTCTGAAGTGCCGCAGCCTTCTTTTGGCCGAATAGTACTCCAGGACCCGTCACCAGTCCTGTAGCTCTACCTTTGAATGTTCCCACCTCTGTGCCTAAAACAATATCTGCATCCAAATAATCCTTGAGAAAGGTCTCCACCATAATCCTGGGATTTGCGGTTAGTACAATTCTCTTTCCACATGATGAAAAGACTTGCCATGTTTCTGGATGCAAATCACTGGAATAAAACTTCGGCAAGACAGCTCGTGCCATGGATTCAATCTTGGACACTTTCAGCCCAGCAAATGAGGCGAATACAAGAACGCGAATTCCTGCTGATTCAGAGATAAAATAGTACAGAAGTCCAGCTATTGGAGCTACCAGAAGTAGGAACAGAAGGCGGAGAACGCCACCGGCTTCAAATGCCAAGAGTGCAAAATAAGGGAATGCGCTACGACCTATGAGCAAAGTTCCATCCATGTCACTCACTACTGTGTGATCTTCGCGTCCGCTAGATGCACAATGGTCTATAGTGGGGAATTTACAAGAGGAATCTACATCTGCCTGCGCCATGACTAGAAAATTTTCTGTTCCCTAAACACTACAAGTGCTAATGATTACTTGGTGAACTAAATTATTTTTGTGGCATACACTTATATAAGGGGATTAGAGGGGGCGGCTGCCTATAGAAAGGGACAAATGTCTTGGCTTATGAGACCAAGGTTCAAGGGAGAGCACCAAATTTCCAATGTTACAGTCCAGAACTTGAGGCGTAATCCCCTCGGAATTACCGAGAAGGTTGGTGTCGATATTCCTATTCCATTTCCATGTTGATGTTGCTAACCAAGCTGAAAGAAGACAAAAAAATATTGATTTGATCATCTTCACGGTCGATGTTGTAGAGAATTGGATCTCACAAGCTCTTTTGCAGTTTCAGAACTGCGTCCCAGATTTACTAGGGTAACTGCCATAGGCTGGTTATATTTGCAAGAACTCATAGGAGTAATCATATTCCTACTACATATATATTAGTAGTATGAATAGCACTCGCTGCTTTAATTGCGAAAAAGAAATGGCTGAACTAATGAAACCTGTCGTGGTGTTGGAATGCCTTTAAAGTTCTGTTGATTCTGATGCGCTAAATGTAAATATACATATTCAGTGGAGCTTGCGACTCGCTTCTCAATCCTGCATGGTGAACATGTATCTAGATTGACCATCATCTCCGCCACTACCTATATTCGGGGTTCAAAATCTTTGTTTATTGCTTCAAGTTTAAATTTGTCAATAAGTTCAATGGCTTTTGTTACTCACGGTGTTAGATACTGTCATTGCTTTTATGTCACGGAAACATTATTTGTAATTACAATTCATATTATACTACGAAATTACTAAAATAATACTAACACCCTTTTGAAGATAACTCGCTACTTTTATTGATTAAAACACAACATATAGCGTCATCTTATTGCTTATTAGGATTGTGAACGAGGTAGAAAGTAGAGACACTAGAGAACAGTGGAGTCTTATGTCCAAGGAATAGCAATTTTCCTTTTTGGTTGACAAGGAAATTTGTAGTCACTATGTAAAGATACATTATATTGAAAATTTTATGTTTGATACAATAATCTGTAAAATACATAAAAAGGTACGTATATCGCACTAAACAAGTCTTATACACTATGAGTTCATGTCAAAAAAGAGATTTGAATAATAGAAAATTCCTCTTACTGCTAAGCCAACTCTATCCATCCGACGCAAACAATGACGTTTCAATCTAGAATGCAGGACCTGGATGGTACTCAGTGAAAGCCGAGTAAAATAGGCACAAATTTAGGCGTTATAAACAAGAATATGGATCCAAGAGCTGAATTTCCATTTTTTTTAAATGAATATTCGTAATCAAATCGTGAAAGTTAGAGACAGGTGACGGACCATCCAAGATGGAGATAACAACTACAGTGAAAAGACTCGTGCTTGCTTCACATTTTTCATCACTTTAGTCCCATATATATTCCTTGTTTTCCAATGGTTAAAACAAATACTTTTAAACAATCGAGAACGAATTTTAAAAAATCAATTTCATCGTGATAAGAATATTTCTATATATTTCCCTGAGTTTCGAACATAGGAGGGGATGATACAAAGGTCAATATACATAATCAAAGAAAGCTGCCTAAAGAATATGAAACTCATACGGGACCTTTATTGAGCAACAGAGTTTGTGTTGATTGGCGAAAGTTGTCTTCTTCTTTTGTTGCAACTCTTTTCAGTTTAGTTTAGTCATGAAATCATTTTTTGTTTGGTTATTTCATCAAAGTGCGCTTTTTGCATTTACAAAAAGTGGAGCCATTTGGATTCCAGACAAACATCTGCAACCGTGACTCTGGAAAAGCGGAAGGCCGACAAAAGAAATGGTATCTCTTTTGCTGTCGTCTCCTAAAAACTAAGAAATGTGTATGTTATAAAATGAGAGTTGCTTCTCCTCTGATCCTATTGCAATATTTATCAATGCAAGAACCTAAGGAAGAGAACAGGGGCTGATTCAGTATTGTGGTAAGAGAAAAAAAAAAACTTCTAAAAAGCAAAGAAGGTTACACTGAGGATATAAATACAAAGGAGCAAGCGAAAGATACTTGCTTCAAGAACCAAAAAGCTACACTTATCACATCAAAATTGATTAGAAGAATTCAAAGTCTAAGTAAGGACCAGACGATGACCTTTCCGAGTCTGAAGCTGCCTTGTCATTCTGGGGCAAGGATGACGTCAATGTCTGATTGAAGAATGCAAGATCTACAGGTTTGGGAATTTCTGGAGGTTGGGTGCCCCGGATGAGAGCCCAGTTAACGCTCTCGAAGAATGGGTGTTGTTTAATCTCTGTGGCACCTCTTTTATATCCTAATCTTTTCTGTGGGTCTTTGGCAAGCAGACCGCTGATCAAATCTTTTGCAGCAAAACTAATAGTGGAACCATCAGGAAACTTTAATGGCTGCCCAACTACATTAAATAATGTCTCTCTGTTTCCGTTGCCTTTAAATGGGGTCCTCCCGTGAAATAATTCGTACAAGAAAATACCAAGTGTCCACCAATCAACAGCGCTCCCGTGACCGTCTCCTCTAATTATCTCAGGGGCTAAATATTCGTGCGTGCCAACAAATGACATGGATCGGGCTGCGGTTGGCTCTGCAATAAGCACGGGGAGAGAATCTGAAGTAACCAAAGCTGCATGCTCACCGCGTGGTTTTATTGTTTTGGAAGTGAAAATCCGAGGCTTAAAACAAGAGGGTTGGAAGCAAGAAGGCCCTACACACACAGGTAGCCTGCATGCTGGATCAATACATGATGGTTCGATACAGTAAGAAGAATTTGTACAAGACGGTTCGTTGCTGGACTTGAGAAGGGTTGGACTGACATAGCATCTCAGTGACAAATCAAAATCTGATAGCATAATATGACCATCTTCCCTAACCAAAACGTTTTCGGGCTTCAGGTCCCTGTACACCACTCCCATCATGTGTAAATACTCCAAAGCCAGCAGCACTTCTGAAACATAAAACCTACACGCATTAAAACAAGTTAAAGTTAGAAGGACTCTTGACTGCGAAATCCAGCGTAACAAAATACTCCCAAAAACGTTCTGGCTGATAGTCTAGTTACAAGTATGGCACCACACCTTATATCTGGGTAAATAATCCTTATTTCGTGTAAGCAAGTAGTAGCTAGTTTTAGAATTAAGACTGAAGCAAAGCAACTATGAGCAGTGCAGTAGGATGCAGCTTTCTATTCAATCTCCTATCTTAAGACCAAACGCCTTAACATGAAATTTCTCTAATGCGTATCTTCCAGCAGGCATTTTTCTTCTTCTCTTTTACAAAGAAAGAGAAAAGCATGTACAGAAATATAAAAAGTACAAACACTGTCAAAAGCCCTGGTAATAATACACCAAAGCGCTTTTAGCACAACTTTGTGATAAAAAAGCTAACCTTGCAGCTTGCTCTGAGAAATGCCTGGCGGGTTGACGCTGTCTAAGAAGATGCAGGTCCCCCCCGCTGCAAAATTCCATAAGCAAACACGAGAACTTCTCTGTTTCAAAATGCGAATAGAGGGTTGGAAGAAATGGGTGATCTAATAAAGCCAAGATTTCCCTCTCAGTTTGAGCTCTCGCCAACTTCTTTCTCCCTGCTAACATCCCCTTATCCATTACTTTCATGGCAAACAAACAACCCATCCCTCTTAACTCTGCCAAGTAAACGCTTCCAATATCTCCAAACCCCAGCTTCTTCAACAGCCTAAAATGTCCCAAGCCCAATTCACCATCTTTAGCCATCACAGATTGTATAGCATCCCACCTGATATCATTACCCTTATGAGGTTTTAAAGAAGAAGAATAGGTTCTAAAACTAGACTCGTTGATGTCTACGCTATTAGAATAAGTAGCTGAACTCAAACTACTCTTCTCGCTTTCCTCGCAGTCCTCACCTTTATTCAAGTCAAGACTCTCCATCTCTTTCTCGTCGGAACTCAATTTACTGAAACGACTATTATCAGACACCGTGATAGTACTGCTACAGAAATCTAGACTGGTACTGCTATTGACACTCAGGTTCTGAAAGCTAACCTCGAGAGAATTGGCATCAGCATCAGTGGGGTCATCATTCATTGGTCTGCTCATGTTTGCCGGGGCCGAAACCGTGACTGTTCGATGAAACGTCCGAAAGACCAGTAGGTAATCAATCGGTTTAAAGTAGGTGCGAAGGGAGGGAAAAAGGAAAACGGGTTTGCGGTCAAAATGGGGTTTTGGCGACGCCGAGGTGGTCAAAGAGACGCGAGAGAGATGCTAGCGCGAGTGTGAGGTTGGGCAAGGGGAGTTAAAAAGGGATGGGTTGAAATTTGAAATGCGGTGTGGCTACGGTGAAATGCCCAATGAGAGAGTTGGATTGGGGTTTGGGTCATTGCCATCGGCTTTGCAACATCTCAGTAATCTAAATGCTTAGAGACAAACAAAAAAAGGGCAAAAAAAACCACAAAGAGGCCCCGCTATATCCTATTTGCGCATATAATATGGAGAGAGAATGCGTTTGTTTGTTTCGGGAGTTCCGAGGCGACAAAAGCCAACCACCACTTCTTTGTAAAACGACCCAATAATTTAAATTGCTACCGACCAATACCTTCAACACCACTTTCATTACCTGTGTAGCAAACGATTTTTTTTATTTTTCTTATAATATTTGTTTTATTTATAATACTTTATTCATTTTTTATTATTATATATTTTAATTAATAAAATTAAAATTAAAATTAAATAAAATTTATGTCTTTTTACTTTAAATATTATATTTTTAATAAATTTTAAATTTATATAAAAATAACAAAAAAAGTTAGTATCTTCAAACAAAATGAGTAATAACTTTGGTTGTATGCATTGTGGAACACCGCAGTATGAGTTAGGCGGGTCATAGGAAATCTATGGAGGGTGGAATCAATTTCTTCTTTTCTCTTACGGAGGCTTCCTTTATGATAAAGGCAAAACAGAATTTTTAACTTGTTTAAAGTTGGAAACTAACTAATAGGGTTTATTGGAGAACAGGATAATGATAAGTTTAGAAAAATAACTTCCTTAATTTTCCACAACCACGAATACTTTGAAATAAAAAATGAATCATCTAAAACAACAAATATGTTGAAATAGAGAAGGTATTGAAAATCAAAAGCAAGAAGTTGTTTTATGTGTTTTATGTTACTCAAGGTTTTACTGATGTAATTAGTCCGCCAAAGTAGTTTTTATGTATTATTAAGTTTTAAAGATGATCGAAATTTATTGTTTCAGTAAATGTTCTTAAATTTCTTACTACAAAAGACTGCTCAAAATTGAAACTTATTGTACTTTATTTTACAGAGTTTACATCACGTATAAGTTGCGTCTCATAATACTATATGGTATGAGTTTATTTTTGTAAAATATGTGATATGATAATATATTTGTAACTTTTAATTGATTCAAGATTTTGAAAAAGGGCAAATATATTTCTTTTTATCTGCACGTAGAAATTCACACAAAACGAGTGCATCTCCGGCTTGAAGGATGCAAAGACTACACTATATTTTAGGACTAAAATGGAAAATAACAAAGACTTAAGACTTGAAAAACAAAGGACTACTAAGGAGTATTTTCTTAGATGAAAAAATTCGGGGGACTAAGTTGAAATTTTATAAATAGCTTGGGACCGACAAATTTGCAAGAAAAAAAATACTGTTATCGGGAAAAAAATGATATATTGCTAATATCAAAGCACTCGTCTCCGGCTGCGCAAAGACGCAGTGATGGAAGAATAAAGTACGCATGGACAGTATTTTTACTATTCTAAAAATTCAAGATTCATTCTGATTTAATTAAAAAAAAAATTTGTACAGTCGAGAAATTAGAAATATATGGAAATCGTACTAAGTGGAAAACGAAATGCAAATTCCATTTAATCAGGTATAGTTGACTAATTTAGACAAAATTCCGGGTGGAACGAGTAATTTCCATTTTGACTATTGAGAAGATGCAGGTGAGTGTTTAAACGTAGCTTCGTAAATTCGTTTTCACATGAAAATGATCAAATTTGAATTTGAAGAACCCCTCCTATAAATGCTTTTTTTTTTAAAAAAAATTAATGAAATCCGTTGACTCATGTCTGCTTGATCTCCTAAAATCTCACTAATGTACAGCCAAACAATACATTTATCCTCTGTATGAACACTATAAACAAAACTGCAAAAACTCTATTATTATTTTGATCACATGTTAGTTGAAACTAAGTCTAGTTTATGAACTATCTGTGCTTAGATCTAATTTTTTGAATTTTGGAAGAACAAGCATTTGAAACTGAATCTAGCTAGCTTAGGAAACTAAATCTGGCAAGCTTAGGAGTTAATCAGCTTTCCGAGATCCGATCTTCCCATTTTTGTAACTATTATTACTGACTGAGATACTATAATCCTGTCTCGATTAAGAAATCATCCCAAGGCTACTACACTATCTGCAGGCTGGACTGAAACTAAAGGTTAGCACCGAAGTTGGATCTGGTGCTGTTTTTGGACTCATCTTTTGTTTGAATTCTTGCAGCATGTCACCCAATCAAAGACTCGTGATCCATGTTTAGCAACTCATGAACAAGTTTAGATACTCTGCAACAAAAGAGTCACCCCCACGCAAAGCGACAGGAAAATAAAAGAAGGCGGCAAAATTATGATGTAAAAAGTATTGGTTCGATGAAAGAGGCTAATTTGCTTAATTTGCCAGCAAATGTTTTACACACGGAGGCATTTGAATGTTTCTCTTGGTGGTTTTCCCTCCTATCCCAAGCAATTGAAGATGGCAGATTAATATTTTACAGTCTTCTTTGGCTAGAAGTTAACGAAATTTGGGAAGTCTTTCATAGACCAGCTTTCTTATCTTCGTCTTAAAGACTGTAAATTTGAAGACTTGAAGTGCAATCAAAGAAGAGGTATACCTATTAATTGAAATAATCGGGTAAAGATAAGTAAATCCCATCTTCTAAAAGCAAATTGCCACCAGAATGAAGTTATCAAAGACATTCGCAGCTTGTTTCCTCCTCGTGATATGCCACAGCTTATCTTCTGGTAATTTTGTTCATTCGAAACGCGAAACACTAATTTTTCTGTATCGGTATAGCTTGACGTGATTAATAACTTTAGATGATCAGATTGGCCTCTTTACTTAGAATTGTATGGTACTGCACTGATGTTATGAAATTCTTGGATGTTCTTTTACAAGTACAAATTTGAAATTTATGATGCAAAACAGCAAAAGCAATACAATAGTATATATGATGATTCCTGCGACTACCAACTCATTTATTTTTCTTACTTTTCTTGAACCTTTTGTCTTTTCCGGTTCGATGTTGATAATGTTCAAAACCGATCTCTGCCATAATTGTTTATGCAGGAAACATAGTCGTACAAGCATGCACGTTCTACGTAAGTAACAAATGCCCCTTTCCAATATGGCCTGCAACTGCCCCAAACGAGGGCCATCCGGTGATAGCAAACGGTGGCTTCTATCTTCCACCGGGCAGAATCCACAAAATATCACAGGTCCCAGGAGATTGGAGCGGGCGTATTTGGGCAAGAACAGGCTGCGATTTCTACTCCAATCACAAGCCGTCCTGCTAAACCGGTGACTGTGACGGCCAACTCGAGTGCAACGGACTAATCGGCCTTCCTCCAGCAACACTAGTTCAATTTGCATTGCAGGTTGACAAGAGCCAGCCCAGCTTCTACGACGTGAGCTTAGTGGACGGATATAATCTCCCAGTTTCTGTAACAACAAGGACTGGATCATCTAAATGCAGCATCGGGGGCTGCTTGAAGAATTTGAAGAGCATTTGCCCGCAAGAACTGGAGGTCCGGAATGACAAAGGAGAAGTTGTGGCTTGCAAAAGTGCGTGCTTGGCTTTCGATCGCGATGCTTTCTGTTGCAGGAATGAATACGGGAGTCCAGAGAAGTGCAAGCCCAGCATTTACTCTAAATTGTTCAAGAATGCTTGCCCTTCGTATTATAGTTACGCATTTGATATGCCTCCTCCGTTGGTTAATTGTCCAGCAGACGAGTACACGATCACCTTCTGCCCAGATAGATGGGCCGCTGCCGTTATGTCTACATAGGTAGAGTGGCTATTTGCTGCTTTCTTCTCAGCATTGTGAGGTGCACGTACTTCATTCTTGTCTGTCCAAATAAAAAAGTAGTACAACAGAACGATTTGATAAACACACTGCCCGATTCCATGACATATAAACTACCGACTCATTACAATTGAATCGTTTTCCCTTTCAATCTTGAATGAACGTCTCTTCTAAGATTTGATCCTCAATCTTGAAGGTATTTGGATTGGATATTTTGTTATGAATCTCACTCATTCTTTCAAAAATAATCACTTTTACTAAATATAAAATAAAAAATTTTAAATTCAAACTCTATTGAATCCTCCTCATAATACTTTTAAAGTATTATTAAATAAATGAAAATTTTACTATTGCAAAACAATTTGTAACAATTTTTACTTTTAATAATTTCTAATTTTTTTTAAAAAAAATAGTATAAAAACAGTGCATCCAATTTGGGCACCACCCTTTCTGGGCCGTGCCCAAATTGGGCGCAACCCACAACCACAATGTGTGGCGCCCTTTTTCCCTTTTTTTTCTTTTAAGAACCAAACTTTTTTGTTTTTTTTTCTTTCTTTTATTTTTAATAATAATAAAAATTTATTTGTTAATAAATATTATTTTATTAATTTTTTTTAGATTTATAGTCATTATTTTTATAAATGTTGCACGTTGCTGTGGGATGAATATGAGAAGTTTTTGGTTATTCTAGTTTGTATAGACTATATAGGTCAAATAAAAATGCCTTGTTCTTAGCAGATAATAATGTAATCTGATGGTTGTAATTACAACTCCTTAAATATATTTAAATTCATAAATACAAAATAGTTTTATTGATACAAGATAGTTTTACAGATATAAGATGATTTTTATGTAATATTGATATTTTTATCATTCAAATATATATTTTTTTAAAAAATAAGTGCGCTAAATTTCCGTGCTCCTTAAGGTGGTGGCGTTCAAAATCTAGCGCGCCATCCTCATTACTTTTTCTTTTTAATTTTTTAATTTTTAATTTATACTTTTTACTTATTTTAAGTTTCAAATTATATTATAAATTTTATTTGTTTTAAGTTTTAAAAGTATTTTAATATGGATTCTTATTACATGAGTAAGTAACAAATGTTAGTAATCATTTGATCTTATTAATTAATTTATAATGATTATAATCAAGTCTTCAGTTGGTTTTGAATAATTGTAATTGGATTATAATTCTAAATCTTAATACAAAATTTAAAAATTAATATTAAAATTTAAAGGTGTCACAAATTGTCAAAAAAAATAAAATAGTAAAGTAGTATTCCCTCCGTTTCAAAATATATAACTTTTCAGTGCATTTTGCATAGATTAAGAAAGAAAATAAAAAGTATTTTTTATTATATCTTTAATTATTTTATTAATATAATAGATAATGTTAAAATTATATTTATAGTAATTATAATTTTAAAACATAAATTTTAAATTTTTTAAAATATTAAATATTTTAAAAAGAAAGGAAAAAACTAAAAGCCTTATGCTTTGAAATGAAAAAAGAATGATTTACGAACAATTTACGAACAACAATGATATTGTGGATTTGCGGCTCAAATATGGAGGCTATGAGCCGAAAGCCCTGTAACATATAGTTGCCTGTGACAAATAGATACGGTATCTACTGGGCCAACACAAGCAGTCCAGTGATGAAAGATTTTACGGATCGACATGTACTATACATTTGGAGGCACAAGCCCAGGACCTCTCAAGAGATAGGGTTTAACAACTGGAAGCTGCCGCAAGATTAGGGTTTTAGAATGATCAGGGACGTCAGATCTATACCGCTATAAAATGTGGCTGAGCTTAGTTGGGTCTGTTGTCAATCTTTCTACATTTTCTATCCCGTTGTCTCTGTGGAACTCATAACCCTTTCTTCTCTTACTGTTGAAGATTTATCTCTGTTCTTGTTTTCGTTTGTGATTATTTCGGTTTTACACTGATACAGGGCGTTGAAATCATCTGATGAGAAAAAAACTGCAACAATATGAATTCTGTGATTCGTAGTATTTAAGTCTCTGATGATTTCGAGATCTTCTACATTTCTGCATATTCTACGTTTTTTAAAATTTTTTTGTTTATTATTCTTTTTTTCATTTTGGTGGAAGAAAGAAATGCGGGGAGGGGATGTGATGATAAACTATTTGGTCCGTGTTTCTGAATTGTCTTTGTTGAGAAACACAAGCACTCTCTGATCCCTTCTCGCTTTTCCTTCAAATTTTCTTTTTTTTTCCTGAATGTTTTTTACTTGAGCCTTACTTTGCTATACGGATTTGTCGGCGGCTCTGTGATTGCTTGCCTTTTCAGGCAATATACGCTATTCTGATTATTAGTGGTGAATGATAAATTTCCAGTATGAGAGCTTGCTAAAATTTTGTGTAAGTTTGATATTAATAAAGTTTGTGTTATAGTTTCTGCTATGATGAATCATGAGAAAAATTCACATGTCAGACTTCAGAGATTTCGTGCAGAGATCTATGAGAAGAAAATTTCATGTTCTCTGAGCAGAATTGCTGCGAATTGATAGGTTGCCGGCCGATTTTGTTCCCGTCCCTCGGATAGCTCTTTCTGTTAAGAGTTGTTTTTTTGTTGTATTTTCCTAGACCCCGCCTTTGGATTGGTAAGGGGGCGGAGATGTTTTGAGTTTCGAGGGTGTGAATTCTTTAGAGAAGGAGAATTTATTTGCGCCCCTAAAAATGATTCAAGCTGTTGAGACATCAAATATTGAACACATGTAATGATCTTAAAAAAATGAATCCATTGATTCCATAGCTATTCAACTCTAAAAATAGGAATAATATTACAATTCTGTATTTATTGCAGAGAAATTGTTATTTCAAAACTAAATAAAATAGGAATGATACTGTGGGTGTAGGTAATTTGAAAAGATGACATTACAAAATTTTGTTAGAAGGCAGAAACAGAGGGAAGAGGACCTATCACTCTTGGTAACTGGAATTGAAGTTGCTAAATTCCAATAATTATTAATTTATTACAGCAACGTGTCTCACTTCTCCAGTTCTCCTCTTTTTCCGAAGTGGAAATCCAGTTGAAATGCTACAACGTGCAGGTTTGGCCTCTCCTATTCCGACCAAACCTAGAATAATTGAATCCTAATCAAAGCTGCGTTGTGATTGAGGAGTTGCATTCCCCAATATAGAGGTGTTGGTGGAACCGGAGATGTCATTTCCTTGGCATTGTGAATCAGGGAGCAACCCTTCTCGGTGTTCTTTCTTTCTTTCGTTCCTCTTTTGTGAACCAAGTTCTAGGAATAGCTTTGCTTCCAGAGATAAATGATAATGGATCTTTCGTGTAGTGATTTGGGGTCAATAATGGGCACTGTAATTTCCTTCAGTTGCTTCATCCAGAAATTTGTGCCCGACCAATTTTGGAGTTCCCTTGAGATATGGTACGACAAATTCACCAGCTTCCTATTCCCTTACATGGAAATCACCTTCCATGAATACGCAGATAATTCTTTTGGGGTTTGTACCAAGGCCTACGCTGCGATTGAAACCTATCTCGAGAATAATTCTTCTGAAAGAGTAATGCCACCTCAAAGCAACACCGGTACAGGGGCGTCGATCTTTAGCCCTCACCATGTATGATTATGAGGACGGGAATGTTATTTTCAACGGCGTCAAAGTGCAATGGACATTGATGAAAAGACTCCCCAGTCAAAACACAATATCTCGCGGCCATGATACAGAAAAGAGGTACTACCGGCTAACATTTCACCGCCGGAATGTCATCACCAAATCCTTATCTACAGTACGTTTTCGATGAAGGGAAGGTGATTGAAAGGCGAAAAAGATTTCTGAAACTTTATACAAACTGTGGAGGAGAATCTTTTGGAATACGATATCTATGATCTAGAATTAACCGCGGTGGAAGACCATTCGGATTTGAGGAGGTTATTGATCGAGACTCGCAAAAAGTCCAACATAGTCATAGAAGATATAGATTGTTCTCTGGATATTGCAGGCCAAAGGGCAAAGAAGAAGGTTGAGAAAGATGGTGACGCTGGAGAAAATTATTCATAAGAAATCAAAGCGTGACGAGGTTTATCCTAAAAAGGTTACGCTCTCTGGCCTTCTGAATTTTTTTGATGGGCTCTGGTCATCTTGCGGTGGCGAGAGACTAGACTATTCGTGCTTACCACTAATCACGTGGACAAACTTGATCCGGCTCTGATTCGGAGAGTTCGCATGGATAAGCATATAGAGTTATCATACTGTTGCTTCGAAGCTTTTAAGGTGCTGGCTATGAGCAATCTAGCCCTTGAATCACACCATTTGTTTCCAAAGATCAAGTCCTTGCTAGAGGAAACTAAAATAACTCCCGGTGATGTTGCTGAAAACTTGATGCCCAAATCTCCTGGGGATGACGAAGAGGTTTGTTTGGAGAATTTGATCGAAGCTCTTGAGACGGCCAAAGAACACGAGGGAGAAGAAAAACAAGAGGATGAGAATGAAGACTCAAGTTCCATCGATGAAGGCTCAAGTTCAAGTTCAAGCGATGAAGATTCATATTCAAGTTCAAGTTCAAGCGATGAACAATAATAGTGCTGGTTTTACTAGCCTTTTTTTTTTTTGCTGTCGAGTCTATGTTGTAATGTTTTTCATATAAACGAAAACGACTAATTGTAGCATTTTTATTGTTATTGGCAAAAAATTCCTTGCAGATAGTTTCTATGTCAACTAACCTAGTTGGCATAGTATGCACAAAATGACATGTATGTCCTTGAATTATTAGTCGTAAGACTTTTTTAACTTCAACCCATTATGCATAGAATTATTATTTTTTATCTCATCTATCAACAAGACTAATTAGTGTTTTTTAAATGATAAATATGCTCCCAACTTTTCTTTTTAATCATTTTTCTTTTATTTTGTCAATTTGCAAAAAAATGTTAAAAAATTTAGAGTCGAAGGAGGTAGTAATACAATGAGACGGGGATTTAAAGGTCTTATGGAAGACCTCTAAGGCTCTAAATGAATGGAATTAAGGGGATTGGAGTTGGTAGTAGTAGTAGTTGGTATTTATATCTTTATTTTTTATTTACAACATTAATTTTTTAATTTCTTCCTCTACATTTTAATTTACCATCTAATTTTTATTTTAGAAGATAGTTGCTCTTGATTTTGCTTGGTTTATAATTTTATCTAAAGTTGGAATGATCGATTTGATCAAATACAACATTATTTAGGAGATAAAGTGTTTATATCTAAAACATAAGGGGAGTAAATTGTAAAAACTCTAGAATAGTTAGGGGGCACTAATGTCATTTCACGTTCATTATAGCATCTAAATTAGTTGACTATTGGTCAATGGGCGTAAAATGCTTGTTTTTTTAACTAGATGAACTAAAGTGCTAGTACTTCCAAACTATGGGGTAAAGTGCAATAAACCCTTTGTTCAACGACTTATCAGTTGTTCCCTCTTCTAAACTGGAAGTAGAAGTCAAAAGGAACCATTGACATTGACCATGAACTTCTGCATCACAAAGAAACGTAAAAAAAAAAAAAAAAGAAATATCATTCCATGCCAGCTGTACACATGATCCAACTCAGTGGTTAGTGTGTTTGAATAGTATTCTTATTCAGAACCATACAAAATTTTAGTTTTGAAACTGACGTGAGAAATATCATCACTTATTCTTTTATAAATATTTTATATTTTAATAAAATTTAAGATAAAAATATAAATCTTATAGTATTCTACTCTGATTGTCGTTTTCGGATCATTTGACAGATCAACAAGATATCAGTTTTATTTCTATGGTACCAAGTTTAATTAGGACTCGAAATGAATGATATCATATATCCAACTATTTTTTCTCTTTAATACACTAAAGGAAAAGATGTGCAGATCGAATTTGGAGGATCCATCCCACTTGACAAGATATGCAATTGATACAAAATACTGTCATGAGGTTCAAGTTTTTTAAATATGTGTAATTAAATAAAATTTGATTTTGAATTTTTATTTTGTATTTCATAAAAATTAAATTATCTAAGAAAGAAAAAGTGAGTTCCATACTTAAAATTTTAAATTTAATTTTAAAATTAAATAATATCCAGTCCTACTCACAAAATACTCATTCTTTGATACTACTAGGAAAGATGTTGACAATGTCAATTAATAGTGAGGGCAATTGATTTCCAATTTCTAATATGTCCTCATTACTAAAATCCCCCAAATTAACAAATCAATCTGTGTCTGATTTTTCAAACTTTTGACTTGTAGACTAGTTTCAAAGATTTCACATTCAGGGGTCACAAGCTCGTGCATCTAGACGGTCCATGGCTTTACAAACAACATTGCCAGTCTTTGCAATGTAGAAAAATTATTCCAATCATATGTAGACCAAAGAAAAGTATTGGAAAAAAATTGCTTTTCTCCACAAAGAAAGAAAATTGAGACAGATGGCAAACATTGAGGTTTCTATATATAGACGAGAGTATGAGAGACAAGTTACTTAATTAGAAGCAAGAAGTTGAGGGACTTGTGTCGCAGGAGGAATGGCACCCGCTGGCCTGCCCTCTGGGCCGAGGCGCCATTCACCCTGCTACAGGAGGCCCTGCAATACTTCTCTCCATCTATCACCAATTAGTATCATTGTTGAATTATCTAACTACTAAAAAATTGATATTCTTCTTGTGCTTTCCTCTCTTTTCCTCTGGCCATTATGTTATCTATAAGTTGCATGCACCGTTTCTTTTGCCGACTTTTCTTTCTTCTTTCTTCAAGCTTTCTTTTTACTTATTATATGCCTGTGATTTTGCTGTCCAGATTGAAGAGTTGAGCGATCTACAATAACACGGTTCATTTTCCCGGTGAGGAGCCAAAGAGAGACCCGAGAATGTTCCATAAGTAATTCGTTTTTCAATGCACGAGCTTTTGCAAATTTCAGATGCACTAATTGATGATTGCAGATTCCTTATTTCTCACATTCCCAAAGTGCAGCACTTCGCACGTATTTCAGCAGGAGAACATGCTGGCTGATCTACTAGCAAAAAAGAATGCTCAGCCGAAAGATGCAGAATCGTGACATCTCTACCAGTTTTTGCATAATATATTTTGCTTTTAGATAAAGAGCCGCATATGTTTCCTCGCCCTATGTACTCCTTATTTCCTTTTGTACTTTCCTACTATTAATATAATCCTTTTTATTACCAAAAAAAAACATTAGCCATTCTGTCATAACTTGCTATCAGAAACTATTATTCCTAACTTGTATAGAATTTTCGTGCTCATTCAGTACACGTAGCGAAGTCCAGCCGAATCAGATTCCCCATCCTAATCGCCATCGAAGTGGTTTAGGCCTGGCGTCATAGCCTTTTTTTCCCCCCCCTTAAGAAAAGCAAAAGTTATAAACAAAAATCCCAAGAAATTCCATAAACACCAACCAGGCCATCTTCATAAACAATCCCAAAATAGGTGAACCACCTCTTTTTGGGCGCCCGGGGAGGGCGGGGGTTAGGAGACCAAGGAAGGTCTCCTCGCCGTTGAGCTAAAGATTACATCCATTTCACATATACGATTTACAGCATAAACACACTTCAACAGGTTCAATTACATCCTATGCCATAGGATGTACTTTTTAAACCACCTGCCGTTAACTTAAGTACGGTAGCACATGCTCTCAAACCCATACTCCCAAGCCAAGACCACTTATTGACAAACTGTAAGAAACTAAGTGCTAAAATGATGACTCACAAATTAGTAAAATGTCACATTTAATCCAAAAAAAAAAAAAAAAGGCATCATTAGTTCTTTAATATCATTACTATCATTTGCGCTAAAAGATCAACAAAACTACGCAAATCCTGAGATCCTTCTCCAAGTTAGGTGACAATAAAGCAAGATATTATACCTTAATAGCGCTTAGCAAAGAAACAAACACAAATGCTGAGAAAGATCGAAAAGAATGATTCAACCAATGGAGATGCTTGTCATGTTTAGATATTATACATCACTGATGAAGCACAAGAGACAGCAGTATTTTGAAGTTACAGCATCTTAATTCATCTCGTCAAAAGAAACCATCACCTGACAAATAGATATGGGGACAATGTAACAAGTCTTCTTCAGTTTCTTCTTTAAGCATTCATCCAGCTCAAGTGCTCCATCATCACCGAATCAATGTACAACTGCCCGTGAATATGGGGAATGGCCAACTCCAGTGTTCACAGCAGAATGAAAAAGAGAAAATTGGTTGCGGGCAAAAAGCCATGGCAGTTCTGCACGTAAATTGACCATAACTCCTTTCCACTCGGTACAACACACCACTGTTACTATTGAATCTGAGAGGTTATGCAAAATTGACCATAACTCCTTTCCACTGATTGCTTCCATCACCCCTTTTGGTATAAAAGCCTAAAGGAAACAAAATTGACTTACTAATTGGCTATTTGCATTGCCTTGGTCGGAAATTCTCATTAGACAAAAGAGAGCTGATCAAATTTTCCAGCCTCTTTGCGCCAGCGGAAGGCTTGAGAACTGTGATATTACCAATAACAGAACACGGATCAGTACCATTATCCTTGCTTCCGATGCACCACCCACCAGGAACAGGCATTCCTTGACCTCGCAACAAGAGTTCAGAATCAACTTTGTCAAGCACGGGATCCCCTTGATGAAATTTTCTCGCGAACGGAGCATTACTATCAACCATCCGTTGCATGTCATCAAGCATGAGGTAATGAGGATGCTGCTTGGGGGGATTATCCCATGAAATGAAGTGGAGATCACTATTGACAGTAGTATTTTCAAACTCCTGAGCATTGCAAATTACTGTGTGGAAATAGCCTTCTGGAGAGGAAATGAAGTTTGCATAGTACATAAGGACTGTTCGTGGCAAGTTATCCCATCCCCATATGCAGAAATCTACAAAAGGACGAGAAAGTGCCATCCATGCAGAGCCTGTAATACGAGGCCTCAGATTAATTTCCAAAGCCATGAATAGTAGAATGTCAAAATTAAGAAAAGCCCAAGGCATAACAGTTCAAATTAACTGTATAAATTGTCCTAATCAAGATTTATCTCTAAATAGTGCATCCTTAGATTGACAAATTAAAAAGTTCTACTTCATTAGATCCGAATGATTATACAACATACTATCAGCAAAGACCTTGTGTTCTTT
This sequence comes from Rauvolfia tetraphylla, assembly GCA_030512225.1. Classification (NCBI taxonomy): domain Eukaryota; kingdom Viridiplantae; phylum Streptophyta; class Magnoliopsida; order Gentianales; family Apocynaceae; genus Rauvolfia; species Rauvolfia tetraphylla. The sequence goes on from JAJQKT010000005.1 coordinate 2,267,035, forward strand.
CAACTTCAAGAGATAAGAGCTACCCATCCTGAATGAGAGTAACAAACAAAAAAGTGATTCAGAAGCCAACTGGCGAGCATTAAAAGAAAATACTAAACCATAAAATAGCAGTCTAGATAAATAGGTACATGAAGCTGCAAAATACTAAAATGGAAGACCAGAATTTGGCAGCTTACTGTCAAGTTTAAAATGATTCTTTTACCAACTATATAAAACCCCAAGATAACCTTACTATTTTACTTGCTTTTGCCTATTGTAGAAGATAATTATGCCTATTGAGTTATAATATATCATTTATTCAATTGGCTCACTATTTTGTATGTGGCCCTAGATCTAATTTTTTTCCTTCAAGCTAACAAGTTAGCAGCAAACTAGAGATAGATAAAACTTTGTAAATGCGAAGGCTCCCATATTTCCCCTGGTCTGTGAACATATAAGTTGATGGGTTCCTGTGTCTCCCATGGTCTATGAACATAGATGTTGATGGGCTTCCATCTCATTTGTTAAGAACATATCATGTCCAGATAGATTTCAAGTCTGATATTTAAATGAATCCATCCTCTTGAATACAAAATTAAAGTTTTTTCAAGAAAAGTGAAACGCACTAAAACAGTATAGGGAGGACATAACAGCAGCCAACCAAGAGAAGCATAAACTTACGTTCAATGGCATAACAGCTCAACCAATTAACGGAACAAACAACTAGTTGTATATGTCTCCATCTCCCTCATCAGATTAGAAACATAAGTAATTGTGTTTACCTCACAGTGCATGAGCAAAAAATTATTAATATTCTTGCAACAAAACATAGTCATTGCCTGTCTATGAAGAATGTGCTCATTGTTGCAAGAAAGAGAGATGGACCCAGTAATTCATTTAATAAAAAAAATAACAATTAAAATAACAACCTAGTCCATCATTTAAAAATAATAATACTAATAACAATAACAACACAACAACAACAATGATAATAACACCTCCTCCAAACCTTTCTTAACCTACCAAATTCTATTCCAGATAGTTAAATCAATATCCCTGATCAGAGAAAAAAACAACGAAATAAGAGGAGAAACTGGAAAAGCCTATTTTTGGCTCTATTGCATCCCAGCACAACCGAATAAGAATATGCAAGTGTAAGAATAAGACTTGCAAATTTAGTTGCATATGTTCGTATATGTATTTCACGATTTGTACAATTAACCATCTTATAGACCAAGGAGAAAGAACAGCAATAATCTACGTCCAGTTTTACTTGCGCAAATTATGCTAAGCAAAATGAAAAGACAGAAAATTATGAACAAAACAAGCATCTTAGAATCAATTTTGCCATCAGGAATTCTAGGCATCCCAAAATGTAAGCATATCAAGCATTTGAGAGAAAAGATAACTTTCCTGGTGCAGTTTGAGGACAAAATTAAAAAAGACAGATGAAACACCATAACTTAGCATTAGTGTCTAAATGACACTCGCAAGGTAATCCAATCAAAGAGTACATTAGACACCAAAAGATGCCAAATCAGACCTGTAAAGAGCTTGAAGGCTGTCGGAACACTTCGTCTCTGTGTAATCCAGAAAACGTCAGATTTCTTTGACATGTACAACCCAGGATCAATAATTATTGGCTTTGCTCTTTGAAACCTGCATAGTGAAGATTAGAAATCAAAACTCCCAGTCCTATCAAAAACTCAAAACAAAAGAGAGGATAGAAGAACGAACACTCACTCTTTCCAACCAATATTACTGGTATGATCAATGAAATTCAGATCCCGCGGCAAGTACGAAAATGTGTGAAGTAGATCTACTCCATTAAATCAATCTCAAACCAATCAATCCATTGACGCAAATCCAAATTTAACAAAACAGAAAATCCACGAGTAAACCATACTTTGAAGTCTACGGAACATACCATCTTGAGTAACGAGGGGATAATCTGAGGCGCTCAGATTGATAAACCAATCCCAATCACCACCCTCCTTAAGCAAGATGGCTGCCGCGTGGAGGGTGTTAGCTACCATAGTTGGCCCACGGTAGGTGACCAAATTGGCCTTGGTAATCATCTTCACATTTCTAAATTTCTGGAAGATGGGATGAGTGCCGACGAAGTTGCGCAAATCAAGGCGTTCCTCGGGCGAGGACTCGGCATCCAGATGTACAACGTACTGGTTAGTCGGGTGGTAAAGAGCCAAGAGAGTACGCTTGAGCATATTGCCATCCCCGGCAGAGCCGGAGATTAGATAAGCGAACCGAGGCGGAGGAGGCTTGGAAGAAACGGGAACCGGGTGGAGCTTAGATTCGATAAAAATGGAAGAGGCGGAGGCGGTGGTGTAGTAACGATAAAGAGGGAAAAGAGGGGTACCGTCCGGTGAGGTTAATGTGGTGAGGAAGAGAAGAAAGAGAGACACTATGGAGCCTATGGCCAGCGGAAAGATCCACTTGCGCTCCATTGCTTGCGGATGCCTTAGGTGAAGATAATAGTTCTTTAGCTTCTTCATCTTCTCAAAGTTTCCTTTTTAGCACTGAAAAACAAGAAATGCGAGCTCCGTGGAGTGAGAAAATTGAATCAAAGCAGACTAAAGAAATCTCCGCTTGAAGAATTGGGTTTCCTTCGTGTCCGTTTCTGTCCGCGACTGCAGTGTCTGGACAAGGGAAAATTAGGAGGGAGTTGCCTTTTGTTTTCGCTTCACAGTGCTTTGGAGTGTAATTGGAGAAAGACGAGGGCGCTTTGTACTTGGGTGTAGGGATCAGGCGATCATGCCATTGCCATCGGCCCGTCCGTGAGAGTGTTTACACATGGACAGTCTCAATCACGTGTGAACAAAATTGAATCCCCAAAAAATTAGGTAAATTTATTCTTAATATGATTCCCCATCTTGGAAACATAAAAGCCAAAGAAACGCGATTTTTTTAGTAATTAAAATACTTTTAACTAATTGAATCATTATTATTTCACAAAATTTGCCTTTTCTTTAGGACACACAATTTGTTTAATTCATCTCTAAATACATCCGTTTCACGATGATTATTTGTCTATTTATTTACATATATATTTGTATCACGGCTATTTCCTCTAAATTATAAGGTATTGAACAGCTTCAAATAAAGATTAGGTAGTGAGTGATAAAGCATTCATTATGAAAGAAATAGTTTTATATATTTATTGAGTGTGATTTCCTTTTTTTTTTTATTCTCTTTGTAATAATATATATAATTTCTTTAAAAAAGTAACAGTTTTTGGAAGAGAAGATGAGATTAATTGGACGGAATAAACAAGTTGTTGTTAGTGACATTGTAGGAGTAGGAATTGTTGGGAATTAATGAAGGAGCGGCGGAGAACAAAATTGTTAATAATCCTGAAAGGAAGGGAGAGAATGAGTGGTGATCTCGCACCTTAATTATCAGCCACCGCGATATTATCAATGATAGCCTCAGACCACTCTTGATTATGATTGAGTTTGAAATTATGTTTTTTTATTTAAATTTTATAAAAGTAAATTTTATTATGAAATAAAATATAAAATTCAATTATTGTTCGTCCTCGGCACAAAACGCAATCCAAATATATATATATATATATATATATATATATATATATATATATATATATATATTAAAGTTAAGGTTGAATCATGAGAATGTGACATGTGGAATTTTTAAAGTTTTACTTAACTCTAATAATGCCAAGTTGGATGTTTAGAATTAATTGCTTTATTGATTTATGTACCCACATTAACTCATATCTATATTTAATCACCTTATCTATGGTTTTTAAAAATAATATTAGATACTACATTAAGTGAATTGTATGTTTAATACAATGGATTCAACATATTAATTCTTATGTATTAATTCTTATGATGAAAGACTATTGTACATACAATGAATTGAATTAATGGAATGAGATACATATCCTTCATTCATTAATACAACACAAATTTTAATAAAGTTGATAAGTTCATAAAATTAATGAATTTATACAAGTAAATAAATACATAAACTTAATAAAATCTCTTTAATTATTTATATTTAATGTTAAATAACATTAAGAAGATGCATAGTACATGGTCATCTTATTATTCTTATCATTAATATTAAAACCATATCTATATAACTTAATAAAATATAATTCAATTATTTCCATTTAATGATGTATAAAATTAAAAAGAAAAAAGTACATGTACATCTTATTTAGTTATATATATATATATATATAAGTAAACCAAATAGCTAATAGGTATGTACCATATGGAATATAGATTAAATTGAAGGACTTAAAAGTAATAAATAAAAAAAAAGATCAGGAATATAAAAAGACAGAGAAATCCTAAATGTATTCTTATCTGAATTTATTCTTCCAAAGCGTCAAAGAATTACTTAGCATACAAACTTTAAAAATAACATACAAGTGTTTAAAATCGGAAAAAAAAATTTTGAATACAACTATTTTAAACTTCAAAAAAACAAAAAATAAACTTAAAAACTATAAAGAAAAAAAGAAAAAAAAATCGCGCAGCGCGCGGGCATCATACCTAGTAAAGGCTTATTTGTGGATCATATCGAAGCTTGCAATCAATTGCGTGATTGATGGGTTGAACTTTGCTGCATCGATTTTTTTTTCGTTTCTACGTTGCACGAAACAATAATGTTTTCCCTATTATATGAGAGGGTGAATTTAATTTCATTCATAATTAGGACGTAAATAAATAGAATTTGTATTTAAAATTTTTTGTGTTAAATTTCATAAAAGTTAATTGTTTGTAAAAAAAATTATGAAATTTAAATTGAAAATTTGGCTGTAATTGAATCCAGTTAAAATACACAATTAATATTTTTTAATTAATCAAATTATTAGCTTATCATTCATATATTAAGTTGCGAATAAGAATGTAAAAAAGGGAGAATGTCAATTGATGAAAGACTTCTCCACTTATTATCAAATTTTTCTTAATTGAATAAGCATGATGTTTAACAATATGTTAGATGACATAGTTGGATAAACTATAGATGCATTGCAACATTTCTCGATGAAGAAACAAAAAAATATGATGTTTATGTGTGTTTGGTTGAGAAATTTTTTGTTTTAGATTTTATAAAAATAAATTTTTTGTTTGAAGAGAAGTAAAATTTAATTATATTTTTGGTCAGTCAAACACTATCCAAATACAATATAAAAGTTTCTTTGCATTAAGTTTTAGATTGAGAATTGCTTTTTGGATTTTTTGAAAAGAAAAAAAGGGTGAAGTTCAGATTTAATTTTTTATATTGATTGTTAAAAAAATTAGAATTGGAATACACTTTGCATACACATCACATGTTGAGATATTTCCTTTTTTGATGGGTTTCACACGTAGATTAGTTTTTAAATTTTTTAAGAAAATGTAAATTAAATTCAAATTTTAGTATTTAAAAAATATTATCTAAACGCTTAACAACGTTACTCACTTTCGAGGTTTAAATAAGAATAATTATTTTATATTTTTAGTATTCCCTCTAAGTCAAATAGAATGTTTTATAGTTCATATTTTGTGGCTTCAAACTAAATGATTATCTTTTTTAAAAAAAACTCTTTTTTTAAAAAAGTAACTCCATACTTCATATTTTCTTTTCTAACTGTAATTTACACACTCTATCAAAAAATATGAAGATTTTTAATAAAAACTAATATAAATTATAAATATTATATTTTCCATTAAACTTTTAATGATAAGGATCTAATAATGCTAAAGTCCAAACACAAAATTTATTAATTAATAGTGATAAGATAAATATAATATTCGACAGAAAATACTTGATGACAATTTGTTAAACATACTATGCCTATCATTTCTTGAAGTACTAAACATTAAAATAAGTTTTATTATAAAACTCAATAATAATTTTTTATTTTAAATATTATTTTTATTTTATAGATAATTTATTTTTATAAAATTTTAAAATTAAAAAATTTATATTTAAACCCTATTTAATTTCACGCAAAATCTTTTATAATTGATTGGTTGTCGACGGGATACTAACCCATCACCTACTTCTCAACCACTACCTACATCACTAAAATGATGTACTATCGTCATTTCTAATAACAACCTTCTATTTTACTCAAAGGTTTTATTGATTTTGGTTCGCCTTACTTTTTCCTTAGGAGGAAAAGAGAGGTAACGTAATCCTTGTACGAAAATATGGCAAGATTTCCCGCCAATGACGTGGAAGAAGAGCCGTAAAAGGTTGCATGGTCTCTCATCTCTCTTGGGAAAAATCAAAGGAAATTAATAATAGACTTCTTCCTCGCAAGGAATAAAAAAACAAAAAAAAGAGACGGATTGGATTTGCGTTCTAAGTTTTTCTTTAAAAAAAAGGATATATGTTCTAAAGATTTTTGTTTTTTTTTTCTTAAAAGGTTTTTTCTAGCATAGGTAATAAGATATACATTATTTTGGATTGAGTAAACTATATATATAATTATTTAAATCTGTCCTAAATTATATAAAATTTATTATTTTATAAAAAATTAGAGAAGTCTACAAAGATTAAGAACTTAAACTAATATATAAAATATACTTAGTTTATATTAAACACATACATATGACTTATGAGGAACACAAAAAAAAAATTTCTCTTAAAAATAAGTTGTTTGTGACAGAAGTAAGCTCAAAATAAAAATTTTGTAAATTTAATACTAAATTCAAATTAATATGTGAAAATTTTAATTAAGAAGGGGAAAAGAAAAAAAAGAAAAAAAAGAAAAAAAGAAGGAATTACCAACCAACATTTTTTGGGTGCAGGTGATGAGGCCTCTCAAAGCTTGAAAATTGGATTCTGCCTTGTCTTGTACTAACGAACCACAAAATCAATGCTATAGGCACGTGGACCTCATTTCCCACCTCCAACTTCAGGAATGAGCTGCGCTCACCATTGTATTCCAGTTCCATCTTCTTCATTCCTGCAGAATGAAACCAGCATCGCCATTTCTGTGGGATTGCTTAGGAAGCGCAGCAGACTCCGGAACCACTTTAAACTCCTTGCACTCTCTGTGCCGTCCTCTACCAGAGATGTCTGGCGAAGAAAGCCGGAGAGGACTCTGTCTCAACCGCACCAGGGCAACCAAAACCCTGGTGTTTTCTTGGACCGCAGCGTCGACATGGAGGAGCTCTTAACGTCCATTGGCCAGACAACTAATGAAGACGAACTTTATGCTCTAATGTCACCGTACAAAGACCGAACGCTCTCCATCCGTTTCATGGTCACGCTTCTCTCTCGTGAGACGGACTGGCAACGATCACTTGCATTGCTAGATTGGATCAATGAGGAGGCGCATTACACTCCCTCAGTGTTCGCCTACAACGTTGTGCTGCGCAACATTCTTCGCGCTAAACAGTGGCAATTGGCATATGGGCTGTTCGACGAAATGCGCCAAAAGTCTCTCTCCCCTGATAAATACACGTATTCTACGCTGATTACGCATTTTGGGAAAGAGGGTCTGTTTGATGATGCTTTATCTTGGCTTCGGAAGATGGAAAATGATCGAGTCCCCGGTGATTTGGTTTTGTACAGTAATTTCATTGAGTTATCTCGTAAATTATGTGACTATTCGAAGGCCATTGCAATATTTTCAAGATTAAAAAGATCAGGTTTAAGGCCTGATCTCGTTGCCTATAATACCATGATTAACGTGTTTGGAAAAGCTAAGCTTTTTCGTGAAGCGAGATTGTTGCTTAAGGAGATGAGGTTGCTGGGAATTGTGCCTGACACTGTCAGTTACTCGACCCTTTTGAGCATGTATGTTGAGAATCAGAAGTTTGTGGAGGCTTTGACAGTTTTTACCGAGATGAATGAGATGAAGTGTCCGCTTGATCTTACAACATGTAATGTCATGATTGATGTGTACGGGCAGCTTGACATGGCCAAGGAAGCAGATAGGCTGTTTTGGAGTATGAGGAAGATGGGGATTGAACCAAATGTGGTAAGTTACAACACGCTTTTGAAGGTATATGGGGAGGCTGAGCTCTTTGGAGAAGCAATACATTTGTTTAGGTTGATGCAGAGGAAGGATATTCTGCAGAATGTTGTCACTTACAACACAATGATTAAGATTTATGGAAAGACGCTCGAGCATGAGAAAGCAAATAATCTTATCCAAGAGATGCAGAATAGAGGAATTGAGCCAAATGCCATTACTTATTCAACTATAATATCCATATGGGGCAAGGTAGGGAAATTGGATAGAGCTGCCATGCTGTTTCAAAAGCTACGGAGTTCTGGGTCTGAAATTGACCAAGTCCTCTATCAAACAATGATAGTTGCTTATGAGAGGGCTGGCTTAGTTGCTCATGCTAAACGCTTGCTCCATGAATTGAAACGCCCTGACAACATTCCTAGGGAGACTGCCATCACTGTTCTTGCTAGAGCTGGTCGAATAGAAGAAGCGACTTGGGTTTTCCGCCAGGCTTGTGATGCTGGAGAAATCAAGGATATCGCAGTTTATGAGTGTATGATCGGGCTATACACTAGAAACAAAAAACCTGCTAACGTCATTGAGGTATTTGAGAAGATGAGTAGAGCAGGATATTTTCCTGGTTCTAGTATCATCTCTCTGGTCTTGAATGCTTATGGCAAGTTACAGGAGTTTGAGAAAGCAGATGCACTATACAGGGAAATGCAGGAAGAGGGATGTGTTTTTTCAGATGAAGTTCATTTTCAAATGCTGAGTCTTCATGGTGAAAGAAAAGATTTCAGAAATGTTGAATCCCTTTTTGAAAGATTGGACTTGGATCCGAACATTAACAAGAAAGAATTGCATTTAGTTGTTGCTAGTCTATATGAAAGAGCAAATAAACTAAACGATGCATCTCGAATCATGAAAAGATTGAGTGAGAGGGGAACATTGATGTTATGAGCTTCTTTGCACGATATATCTTTCGTTCCATAGAGTTACTGAATTTGTTGTAACTTACTCCGTTCTTAGGCTATTTCATCTGTAGATATTATTCCCATGCTCCAAATTGACCAGTGACAATTTGGTGTAGCTCTGAAGAATAGTTTAGCATACCCATTGTTCGCGGTCGTTCTTGTCTTGGGCCAACTATGGAAGTTCTCTTCCGAAGGTAAATGAAAATTGTATTCAAGTATTTTCTTTTACTTTATTTTTGTTTATAGGATGGAGAGGAATGGAAAGAGAAATATTTATTTGATTTACTTTTTTATTCCTATTTCTTTTTGTTACTTAATCTTTAAATTGATGAAATAAGGTCAATCTTGTTATAAGTACCTTCCACAGTTCATAAATGCCTTATTGCTATTACTTCCAAACTACTCTCCGTTCCCTCATGCACTCACTTCTCATCCCAGTCAACCTTAATTTAGTGGACCTTTAAGATATTTACGCCAAAGAAAGTATCATATTTTGACTTATTTTCACAGTATTTACAAGTAAAACAAAATTAAATATCTTACTTCCTTTTGAGTAGGTCGTATATGCCTATAAGATATTAATAATCATCAAAATTGTGTGAGAAAAAAAACTGAACTAAAGAAAATTACGGGAGACACTTCTACACTAATAAGGGGAAAAAAACAAAAAGAACTAGTTATTTGATGTTCGTGAGGCTGAAGCATGCTGCGGCATTTCTTAGCTCAATTTTGGATACCTGACCCATCGGTGGCTGAAAATCTCTGAAGGATGATTCCGAGCTGACAAAGAATAATATGAATTTTAAATATTCAGAAATAGCAGAAATCCACGAGATATGCAAATCCGGGTGACTTGTTTTATGGATAGAGATTGCATATACACACATAACATACCTCGATTCACAAGCCTCCTTGATTTCAATATAGGATTGCCTGTCATCAAGAATTGACATCTCTCCAAAATTCTCATATATGCGGCTAGCATTACAGTTGTCATTTCTTGTTAAGCAATAATATGGTTCAAATCCAACTAAAGGTTTATCCGAATGATGAGCTGCATCCACATTTAGGTGATCATCATATTCATGGGCGGTGAAAGAGAAAGGTATTTCGTTCCCGGCAGAATGAAGTTGTTGAACGAATGGTGTTGGTGCACCAATCATAGTAGGAGCAGCACCATTGATGCCCAAGTGTAGTTGGGATGAAGGAGAAGAATTTGAAGTACTAATGCGATAATTGAATTGCTCTCTGTAGACGGCAAGTTGTGCATACACATAACGAAGCTCTTCAAGGACCTGCCTCAGTTGTTGTCGGAGCTGACATATGATCCCTGCACAGCCATAAACAGGGTATCTTTCGCGCATATCAGCCTCGTATTTAATAGACTTCATAGCTTCTTCTTTCTGTTCCTCGGTGCTCAATTGCTTAAGTATCTTCATAATATTGGCCACTCCAAAAAGACGGTGTGCGTTTTGGAAAGCCTTGGCCTGGTTGGCCGGAAAATGTGGAGCAAGAACACACTCCGGCGAGCATCTTCTCCTCTGGTATTTGCATGCAGCACAGGCCGGACTAGTGCCGCCTTTTACAGTCATGCTAAACCTACTCTCATTCTCCTACATTAAACGCAGCAAAGAGTTTCGGTAAATATAGTCAGCCAGACATTGGGGAATATCATAAGTAATGGTGCCTGGTTAAGGTAAGGACTAAGAAGGAAGGAACTTAATTGCAGGGCGGGCAGCGTTTAGACCAAGTGTCGAACACGTGGGAGACGAAGAGGGTGACGGAGACCAAGTAAATTCTATGGAATCCGATTAAGAGGGATGATTTGTTTCAAGTTTGAAGGAAAATGGATATTTATAGTACAGCTAGCGGAGAAGTTAGGGAAGAAACTCTTAGTTAAGATTGGTTTAAAGAGATCGTAACCTCCTTATCCGTAGAGACGTTTGTGCTGACGAGGTCAAAACTTAAATTACAACGTTCAAAAACAAATACCTTAACGCTACCCTCGTGTATCTATTTGGATTCTTTTAGGACTCCTTTAAAGTTTATGGTTTTTTTTTTTTTTAAAGAACAAATGGACGTCAATGACTTCTTTTATTTATCTTAATCAAAAAATAAAATGAAAATGGTTTATTTGGAGTTTAAAAATGTCCATTTTCTGTGAAGTATAGGTGAGTTATTGCACGTATTAGAATTGGCTTCTTGCAAAGAAAATATGAAAATTTTAAAAAAATTACTATCCACGTGAGTATAGTCTTTTATAGGATTGGATTTGGGTGTGAGATTAATTTTGTAACGGTGAATTATTTATAAAAAGAGAAATGATATCTAATTATATTATATTTTAGATAAAAACTCAATCTAAAATACATATTTTTTGTATTTATTTCCTTTTATATATCTTTTACTATTTAATAAAAATGTATCCATCTAACTACTAAACTGTCATATCCGCACAATATGGGTTAGTGCCAAACCCTTGAAGTCGCAAGGGTTTGTCAAATAAGCATTTGAATTTTTAATTATAATAATTGGCACTCATTGTGACAATTAACCTCCCCATCTCAAATTTTAACAAAAAAAATCACTGATTTAATAAATAAGGTCATGTGTAATTGTTTTGAAGTAGTTATTTACTTTTTATTTTAATTATTTAAAATTATATAACAAAAAGTCTTTATGCATATTATAAAAAGTAACTACTTCTATTATTTTTATAATACATGAAGATTTTTTTAAATATAGAATTTTTAACGATTAAAATAAAAAGTAAATGACTATTTAAAAATTTGGCATATAGTCTTATTTATCAAATTGATGATTGATTTTACCAGAATTTAAGATGAAAAGATTAATCATTATATTTAAGAAGCTATAATTCAAAAGAATGGACTAATTATCATAATTAAAATTTCAAGTATCTATTTGACAACCTTCTATGCTTCAGGAGATATTTGGCATCAAGGAAACATTTTTCTGCATTCCTAAAGACTTTGGGAAGAGAGACTTCCGTTTTTTTTCTTTTTCATCTTGAAAGAACTAGTAATAAAGAAATGTCCATCTTAAGTGGAGGACGAAATGAAATGAGATCGAGCATTTCCCTGATATGGAAAGATGAGCAGCGTTTTTTATTTGTTAAAATTGCTCCAAAAGTTTCGGAAATCCATCCTATATAAATCATGAAGCACTATCTCATTCTCTGCAGCCATTAGTCTTGGGTTTCTTCCTCCTTCCATTGAGATCTCGTGCAACCTTTTGGATCAGTCCAGCTAAGACAAAAATGCTTGTTTAGACTACATTCTGAATTCTTTGATTGTCCATGCGAGTTTCGACATAGGCAAATTTTGTAGGCTGGCAACAATGGATTGCAAAGAGCTCTTGGAAAGAGCAAAAACAATCCTCTGCGAACCCCCAACGGCAAATATCTCGTGGCAGATGAGGATGAGAAGTCCATACGCCAAGACCGCGATGGTTCGACAACGAGAGCGCATTGGATGGTTGAGTTTATTGAGGATGAACAGAACATTGTGTGCCTCAAGAGTTGCTACGGAAAATACCTGACTGCTTCAAACAAGCGATTTCTTCCCAGGATAAACAGGTTCAAGGTAATTCAGAGTCTGCCTAAAAGATTAAATTCCTCGCTGCAACGGGAGGTTGAAAGACACGGATTCCGAATAAAGCTCAGAACTCTTTGTGGTCGATTTTTGCGTCCTTCTAGTGGTCTATATCCGTGGCGGAACTTGGTTTCACATGGCCTTCCGTTCAGGACTAGTTCTGAAAGCCAACTTCTATGGGAGTTTGACGTCGTGGAGAGTGGAGACTCATGCGATGTCAAGCTATCATAGAGCGCATTCCGATTCAATGGTCAACAAATTGGACTTTCTTGAGCCCTTACGAGCCACTTTGCCAATAACGTCCGCCAACCATGTCAATTGTCAGCTCGGGCTGAAATTTTCAGTCTAGACCATATTGGTTGGGAGATACATTGCTGGTTCGTGGTTGGTTTCGTAATTCATAGTCATGACTGAAGAAACTTCTGTCCCGTGAGGTAAATTATGTAAACGTCTAGTGGCCTGTCTTTTACTGTAAGCATTCTCATCTCTTTCTGATAGTATTTATTTTTGATAGTTGCGAAGCAAAGATAGGCTGATGGGACCAATATTCATGGTATCATGCGAATGAAGAAGTCAATTTTTAGCTACTTCTCTATTGATTTGTTTAGTCATCAACCGATGTGGTTGATGAAAACATTCAGATTATTTAGATTGGCATCATCTATCATGATGTGATGATATGATATGATATCCGGTTTTATTTGAAAAGATATCAAGAAACGCATGGGACCTGGACAAATTTCCACAAAATTTTTCTTTAAAAAACAGGGGAAAGGGACCAAACTGCTGCGAAACTTCTGTTCGTACACAGTACCAGCTGACCTCTGAGTTCTGCACCCCCAACCAAGAAATATTAGGTTGGAGGTTTGTCAAAAACTCAAAGCCAATGACCATTACTACTAGATACGCCGTTGCCTCCGGAGATAGTAATGCAATCAATCATATAAGTCAAAGAAACAATTCTGGCTTATTATCCTTACAATGTTGCAAAAAGGAAGCATCAGAAAATAGGATGAGATTCATGAAAGAAATTGGATTTCGCAAGTGAAATTTATCATTATCTTCTCAGAATACCCGTAGAAACTTCCAATATTTTGACTAAAGGAGATCTTCAATCCTATACATTTTGATTATATTCCCTCCGTAATGTTGACCTATTCATCCAGTAATAAATATCAGCTATTTCTATTCACGCACCTACTGCCAGGAATATTTTGGAAACCAGAGAATTTCTTCCATCAACTTGCGTTTTGGAAATTAACATATCCAACGTTATGGTCAACGTGTAGATGTTTCCAAACGACTAAAATGAGCTATAAGCATTTTAGAAATTTCTTAGTCAACCGATGAAAGTCAACGATCTATTCAACGAGCCCTCTGTTAAATCCATCAAAAGAATTGCAATCGGCAAAAGGTCTATTATTAGGAGTATAAGCAAACTGGACATTGTCCTTCAGAACAGGGCATCATGGAGTTTTTCAACAAAGCCAAAGCCGTTAGGCTTAAAAGTCACCATGACAAATATCTGCTGGTCGATGATGACGAACATACTGTCAGACAACACCGTAATGGCTCCTCAAGAAAGGCTAGGTGGGCAGTTGAGTTTGTACAAGAGAATCCTCACCTCATTCGCCTCAAGAGCTACTTTGGCGGATACCTCACCGCCTCTGATGAAGCTTCCCACCTTGGAATGACTGGGAAAAAGGTAGTCCTCAGTTCTCCTGATGATTCACAAAAGGATCCTTCTGTTGAGTGGGAGCCCATAAAAGAAGGGTATAAGGTGACATTGAGAACGAAAGGAGGGAACTTCTTGAGGGCAAATGGCGCCACACCGCCTTTTAGGAATTCCATAACTCACGATGTTCCCCATAGAACAGTAACACAAGCTTGGATTTTGTGGGAAGTGGATGTGCTAGATATTTCTCTATTGGAGGAGAGCTACGAATCTCCTTCATCGAGCTTTTCCTCCTTACCCGATGATTTTACAGATTCAAACTCTTGCTCCCCGTCTTATGGCTATGTTAATCATGCACCATCCTTCTTCTCTGAGTCCCGCTGGCCATCTTTTGCATCTGATAGATCTAGATATTCAAGTGGCAGACAGGTACCCTTAACCAGTGGAAACTGCTTTGAAACTTATTCCAGTATTGGGTTTGGCTTTGCTCTTGTTTAATCAACTCTAATTTCTGGAGGGACTGATTTTGATCATTGATTCTTTAATATGTATAGGGAGGCATGGAGTTCTTTGACAAGGCTAAATCAGTTAGACTCCAAAGCCATCTCGGAAAGTACCTTGTGGCAGATGACGATGAAGAAACAGTCCGGCAAAGCCGAAACGGCTCTTCACACAAGGCCCGGTGGACAGTTGATATTGTGGAAGGAAAAAGCAATGCAATCAGACTAAAGAGCTGCCACGGTCTGTACCTCACGGCGACAGATGAGGCATTCCTTCTTGGTGCGACTGGGAAAAAGGTCCTCCAAACTCTTCCGGCTAAACTAACGGACCCTTCAATAGAGTGGGAGCCTATAAAGGAAGGATTCCACTTAAAATTGCGAGCACATGGGGGAAAATTCTTGAGGGCAAACTGGGGTACACCGCCCTGGAGAAACTCCGTAACTCATGATATTCCTCATAGAACTGCTACTCAAGATTGGGTTTTGTGGGGAGTAGATATCCTGGATATAACACTTACGGATACAGAGTCAGTGTCAAGTTGTTTATCTACGCAATCAAGTTTTTCTTCGATGCCAGACGATTATGTAGCTTCACCGGACACGGGTTCGCCGATGGCCTTCTCCAGCCGGAGGAACGGAAATGCCATTGTAAAGCACGTCGAGAGTGGAAATGCCTCGGGTAAACAGGTATATTTTCCTTTTGTCTTTTCGATTATTGTCTCGCTAAATATCCTGGTTAATTTTGCTTCTTCCATGCTTTGAAAGTTGTCCCGGCCAAATTTACGGTCCTCCATATAGTTTATTAAATTTGATTCGTGAAATTAATTTTAAAATTTAATTTGAAATTAAATACCGCACGTCACATGCAGTACAGTAACAGTTCCCGTCTGTCCCACCCCCTTCTTTCTTGTCCAGTTTTACTAGTGAATTAATTTGACCAATTGGAAAATAGGATGATGATACATTATGGAGAGGAATATTTGTTAGCATTGTTGCTATAGTTCCCTCTACCCACCGATAAAGCCAAAAAAAAAAAAAAAAGGAAAACTCTGTCTTCCCTCCAGACTCCAGTATGAAGTACTAGGGGGCTGATGTAAGTATTATCTTACCTCAACTTAGCTCAAATTCTTCTCTCTCAGAAAAAAAAAGGGGGGGTGTGTGGGGAAAGCAATACAAAATGCTCTAATTAACATATTTCACTTTTTAACTCAAGAGATATTGCGAATCAAATATTATATTCCCTTATCAAGTTCTTTTCCTTAAAAGAAAAAGGAAAAAGAAAAGCTAGTTGAAGTAATAGCATACAGATCAAATATTTACTTTTACTTTAGAATATCAAAGATTAAAAAGATACTTATTTTTATTAAAACATTATACGAATAAGAAGAATTCGATGATATCTCACATGGTTAGATACTTATTGCCAAATCAGAGTGGAGGGCATTTATGTTGGATTTTTATACAAGAATTTTCTATTAAGTTTTAAAGTAATAAATTATTTGTAAAAAAAAAGTAAATTATATTAAAAAATTTTGTATCACATTTTACAATAAAATCTAATTTAAATGCATTATTGTTTTCTAAAGTATTGATATTCTAACCTCACTTTTAACTTCTTCAATTTTCACTTGTTTTTAATAAATTAAAATATTTTAATGTTCTTAATTATTTTTTCTGAATAACACTTGAGTTGAACTTTTGAAATTTTCTTTGAATATTAAGGTCTTTTTAATTATAAAAAAATAAATAAAAGAATTTTTTTTAAAAAAATTGAGAATATATTTTTTTTCTATTGTGCTAAATGAAAAAGAAAAAGAAAATGCCAAATCCTAATCTTTGCGGGTCTAACGGGCCGGATTGACAACAGCCCGTTCTCTTCGCTCAACTTGAAACGATTTTGAGAGGTCCTCGTGCCGGGGGCGGGCAGTTGGCGCTGAAACTGGTGCGAGTTAAGAAGCGTGTGCTGTGCGTGTTTATTCATCCGCCGTGTGCCTGACGGCCTGTTCAAAGAAAAAATTATATTAACAAAAGAGGAAAATTCTTTGAATGTTATAAATTTTTTGACGTGCAGTCGTTGTCGGCACAGCAAAATAGTAATACTAATGTAAAGAGTTTAATAAAGAAATTATAATGTAGATAATAGGAGAAAACTATAGAGAGAAAATAGAGAGAAAGAACAAGAGATCTTTATTAATTCTCTGAGAATAAATTAATCAATGAATGAGTGTATCTAACACCTCAGTCTAGAGCCCTATTTATAGGGTTCAGGGGTACATCCAAATCAGAATAGGTATAGGGTAATTAGAAGATAAATCCTATCATTAATCAAAGATATGATAGAACTCTACCATCTATCTTCTGGATAGTTGGATTATCTTTATAACTCTGATAATGGACATCCATAATAATATTAATTTCATAACACTCCCCCTTGGATGTCCATTGCATAAGAGTATGCCTCGTTAAAACCTTACTAGATAAAAAAACCCTAGTGGGAAAAACTCTAGTGAAGGAAAAAGAGTACACTACTCTTTATGCCATATTTACTCCCCCTGATGAGATAATTCTTTAAGGTTTCTTAACCGTCGCATTCCAATTTTGTTCACCAATTTATCAAATGATGCGGCTGGTAATGCCTTAGTGAATAAATCTGCCAGATTGTCACATGATTGAATTTGTTGCACATCAATGTCACCACTCTTCAGGAGCTCATGAGTAAAGAAAACTTTTATCATATCTCCTTAGATATATTCCAAACTTTATTATCATCCAACAACATAGTTGGAATTCCTCCTTAGAGGATATAAATTTATCTCGAATACATTAATCATGATCAAATATATTCTCAACCAACATCATGAATTTCTATTACTTCAACATGAGTTGAAGATGTGGCTGTTATAATCAACACATACTTATAAATGTATGATTTATGTGAATCATATAGGTAACTTATACCTTGCATATCCATCTCAACAGGAGTTGGATTTTCTCAATATTCGAGATAAACTATCTCAAGAAGATTCAAAAGCAAGCTTAATGCCGTCTCAAAATTTATTGGGTAGAGAAGAACTATAATAGATATCTACTTGCACTTGGACAAGTGTATTCATGCTCTATATTGCAGAGTTATGGTACTTCAGGACCAAATAGTTCTTCAATATCCTTTAATAGATATAAAGGATCTCGCATATAATAACCCAATAACAATTGATGTGCTATGTCCATATTAAACATCTTTAGGATGTTCAATCAAAATAAAATATTGATTTTTCAAATGTTGATCACAATACTTGCTCCTTTAAATTCTTCAGGAAAAATATCTTGATTATCAAATCATTTTCTAATTTCAAAATCAAGAGATCAATCACGCTTCAGGCATGTATCAAAATCATATAGTTATAGAATTCATATATTTGTCCTGCTAGGACATTTATCCAAATAAGAATATCTATAAGTAGAATGTTATATTGACTAACTCTACCGGAGTCAGACAAACAATCAATATGCAATTTTATGCAAATAAATAATATTTTGAACTTCTAGTTCACTAATGCTTGTGCATAGATCAAGATAATAAAAGTCATAAATAATATCCTCTTTTAATTGATGATTTTCTCCCCCTAATGTGGGGAATACTATGCCAATCAATAGATTGTACAATAAAGATATCTTCTAATAAAGAAATACATATAGCAAGTATAGCTACGTATAAAATTTCTTCATATATGGACATACTCGATCATTCTTTCAATAAAAATTCACTAAGACAATCTCATTATGTTCTACAGGAATAATTATATGCTTCAAACATATTGAGTCCATCAGGGACTTCAAATATAAGCTCTATTATCAAATGATAACAAATATAAATACATATTAAGTGTCATCATTCACCATTATATCCACCATTAGAAATATATTTCTTCGTTATCAGTGTCAGGTTTTACGAAGAATCATACGCCATAACTCATGGCAATATTCACTTTTGTGATTCGCATTTTATAAGTAAATATTAATTGCTATCTCTTTGAGATTACACTTCAAGTGTATTATTCCTGCTGGGAATACATGTACACTTCAAGTGTACTTGTGAATAGTTTAAACTTTTCATATTTCTCATGTGAACTTTATCATTTCGAGTCTCCAGACCTCGATTTGAAAATCCTCAATATATTATGCGCAATAATATCTTTAAAGTCATATATTTGTACGGTTCCAATAGTTTCCAATCATGTTGAGATCTCATCATTTATCACAGTTTTCAGGTACCTGAATTTCTTCTGGAAATAATATATCAATGATGTTTGGAGGAAAATTCTGCTGGAATTTAAATCTCATCAACTTAACATATATGACCATTTTAAGCCTTTGCTCCGGTAAAGTGTTTGTATCTTTAGAACCGATTTATCTACCACATTTCAATTGTGTCTCAAATTTATTTGTAGTGGTAGATTATCCTTCAGGGATATCAAATAGGAGCATTCTTTGCTGGATGTTGGTTAATTAATATACCTGGCTATATAAATTATCTTTTGAACTTCTGGTTCAATGTATCTTCTATGAGGATCAAAATAGAAGATCAAGATGAGACACATACTAATATCTTTATCCAGCTTTATGATTTCTCCTCTTTATGTTGGGGCAACATATTCAAAATTAACAAAATACGAATCTCTCCCTTGAGATTTGCTCCCAACATATTTAATAATTTCTTTGAGAACCTCATCTCATTATCTTTGTAGTGGTGCAACATACATAGTGCATTTCTAAATTGATGATGGAAAATATTTGGTTTCTGACCACAAACCAACTACTATGAGGATAATTATAATATGTTGGTAAAATACGGAATAAGTGCTAATATATCACAGTCATGAACATTCTGCAGGATGTTCAATATTTATCTCAATACAACCAGTATTATTAGGACAAATTATATCTTCGGGAGAATCTTAAAACATGAACTCATTATCAATAAAGTATGCAAACTACAGGTTGCAAAAACAAAAATATTCATAAGACTATTTGTTGATGCATCAACTAATAATTTCTCCATATTCATCCCAAAATAACACATTCAACCCCAAGTAATACTGGCAACTTTTAAATAAAACAAGTAGCACATATAAATTCATCATATTAGGAAACTTCTGGTTCTATAATAAATTCATAATCATTCTTCGTATTTTAATGATCCGGGATGGTCCAACCGGTCATGCCAACTAATAAATTATTTATCAGTAAACTTCAAGTTTACTCAATATTGCATCTCAATTTCATAATTCTATGCAATATAAATCAGGAGAGATGAATGATGGTATCTATAATTGACATACATTTCATGTCATAATGGTAATGCATATGCCTCAAAAGTTCGTTCATCTAATGTCTCGATATATTGATAATATAATCAAAGCTCAAAAAATTTTACGAGACTATATAGAGAATGATATTGACCATTAGGTGAAGATTTAGTAGCTCTTCTAGAGCTTTTAAGCAATTAATTCTTCTAGAGTTATTTGATCAATTAGTTCTTCAGGAACCTTGCACTACCATTTATACTTTAGACATATATTTTAAATTTTGTCCAAATAAACAACAAATATTGTTTAGACAAATTGTATCTTCACCATTTTTGATCCAAAATAAACAAAAATAACATAGAAAAATAGCAATTCGATAATTTAAAATTTTGATTGACATTCAAAATGCTAAAAACTCTTTCTGGATATTCAAAAGAATTGGCTACGTTCACATATCCCATATTAATATTTTCGACATAAGCATCATTACTATCAGTAGCATGATTTAGGGAAGTAAAGCAATATCAATAATTAATAGAGATTCATAATATGCTTAGTGTACTACAGGTACGTGAAAAACTTTCATATTGCATCAATAACATGTTAGAATTATTGCTTTCCCTTTTTCCTTCTCATTATTTTTTCACTTCTGGTGAGTATCTATTTACTGGAAATTTAATGAGTCATTCTTATATCATAAGAACAAAGTGTACTTTTACTAGCTGCAACCAAAATCTCGTACATAAATATATTATAATTTCTAATATCATTTACTTCAGGGAATGACATATAAAAATATTTGGTCGATCGTCAAAATATTTTATCCATGACTCATTTAGTTTCAGAAGATATAAATTCAAAATCCTTCTGAAAAACTTCTTCTCAATATTGCTACTTCAGGAGCATGTTAGAGATATGAGAAAGGAAAATTCTTTCATCCATCACATTACTAGTGATATTTCTCCTTATAACTTTAATTGAGGAGAAATTCTAAAAGTAATAAAATTTTTGCATACTGATAGATAAAAATCTTTTAGGCACACTTATAACAAATCATCACTAGCATTTATATAACAATCATCTTCTGGTGATTGTATGTTTCGTTCACAATTTGCTAGTAATCAAGTGGCTTTGATGCTTTGTATTTCTTAAGTGGTGTCTTCAGGACTCACAATATCTAGATGCATATATTCTAATCGCCATGACTATATGGATTATTCTTACCATATCTGCGTCTATGTCCACGGCATCGACCATGACTACGACCTCTTCCAGGGCCATAACAATTGGTTCTAATGCATTCACTAACAGATTTAAAGTAAATTGTACTTTTGGTAGAATGACAATCTTCTGGTAGTCAAATCTTTCTTTTAGATCCTTCCATAAAGAAAGTGGATCTTTCACAATAAGATATTCTGCCTTTAGATCCTCATTAAAATTATGGCGGAGAAAAATCATGGCTTTTATACGATTTTGAGATGGTGTCTGCTAGACCCATTATATCTCAATAAGTTTAAGCATCTAGTGTCTATGACATATAATCTTTCTATAAATATCAAGAGTAAAAAAAATGAGTTTTGAAAAGTTTGCCATGAGAATTCAAAGGTAGAAAAAAATACCTCTTTTTCTTTTGATTAAACTCTCAACTTCGGTGGTAGAGACTCGTGCTGATAACGTGTTATAAATTTGTTGACGTGCAGTCGTTGTCGGCACAGCAAAATAGTAATACTAATGTAGAGAGTTTAATAAAGAAATTATAATGTAGATAATAGGAGAAAACTATAGAGAGAAAATAGAGAGAAAGAACAAGAGATCTTTATTAATTCTCTGAGAATAAATCAATCAATAAATGAGTGTATCTAACACCTCAGTCTAGAGTCTTATTTATAGGGTTCAGGGGTACATCCAAATCAGAATAGGTATAGGGTAATCAGAAGACAAATCCTATCACTAATCAAAGATATGATAGAACTCTACCATCTATCTTCTGAATAGTTAGATTATCTTTATAACTCTGATAATGAACATCCATAATAATATTAATTTCATAACATTGAAGATATTGTGCATAATTATTGCGGGACCGCTCCCCAATCCCCATCTACTCGACAGAAACTAACAACGAACATTAACAGGGGAAAAAAAAAAAAAAGGAGAAATGTCCTCTATCCTCCATCGCTGAATGCCAAACATTTTCTTTGTCAATATCCGAATTCATCAGCTGATTCATTTTTTCACAATGAGACAGCAGATCCTAAAGATCTTTGTCTAAATTCAGATTTGCTAATTTCTCCCGATCATTGGATAGATCGTTTTGCTGCCAATATTGTTTAGTAGTAGACTATCGATTGATTTCCGGTGGCATTGATTGATTTTTTACAGAGCTCTGGAATGGAATTCTTCAGAAAAGCTAGGATTGTTAGGCTGAAGAGCTACCATGACAAGTTTCTGCTAGCCGATTCCGATCAAGAATCCGTGATCCAGGATCGTCACGGCACGTCCAAACACGCCAGATGGACTGTTGAGTTTGTGGAGGGCATTGACAGTGCCGTACACTTGAAGAGTTGTTACGGCAAGTACCTCACGGCCACGGATGAGCAGTGCCTTCTCGGTGTGACTGGTCGGAAAGTTATTCAGAGTATGCCAAGAAGGTTGGATTCATCAGTCGAATGGGAGCCCGTAAGAGAAGGTTGTCGTGTGCGGCTCAAAACAAGATACGGAAACTATTTGCGCGCAAATGGGGGTCTACCGCCTTGGAGAAATTCAATAACACATGACATACCTCATAGACATCAAGATTGGATCTTGTGGGAAGTTGAAACCCTCGAGAAACGACCAGACTCACCAAAAAAGGTCGAACGATCTGAATCTCTAAATGAAGATTTAAGTTCTTCTTCATTTCACCTCGTAACCCCTGGATCATCAAAACTTGAGGTTCGTTTTCTGCCTTTTTCGATAGTATTTAATCTTGTTTCCTTTTAATAATTTGTCGAGTGAGCTGTAATTTTAGTGCATTGGAATTTACAACTGATGGTTCTTGATATGCAGTCTAGCGATACTGATATTTCACCGCTGAGGTATGAAGGGCGAATGATATATTACTTTGTTGCGGATGATGATGGGAACGTAAATGATGCAGTTGAAGGGCCTTCTTTTAATTTTAAAGGGCACAGTTTGGAGGAATTAACACTGAAGTTGGAGGAAGAAACAGGACTAGAAAATATAATAGTGTGCACCAAGAACAAACTAAATGGGAAGATTTATCCGATGCGGTTAGGTCTGCCTCCCAACAATGCAACTATATATGTAGTTGTCGTTCCTTCAACATCCAAATGTAGGAATCTAAACAAATCTGTCTTCATTTCATTATATTGTTTTTGTTCTTTCAGAATCATGTTCTATTTGCAAAAGAGTACTTACGTTTCCATATAATACAACTAGCGGTGTTGATGTTGGCAGTTCATAATGCCTTGCTGCTATATATTTACCATTTTAGGGAAGTAGGAACTTAGAAGATTGATGCTTTTCGTGGGTTAGTCGCTAATGCTTTCTAGTATGTAGCCCAACATGCACTTGCATTCTTGGAAATTTGAAATGTTGGTCTGGCACATTGGCAATCTCTAAAGCCATGCTGTCATACATCCATGGCATTTCAAGTGTTTTAGTTTGAGGGACTTAGGACATGATGTACTTGCTAAAATACATGTTCACCATAACCATGCGGCAAAAAGTTCATTGAAATATTTAAACAAATTTTCCTTATCTTTAATATTGCCATTTGCTAAGAAAGAATAGTATAGATTAGTTTTCCGTTTCCAAGAAGGTGATGGTATTATCAAGTTCAACAGAGATAGAAGGTTGAAAAAGTACTTCCACAAGCAGTGTTATGTTATCCGTTACAATTTCTGGGAAAGACCTCAACTTATTAATTTGCAGTAGTATATTTTGCTGATCACCTGATCCTCCTAGTTACTCAGCACTTTTTACTGCCAATGGATGCTGTATTGCTTCTGTGTTTGTGATGTTATTTCCGCTCTTTTCTCTGTCTCCTCTCTTAGCTAAGTTGAAAATTTTGTTATTTTCTAACAGTGGCGGAAGACTTACTTCCTTCAACATATACATGATTCAGCATGTACGCAAGGATTGTCTCAGAATCTTGCTTCTACCACAGCATATTCAGCAATAATGACTATGTTAAGTCTGAACTTCTCTTCTACTCTTTGACAAAGAAAATAGGAGGAAGAAGATACACAAGGAGAGAAAGATGGGCTAGCCAGAGTTTCATTCCCTGGAGGAGAGTGGTCCGGTCTTTCTGTGATGCGTAGATGCAGACTTCTGAGTAAATTTTGAACGGTGATTTTTGTGTATGAAATTTTTCATATTCTGTTCTTGAATTAAACATCTTATTCACAGCAACGAAAAAGGGGTCAAAACAGATATATCTTCTTTTTTTTTTTCTGAATAGATCAAAACGGATATATCATTGCTTTGCTTTCTATTTCTCTGTTTTGTGCTTGAGCTACAATATCAGATGGAGCTCAAATCCATTTTTAACCTCCGTTTTTAATTTAGAATGAATACGTTGATTAATCTTTGTCTTTCTGTCACAAGAACAATTGTCTGTAGGAAGATATCTTCATTGTAAACGAAATTTAACTAAATGGACCGCATCTATTCCCTTTTTTTTCTTTTTTCTTTTTTTTTTTGCAAGTACAGAAATAATGTAATACACAGTGCAAAAGATTAATTTCCATAGGTTCAACATGAATTGGGTTTTGGACAGGTGACCTAAAACTTTTCTTTTTCTTTTTTTCTTTTTTGATAAATAGACTTCAGACATGCTAGTATCAATTTGACCAAACCGTAACTAGCTAACTACTCACTTCCACCATTTCAAAACATAAAGCTTTTTGGTTATTTTTTAAAAAGTATTTAAGTTTTTATAAATTTTAATTTTTAAAAATATTTTTATCATAAATTTAAATTTTTTACTTTTTATTATATTAATAGAATTAATTAAAAATATTTTTTATTTTTTCTTTATATATTTTGAAAGAGAGAGTATTAAGTCTATCTTAGATTGAATTTTATTTTAAAATGAGTTGTATTAAAAATTATAAAATAAATTATTTATAAAAATAAATTTAAAATAAAAAAATAAAAAAATATAAAAAAATTAAATTAAAAATTTAATCTAAATACATTCTTAATATTACTCGGCCAAGGGCCCAGCAAGCCCAGAACCAAATTGGGTTTTTGCCCAGTTTGGGCTTGTTTTTATACGGAGCTCCACATTAGCATGTCATGTTCCACTCATTACCATCCAGCCAAAAAGGAAAAAAATTAGACGCATTAAGGGATGCGTTCCTGCGTTCCCATCGTTGTTTCACGCTGCTCCAGTTCCGAGTTTTTATGTGATAAAAGAAAATACACGCCTTAGAACATCGCAGTAAACGCATCATTTCAATTCGTTGTTTGCAGTAAACGCATCATGTCAATTCGTTGTTTTATAAATGCTTAGATGAACGCATAGAGCTGTACGCGGGCAAGATTCTAACAAGAAGGTTAGACAAGTCAAAAACCAAGCGGAACTGGTGAAGCCCTTTCTGCCCCGAGAATGACTTCGTATGAATCGTTTAACGAACCTACACGACGGCCTGAGAGTTGTAGAAACCATTACCGATCGCAGCATCAAAGCATGGAGTTGGTGCATGTCCTTGGCTCACCGATGCAGCAATATGGATCAACTGAAAACAATTCATGGCATCTTCTTCGCCCACGGCATTCACCGCAACTCTTATGCCGTCGGCAAGCTCCTGTCCTTCTGCGCACTTTCGGAAAAAGGTGACCTTTCCTACGCGTCCCTCCTCTTTAGCCAACTTCCCAGTCCAAACTCTTTCATCTACAACACTCTCATCAGAGCATATTCGCGTTCTCCTCAACCCCAGTTGGCGCTTAAGTACTTTAATCTCATGTTAAGCAATCTGCTTCATCCCGATGGTCACACGTTTCCCTTCGTCCTCATGGCTTGTGCAAACCGTTTTTTGAGGTTTGAGGGCCTGCAGTTGCACAGTTGGATCGTTAAAAATGGCCTTTTTGAATCAAACGCACATGTGCAGAGCGCATTAGTTCGATTTCACTCGGAGCATAAAGCATTAGCTGATGCTCGGAAGGTGTTCGACGATATTACCAACGTCGACTCTATCCAATGTAATATACTTATTAATGGGTTCGTCAAATGCGGCATGGCTTTGGAGGCCCTAGATGTTTTCCGGAATATGTTGGTGCGTGGAATCGAGGCCGATGAGTTTTGTCTGACGACGGCGCTTACAGCTTGTACGCACGTGGGGGCCCTTGAGCAGGGGAAATGGATTCATGAGTACGTTAAGAAGACGAACTTGATGGTGTCTGATGTATTTGTTGGGACTGCACTTGTTGATATGTATGCCAAGTGTGGATGCATTGATATGGCCGTGGAAGTCTTCAGGACCATGCCTAAAAGAAATAAATTTTCATGGGCTGCAATGGTTGGAGGATATGCAGTACATGGATCTGCTAATGAAGCAATTCAGTGTTTGGACAGGATGCAGGTGGAAGATGGGATTATGCCTGATGGCATTATCATTCTTGGAGTTCTTGCAGCTTGCAAGCATGCAGGGCGTTTGAAACAAGGCCAATTTTTGCTGGAGAACATGCAAACCCTTTATGGTCTTGTACCTGAGCATGAGCATTACAGTTGTGTTGTAGATTTGTTATGTCGGACTGGTCAGCTAGGCGAGGCACTAGAGCTCATTAGACGCATGCCAATGAAGCCCCTGGCTTCTGTTTGGGGTGCCTTATTAAGCAGCTGTCGTTTGCATAATAACGTCATTTTTGCAGAGCTTGCTGTTAAAGAACTTTTAGAGGTTGAAGATGGGAATGAAGCTGAAGAAGATTGTGCTTATGTCCAGTTATCAAATATATATTTGGCTGCACGAAAGTATGACGATGCGCGCCAGATCAGGAGGATGATTGGGGACAAAGGGCTTAAGAAAACCCCCGGGTGTAGTGCAATAGAGGTTGATGGACGATTTCATGAGTTCATTGCAGGAGATGTCTCCCATTCCCGACTAGCTGAAATACGTGGAGTGCTTTATTTGATTTCTGTTGATATATCAGTTTATCGGAACATGTAGGAAACTGCACTGCCCGGTATGTGTGGTACCATGAAAAGAGATATAGCTTGTTCTCCATTGTAAACTGCAATCGTTTACAAGAGTGCTTAATGAAGATGCAACTTCCGTTTTCAAATCAGGTTTGAGTTAAAAGGTCAGTCATGCCGGCATTTGCTTTCTTATTGGTTGTCTTCATAGTGTATTCTGCAGTCAGTAGATACCCTTTGATCAGGATTCTAGAAAACCTACTCTCTTTCCTTGTTTTCTCTGCTCTCTCACCAGTCACCAACTGCTTCCTTGCAGTGCTTGACTGCATTAACCGGTCAAGGACCTCCTCCTCCATCCCACTTTCACCAAAATCCTCCTCATTCTCCTGATCATAACTATGGCTCTGAATACCATTCTTTTTCTTTTCCATTGATTTCCTCTCCCTAGCCAATCCTGCCACCATTCTAGATGTACATGATGACAAAAAGTGCCATGAGAGGTAAGACGGTATGTAGCTGCAGGAGACAATTTAAAACAAAAACTTATGGACGAGTGAAATGTCTCCACTATTTTGCTTTTTGATGGTCGTTTAAAACGCGGCAGTTGAAAGAATACCTTCTCATCAATGGAAGAACGGATTGATTGATTTAGAGCCTCATTCTTAGGATTTATTGATTTAGAGCCTCATTCTTTTACCATTTCCTGGGACTAAAAGTCGTAAATGGAGGATGTAGGATTCTTACCACATCGACAAAAGGGGAGAAAGTACAAGCCAAATAGGCCGTATTGTTATATACTTCCGAGCAAAGAGTAGCCAACCGCTTGGCTAATTTCTCAGAAGAATGGACTCTAAGTTATACCAACTGGGTGGTGGAACAAGAGGTAATTACCCACAGGTGACGTTCCTCATGCTCCAACTGAATTAGCGGTTAACTACAAACACAATGGATGAATTAACAAACAACAGCTGAACCCACCATGAATATACTCCACCGAATAGTACAAAACCTTTGCATGACAAAGGAGTATCTCATACTGCCATGCATTTTAAGGAAGATTAGTTACTGAATCTCGACTGAGTAAAGGAACCTTACACCAGAAGCAGAAAGCATTACATACCGAGAGACTGGCAAATACGAGCAGTTTATAGCAACAGGCGAACCTGGATTGGTTGGACTGATCAGTGCGTATGTATTCACTTCAATGGAGAAACCATTGGCAATTACGAATTTGATCCTTCAAATCTTCTGCTACATATTATATATGCTTCCTCAACTGGTTCTCCAAATTTTCCGATGGAATATTTAAAAAACTACCAGTTTCATAAGAAGCTAGTAAAGAAACTTCTAGACGTTCACCGAGCGAATATTCCACCAATATGAAGTCAGCATGATAAGCATCAGTGTCACCGAATAAGTAAACTAAATCAGGAACCAAGGAAAATGATCAAAGCTACAAACACCAAGAACAAAAGTCAAATTTTCCTCTTGTTCCTACATTATCATCAATAAGTTGTAGAATAGCATATGAGAATACTGAAGTATTTTAGTAATTATCTGACAGGAATAGTAATCAACATGAGCCAACAGTTAAAATCCAACTGCGCTAGTACATTTCATTTCAGTGAAGAGGCTGACCCCTTCATAGAGACAAAAGAAGTCGGCCTCACAGCCAACAGGAGTTTCTGAGGGAACGTGTTCTACTGTCACTATATTTTATCTGCCATCCTTGGGGTTGTGATAGCGGCCTCCAACAAACCCACCGCAGCTCACCTTCTTCCTTCTCTGCCTAGAAAGCCCAAAGAGCACGTATGAGAAATGGAAGGCCACCCACTAATTCCCAAGCATTACAAGTCGAACTGAATACTGCAACTGACTACCAAACACATTTATATTATATATGAACATGTTGAGTCACTGACAGCCCATTAGGAAGATAATGTTATCATCTAAACACCAGTATTAACACTATAAGAATTAAGCTAGACAATCGAATTAAGAAATCTCAGAGACTATCACAGAGTAAAGCAACCGTAAGAGGAGCTACAGCTTTTCACAGGTTACTTATTCACGGGCACATCAGGCATGTGATTGCTCAGCTAACACCTTACCTCAACTGCCTGAATGCTGAACTTTCTGCTTCCCCATCCTGTCCCTAATGGTTCCTTCCTTGCGCTTTCCACCTCCTTTGTGGCCACTGCTTGCAGCAATGTTCTTTGAGCTCCTCTTTTTGCTGCAATCTCCTTCTGAACTAACATCAGCAAGACCATTTTCTAATGCCCTGACCAAGTTCTCAAAGTAATTTTTTGTTACAGAGGTCAGACCAGCTAACTTTGTCCTATACTTGTTAAATTCGTCAGAAGACTTTTCTTTAAGGTAATCCTCCAATTCCTTTTCAGCACATTGATGAAGCCTCTCCAAACCAGCTTCAGCCTCACCCTGCAAGTATTCAAAAAATTGTCTTTTGGTCTGTTCATGCTCAGGGAGGTAATATCCATACGCATATGTCCATTTCAGCACTCTCCTGCATTCGACTATCTGAAGCCAAGCATCAAGAATGAACTTCAGCTGCGTCTCTGGTAGGCTCTGGATTTGACTAAGCTTCACAAGATTGACAGATTGCGTATGGTGCATATCTTTTAGGGCTTTTTCCCGGGATGAGTGGTTGGCAGCCCATCGCTCATAATAATGCGTGTATCTCTCCAAAGATTTTCTAGCCATCTCTCGCCTCCTTTCAGTTTCATCAACCGGTCCTTCTTTCTTGCGGATATCAAAACCATTGCAAGCATAATTACCACCTGTCCTCTCATTATGTTTTGCCCACGAACCAAGGCACAACCAACAGAATTCAAACCTGCAAGGGGGTCTGCACGTCATGTGCATACAGCCTTGGTTCTTCTCAATTGGTCGATTGCATTTCGGACAAGGTTTAGTGTAAGCTAAAATCCAATTGGTGTTCTCTGATTCTGCATTATTTTTCAAAATCCACTTGGCTACAGTATCACAATCCACAGGGCGGTGAGCGTCCTCAGTACAATTCCAACAAAACCCGTAACAGCAACGGCAAGAAACATCATAGCTGCCACTTCCGATCACAAATTCAACTGCTGAGTCACAGTCCGGGGCAGGACACCACTTAATTTTCCGACTATCCTCGACATAAGATCTGATGAGATACTGACGATATTTCTGCTTGTATTTGTCAGAAACCAAGCGATCGATCATGTCTTGCCCAACAGCAGCATCGCAGGAAGGATCAGGACACCGCAGCATCAAGCACCCCGAACCCTCATCGATTGATGTTGTTAGATAACCTTTCCAACATGCATTACAGTAAGGATGCCCACACCCAGCACTGCTAATCCTCGGCGCCGGATATTTGTCAAAGCAAATCCCACAAGTCGCCTTTTTACCACTAGGAAATTGAACGATGGGCTTCTCCAGTAAACCAACGGCCTTTCGAACCCCCTCTTCATCAGCAAACCACTTCTCGTTCACGGTATTGACACTCCACTTGTAATGGCGTAACAGTAAGCAAGCTGACTCCTTTGAAATGGAGAGAACGGAGGAAACTGTGGTGATGTCATCCTCCTGACGGCGTCGTATATCTTCTTCCTTCAAAACAGTATAATTCTTCTGGTTACCTTGACCCTCATCGGCGTCATCTGCGTCGGAATCAGGGCCGAAGGTGTAGTCTACGCCATCGTCGCTGTCCACGGTGGGGCTGTAGTTGTCGCTGTCGCTGTCGCAGCCGGCATAAATGCCATCATCTTCCCCCGAATCCACATCGATCACCTCCTGCGTGCCGTGTTTCGACACCATCGGCGTCACCAGATACTGATGAGATTACTAATCAATTTGTCAAAACCAGATCAAAACACGGAAAGAAAAGGTCACATTAAAATCGAGCTGAACAAACAGAGGGAATATAGCAACAAGGTAAAGAAAACCCTGGAAAACCCCTAAATTGAGGCTTGGAATTATAATCAGATAGGTAAAGTAGGTAGCGGACGACGATCGCTGACTGGATAGGCAAGCGTGACGAAGTGAGAGACGGGGTGACTGAGAAGGAGTATCGGTTGGATTAAACCGCGGACTTTCTATTATATAGTTAATACTGTCAATACGGCGTATAAGCGGGCTGAAGCTTGGTATGCTCAAAACCCGTTTAAACGTAGTTTCTTTTACTCGATCTATTTAGCTTGCGGATCGGATTGAGCTGGGTGCGGGCCAACATCTTTTTTTATTTTATTTTTTTAAAATTTTTTTCAAAATAATATTATTTTAATATTTTTAAAATATTTAAAAATATATTTTTAAAAAAATAACATTATTTTATTACTTTTTACAAAACGACGTTATTTTATAAAATTTTTTGACTTATTATAACGATTCGCAAACTGAAGTTTTTTAACTTGTAGAAAAAACAAGTCAGCTGATTTCGTTCTATTTTAAGAGCAGTTCGCGATGGACCAGGACCAAAGTGAATTGGCCCGTTTGATATTACTATTGAAACGTAGTGCTGTCAAACGGGTCAATTTACTCTTACCCGTCGATAGTTAAACAGTAAAACGATCCGAGACAGACTAGCCCATTTAATCTGTAGGTTGGAAAATCTCCCAGCCCGCGATCTCCTACAATAAGTCTACGGGTTAAACGCGACCTCCTACAGTAAGTCTGCGAGTTAAACGAAGTAGGCTAAAAAAATTCGCATTAAAATGAATTGATATTTATTAAATTTATATCTGTTCGTATGTCTCAACCCGCAAGTTGAGATCTGTTTTGACAGTATTATTGAAACGAAACAGAATGGTCTGAGTTTGGACCCGGGTTTCGGAGCGAATAGCCGAATGGGGCGACAGCCCCCGGCCCACTCAATGCTTGCTTACCATTCGCTGTTTCCTTGTAGTCTTTGTTACACTACTGGTATTTACTTTAGGGGTATCTTATCTTGTCGCACCTGATAGTGCAAGGTTTTGATGTAGTATTGATATCCACATATTAAAAGAAAAAGAAAAAAAGGGACGTAGTTGTAATATACGAACACGTGTCATCTCCAAAGAACATTGAATATGTTTTATCATTTTTTTTTGTTTCCAGGCATTTCTTCGTTAAATTAGTTGATTATATTCTATATGGTTTGTAATTGAATTCCAACTTTGTTGTTCGCAATAAATTGATGGGGAATTTAATTTTAGAATTAAATTTAAAATTTTAAATATAAAATTTATATTTTCTCTTAAAAATAATTTAATTTTTATAAAATTTAAAATAAAAATATCAAATTAAACTTTATCAAATCATATTTAAAAAATATATTCATATTTGGTAATAAAAAATTCACCCCTTTCCTGAATAAATGTGGGAAAATATTCTTTTAAGTCTTTATCACTGCAGGAGTCGCTGTACTAGTCTCCATCAATACAAAAATAAGAATTTTATTTTTAGTTTATTTAAAAATAATTATTTATTTTTTAAAATTAAACACATATTTCTCCCTAAACTCCTGTAATTAGTCTCATTTTATTAAAGAATACGAGTTCTACAAATATATAAATTTATTTAGCTAATGAAGCATTATGATTACTTATTTATGATTAAATTACTGTTTTAAATTTTAACAATAAAAAAAATACTAGTTTTAAATGTTTGTTAAATGAACACGAAGATATCAAAATTTGAATGGATGGACTTTTTTTTTTTTGTAAGAAAAGTTACTATTTTATATCATTTACAAAAGAAAAAAAAAATCTGTTCGTCCCTCTAAATTATTTTATCTTGCATACGACTTATTTAAATAAAAGTATTGATCTTGCAAACGATGAAATAAATCAACAAAAGTAATCAATGTTATCTCAAAACTCAATACAATGTGTAATAGTAAGCTATAATCCAATCAAATTCTTATCAAACATATCTACGTTTGGCTCAGTAAGGATTTGATTTAAACGTGATTTTTTTTTAAATTTGAGTTTGAATTCAAGTACAATCTTATATAAATATTTTAAAAATAATTGCACTTAAATATTTAAATATGACACATAAATACTTACAAAAAATTATATTATTAAATATAAATTTTAAGCATTTGAGCTTTCTAACTTCTGAGAATAGTTCGAGTTTGTAGAGTGCAGGGTCGAGCCTATAGTTGAGGGTAGTGTTGTTTAAATCAGTTTTTGGTTCAATTTTAATTTTATTATTTAGTTTTTTATTTA
This sequence comes from Rauvolfia tetraphylla, assembly GCA_030512225.1. Lineage (NCBI taxonomy): Eukaryota > Viridiplantae > Streptophyta > Magnoliopsida > Gentianales > Apocynaceae > Rauvolfia > Rauvolfia tetraphylla. The sequence goes on from JAJQKT010000005.1 coordinate 2,300,387, forward strand.
ATTTTTTTTTATTTTTTTAAAAATCAAATCAAATTGTTTTACTGTTTAATTTTACTATTCGATTTTTCAGTTCAATTATGTTCAGTTCAGAACAAATTAAAATAAATATAATAACGCATTCTAGTTATGCATTCTTATATTTATTTTTTAAAAATAAATATAAGGACGCATGATATGTTATTATATTTATTTTTAAAAAATAAATATAAAAATTTATTATCATAATGCGTTCGTATATTTTTTAAAAAATTTTAATTTTTTAATTTTATTTTTAATTCAATAACCTAAATAAAAAATTAAATTAAAAAATATAAAAATTAAATTAAATTAAAAAATTTAATTCAATTCGATTCAACTATTCGGTTAGATTTTTAAACACCACTAGTTGAGGGGACCTATATCGAATTGGGTTGGCTGCTGAGGTTGCAATCGGGACGCATCGAATCAGGGCGTTTTATTATCTGGCTATCAAAAATCCGAACGCCACACCGATCAGTCACTCCGACGCGTTCGGGTTAGACGCGGGGCTCACTCAACGAGGAAAACAAACGCCTGAGTGCACAGTGCACAAGAATTTACGCCGCGGGAACAAGAAAACGACCATGACCATGAAAATCGGGTTCCCGCGGCTTATCCATGCCCAAAGATTTGTCTTCCGAACTTTAACTGCTAGCCCAAATGATAGTTGTCTGCTCTTCTTCACCAAGAAAAGAAAGTTTTCAGCAATTACGCTTTCCTCTTCTCTAAGGGTAAGGTGACACTGTTCGTACACATCACACTTATCCTGAACTTGATAGGCTCCCAGAACTCGTTTTCTTTCTCTATTTACTGTAAATTTCTGGTTGTGTTCTGGTGATTAGTCGAGCGAAGAGCTACTGCTGGTGGTAGGTGGAGGCGCTGCTGGAACGTTTGGAGCAATCAGGGCTAAAACTTTGGCACCCAATCTTAATGTGGTTGTTATTGAAAAGGGGAAGCCTTTATCCAAGGTTTCTCTACTTTCTTTGTGGTGACTTCTCTTTTATGTTTTATGTTTGTTGTTGATTCAGTATTGCAAGTTCAATATGACTATGTTATTTTTCGTAGGTTAAGATTTCTGGTGGCGGACGCTGTAACGTGACCAATGGCCATTGCGCGGACAATGTAGTGAGTATTAGCTATGTTTACTGTTATTTACTAACATTATTGTTTGGAAGGGTATAAAATTGTAATTTCGACACCAAAAGTCAAGTCTTTTTGCTTCTGTTAATGTAATGAAGTCATTTGTACTTAGAAATGACTTCGGATTTATTCTTGTCATCTGTTGGCTGTTTTAAGAGTTTTGAATGATTTAAATTGACTGGATTCAACCTTTTCACTAACTTTGCTCAATGAGCTCTTGTTGATCAAGTAACAGCAAACAAAGTTAATTCTAGTGCATGAAGCACATAATGCTATCATGTCTTCGGACTTGCAGTAATTCTTGGAAGCCTTTTTCCTATTTGAGTTACAAGCTGGTCAGTTGTTACACATATTTCATCTTTACGGTATTTATTCTACCACTCTGCGTAGATTTTGGCAGAAAACTATCCCAGGGGACACAAGGAGCTCAGAGGCTCATATTTCAACTTGCATAGCCCAGTGGATACTATGACATGGTTTTCTAATCATGGGGTAGAGCTGAAGGTAATACTAAAGGCTACATGCTTTGGTTTCTTTTATATTCTGCATAGGTATATTATTTGAGGTGAAGTTTGACTATCCTACTGCAGACTGAGGATGATGGAAGGGTATTTCCTGTCAGTAATAGCTCATCCTCTATAATTGATTGCCTTATGTCCGAAGCAAAGAAGAGAGGAGGTAGGTTAATTCACTCCTTTAAATTCTTTGTTCCAATTTTTTGAGTCATAAATGTTGGCTTATTTGTATTCCCCATCACCTTGGGATAGTTTTCATCTTCTTTCATTTTTCTTTGCTTTTGGGGGTGGAGGTGGGGGATTATGGTCTTTACAAGTAGACAATTAACGGTATTTGACCCCTTATGAAATTTGTGGTATATATCCAAGAAGTTGATTCTGACAAAATTTCTCAATTCAGTTATATTACAGACTGGAAAAGTTGTTACAAGTGCTTCTACTAGTACCAGTGGAAAATTTACTGTCAAGTTGGAGAAACGTTCTGCTAATTATGTGGAGTATCTGGAAGCTGATTATCTGTTAATTGCTAGTGGAAGTAGTCAGCAGGTATATGTTTATGCTGGGTCTTTGGCAGTACTTCAAATGGGAAAATTTTTTTTTGACTAGTAGCAGTGATGGTCCAGGGTCACAGTCTTGCTGCTCAGCTTGGTCATTCAATTGTGAAACCTGTACCCAGCTTATTCACTTTCAAGATTGATGATAAGCAGTTAGCAGAGTTGTCTGGGGTGATTCTCTCTTTTATGCTTAATATATTTCTTTGGCTCTATCTTCATGTATGTTCAGATGAAGCTGCATAGTAATGCTTTAACATCCATGAATCTCTTATAACCTTTTCTTAAGAAATGATATTTTTATAGCTTCCTATCTATTTCCTAAAAGATTTCCAATAGAACTTCTCTTCCTTTTTCTCAACTAAGAGGAATCTCTAAAATTCATTCTGCATCTAGATGACTTCATCCGTGCACACGTGTGTCTTATTCCCTTTAGTTTTAAATGCCGTTTGAGAGTGGTAGGTTTCTGTAATCATGCGTTCCATACTGTTTGTCCTCTGTTGAGTTCACTGAGGTTAAATGTGTTCTCAGATATGTTATATGGCATTTCTTTTGTTCACATATAATCTTCTTTTTTCTTTTCCTTTTTCTCCTTAATACTTCTGTTCTCCTATAAGTTTGTAGGTTATCGAATTTTTCCTGATCTGTATCTGATGATATAAAAATCTTTTGGTTGAGTCAGTTTCTGAACTGTTTGTCCTGTCAACTGTTGTGTGCTCAGATTACTTTGTCGAAGGTAAAAGCAAAGTTGAAACTAGAAGGTGTTCAGAAGAACATCCCACAGCTTACACAGGTAATCTCTGATAAGATCATAAATATTTTATTTATGACATAATAACGGAGTAATGCATCAATCTTGTTGCAATTTTAGGTTGGACCAATGTTGGTGACCCATTGGGGGCTTAGTGGGCCTGTGATTCTTAGGCTATCTGCATGGGGAGCTCGTCATCTTTCCAGTTCAGATTATAGAGGTTGTTAAATTACCTTAATCTTTTACTGTCCCAGTTCTTTTTATTTAGAATTTTTTGGTCCATATAGTTATTTTCTTTCTTCAATTTGACATCACATGTATCAGGATCACTTAAGGTCGATTTTGTACCTGACCAGGGTATTGAAGATGTCAAATCCATCCTCAATAAACACAAAAATCAGTTTCCAGTAATTGTCTTCTCTCCAAAATCCTACCTAGTGTCTTCATAGTGCTCTCATCCCCACCCCAAAAAAAAAAAAGAAAAAGAAAAAAGCACGTGTAATAGATGTCAAACAAGTTGGTTGAAATGCTATCTGAGATTTTCATTTTGCTGTTCTTCTTTTGTTTCTTTCAGAAGCAAAAATTGCTTTCATGCCCTCCAGAACTTGGCCTTGCGAAGAGATTTTGGAATTATATGTTAGATCGTGAGGTTGAGTGGCCATATCCTGTTGAAAGATCATTCTTTTGGGTTCTGATGCTGCTATTGATTGTTTCCTTACGAATTGACTTTGTATAACTTTACACAGCGGTTGAGTGGGGATTTCCTGTGGGCTTCAGCCTCCAGCAACTCACTATCTTCTCTGGCACTTCTGTTGAAAAATTGTTCATTCAATGTCATAGGAAAAGTAATCCCCTGACCTCTAACATGGAAATGTCTGTTTATTTCTCAGACTTACACATAAAGTTAAAGATATTTATTTATATATGATGAAGGGACAATTCAAGGATGAATTTGTAACTGCTGGAGGAATTCCCTTGTCTGAGGTGGCTAGTTCTCCCCTCCCTATCCTTTTGTAGTTTCTTCTATACAGTCTCTGTTTCTATGCATTGACGCCGATGAATGGATACTTTGTTTCGTGCTCGGATTCACTACTGATTAGGTTATGTCTTCATGCAGATATCTCTGAAAACAATGCAAAGTACGATCCAGTCATATCTGTTCTTCGCCGGGGAGGTATGTAATGGTTTGAAATTTTTTACCCACTAACTTTTAGCAGGTTGGGTACATCGTTCTGCTTTTAACTGCAAATATACATCTCGGAATTGTATGACCTGTAAATACTAATGTTATGATTGTATAAATTTGAGTGTTTTATCACCTTATGTTTTATCCAAAAGGAAAAGGCTAACTGACACAAAAAATGTTTATACTTTCTGTAGGTGCTGAACATTGATGGAATAACTGGTGGTTTTAATTTCCAGGTAGGGAAAGACATTTAGCAAGAGATGCAATGTTTTGTCTTGATGATTGAGATGGCCTTGTACTTTAGTCAGAAGAAAAAACATCTCATTGGTGATATATATGTTTGCATGTTCCTGATATTGATTATTGTTCTTGTGCGTGAGTGGATATGGCCTTTGAGACTTAAATTTAGAGTGGGAGAGAAGCTAACTAGCAAAAGATGCACAGAAAAAATGCAGATAAATATATTTAGAGAGGGAAAGAAGCAAAGTAGCAACATAGAGCTTTACTACCAAAATATTGGTTACCGTTGCTAATATCGGTCGTGTAGTACTACAAATGGCCAATTTAATTTTACTTTCCCTGTGAAACAGACCATAAATCATATGTTACCGTTCTGATTCCTTCATTTGTCTTTGAAATTTCCAACACTGGTGGAAACTTTTAATTAAAGCAGTTATTCCTAATCCTGTGGCTTCAGCTGCATCTTTTCAAGTTCCAAAGAACTGATTTTTTTATTTCCATAATTTTCTTCAGAATGCCTGGTCAGGTGGATATATTGCAGGAACAAGTATCGGTAACTTGGCTTCTGGCATTAGCCTATTAGATTCAAAGAAGAAGTCTGTGACAAAAGCATGGGAAATGGCATAATCAACTGCAAGTAGTCGCAGAGTTTGACGCATGTGAAGGTGCTTAATGAAAACTGCCTTGACAGCTTCGTGGAACAGTAATCTGCAGTTGTTTAGAATCATAAGCTGTCATTAGATGTCGATGGTGTCGAACCCTAGCTGTGCTCCGAAGATCTAGAGCATTTTTATGTGAAATTGAGAGCTATTTGCCTATTTGCTGAAGCTAGGTGTGATAGTTCACTGCAATAGTCGGTGCTAACGCTCTGTCTGAAGGGTGCATATGCTTGCTTTCACAATGGCACCGTGCACAAGCGATTACACCTAGAAAGCTTCTTTAAGTGCTCATCTCCTCTGCCTTAATAACAAGATCGGTAATTCCAGTGCAGGTTTCAGCGTGGGAAGCGTACCTATGTATTCAGCTTTTTGGGCTTGAATATCACAAATATATTTGATCATTTTTCCTTTTCCTTTTCCTTTTCCTTTTCCTTTTCGCGTGAAGATGTGGAAATACAAATACTTCATTCCTTACGGAATGTATTATCTTGGATTAGTTATTGAGTTTGGACGCATTTCATGCCGACGCTTTCACCTGTAACTTCCGCGGCTCCGGATTTCATACTCTGCAAAAGAGACATTGGATGGATGTCATTGGGTTACATGTATTCAGAGGGTGTTTTATTTTTACTTTTTATCTTATAAATTATTTATTTTAATAAAATTTAAACTTCTAATTTGGAGCCAATATACACAATGGAAACACGGGACTATAGTTTGGTCAACAACAAATTGCCCTTTCCTTTTTTTAAATTTCACCAGTTGGTCACGCTGAATGAGCAAATTATCCTCATATGAAACTATATGGTCTTGCGAGATCAATTTATTTAAGTCAATTAAATTATGAGTATACATACATACATGCGGTTGTGTGATACTTCAATGACTAGAAATTTTCTTCATCAGAAAATGAATTTTCTATTTATTTTTATTTGTTTATATGAATGAGGTAACTTTGTAACTCTTTTACCTTATTACTTCATTTAAATAAATAAAAATAAATGTTTAATTCTAAATTAAAGAGTACTATACAATAATTTTTTCTTTTAGATCTATGGATTTGATCTATTTCACAATAAATAATTACTTAGTTAGTTATATTTTCTTAGTACAACAAATTACATATATTAAATAAAAATAACATAAAGTTACAAGTTTTATTAAATGATAAATTAAACCTGATAAAAAATAAAAATCAAGCATCGTGTAAGAATCAAATGCTTAACCTTTTAATTAGGAAACTTCAATTCTTATTATTCTAATAATATTTAATTAGTTATCTATAAAAGTATTTAAGATATAGTTGAAATAAATCTGAAAACAAAAGTTACTATGAATACACCAAAACAATATCAAAGTTAAACATATTTGGATTAAATTTTTTTAATTGAATTATATCATAAAAGATAATTATTTATAGAAAAAAAGTAAAATTCAAAGTACAAAAAGTAATTTTTTTTAAAAAAAAAGTTGAATTCCAACCTAATCTCACCTTTTTAACTCCACAATAAGAGAAAAGCAGCTTTAGGTAAAACATGAATCACGAGCCGGAACCCGGGGGGACCAAGAAAAAGAGCACTGACTGAGTATGATGTTTGACTTCATTTTTGATGGCCTGGTCAACCACGCTGGCCCAGGATGCTCAGTCCACCACCGGAGCCGCCCCAGGAAATTTTCCAAAGATTAGCCAACAGTATCAACATTAATGCTTTTTACTAATAAAGTTTAATGATTATTGGTCGCTAGCACGAAAAGACTGATGATATATGCCTAGCAATCAATGGAGGCTTGAAAAAGTATATCATAGTACGGTATATGCTTAGCTTTAGTTGAAAATTATTTTAAACTTTAATTAGAATATTCTTGGCATTTTTACTAACATTATGTCCAAGTTTCACGGTGTTATATATATCTTTTATGAAAATAACATCTTTCAACCTAATGATTTTTTTTTCTTTTTTTTTCCACCTTGCCTTTAATTCCGTTAATAAAATAACAATAATAAGAAAAATCTTCGTTAACTAAAAGATATCTCGCATAATTATAAATAATTATTATGATAAAAATACTATTATCAATTTATGATCTCAATTTTATTCTATTTCTACATTAGAAAAATAAAGATTATAAGCCATCAAAAGGAAAGTAATTAAAAATTTCAAAATCTAAAAACGTTTATAATTTGATATTTAACCAATAGAATCACAATTTTTTAAAATAAAATAAAAAAATGTAGAAGCTTGGATGCCCCGATAGGAAGGGAAGGCAAGCACATTATTATACATACTAGCTAAAAAATGATAGCGAAAGCAGCGTAGATATCCAAAACTAGGGCATGCAGTCCTAGATAATGTTAGTAATGTTTTAAAGGTATTTGTGGAACGTCCACGAGCTTGCGAAATGGTTTAGGTGTTTGGAGATAGTGCAATGTTGATTGTTTTTGTTTGTCATCTACCGACTAGTCGAGGTGATAAAGATCACGATTTGTCATGACATTTGACCGACTCAATTCATGTCTTAATGCTAAATTCAAGACCAATTATTTATATATATGATTAATAATCTTACTATTGTTCTTGTCCAAAGAGGGAAAAAAAATGATACTGTTAAAATAATTTAAATATATTTTTTATAGAAATAAAATTTACATAATTTTTAATTTAAATTTAATATTATTATCTCAAATATTATGTTATTACTAAGAGTGACACAAAATATTACTGACTTGTATTACTTCACCTGATTTGTCAAATAGTAAATTTTAGATTCAAATTATTTTAAAGATAACTAATATTATAATTATAGTCGTTAATTTTTATGTTATATGTAATTTAATACCAATGTCATAAAAAAATTATTACTAAGAGTAAAAAAAGCAAACACTAATCTTAGTGTCATAAAAAAAAAAAGATTACCACTTTGAGAAAAATCTCAACAGCTTCAAGATTTTATTCAAACACAAGTAGTATTTTTATTGATTAAATAATTATCTTAACTGTTACAAATTAAAGAATTTTGAAGTTACATTTGAGATGGATTCCTCTCTGATTCCTCTCAACTCTGTCCAGGAAAACAAAATCACAGGACAAGGAAGGGCTGGGCTGAACTTGAGACGTCACGAGGTAGCTAAAGCTTAAAGATTCACGACGTCAGGAGGAAATCAGTCCTAAAGATTCACGAGTTCCAGGTTGATACTGGATGCTGACATAGACGCTGGGACACCACTCCTAAAGTTTGCAACAAAAGGCCAAATTCCTATCCTCCTTTCCACGTCCCTCCAATTTTCAATTTGTTTAAATTGCATATTCTAGAATCCAAAATCTCATATCGCAAGTCGCCGAAATCATCCATGAAATATACAGTAACCGGACTGTAGGATCTTACCACAACTGTAGATATTACTGTGAACCGCCGCGTCCATATCTATAAATGCGCGTGCCCAGCGGCCGCCATGTTCTTTTGCTCCTGGCTTCCTCTACGAGCCTCAGCTTTTTGCCTCCTTTTCTACCGCCGCTGGTTTCCTTTCTGCTCCTGACTTCATTCATAACGCTCGGCAAAGAAAGAAAGAAAGAAAGGAAGAAGAGAACTTTCGTTCGAGAACTAATGAGAAACGTCGGCGTCTTGATCTCCTCATGATTTTCTCTATTTGTTTCCCTTTTATTTCGGGATTCTTGTTTATCTGGTAACGGTTCCGGTGTTTGCTTCGCTGTTTTTCCGGGACTTTCTTTTCCATTTTTCCCCCTGAAATATTGTCTTACGACGTATATATACGCGGATGTATATTGTTTGGTTATTTGCTTTTTAAACAGCGAAAGAAGAAATTGAGGAGGAAGAGAGAGGAAGCGAGCTAGCGAGCAATAGAGAGTGTACAGAGGAAAGAGAAAATGGGGGGTGAGGAAGAGAGTAATGTCGGAAAGCAGATTAAGATTGGCGTTTGTGTAATGGAAAAGAAGGTGAAATGCGGCTCCGAGGTTCTGTACTTTTTTGTGTTCCTCAATTTTCATATGATTCCGACAACGAGAATCTTTAACAAATTTTAATGCAGTACTAGTTTTTTCAATGACGACTCCGGTTAGAGACGTTTAATCTGTATTATTTTGATTTTAGGCTTTCTCCGCACCGATGCATCAGATTTTGGATAGGCTGCAGGCATTCGGTGAATTTGAGGTAGGTAGTTTCTGTTATTAATCAAGCAACATGCATCAAACTTAAAATTTGAGATACAGCTTCTGTTGCATTGTGAGTGTTATACTAGAGTTTGTTGTTTCGTCAAGATTCACGGTATCCTTCCTTTTGATAGACAACGAGCAGTTTTCCCTATGCTTTTATTTTCTGTCTCACTTTCTATCTCTAACAAAGAGATTATTCTTCTAGATTATTTATTTCGGGGACAAAGTTATTCTCGAGGACCCTATAGAGAGGTACAGTGTGATTTTTGGCTAATTATTCTGTTCTATTACTATATGAGTATAGTCAGATTTTTTACCCCCTTTTTGTTTGTGCTTATTTGTTTTTCATTTAAATATGAATTCTTGGCAAGTAGGATAGCAATGTGCTAGTGTTAAACTAGTTTTTGAATCCTTTTCCATCTTGTCCTCTTTCTTCATTTAGTTTTAATGAGCCAGCCATATCAAGAAAACCTTTAGGGTTGATATTAAATTATCTTGCTGGGGAAATTTTCCTTTGTGGTTATGCAAAAAAATACCAGGGTTTTCCTTTAATTTTCTTAAGCTTAGATAAAATATTCAAAAGGATCATTCCATTTCTTTTTTTGTTCTTCTTCATCTTTGACTGATTTATTATAACCTTCAGTTGAAGATTTTGCTTTTGAAGTTATGGCAATTTTGAGGAGGTGATATTAACAAGAAACAGAAAGCTCTTTGTAAACATAGACAAAAAGAGGGGGAAAAAAAAAAAGAAAAAACAACATAGATAGGCTTCACATTCTCAAGTACAGGAAAGGGAGGGGGAAAGGGAGGGGAAAAGGGAGAGGATGGGATGAGCTCACTGTTGGGGGTTTCTAATGTAAGTATATTGAGTGATTGGGAGTTTCTAATGTAAGTATATTGAGTGATTGGGTGTCAGCTTTAAATCCGAGAAATTAGTTGTTTTTGAACTCAACCAAATGGACCACTCATGTTATGTTATTTCCCAGGCAAAAGAAAATCAATTGCAAAAACATGAAAATTTATGCGATCTATCCATCTTTCAGATTTCGATTATTTCAATCACTTTGGACTTATATATTATTGTCAACTCTAAGTGATATGCCATGGCAGAAGCAATGGTTCTTATGTTACTAAACTAATTTTTGGGTTTTTGTATTATTGCAGATGGCCCATATGTGATTGTTTAGTTGCCTTCTATTCCACTGGGTACCCCTTGGAAAAAGCTGAAGCATATGCTGCACTGAGAAAGTAAGTTTTATCCTGCTTGTGTGCTTGAATGTGTTGGTATCATCATTTTTATATAAAAGAAACCCGAAAAAGGATTTTTTTTGGTATTAGTACTTACACTACAATGCAAGTCTATGGAAACTACGATGGAAGTCTATGGACTGTTCTTCCAGGAAAAAAGAAAAAACCTTGATATGTACGTGATTCCCAAGGTAACTTAATTCTCCGATCCATGGTTGTAATTCTCATGCAGGACTTGCCTATTTTGTATATAGTTATCCTTGTTGTCAAGCACAGGTCTCTGTAGCTATGTTACGCTTGCCATATTGATTTTATTTACCTTCAATAACTTTTAGGCATTTGAGCATTTGCAGCATTGTTGTTTGAGGGCTTTTAGCTACAATTTCGCAGCATGGGTTGAATTTACATCTGAACATGGTTTTCTTGTTCATGTTTATATCTGAACTACTGGGAATAGTTCCACTGAAGATACTTTGTGTTGGGGAGTGGGGTTGTAGAATAAATAGGTTTTGTAGACTTTGTCTCCCTTAAAATTGTTTGATTTTCGTGTTAAGTTTCCTATCTGACCAATCTTGTTATCAGTGTTCTCCCCTGTATAATTGAATATCCGGTGCACACCGTTGTTGTCAACGAAAGAATTGCGTGATAGGTCTTTTGCTTCTTTTGTCTCTTCTTTTTAGGCCTTACCTTGTAAATGAATTAGAGCCGCAGCATCTGCTCCATGACAGAAGGAAAGTATACGAGGTATGCACGTAACAAATCTACTCACGTTCTACTAATCAAGCAATAGAATAGGACTTGCAAAATTTCCTATTCCTAATTACAAAGCCGTTTCAGTAGGGCATGCCTTGCTTTTGAGATTGAATGTGTTTCTTTGAAATATTTTCTTTTTTATTTAAAACAGATGATAGAGCTCTTCATACTTTATGGCATGTCAGGAATCAGTTCTTGTTCTTGAAAACCGTAACGCATGAGAAGATACTTCTACCCAGAAACATGTTCTTTAGTTATGCACGTAACAAATCTACGTATGTTCTACAAATCAAGCAATAGAATAGGGAAAAGGACTTGCAAAATTTCCTATTCCTAATTACAAAGCAGTTTCAGTCAAACAAATAGATATTCACTTTTCCAGTTGGGCATGCCTTGCTTTTGAGATAGAATGTGTTTCTTTGAAATATTTTCTTTTTTATTTAAAACAGATGATAAAGCTCTTCATATTTTATGGCATGTCAGGAATCAGTACTTGTTCTTGAAAACCGTAATGCATGAGAAGATACTTCTACCCAGAAACATGTCCTTTAGTTATTCTTTTCATTTTCAATAAATATGTTTCTTGTTTTGAATGAAATTAAGATGCGGTGGGCTTTTGGATACAAGTAATATATAAAATAGTTTGGAAGTTTTTCTTTCTCACCATCCTGTCTTGTCATTGGTTAACCCAACTTATATTTCATTCAGCCAATTTTTTTTAAAATTTTTTTTTAAAGAAAACCAACTTATATTGCAATTGTTTCCTTGGAAGAATGAGTGCTAAACTATAAGAAGCTTATGGGGGATTGTTTACTCTATGTATATCTTGTCTAAATTTGAAAGGTCATTGTTGTATTTAATGCTTTCTTCTGTTATTGATGTCTTTCATTGTTTATCTACTCTGTGACTCTCTTTATTAAAGGTTTGTTATTTATCCTTGCAATTTACTCTGTAAATTAATCTGAGTCCTTGGATCCTTCTCTTACCCGCTAAAGTTAAATCTTCTCGGCAGCTTAAAGTTAACTTCTGTTTATTGTCTCCCTCAAAATTGAGTTTCTTTCCCTTCTTCTCTTATTTATTGATTGGGAGTTTCAGTGTCTTGAGATGTATGGAATTCCAGTTCCAAGGTATGCTTTTGTCAATAGAGAGACACCATATCAAAAGCTGGATTATTTTGTTGAGGAAGAAGATTTTGTTGAAGTTCATGGTAATCGTTTCTGGAAACCATTTGTGGAGAAGCCTGTTGATGGTGAGATCAGGATCCTTACTGTGGCTGTATATTATATCTCCAATATACTCCTCCAGCAGTTAATGGTCAAAGGTTTAGCATCTAGAATCTTTTAAGCATTTCTGAGGTCTGCAAGCCGGATCGATGTAATAAGATTGATACATACTCACACACCTATATAAAATACAAATTTATCTATGCATGCAACGTGTTTTTTTGTCTTTTTCCTTCTATAGATTTTGCAACCTCCCTAAATGTGTTGCTCCTTGCAAACAGTCATTCCTAGAGAATGAAATCCAATTTTCCTATTATAAAACTAATAAAGTAACTGCAAATGTGTTATTAATTTATATTGAAGAGTATGCTGCGTGCTTGTTATGCCTGTTTCTTAAATATGTCTATGAAACTCAGTCAAATGCATGTCATTATTGTGCCTGTTAAGTACAATAAGCATACCTGTGATTATATTTTTTATGAACATCACTTCCCTAGGCATGCTTATTAAATGTTGTTTTCATTCTCCTACAGGTGATGACCACAGTATAATGATATATTATCCTAGTTCTGCGGGTGGGGGTATGAAGGAGTTGTTCCGGAAGGTCAGAATTTTTAGTATGATACTTCTGGTATCTTAAATTGATGAGAAGTTAACTTCTTCACTATTCCTCTGGTGATGTGATTTTGAACCTCATAATTGCTAAATATTTTCATGAATGAAGACAACATGAGATATTCACCAAATCTTAGCAGCTTTTTGAGTTAGACCTATCAGGCTATGTAATACTGGCCTGTCTCTTTTGTTGAACACATCATGGTTCAGTGGCTTCTCTAACTGTTCGGTTAGACCCTTTACTAATTATGCTTTACCTTCTTTGCTCCCACATGTTAATGTTAACCTCTTGGTTGGTATTCTGGTCATGTTATTTTGTCTAAGTCTCATGTTTTGATCCTTGACTTGGCTGCACTGTCAAGAAAAGCAAATTCTATATTTGATGCACTTTTAAGATGGCTTCTGAAAGAGGTTCAGATATCTCAAAAGAAAAAGACCATTCCTTTTAATGATCAACTAAGAAAACTATATTTGTGTTACTTAGCTTTTCAATGGTTGCCTTCTTATTTTCTAATTTTCTTTTTTTGCTTTCTAGTTTCAGATACTGATGTTTCTTCACTCCGATTGCAAGATTTTATTTATCTCTTAGTAATTGAAATGAAAATCTTCATGATTTATATTCACATGTCATGGTTGCTTTTCTGTCTTTTTCCTGGTTACATCGTGATATACTTCTCCTCTCAGAAATTCTGAGTGCTATATGCTCTTAAGAATTGCTTGTGTGTGTAAAAATACTATATTTTGGACAAGTAATTGAAATGAAAATCTTCACGATTTAGATTCACATGTCATGGTTGCTTTTCTGTCAGGTTGGTAATCGTTCAAGTGAGTTTCATCCAGAGGTTAGAAGAGTTAGGCGTGAAGGGTCTTATATATACGAAGAATTCATGCCTACTGGAGGAACAGATGTGAAGGTTTGGTTATGTAGATTGTGTGTATTTCTCATTGATTCTTGTTCTTCAGAAATTGTGTGTAGTGCCTCTTTGATTGATATGACGCACTATATCAATTTAGCATTTAGCCCCAAAAAGAGGTCTTTATCTCTTTGCCTACTGCTGTCTTACTCCCCAGCTGACAGCACTCGAAGATAGAGTGTATTCTTAGTGTATCGAATGAGGCAAACCAACTTTGACTGCTCTTTTAGAAAGAGGATGGATGGATTTGAGCAATTCCCTGTGACAGCGTTAAGACACATGCACCTGTTTTTCATAAGGTTTCCTCTCCTTATTTAATGTAGAAATTCCAAATATGCACACTAGAGGGGACTTCACATTTCCAAATATGATTTCCTTTCCATGAAACCAATGAAAAATCAGATGGCTTCATCCTCCTGTTTAATTCACTACAATGCTCCCATTTTGACGCTATTTCTCTGTCTGTGTCACTGTTTCTGCATAAAAAAATATTCCAATACCATACATTAGTTGGTTCCCTTAGTAGGCAAAGGTCCTATGTCTCAGTACAATCCCACAAGCAACACAACTGACTCTACACCTTAAGCATATTTTTGTTGCCAAACAGAATATCCTTAGATTTAGTCCTTTCTCGAAAACCCTGTTCTTCTGCCTTTGAGCTTAACCCCTAATGGTTCTAGTTCTTGATATATTTTCTTTTGGATTTTTTGTTCCTTACTCTAAATATGAAAGCTAATATTTTACCAACTAGTAGAAATTATGAGAACAGATGACTACGCTTTTCTTCGAATGCAATGCCATGTTAATGTTGCTTGCAATACTGGTGGTGAGCTACTTGGTCCTCTAAAGTGGTTTTCCCTTGTTGTTTCATTTGTTCACTTTGCATTCTTCCTATGTACTGTAAATGCTGCATATTTGATGGCTTTTGTTTATCTTTAGGTTCAAAGTGAAAGTTTGTCTTTCACATTTTGGTTTCAAAGTATACAGAGATTCAATGCACACTGTGCAGGTATATACTGTTGGCCCTGAGTATGCACATGCAGAAGCAAGGAAATCTCCTGTCGTTGATGGTGTTGTTATGAGGAATCCTGACGGGAAAGAGGTAAGTTTATGCAAACATAAGTATCTAGAGAATTATGTTTAACATGTTTTTTTCCACCCACCATCACCCGCACCCCGTCCTCAAAAAAAAAAAAAAAAAAAAAAAAGATGCTCTAAAAGTCATGCAAATTTCAGCAATTATATTTATGTCTCCTTGAGACTGATGGAAAAGAATCAGAGATTGACATATACTTTCTTGAGGGTTAGGCTTGACATAACAATTTGGATAACCACCTCATGGCATGAAAGTAAGCTACAGTTGAAGTCACCTTCCATAATCAACCTTTAAAGTATAAAATCTGTAAGTTGCTCTTTTCTAACAGTTTCAGCTTTTGAGGAATTTAACACTGGCAAAGTCAAAACCTGAGTCCTATGTTTAGATCCAGTTGCCATATGTTAGTAAAAGGTGTAAGTTCTGCTTGTGTTGGGTGCGTTAGTCAAACATTTTTCTCCCACTAGGGGGTGTCCATGTGTTAAAATGAATTAATAACGTGCCCTCCTTACAGTTTAAGCTTTTGGACGAAGTGGTAGTTTGACAAACTTAAGAGGGGATGTAAACATGAATCTTCACTATCTCTTAGTCTTTCTTGGAGTGGGCTTTAGATATGAAAGTGAGACATTTATGGCTTAACTTGTTCTGTTACTTGTCCTGTGCATACCTAACAGCTCAGAACAAATAATTTTTCCTTTACTCATTGACTTCATCTTATACATTTTTCTTCATTGATGATTTTGTGCTTCTAATATTGAAGATTTGATATTTTGCATCATTCCTGCATCATGCTACTAAATTGGAATGTGCTTGTGTTTTAGCCTGTTCCATACCACATCATTTAGTTACTCATAGGAAATGCGTCTGAAAGGTTTTAATAAATCTGGCAGGTCAGGTATCCTGTTCTACTTACTCCTACAGAGAAGCAAATGGCAAGAGAGGTGTGCATTGCATTCAGGCAATCTGTAAGTCTATCATGATCCTCCAGAACTTACTATTAATTGGTCAAATTGACTTAGTTTCATGAAATAGGGAAAATATCTGCTCAATTTCTAGTTACATATGATATTGTTCGATGACCATTCTCCTTCTATTCCTTCCTCTTCCCATGCCTCTAGAATACAACAGAGAATAGAAATCTGGCTAAAGGGTTAGTAAAAGAAGGCATAGGCATAGACATAGATTTCTCTCCTATAACTTTCAAATAGAATCATTTGTCCCTCCAAGCGGAAGTTTCATAATCATCGTTTCTTTAGTTTCCACATCTTCATCAATAAGGTTTAATGAGATATGAACTTTTCCATTAATTCCATGTAACGTTTAACAAGATATGAATTTTTCCATTACTTTTACCTTAATTGTCCTAAGTGGTCCTTTTTAACCATTCTCTGCTTCTTTTGTTCCTTTTTTCCTATTTAGAATGGTTTGTTTCCTTATGGAATTTGATAGCTTCAAATTTTTTTATGACATTTTAATGTCTTCTGCTTGAAATGGCATCGTATATTATTTAAAAAATTGTATGTTATTTTATCTCAGAATTTAGCTCACAAATTTTCCTCAAATTATGGGAGGAGGAATATGCATATACTGAAAAGTTCTGAAGCAGAATATCTCCATGATATGTCTTTCCCTTTCATGATTTCTTCACATTTCCTACATTGTCAGGTGTGTGGCTTTGATCTCCTGCGCTGCGAGGGGCGCTCATATGTCTGTGATGTGAATGGATGGAGTTTTGTAAAAAATTCCTACAAGTATAACCTTTTGATTCCCTGCTTGCTGTTTTTAATTTTTCCATTTACAATTGGCTAATGGAAGTTACTTAAGCATGATACTGATGATGCTTTCTCTTCTTTCCTTTTCTAATAGCAAGCTCAATTGGGTAATTTGAACTGAAATTGTTTGCACAGTCTTCCATCTAAAGAACCAACTGAACTTTTAGGATTCGAGGTTTAGTATTTTCTAGTATAGAATATACATTACTCCATATCCAATTTTCAATATCTAGACACTGCAAGCCAGTGCTAGAACTGGAAATTTACTCTTTTATCATTTGGATATGTGTAGAAAATTTATGCATTTGGATTGAAAACTGGCCGGCCATGCATTTACTACTTTTGCTAATTCAGTCTGTGTTATATTCGGATCTCTATAATCTCAAGTCTTTTTTCATTTAATTCTTTTTTTATAGAAAATTCATTGTCCAATAAATGATTTTCTTTTGCTTTCCTTTCTTTTTAATTTTTAATTCTCTCATTTTGGTCAGTTTTGGATTTCTGTTCTTCAGGTCTTTTTTTTCCCTACCCCTAAATTTGGTGCTTGATATTTCAAGTCTTCATCGTTATGGATCAACTGTTGGTTGCAGGTACTATGATGACGCTGCTTGTGTGTTACGTAAGATGTTTCTGGATGCAAAAGCCCCGCATCTTTCAACGACAATTCCACCAACATTACCATGGAAAGTGAGTGAACCAGTTCAGCCTTCAGAGGGCCTAACACGTCAAGGAAGTGGGATTATTGGCACATTTGGGCAAGCTGAAGAGCTACGCTGTGTTATTGCTGTTATCCGCCAGTAAGATTACCTCTATTTGCTTTTCGCTTTCTCCAGTCACATCCTTCTCTTGTCTGCAACAAGTGCTTGTTATATGGACAGCGGCGATAGAACTCCAAAACAGAAAGTTAAGCTAAAAGTTACTGAGGAAAAGCTTTTAAATTTGATGATGAAGTACAATGATGGCAGAGCTAGATCAGAGGTTGTTCTTTGAATCTCCTGTGGTTACTTTGTTAAATCCTCTGTACACATTGATAATTTGCTGCCCTCTGTCATCTCTTGATGTAGACAAAACTGAAAAGTGCTGTCCAATTGCAAGATCTATTAGATGCCACTCGAATTCTAGTACCCCGTAACAGGCACGTAAAGAATATTCTCCTTTATGTATATGCCTATTTAATCCGATGTTATTATCAGCAATCAATTTTCAAATAGAAGGTTCCTGCTCTCTTAATATATTTCTCAAGACCAACTCAAATGCATACATAGTTTTTCTACTTTTTTCTTTTCTTTTTAAAAGAAGGCAAGTTTTCTATTATTAGACTGCTGATGTTTATCAAAAATTGCGTAAATGTAGTCCAAGAGAGTCAAATTTCACCTATCCAGATAGTGAGGCTTCCATATATCTGCACAGCAAATTGTTTATGTTGTTTAATTATTCTTTCTTTTATCAGTGATTTTCACTTCAAAATACTACGTCAGAACTACCACCAACTTTTCTTTCCTTTTTTTTTTTTTTTGGGTCTTTTCATGGCCTTGTCACTGAATTTCCAGTGGGACTAACTAGAAGTGTGTCCATGATCTAATGTACAACTAGACCTGGTCGGGAAAGTGACAGTGAAGCAGAAGATTTTGAGCATGCTGAAAAGCTTCGTCAAGTTAAAGCAGTACTTGAGGAGGTTCATTAATCATTCCTTGACATTTTGCAGTTTAAGGTTTCATTTATTATACTTGTTACTGGCTGTGAAGTTTTTTTCCTATGTCTACTTGAAATAATTGTTAAAACTTATTCCTATGTTAGGAGGTAGTGCAAGTTTTTCACAAAGCCAACCTACCGCAGAAAACAAAACTGACTTCTAATTGGCTGCAAACAAATTTCCAGCCACATCAAGCAATGTTGTAAATATACTTTTGGGGATGAAGGCTATCTCGATATATTAATGATTCCTCTGATTTTCAATCATTCAACAATGAGAAGGACATGAAATTAGAAACTTCGATGCAGACCTTTTCCTGTGATTTCTATCACTTACTCTTTGCAACTAAACAAAACCTGGACTTTCAAAATACATTTACCGCATTTTGTTGTTGAGCAAGTTTTCCTTCTGCTACAAATCATTATAATCTGTTTTCCATTTGAAGCAAAAGCATTGGAGGTTGCTATTTTTTCCTTGCTTGTTCATTTTTGTGACGGACTTCACGGAATAAAATTATATTTCTCTTTGGTCATGTCTGTCTGGTGCTTTAGAAATGTCTTTGTTGTAAGTATAACCTACTTTTTAATTTCATGTTTTACGTTCTTGTGTGGACACAAGATCTTATACAGAGATTTGCAGGCAATTAATTCCACAGAAAGGAAAAGGAATGTAGCAGTCTTGCATCTGTTTTAGCTTTCTTAAAATATTTTGTCAATAAAGAAGATTGGGATATTCAACTTTAATGTCATTTTGCCAACATTTTTTGGGCCATAGTTTCATTTTTGTTTATAAGATAAGATCTCTGTATCCAGGGAGGACATTTCTCTGGCATTTACCGGAAGGTTCAGCTGAAACCACTGAAGTGGGTTAAAGTTGCAAAAAGCAATGGCGAAGGTGAAGATGAACGTCCCACAGAGGCTCTAATGGTTCTCAAATATGGCGGTGTTCTTACACATGCCGGGAGAAAGCAGGTGATAAATTCTACTTTCAGCCAAGGGTTTAATTGAATATCTTTTTTACTTTGGGGCAGATAATCAGATCCAGTGTGACTTTCATTGGCTGGAAATGCTATACTATGCTTCATTTTTAGATACTTGGAATATTATACCTAGTTTTCTTAAACATGATTTTTCCAATTCTTTGGCAGGCTGAAGAACTAGGGAGATATTTTCGGAACAATATGTATCCAGGTTAAGTTCATATTATTTCTCAGACAGAATGACTAATAGTGGAATTCACTCAATTCTAATTATTGTTCTGTTTTTCCCCTACATCTCCATTTTCAGTGTGAAGGTTAATTTGATATTTTAGATTATTAGCTGTAATTAAGATCTCGGACAATTTCTGCATGTGGTTTATGTTCCTTTAAGATGTTTAGTCAGCCCATGGATCATATTAGTTTTAATTTGCTAAATTTTGAACTGATATGCATGATTGACGCCACTGCTTTTGCAACTTCATGGAGCAAAGAAACTTCTTTTAAAGGCAAATCCATCCTTCTTTCCATTAATGCTTCTGGCATGCTGCTGCTTAATTTTTGTCATATATTGTCCACCTCAGGTGAAGGAACTGGCTTGCTTCGTCTGCACAGCACTTATCGGCATGACCTGAAAATATACAGTTCAGATGAGGGTCGAGTACAGGTTAAACCCAATATAACTGTGAACTTACATGCTTTTTTTCATTTGCTCTATTTTAAAGGGTTAATGGTACAACTGCGTATTGATATTAGTATGGCTATCATCTAAACTTGGAATTTAGCTCTTTGATTTTCTATATCCTTGAAACTTTGTTGAGGTATTGCACTTGATGTGTGTCATTTTTTTTTTCTTTCAGATGTCAGCTGCTGCGTTTGCAAAGGGTCTCCTTGATCTGGAAGGACAATTAACCCCAATCCTGGTGTGTCACCTTAGCAGATGAAGGATCTGCTTGTTAATTTGCATTATGTTACTTTAACGGCCATAATTTTTTTTCTTTTTTTTTTCTAATTCGTTGGTTTTCAAGGTTTCATTGGTTAGCAAGGACTCTTCAATGTTGGATGGACTTGACAATGCCAGTATCGAGATGGAAGAAGCTAAGGTTTCTCTCTTGGTCCCATAATTTCTGCATGTCCTCTTACAAAAAGACTAAATTGATTTGTGATAGATTTTTACTGAAAACTGAACAAGATAACATCAAAATCATGACCATTTCAAAGAATTTAATCAACTTCTACAGATGTTACTTGAAATGCATTTGGCCCACTTCTCATGATTTGTTTTTGCATTTGAGCTACCATTTTCTAGAAGTCTGTTTTCTTTCTGAATCCCTATTTTTTAATTATCCCAATTAACAGGCACGATTGAATGAAATTATTACTTCTGGAGTAAAGAAGGTCCAAAGTAGTGGATCAGCAGAGAAACCTTGGATGGTTGATGGTGCTGGACTTCCTTCAAATGCATCTGAACTTCTTCCTGAATTGGTAAGTATCTTTTCTTTTCTTCTTGTTCTTTTGAGGTGGGGGAAATCTCGATTTCCAAAACTGGTGTGCACACTTGCTGCTGTTTAACTGAATTCCCCCTCGTCAGGTGAAATTGACTAAGAAGGTTACCGAACAAGTAAGGCTCCTGGCGAAGGATGAAGATGAAAAACTTGCTGAGACAAGTTCATATGATGTAATTCCCCCATATGATCAAGCTAAGGCACTTGGCAAGACAAACATAGATGTGGACCGGATTGCTGCAGGATTGCCCTGTGGTAGTGAAGGATTTCTTCTCATGTATGCTCGCTGGAGGAAGCTTGAAAGAGACTTGTATAACGAACGAAAGGAGTAAGTTCTGGATGAAAATCATGATTTTAAGGTTGCGGTAGTGTTTTGCGAGACTTGATTGTTACAACTAGACTAATCATCCACTAAGCCTTATTATTTCATCAACTGGGGCAGCTTTGTAAATGTTTTCTTTTCCTTTTTGTCCCTTTTTGCAGTCGTTTTGATATAACACAAATACCAGATGTTTATGACTCAAGCAAGTAAGTCATCACTTCTCACTTTTTATAACAGACCTGTTGTTTGCAAAATATCATCTGCATCTTGATGTCCTGAAATCCTTTTACAACTCAACTGGAACATCCTATTTCATTCTTTGAGTCTCTTTCTCTGTGCCGCCAACCATCTACAGGGTTTAGGTTCTTAAACTGCAGTTTGGTGCATGCTTGTTTTTGTTTTCTTTCTCTTTGGTAATAAATAGTGTTATTAGAGCAGGCACATGAAAGGAACAACTTTGTTTGAATTATGGTAGTTCTCTTGATTTGGTTTCTTTTCTACAGCTCTCACAGGTATGTTAACATAAGCATGAACTGGTTGTTTTTTTCTGATGTCAATATCATGATTTGACTATGGAAGGGTTAGGAGTAAGTTCACACTTTTGGACATATAGGATTTGACTTCTCTTGTTCCTTGACAGGTATGATCTCTTGCACAATGCACATCTAAACCTGGAAGGGTTAGATGATCTTTTTAGAGTTGCTCAGGTAAAGAAATGTTGTCACTTGTGAAGGTTCTTGGATATAATTTGTGCCCCTTCTCCCTCTCTTGCGGTTATAAGAACACTCTTCTTTTCGTGCCAAGAGGAAAATGCATAAGTTATTCAAAAGCAAGGTTTGCAGTAGACTCCTTTAGCATAAGAATTCTATCTCCGCTGCAGTAAGAGTTCCCTGCAGAACTGATCACCTCCTACTCCAAGACTAGTAAAAGGAAAATCAATATTTGGTTTTGAAGATTCTTCCTTGTCCATCTTTTCTCAGATCTTATCTAATAGAAGCCATAGAAACTCAAGAAGAATATTTTGAATGCTGAATTTGATTATTGGATCAACCTGTCAAAGCCTTACATGTTTTTGTGTGTGTGTGGATAGTAGTAAACATTGCCTCAAACATTGTCTGGAAAGATAAGGCTGCATATATATCTGTGTGAATATACACATCTCTCTATTAATGCATTAGCGGATTCCACGCTTAATATGTATTTTCTCTGTTCTCTTTCAGTTGCTTGCAGATGGTGTGATTCCTAATGAATATGGGATAAACCCAAAGCAGAAGCTAAAAATTGGTTCTAAGGTAACTGTCTGATGTTTCCTGCTGTCCGTACTCTTCGTCTTTTTCTTCCTCATTAAGGGCTAAAAATATGCAATTCACTTAGTGGAGAAAAACCAAAATTGTTAAGGAGGATCCATCTTTCTCCAACTACATCCAGACTATATTGCTGGAAGGCTAGAAAATGATGATCAATGAACAACTGCTCCACTTTTCTTGAGAATCAACCTGCTCGATTCGTTATCCTTTTAATACATATAGATCAACAATCATTTATCGCTCTTCTGTTATGTTGGATCTGTTAACATGCCATAAAGCTTGTGTTTCAGATTGCTAGGCGTCTGTTGGGTAAGATATTAATTGATCTGAGAAATACTCGTGAAGAAGCTATAAGTATTGCTGGATTGAAGAGTTGTCAGGATGACCAATCAACTATTGATATCAGTCGGAAGGATGATATAGATCTATCCAAAAAGAAAGGAAAAGATGATACAGATATCCATTCCAAGTCTAGCCTTAGGAACGAAGATGCAAGGAGGACCAGTTTCACTGGTGAAAAGCCAATAAATCAGGAGGATGATGACGGTAAAGAGACCGAATATCGTTTGGATCCAAAGTAATACTTAAAGTCTCTTTGGCTTTTACATTTTTGTAAGACATTGTGCACTTATTTGCCAGAAAATACCGTCCTGAATTAAAATTTTTTGTAGAGTAATCATAAGTTTAGAGGAATTAAAGAATATGTAACAAGACTTTCCTGCTATAATGATCTGTTTGACTTCTTTTGATAGATATGCCAATGTGAAAACACCTGAACGACATGTCAGAACACGGCTGTACTTCACATCGGTGAGTAAACACTAACTATCATCACTTTGGTCCTCCTTATGTTTTTGTGCTAAAATTTACTTCAGGAAGTGTCGTCTTGATGTGGTGTTCTCATCTTTAGGTTCTTGTCAGTGCCTGAAAAACTAGTAGACATTTAAATGCCAGTAGCCTTTTTCCATCCCCTTGCCCACCCCCCCACCCCCCCCGGGCGCGCATGCTGAGGAAAGGTGGGGACTGAAATAGTAGAGAATATCTTTTAAGATATATCTTAATCGTTTTATGTTGTTAGCATAACATAACATTCATCTTTGACCTTTGATTGACAGGAACTTTAAGATAGTCATCTTTAAGATCTTTGACATTCATCTCTATCTTAACATTCATCTTTGACCTTTGATTGACAGGAATCCCATATTCATTCCCTGATGAACGTTCTTCGCTATTGCAATTTGGATGACTCTCACCAAGGAGAGGCTAGCCTTGTTTGTGATAATGCTCTGGAGCGTCTCTTTAACACCAAGGAACTTGACTATATGAGTTACATTGTGCTGAGGATGTTTGAAAATACTGAGGTTAGTTCTCTTTGCCTTCGCTTTGGAATCAAACATGATAGCAGCAAGAATTTAAACTTGTATGATGCATTGCCATTTTATTGGTGTACATCACTCATTTTACTAATTTCAAAGCTGAATACGATTTGTCAATCTTCTCATAAGTCATGGCAATACATTCCTCTTCCTATAGAGATGGAAACTTCTGATCTCGAGTTAACTAGTTGGTCAAGCTATTATGGCCAGAGACCTACTCTGATTAGTTACAGCGGAAAGCAAATATTAATTAGAGATTTGATCTTTTATCCGTAACTGATTGTACATGGATGCAGGTGTCCTTAGATGACCCAAAAAGGTTTCGCATAGAGTTGACTTTCAGCCGCGGAGCAGATTTATCCCCCCTGGAGGTAATCCTTCCTTATTGTGGAGATTTTTGCTATAAATAACTTTGAAAAAAAGAGGGTGTAACTGTATCTTTTTAACTTTTAGATTTTTCTCTTTCTTTCACCTGTTATATTTCATTTTGTTCTATAAATCTTTTCTTAATAGTATAACATCTGATTACTCCTGTAAAGCTCAGACGGAGGTTTCGAGGTTTCGTGGACTTATTTGAGTAGTAGCTTTGCTCCTTCTCAAGGAAAACCATCCAAGTTTTACTTGAAATTAACTCCTAACCCAGTATGTCAAAAGATTTCAGAAAGAAAGGCAGATCGTCCTGTTGTAATTTTTTTTTTTATTTGATTGCAGAAGCATGATACTGAGGCTGCCTCGTTGCGCCAAGAACATACGTTACCGATAATGGGTCCAGAGAGGCTGCAAGAAGTAGGATCATACTTGACTTTCGAGAGGATGGAGAAAATGATGCGCCCATTTGCCATGCCAGCCGAAGATTTTCCCCCGCCGTCAACCCCACAGGGATTTTCCGGATACTTCTCAAAAAGTGCAGCAGTTTTGGAGCGCCTGGCGAACCTTTGGCCTTTCAACAAACATGGAAACACTAACGCAAAGTGATCTGGTTTGACATTATCCCTTCTCTTCTTTTGTAGGCTTCTTTCTCTGTGTATTCATAGAGATTCTCTATAATGTAACTGAACTTCGGGGAGCTTTCCTCGAAGGAAAATTTTGGCATTCTCAGCTTAAAATATAAGAGAATTATTTTGTAGAGAATGATTTGATATGTCATTCTCAGCTTAAAATTTTTTAAAATAGTTGTAGGATGAAATTGTGTCTCGTAAAATAGAACTTTCTTTACAAATTTCTCATTTTAGAATCCGTCTTTCGCTGTTCTTTTAAAATTTTATCCTCCTTTGTGTTCTTTTCTCTGAGAAGTGTTCGTTCTTGTAACCAACCATTCTTTGTATTTAATTGTTTCTACCAAAAAAGGGGAAAGGGAAAATAATCTGACTTTTTTCTCTATCATAACTTATATTTAAGCCATTGGCGGAGAACAAGTTGCCACACTTGATCATCTGCCTGTACATGATCGAAGGTATGAAGAGTTTCGGAGCAATCTCAATATGATGCCGTTGGGTCTAGACTTTAGCATGCTTTTTCCTGGCCGATTTTACCCGTTGGGTCTGAATGTTTTGGAGGCCTTTCGTAATGGACAGGAAACATTACCCAGTTTTCGACACCGAGGTCGTGACCAGAATAAGGAAAATAAAGAGAGGGAGAGAGGGATAATGTGAAGTGGATGTTTTGCTTGCTGTGCATCACGAAATCTAGAATCTTATGCAGAAGGCCAGGTGTTGTGCTGTATGTTAACTCGTGCGGTTTGTCTCAGGGACAAATTCAAGCAGGTCTGCACTGGGAAATTCTTAGGTGAGCCCTGGTCACGGCTCACTTGTGAGCCAGATTGACTTTACAAAGAAAGCGCGTGTCACTTTTACTGAAGCTATTCAACCCTTTCTTCAGCCTCTCTTTTGCTTATCGTAGTAGCTAACTCATCTCTAAAATACTCGAAAAAAAAATAAAAAAACTCATCTCTAGAAAGTTCGAGTATAATTTTACTGTTTCATTTAGACGTTTGATTTTTTCTCAGAAAGTTCGGTTCAGGAGATGAGTTAGCTACACGGAAGCAAAAGAGGAGGCTTGAGGAAAGGGTTGAATAGGTTTCCAGGTAAAAAGGGACACGTGGCTTCTTTAGGTGAATTCGATCCACAAGTAAAGTCGTGGACCGGGCTCACCTAAGAATTTTCCGGTCTGCATGACTAGAAATGTTTGTAGGGACCAACAATTCTCCTCGCAGCGTTACTTTTTGTACCAGGAGCAGCAGTAAAATAGTAAAATAGTGTATTTCAATTGAGTTTTTTATTTTAAATTTTATTTATTTTTATAAATTTAATATAAAAAATTTTAATTTCAAATTCTATTTAATTTTACTCTATTTAACGAATTGTAGTGTTTAACCGTGGCTTTCTTTCTGCAGGGGCCGAAAGTTTTATTTTGTGCTTTGGAGAAAGATGGGGGATATTGAAATCCAAAAATTAATGAAATTTTGATATTACTCTTTCTTTATAGTTACAAGAATAAGTATAAAATAATATGTTGAGGATCTTCTGGAATTATTAATAAAATTCACTTAAATTGGAGAGTTACGATGTTTTTTATATGCAAATGAGTATCTTGCGTGATTCAGTACAGCAGCAACGCTCCAAGAGTGAGCGATGAGCATGAACTTGTTTTTTAGGTGCATCCACCAAACAATCACATTTCTCAGTTGGGCTTTCCTTTTTCTTTTGAACAATGTGAAGTCTTTTTTATTTCTAGATTCTTTCCAATGAATTAAAAGACGATTTTGATTTCACAACTCTCTTGTTCTCCTTTAAATCATTTTATGTCATAGTATAAATTTTTAATGCGTTGTGTATTTTAACACAATCCAATTTCAAAAAAAAAATAATAATAAAGTGCTAATGACTGGAAAAAGAATAAATTTCAAATCTATATCGCCTTCATAAATTAGCAAATCCATTGACAAATCTCCAAAATCCGTGAAGATCACATCCACACAAGAAAGTAAGCAAAAAGAAACAACAGATTATCTTCTACAAGGTATGTAAGGAATTTCACTGCGACAGTAGCATTATTCTAAAATTCCTAATGTGCATATGTTCTCGAGAATATTTAGTGCATCACGCCTTAT
Organism: Rauvolfia tetraphylla; assembly: GCA_030512225.1. Taxonomy (NCBI): domain Eukaryota; kingdom Viridiplantae; phylum Streptophyta; class Magnoliopsida; order Gentianales; family Apocynaceae; genus Rauvolfia; species Rauvolfia tetraphylla. Next base: position 2,327,522 of record JAJQKT010000005.1, read on the forward strand.
AATGTATTAGTTCATCTCTATCACGCTTTCTTTCTTCTCATATCAATTTATATCTTTTTGTCCAAAATCTGATCTAGTATATTGTTTCAGATCATCTGTTCTATTTTTCTATTTCATTCTTATTCTGTTAATAAAATACTATTACATGTTTCACTTTTTTAAAATTTTTATATATATAAAATAAAAATTAAAATATAATAACTTGATAATAATAAAATAATCCAATTGATAAAAATATTTTTTGGAAAAAAATGAATCTGGGATTCTATATTCGTATCCCTTACTCAACGTAACTACTAAGACAAATCAATCAAGAAAGAACCAAAAAAAAAAACAAGAGAAAAGAAAGCAACGAGAAGGGAAACGGAAGGAGGCATATAACAAACCGAAAATTACTACACCAGATACGTATTCCCCTTGGTGCCAGTGCGGCATTGAATAACGAACAAAGAAAAGCTGGTCCCTTTAGCTTCTGGACCCCTGTTTGGACTCTTAAGAGTGCGATTCTTACAACTGGCATCGTCGGAGTTGCGGATCGAGAAATGAAGATAATGGTGTCGAAGATAGTACGTTAGAAAAGAAAAGTGGACATCACGATCCGTCGGTCGTCCGCACTTACGTTATTCTGATGTGTTTTTGCAAGACTGAAATTTTCAAATCGGCTAGTCTTGATTCGATTTTGGTGAGTAGGTAATCCAACTTCGCGTCCTTTTGAGGGTTGGGAAAGCAGAAGCAGAAAATGATGATAACTGTGCCCAAGGATTCCAGATTCCATCATTTGGGTCTCTAGAACCCACAGTACTAATAGATTATTCCCGAGACAGAGTAGTCCAACGATATGGCAACTGCACTCCTGACTCCTGGAACGCGTTTTTTCGCTTGCAATCCTGGATCCAACCTAGCCGGGGCCGTTAAGTAATCAGATCTGTATCCCCAGATTACTGGAATATATTCAATTTTACAGCAAAAGCTATGCTTGTTTAGGCAAGACAAAGCCTGAGCGGGGGGAAGAATGATCAGGGTTGTCTCGAATAGCATTAGACTTTTCTCATAGCGAATGGGTAATTAGGTTATAGATGGTAATTGCCTTCTTCTAACGTGTACTTGAAGTGAACAAGTTAATATGGATAAGTTTAGATAAATTATGATTGTGTATGGTTTGAATTTAAATTTTTTATTTTATATTTTAGAAAGATAAATTATTTGTGAAAAAATAGGTAAAATTTTTATATTAAATTTTGTAAAATAATTCAATTCAAATACATCTATATTTATAGAATAACAACAATAATTAATGTTGTTAAATTAATCATATAGTAGTCAAATCTATACATCTATATATTAATTAAAAAGAAGTTTAAAGTCTTTTTTAAAATTAATTTTTGACTTTATTAAATATATTACTATAATAGTTATATTTGAAAAAAATAATATTACTGTGCATAGTACGAATTTTTTATCTATTATATATATATATATATATATATATATTACTAAAACACTTTTATTCTCTCTCATCCTCTAAAACTCTCAAATCTCTAATTTTAATTTCTAAAATTTTAAATTTTTATTAATTAAAAAAATTACCATTAGTTAATAGATAAAATAATATAAATATTTTAACTTATCATAAACAAATCTTTTAATTTAAATCAAATTCTTAATAACTTTTCATTATCTCCACATAACTTCATCTACTGTCACTTTCTCTATAAATTTTTCCTTTCTTCAGAAACTTTTCCTCATAAGATTTTTTATCACCAGATCCTCTTTTTTTATTAGGGTCTTCTTTTTTTAAATTGAAGAGATAATCTTTTCAATTTTTTTTACACATATTGCTGTTATTCTCTTTATTTTTCTCTTTTACTTTAATATTTGACATCTGAATTTGATAAATAGTATTATATATTTGATTTTGTTGAGGAGCTTATCAATGTTTAATGCATATCTTATTGTTTAAAATATATTTATAAATTAATTATTTTTAAAAAATATTTTTTCGTTAATTTGTTGAGAATTTCTTTGTGTACATGTAAGATGTTTATAAATTTATTTATTTTTAAATAATATTTCTTTTGAAAACTTTTTAGATAGATGTCAAAATGGAAAGACTGTCTCATTTTTTTTTAAATAGAGGAAAATACATGAGTGTTATACACGTTATATGCATAAGACATATTTATGATATTTTAATTTTTCATTCAAATAAGTATTTTAAAGACTTCTTCAATTAAATCCTGTAAAATAAGATATATATACTTTTCTTTTAATTTTTTATTTTTATTTTTCTTCTTTAATATGAGTTTGTGTAATTTTTTTTGAGAATGAAATATATTTTTAAATTTTTTTGAATTTTTTTAATTATTAACAAGTTTGTAAGTTGTACATGACTTTTATATGTAGTTATTCATTTGTCCTCTTTTTGTCAGCTTCTTTTATTTTTTTAGTTTTATATTTAGCATCATTGATTTTTTTCTTTTTACGTCTTTCGTGTTTTTTTTGATTGAATGATATAACCTATTTTATATTTTTAATTATTTTAATATAAAATTATTGAGTTTTTATTTTCTTTGATAGGTTTTGAAGATTCAAGTTTTTTTTCGTTTGTTTGAGAAAATGACTTTAGGAATATTTATCTGTTTAATTCTTAGTTTATATTACACCAATTAGATCAATATCTATTATTGTCTAATTTAATCATTTATTTGCTAAGTTTTAAAGATAAAAGTGTCTAATTATCTATTAAAATATTTTGTACTAGAATATACTTAACTTTGTAGTACATTAGTCATGAAATATAATAGTTGATATTTTTTATTTTTTTGTTTTTATCTTTTTACTAAGTAAATATAAAAGAAAGAAATAATTTTGTAAAGTACATTAACACTATGACTTCTTTGTGATGAATCAAGAACACGATTCTTTTAAAAAAATTAAGTAATGAACTGAGAATCTTTTTATTTTAAAAAAATCTTTCTTTAAGATTTTTAATATAAAATACTAATATTTTTATTTTTTAAGAATTGTGAGAAACAAATAAGGGAAGAGAAATTTTAATTTTCACAATGATTTTATTGTAAATATATTTTATTTTTTGAAAAGTTAAAATAAATAATTAATTAATAAAGAATTCTCTTTTTTCTTACATAATAGGAGCAAAATGTGAATACGATAGAATAATTGAAAGACCATATTGTAAAGTTAATTTATTTTAAAAATATTAAAAAAATACAACATATAATGTATTTTTTTATTTTATTTCTTTTCATCTTAATTTACTTATGATTAACTATTAATGCATAATTTTTTAATTAAATACATAAATTTACTTCATATTTTTTATAATAAATTAAATAACTATTTATATAATAACTCGTGTTAATTTTTTTGTCATTTTTTTAATAAAAAAAATTAATTATGTCACTAAAAGAAATAAACTTACTCATGATCGTGTTATTAAAGATATTTTTCAATGACATCTAAAATAAAATTTTTCTTTTTAAAAATATATTTGTATTATATATTTATTTTTTTTAAAAAATAATGTATACACCGTACAAATCACGGTCTTTATGCTAATATCTTAATAGTCTAAACTTGAATGTTCAAAGAAAATTAAAAAGATTCAACAATAATTGACAAAATTTTTACGTCATTTTTTGGATGGCTTAGCAAATTGGTCCCCAAATTTTTACATTTTATTTTTGGACCAAAAAAATTTGTTCTTGTTTTATGTGAGGATAGGATAGGAGGTAACTACTCCTTTGGGCAGCCACACATGTAGTTTTCGTCCTGATAGTGAATCTGAATGTTTTGAATTTTGATCTTTTGATAAAATGATAATTTATCCTTTAGTTGCACGACGTTCACGTTGTAAAAAAAAAAAAAAAATCAAACAAACCAATAACTTGTCGTGTCCGGATCAACCACATTTACTTCAGAGAATTGGACGGGAATTTGATATTCTAACTAGTCTCCCTACCCATACCAACCGGGTAACCAGTACTAGCATTAACGAGGAGGCCAAATTTGACTTTTGATGGACATGTGGTTGGGTAGTGAAGACTGAGTGCCAAAGTGGAAGTACCCATGTTGCAGTCTCGCGTGACGAGACGGTTAGACGGGTCGTTAGGTTAGAATAAGGAAAGCTGCTAACACGTGTCAATCTGAAACACCAAAAGCTGCTAACACGGATGTGGAGGAGAAATAAGGGTGGTTTGCCGAATTGCCGGCTCTGATAGCTGCGATTTAAATTTTTTCCGGAAAAAAAATAAAAATGCGCAGATGCACTTTAGATTGTTAATAGTTTTATATTAATCAATAAGTAATTTAATATTTATTAAATAAGGTATGCATTAATTAGTAACTCATTATGTGTCAATTAATATCTTTTTCTATGTATTAGTATTTTTTATTAATAAATATATAAATTTTATAGTGAATATAAATTACTTTTCTTAATAAATACTTTATTTATTTCAAATATAAAATATTTTAATTTTTTTCTTTTTTAAAAAATATTTTACTTTTTATATTCATCATATAATTATTATATTCATTATATAATTATATTTAAATATTAATTTTATATTTATTATATATATCATTCTTAAATTTTTATTATATTAATATAATTAATTAAAAATATAATAATTAAAAAATTACTCATTATTCTTTTTTCTCTTAATTTATATAAAAGCTATTTTGAAAGGAATAGAACTATAAAACTATTTGGTCATTGGGACACTGGTTGACCACCGCGATAGGGAGGACAGCGGCCGTACATTGCTCCCAATATTTCGTAGCGAACGGGGAAATGAAAAAGACAGCAGACGGGTGAGAAAAGGAAAGCCCAATAGCTGTCCTGCTGCTTCTGTTAAACTAATGAGTTTATTACTTCTTTCTTTTAAAATATTAGAAAATAATTATAGATATTTTTAATTAATTTTATTAATATAATAAAAACTAAAATAATTAATTTTTTAAAAAATATAAATTTAAATAAATAATTTTTAAAAATAAGCTATAGACCGTATATATTTTTAAAGAAGGAATATACTAATACCAGTACGTTACTTGCGCTTTTTCGTTTTTCCTTTTAACAGAGGAACACGAAACCTTAAAGAAGGTTTCGTGGCGGCATTGTCTCAACGGGACCTCCAAACATTACAAACTACTGACTATTACGGCATTGTTTGTTTTGTGACCGTCTAAGGGTATATATGGATATTATTTTGTTTAAATTTAAATATAATTAAGTTTAATTTTTATAAAATTTAAGATAAAAATTTTTAAACTTAAATATAATCTAAATACACTCTGAGTAAGGTCTGTATGATGATGATGCTTTGTAGAAATAATTTTTTAGAGAATCTTTTAAAGTAATATAAGTAATGGTTAAAGAGGTAGGATTTTGAGGAGATACTACAAAAAACTGTTGAAATATCTTCCCAATTAATCGCTAATGTAATGGATCTTCATACTCCCTCATTAATTATACCGAGGTTGTTATCCGTCCACTTTTTTAGGATGAATGTTTTAAAAATCAAACTCAAATTTATAAGTATATGATTCATATTTTTTCTTATAAATAATTTAACTTTTATGAAATTCAAAATAAAAATTTTAAAATTAAATATTATCCAATCACACCTTAATTAAAATTTAAAAATTAAACATGATCTATCCAAGAATTAAAAATGGTACTTGTTCCAGCTTTCTCAAATTTTTTATTCTTAATATTATTATTTCACAAAATATTGTAATAATGAGATTTCAAAATTTAAAATGTTTAATTGGATCTTTTGACTCAATAAACTAAACTAATTTAATGAGTACTTAATCCTAATAGTGACAATTAATCCCTTCACTTCACTGATTCATAAGTCGTCACTATCGTTTTGAGACCTTAAAAAAGGAAGTCTCAAATGAAAAAAAAAAAAAAAGGAAAAAAAGCTTTTGAGACCTGCCAGCATTTGGAAAAATTGAGTCACGATCACGCATTAGCACGGAGTCTAGATCTTTTGTAGCATTTAGGTAATGCTGATTGACCATCCTGTATATTTAGCATATCCCATTGATTTTTATAATTTTCTGTAATTATATTTCCTTTCGTACTTACTCCACTAGCAACTAAAGTGACCAATATTTTGAGGACACCCGGAGAATTATACATTTCTACTTTTTGAATTTATATTTAATCTAAAAATTTTTATACTCTTTTTACTTTAATTCCATATCTTCTTTTAAAATTTTTTCAATTTGGGTATAGAAAAAATATTGTAGACAAATAATTTGTTTTCAAATTTAACTACTATATAAGACGTATATTTTATTTTAAATTTTATTATACTATTTTTTTACTTTTTATATTTTAAAATATAATATCTTTTAATACTTTTTACATAAATTTAAAAAATAAAAATAATTTTTTTATTATATACTTAACTAATTTAGTCTATATTCTACTAGCATGAGATAATTTGTATAAGTGCAAGTAACACTTAAAAAAATTATTAAAATTTGTAAAAGACTAAACTTTTTGAGAGGGAAAAAAACTCAAAAGAGGAAATATTATACAGTTAATCCATCAATTAATAAATTATACTCCCTCAATTAACTTTATAATTAGTTAGGCAGAGCTGAACCTCTCGCCTTATTGGTTGAAAGATTTATCATTTGGACAAAATCTCATTAATAATTTTTAGTACATGTTATTAGGTACCCTTCAAATTCTAATTTTGAAAATTTTTCTATTAAGTTTTATAAAGATAAATTATTTATTAAAAAAATAAGATTTAAAATAAAAAATTTATAGTAAAATTGAAGAGTTTATACTTGAACCGACAATCCAAATGATATTTGATTAGGCATTAACGCACAAAATAGTATTCCTCCGCAGATGCAAAGGCAATCCTAATTTCTTGGGAAAAAACAATAATCTAAAGAAACTAGGCAGCTAATTAGAAGACGTGACAATCAATAACTATCTTTGTTGAAATGGGGTTGGCCTATTACTTTCTTTGAGGTGTCATGGTCATCACCATTCCATGGTAGAAATGGTAGACACAGTTAGCAAAAGTCTATCCATCTTTCTTCCCTGGATGAGATGAGATGAGCTGATGCTTCCAATTTGCATTGCTAGCCCCAATTAAGAAAAAAGGCAAAAAAATTTGTAAAAAAAAATCTAATTTTTTTGTAAAAGAAAAGAAGAGGATGCACGAGGTAGTAGCTTACATAAAAAAAAAAAAAGTACTAATTTAGGTTGAAAATTTTTGCTTCACTAAAAGAAAAAAGAAACAATTTGCAATATACATGGTTGAAAAATTTGCCACTGGGGCCCGCCCCCAGACAATACGGGGCAGGGGTGGAATAGTCCGAAAGAATTTCAGCGTCCCGAGATACAAATATCATGGCAAACACTACCTGAAAATATTCCTTGTTGTCTTAGAGAAATAAGAGAGGCAGAATTTGGAATTTTAATAAAATTTCTAGCTCTTCAACCAATTAAAGAACAAAACGGAAAACAGACTGTACCTTCAAGTACATGAACATGATCTTCTTAGAGGAGAGGGAGAGAGAAGGGAAGTGTGCCACTGCTCTCTGCTTTCAAGAAGAGTCAGTCGAGCCCCGCATCTCTGCTCATACTGCTGACACCTACTAGTATAATAGTAGCTCAGCCACACCCAAACCAAAAAGAGAAAGGGAAGAGGAATACGTAGAGTCTAACGCTGTGCAACTCTGCTTCTGCCCCTCGGGCTCTTCTTCATTTTATCGAAACTTTTGGTTGGTTTCTTCTTTTTGTTCGGGGTTCCGTTCTGTTTTTTCCATCGATGAAATATCAAAACCGTGTGTATTTACATGTGGGTTTGTGTTGTGTTGTTGAGTGGATTTCTTTACTTTTACTGATGAATTCTGGGTTTTCTAGTGCTTTGTTACGAAGAGAGGGGCTGCGACATGGCGGCCAAGGATGAAGCTATGGAAGCCCTCAAGAGGGAGGCTGTTGACTTGGTGGGTGTAGATTCTTCTTTAGCTTTGCATTTTTTCCGTTCTCTCTTGTTCTTTTTTTTTTTTCTCTCTCATCTTCCTGATAATTTTCCTGCTCTCCCCGTCTTCGTCTTCTTAGTTTCAATGACGGCTTTTGTTTCTAAGCTGGTGATTCTGTTCATTGTCTTTGTTATATAGAGTCCCAGTTCTCTATTAGTGGTTGATAAGATTGTGATAAAATTTCACACAGGAAAATATACCACTACCAGAGGTATTTGAGAATCTAAGGTGCACAAGAGAGGGACTTTCATCCGAGGATGCCCAGAGGAGACTCGAAATTTTTGGCTACAACAAACTTGAGGAAAAAGAGGTTAGCTTTTTCACCTTATAGTTACTCTTGTTGCTGTTGATTTTCTTGCAACTCTAAGTGAGACATTTTCTACTCTCTTCGATTGGGAATGCAGGAAAGTAAGATTCTGAAATTTCTGGGATTTATGTGGAACCCACTTTCATGGGTCATGGAAGCTGCAGCGATAATGGCCATTGCACTGGCTAATGGAGGAGTAAATGCTTCTTTACTGCTGCTGCCGCTTTTTCTTTTGTTGCTGTTTTCTTATTAGGACCTACAAAATTTTTAGATATATTTATCATAAACTTCATCCACAGACTGATTTTGTTCTCTTTCCATTCTCTAAATTACTTCTTGGTGGTACTTTAATCACCTTACACATTGCACAAAGGTGTACCTGATAGCTTCTCTAGGATTTCGTCCTTTTCGTTGTAAAGAACATCTCAAATCTGCTCTCTTTCACAGGGAAAACCACCAGATTGGCAAGACTTTGTTGGAATTGTTGTTCTACTTCTCATTAATTCAACAATAAGTTTCATCGAGGAGAACAATGCTGGTAATGCTGCTGCAGCCCTGATGGCTCGTCTTGCTCCTAAAGCAAAGGTGACGAAAAGCATTTAATAGTCTACTTCTCACTTCATCACTCATTCCTCTGAAAGTTTAGTTCTCGAGTTTCGAATTTCATGACCATAATCATGTGCTATACATTTCCATTCATTTTGTCCCATAAAATTAATAGAAGAAGGTCCGTAGGTCCTTCGAGATGGCACTTGGACTGAGGAAGAAGCTTCTATTCTTGTCCCTGGTGACATTATAAGTATAAAACTTGGGGATATTATTCCAGCAGATGCTCGTCTCTTGGATGGTGATGCATTAAAAATAGACCAGGTTCTCTCATGATGTCTTTGACCATGCTTATCTTAGTGTTCTTTGTTCCAATGGTCTCCTGTCTAATCAATGTCTTTGGCTTTGCAGTCTTCCTTGACAGGGGAATCCCTTCCTGTGACAAAGAGTCCTGGAGATAGTGTATATTCAGGGTCCACATGCAAACAAGGGGAGATTGAAGCAATAGTTATAGCCACTGGTGTCCATACCTTCTTTGGCAAGGCTGCACACCTTGTAGACTCCACAAATCAACAAGGACATTTCCAGAAGGTATAAGTGGCGATTTTGTGCTCTTAAGTCCTTGTCAGAGATCAATTTTCTTACATGCATCCATAAGGATAGGAAATTAAAGAATGGATGATGCTATCTTCTAGTTATGTTTCACTTGTGGGCCATATATTTTGCCCTTGCTTTGAAAGATACGTTAAAACTGCAAGAATGATTGGAGGCTTTGGATTTTCCTTTTTATTTTTCTAATCATCATATTGTTGTTTGGAAATCTAATCTTTCCTGCCTTTGTATGTTCCAGATTTAGCTTCTTCATTTCACAAAATTCTTTTTTGTTGCTTCATATAGGTCTTGACTGCCATCGGGAATTTTTGTATATGTTCTATTGCCGTGGGAATGATCATAGAGATAATAGTGATGTACCCCATTCAACATCGCCCATACCGTCCGGGTATCGATAATTTACTCGTACTTCTTATTGGAGGAATTCCAATTGCGATGCCAACAGTTTTATCTGTTACCATGGCTATTGGTTCCCACCGTTTGTCCCAGCAGGTTATTTCCTTTTTTTAAAAAATATATATAAGCTTAAATCTTGAGCTCATCTTATTTGTTGTCCATTCAAGGTTTGGACATAACTATTGATTCCATTGAGATGACACAGGGAGCCATCACAAAGAGAATGACTGCCATAGAAGAAATGGCAGGCATGGATGTACTTTGCAGCGACAAAACTGGAACATTGACTTTGAACAAACTAACTGTTGACAAAAATCTAATTGAGGTCGGTGGACACTGGAGAAATTTATTCATCTGAAGAAATTGCCGATGATCAATTTCTGTTTAATGAACTTGTCCTGATGAATATTTATAGGTCTTTGCTAAAGGGGTAGATGTGGATACTGTTGTTTTAATGGCTGCCAGAGCCTCTCGTTTGGAAAACCAAGATGCAATTGATGCTGCTATAGTAGGCATGTTGGCTGATCCTAAAGAGGTTAGTGGAATTGTATTATGAATCTCGGATGATTTCGCCTGCTTATATGATTTTAACTCGGGTTCTCAAACTATTCAATATCCACTGTCTCAGTAGGACTGTTCTTTTCTCGATGTTGTATTCCATTAAAACCTGAACTCTTTCTTGCTTTCCAATTTATTGCATCATAGGCAAGGGCTGGAATTCAAGAGGTTCACTTCCTTCCATTTAACCCAACTGATAAGCGTACTGCCTTGACATATATCGATAATCAAGGGAAAATGCATAGAGTTAGCAAGGGTGCCCCTGAACAGGTAGATGAATTAGATTTCTGATATAACATCTAACAGAAATACTCGTTCATTATTTCTTACTATGCTCTTATTCATTTTTTCAGATTCTGAATCTTGCACATAACAAGTCAGATATAGAGCGCAAAGTTCATGCTATCATTGATAAGTTTGCTGAGAGAGGGTTGCGTTCTCTTGCAGTAGCATACCAGGTAGTGTATCTTTTGTGTTGCTTATATATCATTCCTTTCCTACAATAACAGAGTCTTAACAACTTTTCCTTGTTAACTCAAATGGTGTTAAAACCCTTAAAGGAAGTTCCTGAAGGAAGAAAAGAAAGTCCAGGAGGTCCATGGCAATTCATTGGTCTCTTGCCTCTGTTTGATCCACCAAGGCATGACAGTGCTGAAACAATAAAGAGGGCATTGTATCTTGGGGTAAATGTAAAAATGATTACTGGTATGTAAATTTCCATCATACTGTCTAATATTTGGTAGAACACAGCCATTTCATGGGCATTGCATAAATGTGAATTGACTTCTAAATACATATTGTACTAGGAATTTGCAAGCTAAAGGATAATGCTGTTATATACACACACAAACACTTGCGCACAAACTCACCTGTGTCAGTTATTTGAGGGGAACTATTTGCACCCTTCTGTTTTCTTTTCAAAAAATTTCTATTTTTCCTGATTTTCACTAGATGCAGATGATGAGCACATAGGTAATTACTTGTTATTTTTACTACTAAGATTACTTCATTTGCCATTCTAAATGCTATCTCTAATAAGTCCTTAGTAATAAGATGAAATATATGTAGGGCGAAAGTCTGATGTTTCTAGAATATATCATTTCGAAGTTTATGTTAAGATCTTGGTTTGCAATTGATGCATCTTTTAGGAACCTATCTTGAGTTATATCTAAAGTTTGTGCTAAGATCTTGGTTTGCAATTGATGTATCTTTTAGGATCCTTTTTTGAGTTATATCTGAGAACTTCTCTCTTATTTTCCCTTTTTGATATGGATCAAGTGTAACTTGATTACATGGACTTATAGGTTTGATAAATGAAAGTGGCCCTTCTGCTGGTAGGATTTTCTGTGTACACTACAGATTTTGGAAGTTTCAGAATGGTGGGAGCATGGTGCATTTGGTTTTTTCCTGTCTATGTAGAAAGAAAAAATGGTATTTGCTTTTTATGTTAGGATTGCTGCTAAAGTGCATTTTTATGCTTAGATCCTGGATATTAAGTGTCGGTGCAGTTACTTTGACATATGAGACACTCCCAAACAAGATTCTTGGGGAATAGGATACCCATGTTGTTTAGGGGAAGGAGTAGGGATTGCAGGGTTAGACTCATGTAGCCATTTCTGTTCATTTTTCCAGTTGGTTCCAGAAATAGTTTGGTGAGACATATTGCATCCAAAGACAGTTCGGTCTTTGAATGTGATCCCTTTCTTCATTTCTTATTTTCTTTGTTTTATGTGTGGACAAGAAATCCATTTGCTTGTCATTGTGTGCTCTGACGCAAGCCCTCTCTTGAGACCTAGGAATCTCTTTTATATATCAAGCCCATTTGATTTGGGTGTCAGATTCTTTGGCTTGTTTTTATTTTCTTTTATTACATTGGTGGTTGGATCTCTTTCAGGTGACCAGCTGGCAATAGCAAAGGAAACAGGCCGTCGATTGGGAATGGGGACCAATATGTACCCTTCTTCTGCCTTATTAGGGCAGAACAAAGATGAAGCGCTTGCTGTTTTGCCCGTAGATGAGCTGATAGAAAAAGCTGATGGTTTTGCTGGGGTTTTCCCAGGTAACATCATTTCCTAGATTCTGTCTATAAATCAGTAAGGCTCTATACTTCTCTTGTTTTGGCCCTTGTTTTCTTTAGGTATAGATATCTGTTTCATTTTCCTAGGGTTCCCCTCCTTATCGAGGTTATCATTTTAAGTAGGCAAAGTTCATATTTTTGTTTTGCCTTTTCATGCACACTTCTATATGATTTATTTATTTAGCTTTGATAAGTCCCTCAACCTCCTCTTTTAGAATCATAAACTATTAAGACCATTAATTTTTCGAAGTTGTTCTCTTTCTAGAAACTCTTGTTGATTGCAACATCTGAAATGTTGATGCAGAACACAAATATGAGATAGTAAAACGCTTGCAAGCTAGAAAACACATCTGTGGAATGACTGGTGATGGAGTAAATGATGCCCCTGCACTCAAGAAGGCTGATATTGGCATAGCTGTTGCTGATGCCACTGATGCTGCTCGCAGTGCTTCTGACATTGTTCTGACAGAACCTGGTCTCAGTGTTATCATTAGTGCTGTGTTAACTAGTCGAGCAATCTTTCAGAGGATGAAAAATTATACGGTAAATTTTGGTCTGACAAAGGCAGTTTTCAGGCATTCATGTCACTCTGAAACTTGTTTCTTATGGAAAGTTAGATATTCCATTTTCAAATATCCTAAACTATACAAACTTTTCCTACTAGAAACAAATTTTCTTTGAAAGCTGCAATGTGACCTAATCTCTCCCCCCTTGCATGTTGCATCTTAATTTTTTGCCACACTTGGAGATGTATTTTGTATGTTTCAAGAGCTGGTAGCAATAGCATCTCTACCATGCTGATCATATTATTCCTTTAGGCTACATAATGATTTTGTTTTATTTTTCCTTTTTTCCCCAGATTTATGCTGTTTCCATCACAATCCGTATTGTGGTACGTTCATTTGATCTCGGTGAAAAAAGTGAAGCATCATTCTTTCGATTATTCTTTTATATCTGGCCCATTGAAAGAATCAAATATCTTCAATTATTTGTCTTTCTTCATTTCGGTTTTCCTTGTGCATCTCTCCTCATGTAAATTTTTGATATGACAGCTTGGTTTCATGTTACTTGCCCTTATATGGAAGTTTGATTTCCCGCCTTTCATGGTGCTTATCATTGCCATTCTTAATGATGGTATGTACTCCTATTTTGGTACCATTTCTGCTTCTGAACTACCTACCAGTAAATCTACGAAATGTTTATGCACATGGCTCTTTCATCTTAACATCTCTGATTGCAGTTAAGAACCTTCATGTGAATAGTTAACTCTTATATCTGTTATTAATAGTTAGTTCGTTGGCATGCTAGGTACCATTATGACAATCTCCAAAGACAGGGTGAAACCTTCTCCTCTACCAGACAGCTGGAAGCTCTCTGAGATATTTGCTACTGGTATTATTCTTGGTGGTTACTTGGCTATGATGACAGTCATCTTCTTTTGGGCAGCATACAAGACAGATTTTTTCCCGGTACGACAAATTTCTATAATCAAGAATATATTGTGCATTTGAATCCCAATTTCAACTGATGGGTTCCTTATATAATGGGAAATCATTCTAATGATGCCTTCTGTTGGGTTTAGTTTTCAGGGTAATCTTCAGTTTTATGATCTTAAACTTAACCTTTTCAAATACCTCTCGTTAGTGATGTGGTTGATTGCTTTAAAACCCCCTCCGCTTTGGAAATGGATTTTGCTCAAGTACTAGCAAGATAGTCGAACTTTATGTCTTCCTTAAGTAACTCTGCCAACTTACTCCAAAGCTGATGATGCATTGCTTGACCTAACGGTTTTGGAAATAGTTATCCTTGTCTTTTTTAAATTTCTCATATTCAGGTACTATTTTGCAATGTTCAACTTTCTGTCAAGAAGTTTGATGCTTACTGTTTGTCACTGCATGTTGACTAATATTGCTTTTCCCATTACTTACGCTACAGATGCAAGTGCAGGAAACAAATTCCTGTTTATTTCTCTCTCCTGTTGTGTGCTTAATCCAATTACTTGATGATCTAAATCCTTTATTCTTAAATGAAACAGCGGGTTTTTGGTGTTGCAACTCTTGAGGCAACTGCACATGATGACTTCAGGAAGCTTGCTTCAGCAGTTTACCTGCAAGTAAGTACCATAAGTCAAGCCCTCATATTTGTGACAAGAGCCAGGAGTTGGTCTTTTGCTGAACGTCCAGGAGTTCTGCTTGTGGTAGCTTTTCTAATTGCACAGCTGGTAAGATACATTTTCTCGCCTGGCCTCGTATGATTCATCTGTAAAGGTCTCTTAGTTTCTTCTGCTATTTTCTGAACGAGCAGGTGGCAACAATCATTGCTGTTTATGCAAATTGGAGCTTTGCTGCCATTGAAGGGATTGGATGGGGATGGGCTGGGGTTATCTGGCTGTATAACCTAATATTCTACATTCCCCTAGATTTTATAAAATTCTTCATCAGATACGCCTTGAGTGGGAGGGCTTGGGACCTACTAATTGAGCAAAGGGTATGAAAAGATCGAGCACAAATGAGTAGTTTAATATGTAAATTTTCTGTTGGTGGTTGTTTCTTATGGTATTCTGTGTTCTTTTAGATTGCATTCACAAGGAAGAAGGATTTTGGCAAGGAGGAACGGGAGCGTAAGTGGGCGCAAGCACAAAGGACTCTCCACGGGCTGCATCCACCCGAGACTGAATTTGGTGACCGCAGTCGTTTCAATGAACTTAATCAGATAGCTGAAGAGGCAAAGCGTCGAGCTGACATGGCCAGGTACTTGCAAGACTACATGGACACAAGATTTTGTTAAATGTCCAAAATTTCGTCCATTTTGACAACAGAAGTATTAATGTATTAAAATTGCCAATTAGCACATGCACAAATCCTTTAGGATCTGAAACAATTTGCTTTCTTCTTGCAGATTGAGGGAGTTAAGCACCCTGAAAGGCCATGTTGAATCAGTTGTCAAGATGAAGAATCTTGACATAGAGACAATACAGCAATCATACACAGTTTGAGTGTGTAATGGCTTTGCTCTGCCTTTATATCAAAACTAATAACCAGCGATATATATGCGTAGTGTTGCAATCTTGATCTGTACCTGCATTGCCTTGATCAAGTCAGCCGGGAGCAGGGTTTTTGAGTGATATTGCGGACTAGAGGTTTCTTTTTGACGTCATCCGATAAGAATGTCATAATCTTGAACAGAAGGGTGTCAATTTTGTACGGATCAGTTGGGTTGACATTCTGTCTCACTTGCTGAAAGATCATGCTAATCATGCCAATCTCTCTTCACTTCCGGTATCAGCTCAAGTGATTTCGGTTGTAATTGAATTTGGCTTAGATTTGAAAATTTTGTCTTGGTTTATAAAAGTAAGTAGTTAACCTTACTTATTAATTTAATAAACTTAAGAATAATAAGAATTTCTTCCTTTTACTCTAATTTTTTTACTCACATTTCTATTCAAATAAGAATAATAGATGGGAGTTTTTGTATAATCCGTCTTTGTAAAGTAAAATGTCAAATTAATTCGTAATTTTTTTTTATTTTATCGATTTTGAATGTGATTGGATTGAATATATTTTTAAAATTTTTATTTTTAAATTTTATAAAAATTATATTATTTATAAAAAAATGTGTGAATTTTATAATTAAAATTTTAAATTTAAATTTAATTTTAAAATTTTATGATACTCAATTCTACCTGTGTTAAAAAAAAATTATCCAAACGCAACAGAACGCGTTTTATCACTGTTCATTTAGAAAAGACAAATTGGAAGCCCCACGGACCACTCAAATATGTACAAGCATTTCGTCTCTGTCTTGCATTCTCCGTTTTCTCCTCTCTACCATGGATCCGTTCCGATCCTGCACTTATTTAACCGTCCAATTGTGATCAGGTCAAAAAACATTTAAACAATTATTTAAAAAATTTAAAATAATTATTTAAAATTTTTTTAACTATCCAATTATAATTAAACGATCAAAATTTTTTTAACCGTCGAATCACAATTAAACGTCAAAATTCAATCCAATCCTGAAATCTTTACACCTCTACGATCAGTTCGACAGGAATGGATTGAAATTTGAAAATTCACTAAATTATTCGTGATGAAAACAAAAAGAAACTTTTTAAAGAAATTACATTAAATTAAAATTTCGAATAAAACTCAATTCAGATATTCAGATACACCATGAAAAAATATGTTTCCCATTTCTTGCTGGACCAAGGACAAGACCAGATTTTTGCTGCGACGATAGGGAGTTAGAAGCCTGTGTGTGTTCCGGCTGAAACATTGGCCAAATTTGAGGTTTGCGCGACTCTGTTACCAGACAAACAAGAAAGTCGTCCTAGTTACGAGAACCATAATCTCAAATACTAATCACATTGTTGGTGAAGTAAATCTAATAAAACAGAGCAGGTGAAGATCATGGAAAAGGCAAATAATACAACTGGAAATTCAATTGATTAGCCGTTCGATCGACGACACCAAATAGAAAATATCAATTGACGTCCCACATTTCCATCATCTATTGATGAATTGCACACCGCCGTCAGGCAGCAAATTTAGGGACTTCCCTGTGCTTGACGATCTTCTTCTCCAACTCATCTTTCTTGGCTCCAACCACCCTATCCACTTCCTTGCCTTGCTTCAGCAATACAAATGTTGGCATAGCTTGCACACCGAACTCTTGAGCCACATCCTACAGTGTCAAAATTAGGTGTTCAAGCAAACTCTAAATTCCTTTCGTGGTAACTAAATTTTGAAATGAAAATAAACGAACAAAAGCACTTACGGAGAGTTCATCCACATCGATCTTCGCAAAATCGACGTCTGTATACTTGGCAGCCATCTCTTTCACGGCAGGCTCCATGAACTTGCAGGGTCCACACCACGACGCCGCGAAGTCAACCACTATCTATTCAATCAGATCCGTAACATCTTATGAAATTAAAAACCCCTAAGGAAGGAAAGATCAATTTCTAGGAGGATTGAGTTCATCGCAGTAATCATAAGCATAGTTTAATGAGAACGAACCAATTTGTTCAACTGCTTGGACTCGTTGAAGTGGAGCTGCCACCGGCTGGAGGAGTGGAAAGCCGTCACGCGTGACGGCTCAGATGACTCGGCCTCACCGGTGGAAGCCTCAGCCGGACCGCCGAAGATACTCGAAAGAATCGAACCCATGATTATCGTCAGTAGCTTCCCTCTCCTTGATGGTCAAAGAAATATCTTCTCAGCCTAAAAGAGCGAACAAAACCCCCATTCAGGTTGCCTTTTGACGGGATTCTGACCGTGGTCCGTGTACCTGTATTTGGAAGAGCTCTTTTACGCCTTGCGTAATGCGTTCACGTTAAGTACGCAGACACTCTAATATATGTTTTAGTAGTACATTTCCTAATACATTATCAATTATTATAATATTTAATATTTAAATTTTATTTTTTAAATTTTAAAATTTAACATATTTAGTGTAAAATATATAAATATAATTTTTTCTATTTAAAAGTATTATAGATAGTGTAACACAATATTGTAGAAAATCCTAAGAAAACCCCTTTTGATTCTCTCAAGTGTGCTGAGGATTTTAAATGGGGTGGACCTGTGCCGAGAACCCGTGTCGTCAACCGCAATTATTTGGAAGTAATGTCGGTTCGGTTCTCCACAGAAAGGAAGTTGCCATTGGTTTAATTTATGCAGAAAATAGAAAAGGCTGTGTAAATTATTCAAATAGGCTTGTCTATCATTTGAATAAGAAACAAATATGATTGCATTCGAAAAAAGGTCTCTAGTAGTTTCTTGCATTTTACCAGTCAATCTCTCATTGAAGTCAATAAAAAACAGTTCATAGGAATACAGAAGCGAAACAGCAAGACAACTTGAAAGAAAACACCCTTGGCTGAGCAAAGCATAGATGGGTAAAAGTACATTGAAGAAAAACAAATTATGGAACAAGGTGAGTTGCTTATTGGCTACAGCATCTTTGCTAATTTGATTTATTGAAATGGAACTGGAACACCTTGGTTCTTGTTCACAATAGCCATAGCCAAATAGCGAGTACCCAGCCCTATGGGTGCCTGCTCGTCAGGTCCCTCCCAGAATGGGGCATCACCTTCACCAACCAAACGCCAGTAACCTGCCCTTAGAGACTCAGCTTGTTCTTCTGTACAGTTCTCTAGCAAGGCTTCAACCCGGAAATTAATGCCAAGAGAACCAAGAAACTGAGATTGACTGATTGGGCCGTGGACTGACACATTCTCTAGAAAATTAACAGCATTTAGAAACTAAAATTGACATTCTCTAACCAGTAACCATATACACCAATGTCCCCTTTCTTCTCTATCACCACCCTCCCGCCAAAATAGAGAAAAAGAAATAGAGCTGAACGATAAGATGTGACAAACCTGAAACTTCTTTAGCAGAGTGCCTAACTGCGGCAAAATCCACATATGCACTGAGATCAGCAGACCCAGGATTATCCAATATAGGAACAAATTTGTGCTTTCTTATTGCCTGCAAAATTCTACCATGAAGCTCAAACTACTTCCCAATAATCTTAGAAATGCATAAATTAAGAAAATTTCACACATTTATATGGGTGCTAATGTAGTAATTCGTTCCATATTAAAAGCCCTTTACAGAGAATATAATTGGAAACACATCTGTCAAAAGAAAAACAGAGAGTCAAAAGCACAATAGCATGTTAACCCCGCTAAGAAAATAAGTGTATATGTATTGCAACCCAATCCAAATTCTTTTCTACTTTTTCAGTTTGGATCCCATACCTTTTCTCACAAAAGTTTAGAAGTATACCCCATCAAAAACTTGGAAAACTTTTCACTTTGAGTTGCAATCCAAATAGGGATTTAGCTTTCTGAAGAAAATAACCTGAAGGCTGTCACAAACTATTCCGTTGAGGCCATAATCAATAATGAGAGCCCCACCCCCATCTGAACCTATTCTTTCAGCAATTGTTTGCGTCAACTCCATTGCTCTGGGACAAATCTCTAGATGATCAAGTTTAACTAGTTCCTCAGCATCAGCCCACTTGCAGCGTTTCATTAGATACAAAGTTGCAGGTGTAGGCTGTGGAGATAAAACAAAACGAAACCTAACCAATGAATCAGAAAAGTATTATTACTGAGCAATAAGGCTTTTCTTCATAATATTATATGCTTACAAATAACGAGCCCAGAATCAGGGAAATTACGATGAATCCTCAGCAACATCAATCATCTTTTCACACCAGCCGCGAGAAGCTCTCTGCAGACAGGTAAGAAAACAGAGAACTTTTGTATGACAACGAGAATCCAATCTACACAAGCTTTACTAGAAGTGAATATATGTCAATGCAAGGTCTAGCCTTTCATCGGCACAATGCTAGACAAAATTAAGCAAATATAATTTCCACAGAAAATTAAATAAAAGAAAAAGAAAAACAATTCAACTTGAGAATCCATCACTGTCATCATACATTACGCCGAAGTTATCAACTACCACTCTCTTTTCAAACTTTTAGGTCTTGCAGAGAGTCAAAAGGAAAGTTTTAAGACGCCCCTTGAAAATCTAGAAATAACTGCTCACTGTTCCAGAATTACATGCTGAAAAATTTATCAAATATTAAGTTGACGGCACAAGCTCATGAAAGTGTTATCGACGAACCTGAAATTGATGAACTGGTAGAGCATCATAGAACTCATGTGCAATGATGATTGTGGGCACTGCAGGAAAAAGAAAGTTGGAAAGATTCTATAAGATGCCTAACAAGAGGATTCTGCATCTGGAAACTTCAGTTATGGAATTGAAGGAAACAAAATCATGCACTGAATCCGAACAACCTCCTCAGATAAAGAGAATTTGCAAAAACGAGAAGCTTTTAAAATTTTTTACAATAATTACTCAAGTACACAGAAAAGAAGAGCACCCGTAATAGCACAGAAAGAAGGAGGTGAAGACTTATGCAAACAAGCAGTCCAAAAAACATGGAAGCTGATGATAGTAAAAAATTATTAGAATTGATTCTTTGAGAACATATACAAAAGTAAGAAAGTCCAAATGTAAAATCTTACATCCACTTGGAACCTGCTCTAGCGCAGTATGCCATGATACAGGGGTTCCAGCCAAAGTACTGATGATTTGTTTCTCTGCATTTTCGTCGCCATCACCCGCACACTTCAAGGTCCGATACTGGATTTTCTTTAGTGCAGGACTGCATTCCACTAGGTGGACGTGCAATGACTCGGTGAAATTTTTAATCTTGGAGACACCCTTCGATTGAAATTACACACACAGATTAATATTTTCAGACACTTGTAACCCAATCATAAAAGTACAGAAACCAGGTATTCAATCATACTCGTAGAAGATCAGCCAAGAGCGTTCCTCTCCCAGGTCCAAGCTCAACTAAGTTCACCTTGTTTGGCCGCCCCATTTGCTCCCACAAACACATTGCCCATACGCCAATCATCTAGAAAGAGTAGACATGAACTAAGGATAAGTAGCCAACAATTGCTAAATGCATGAACGTGGAAGAACAATAAGAGGAAAAAGAATCAGCCTTGGAAATTACCTCTCCAAACATCTGGCTTACTTCGGGAGAGGTAATAAAATCTCCTTGAGCTCCAAACACATCGCGATTTATATAGAATCCAGCTTTTGGATTCGTTAATACTTCCTCCATGTACTCAGCAACAGTGATCGGACCGCCTCTGAATTTGATGATCCCTTTTAGATGCTTAACGAGCTCGGAATCATTAACGGGGCCATGTGAATGCTCTGCAAGTCCACAAGAAAACTGTTAATCCCAATAAATTTAAGCAGCACGCAGTTGATTTTTTTATGTGTATTATGTATAAATTTAGTACCGGGCGAGTTATATAAGCCAGAACGGTCAATGGAGATTTTGGCAGCAGGTCTAGGAGCGGAGCCTTCCAGATGTTCGATGAAAGTATTGTCCGGAGTCTCTGAATTTGCAGAAGAATGAGAAGAGGTAGAGCTTTGTCGAAACCAGTACATGTAGTCTCCATGCGATAGCAAGCGAGGTGGTGCGAAGAGACCTCGGCACCTTGTCGATGCTTCTACCACCGCTCTTCTCAACATTTTCTTCAACTCGCTGCAACGCCATGGCTAGGGAGGGAATATAGAAACGTCTAGAGCAGTATATCATCCTGTTTAGTTTTAGAAGAAAACTTTGCGTCCAGGGGATGTAGCTCAGATGGTAGAGCGCTCGCTTAGCATGCGAGAGGTACGGGGATCGATATCCCGCATCTCCACACCCTTGCCAATTTTTAAGTTTCCCAGTTACTAGTATTCAGTTTGGGCGTAATTATTGGAGCTGTCTTGGAAAACGATAATGGGCCTCGCAGATGATGCATAGGTGCATTTATTTTTCAAGGTCTGATTCTGCTTCCTGGCTTCAGCCATATTGGTGAAATCCTTGGACTTTCGCCCTTCATCGGGACCCAATAGCGGAAAGGAGGAGGATTTTTTTTCCCTGTTTTTGGGGGGAGGGGCGGAAGGGACAAAGAGTGTTATGCTGCTATTCCTTAGACCTTTCCATAAAACTAAAAAGATAAAATAAAATAAAAATATTTTGAAGACATAAAATTAAAGATATATTTAAATTATCTTTATTTTAAAAAATTTTATCTTAAAGTTATAAAAATAATTTTTTATTATTTTTATAAAAAAATAAAATTTAATTATATATTTAATTAAAAAAATAAAATCCAAATGAACCCTAAATTCTTTTTGATACTTTATTTATCAAACCTCACAAAAAGTTTAAAATATATGCCAAAAAAATATATATTAGCACCATGTAATTTGAGGTACTTATTACATACTCCAACTAGCAGTGTACAGCGAAGATAACAAATCAACGCACGATGGAAAAAAACTAATACATTCAGGAACTCATGAGAGCTTTCTGGATAGATTCTTTAGACCGCAGCCCACACATCTAAGAATGACGGTTCCTGTTGATGGATCTGGATTAATAACAAATTTCACACCCAAAAAGTCTCTGATATGCCTAAGTGCTTCGATCCCATAGGGTGAAAGCTTCCCAACTCGGACCTTTGACACATCTTGCGGACACAATGCACAAAGAAGAAACAACAGACCCTGTAAAACAGCATAGGCTACTCCTCAAGAAGTGGTACACACATTAAAATGACAAAACATGATCCACAGAAAGAGAGACACAGACTCATTAGTAATGAATTACATAGGTTACAAGTGAATTAAAGCGCACCTGGTGACTTGAATCAACTACTCCTCCTTGTTCAATCTCCTCAAGCAGTTGAGAGGCAATTTTCTCACCAAGATCTTCTGGAGGAATCAAATTTTTCCTCTCTTCCCCCTCAATTTCACCCTCTTTCCCTCGCCCATAACAAATTGCAGTATCAACAGAGATAAAGCAACCAGATGTAGTTTCTGCAACAAGTGAAATTCCATAACCTGGAGACCTGCAACACAAGCGCAGACAGCAATCATCCTCTAGCAAAATAATAAAGTAATGACAACATATTTCTATGGATTTACCAAACAAGTTTATTGTTAGATGATTAGGAAGCTAGCACCAGCACTTCTCGAAGATGAACTTACTTTCCAGCCAGAGGACCAGCTTTATGATCAGTAAAAATATGAACATCAGGAAGCAGACGGTTAAAAATTCCACGACCTGCATGTATCATGGTGTTCTCAAACTGCACAGACACTCTAGTTGAGAAAGTAACTCCTCTAATCCTTTTCACCATTCCCTCGTCAGTCCAGGTAACTGCCTTTACAATGCAAAACAAGAGAAATCATTTGACAGAAACTGAGATGAACATTACACAAACTGTTAAACAAAAAGAAGGATCACACTCAATAAATCTCACTTTTAAACTATCTTGGACAACGGGAACTGACAGAAGAATTTCTCCACCACCACCAGGAGCAACACCCCTGCTCTCAATTTTAAGCTCCAGACCTTCGGACCTAACTCCAAAACGTTTTAGAATATGTAGAGTAGTTGATCTGAATGTGTCAACAGAGGGGTCCTCAGAATCATTTGTTATTCCTGCATGGTTAGATTAGAGGTGTCAGTCACAGTGATGATTTAAATTGCATTAACAAATCAATACATACAACTACAAGCAAATAAGCATGCAAGAGCTTGATGATAAGCATGGTACAGAGGCATGACTTCAGTTTCATTTACAGCGGACATAATACAACATAAACATCCTACTTACAGATATAGCAGTGCACAGTTGTTTACAGTTTCCAATGAGGAGGATCCAACAAATGAATCTGGTGCCACCTACATGATATCATTTGATAATCCTAGCTCGATTTTGTTTTACAGTATAATGGAGGCAATGCTAATCATACCTTCAGAAGTTGATTCGGAGCATAGTAAGCAAAGGCATTTAGGACTGGAATAACAGGCAGCTCCCCTCAAAAAGTACTAAATCGAAACAGCTCTAAAAGTTCCAGTCTATGATATGCAGGTTAGTTTGTAACAGGGTAATTCTGTCTTTCTTTTGCAATAAAAAGAGCCAAATAATCAATAAAACAAGACCAAAGGATGCTTTTCACCTGAAGCACTCTGATATTTGCGTATTATACCAGCCCGAGGTTACTGTTCTCTAAAACTATCAGGAATACTTTCAAGGTTTTCACCATTAAAAGAGAGCCTTCCAAAGCGTACTTGTTATCCCCAAAAAAGAGCAAGCATGCATAAAAAATCCAAATAAAGATTACTTCAATTATTTCTGCAACCCATGGTCCTTTCCTAATGTATTCCAAAGAAGGCTATCCAAACTTCAGATAATCAGGTCTCTCTATGTTTCAACTTAAATAACTACATCCGGCTTTCCAGAGATTTACATCCATCACTAAGAACCTAATATTTGAAGAATGATAAAGATACACCAGACCAGGTTATTAGTAGTAATTAAGAAAAAAGTACTGCAATAAAGATGACGAGGTTCATAAATTACTACTTCCATCTGGTTGGCAGTTTACCTAGGGGGTATAATCCATTAGCTTTTACCAAAGAAGAACTGAAATAGATAACAAAATTTAGAACAGAAAATTTTCCGAACCAGCCCCAACCGTCCTCCCCCACCCCGCACCAAAAGGAACATAATATGATATACATCAGGCTGCACCTAAGAAAAGATTCAATAGGCTTCATATACATCAGTCTATAAAGAAATTGCAATCAATTAATAAAGGTCTTACAATATCAGCTCCTAGCAGCTTAAAGACCATCAAACAAATTAATTTTTCTCTGCTTGAGGTCAAAATACCCGAACAAACCCTCAAGAAGTGGTTTTCTCATACCTCTTAGCCTGATGGTGAGTGGTTTCTTCCCAAATAAACCAAGTACAATCAGCGGCTCCAAGAAATATCCAATAGAGCGACTAACACCGCAGTCGTGTACTAAATGGTTCCCGCCCATCACAATCCCGGGCTTGTACTTCAATTTCGTACCTGCACCACATCGCCCCACTCCCAAATTAACGTTCTTTTAACCATTACCTTTGAGCAACTGAAAACAAATAAAACCTACAACCATATCCAATCAAGCACGACGAAGCACATTTGTAAAACAATTACCGGTTTCGTTGATCTCAACGACGCAGTCATCACAGACTTTTTCGAGGAGACGGAGGAAGGAGACTTCGTGGGGGCGTAGGCCAGGCCACGTCGCGTCAGCTTGTATGTCCTCTATGAGAATAGGAGTCGATGAGAGCGTTGATAATAGCAGCCGCAGCCTCAGGTTCTTGCTTCCCTTGAGCTTCATGTACGAGATTTGCCCCATAATTTGGTTCTCTCTCGCTACTCTTCCTCTGCTCACAAATCCAATCGATGGGTGGAGGTTCGGATTAGTTCACTGACAGGCGCCGAGAAGCCAAAGGAAAAGGAGTGTTTCTTCCTTCTTTGCTTGATGGAGGTGCCAGGGTATAGACGAGGGTTTTGGGCGTCCCGCATTTTGTAATTTCCCTTTTTCTTTTCTTCTCTTCTTTTTGCCGCTTATTTTTGCCTTTCCCCAAATTGGCAGGCGCCACTCGCCAGGCGGTGTTTTCCAGCTTCGACCCCGGGTTTGGTTGCTTTTTTTGGGAACGGTTACGGTTCCCAAAGCCGCCAAAGTTACGTTACGTTACGGTCCTGCACGTACGCTAACTTTGGCGGCTTTTTGCGTCCACTAACCCTTTACAATGTTTTGGTTCTAGGAAGGCAGCCCGGCCCAAACACTATTCCCTCTCTTACAATATAGTCCCTTTTAACTTCTTTTTTTTCTTTTCTCAAAATTGTTTTCTCAATTTTAAACTTTAAATTTATCATCATCTATATTTATAGTTCTTCATTCTCTTTCGTACTAATAAAAAATAAATTTAATTAATTTAAAATATAATAAAATTAATTTTTTATTTTTTAAATCTTAATCTATGTATTAAATTTTTAATAGAGAGAGTAAAAGAATTTGTCATAAAACTTTGAGTTAATGACCATTTAATTAATTCTTAAATATATGAGGTTATATAAATTTCATTCTAAAAAATATATGCTAATTTGTGTTATTTATATTTTAAAAAATAATCAATTTAATCTTTAAAAAAGATGAGTGCCTATGTAGTTATTATAAATTGGTAAGTCTACTTCCCCGAGCTTTAATCTTGGCCAGATACTTTAAGGAGAGCCCTCCTCTCCCTCTTCTCTCACCACCCTCCCTCTCTGTGATCGCTGCTGCTCTACCTTCTTCTTCAATGCATATTTGATCGAATCTAAGCTCCGGCAGAGCTTGAATACTAGGCAGAAGTCAGAACCTTCTTTTTCTTTTATCTTCTTCGACTTTCACTCCATATTTTGTCTACAAAAATACTATAATATCTTCATCAAATATTTTCTATCTAGATTCAAAGTTTAAAAGCACAATTTGTCACTAATTTTTTCATATTGTTATTTACTATTTTTTTCTTTTAGAGTTTTATTTTCACCCAAATTAGCTATGAGCCCTCTCTTTGTATTTTATATCTTTTTTAAGTGATTTCTAAATATTTTATATGTCTAAAGCCTTTTGAGTTGCTACTAAAAGAAAATGATGAAGTTGAGTTTTCATGACGGTGATATCGAGAATTTTAAAGAAAACACTATATGAAAGATTAGTTGTGTTTGTTTTTATTATTTCTTGTTGTACTTTACTCACTTAAAGATGTGATATTTTATTTGTTATCATAGATATTTTATCTATTAACTTAGTGTCTTATTTCTACTAATGAAATATCTAGATATCTTGGAAAAAAAATGTTGCATGTGCAACATAACCGAACAAATCGATCGAATTTCAGTATGGGACAGGTAGTACTGTCAAAACGGGCCTAAGCCCGTGGGTTGATGCATACAGACGGATATGGACTTGGTAAATATCAACCCGTTTTAATGCAGATTTTTTCGGCCTGCTCCGTTTTAGCCCATGGACTAACACGGGCCGGAGCGGGCAGAATACGGGCCAACCCGTTTTTCTTTTTAATTTTTTAAAATTTTTTTCTCAAAACTACGTCGTTTTGATGTTTTTAAATTTTTTTCAAAAAACGACACCGTTTTAATGCGTTTTTTACAAAACGACGTCGTTTTGTAAAGTGTGCGGGTTGGTCCGTTTAGCCCGCGGACTTACTGTAACTGGCCGCGTATTGAGAGTTTCTAGCTCGCGGGCCAAACAGGCTAGCCCATCTCGGACCGTTTCACTGTTCAACCCGTGATGGGCCGGCCCGATTGATAGCACTAGGGCCAGACAGGCGAGACCACCATATTTATAAAAAAAGTTAGAAACTAAAAAATAAATTTAAAAATTGAGAATAATTAAAAAATAAATTAGCGATAAAAATTTTAATATTTCTATGCTATATTAGATAAGAAGAACTAGACCACTCATCCTTATTCATGTTAGTTAAAAAAATACGCATACAAAATAGTTCAAAATTAAAATAAAATGAAAATTTGGTAACACCATTAAGATTTTGGAGCGGATTGATTCACTGGACATGTCTAGAATAATAAAATCACTCAAATTTTCTGTATTCAATCAATTTAGACTTATAAGAGCAACAACACAATTAAAAACAGGAATTATATAAGTAATCACAAACTTCAATAATCATAAAATCTATTTGATTAATGAGATCATATTGTTTTTTTTAAAAAATTATTTGAGCATAGAGCCTCAATTTCCATTCATTAAAAATGGAACGCATGACTGATTGAACAGAAGGATAAACTCGATCTATCAACAAGTATATTTTTTTCTTTTTTCAGGAAAACGGAATGCTCAAAAGCTGACCGCAGGCCCATGGATTGCTTTTAGCAAAACTCAGTTGTACAATAGCTTTAGGAAGCAAAAACCTCACATACAAAAGGCCCACTGTTTTATCATCTCACGCGAGGAAGGTGAAGAAGACCAAGGGTAAAATTGGTAATTGCAGTAAAAGTCGATAAGCACGAGATAAGAGGAATTGCTGGTACTACTACCAGCTCAAGCGGAGCAAGAAGCCGCTTGTGGTCCCCAGCCAGTAAAAAGTTCCCAGAATCGGATAAAATTACTGCAAAACTAGAAATGTGTTATGAAATTAATATTATTATGGATGTCCATTATCAGAGTTATAAAGATACTCCAACTATCCAGAAGATAGATGGTAGAGTTCTATCATATCTTTAATTAGTGATAGGATTTGTCTTATGATTACCCTATACCTATTCTGATTTGGATGAACCCCTAAACCCTATAAATAGGGCTCTAGACTGAGATATTGTATACACTCATTCATTGATTGATTTAATCTCAGAGAATTAATAAAGATCTCTTGTTCTTTCTCTCTATTTTCTCTCTATAGTTTTCTCTCTATAGTTTTTTCCTATTCTCTACATTATAATTTCTTTATTAAGCTCTCTACATTAGTATTATTATTTTGCTGTGCCGACAACGACTACGCGTCAACAAATTCATAATACGTTATCAGCACGAGTCTCTGCCATCGAAGTTTAGAGTTTAATCAAGAGAAAAAGAGGTATTTTTTCTACCTTTGAATTCCCATGGCAAACTTTTCAAAACTAGTTTTTTTTTTTTTCACTCTTGATATTTATAGAAAGAATTATATGTCATAGACATTAGATGCTCAAATTTATTAAGATATAATGGGTCTGGCAGACACCATCTCAAAATCGTATAAAAGCCATGATTTTTTTCCGCCATAATTTCCATGAGGATCTAAAGGCGGAATATTTTACTGTGAAAGATCCATTTTTTTTATGGAAGGGTCTAAAAGAAAGATTTGACTACCAGAAGATGGTCATTCTACCAAAAACACAGTTTACTTTTAATCTGTGATTGAATGCATTAGAACCAATAATTATGACCCTGGAAGAGGTCGTAGTCATTGCCAAAGCAATCGACATAGATGCGGATATGGTAAGAATAAATCATGGCAACTAGAATATATGCATCTGGATATTGTGAGTCCTGAAGACACCACTTAAGAAATATAAAGCATCAAAACCACTTGATTACTAGCAACTTGTGAACGAAACATACAATCACCAGAAGATGATTGTTATATAAATGCTAGTTATGATTTGTTATAAGTGAGCCTAAAAGATTGTATGTCTATCAATATGCAAACTTTTATTGCATTTAGAATTTCTCCTCAATTAAAGTTATAAGGAGAAATATCACTAGTAATGTGATTAATAAAAGAATTTTCCTTTCTCATATCTCTAACATGCTACTGAAGTAGTAATATTGAGAAGAAATTTTTCAGAAGTATTTTGAATTTATATCTTCTGAGACTAAATGAGTCCTTGATAAAATATTTTGATACTCGACCAAATATTTTTATATCATTCCCTGAAGTGAATGACATTAGAAATTATAATATATTTATGTACGAGATTTTGGTCGCGGCTAATAGAAATACACTTTGTTCTTATACTATAAGAATGACTCATTAAATCCCCAATAAATTGATACTCACCAGAAGTGAGAAAATAATGAGAAGGAAAAAGGGAAAGTAATAATTCTAACATGTTATTGATACAATATGAAAGTTTATCACGTACCTGTAGTACGTCAAGCATGTTATGAATCTCTATTAATTATTGATAATTATTTACTTTCCTAAATTATGCTACTGATAGTGATGATGCTTGTGTTGATAATATCGATATGGCACAGAATTTAGCCAGTTCTTTTGAATATCCAGAAAGAGTTTTTTAAATTATCGAATTGCTACTTTCCTATGTTATTTTAGTTTATTTTGGATCAAGAATGGTGAAGATACAATTTGTCTAAACAATATTTGTTGTTTATTTGGACAACAACATTTAAAATATATGTCCAAAGTATAAATGGTAATGCTAAGGTTCTTGAAGAACTAATTGATCAAATAACTCTAGAAGAATTAATTGCTTAAAAGCTCTAGAAGAGCTACTAAATCTTCACCTAATGGTCAATTGTTGTAATATATCATTCTCTATATAGTCTCGTAAAGTTTTTTGAGCTTTGATTATATTATCAGTATATAGAGACATTGGATGAATGAACTTTTGAGGCATATGCATTACCATTATGATATGAAATATACGTCAATTATAGATACCATTATTTATCTCTCCTGATTTATATTGCATAGAATTATAAAATTGAGATGCAATATTGAGTAAACTTGAAGTTTACTGATAAATAATTTATTAGTTGGCATGACCGGTCAGACCATCCCGGATCATTAAAATACGAAGAATGATTATGAATTTATTATGGAACCAGAAGTTTCCTAATATGATGAATTTATATTTGCTACTTGTTTATTTAAAAAGTTGTCAGTATTATTTAGGGTTGAATGTGTTATTTTGGGATGAATATGGATAAATTATTAGTTGATGCATCAACAAATAGTCATATATATATTGTTGTTTTTGCAACCTGTAGTTTGCACAATTTATTGATAATGAGCTCATGTTTTAAGATTCTCCCAAAGACATAATTTGTCCTAATAATACTGGTTGTATTAAGATAAATATTGAACATCCTGTAGAATGTTTATAACTGTGATATATTAGCACTTATTTCGTATTTTGCCAACACATTGTAATTCTCCTCATAATAGTTGGTTTGTGGTCAGAAACTAAATATTTCTCATCTTAAATTTAGAAATGCACTATGTATGTTGCACCACCACAAAGATAATGAGATGAGGTTCTCAAAGAAATTATTAAATATGTTGAGAGCAAATCTCAAGGGAGAGATTCGTATTTTGTTAATTTTGAATATGTTGTCCCAACATAAAGAGGAGAAATCATGATGCTGGATAAAGATATTAGTATGTGTCTCATCTTGATCTTCTATTTTAATCCTCATAGAAGATACCTTGAACCAGAAGTTCAAATGATAATTTATATAGCCAGGTATATTAATTGACTAACATCCAGCAAAAAATGCTCTTATTTGATATTCCTGAAGGATAATCTACCACTACAAATAAATTTGAGACACAACTGAAATGTGGTAGATAAGTCGGTTCCAAAGATACAAACACCTTACTGGAGCAAAGGTTTAAGATGGTCATATATGTTAAGTTGAGGAGATTTAAATTCCAGCAGAATTTTCCTCCAATCATCATTGATATATTATTTTCAGAAGAAATTCAGGTACCTGAAAATTGTGATAAATGATGAGATCTCAACATGATTGAGAATTATTGGAACCGTACAAGTAAATGACTTTAAAAACATTAATGCGCATAATATATTGAGGATTTTCAAATCGAGGTCTGTAGATTCGAAATGATAAAGTTCGCATGAGAAATATGAAAAGTTTAAATTATTCACAAGTACACTTGAAGTGTACATGTATTCCCAGCAGGAATTATACACTTGAAGTGTAATCCAAATAGATAGCAATTAATATTTGCTTATAAAATGCGAACTACAAAAGTGAATATTTACCATGAGTTATGGTGTATGATTCTTCGTAAAACCTGACACTGATAACGAAGAAATATATTTATAGTGGTGGATATAATAGTGCATGATAACACTTAATATGTGTTAATATTTGTTATCATTTGATAATAACATTTATATTTGAAGTCCCTGATGGACTTGATATGCTTGAAGCATATAATTGTTCCTGTAGAACATAAAGAGCTTGTCTTAGTGAATTTTTATTGAAAGAATGATTGAGTATGTCCATATATGAAGAAATTCTATATGTAGGTATACTTGCTATATGTATTTATTTATTAGAAGATATCCTCATTGTACAATCTATTGATTGGCATAGTGTTCCCCACATTAGGGAGAGAAAAATCATCAATTAAAAGAGGATATTAGTTATGACTTTTATTATCTTGATCTATGCACAAGTATTAATGAACTAGAAGTTCAAAATATTGGTTATTTCCATAATATTGCATATTGATTGTTTGTCTGACTCCTGTAGAGTTAGTCAATATAATATTCTACTTATAGATATTTCTATTTGGATAAATATCCCAGCAGGATAAATATATAAATTCTATAGATATATGATTTTGATACACGCCTGAAGTGTGATTGATCTCTTAATTTTGAAAAGAGAAAATGATTTGATGATCAAGATATTTTTCCTGAAGAATTTAGAGGAGCAAGTATTGTGATCAACATTTTGTTTTGATTGAACATCCTGAAGATGTTTCACATGGACATAGCACATCAATAGTTATTGGGTTATTATATGTAAGATCCTTTATATCTATTAAAGGATATTGAAGAACTCTTTGGTCATGAAGTACCATAACTCTACAATTTAGAGCACAAATACACTTGTTTGCATATAAGCATATATCTATTATAGTTCTTCTCTACCCAATAAATTTTGAGACGGCATTAAGCTTGCTTTTGAATCTCTTTGAGATAGTTTATCTCGAATATTGAGAAAATCCAACTCCTGTTGAGATGGATATGCAAGGTATGAGTTACCTATATGATTCACATACACCATACATTTATAAGAATGTGTTGATTATAACAGCCACATCTTCAACTTATAAAAATTCATGATGTTGGTTGAGAATATATTTGATCATGATTAATGTATTCGAGATAAATCTATATCCTCTAAGGAGGAATGCCAACTATGTTGTTGGATGATAATAAAGTTTGGAATATATCTAAGGAGATATGATAAAATTTTTCTTTACTCATGAGCTCCTGAAGAGTGGTGACATTGATGTGCAACAAATTCAATCATGTGACAATCTGGCAGATTTATTCACTAAGACATTACCAGCCGCATCATTTGATAAATTGGTGAACAAAATTGGAATGCGGTGGTTAAGAAACCTTAAAGGATTATCTCATCAGGGGGAGTAAATATGGCATAAAGAGTAGTGTACTCTTTTTCCTTCACTAGAGTTTTTTCCACTGGGTTTTTTATCTAGTAAGGTTTTAACGAGGCATACTCTTATGCAATGGACATCCAAGGGGGAGTGTTATGAAATTAATATTATTATGGATGTCCATTATCAGAGTTATAAAGATACTCCAACTATCCAGAAGATAGATGGTAGAGTTCTATCATATCTTTAATTAGTGATAGGATTTGTCTTATGATTACCCTATACCTATTCTGATTTGGATGAACCCCTAAACCCTATAAATAGGGCTCTAGACTGAGGTATTGTATACACTCATTCATTGATTGATTTAATCTCAGAGAATTAATAAAGATCTCTTGTTCTTTCTCTCTATTTTCTCTCTATAGTTTTCTCTCTATAGTTTTCTCCTATTCTCTATATTATAATTTCTTTATTAAGCTCTCTACATTAGTATTATTATTTTGCTGTGCCGACAACGACTACGCGTCAACATTCATAATAAAATGGGTATAAAAGAAAAAACGAGCTTAGCGCCCTTTTTTCTTCTATGACGAAGTTCATGCATACCATGTTTGCACTGAATTACGTAGAAATTTTGAGTTGACAGTCCTAATCCTCTCCAAATACGTCACATATATAGATTTTCGCTCTTCCGAAGCCCACCCAAACCCTAAGCACAACTACTATTGTTACTGCCTCCGAGGTTTCTTCCTCTGGCGTACATTTCCTATCGGTTGCTTTCATTTCGTGCCTTTTGTTTTGTTATTTTTAATTTTTACTGCTAGTAAGCTGATTGCTTTTTTCTTTGGGTTGTTCTTATATGATTTTAGGCATTTCGAGGATGAGGTGATAGTTCGTTGTCAGATTCTTGACGATTTGGTTGATTAGTGGTTCAGTAGCGTTGAATCGTTGAGATAGTGGTGATATTTGCATGATTGCTTAATGTTGGTGAAATTGTTGAGCAGTTTGGGAATTAGGGCTTTGGTGTGGCTGTGGTGTGCCAGCATGTTGCCTTCGTAAATGTTTCATGTGGTGTTTTTACTTTCTGTTGTTCTACCCTGGCATGTTTTGAGGTCAAATGGCCTCGTTAGTGCAAGATAATTGTTCACATCATTTTAAACTTTTCAAAAGATTTATGTAAATATACAGGGTAAGAGATATAGTATATGTGGTATTTTCAGTGTTATCTGGACAACCAACAAGAAGTCTTATTGGATCAGAAATTACACAGAGGATTTTGTTATTAGCTGACAGAAACCTGTAAATCTCTGCATACAATTTTTTCGAGGAAAAGCCTGGATTATAGATAAATGATCCTGTCATCTGTACTACTTTGCGTTTCTACTGATGCCAGTTCAGATTGTTTCTGAAATAAATTTATTGTGATTCTAGGTTTCAACCATGGGTCAATCACTTGGTTGCATTCAAGTTGAGCAGTCTAATGTTGCTGTAAAGGAACACTTTGGAAAGTTTAATGACGTGCTTGAGCCTGGATGCCACTGCTTACCTTGGTATTTGGGCTATAAGTTGGCTGGTCAACTATCTTTGCGAGTACAACAGCTTGATGTTCGTTGTGAAACAAAGACTAAGGTTTGAGGTTTCTTTACTTCTGATATGTAGGGAAATACTTCTATTGATTTAATTCTATTTACTCTAGAGTCAGATGTAGTCTTTTTCTTTTCTCTTTCAATTTCTTGAAAATTTCAAAGAGTGCAATCACTTTCACACAACAATTTCAGAGGGGAAGAAATGCATGTTTTGAATTATAGATTTTGTATTTGCCCGTGAACTTTCTGTATATTGATTTTTTCTGCACATTGAAAATATTTAGAGGCTATCCAATTTTTGGTTCCTCAGGTGGTTGAGCTTTTGTTACCATAAACACAATTTAGCCGTGCTTCATGCTTCTATCTCTTGCAAGCCTCGGACCTGATTTTCTTACTAAACTGGAAAATATAACCATCAAAGAGGAAGACTCATTTATTATAATCATATCAGTTAGCAACATGATTTTGCTGTTTCAGGACAATGTCTTTGTGACTGTGGTTGCATCCATTCAATACCGCGCCCTGGCAAAGAAGGCTGCTGATGCATTTTACAAACTCACAAATACCAAGGCACAGATCCAATCCTATGTTTTTGACGGTATGGACACAAAACTATTGAAGATAAATAACTGATAGTCTATTAATGATGCCATTATGATTTCTTAGAAAGTGGGTGCTTTATTGGTTATAACAATGAAAAAGCTATCTGTTTTTCCCCTTTTTACCATGCATTTCGATCCATTTTGTGTTTTAAATAAAGTCTTACTTGGTTTAAGCATTAAGTTTCCTGCAAGTAGTCTCTGACTTTTGGCTCTGTTGCATCTGTAATTGCTTCCCCTTTATATATGTTGTACCTGCGTTTCTCTGTTCCTATCATCAAGCTTATTTGTTTTTCTAATGTTGGGCATTGCTTCAATTGATCTGTTCAGTCATCAGGGCAAGTGTACCGAGGTTGGAATTGGATTCCGTCTTCGAACAGAAGAATGAGATAGCCAGGGCCGTAGAGGAAGAACTTGAAAAGGTAATATATTCTTTTGACTACCAAAATCCATATCTTTCTGAATTTTATCTGGTATCCCTTTTAACTATGTCATCACTTGCTGCTACTTTAATAGGCAATGTCTACATATGGTTTTGAAATTGTTCAAACCCTCATTGTGGACATTGAACCAGATGTTCATGTAAAAAGAGCCATGAATGAGATTAATGCAGGTGAGTTTCTGTTACATATGGTGAATCTCTAGTGATCTTAAATGCTTGTACTGCATGCTTCCTAAAGTTAAGTTACCTGCCAACATCTTCGTTGCAATGTATTCCAAGTGAAAAGCTTTCTTTCTTTACCTGTAACTAATTAGGGATCGTGGTTTTGAACTGTAACTAATAAGGGAAGTTGTATGTGCCATACACATAATTCTGGTTTTGACACCTGAAAAGAAAAACTTTTCATCCTTATTAGAAAAGCTTTTCTACATTTGTTTCTTCCACAATCGCTATTGAATGTTTGTATTATTCTTATGATGTCTATGGGATGAACTTGCAGCCGCTAGAATGAGGGTTGCTGCAAATGAAAAGGCTGAGGCAGAAAAAGTATTACAAATCAAGAAAGCTGAGGGCGAGGCTGAGTCTAAGTATCTTTCTGGTCTTGGTGTTGCTCGGCAGCGGCAAGCTATTGTTGACGGGCTCCGGGACTCTGTGCTTGCCTTCTCAGCGAATGTACCTGGAACTTCTGCCAAAGATGTTATGGACATGGTATTGGTGACTCAGTATTTTGATACTATGAAGGAGATTGGAGCATCTTCTAAGTCATCGGCAGTGTTTGTCCCTCATGGACCTGGTGCTGTGAGAGACATCGCCACACAAATCAGGAACGGCCTTCTTCAGGCTGAGAGTGCGTCGCATTAGCAATGCTATTCGTTGCTTGATAAGCATTGTCAAGAACAAAAAATTGGAACCTCTCTATGTTGATTAGAAAAGCCATGGATTGTCCTAGTTCAATTCTCTTTATATTAAGACAGTATTTCAACTGCTTTCCGTAAATATTACCATACATGACTTGCCCTAGGCTTAATGTTTATTTGTTTGCAAAACTTGGTGCAAGATCCAACGATTAGTTCAGCCCTTGAATGCCGGTTGCATTTTCGTGGATAGTGCAAAATTAGGGGGGAAAATGTATTGTTCTTGTGCTGGTGGTTATTATTAAGTGAGCCCGTGGTAATTTTGATTTTAAGAATGTATTTACACTAGAAAATTAGATATTCACTTTTGACACAACAAAGGATAGAAATGTAAATAAGTAATTATGATTGGAGGTTGTATTAAATAGCAGTTTGATTTGTAAATCCAAAAAAAACAACAAAGAAAAAGCAAAAGAAAACAAGGTGTGATCCTACCGTCTGCATTGGTCGCTCTCAGTAGTTTCAAAAAACTTACTATAAATGTTGATTTTTTAAATTTTTTACTCACTTTTTTTAGAAAATTTTGTCCTCCTAAAATTTCTTAAATACTTTTTAAATAAGATAGTATAAATTCTTTAATTTCTTTTAAAGTTAAAATTCAAGTTTTGCCACATAATAATAAGGGTATGATTGGATAATGTTTTTTTTTAAATTTTTGTTTGTAAAAGTTAAATTATTTGTGAGAGGATATGTAGGTTTCACACTTATAATTTTAGATTTGATTTTTGAAACTAAACCATGTCCAAGTTCATCCTAAATTAGAGTCGGATATAATTGAAGTTAGTTTACCTGTTACTATCTATTATGTGATATGTCTATATCATTTAATAATGATATAACTTTTGTTCAGAATTTTACCTCATAATGTTGATAAATTTTAAAAAGAAAAGAAAAGGACAACACTTATATGTAGGGGTCTTTATCGGTTTAGTTTGGAGAAAAATTTAGTTTTATTATTTGAAAAAAATTAAATTTTTTATTTTTTTAAAAATCAAACCAAACTTAATTTACCTTCAAATTGAATTTTTTCAAATTAAAATATTTCTATTTGAAAAAATCAAAATATATAAAATTAATATTTAAATTTTAAAATAATATTAATTATACTCTAATATTAATTATAATCTTAATTAAAATATAATTTAATTTATATTATTAGTCTTTAAATAATATTTATAAAAATATATAAAATTAATTATTTTAAATTTTAAAATAAATATTAATTAAGAACTAATTTAATTAAGATTATTAATCTTTAATTATTATTAATTAAAAAATTCAATTTTTTTTAATTTGACTTGGTCAAATTGAAACCAAATCAAAATTTAATTTGAAAATAGAAAATTAATTTTTTTCAAATTAAAATTTTTAAAAAATTGAATAAAAAATCGAATCAAATTTTAATTCTATTCAATTTTAATTTTTTTAAAAATAATACACACCTTACTTTTATGGGCTCGCCGAAACAAATGTGAACATGTTTTTAAGGATTTACTTTCACCAATCAAATAGAAATTGCATATACTTTCAGAATTATAGTAGGTGGGTTTTCCAGTACTCATCGTTTGTTGGACTACGACAAACCTTGCCAAATTATCCTTTGGATGGAAGCGTAAAGATCTCCGACGAAAGGTGATGGAATCCTATGATTAGTTGATAGCATCTTAAATAGTTTCTTGGTGGAAAACTGGTAGAAACAGTCTCAATACCGTACCTTGTGTACCACAAATACCGAGCGTACAAAGTCAACGGCTATGTGAAGGTCGCGCAGTCCAATGGGGATATGATGGATATTACGTATTTGTCAAATTGTCTAATTTGGAAGTTCAAGAATGATTAGTTTTTGAAACGAATCAAATTTGACAAGTAATGAGTAGATAGACACTCCTATTACTAAATGCAAATTGGATTTAGATTTGTGATGTGCCCTCCGTGGGAGTAATACAATCCCTCCACTCGCCCACCTCAACTGCTCTGCTCTCGCCACCCCCCTCCTTTCCTC
The DNA here is from genome assembly GCA_030512225.1 of Rauvolfia tetraphylla. Classification (NCBI taxonomy): domain Eukaryota; kingdom Viridiplantae; phylum Streptophyta; class Magnoliopsida; order Gentianales; family Apocynaceae; genus Rauvolfia; species Rauvolfia tetraphylla. Next base: position 2,365,951 of record JAJQKT010000005.1, read on the forward strand.
TCCGGTAAGCGCTTTCTTTACCTATTCTTTTTCGCCCTAGCTCTGACGCTTTATGCCCCTTATCACAATTCAATATCATCAACATGTACTCTGTAATTCACCCCACATATCACAATACTGGACTTGTGCATACCTGCTATTCCCCGTGAAATTTGGGCCGTTGGTTCAGATATTTAGCTTAATGCATGCTTGAGATATTATTTTCACCAAATTCCGATGTTTCCGTTGTGGCATATCCACATAGATTTTTCCGTCTCTATCTGATTTGATCAGAGTTGCTTGTTTTGTATGCGCTGAGATTCCTAAGGTTTCCTTGGAAATTTTAACTGACCTCCTTACAAAGCCATCTCAAAATGAATCAAGTCTAGGACTTGAATAGGACCACAGAAAGACACTGCTTTGATTTGCTAGTTGATTGTGCTGTATTCTGTGTGACTTTCTAGGTGCAGAGCATGTATTCCTTCATGCTCGTGCTATGCTTCTGGAGTTAAAAAGAGTAGGAAACTATTTGAGATTCTTATTAGTATAAACTTAACTCTTTTAAACTTTCAGAATCTTGAGAATGGGCAACCTATTATGCTGCGTGCAAGTTGATCAATCCACAGTTGCCATTAAAGAGAGATTTGGCAAGTTTGAGGAAGTACTTGAGCCTGGATGCCATTTCCTTCCGTGGTGTTTAGGAAGCCAGATTGCTGGCAATCTAACTCTTAGGGTTCAGCAACTGGATGTACGTTGCGAGACCAAGACAAAGGTTAGTTAGTCTACTATACTGTTTTCTTCATCTATCTATTTTCTTTTCGAGCGCAACTTGGTTCTCAATTTTTCCTTTTGTTTTCTACAAGAACTAAACTTGTTGAACAAATTATAAGCAAGATCATACCGGTAGTATCGTACTTGTTGGATTCAATGTATTCTCCTATAGAGAAGAGCCATTTCATATTGCACTTATGCCCCATGCCATAGAATTTCAATTTCCTGCCGTCGACGAATTGCAATATCAATTCCTATCATATCTTATTAGAACTGCAAGAGCCGTGGCTCTGTCTTCTTAATACAATTCTTGTTTCTTTGATTGTTTGTTGTACAGGACAATGTATTTGTTAATGTAGTGGCATCAATACAATACCGTCCCCTGGCTGACAAAGCAAGCGATGCTTTTTACAGGCTCAGTAATACCAGAGCCCAGATCCAAGCCTATGTCTTTGATGGTATGCATCCGAATAGTCTTAACACTGATCAGTTGCATTACATCCGTGGTCCTCTTGGCTTTGGGAATACCAAACTCTTGTTCTTTTCTCCTATTATTTCAGTAATCAGAGCAAGTGTTCCGAAGCTGAATCTGGATGATGTTTTTGAGCAGAAGAATCAAATTGCAAAAGCAGTGGAAGATGAACTTGAAAAGGTAATTTGTCTCTAATCAGGAAGTTGCATGTTTATGTTGTGCGCTGTTATTCGCTTGTGGGAAGTGAATACTGATCTGTATTGCGACAATGGCACATAGGCTATGTCTACTTATGGGTATGAGATCGTTCAGACCCTTATCGTCGATATAGAACCAGATGAGCATGTGAAACGAGCAATGAACGAAATTAACGCAGGTAACATAACTATCTGCCCCCCTTCTTTTTTGTGGTTAAACGCAATACAGGTAACATGGTAAGGGTGCAGACTGTTTAACCTCCTATAGAATTTTCGTTGCATTTGTAACATTGAGCTCTAGGATTCCAAAAAGATGGTACTTTCTCTGCTTAGTGTCGTTACCAGAGGCATGTATTATTGGCAGCCGCAAGGTTGAGGGTCGCAGCAAATGAGAAGGCAGAAGCTGAGAAGATTATCCAGATCAAACGAGCTGAAGGGGAGGCAGAGTCCAAGTACTTGGCGGGATTAGGCATTGCCAGACAGCGGCAAGCAATTGTGGACGGTCTAAGGGATAGTGTGCTCGGGTTTTCAGTCAATGTCCCTGGTACTACAGCCAAAGATGTTATGGACATGGTCCTCGTAACCCAATACTTTGATACCATGAAGGAAATTGGTGCAGCCTCCAAATCTTCCGCTGTTTTCGTTCCACATGGACCCGGTGCTGTTCGCGACATTGCCCAGCAGATACGAGATGGATTACTCCAAGCAACAGCTAACCAGCAACCAAATCTTCTGTAAAGAATCCTGCTGCTTTTGTAAAATACCTTGCTGTTTGTCTGTTAAGAGGTATTCTTGTGTGAATTTGTTAAAGATCATCACATGGAAAAAATATCTTCAGATATGTGTGAGTTTGTTACAGGATCATCAAACAGAGAAATATTACTTGTCATGTAAAGTATGCTTTTTCTGGTTATATGCGAGTATATCAGTTCATCTGCAGCCTCATTTTACAACGGCAGGAAAAATTTTTAAATATAAATAAAAAAAATCGTCAGTAAGCATCTTCTGACAAATGTTAGGAGAGGGATTGATAAGGTGAGAGGGATTGATAAGGACCCCCTGTCTGCTAATGGGTTCCAGCCTGTAGCCGTTATTCTCCAAATTAGCGTCATATTAACGATAATTTTTCTATTATTCTTTTCTGGCAAAATATGAAATACCACAACTTAAGCAAGTTTCAAGGTTGCATACAATACAGGGAGACTAAAGGATCAAAAATGACCTGCAAAGAATTTGATCATCAATCTTGAGCAATGACTAATGGAGAAATAAACTTCCATATGTTCGACCTGATATTTTAAAGCGGATGCAGCAGATGTACCATAGTAATTCAAAAACGCCCACTCAATGGGACAACTGAATTCAAACATCTTAGGTACTCATAATGCCCTTGACAAGCGATGAATGAGAATTTAAGACCTAAAAAGTGAGATTCTCTCTAAAATTATTTTTACAATCCAAAGACCTCAAAGACCTCCAAAACCAACCGCCAAAAAGACATTTAAGTTTAGAACATGTCCTGAATACGCTTCTAACCCAAGTTATTGCTCCCAAACCACATAAGGCTGAATAGGTAGCTAACTTATGGTTTAAGGGCCAAGGCCAGTCCAAACTTGGCACTCTTGTCAACGGATTTGGTGTCTACTTCTCCAGAAATGGTGAACAAAGACTTGGGACGCCACGCGTGTTGGATAAGTGCACTGGCTTTGCCAAAATTGTTGATTCGTGCTTTAACTGTCGTTAATGGATCCAATGCATGCTGAGTTCCTACAGTGATAGTATTTTCATTGGTGGAGAAGCTGTGCGACACCTCTGCACCAACAGCAGTGTTTGTCAAGGGACTCACAGAATGGTAGTATGATGCGCTCAAAGTGTCACCCTTGTCGTTCCTGAAAAATTAAAAAATTATTGTCAAGCTCTATATATTAGCAAACTAAAGATAGGATAATCATGACTCAAAAAACAAATTATAATTATATGAGAAAGTTAACATTCAGGTTGTTTATGAAAAAAGATCTTCCAAGCTTTACCAGGTGAATTAGCATTAGATATCTTTTACAAGATTATGCATATCAGAGGACAATGCAATAAAAATAAAGGCAGGAAGTATCATTGCAAATTTTTCCAAAATATCGTCCAACCACCAAAGGAAAAACACCAAGAAGACGAGACAAAAAGGATAGATGAACACATACTAGTGAGTATTAAGAGATTTTAACTAGTCAAATCTTAACTTAGTACCAGTATTTCAATACTATAATTGATGGAATTGCATCCACGTTTTCTAGAGCACAAGCAAAAATGAAATGAAGCAACTTATTATCTCAAGATCCCACTCACAAGGTCAACGAAGCAATAAGGTCTGAATTGGTGAAGTTGAACCCAGCATTGCACTTGGTGAGGGTTCCTGTCTTGGTATCAAAGGACACATCAGTTCCTAGTGCAAGCACATTTGTTCCAACCACACCAGAGAAGTTGATAATGGGGTTTGCCGTCAGCCCTACACTTGTGCTTATACCAGCATAGTCATGCAAGTATTGAAGCTCTACCTGCAAACTCAGTAAAGAACTAGTGTAACTTTTCCAGAAAAATAAGCATTAGAAAGTTCAATACTGTGTCTAATAGAACATACATGTCCATGTCATAGATTTGAAATTTATCTTTCCCTCTTTTCGACTGGAGTACAATATAGAATCACAAAATCATTCGCAGAAGTCCTCCAGAATCATATAGGAAGAGAAAGATAAATCTTGACAAGCCATAGCTCGCCACAGCAACAGTGAAAATAATACTACAGAAAACCATGTTTAAATATCCAAATAGAAATATTACCTTTCCAGACCTCTGGTCAGGAACTCTGAAGCTAAAGATAGCCTTCAGCCCCGGTGCAGGCTCATCAATTGTGACAGTCGTGAAGAGCTGTTGACAATAAATGGTAGATTATCAAACATTCACAGTAATGATTAGTTTTATGCGTCATAGTAAATATTTATCCAAAATAACTTTATTTTCTCCATTTAGAGGAAGATAAGAATTAGAAAGAGGGATACATGCACAATAAGCCCATTCTTGCAAAATGATCCATTATAATGACTATGATGAAGCAAAAGGGAAAAATCTTACACAGGCACCAAATCCAAACGCAACAAGTATATATTTCAAATTCCAAGCATAAATCCATCTATCAAAATGACAAACTATTCAGTACTTGGGCAAAAGAAAGCAAAGGAACAATAAGGCAAATAAACATTGATAATAGAAACGAAGAGCATCCTATCTTACATTGGAGCTTGTGTCCACTTTAATATCAGTGGTGATGTTCTTGTTCTTCAGTTGAGTGTTCACATCAGCTAAAAACAGTTCACCCTTCTTCGAACCCGATGATGTTATAGCCTAAATAAAGATCAGAGGAAGAGCAGAGTTAGGCAGGATTGGGAATTGGGTGAACAGGCTCCACAACAAAGAAACAATACATGTACATTCAGACAACTTACAATTTTTAAAGAACAAAAGCAAATAGGCGTGCTACATGCCCGCATGATGGCAAGTTTTTAGTGGATGTTATTTGTGAGTCAATATGAACCTACTCCTAATTACCAATGCCAATAAGATTAAAAAGAGCAGTGACGCTAATCTAATTAGCATATACCTCATGAACTAAAAACATCCAAATCGTACAAAATCAAAAACAAAATCCAAGGCATTCACCATAGGATATCAGCAACAATCAGGAAAGCTGAAGGCCATATTCAACAGAATACTATCATTTGCAGGTCTTTGAAGTGTCTATGACCATAGTCTGTACGAACACACAAACAGATGGAGAGGAGACATATATACCCATTGTGCATAACGCGAAATTGTTCAAGTCAAAATCATCACTTATCTTCCAACAGCATCATGTTCTCGAGTATAAAAGAAAAATCTCACTCGTTTATATTCCCGAGGCAACTAAGTTCATTACCCAACCACATAAAATGTCAGAAACTGAACTGCAACTTTCCACACAACAACGAAACCCAAATTACAGCTAAATAATTTCCAACAAATTGTACATCATGTGACTTGAAGTAAACATTTCTACATTAGACAATAAAAATAGGAGCAGATCTAAACAACACTTACCACTCCGGTTGGCGAGTAGGTGGTGACGGTGACCTTGTGGTCGGTCTGGAAATCCTTGTAGAGAAGATCTATTTGACGAAAATTGAACAAATAAATAGCAGAAAAAAAGGTAAAAGAACAAAACAAAGCAAAATAGCATATCAAAATTCCACATTGCAACCATATATAAATACAAGTAACAGCATCACCACTGTCATTTCCACATCTATATAATCAAAATTTTAATTAAGAAAACACTAGTCCATTAAAAGAGACAGACCTCGGGCTTTTTTGCCGATGTCGGAGTAAAGACCGGGACCTTTGGCCATGGCAGAACTAGAAAACAAACAAAGATCGAAGGGAAAGGAAAATGAAATTCCGTAGGGTGCAGTTGAGCTTGAGAGCAGGAAGTGGGGAGAAGAGAGTTGAAGCCGGTAATATATATAATCGGTAAAGCCCTAATTGTAGTCTATTTTGAACGGCGGGCTGATACGTGCGCATGAGATCTGGACCGTCAGATAGATGCAATGGAGCTTCGGGCGGTCGATGATATTCTTGGAGAGCAGGAAACTTTTTCAATGAGCGCTATTTTGGGAAGAACTGGACACGTGGCGTCTGGATATGGAGTGCTCTGGCTACCTATTTGAGGTGCGGCTAAGCACGCGATTAAAAGTTTTCTTTACACCGGAGAAGAGTATTGTTCATCAAGAAAAGTTTTGAAAAAATAAAACCTAAAAATTTCTTTATTTTCTTTCGCTACGAGATAGGAGTTGAGTTATTTTTCAACATCAAGAGACGTTTTGAATTATTAAAAAAAGCTTTTGGAAAAAATAATAAATCAAATCAGAAAAGTCTTCGACAATCTTTCCCCTTTTCTTTTTTCTTTTTTAAAGAAAATACAACTCGATCAAGACCCGGCTCAAACCCTTAGGTGAACTTTTTGATTTTTTCTTTTTAGTGATAAATGAGGACTTCTCATGAATTCTGAGTAGTTTATTTTTAATTGTGTGGTTAATAAAATAATAGACTGTTCTTGTTTACCAATCAAATGAAATTATTCACAAAAAAAAAAATCAAATGAAACTATTTGATCCAAAATACTGAACTGGAAGAAGCTTTCAAATGGCAATCTATAATAATATAATTTTTTATTTAAGTGCCAAGATATTACTACTTGTGTTTTAAAATATAAAAATTTTTAATATTTTTTACATAAATTAAGAAATAAAAAATAATAAAAAAATTTAATTAATTTAAATTATTTTTTATTAATATAAAATAAAATGAGAGATATGCTTAAATAAATTTTAAAAATAAAATTTAAATTTTATAAAATATTTAAAAATAAAAAATTATTTAAAATATCTTATTATTTTAAAACGAATAAAGTAATTCATTTTATACATTATTGTGTAATTTTTAATAATATAAATTAGTTTTGAACAATTTGCCTTTAGCTCCTACTCTGCCTTTCTCAAAACACGTGATGATCGCTTGTAATAGGGTTCGGGATTTTCTTCTTGCTGATGTTGTTGCTAATGTGGTGCTAACTCGCTATACAAATTTTTGTATTAATGAAGCTTCCCTTTCACAAAAATAATTTGTATCACGTTATGAATAATTAAAGGCCTTTCAAACGATCTCTAAAAAGAAATTGTGAATTTAGTTATCCAACTTACATTTTAAAGTTGTTTAAAAACTTTTCTTTCAGATAGTATTTAAATTTGTTAGTTCATTATGAAATAATAATAAAATTATTTACATAAAACTCTTTAACACTTCTCTCCATTATTAAAAGAATATTAGGTGAATCGAATTTTTTTGTGAAACTTCATTTTGAGTTCTACTTATTATTTTATAAAAAATTTATTTTAAAAAAATTTTAAATTTAAACATTATCTAATAATAATTTTAAATTTTATATGCGTAAATGAAACAACTCATTTATTTGTTTAATGGTAATATTCCACTTTTCGCAAACAAACTTTTTTACTTGTTATGTCATAAGAACTTGTCTTAGTGATCGAACAGTTCTCTTCCAACCTTTTAACTCGAGTTTGCCACTGAGCACGTGCTCAACAAATCCTTCCTTCCCCACTCAAGAAAAAGGGCAACTGAAAAAGGTTTTTACTATCAATGCGTTCTTAGAATGACTTACGAAGAATATGCGTCAGCCGTCAAGACTTTTGCGGACTGATTTGCCTAGGAACACATTTTCTGGTGCTGGTTTCAAGCAGCTGACACGATAAAGGCGAGGAAGGAGGACCGGAGGAAAAGAAGAAGATGAAGGTTGAAGAGCGTGTGATGGTGTATGCCGACGCAATAGGTCTTCAACATTCACAAGCTTCATTCTGCGGGAGCCACTTCTACTCTAAAGCCGGGCTCTTTTGCAAGAGGAATCATCCAAGTAAACTTTTAGGTGATGATTACTACGGCAGCAAATTACTTTAGATTATTTTCTTCATTTCATGCTTCTAGTTATAACTATTTGCAGGCAAAAACAGATTATACATCATAGAAAGGTTATCCATTGAAAAATGTAGCCACTATACTGGAAAGAAAGGGAAAGCTTGGATCTTTGACAAGTTCAATTTCAAGGTATTTCGGGTTTCCAGATATTGCAGCTGTTAAGTTAAGACTGATGCTTGTTGGGCTTCTTTATATTTTGCGCAATTTTGTGGTATAACGGCGACGAATGGAAAATGGTTCCGTTCAGTCAGTTAGCATTGTTCCGTTCCTAGGCCTTTAAGTTCACTTTCAGCATATTTAACTTATGAAGTTGTAGTTCGAAGTCCTCATGTGCAGATACTTTTGTATTCAATCTTACATTGGCAATGTTGGTATTGCACTCAGTTTGTGAAACAGATCTTTATACCAGTGGCAGAAAGAAAATCGTTACAGTTTTATAGACACGTTTGTTAATTTTTATGTCTTCTCTTTATAATTTTGAGGACAAATAATCTGATGAGTTTCTGATTACCCGGAAACTTTTGCATGTAGGTGATGCGAGTATACTTTTTCACGTGATTAGTTGTTGCTTCGCTAATCTTAGACACTTGGAAGATAATTTTATACTATCCAATTTATGCGTTTCTCTATTTACTTCCAGTTTCTCGCTCTCTCGCTCTCTCTCTAGTTGCTGAAATTTTTCTTGGTTCAAGAAATTTTGGAGTGTGATAATATGGTAGAAAAACTTGTGAATGTTGTTCCTAGATAATCCTGAACACATTGTGACAAGAAGCAATTTTACGTGCGTGGATAAATGCTTACTTGCTACCCATTGTCTCACTCGGTTTCTTCTTATCAGAGTACACCACATCCTGAGGCCTTGGAAAGGATGGATGCACATGTACAACCTTTTAATCCTTGGATGGATTAACAAAACAAGAATGAAACAGTAATAATTTCATCCTATGAGCCTGGTTGTGCTCTTATCTTGAAATTACTTGCAGAAAATTCAAATCTTGCGAGTGAAAACCTTGTCCATGCTGGTATTGATATCAAATTTTTCTAAATAATTTGTCTCATACAAATAGTTAAAGAATAGTAACTTTACTCTGATTCTTCAGATGCTTATTCTTTGGAAGGAACATATTTATGGTATAATAATGTGAGGTGTGCCAATCATTGACCGGAACTGCCACCTTCCGCTAAGCTCAGTAATGCTAATTTTCTTTCTTGAATCCTGGTTCTGCTGCTATTGCAATAACATGAAATAATGCATTCATGCATGCTTTAATAATTTACAAGATAGGTATCAATAGTTAGCAGCAACACCTGATTCATAATGCCAATAGGTAGAAATAGGCCAATGCAATAGGTGTGGCTATTAGCAAGCCCAGCATCACCCTATAACCAGTGAAAAGATTAAGATTTAAGATGCAGTTGGGTATTTTAGAGTCCAGTTGCTAAGATTCAGAAGTTTGTTACCCTGTGCTCAGAATGTCAGGATCTAGATTATACTCCTTGGCAAATACAAATGGTACAATTCCTTGAGGTAGAGCTGCCTGTATTACACCATAACAGAGTTAGCAAATCCACACCTCAGACTAAAACAAAAGTAATGTTTTGGCTCCTACAGATACACTACAGAAAGTATAGCTTATCTACCTGCAGGATTGCTACTTTAAATAATATTCCCTGTACTCCAGTAGCAATAGAGCACACTGCCATTAGGGCTGGTCCTACTACAAACTTCACTGTAATGGCTAATATTGCTTTTCGGCTTCCGCATGGTAATATACTTGCTTGGGAAGCCATAAAAAGACCTACCATAGAACATTAAAGGATTGAAAGCAGACTTTGATACTTCCATTGCTCATGGAAAAGATTGCGTATTTTCAAATGTACCTAAGCTGAACATAGCCATTCCAAGTCCTCCATCTGACATTATGGATATTGATTCATCAACAATCTTTGGCAACTGCACTTCCCTCCTGCATTCCATTTTTATCCCATGGCAAGACAAATAACTGATCCATTATGCTAAACAAACATTTGGTAATGTTGATTCAGTATGACCTTTGGTATTTCTGTAGGCTTACCTGAAGCGTATGCAGGCCCAAATAAGGCCTGCTAGAGTAGCATGAGTATTAGGATTGGATATAAGCTTCTTTCCCACTGTCACAAGAATGAGTCTGATTTCTGGCCTTTTGTTTTTCATCTCATCCTTTGGTTCCTCTTTAAGTATTGCTTCTTGTGAGGCCTCTAGCTCTGCTTAAACATGTAAAAATCATGCATATTTAGTGTCAACAGATGCAAAATGGTGGGGTGGGGGGAGAGGTTAACTGCCATTTTCTTTAACATTGAAATTCAATTTCCTATTTTTGAATTCTACCTAAACCACTGCTTGGACTGGTATTCATCTCAAGAATGAATTTCTACATCCTTATGTGTAGAATCACTTGTTTCTTTATTTATTTTTTGATTTATGAGGTGGTGAAAAGTAGTCTGCAGTTCATGATGCGTACACTTAAGATTTTAATTTGTTAAAGTGGCCATATTTTCAGTTAGTTGCAGTATTCTGCTGCTGCATATCATGGTAAACATAGAAAATGATTCTAACTGCGAAGAAGAATATTTTAAGTATTGTATCCAGGTTCACAAAGAAGTTTTCTGCAATTGGATTCTTTCTAATTACATCTTGTGACTGTTTATCCTTTTTCTTTAGCAGTTCCGTTCTTTGACAGCCATCAAGAGCTAAACCATGTGAATCTATCCATTTTGCTTATGGCTTTCTTGTCAGATTCTTGTTTTCTTGTGATTCTTTATTTCCTAAACGAATAGTCGAGACAGAGCTGACTAGAAACGTTTATTTATAAATACTTAGAGGTGTAAGCATGTGGCAATTAAGGAAAAATTTTGTGGGGTCCAGCAATGATCCTCTTTTCCACTGGAAAGAAAAACTGTGATAATATCTTGTCTACAATTAGGTTCTTGGTGTTCAAATTGAGAAGTTTGAGAAAGTAATTGTTCTAACAAAATAAGAATATTTGAACAAAATTCAGAATCCCCTCCTGTGCAGGTTCTATTTAAACATACCTCCGACTGCTGATTGTGGTGGCTCTGCATGAGTATCTCTTGTGGCATTGAGCTCAAATAAAAGCAGTAAAAGGTTGTACCAAATTAAGCTTTGTAATACAACTATCTGCGCGAGAAGTCCTGTGGCTTCAACTCCATACATTGCCTTCAATAGTGGGATTCCCAGGATTAAAGTGTTGGGCAGTGTTGATAATGAGAGACCTGTGACGACCCAACTCAGTTTTCCTCTGGAGCTTATTTTTGAAATTACTGCCAGAAGAAAGAAAGCCAGAAGCTTTTGAAGGATATCGGCTGATACAAGCTTAAGATTCATTTTGTAAGGGTTGTTTGTTGAGATCACTTGAAAGGACAAGAGTGGAATTGAAAATTTTGCAACAAACTTGTTGATGCCTAAGCATTGATCCGAAGTAAACAGCTTACACCACTTCAGGGAAATATATGCTAGAATCATGGCTGTGTATAATGGGCATATGGCTTCAACGACATGGTAAACATCAGTTAGGGACACCATGGCCCTCTCAATATCATGGTCACCTGAGCTGTAAGGCCCTTTTATACTTTCTCTGGTTACTTTATGGACAGCAAATCTGCTTCTTACTACCGAAGCTTTCTTTAGTTATTTGCGTAATCTAACTGGATAAAATTGCTAATTACATATACTGAAACTTGTCTCCTGTTCCATAGGTTCATAGGTTGATATCTTTCATATCAATCTACTGACAGTGTTTGTTGTTCCCTTTATATAATGTAAATTGTTAATGATACAGTAGGAGTATTTTGAAGTGCTTGGGTGTTTGAGTCCTTCAAGGCAGAAAGGAGATTCCAGGTTTCTTAATGTGGTTATATCTTTTTATTATATTGTTTCTTTAGGTGCAAAGTGGCCTGATAAATTCACCTAAAATATAGGCTTTAAACATTCCTGCAACAGATTATAAGATCCAGGTTCTCCTGCCTTGATATAGCTAGTTTTCCTTGTCGATCCTAAGTTAATATAAGTCTTGGAACAGGTAAACAGATGGCTTTCTAGTCATGTAACGACTCTTGTGTTTACTTTTGTGTGCACCTGTTCTAATCTGTTAAATTATAGGCACGTTAAATGTCAATGAAAGGACTACTTGTTGAATGAACTTTGGAGATTTATGAATTTTTTGCTTGATCCTGCCTCTACAATGCTATTTGGTTTGCAGGAATAGCTAGGAGGAATAAAGAAGTGAATTGGAGAGGAAGTAACCTGAGGTGATGAGTAAATAACAGGGGAGAAGGAAGCATTTTTCCTATATATGGTCAAAAGTTTGAGAATAAGTGCGCAGGAGAATTTCCTTTTGAAATGTGAAATTTTGCAAGAAAAAGTCCTGCTTTCTCTTTCTCCAAGTTATCTTTCGTTATACATTTGTTGCTTTTAGAACTTCCATCAATCGGCATTGACAGCATAATTCATTGCAGCCCTACTGTTTGTCATTATCTTGTGGAAAAATGTCAGGGAAAAAAGGTTCCTTTTCCCTGATTTTCTTCTTTGTGAAATCTTTTTTATTGATATGTGCCATCTTGTTTCTGCCTAGGAGGGAGAAGCGATCATGTGGGAAGCAAGGAAAAAAATTTTCTGCAGTAGCGGTGCAAACACTGAAATGGAGATGATTACATCCTTGGTCTAATATTTAAGTATCCATTCGTTGTTTGTTCATCTTGACTAGAATTATTAAAGACTGCACTTTAGTAGAGGAAATTTGTTGAAGGCCCCAGGTGATCAAAATTATGTCATTCGTGTTTGATTCTTCCTCCAGTAATGGGATGAAGTTCGGCCAATCCTTTCTGTAGAAATATTTTTCTGATCTCTTTCTTGGTTTTCAAGATTTTTGTTCTGATCACCGGTTTGAACCAACTCTCTCCTTTTTCTTGGTGTGTGGGGCCAGGGGGAGTGGGTGCCTAGGGCAATTGGACGAATGGGCGGGGTTTTGGAAATCTTTTGACATGGTCTCTAGGACCAATTACCGAACATTTTATGGGCTTGTTGTCCCCGTTTGGGGGGTGGGGATCTACCACTGGGCCTCTGCTTGTTTTATGGAGTGAAGTCCTGAAAAAATGGGCCTCACCAAATAGGATGTGGAAGCCCATAGGCAACAAGCTCTTTCTTTTCTTGGGTATAACCACAGGCCTAAAGATATTAAATATATCTAGCAATATTTTGGAAAATAGTTCTAACAATTACTGCATTATAATAGCTCCAAAAAAATTACTGCTACGCGATATTTCCTTTATGTAATATTAAGAAGTATCCCTTCAAGATGGAAAAAACGAAAAATCCCCGATAGACATGAGCCTTTGACTTAAAAATGGCCATTTGCTTTCTGGAAGTACTCTAAGCCTCTCGTACCCTTGCCCATCCTCCATTTTAGTCGTTGGAAGAGGTGGCTATCCCCTTTTTACGCATGGAAGGACTCGCTATGTTGATTTAAGTATTTAAAGGACATTTTGAGAACGAAAAGATATATTCAACAGTGATCGGTGAATTTCTCTGTGTTTGATATAGCATAGTGAATTCGGTGCAGAGACGGTCTGACCCAAGGTAACGAGGGTTCGACCGCAGACCGTTTTGGCAAAGCCATAAGGAAGACCTACACTGACTTTCAACAACATGGCTGGTGCCGAGACCAAATTGCTTCTCGTCTTTTTGATTAGTTTAGGGGCCGTAGTACCGACCCTCCTGGCACATATTGCCGAGTACGATGAGGTGTGGCGCAGGAGAGAAGCAGAAGCATGGAACAACACCCTCAATGCATACGAGCCTAACCCAGAAGAGGTTACCGGTGAATTGAATATACATGCAAACAGGTACCTTCCCTTTCCTTGTCGGGTGTTCTTTTTCTTTTCCGGTTTTTCCCCATAATGACGAGCGCTGTGAATCATTTGCTCCGTTTGTCTTTCCATAAATATGGTTTTGCTTGATTTTCTCGGTGAAGAAACCGGTGATATCACTATTCTTCTGTTTTCGTAAGCCATAAGATGCGAGATGGACTGCTTATGATACCTGGCGATGCATACTATAATATAAAAGAAACAGAAGGAAAAAATATTGTTACCAGTACTTATTATTCGCGTTGGTTTGAAAAGAAAACTGGCTATGCTAATAAGAATTGCACAAATTCAGCAAAAGATAATAATATATAATAAGTATTTGCGCAGGAGCTACTAAGGGTTCTTTTTGCAGGGCTCTAAAGGAATTCTGGGAGGAGATGTCGAGATCCAACACCACAAGGAGGCAGCTTAGAGGGCAAAAGTGGACAGGGCCATGCACGGCTACCAATCCCATTGATAAGTGCTGGAGATGCCAAGCAAACTGGGCTAAAAACCGTAAGCGACTGGCAGATTGTGGCCTCGGTTTCGGACGTAAGACTACCGGCGGCAAGAATGGGAGAATCTATGTTGTAACAGATAGTTCCGACCATGCTCAGAATCCCAATCCCGGAACCCTCCGCCACGCCGTCATCCAAGATGAACCCTTGTGGATTATATTTGCAAGAAGTATGTGGATCAGGCTGACGGAGGAGCCATCATGAAAGGCGACAAGACCATTGATGCCCGCGGAGCTAATGTTCACATTGCTGGTGGTGCTGGCATCACCATCCAGTTTGTGAACAACGTGATCATTCATGGTCTTCATATACACGATATCCATCCCGGGAATGGAGGCCTTATCAGGGACGGAGTTAATCATGTTGGGTTTAGAACGATGAGTGATGGAGATGGCATTTCCATCTTTGGATCTACCAATGTTTGGATTGATCATCTCTCCATGTGGCATTGCAAGGATGGGATTATTGATGCAATTGAAGGATCCACCGCTGTCACCATCTCCAACAGCCACTTCACCGACCACAATGAGGTATGTATTTATTAATCAAATGGGTTGAATTTTGATGTTCAATTGCAATCATATATATGAGATGCGGAGTCGAATGAATGATATTGCAGGTGATGCTTTTTGGCGCGAGTGATAGTTCCACCAAAGACAACAAAATGCAAATCACAGTCGCTTTTAACCATTTTGGCAAGCGACTGATACAAAGAATGCCCAGATGCCGATTTGGCTACATTCATGTCGTCAACAACGATTATACTCACTGGAATATGTATGCCATTGGTGGTAGCCAACATCCTACCATCGTAAGCCAGGGTAACCGATTCATAGCTCCTCCGGACATCTTCAAGAAGGAGGTAAAATCCACGGTTATCCTTCATCTTTTTACGAATTTATATAGTAAGGAGTTTTAGAAAGCAAGAACATCCTGAACCGCATTGGCAAGTAAAGGGCTATTTATTACTGTGATCATCTCCTCCGTCTTGGACTGGTACAGGTGACCAAGAGGGAATATGCAGTAGAATCAGTATGGAAGAACTGGGACTGGAGATCAGAGGGAGACCTTTTCTTGAATGGAGCATTCTTTGTTCAATCCGGAGATCCAAAATATACAAGCAAGCACCCGCAACTTTACGACGGCATTGGACCCGCACCTAGCAAAGACGTTGTTTGGATAACGAAGTTTTCAGGCTCTCTGGACTGCCACCCCGGAAGGCCGTGCTAGAAATGCATGGCCCTGACGCCGCCGACCGAGCACGAGACCAGTTTATTGACACCCCACGAATTCTCTTTTGTATATGCGATTGGTTCTTTCTCGCAAGTCGCAGTATCAAAGGAGAGAGCAAACAGGGAAAAAGATGTCAAAATTGCACATTTGAGCAGAACTTGTTTCTCTTTGTTGGTTTTAATTGTGTTATCGATTAGTGTTATTTTGAAGGCATTCTGGCTTGAATTTCTTGATGCGAATGCCTCTTCTTTTTGTTTTCCCTTTTAAATGTACTTTAGTGCGTCCAGGTTGTGAAATCAATTTCGTTAGCAAATCGTCACATTTTTTTAATTGTTTTTTAAATAACTAGTTCAAATACTCTTACACCTAGCGTGAGATCTTTTCGTAAGAGTTGAAATTTCTTAACCAACTTCATACAGTAGATTTATTTATATATATAATTTTTATCAATAATATAATACTTTAAATATTTTCTCTTCAAGAAAAAGCACTCTCAGCCACCCTATTCTTTTCCTTGCGCGAAATCAGTTATTAATGAATGAAAACTATTTCATTTGGTTAATGTCAAATGTATAACGAATTTTCCAGTTTGTAAGGTCCTGTCGGAGTGAACCAGGAACAACGAGAATGCGAGAATACATACCTTTTTTACGTAAAAAAGGAACAAGAATTTGAGATCGGATATAATTTGAATTTAAAATTTTTTATATTGAGTTTCGTAAAAATAAATTATTTATGAAGGAAAAAATTATATCAAAAATAAATAAAATTATATTAAATTTTATTATAAAATTTAATCCAAATACACCTCAAATGAACCGCGGCCCAATTCAGATGTTCTTTTGGCAGTTGAGAAGATTCCTCATTCCTTCATGAACAATTTGCGATAATTTAAGAATGGAATATATACGTCTCCTAAAATTTCTATCAAAATCGTGTGCTTTTACATTTATAACAATTGAACGATAACGATAGAAAGAAACCTAGAGAGAGAGAGAGAGAGAGAGGTTCTAGCAACTTGCTATAATATGATGTGATCCAATTAGGAATTGCATATCATGACGTGAAAAAATAAACATCAATGCTCCCTACTTAATAATTTTAATTTTTAAATTTTTTAATTTTTTTTAACTCATAGTTTTTCTCTTTTGATATATATGAGAAGATCGAATTGAATCAAAACTTACAGCATGATAGTGGGTATTCCTAATCGACAAAGTTATCATATAAATGCTATTTTTTCCTCCAAGTATTGTTTTATGTTACCCAATGCATCATGAATTCGAACTGAAATAATTAGACAGCCTCCGCAAACAAATGCCCGTTAGGATATTTTTCCAACTATGCCCCTTATAATTTCTTTTCAAATAGTTTTATTGCGTCTTGTAGACTCGAAGATGATTCATATGCGTTAGCATGTACTTCCTCCATCTAGAATTAAATGTCCAATTTCTTAATATAGTCATATATTGTATCTAAACTTCTATTCTCTCCATTTAAAATATAACTCATTTTGGTGCTCTTTATATAAATTAAGAAATAATAAAATAAAGAGTATATTTTCTATTTTATCTTTAACTAATTAATTTATTAATTCTCTACTAATATAAGAGATAATATAAATATGTGAGTGTAACTTTAGAAAAATAAATGTGTGACTGGATAACAGAACCGAAGTTTTCAGTTCGGTACGGTTTTGTAATTTTTTGGTTCGGTTTGATTTTTAAAAATTATATATTTTTCGGTTCGATTTTTTGTTTAGGTTATCGAACCAAAAATCGAATCGAAAACTGAAATTTTAAAAAATAAATATAAGAACTCATTACTATAATGCGTTCTTATATAAATTTCAGTTTGAACCGAACCGAATAGTAAAATTAAATAGTAAAACGGTTCGATTTGGTTTTTAAAAAACAAAAAAAAATCGAAGCGAAAGCTAAATAGTAAAATCGAAACCGAACTGAAAAACCGTTTGAACACCGAGAGTTAAATGTAATAACTCATATGTCTCATTACTAATATCTTTGATTAATAAGAATATTTAGTAATTTATTATAGTCAAACTATTATCTTTAATTCTTATATTATATCAAGTCAAAATATAACATTTAATTTCGAATTGAATGACTATTTACTAAGTGACAATTTAAAAAACAAAAACAGCTTGAATTGTATGAATTCCTCCATCACTGCAGAATAAAAGGGGTGATCTTGTGATTCTTGATATGTATTTATTTTATTTTTCATTTAAACTGGACCTAAAATAGTTGTCCATACACAGATTAAAAGGAATATATTGAATTCTCGAGAAGAATTAGAATTCTTTGGATTGAAAATGCGTGTATATGTTATTCATGTAATTAAGTTTGATATAAATGCATGTTATCAATGTAAGAAGAATACCAAACATGTGAATTTTTTCCTTTTTCCATTTTTTTTGGTTCGATAATTATTTTGCGCTGCTATTTTAATGTGGAATATTGGCTAAATTTCATGAGTTTATAAAACTGGTAAATTGTCGCTTTGCTTGTCTGGAAGACTTTTATTTTTTTCCCCTTTTTCTTAGTATGCGGAATATTCCATCCATTTTATAAGAAGTGTCATTATAGAAATTTTTACAAATATTAAGATAATAATTAAATTGACTAATTCACCCTAATTCTCTCCTCTTACAAGAAATTATAATATAAGAAACTGTTATATTTACTAAATTAAATGTTATTATTTTATCTAATAACACTTATTTTGTAATAAAATAAATATTTCACTATGATATTTACTATAAAATGAAGTATTATTTTGCCATATCTAACATATTCATAGGTAGGCGGTACGTAGCTGTAGCTGGCAGAGAAAATTGAGGGAAGATAAATGAAGACCCAGGAACGATCCTTGAGGTTGACGCTTTCAGAGAACTTTTTTAACCATACAAAATACAGTAGCCAGGCATGCAAGTTGCAGCGCATCCCCTTCTGATTCACTCGTTTCTAACAGAGAAAGCAAAAAACGGTGTATTGTTCGCCGCGAAATTTCGGCCATCGCCCTGAAACATAGCTCTGATTTTTCTACAAACTTCTTGGAGAAGTCTGCGCAATGGTCTTGCCTTATTTAATGCTTCTCAAGTGTAGTATTTAAACAACAATTAAGCGCAAAAACATTCTTAAACAGGCCGTGCACAGGATCAAAGCGAGTTCGGTAATCTGGCTGGTCTAGGTTGTGCAGAGGTCCGATCCCACAGCAAAAGAGGGGTCTGACTCTACTAACTAGGCCATTGGCATCTAGCAGCGTTCTTAGTTTTGGTCTGAATATCAATTAATTCCAAACTACTCCAACAAAATGGGGTCACCAAACATTAGTTGTTTTCTCCTCTTATTCTTTGCGTTGGCTTCCATACTTCCAACCCTCAATGCCCATGTTGCTCATTGGGATGACTATTGGCTGCAGCGAAGAGCCCAAGCTCAACAACAGAGCCGGAGAATCTTTCATGACAGTAAAAAGAGGGTTGAGTCCGCAAAGGCCAAGCACAAAATGAAAGCCGAAGCCGAGGCTGAGGCTCCGGCCAAACTCAAATTCCAGGCTGAGGCAAAATTGAAGGCCAAGACTGAGGCCGAGGCGAAAAAAAAGGCCAAGGCCGAGGCAGAGCCCAAGACAAAATTGAAGGACAAGGCTGAATCCGAGGCAAAAAAGAAAGTCAAGGCCGAGGCAAAAAAAAGGTGGGTGTAATTAAATCATTGTTTATCTTTGTTACTCGTATACCATTGTCGTTCCACAATTTATATCAAGATATATATTTTTGTCCATTTTAGTGGCAGGCACAGGACTAGAATGGCTGCGAAAAGCGTGCCCATGAGGTCAACCAATAGCACCAGAAGGTCACTAAGAGGGCAAAGGTACCGAGGCCCATGCATGGCCGTCAACTCTATTGACAAGTGCTGGAGATGCGACAGAGGATGGTCTCTTAACAGAAAGAAGCTAGCAGATTGTGCCCGAGGCTTTGGTGAAAAGGCTCAGGGTGGCAAGAACGGCCGAATCTACGTGGTGACGGATCCCTCGGACAATGACGTCGTCAACCCAAAGCCAGGGACCCTCCGTCACGCTGTGATCCAATTGGAGCCATTTTGGATCATTTTCGCTCGCAGCATGACCATTAGGTTGTCCCAGGAGTTGATCATGACGAGTAACAAGACCATTGATGCTCGCGGTGCCAATGTCCATATTGCTTATGGCGCAGGTATCACCCTCCAATTCATAGAGAACATCATCATCAGTAACCTTCACATCCATCACATCACTGAATCTAGCGGCGGTATGATTAGAGATTCCGTGAACCACGTCGGGTTCAGGACTCATAACGAAGGAGACGGAATTTCCATCTTTGGCTCCCGGGATATTTGGTTGGATCATCTCTCCATGTCTCACTGTAAAGATGGCCTCATCGATGCTGTTCAGGGATCCACTGCAATTACAATTTCAAATTGCCACTTCACCGATCACGACAAGGTGATGCTATTTGGTGCCAGCGACACCACTGATGTGGATGATAAGATGCAGATCACAGTTGCATTCAACCATTTCGGCAAGAGACTGATACAAAGAATGCCAAGATGCCGATCCGGATTCTTTCACCTCGTGAACAATGATTACACTCACTGGGAAATGTATGCCATCGGAGGCAGCCACCACGCCACAATTATAAGCCAGGGTAACCGGTTTATTGCTCCTCCAAATCTTCCACCATGGAAGAAGGTACGTCCATGAAGTTGGAATAATTAGTACTACTCCTTCATGCATGCAAAATCTAATTATTACCATCATATGCTTTCACTAGTGAACCCCTACTAATTGAGAATGCGTGTTGGTGTTGTTGTAGTCCATGCTGGAGATTACTCACAGGGATGCGTCCAGCGACTGGAAAAAGTGGACATGGGTATCGGATGGAGATATTTTCAAGAACGGAGCATTTTTTAGGCCGTCCGGGGATCTGAACGGAGCCAAGACATACGCTGCTCTGGAACTGATCAAACCATTGCCTGCTACAGAAGTGATAAAACTGACTAGGTTTGCGGGTTCGCTTCCATGCACAGTAGGAAGACAATGCTAAACTGAATCAACGCATCCGAAAAGATACGTCACAGTGGTTCATTTGTAAAGTCGAAGCAAATACGTACCCAGCTTGTCGTGTGTTTGCAGTTTTTCTTTCTCGTCGTGATTCACTTCTCGGTTGGCGGCAAAATAGATGTCCTGCGGATATCAGTTAGAAAGAAAATTGTATTCAGCAATTGCATGCCTCTTTCCATTTTACATAAACTACAATCATGTACGTGCAATTTCACGTACTCCACTTTTTATTTAGTTTTTTTGTAATTAATAATTTTTTTATAATGATAGAAGATAAATTGTATTTTTTTTATAATTCGTTAATTATTCTGATGATATTTCAGTATGCTTCATTTACTAATTATTTATACTATTTTGTGTGGGTTATGTATATAGTGTATTTTTCATCTTTTTTGTGATTATATTTGAATATTTTATAAATAATATTAGTATTTAAAATTTTTAATTAGCATTTTTTTTATGGTCATGTTAGTTTTTTTTGTAAAATAATAATGTACTCTTTATTTTTATTATTATTATTTTTTTGCAATGATAAAGATTGGAGTCTATTTTTCATCATTCATTTAATTACTTTCATGATATTCATATAAGATACATATTTTACAAATTTTAAGAGAAACTATATTTCATGGATGTTAAATGGCTTTTTTTAGTCAAATTCTATTATGTTTTAAGCTTTAAATAAATTATATTGGTATTTGACCTTTTAAATTAGCAGACTTACTTTCTCTATGATATTGGTATTTGACCTTTTAAATTAGTAGAATTACACAATCTCTCTCATAATATTAGTGATAGGAATTCAAGTGCATTTTGCACTCATTATTTAATTATTTTGATAAGATATATTTTTATCAATTTTATTAGTCATATTGAATACTGGAATACATGATCTCTTTCTAAATTATATTGATATTTGAATTTTTATAAATTTATTTCTCGCAACCATTCAATTACTTATCAAATGTAATCATTTGATAAGTAATTGAATGGGGCTTGACGGCGAAATCAGATGAAAGGGCAACATTTGCTACATTTTCATTGTTTAAGGTCAAGAATCCTGCGTTTTCAAGTACAGGTGCAAATACCAAAATTTGAGTAAAGTTCAGGTGTAAACTAACTGTTTACCCATTATTTTAACGTATTTATTTTTATTTTGATAATATTTCAACAAGATACAAATATTTATTAATGATTAAATGTAGTTGTTACAATTATTATTATTATAAAATATAAGATCTCAAAAATTGAGAGTATTTTATGAAGCTAATTTCTTTCTCTCTTTAATGGTGTAAAATGACCAAATAATCTCATAACATAATATAAGATTTAAAGGTATTTTAAACAATTTTAAAAAAATTAAAATTTTAAATCTTCATAATTTCAACACACACTTTTAGTATAATATAATATAATATAAATATAAATTACACATTATTTTGATTTGTTCGCATGTTAATATTTAAGAGTCCAAATGCCTTCATTACTTAGATTGTACAACGCACCAAGTGGGTAAGTTTCCGCTTTTCTTGTTACTAAGCAAAGAGAGAAATTTTACCTACCTCCCACGATCAGCAATTATAATAGCAAAAGACCCACCACACGACAAGGTTAGCAATGCTGTTCACCTTCTTTAATCCTTAAATGAGGTTCTTCAAGGGTGTTCTACACCCACGGATGTAAAGGTTTCAAAACAAAGAAGCAAGAAAAGACTGAAGCCGGTCAACCCGGTCTACTTTCTTATGACAAAGAAAAAGAACAAAGGAAGCCAAATGCCAGATACGACTGGCAGGAAGGAGTAAATAGCCCATTATACTCACAGATGAAATTTCCCAAACTGCTACTCTCTCATAGGCCGTGGGAATACAAATTTTAGTTAAACTTTACCTTTTTACTTCCTCACAGAGAGAGAGAGAGAGAGACATCACCACCACCAACGTGACATTCCCCCCCGGAACGAAAATAATATGGATATTAATTTATATTATATCCATATAATTCCCAAATTAACTGCAAAGGATTATGCACTATCAGAATCATGCCCTGAATCAACATTCCCAGATTGGGGGTTTTTGTAACCGCTGATCTCATCATTATAACGTTTCTTGTCAGCACGAGCCTTTGCTTCGTAAGGTGCTTTTTCCTCGGCTGTAAGATCAAATTGCAAATGTTTCAGAAAGGTATTATTATCTATGTTATCTCAGAATTAAAATATGTCGGTATACGGAGGCTCTGCCAAGATTGACATACCTGACATCTTGTTCCACCTATCTCCAAGGACCTTACCCACATCTGTGAATGATATTCCTGGATTACTTTTCTTAACATTCTGTGAGAAAAAAAGCACCATGAGCAACAAATCCGCCATAGGGAGAGCACGTGGCTGGAAAAGTACATAAGCAAAGGGCATATGCATGCTAAACTAGTAACTCAGGTAGCTTGTTTGAAATAAAAACACAACAAAACTCAAAAGAAGTTGGAGGGAGAATGGGTTTTGCTGAAAGGAATTCAATTGGAGGTCAAAAATTCAGAAGGAAACATGATCATCCAAAAGCTCAAATCCATCAAACTTGACTGTGGATAATCCCTGTAGTTCTTGTGATGAATACGCAAGTATAAAAGCAAAGCCTCAAACCACTAAGTCAATCTTAAGAGGAAAAAAAGGGGGGAAAAAAGAAAAGAGGCTAATAGAAAGATGCCAATTTGACTATTCAGCCAGATCCTATAAAGATACCTAAGGAGAAATAAACACAATACAATAAGGTCCATTTGAACCGTTAAAATAAAACCCGCTATCCAAATACTTGTACACGTAAACATCAACTAACCAGATAAAAGACGTAAGTTTATGATAAACGATCACAAGAACCAGAGAAAGGCACCAGTAGTTATAACTAAATTCTCATGAACGAAGACACTAACCTCTCTTTCAGCCTGTGAGAAAAACATGAAAGCACTGACTGCTCTCTTTGGAGCATTAGGATCTTTTTTCTTCTTTTGTTTCTTCTTTTTTGTATCTTCATCACCAGCTTTTTTTCTACTCACTGGTGCCTTTGACACGGATGCCTCTTTTTTAGGTTTCTTCTTTGCAGGTTTCTGAATTCACATACATAGATGTCAGCTAGCTTATCAATTGCTAAAATCTAACACCTAGTACCCCCATCAGTCCCAACCATTCCCTGTTGGCATTGAGGGAAGAAGTGTGAGGCGAGAAGGTTATAGCTTACCTCCTCATTTCCACTATCACTTGCATCAGATTCTCCTTCCCCAGAATCATCAGTTGGTGATCCTCCATCATCTTTGTCAACAACAAAATCTTCATCCTGCAAAGAAGCACCAGATTCAATAGCTCTTCAACTCCATGTAAAGCAAACACAAAAGAAGAGGACCAGAAATAACAAACTTAGCTATTCAATATTGACCGAGCAAGCTCCTATTATTACCACCAATCAAGGAGGGGAAAAACGATATATAAAACTGTTTCCACCCAGTTATACAGATCTAGCAGGAAAATATAAGTGCTCATAACATTTCTCAAAGTTGCAAATTAGGACCCTGCTCTTATGAGTAGAGAGAATAGTACCACCATGCACATAAGTGGACTACATGAACTTCAAGTTAGTTTAACCAACAGAAAAAAAACCAGAAAACTGCCAATGAACTTACCTCCTCATCACTCTCATCTCCACCAGCTTCATTCTTAATGCGCTCAAGGTGTGGGTCAACAGCATCATCATCATCATCCTGCAGCACAGCTGCAATTGCATCTGTCGTCTTCACATCTCCGAGGTTCATGATTTTCAGTCCTTTTGAACTGCAACAAGTGATAAAATTGTCAGGAAGTGTATGTTTTACTTTTGGAGCTGGAAAATTCTAGAAGAGGCTCAAGGTAACCTGATGAAGTCAAAAAGATTATGGTACTCATTTCTCTGAATATTCCGGAAGAGATGCTCTTGCTCAGTTTTGAGTCTTATTAGAAGATCAAAGTAATGCATATTTGAACCTCCAGCAGCATGCCTCTCAAACTCCACATAATCAATCTACAGGCAAATGAGCAAGTCAAACTTTCTCGCCTAACAACGATATGCATGGAGGACAAAGTATTATATTGAGCAGAAATATGATTACATACCTCATCATGAAGAATAAGGGTGGGAGGTTTGGGCAAAAAGAAGAAGCTCTTCTCAAGGGGATAAAGAACCCCGTCTTCAGCTTTCAGTGATGACTTAACAGCATAGCCATCTTGACAGCTACGGAACTTCCCTGGTCTAGTGAGTTTGGCACCAGACAAGCCTCGGAGAATCATAGTGAATACCTCATGGATGAGTCCCTGATGTACAAAGGCAGTCACCACCAAACACATGTAACATACTGAAGGCCACTTAAAAGCACGCCTAGATAAAACAGAAGTAAAAGAAGATAATCAAAAGGAAATTGATGATCCACTATCTGTACCTTATATGCTGGTTCAAGCTTGTCCTTGTACTTCGTATTAAGAAGATCCTCACTTATTGACAAGGAACTATCAACAACATAATCTGTTTCAAACTGCACAAGAAATGGAAGATATACATGTAAATAAAGGCACTACGGATTCTGCCAGAAACATAAACTCAAAGAAAGATGTACTATCTTTTAAGATTTATACCTGCAATACAATATGCGGATACAGAGTTTGGCCTTTTCGAATGGGCGGGTCAAGTGTGACAACAACAAAGGTATGAGGTTGGTTAGACTGCAGGTGGAAAGAGAACATAAATCAAGACAAAACATTTCTTGTACAGCAAATCTATGTAGATAGACATAGAAAAATAAGTAAAATGCAGCAACGGAAGAAGAACCTTTGGCAATAGAAAAAGGCGAACAACACTGCTGTACTGAATCTTGAAATCATTGGCTTGTCCTTGAAGACGCAAAAACGAAAGATGAAGTTCAACATTGTAGCGACCCCTGCAAAAGAAAGCTACTCAAACATCCTGAACCAAAGATAACAAACAGGCACTTAATTAAATTGATTATTGAAATATACCTAGGCGTAAGAATCGCAATTCCTTCGAATGTAACAACAGCTTCTTCGCCTCCTGCTCCAACATCTGCCATTGACATGATTTTGTCACGGAAAACCTAACAGAAAATACCAATTATATCATGCAACAATGTCCTATAAAGGTTATGGGGATATGAAGAATCTCCAGTACAGAAGAAGAATCGGAAAAAGGAATAGGACCTGAGCCGGAGGACGAGCTTCATCACCAACAAATTGTGTGTTTGAGTTGGGAATGTGAAAACTTATTTCCATCAGTGAATCTTTCTGCAGTAGTAGTTCCACAAGACAGCAATAAGCTTTGTATCATGCAAGAGATGGCTAGATAAAGCAGTATAAGCGTAGCTTTTTCATATTAATCAACAAACCAGAAATAGCATAGAAGACAAATTGCAGTTTAATCAAACCTCATTTGCTCCTGTAGTATCATCGACATGGAACTCCAACATGACATCATTTTTCCCTTGAAGTTGTGTTTGTGCGACATCTGCTAAAGAGACTTCAAATGCTTGCTTCGAACCAACAAGAAATGTAAGCATATTTCCTGCAAAGATCCAAATAAGCACATATAAAACAATAGAACTGCTGATTCATTCATTGGGGCAAGCATATGCAAAAAGTATTTCAAGTTATCAACAAAACAGCCTTTCCGAAAGCCAACCAACTCTCCACAGAGTACATATCGAGTTTACAAGTGAAAGCCAATTTCAAGTAAATAAAGAAAATGGAAATAAGAAGATATCCCCAAACGTTGTGATACAACACCAATATGGAGGACTAGGCGACTATTTAAACAATGTCTGTCAATTGAAATAAACAAGAAGCTTCGCTAGGGAAAATTAAGCAAATATAAAATAACTGAACAGTTTACAACATGCTGTAGCATGAAACAAATAGTAAAGGATTAGGAGAAAAATATATATATGGAAAAGGTGAACAGAAAACATGTGGACAAGCAAGAAGAATCTACTCTCTCATTTACAAAAGGACAAGTCTGCATCTATAAAATAATGCACCATGTCTGCCTTACGTTAAGCTTATTGAAGCATAAATTTTTATAATAAAATGAAAAACAATGGTGCAAGTCATGAGATAACCCACTAAAGCACTCAAAAGGTGGCAAAAAAACAAAAGCAATCCACTAACCATTTAAATCAACATCCCCCCAGTTTTTCCCGCTTACAGAGAGCTGCTTCTCTTCTGGTGTTATTCCACAAGTGGACTGGAAATAACTGGTCAAACTGGCAACATCCTGGAGAGAAAGTACATATCACATTGTAAGAATTAGAACAAAATCAATAAGTAAATAAGTACATAAATCCACACCTAAAAATCAGCAGGTCTAAATAATTTCCAGATATTACACAGCTTCCAAACATGTTAAACCATCATGTCAACAAAGTAAGCAGGGACTTGACAGCATAACCACAATATTGCCTCTGAAGAGTATACATCCACAAATAAGATATTGAACCCCCTTTACTGTAGTCAAACATGTCAGATATGCATACAGAAACACAGTCTTATTTCTGCTTCTCTATGCAATGGAACAGAAGTATCTTGTTTCTAAAATTTGTACGTAAGAAGAACTTCCAATATGTAGATGAGGGCACTTATATCAGAAGCAGCAAAAAGTCCAATTAAACATTGACAAGTCCCCCCATATGCATAGAGCTACAATTTACTACTTCTCATCCCCCCCAGTTCTTCTGCCTAGCATATAAATCACTTCAGACATCTTTTTCACACCCCTTCAGTTTTATTCTTGAAGATCTGAAGCAACATCTAACCTAGCCAGTCAATAAGTGAAAATTTAGTTAAGAAAAAGAAATTTGTATATGTGATAAGAGAAAAAAACTACCGGGTCACGGAAGCCAGTGAATTTGTAAAAAAGACCATCCTTAATGCGAACTCCAAGCTGATTACTTCGAGGGACTTTCATCCAGGTAAGTCCCACCATATCAGACTTATCCACTTCTACCGCCTTACCACCCCCTTGTTTCTTCCACAGTATGCCCCCGGAGTGAACCCTGAGTTGTCCTGGATTCTGCATTTTGCACTTACAATGTTCAGAAAATGACAGAAAATGAAACAACTTTGCACCAAGTAATGCAGCAAATTCGAAGTTCTTTATTTCGCTACAAAATAAGTTTCAAAAGATTTACTTGGACCTTTAGATTTCATGCCAAACAAGTAACGACAATTGCAGTTCTACGTAAAGAAATTTACTAAATTGGCCAAAAAAATTTTTTTTTTTTGAAGTCCTCATTGCATCTGAAGTCACGTGATTTCTAGGGCTTTTCTGGGGCTTCACTAAATCAAATTGCAAGAAGTAAAGAAGGAGAAAGAAATGTGTCCGAAAGCAAAAATCTCAAAAACCCTAGTTTTTCTTTCCTTTTCTTAGTTTAATTGAGAGGAAACGAAATCAGTACAACGGCCAAAGATCTTTTTGGAAATTAAAACAAGAAAAACCAACGTAAATTCAAAATTATACACACGGAAACCCCTTTCGAAAAAAAAAAAAAGACACAAAAAGAGCGTCAAATTACGGAAAAAACATTGAAAATCTAGGGTTCCACCTGGCAGCAGTGCCTGAAGCGGCAAGACAAGAACTAGGGCTAGGGTCTGGAAGAGGGAAAAAAAAAAGCTGAAGCAAGAATTGATGAATTTGATTGTGACAACAACAAACTTGAGACTACAATGATCAAACTACAAATAAGGGAAAACAGAGGAAAGAAGAATAGAATGATGAGAAAGTACTCACTGTGCCTCCACGGCCTCCAAGAGAGATATTGTTGAACAAGTGGCCGTCGGCCATGGTTTCGGCTTTCTAGTTCCAAACACCAGTCCGATGAAGGAAATGAAGAAAGCGTCCCTTCCTAACTTTTTCCTTATAAAGCTACACTAGGAAATTCGCTGTGGCGCGAAACGGGTTATCGGTTATTCAGCGTTAAATAGGGCTTCTTGTAGTTGGCCCTCTTCATTAACCGACTCTGCAAAAACTAAAGAAGGGCCTAGCTACCCCGTGGCCTTGCACGTGACCATTTCTCCTTTTATATTCATTTTGAGTATTATTATATATAATTTTTATTTTAATTATGTATTTTAATAATTTATGTTTTAGACTTTCTTATTTTTTAAATATTTTAAATACTAAAACTTAAATTTACTTCAAATTTTAAAAAAATAATATTAATTTTCTAAATTACATTAATTTTTTATTTTTATGTGTATAAACATCATAAAAATTTACTTTTTTAATGTTGATTTTAAAAAAATTTTAAAGTTGGAGTGAGTTCCGTCACTCTTAACTAAACTCACCATATAAATTTAAAAAAATTTAAAACAATTTACAAGTTGATAATTTTTTAATTTTTATCTTAAAATCTAGAAAATTCATTATAAAATCATTGTTCATTAAGTTGTATGGGCTGATTTGATACATTATTTATTAAATTTATAATTTAGAGAGAAAGAGAAAAGAGAGAAAAAATTTAAAAAATTATATATAATAAATGCCTTTTTTTTTCCCTCTTTTTCCTGGGCTTTTATGTTCTACTCCTAATCTATTGTATTGTATAATGGCTACATCTCCGGTTCGTTCTTTTGCAACCGAAGGGGAATCTAATTGAGCCCAAACGAGAGGAGGATTGGAGAAAAACCAGCCGAAGAATGGCTACTCCAGCTCCAGCCTGCATTGGTTAAGCCCAAAAGGAAGTAGTTTCTGGTCTAAAGGACTATTAATTGGGTCGGGCTAATTAGAGCTCAGTCCTGTTCAACTCGATTTTTAAAATTGAGTTTTTTTGAACTAGGATTGAGTCGGGTTAGAGCCTTGAAATTTTAATTTGATATAGTTTCGGGCCAAGCTCGGACTTACCTAAGCTCGGTCCGAATATATATGTCGAATAATAATAATAATTTATAATTATATATTATAATTTCTTAATATAATAGAAATTTTTTGTGTATAAATACTATATTAATATCATCATAACTATATAGATTAAAATTTTATGTGTTTTGATATAAATAATTTTATTTATATTTCACTTTTAAAAAAAATTAGTGTATAAAATTTTCACTTCAAAAACTTTAAAATTATATTTTATAAAATCAATGTAGCTTAATAGTTTTAATTCTTGGCAGCTTTGGAAACAATATGCATGCTATTCATTCACAAAGTTTATTTATGAGACTGTAACTACTTATTGAGCTTATCATAATCCTAACGATATTAACACAGTAGATGTGTATGTAGGAATATTATTACTTTTACTAATACGAGAAATAGAAATTATGTGAAAGAGGAAGATAAGATCTTAGCATAGTCTCCTAATTGATTTTTGCACTTGTAATTTACAATATTCCAAAGTAAATGTTTGATTTTATAAAATAACATATTCTACATATTCACTTTCGTAATTAATTTATTTAACTAATTTCACAAAATATAATTTTTTTCACTTCTCAACATAAATTTTGAAAGAGGAAAGAAAACAATTACCAATTACTTAATAGTTAATACTTATATGATATAACTTATAAGGTATCATTTATAAACATAATTATCTCATTAATTTATATAAAGTGATTAGTAAACTTTAGTATTAGCCCAATATCTTTTTTAAAATCAATATTTATTATTAGGATGAGGCACATTAGAAGATTTTTTGTGTGTGTTAATATGCATTCAAAATATTAAACTACCCACTATTTTTTTTTATTGGGGAAGAAACATTTATGCATTTAACCCTAATACTAATACCAAAATGTCAAATTAGCCCAATCAATAGACACAAATCAGTATTAATGCTCTAAAATTTGGTCATGCACAATGTGTTTCTACTTCATGGTTGTCTTTATCCATTCATGATACATTAGTTGAAATAATATGTTGCCTTTCTTTTTAGGTATTATAGAATATCTGTCTATTTAAATTGTTATACAAACAGAGTATGAATTTTTAAAAGAAAAAATATAGACAAGCTATGAATAGATTTATTTCGGGTTCAACCCGAGCTCGGTCCGAGCTCATAAGAGCCGAGGTCGGACTCAATATTTGTGAGTCTGTTCGGGTTGAGCCCGAGATCGGGCTCAATATGATATAACTCGTGTTGAACCTGAACTTTATTTGACTTGATTCACATATTGCGATTGACAAGCCTAATCGTGGATGATCAAAAGTCGAAGCCCAGAACACTGGGGACTTGGGGTTCTGGATATTATAAGTATATTCCCCTTCGCATTTCATTACGGCAGCGGGAATACCGCTATGGATTAGATCATATTATTACAAATAAACACAAAAAAGAAAAAAAAAAGAGAAAAGGAGAAGAGACCGTCTTGAGTTTGTGACCGAAGTGCAACTACAAAAATTCCCGTCCGTTAGCGAAAAACAAACTAACAGTCAGGCATTGATGGAGGCAGCATATAACATATTTGTCTCTGATTCCATAGAAGAATTCGCCGGTTCAAGCTACTTCAGCAATATAATAAACTGAATTTTCCACACCAAAAAAGCCTTGCAATTGTACGGTTAATTACTCAATTAGGACCTCTAACTACTAACAGACGAAATGAACTTAGGTGGACGATGAATACGAGGAAATGCTCAAAGCCTGGAGGGATCTAATCTTCTTCTCTGCCGCGGCAAAACAACTCCCAAGTGCTACGCTCTTCAACTCCCTCGTAAATGCACATTAATTGGTCCTAGTGCTAAGGAAGGCAAGAAAAAGGTTTTCCAAGCTCTTCCTTGTGTGAACATAAATGGACTACAATTATAGACGGAAAATTTTTGAACTCTTCCTATTTCTTTTTGGAAATTTTGATAGATTTAACGATCGTTCCTCGCAAAAAAGTTTCAAAAGTATGATGGTTTTTTATGATCTTCTTCCCAATTTTACATCTCTAGCCCCTGATTCCGACCCCTAAAAAGAGAGAAAATGGAATGGCAGAAGGAACCTATACTCGGCTTTATGAAACTGCTCCGAACCCCTGAAATCAAAAATTCATTCCTCGGGCTGGAAAACGGTACAGCGACAAGTCAATTTTTGTCGACAGATGCAATATGCAAATACAATATCTTTCATCTTTGCTCGCATCGCCGCTCTTGTCTGTCAAATGCCAGTTGTGACAGCAAGAGACAAAACATAATGAGACCAAAGGAACCCACAGATTATATATGCTTGGTGAGATTGCATTCTAAAACCTCAGACGGGCAAAGCAGGACAAGAGGGCATCTGCATTCCGCGGAGTGGATTAAAAGGCTCGTACGAGTAAAAAGAACGGGAGAAATATGGCGATGACAATGGTGAAAAATGAAGACAACTCTGCAGAACGTCACATGTGCATGGCGGAAGACGGCAAAGCCCCTGAAGGAAGAAGCGTGAAACGACGCAGAAGAGACGCAGCTCAAGCTGCACTTAGCAGTAACGCTCCACAGATGCAGCAAGAACAGAGTGAGCTAGTCGATATATCCTGTACTGCAACTACTGTGAAAAGGAGTTCGAGGTTCCGAGGCGTAAGCAGACATCGCTGGACCGGTAGATTTGAAGCGCATTTGTGGGACAAACTCTCTTGGAATGTCACGCAGAAGAAGAAAGGGAAACAAGGTATGTGCAGATCATCCGGATAACAGAACTTATACAAAATCTTTTCCAAAATAAGAATGTTGGTGTCTAATGTAAGAGTTTCACATTTTCTTTTCACGGGTCGCGCTCTTCGGAATGGAAAATTTTGGGATGGAGCAGTTTATCTTGGTGAGTTAATTTGATATACTTAGATATACTTAGATATGAAGTCTCCTGTTCTCCTCCCGGTATATTGGCTTATTTCATTTGTAGCCTAACTTAAGCTACTTTTCCCAAAATTCTCAGGAGCTTATGATGAAGAAGAAGCTGCAGCAAGAGCTTATGACTTAGCCGCTATCAAATACTGGGGGACATTTACTTTCACTAATTTTCCGGTATGCATCAGCAAGATCTCATATTTGGAAGAGTCATATATAAAGTTCACCTTCTTATCAATCTCGTCAACACACCTTCTGCAGATTTCTGATTATGAGAAAGAAATAGAAATCATGCAGACAGTAACAAAAGAAGAATACCTGGCCTCACTCAGAAGGTATATTATTTCTCACTATAATTCATTTGAAGGTGACAATTCTTGTCTTCCATGGCCATTCAACCAATGAAGCTCACTCAACTTTATTCACTACAGAAAGAGCAGTGGCTTTTCAAGAGGGGTATCCAAGTATAGAGGGGTAGCAAGGTATGCCTGATATCACATGATGAAAATGGATAATTATCCTGGAAATGAGGTTGACAGCTTACTCTCTGCTCTGCTGCAGACACCATCACAATGGACGATGGGAAGCAAGGATAGGCAGAGTTTTCGGGAATAAATACCTCTACCTGGGAACTTTCAGTAAGTCATGGCTATGAATCCAACTCAAGCAATGAGCAAAATACATAGGATACCTAATGCAATCCCCAAGGACAATTAGTATTCAAAAGGGAGCCAAAGTCATCAGCAAATCATTTTGTATGTCCACAAATGTATTAACCAAGCATGTGTAATATTGACTAATAGATGTGGAACATTCACAGGCACACAGGAGGAAGCAGCTCGAGCCTATGATATTGCAGCAATTGAGTACAGAGGGATGAATGCTGTGACTAATTTTGACTTGAGTACTTATATCAGATGGATGAAACCAGGAGCAAACAATTTAGCTTCTGCTCAAGAATCAAAGCTAAGCACAGACCGGCAGACAGCTCCATTCACTGATTTCAGTGCAGCAGATAACTCGCAGTCCTTTTTCTCCAATACAAAATCCTTTGGAGAAGCCAACCTAAACTATGAAGAAGTACATGAAAGAAAATTACCCTTCGTTCCATGCAACAAATCTTCTTCACCAACAGCACTCAGCCTACTCCTCCGATCTTCAGTCTTCAGAGAATTGGTTGAGAAAAACTCAAACATCTCAGAAGAAGAGAATGATAACGAGGGTGGAAAGGACCAACCACAGGTGGTCAATAATGAAGGCATCGTTCAGTTATTTAATGATGGAAGTGGAGATATCCCATTTGCCCTCTCTTCTGATGGTTATGGCATTGAGTTGCAGGATCAGTTTCATTTTAATTATGATTGTCTAGAGAGTCCCCTAATCAGCATTCTTCACGGCTAGTTCTTAACATGAAGGAGGACTCCCTGTTGGCTAAGAAAAAGAAGAATTGAATA